>JAWHQI010000043.1:12256808-13684760 GCA_033032865.1 Dactylorhiza incarnata | reverse complement strand
AACCACGCCAGGGGCGCGGCCCCTTGGAACCCCGCCAGGAACGTCTGGGATTTCGTGGTCATTTCTAATTGTTAGAAATTGTTGTCTCCTTAGCAGTAACCGTCCCTCAAGTGGTTAATGAACCCTTGTATTGTTTTGGATTTTGAATCCAACAATGAGAGACGAGCTTGTCTACTGCTTTAAGTCGAGTTGTCTTTGCCTTTGTCCAATGCATGTAAATCTGAAGATTTGGAAGAGTTCTAAATGTCCAGATTTAGCTTTTTCGTCTATCAAAGGTTGATAGTCTTATGTTGTGCACATAAGGGATGCATGTGGATTTAAGAAAGCTTGTTTTTCTGTGGATGTGCACTTTGATCAAATGTTGATCATGGTTAAGTGTTAACCTATTATTAAAATTAAAATCCCTTCATCAAATATTAAGTGTTCGGATGCCTTCCGATGGATGACACTCTTCCTGCCTCGATCGATGAAGTGTGGGCTTGCCAAAGCAAGGTGCATTAATCTATCTTGGTAAGGGTGCGAGCAGATAATTGTGATATCCCACTGTCGACATCGGGTCTAACTTAACTAGGTGACCTCAAAGGTTGAGTGCCTAGAGGCATAGGGTTGGCATGCACCATATGATGGATGCGAATAAGGAGTTATTCACCAGCCATACAAGAGTTGCATGATGATGCAATTGGCAAGCGTTGCCTACCTAAATAACCGCATTATGAGAGGAACGCCAAAGCGGACTCGTGGTGTTGGTGAAATACAGATCTTGTCCACTAAGAGAGTAGCTCGCAATGGACTCTCCGAATTGATAGTGAGGGCCATCAATTTGAATAAAATAGTGGGAGTATTTAATTGAAGTCCAAATTAAAATAAATTGTATTTTGGAATTTTGGTACTAATTAGATTCTGCATGAATTCTTGTAGAACTCCATGGCAAGTGGTTCACATTCCACCTTGTCCCTAAGAGCTATCCTTGAGAAGGACAAGCTTAGTGGGACGAATTACATGGACTGGTATAGGAACTTGAGAATTGTTCTCAGGCAACAGCGAAAGCTCTACGTCTTGGAAGAAGAAGCCCCCGAGGTGCCGACCGGGAACTCGTCCCGTGTTGATAAGGATGCTTATAAGAAGTATACCGATGACGCCTTAGACGTCGAGTGCCTTATGCTTGCCACCATGAACTCTGAGCTTCAGAAGCAACACGAGAACATGGGGTGCAAGGAGATTGACGAGCACCTAAAGAAAATGTTTCAAGGGCAAGCTCGTCAAGAGAGGTTCGATGTCACGAAGGCATTATTTCAGTGCAAAATGGGAGCTCGAGACTCAGTTGGTACTCACGTACTCAAGATGATTGGGTATATAGAGAACCTGGAGAGACTGGGTTTTCCTCTGGGTCAAGAGTTGGCCACAGATCTTATCCTGCAATCGTTGCCGGATAATTATGAGCAGTTCGTCTTGAACTACAACATGAATGAAATAGACAAGACAATGCCCGAGCTCCTAGGCATGTTGCGAACTGCCGAAATAAACATGAAGAAGGCCAAGCCTGCTAGTCCCATATTGATGGTACATAAAGGCAAGGGTAAGGCCAAGGGCTTCAAGAAGACGAAGGTGGGACCTAAGTCACATCTTGAGCCCAAATCTTCTGCGCTGAAAAAGAAGAGCACCGTGAAGGAAGGGAAATGCCACCACTGTGGCAAGGCTGGTCATTGGAGGAGGAATTGTCCTTCGTACATTGAGGGTCTGCAGAAAATGAAGGGAGGTATGACTTCCGATTCGGATATTTATGTTATAGAGATAAACCTTTCTGCTCCTTCATCTTGGGTATTGGATACCGGATGTGGTTCTCACATTTGTACAAATGTGCAGGAACTAGGAAGGAGGAGATTGCTGAGTAAAGGAGAGGTGGACCTACGTGTCGGCAATGGAGCAAGAGTTGCTGCTGTAGCCGTAGGGGTTTACCGTCTTTCTTTGCCCAGTGGGCTTGTAATAGAACTTGATAATTGTTATTATGTTCCGGCCATAACTAGAAACATTATATCCATTTCATGCTTAGACATGATTGGATTTTCTTTTATAATTAAGAACAATTGTTGTTCTATATTTAAGAATGATGTTTGTTATGCTGTAGCTCAATTGTTTAATGGTCTTTATGTTTTGAACCTGGACCATCCGATCTATAATGTAGATAATAATAAAAGACTAAGAACAAATGACTCAAATCCTACATATCTCTGGCATTGTCGTTTGGGCCATATAAATGAGAAGAGCATATCCAAGCTCCATAAAGATGGACTATTGGACTCATTTGATTATGAATCATTTGAGCGATGTGAGTCTTGTTTATTAGGCAAGATGACTAAAGCCCCTTTCACTGGTTATACTGAGAGGGCTGAGGATCTCTTGGGTGTTGTACATAGTGATGTATGCGGACCCATGAGTTCTATGGCTAGAGGTGGGTATTTCTACTTCGTTACATTTACTGATGATTTCAGTAGATACGGATACGTGTATCTTATGAAGTGCAAATCCGAAACCTTTGAAAAGTTCAAAGAGTTTAAGAATGAAGTGGAGAACCAATTGGGTAAAAAGGTTAAAGCACTCCGATCTGATCGAGGTGGCGAATACCTGAGTCATGAGTTCCGTGATCATCTGAAAGAGTGTGGTATTGTATCACAGCTCACTCCACCTAGGACACTGCAGCATAATGGTGTGTCTGAGAGGAGAAATCGTACTCTGTTAGACATGGTACGGTCGATGATGAGTCATGCAGACTTGCCTGTTTCCTTATGGGGTTTTGCTTTAGAGACTGCTGCAATGACACTGAATCGCGCTCCGACGAAAACGGTTCTAAAGACACCATATGAGATATGGACTGGGAAGCGTCCTAGTATGTCGTTCATTAAAATTTGGGGCTGTGAGGCATACGTACGACGTCAAATGCCTGACAAGCTGGAACCCAAATCGGATAAGTGTTATCTGGTGGGATATCCTAAGGAAACGAAGGGATATTACTTTTACCTACCGTCTGAGGGCAAAGTGTTTGTCGCAAGGACGAGTGTCTTCTTGGAGAAAGAGTTCTTATCAAGAAAGACGCAAAAGGTAGAACTTGAAGAAGTTCAAGAACCACAAATAGTGAATGAACCAGAGTTGGATTCTGAGCCAGGACTACAAGATGTTGTAGCTAGAGAACCTGCTCACGAAACACAAGTCCTACGTAGATCTGGTAGACCAAGATTTGAGCCTGAGAGATATGGATTTCTCGTGTCTCAAATAGGTAATGTGTTGCTTATGGATCATGATGATGAACCAGCAACCTACCAAGAGGCTATGAATGGACCGGACTCCGACAAATGGCTTGAGGCTATGAAATCCGAAATGGACTCCATGTATATAAACCAAGTTTGGAACTTGGTGGAACCACCTGAAGGGGTACGACCCATAGGGTGCAAGTGGGTCTTCAAGAAGAAGACCGACATGGATGGGAATGTACAGACATTCAAAGGGCGACTGGTGGCTAAGGGTTTCAAGCAAATTCATGGTGTTGACTATGATGAGACCTTTTCCCCTGTTGCCATGGTAAAGTCCATTAGGATATTGCTTGCTATTGCTGCGTATTATGACTACGAGATCTGGCAGATGGATGTCAAAACGGCTTTCCTAAATGGAAACCTCCTTGAGGAAGTGTACATGACACAACCCGAGGGTTTTGTATCCCCAAATGAAGCCACTAAAATATGCAAGCTGAATAAGTCCATCTATGGATTGAAACAAGCCTCTAGAAGTTGGAATCTTCGTTTTGATGAGAAGATCAAAGAGTTTGGTTTTGTCAAGAATGAAGATGAACCGTGTGTTTACAAGCGAATCAGTGGGAGCATTGTTGTCTTCCTGATATTGTATGTAGATGACATACTGCTGATCGGGAATGACATACCTACCCTGAAAGTTGTTAAGAACAACCTAGGGAACTGCTTTTCTATGACGGACTTGGGTGAAGCGACTTACATACTCGGTATTAAGATCTATAGAGATAGATCGAAGAAGTTGCTGGGTTTGACCCAGAGTACGTACATTGACAAGGTGTTGAAGCGGTTCAACATGCTTGAGTCCAAGAAAGGATTTTTGCCCATGTCTCATGGTGTGAATCTCTCTAAGGACCAGTGTCCAAAATCTTGCGAAGATAAGGACCGCATGAAGTCGATTCCATATGCTTCGGCAATTGGGTCAATCATGTATGCAATGTTATGTACTCGACCCGATGTCTCTTTTGCTTTGAGCATGACTAGCAGGTATCAGTCTGATCCCGGTGAATGTCACTGGATAGCCGTAAAGAATATCCTGAAGTACTTGAGAAGGACTAAGGATGTATTCTTGGTGTATGGTGGAAAGGAAGAGCTCGTTGTAAGTGGTTACACGGATGCCAGCTTCCAAACTGATAGGGATGATTCAAAGTCTCAGTCAGGGTTTGTGTTTTGCCTGAATGGAGGAGCTGTGAGCTGGAAGAGTTCCAAGCAAGAGACAGTTGCTGATTCTACAACTGAGGCCGAGTATATCGCTGCAGCTAATGCAGCGAAGGAGGCTGTATGGATTAGGAAATTCATCGGCGAGCTAGATGTAGTTCCTAGCATTGTTGGTCCCGTAGTTCTCTACTGTGATAACAATGGTGCAATTGCACAATCTAAGGAACCTAGATCCCATCAGCGCTCCAAGCACATACTTCGGCGGTTCCATCTTATTCGTGAGATTGTCGAACGAGGAGATGTGAACATTTGCAGAGTGCCGACTGAGGAGAATATTGCAGATCCACTGACAAAGCCTCTCGCGCAGAGAAAGCATGATGGTCATACTAGATCAATGGGTATACGATACCTGAATGATCAACTCTAGTGGGAGTCTTGTGGGTTGCATGTAAAATAAATATTCTGTTGGCTGTTTAAAATTTATTCATATGATGAATTGTGTACCAATTATTTCTTTTTAAGATTAATGGCAAGTTCTTTTATTACGATATACTGTTTCTATATGATAGAATAAAATTCGTGATAAATACCCTTAGAATGTTCGCTTCCATAGGACATCAAGTACGAGACTTGAATGTGAGAGCCTATGATTTCGAAGCTTCATTCTTAAAAGGTCCCTGGTCGAGGTATCATCGTAGAAGCTAAGGGTGATGATGATACATTAAGACTAGCATGTGTGTTGACTGATGACCGGTTCTCACAGGTCATGATATTGTGATATCAAGTCATCACGTGGGTACTTGTTAGTGAACAAGTTGTACTGGACAGACCCAACCTGAGACTACTTTGTGGATTGTTACTTAAAAGTGTCACAAGTAGGTCTCATTTGACAATGGTGTTGTGGTCCTTTGACCTGAAGTCACAGCATTCACCGAGTGAGGAAGAGCGTGCTTTGATGTCATCTAAAGTCTTCCTTGAAGAAGGTTGATGATAAGGGTGGTCGTTGGGTACGTTACGAATCATTTGGGTGTTTGGGTGTGAGCAGATATGGGATTTGTCCTCCTATATAACAGGAGTTGCATCCATGGGCCCCTTGATGGAATTGGACTGAGAAACGCATGGCCATGCTTGGTAGAGTCAATATGTGATATTGAGCTCACCATTCTCTGGAAGTCCGTTCTAGATCAAGAAACTTGGATTGAGCTATTATGAGGGTGACACGGTCCATGCCTCTAGTTCTTTCCGGATGTAAGGGACAAAGGGACAAAGACAACGCTGGAACATTGGTCATAAAGGCTTATGAGTTATGAACTCTTATTGCTTGGGGAGCAATGATGCATTGCTAGATGCCGCTCATTGTTTGTGAGGTTTTTGGTTTGATACTTTCAAGATCAAGTGGGAGACTGTTGGAGTTGCCATTGTGATCTAGAAGTGGTCAAACATGTAATCTCACTGCCAACGCGATATGAGCCTGCAGGGTCGCACATAAGAGCATGTGGAGAAGTTGGTAGATTGACTGTGTTGGTAAATGTTACCAATCACCATATATAGAATGGGGAAATCCAGCAGGTTGTTGCTGTCTGAATTCGTCGGGTTTACACGGATAGAATTTGTCGGATTCGTCGGGATTCGTCGGATTGTCCCGTGAACACTCGACGAATTATTACAGAAACCCTTCAGTCGGCAAAATGTTGTCGTCTGTCTGGATTCGTCGGGATTCGTCGGGATTCGTCGGGTTGTCCCGTGAAGACTCGACGAATTGTTACAGAGATCATTTTCTCGGCAAATGTTGCCGTCTGATCTGATTCGTCGGATTCGTCGGATTGTCCCGTGAAATCTCGACGAATGATCTTCCGTGGAATTCCGACGAATTGTAACAGAAGCCCTTATTCTGCTGTGTGGTCTGCGGATAGCGATTCTTCTAGAAGTTGTTTATCCTTTGGGTATAAATAGGACTTCGTTTTAGGATTCTTAGAACTAACGAAAAGAAAAGGCCGACGGAAGGAGTTCCGCTCTCGCCTTACGAACCCTAGCCGACGGAAGTGTTCCGCCGTCTCTGAATCGCGTCCGCCGTCCTCCTCTCCGGCGATCGTCGCCGTGTGCGTTCTTCCTGGAGCGAACCTAGCAGTTCGTGGAAGTTCAAGGTGCAGTCATTCTTCTCCCGGCTCGTGTGGATCACTGTAGAGACGTAGACATTATTCTACGTGAGGACTCGCATAGCCGACGACAGGAATCAACTCGTGGAGCATCTAGGTTGGATTTGATCCAATCCCGCAAAGGTAATTTCATACCTAGCATTTTGTTAACTTCTTGATTCAACATTCATGGCCGATCCAAAGTCTTTTTGGGTTGTTTCTCTTCATTTCCGCTGCGCCTACATTTGATGTATGGTTCTAGAAAAACCCAACAATTTAGACAGGGCGAGTCAGATGAGGTCTCGTAGTGTTAGTCTGGCGAGGCGAGTGGGGGCTCCCCTCCACTCACAAGAGGAGATCTCGCGAGCCCAGCTCGAAGAGAGACTGGCGAGTGGCGCCTTCATGGGCTACTCACCCAGCAGGGCCTGTAGGTTAATTCACCCTGATACCCCTAGTGGGCTAAGAATAGCCATCCAGAACATCGGAGTTTGGCTGTTAGCAGACCAGTTCGGGGTGCGTATAGTAAAACCAAAAGGCAGAATCCCGCTATTAGCAGACCAGTTCAAAAAAGGATATAAATAGACCCTTTGGGGCATCCTGGGAGAAGATATATTCTAGATCTTTGCTTCTCCTCAAGAGTTCTTTGGTTAGCTCCTCCAGCTCTCCAAGGGGCCCGGCTTCAGCCTTGGCTTGGGAGGGGAAGCGCTCAAAAATCTTTCGGATGAGTGGTGGGACCTCCAGGCTGTTGCCAAGGGTCGTGCCTTTAGTTTTAAGTCTTCGGTCAGGTTATTCCGTGGGATTAGTAAGTGCTCGCTGCCCCCCATCTCGGGTGTCCGAACTCCTCGTTGGACCAAAATACCGGTTCCAACATTTTTGGTGCGGTGACATGGATCGCAGCGAGTACAAGAAATCCTCGTGGAGGTAACATGGTCGAACGGGGTGAGCGAGAGGGCGACTACGGAGGTTCATCACCATCTGGACTGCTAGTGACAGCTGAGATGATAGCAGATCTTCGCAGGGAGATGCTCGAGACCATCAATCTCTCCTTCGCCTCGGCATGGGGCAAGTTTGCAACTCCAGCACCTCAGGTCATCCAGTCATCGGGAGTTGGCGAGAATGCCCCGGGACAGAGAGCTGGCAAGGAAGTGGCCAGCGAGGCACCAGATCGAGATCTCGCGGTGCGAGAGCTGTTTCCGAGTCTAACGAGCGCTGCTCCGACGAGTGCTGCCCCGACAAGCGCTGCTCTGGTGAGTGGTGTTCCAGCGAGCTCTATTTTGGCGAGCACTGTTTTGGCGAGTGAGGGCCCAGTCGGGGAGCTCGTGGGGCGAGTCAAACAGGCGAGAGAAGTGAGTGGAGGAAGCCCATCCTGCGAATTGGTGTTCTCAGCACCACTCCCGGAGGGGTTCAGGAAGCCGAACATTGTCTATCACACCAGAGATATAAGTATATGTTAGATTGGTATAAGTTTATTGTTGTTTTCTGCTGTCCATATGATGTTCTTGATTGAGCTGGAGTGCCCAAATCGATTACGCCGCCGGGCTCTCATTAGACGGTGGGTCAGGTTGATCTCTGGAGAGGCTGGCTAAGGAAAGTTTGAGATGGAATGCCCCAGATCGATTCAGCTGCCAGGCTCTCATTAGACTCTGGGTCAGGTTGATCTTTGGAGAGGTTGGCTAAGGAAAGTTTGAGCTGGAGTGCCCCAGATCGATTCCGCTGCCAGGCTCTCATTAGACTGTGGGCCAGGTTGATCTCTAGAGAGGCTGGCTAAGGAAACTTTGTGCTGGAATGCCCTAGATCGATTCCGCTGCCGGGCTCTCATTAGACGGTGGGTCAGGTTGATCTCTAGAGAGGCTGGCTAGGGAAAGTTTGAGATGGAATGCCCCAGATCAAATTCTCTACCGGGCTCTCATTAGATGGTGGGTCAGGTTGATCTCTAGAGAGGCTGGCTAAGGATAGTTTGAGCTAGAGTGCCCCAGATCGATTCCGCTGCTTGGCTCTCATTAGACTGTGGGTCAGGTTGATCTCTGGAGAGGCTGGCTAAGGAAAGTTTGAGCTGGAATGCCCCAGATTGATTCCGCTGTCGGGCTCTCATTAGACGGTGGGTCAGGTTGATCTCTGGAGAGGCTGGCTAGGGAAAGTTTGAGCTGGAGTGCCCAGATCGATTTCACTGCCAGGCTTTCATTAGACGGTGGGTCAGGTTGATCTCTAGAAAGGCTGGCTAAGGAAAGTTTGAGCTGGAATGCCCCAGATTGATTCCACTGTTGGGATCTCATTAGACGGTGGGTCAAGTTGATCTCTGGAGAGACTGGCTAAGCAAAGTTCGGGCTGGAATGCCCCAGATCTATTCCGATGTCAGGCTCTCATTAGACGGTGGGTCTGGTTGATATCTGGAGAGGCTGGCTAAGGAAAGTTTGAGCTGGAGTGCCCCAGATCGATTCCGCTGTCGGGCTCTCATTAGACGGTGGGTCAAGTTGATCTCTAGAGAGGCTGGCTAGGGAAAGTTGGGGCTGGAATGCCCCAGATCATTTCTACTACCGGGCTCTCATTAGATTGTGGGTTAGGTTGATCTCTGGAGAGTCTGGCTAAGGTAAAGTTGGTACTAGGCCCAAGGCAACAAGCTCTAACGAAGACGACACGGTCAGTCTCTCATCCAGCTGACAGGACAGTAGACTCACCCGGTGGCTGGAAGGTAAGGAAAATATGAGAAGTGAAAAATCTCAAGGGTCAAGTACGTGAGTGTCCCCAGTAGAGGAGGCACTCGCCTGGAAAGTCACTCGCTCAGCAGTGATGTGAGTGGACCCAGCAGAGGAGTCTCTCGGCAAGGTTGAGCTCTCGGTAGAATTATCGTGGCCACCTTAGTCCTAAGAAATCGGCAAACGCACACCACTCGCGAGAGTGCGAGTGATGGTGCGCGAGTGTAAGCTGGCAGTTGATGTAAACACACCAGTCGTAGAAGCGCGAGTGGTGGTGTGCGAGTAAGTACAGACAGTTAACAGGTATATCTCAATTGGTGAAAGCGGAAGCGTGCGAACGTGAAAGTAATGAGCCTACCGGAATGGGCATTCGCCTCAGCGAAGGGCTCGCAAGCAAGAACATTGTTGGAATAAATGCAAAGGGAAAAATTTGGTTAAGTCCCATGAAGAGAGGCAAGTAAGCGGGTGTTCGATCGGTTCGCATGTGCGCAGGGGGTGCATGCCGGAATGCGAATGCGTACTTGTGCGAGTATGCGCGCGTGAGTCAACAAGTGCTTGAGCGAAGCGCAGGTGTGCGCGTGGCGCTTGTCTCCAATACGCGAGCACGTAAGCAATTCGAAGCGTGAAAAGCGAAAAATAAAGGAAAGACTGAGAGAGTAATTTTTCATTTCATTACAAAAAAATAGTTTACATCGTGGGGGGGGGGGGGGGGGGGGGGGGCGAGTCTCGCCTTACAAAGAAAATTCAAAAGGGAAAAATTACATCTTAAGGCTCGCTCCCTATCTTCTATCCCTCGTCATCCGCGATGGGAGGGATTGGCTCTAACAGTTCTGGGATGACCTCCTCGACTGTTGAAACAAAGACATGGCTTCTGTGGAGTTCGGAGTCCCCAAAAGAGGGGTGACCTCACACCTACTTCTCTCAAGGGAGAGCACTGGGTTGAAGGAAAGGAGGTCCCACCACACACCCGGAAGATGTTAGAGCGCTTCCCCTCCCAAGCCAATGCTAAGCTTGGGCACCTTTGGAGGCTCTCTTCACCCACCAGAGAAGCTTGGGGAGAGAGTAGCCAAAAGAGAAGTCCCTTCAAATGGAGCCCCCTTGGTCCTATTTATAGTTTTTTGAGCTTGTTCTTCCAATAGCCATATTCCGGCCTACGAGATTACGAAAATACCCCCAGGTTTGGCCTACCAACAACCAAATCCTGCCATTCTGAGGCGCTAAACGCAGGCCACCCCCTTTTCCTGGGGCTGGACGAAAGAGGGCAGGCCGCCTCCCTTGCTTGCCCCACTCATTGGATTGGGCGAGTGGGAGGTTGCACGCCTACCCGGCTCGCCTACCCGGCTCGCCCCCTTGCTGGTGCGAGGCGAGCCCGGGAGGCCGCCCGCCTATCAGGCTCACCCCCTGTTGGAGCGGGGCGAGCCTGGGAGGCCCCCGCCTCTCAGGCTCGCCCCCTGTTGGGGCGGAGCGAGCCCGGGAGGCCACCCGCCTCTCCGGCGCGCCCCCTGCGGGGGCGGGGCGAGCCCGAGAGGCCACCCGCCTCATCGGCTCGCCCCCTGCTAGGGCGGGTATAGCTCGGGAGGCCACCCACCTCACCGGCTCGCCCCCTGCTGGGGTGGGGCTAGCCTGGGAGGTCACCTGCCTCTCCGGCTCGCCCACTGCTGGGGCGGGGTGAGCTAGGGAGGCCACCCGCCGCACCTGCTTGCCCCCTGCTGGGGCGGGGCGAGCCCGAGAGGCCACCGCGCCTCTCCGTCTAGCCCCCTTACGGGGAGGGACGTGCCCGGGAGGCCACCCGCCTCACTGGATTGCCCCCTTCGTGGGAGGGGTGAGCCTGGGAGGCCACCCGCATCTCCGGCTTGCCCCCTGCTGGGGCGGGGCGAGCCTGGGAGGCCACCCGCCTCACCGGCCCGCTCCCTGCTGGGGCACGACGAGCCCGGAAGGCCACCCGCCTCACCAGCTCGCCCCCTGCTGGGGCGGGGCGAGCCCGGGAGGCCACCCGCCTCTCCGACTCGCCCCCTACTGGGATGGGGCGAGCCCTGGAGGCCACCCGCATCACCGGCTCGCACTCTGCTGGGGAGGGGCGAGCCCGAGACGCCACCCGCCTAACCAGCTCGCCCCCTGCTGGGGTGGGGCGAGCCCTGGAGGCCACCCTCCTCTCGGGCACGCCCCCTTATGGGGCAGGGAGAGCTCGGGAGGCCTCTCACCTCACCGGCTCGCCCCCTACTGTGGTGGGGCAAGCCCGGGAGGCCACCCTCCTCTCCGGCTCGCCTCCTACTGGGGCGGAGCAAGCGCGGGAGGCCACCCGCCTCTCCGGCTCGCCCCCTTATGGGGCAGGGCAGCGGGAGGCCGCCCGCCTCCACCGCTTGCCCCCCCCCCCCCCCCCCCCCCTTACCGGGTACGCCCTGAAACTCTCCTACCCCCTCCTTGCCTGGGGCAGTGCTAAAAAACATTGGGCCTAAGGACACCCTGGGCCCCGGGGACCTACTCGGCGAATACAAGGTTATACGCAATCCCCGCACTTTTCGAGCGGGTTATATGCTCGGAAAGAAAAGTCCTGTGAAATTTTCCATAGATCTAGGAGTGAGCAGGAATTATAAAACTCAAAGCTATAGCCAACAACCAGAAGCACATGAAGCAACACAATCTTTATTGATAATAGCAAAAATATTCATTACAGTGCGAGGTATACATGGCGAGACATGATTTCGCTAGTACACAAAACCATGAAGAAGAAATACAGTGCTGAAGAAAAGATAATCAGCGGTCTGATAACTCAAGACCGCCTGACCGCACGACCTGGGAGTTCGCGCGACTAGAAACCGAGACCGCCCGAACAGCCTGCCTGCGACTTGAACAACACCAACCGAGAACTCCGCAACCTCCCGAACTCCACTGATTCTCCCGAACTCCAGCAACCCGCACTGCAAGCCGCGAGACCGCCCGTACACCTTAGAAGAAGAGGTGACCGCTGCTGTCCCCACAATCCGCAGAAGCTGCATAAGGAAAGTTCAATCAGCTAACCAGCCGGTCAAAAAACGAGACCGCAAGAAATAGGCGCGAGCTCAACTTACAGTTGGTGGGATTATTTTGCTGCAACAGTGACTACTATTTATAGGCGTGCGACCAAACACCAGTGATCGCATATACCAGCAGCTCGCCGAAGGACCAGCTATGCGAACACAAACCGTAGACTGCGCGACTAAGAACACCTTAGTCGGCGCGCACCACCAAGAACTCGGACAACCACCAGACCGGACTGCCCCTTCCAGAATAACCACCATGTGCGGTCAACAGCTTAGTAACCAGCTTGAGTGCAGTCTCATTGTCGCGGGTTAAGCTGTTGACCGCACAGAATAGAACAGCTCTGCATACGCGACTTCCACAAACCGGTCTCTTCAGCTTCGCCTCAGAAATTGGCTCATCAGGATCCAGTGCTGAAATCTCAGCGCACAGGTTCTTCATCTTCAGGAAGAACGTAGAGATTGAAAGATCACCCTGAGCCGACCTAGCCAGCTCATTTTCCAGAAACTATAGTCTCGCTACATTCTTCTTGCTAAACAGCCCATCCAGGGCTCTCCAGATCTCCGCAGCTGATCCACACCCCCAAGATGTGATCGAGTAGGTCAGGTGATATTGCCCTCTTTAGAGTGAACTCTGCTTTCGCATTAATCCTTCTCTAGTTCCTCACCTCATGACCATTATCCCCAACTAAGACAACTTCCTCCGTACTGTCTCCTCTAACAACCTCCCAGAGGTCCTCGCCTAGAAGATAACTCTGCATACACGACTTCCACTTCTTGAAGTTAGTCGAGGTAAGCATCTCAATACCACTGGTTCCTTCTTCACAAAGGCGATGACAACTTTGAGTTATTCACTGCTCTATCCACTCCAACCTGGATCTGATACCATGTGAAATTTTCCGTAGATCTAGGAGTGAGCAGGAATTGTACAACTCAAAGCTATATCCAACTACCAGAAGCACATGAAGCAACACAATCTTTATTGATAATAGCAGAAATCTTCATTACAGTGGGAGGTATACATGGCGAGACATGATTTCGCCAGTTTACAAAACCAAGAAGAAAAAATACAGTGCTGAAGAAAAGATAATCAGCGGTCTGATAACTCAAGACCGCCTGACTGCACGACCTGGGAGTTCACGCGACTAGAAACCGAGACTGCCCGAACAGCCTGCCTGTGACTTGAACAACACTAACCGAGAACTCCGCAACCTCCTGAACTCCACTGATTCTCCCAAACTCCAGCAACCGACACTGCAAGCCGCGAGACCGCCCGAACACCTTAGAAGAAGAGGTGACCATTGCTGTCCGCAGAATCCACAGAAGCTGCACATGGAAAGTTCAATCAGCTAACCGGCCGGTCACAAAAATGAGACCGCAAGAAATAGGAGCGAGCTCAGCTTACACTTGGTGAGATTATTTTGCTGCTACAGTGACTCTTATTTATAGGCGTGCGACCTGATCCAGTCACCACCCTATGAGATAGAGTCACCGCCCCTGATCGCGTGACCAAGACCGGTCAACCCGCGCGATCAGCAGAAGATCGCTCTGCACTTTGTGAGCTCGCCGACTTCAAACGACCAGGAGATCGCCACTTCCAAGAAGCCGCGCAATCATGACAACCCGAACGGTCATGATGCCCACCACCAGTGTTCGCCTAAACAGGACCTCCTCCAGAGACCGTGAACACAGCCAAGTCGACTAGGGCAACAGCCCGCCAAGCCGACCAAACACCAGTGATCGCATATACCAGAAGATCGCCGAAGGACCAGCTATGCGAACACAAACCGAAGACCGCGCGTCTACGAAGACCTTAGTCGGCGCGCACCACTAAGAACCCGAACAACCACCAGACCGGACTGCCCCTTCCAGAATAACCAGCATGTGCGATCAACATCTTAACCCACACAGAACAGAACAGCTCGCCACGCGGTCTCACAAACCAGACCGCGCGACCTCACCTCGGCAACTTTGGACAAAGAACGGCGGTCAGACCGAATAAGACAGCGGCTAGACCGAATAGGTCAGACCGCTGAAGGAGATCGCGAGATCGCGTGGTCAAACCAGACCGCGCGGTCTCCTCCCAGACTGCAAACTTCCACTTCAACATTTTCAACAAGTCCAACCCTGCATATTCGGTGAGTGGCGCTGAGTGAAATTGAGAAGACTCTACATCATCACGGTGGAAATCTACTTAAGCCTCCCAGAGAGGTCAATCCTGCCCTGCCGGCTAGTGAGAGCCTGGCTAGCGGAGCCATCTCGGGGGAAAAATTACTTAGCCTACCCGAGAGGTCATCCTACCCTGCCGACTAGTGAGAGCCCGGCTAGCGGAGCCATCTCGGTGGAAAATTTACTTAGCATCCCCGAGAGGTCATCCTGCCCTGCCGGCTAGTGAGAGCCCGACTAGCAGAGCCATCTCGGGGGAAAACCACTTCGCCTCCCCGAGAGGTCATCCTGCCCTGCCAGCTAGTGAGAGCCCGGCTAGCGGAGCCATCTTGTGGGGAAAACAACTTAGCCTCCCCGAGAGGCCATCCTGCCCTGCCTGCTAGTGAGATCCCGACTAGCGGAGCCATCCCAAGGCTATGTACATCTGAGACATTCCTGCCACCGAGCGATCCTCGGCCCTGCCATCTTGGTGGGAGCCTAGAAGCGGGCCAGCATCGGGGCTAAGTACTTCTGAGACCTTCCTGCCACCGAGCGATCCTCGGCCCTGCCAGCTTGGTGGGAGCCTGGCAGCGGGCCATCATCAGGGCTAAGTACTTCTGAGACCTTCCTGCCACCAAGCAATCCTCAGCCCTGCCAGCTTGGTGGGATCCTGGCAGCGGGCCAGCATCGGGGATAAGTACTTCTAAGACCTTCCTGCCACCGAGCATCCTTGGCCATGCCAGCTTGGTGGGAGCCTGGTAGCGGTCCAACATCGGGGCTAAGTATTTATGAGACCTTCCTTCCACTGAGCGATCCTCGGCCCTGCCAGCTTGGTGGGAGCCTGGCAGTGGGCCAGCATTGGGGCTTAATTCTGAGACCTTCCTACCACCGAGCGATCCTCGGCCCTGCCAGCTTGGTAGGAGCCTGACAGCGGGCCAGCATAGGGGCTAAGTACTTCTGAGATCTTTCTGCCACCGAGCGATCCTCGGCCCTGCCAGCTTGGTGGGAGCCTGGGAGCGGGCCAGCATCAGGGCAAAGTACTTCTTAAAACCTTTGCCCACTGAGCGGTCCCCGACTCTGCCAGGTTGGTGGGAGCCTGGTCAGCGGGCCAGCGTCGGGGCAATCCAGCATGAAAAACTTGTCACCTTGCCAACCTCTCTGCGAGATCAACCCGACCCACCGGCTAGTGAGAGCCCGACAGTGGGATCTTCCGGGGCATTCCAGCATGAAAAACTTGTCACCTTGCCAGCCTCTCTGCGAGATCAACCTAACCCACCGGCTAGTGTGAGCCCGACAGCGGGATCGTCCGGGGCATTCCAACATGAAATACTTGTCACCTTGCCAGCCTCTCCGCGAGATCAACCTGACACACCGGCTAGTGAGAGCCTGACAACGGAATCATCCGGGGCATTCCAGAATAAAACCTCTGGCCACCGAGTGGTCCCCTGCCCTGCCATCTTGGTGGGAGCCTGGTCAGCGGTCCAGCATCGGGCCTAAGTACCTTAGAAACTTTTTATCGCATTAGTTATCACATTACATGCAAGAAAAACTAATTATGGAAGTAAACCATCACACTACATGGACTTAAAGAAAAAACTAAGTATGGAAACCAAAACTTGGTCTCCTACTCCCAGGCCTGGTCTTCCTCGACCCCCTCCGGTTGCTATTGTTGCTGCCTCGGACCCCTTGCCTCCCTCAATTCCAAAAACATAGGGCAGGCGGACGTCGCGTGACCTTCCTCCTCATGGAAGTCATAGTAGGGTAACGCAACCCTATCCCAACAATCACCATGGTTTGCTGAGGTGGTAGGAGGGGTGCCTTCGGTCCCTGCCTCCACCTTGGGGTGTCGGGTCTCTCCCCTGGAAGCTGCCCTCTCCTCAATCAAACTTTCTTTCGGGATCCTCCATCTCCCCTCCCTGCTGCCTTGCCTTCAGCTCACTCAGCTTGGCCAACCTGTTTGCAAACTCCGGGTTGGCCTCCTCTCCCTCAATTTCTTCCGCCGACCTTTCCATCAACTCCTCGAAGGATAGGGGTCTTCCATTTTAAGCTCATCTTGAAGAACCCCTCCCGCATCCCCACTATGAAGGCGAGCTGGAGGGTGAACCCTGGCAACTCCTGGACTTGCAGTACCACTTCCTGGAACCTATCCCTGTAACAAGCCAGCGATTCCCTTGGTTCTTGCCTAATCTTGAAAAGTGCCTCAGCATCCTTCTTCCTCTTCTTCGACGTCGAGAAGCACAACAGGAAACCTCGGCACAGATCCTCGAAGGCATAGACAGATCCCACGGGGAGCTGGTGGAACCAATCCCTTGCCTTCTTCTTCAGAGTGATTGCAAAGAGCCGGCACTGGAAGGCATCTGACATAGGCCTGACTGAGACCATGTCCTCAAACCACTGCAAGTGCAGAACAACGTCATCCTTGCCGGATTAGTAAGACATCTACGGCCCCTTGAACCCCTATGGAACCGGGGCCGAGAGGATCAACTCAGAGAAGGGACTTCCCTCCCTGCTTCTAGCTCGGCGAGTGGTTTGCTCTCTCCGAGTTAGCTCACAGACCTCTGCACTCGCCGGGCAATTGAACAGCTGCTGTCCGGGGAGGCCTCGGCCACTCACCTCCGCTGGACCCCCATTGGGGCGGGGCGAGTAGGGGCCGGATGCCTCCCCGCTTGCCCCCCTAGGGGGCTGGGCGAGTGGGGGAAGGCCGCCTCCCCACTCGCCCCCTAGGGCTAGGCGAGTGGGAATGAGTGATGAGTCCCTTTTATATACGCTTTTATGGACTCATCCGGGCTTGTTTTCACTCTTCTGTACGTCGTTTTCGAGCTATTATTGCTTATATTTCTCTTATGCTCATTTACGCGCACTTACGTTCTTTGTGCTCTATTTAGGCCCGTTTTGGTGTTCATTTGCGCTCCATGTTATTGGGGGTAAGCACATGATGCTCCCCAATCCTTTTTCTATGTTTGATTGGTGCTGGAAGTGTATTCCCAGCTAGTTCAATATTCTTGCAAGTGGTTGGATCATCCCATTTTGCCCAGAAATCATGATTGTTTATATCGCACGGTCGTGCGTTTTCCTTGACGAACGGACGGCTGCGGTCGTGTGCCTTCTTCTATGTAGCAAAATGGTGATCTGACTTTGTTCGTGTGTTTTTACGCACGGGCAGATGCCCGTGCGTGAAGGAAAAGCACGATCGCCTGTTTCGACCGATTTTTAGCCAATCTGGATTTGGTCGTGCATTTTTACGCACGGGCGGCTTCGACCGTGCGCGAGTAAAATGCATGGGCGCTGCTGCTGCTTCCCCCAAGTCATTTCTATTCATTAAAAAACGCATGGGAAACGCACGATCGTGCGTTCGACCGTGCGTGACTAAATTTCTGACCCGCGGGAAAAGCTGCTAAAGAAGGAAAGACCCGCGGGAAAAGCTGCAGAAGCCCGCCATTGCCGCCCATTTTTGCCTCTTCACCACCGCCTGACCTAGGAGGAGTTCTGGCAAGCCTTGTCTTACAAATCTTCCGCCAAAGCTCTGTGAAATTTTCCGAATCTTTATGGAGTGAGCAGGAATCATACAACTTAGAGTTCACAAGCCAAACAACCAGAAGCACATGAAGGAAATATAGTCTTTATTGATAACACCAATCTTCATTACAGGGAGAGGTATACATGGCGAGACATGATTTCGCCAGTACACAAAACCAAAGGGAAAAAATACAATGCTGGAGAGAAAGATAACTGAGACCGCAGACCGCGCGGTCTGCTTGCCGATCTCTGAAAGCTGCCTGACCGCAAACTCTGCCGGTCACCGATCAACACTCCTGACCGCTGAGCTTCCGCGACCTCCATCCGAACTCCACTGATTCTCCCGAACTCCAGCAACCCACACTGCAAGCCGCGAGACCGCCGAACACTTTCAGAAGAAGAGGTGATCGCTGCTGCCCGCACAATCCGCAGAAGCTGCACAAGGAAAAATTCAATCAGCAAGACCGACCGGTCACAAGAATTGAGACTGCAAGAATTGGATGCGAGCTCAGCTTACACTTGGTGTGATGTTAATGCTGCTACATTGGCTCCTATTTATAGGCGTGAGACCTGATCTAGTCACCACCCTATGAGATAGGATCACCACCCTCCAGATCGCGCGACCAGAACCGGTCAACCCATGCGATCAGCAACAGATCATTCTGCTTAGGTGAGATCGCCGACTTCAACAACAGACCGCGAGAGATCGCCACTCCCCCAATGAAGCCGCCCACCACCAATGTTCGCCAACGAGACCGCGAACACAACTTGTTCGCCAACGCCACATCGAACACAACCTGTTTGCCTGCCAGCCTCCTCCTGAGACCGCGAACAGAGACCGCTCGACTAAGATGCCTTAGCCAGCGAAAACAACCAGGAACTGGATAGCCATAAGACCAGCTTCTGGAAACCTGAACCAACCTGTGCGGTCTCACCAGACCGGCACAGCCCTGAGATAGACAGCCCGCCACGCGGTCATAGACCAGACCGCGCGGCCTTACCCCAGCACCTTGGACACAAAACGACGGCCACGCCAGGAGACTGCGGCTAGACTAAAGACAAGGCAGACCCTAGAGCAGATCGCCAGACGTGCGGTCTTACCAGACCGCGCGATCACCCTCCCAGACCGCCAACTCCCAAAACCTCCACTTCAATATTTTCAACACTCCCCCTTGAAGTGGGAAGTTGAAAACAACCCAAGTAGACTCCTCAGCCGAGTGAAGGCCCCTTTGCCAGCGCCTTTGTGAAGATGTCAACAATGTTGTCCTGACTCCGAACATGCTCAACCGAAAGAAACCCCTCCAGCACCTTCTTACGAATGAAATGATGCTCGATCTCGATATGCTTGGTCCTCGCGTGACAAACTGGATTAGTAACCAGTTTGAGATCACTCTCGTTGTCGCCGCGGAGCAGAGTCGGACCCCGAACCTCCTTATGGATGTCTCCAACCAACCTCCTAAGCCAAATGGCTTCCTGAGCTGCCAAGGCCGAAGCCTTGTATTCCGTTTCCGTGGTCGAGACCGACACGGAATCCTGCTTCTTGATGCACCATGATATAGCCGTGGGGCCCGCCATGAAGACGTATCCAGACGCCGATCTCCCAAAATCCTTCCCTCATCCTTGCGAAGTTTTATGGCCTTCTCCAGAGGTGTGGAAGTGCTCTTCCCTTCCTTCATGCCGAACAGCTCCACGATCCGCTCCGTATATCCAGCCTGGGACACCAGCACTCCACTCTCCTTCCTCTGCACCTCGAGTCCAAGGAAGTGGTGCAGCTCACCTAAATCCTTCATCTCGAACCTGATGGATAGCTCGGCCCGAAGCTGCGCTACCTCCTCCTTCGAATTCCCCGTCACGATCATATCGTCGACGTATAACAGCACGATGACTTGAAGCTCCCCACTCTTCTTGACGAACAAGCTTGAGTCTGAGTCTGAAGCCCCAAACCCGCAGAATAAGAGATACTCTGCAATTTTTCCATACCACGCCCTCAGCGCTTGCTTCAACCCATACAGGGCCTTCTTCAACTTACAGACATGCTCCAAAAAATCTTCAGATACGAAGCCTGGCGGCTGGACCATGAAGATGTCCTTGTCAATCTCGCCGTACAAGAACGCATTCTTTACGTCGAGCTGCCAGATCTTCCACCCCCAACATGCCGCCAAGGCAATCACAACCCGAACTGAAGTCATTTTTGCCACCGGACTGAATGTCTCATCATAGTCTTCACCGTATTGCTGCGAGAACCCCCGAGCCACAAGGCGAGCCTTGTACCTCTCGATACTGCCGTCATCCTTCTTCTTAAGCTTGTAGACCCACGTGCATGTCACAGGGGTGATGCCCTTGGGCTTGGGCACCATAGACCAAGTCTCATTCTTCTCAAGAGCACTCATCTCTTCCGGCATAGCCGAATCCCACTGTTCCACGCCTTTGGCCTTTTCAAAGCTCGACGGCTCCCTCTCATCCAAGGGACCAGCAAAGAAACATGAGACAAAGCTCACCATGTTTCCTCCTGTTTCTCTATCAGGGGCAATGATAGTTCGCTTCGATCTCCGCAATGCCTTCCCCTGACTCGCAGTATCCTCAGCTGCTTCTTCCCTAGCTCCCCTTCTAGACGTACTCGGAGCATCGCTCCCCCTGCTTCCTGATCCAGAAGCCTCCGCCTCAGAACTAGATATTGATGGACCACCTGGTGACACAGGTAGCTCCACCTGAAGATTGTCCACATCTTTCTCTGGCTCCTCCACCCTGCTTTCAGGTAGCTAAACACCAGAACCCCCCTTGTAAGATGTCACCTCGTCGAACACGATGTCGCGACATACAAAAAATCTCAGCGTCTCGGGGTCCATGCACTTCCAGCCCTTCTTCCGGTCATCATAACCCACGAAGACTAGCTTCCTTGCCTTCGCATCTAGCTTCGTCCGAAGCGCATCTAGAACATCCACATAGCAGGTGGAACCAAACACCCGAAGGTGTGCCACACTTGGCTTTTCCTTGAACATCAGTTCATGCGGGGTCTTCATATTTGATGCGCAAAACTATGCTTGCAAACGATAACGGCAAGTGTACCGTATCGAATGTAGTATAGGTTATTGAAACAAGGTCGTATTAGACTCGGGGCAGTTGAGTACTCTTACTTCAAGAAAATCTCTATTATCTTATCAATTAAAACTTGAGGTTGGTTTGCAAAAAAAAGAAAATTAAAATAAGAATTAAAAGAGCGATTAACACTCGATCTTGAATCACCTTGGAGATAAAAATAAGAATAAAGAATAAAAACGCATTCTCTTAATAAAATAGCTTAGACCGCGGAGATTCCCGAATTATGAACGCACCTCTCTCGAGGTTGCGCTCAACTGAGTTTAGGTTGATCAATCGAACTCTCGTTCTAGGATCGAAACCCCTAAAACTCGCCTTATCGAAGTAAATCCCGCTATTGGCTTTTACTCCAATCCAGAAGGGTAACGTCGTCCTCTCTCGAGGATTGCATTCTACTCTGTTTTTATTCTTGAAATGATCTATTCAAAATCAAAACCTCTCGATTATTAGATTCCGAAAACAAAGATGAGAGTTATATATCGACAATATAATCTCAATCCAATAAAAGTTGAAGAGTAAATCAAAAGCATTCTAAAGAAGAGAAAGAGAAGCTAAACTATAAATTATATTCTCCTCAGATCATCTCGATCGAGTACTAATTGGATTTTAGTTACTCATAGAAATAGAAGAATTAAAGAAAAATAGAAGAGTTCATGAAAAAAAAGAGAGAATAGATTGAGAGAAGAAAAGAACTATTTTATTAAATTGCTAAAGAAAAATTACAAGACATGAATTGAAAGTTACAACTATTGAATTGAAAACTACAAATGCTAATAAGAAAAAGGACATACAAGAACTACTAAAACACGAAAATAAAACAAGAAATGGAGATTTGAACTCCAAAAATTTGTCCTTGAACATCTGCTGAAGCTGGCTTTTTATAGCTGAAAAGTTGAGGTTACACGCCCTTGGTCACGCCCGTGACATGGGTGTGTAAGGGGCGTGATCGAAGCAGCAACAGAGAGGGCGCCTTCTGGAGTAATTGCGAGCGTTTCGGCCGTGTCACGCCCTAGGTCACGCCCGTGACGTGGGGCGTGTAATCTTGAAATAGTGCTGCTGGCGGGAAACTCTGGCGGGAAGAAGCGCGGGGCGAGTCACGCCCGTGACCTGATGTCACGCCCGAGGTCACGCCCGTGACCTGGGGCGTGTAACTTTAAATGACGTGGCAGGCGTGCTCTGGATGCTGTGGCGAGTCGCGGCCGTGACACTGGGTCACGCCCTTGGTCACGCCCGTGACTTGGGGCGTGTACTTGGTGAATTCTTCACGGAATGCTCCCTGGTGGAGGAATTGGGTCTGGAACACATTTTTGACTGTCACGCCCCTGGTCACGCCCGTGACCTTGGGCGTGTACTTTGGTTTTTACTCAAAGTGCCCAGAAAACCAGCAAAACATAAAATAAGCTTAAATTAGTTGAAGAGATTAAAAAGGAACAGATTAAATAAGAAAATACATAAAAATTATATAAATTCAATTTAAAACTATATTAAAATAATACTAAAAGATGAGTACAGAAAGTACTCATCAAACACCCCCATACTTGAGTTTTTGCTATTCCAGAGCAAAAGAGTGAGGAAAGAATTACAAGATATCGATATTATTTCTAATTAACTAAAATTTTATTAAACCATGAATAAGTTAAAGGCAAATTTTAGGAATTCAAGAATTAAGTCATAAGTTATGTTGATAATTTAAAAAGAGAAATTTGTTTAGCTAACTACTTCTCAAGATAACTATTTAGCAATCAAAATTATAGAAATTTTCAAACAAAATTAGATTGAAATTATAGACACTCTAACATAAAAAGAAGCTTAAGGAAAAGACACCTACTAAAATACTGCTCTCTCAATAATTTAGTTTAGGACTAGAAACAATGAAATTGGCTAGGGATTGGTTTGAACGAAATGGCAAATGAAGAGTTCTTGAATAGAGGTGATGAATTTTATCCTCTCACCTCATTTGAATACGAAATTGTATATGTTTAGGAAAATAATGAATTTTATCCTCTTATTTTTCATGCCATATTATCTTTTAACAATTCTCTTCAATCAAAAACCCAAAATGTATATGTTTTAGATGTAATGAATTTTATCCTCTTACATCATGACATATAATCTTTTAAATGATTTTGGGTGCATATGTTTTAGGAAATAATGAATTTTATCCTCTTATTTCCATGACATATGACCTTTTTCTACATTTTTTTTATTTGCCAACAAAGGGTGAGGGGGGAGAAATACTTCTAGTTTATAAATTAAACTATTTTGAGAGCAACATTTTAGTGGAATGAGATTTCCTAAGATCTTAAAGTTAAAAGTGAATATAACAAAAAAAATCTAAAGATGTTTAGGCAATTTACCACAAAGTGAAGCTATTTAAAATTAAACGGAGAAGTAGTGCTAAATTAACTCTCTAATCGAATTAAAAACATAAAGTGTTTCTTAAAACTAAATTACTTCAAATTTAGATTTAACAAATTCTGATCAAATAAAATAATTAGCTAAATTAAAAATGTAGGAATTCTTATAATCGTACCTCAAACTAAATTTCTAGAACATTAAAAACAACAAGGCCAGGCGTATTTTTTTTTTTTATTATTTCTTGGACTTCCCAAGGGCTACCCGGTGGAGGGTTCGCAAGGTACTAGGAGCTGTGATGGGAATTCAAGCCCAAAGCGCCCTTTCCAAGAAATTAGATTTTATTAGTTATATATATATATATATATATTTTTCAAATAAAAAAATACAAGAAAAGCTAAGCTACACCCCCATACTTAAAATTAAACATTGTCCCCAATGTTTAAAACTAAGTATGAAGAACACTTGAAAATAAATTTTTGTAAAACTGAAATTAAAGATAAGCAAGGGGTGCCTCCCAAGAGCGCTTTCTTTTTCCTGTCTTTAGGCTAGACGGTTATTGTTAGGAAAACAGAAAATAAAAAGAGAAGTGGACAGGCAACTCCCCTAATTCACACGTGGGTGAATGTGCCGGCGTCAGTCGCCCGGCTACTCCTCCATTTATCTTGTGATTCTCCTTTTGTCCTTGAACTTGAATATGTAAATCCAAATCACCTATACATACCTGAGGTGATTTGAATTTATAAAGATGGGCGACATATGGATCATCAATTAATTGGGGTAGCAACGGCTCATCTTCGACCTGGAAATTATTAGTATAAAGAGAATCATAATTAAACTTGTCAGATAATATTTCGCAAGGAGGAGGCGCTTGCGAAAATAAATGATTAAGCTCTGGTTGTTCCTTTTCTATAATAGTTATTTCTTTAGAAAAATCTAGTGTATTATCAAGTGGAATTAAATTTTCGGACACTAAATTTTGATGAATTTTTGGTTGGATAGAAGAAATTCGCGAGTATTCATAACAAAGAAAATAAAATCCGGGTGAAGTAGGGGAAGAAACTTGTTCTTCTTCTATTTCATCCGGGGTGCCCATAACTTTAAGAAATTCTTGGTAAAGTAATTTTTCTTCATCTTCGGTAAAAGAAGTTATGGGATTACATGAAACCACATGTTCCTCCATAACTAAATCATCCAAAGGTGGAGAAAAAATACTAGTAGAAATAAAATTTTCCTCTGAAATTTGGGGGGTAGTATCTATTTGAATCGGCGAACATTCCCCAAAATTAGAGTACGAAGGTTGTGGCGCAAAAGAAGAAGAACAAGAATTCGGTTCTAAAAGTTTATCTTCATCGCCCCGTAAACTATCCGGGTGACCTTGCCACCAAGAATAATCTACTTCCGGGATAGAAGAAAAATTATTAGAAGCCGAAAAATTATTCTCGTGAAAATTAGAGAAAACACTAGACGAAATGATATTTTCCTCTAAATTTTGGGGGGAAGTATCTATATGAATTTGCGAAATTTCCCCCAAATTAGAGAACGAAGACAGCGGTGTATAAGAAGGAAAACAACAATTCGGAACTAAAGATTTATCTTCATTGCTCCGAGAACTATCCGGGTGAGCTTGCCACGAGGTGTAGTCTACTTCGGAGCTAGAAGAACAATTATTAAATGCCGAAAAATTATTTTCATTAAAATTTGAAAAATTAGTTTCATCAAAGTTTGAAAAATTATTAAAAGATGAAAAATTATGATCGTAGTTATTATCAAAATTATTTTCATAATATTGAGGATAATTATTTTCATAATAATTATTTTGAGAATAAGAATGTAAATAACATTCCTCACTTTGATGAGGCGCACCACAATAATGACAACTAAATTGGCGTCTTCGCGCGGCTTGTAAGAGCTCGATTTGGTGTCGAAGCTCGGCAACCTTAACGGCCAATTCAGATTCTTTCATAATAAAAAAATAAAAAAGTAACAACCTTTACACAAATGAATGGAATTTTTTTTTTTAAATATTTTTATTTTATATATTTTTTGAAAAAGCGGGTTAAATTAGTCCCGGACTTCCCAAGATCTAACCGGTGAAGGGTTTGCAAGGTACTAGAGGCTATGATGGGAATTCAAGCCCAAAGCGTCCTTTCCGAGAATTTAGATTGCGCTTTTTAATTTTTTTTTTTAGAAAAAAGGGGGAGAAGAAAGAGAACGATAAAATTAATAAATATTTCTTTTTTCGAAATATCAACCGTGTCCCCGGCAACGGCGCCAAAAACTTGATGCGCAAAACTATGCTTGCAAACGATAACGGCAAGTGTACCGTATCGAATGTAGTATAGGTTATTGAAACAAGGTCGTATTAGACTCGGGGCGGTTGAGTACTCTTACTTCAAGAAAATCTCTATTATCTTATCAATTAAAACTTGAGGTTGGTTTGCAAAAAAAAGAAAATTAAAATAAGAATTAAAAGAGCGATTAGCACTCGATCTTGAATCACCTTGGAGATAAAAATAAGAATAAAGAATAAAAACGCATTCTCTTAATAAAATAGCTTAGACCGTGGAGATTCCCGAATTATGAACGCACCTCTCTCGAGGGTGCGCTCAACTGAGTTTAGGTTGATCAATCGAACTCTCATTCTAGGATCGAAACCCCTAAAACTTGCCTTATCGAAGTGAATCCCGCTATTGGCTTTTACTCCAATCCGGAAGGGTAACGTCGTCCTCTCTCGAGGATTGCATTCTACTCTCTTTTTATTCTTGAAATGATCTATTCGAAATCAAAACCTCTCGATTATTAGATTCCGAAAACAAAGATGAGAGTTATATATCGACAATATAATCTCAATCCAATAAAAGTTCAAGAGTAAATCAAAAGCATTCTAAAGAAGAGAAAGAGAAGCTAAACTATAAATTATATTCTCCTCAGATCATCTCGGTCGAGTACTACTTGGATTTTAGTTACTCATAGAAATAGAAGAATTAAAGAAAAATAGAAGAGTTTATGAAAAAAAAAGAGAATAGAGTGAGAGAAGAAAAGAACTATTTTATTAAATTGCTAAAGAAAAATTACAAGACATGAATTGAAAGTTACAACTATTGAATTGAAAACTACAAATGCTAATAAGAAAAAGGACATACAAGAACTACTAAAACACGAAAATAAAACAAGAAATGGAGATTTGAACTCCAAAAATTCGTCCTTGAACATCTGCTGAAGCTGGCTTTTTATAGCTGAAAAGTTGAGGTTACACGCCCTTGGTCACGCCCGTGACCAAGGGTGTGTAAGGGGCGTGATCGAAGCAGCAGCGGAGAGGGCGCCTTTTGGAGTAATTGCGAGCATTTCGGCTGTGTCACGCCCTAGGTCACGCCCGTGACCTGGGGCGTGTAATCTTGAAATAGTGCTGCTGGCGGGAAACTCTGGCGGGAAGAAGCGCGGGACGAGTCACGCCCGTGACCTGATGTCACGCCCGAGGTCACGCCCGTGACCTGGAGCGTGTAGCTTTAAATGATGTGGCAGGCGTGCTTTGGATGCTGTGGTGAGTCGCGGCCGTGACACTGGGTCACGCCCTTGGTCACGCCCGTGACTTGGGGCGTGTACTTGGCGAATTCTTCACGGAACGCTCCCTGGTGGAGGAATTGGGTCTTGAACACATCTTTGACTGTCATGCCCCTAGTCACGCCCGTGACCTTGGGCGTGTACTTTGGTTTTTTACTCAAAGTGCCCAGAAAACCAGCAAAACATAAAATAAGCTTAAATTAGTTGAAGAGATTAAAAAGGAACAGATTAAATAATAAAATACATAAAAATTATATAAATTCAATTTAAAACTATATTAAAATAATACTAAAAGATGAGTACAGAAAGTACTCATCAATATTGATGGGACTAAGAGGCATCCGATTGACGACGTAGGCAGCACAAGACATTCCCTCCGCCCAGAAGGACTTTGGGATACTCTTGGCATGCAGCCAAGACTTGCAGGTTTCCGTCAGGTGACGGATCTTCCATTCTGCAACTCCGTTTTGTTGTGGAGTATGCGCATAAGTAATCTCCCTCCGGATGCCCGCCTTCCTACAAAAAGTAGAGAACTCACTAGAGATGAACTTCCCTCCATTGTTAGTCCTCAGCTTCTTAACCCGCTGTCCAAGCTGACCCTCCACGAGCTCCTTGAACTCCACAAACTTGGCAAACGCCTCCGCCTTCTCCTTCAAGAAATATACCCAGACATATCTGGTGTAATCATCGATCAGCACCAGCATATATCTGCTGCCTCCGAGGCTTGGGGTAGCAGTCGGTCCCATCAAGTCACCGTGGATGCACTCCAACGACACACAACTCCTTGTCTGCGACTTATCAAATGGAAGCCGATGAGACTTGCCGAACTGACATCATGCGCACACATGACCGTCTCCGTAGGAAGATAGACTAGGCAGGCCCTTGACCAGACCTTTCACCGCCATAGCTTTCATCTTATCCATTCCTACATGCCCCAACCTCTCATGCCATATCACAGCATTGTCGCTTGTCCTCATCTTGTCAACGTAAGAACTTGTCGAAAGCACGAACAAGTCTTTAGCTCTCCTCCCCACATGAACTACCTCAGCCTTCACCGCCTCCACATTCCGAAGAAACCTCACTTCTGTTGGGCCAAACAGAACATGATACCCAGCGTCTACAGCGTTGGTCACGGAGAAGAGATTTTTCCTCATTCCGGGCACATGATAGACACTCTTCAAAGTTAGTGGCCCCCTATCACTGCCCAAGGAAACAACCCCCACCTTCTCTACAACATGCACGGTATTATCAGCAGTAATAATGGCATCATTACCTGAATAAGGCTGCACTGAAGAAAGCTTCGACTCGCCCCGGTGAGGTGATGACCACACCCCGAGTCCACAATCCAGTCCTCCTGATAGTTGATAGGAGCCTCAGCTCCAACAGAAGCCGAGAAGGCTCCTCCCCATCCTCCATCAACCTGCCTGGCTTCAGCTTCCCCCTTTCCTGCAGCAGCATGCCCCGGCTGAAGATTCACCTGGCACTCCTACCTGATGTGACCAACCTTTCCGCACCTGAAGCACTTGGGACCTTCCCCCTTCTTCTTCCCTTCAGCCTTAGGAGCATAGCCCCTCTCGTGCTGTCCAGGAGTTGAAGGCCCATTGCCTCCTCCAGCGGTCTTCTTCTTATCCCACTTCTTCTTTTTTCCCGTGAAGAGAACTTCGCCATCTCCCCCAGACACTGACACCCCCGCCATCTGCCTTGCCAGACTCTCCTGCGTAGCAAGAAGATTTTCTAGCTCCAACAGAGACGGCTGATTTGCCCAACCCTTTACCGACGTCACAAAGGCAACATATTCCTTCCGCAAGCCACAAATGATGTGCCTCTTCAGCTTCGCCTAAGAAATTGGCTCATCAGGATCCAGCGCTGAACTCTCGGCGCACAAGTTCTTCAACTTCAAGAAGAACGTAGACATAGAGAGGTCACCTTGAGCCGATCTGGCCAGCTCATTCTCCATGAATTGAAGTCTTGCCACATTCTTTTTGTTAAACAGCCCATCCAGGGCTCTCCAGATCTCTACAGCTGATGCACACCCCAAGATGTGATCAAACAAATCAGGTGATATTGCCCTCTTCAGGGCGAACTTTGCTTTGGCATTAATCTGCCTACAGTTCCTCACCTCATGATGGTTATCTCCAACCAGAAAAACTTCCTCCGTGCTCTCTCCTACAACCACCTCCCAGAGGTCCTCACCCAGAAGATAACTCTGCATACAAGACCTCCGCTTCTTAAAGTTGGTTGAGTTTAGCATCTCAATTTAAAGACCCCTCGCTTTCATGGCTCTACCACAGGTTCCTTCTTCACAAAGGCGATGTCTACACTAAGTTGTTCACTGCTCTATCCACTCCAACCTACCTCTGATACCATGTGAAATTTTTTGAATCTTTATGGAGTGAGCAGGAATCATACAACTTAGAGTTCACAAGCCGAACAACCAGAAGCACAAGAAGGAAATATAGTCTTTATTGATAACAACAATCTTCATTACAGGGAGAGGTATACATGGCGAGACATGATTTCGCTAGTACACAAAACCAAAGGGAAAAAATACAATGCTGAAGAGAAAGATAACTGAGACCGCAGACTGTGCGGTCTGCTTGCCGATCTCTGAAAGCTGCCTGACCGCAAACTCTGCTGGTCACCGATCAACACTCCTGACCGCTGAGCTTCCGCGACCTCCATCCGAACTCCACTGATTCTCCCGAACTCCAGCAACCCACACTGCAAGCCGCGAGACCGCCCGAACACTTTCAGAAGAAGAGGTGATCACTGTTGCCCGCACAATCCGCAGAAGCTGCACAAGGAAAAATTCAATCAGCAAGACCGACCCGTCACAAGAATTGAGACCGCAAGAATTAGACGCGAGCTCAACTTACACTTGGTGCGATATTAATGCTGCTACAGTGGCTCCTTTTTATAGGCGTGAGACCTGATCCAGTCACCACCCTATGAGATAGGATAACCACCCTCCAGATCGCGCGACCAGAACCTGTCAACCCGCGCGATAAGCAACAGATCATTCTACTTAGGTGAGATCGCAGGCTTCAACAACAGACCGCGGGAGATCGCCACTCCCACAATAAAGCCGCCCACCACCAATGTTCGCCAACGAGACCGCGAACACAACTTGTTCGCCAATGCCACATCGAACACAACCTGTTCGCCTGCCAGCCTCCTCCTGAGACCGCGAACAGAGACCGCTCGACTAAGATGCCTTAGCCAGCGAAAACAACCAGGAACCTGGATACCCATAAGACAGGCTTCTGGAAACCTGAACCAACCTGTGCGGTCACACCAGACCGGCACAGCCCTGAGATAGACAGCCCGCCACGCGGTCACAGACCAAACCGCTCGGCCTTACCCCAGCACCTTGGACACAGAACGGTGGTCACGCCAGGAGATCGCGGCTAGACTAAAGACAAGTAAGACCGCAGAGCAGATCGCCAGGCGTGCGGTCTCACGAGACTGCGCGATCACCCTCCCAGACCGCCAACTCCCAAAACTTCCACTTTAATATTTTCAACAAGCTCCCTCCTTGGCCTCCTCCAACATCTATGAGCTCAAGAACGCCATAGACGGAAAGTCTCCGCTGCATTCAATGTTCCAACAAGAGTTAGCTCGAGCTAGACCACGAAGAAAAGTGTAAAGTAGAGGAAGGTGACAGCTCCTCTGGACCCCGGACGCAACTGAAGACCAAGCACGGACGAGGCTTGACAACCCTATGATTCTGATCGAGAATCTTCAGCATAGTCTTCGGGCTTCAGTTTTCTCTTTCCCCTTGCACATTGCTTCAGAGTTTTCCTTATATGTGTGTTAATCTGGATGATGTTCATAAACATTGTATTTTAGTTAATATGATTTCTTGCTTTTGAGATCTTTTGTTGTTTATGAGTTTTGAGGAGCGCCCTAGTCCGCCATGCACTCCACCGCTTTGTAGTGCGCCATACTAGTAATTGCTATTTGTGTGTTCCGCGACGAGGTGCCTATGACCCTCATCCGCTAGCCTTCTCATCCACCCGCTCACCGAAGTACGGCGTCACGGCCTGCATTCCATCCCGACAAGCGAAGCGGAGCTCTAGGCCCGCATTTTCTTTCACCGTTGCTAATCTTGGAAAACCAACATCAAAACCCCCCTCTTTATTAAGTTCATAAGAATCTCTATAGATAATTCCCTAACAAGAATTCATAAAACCCAACTTGCAGTCCTCTGAGAATGATATTCGGGGAGTCTCTCCCAATTTTATTACTTGAACGACCGGTGCACTTGCCGTAATCGCATCAAGTTTTTGGCGCCATTGCCGGGGAACACAGTCGTGTGAGTTTTCTGGAGAGGGAGAACCTGCGAGAGAAGTTCTTCCATTTGTAAATTGCATCCATTATTTTATTTCAGTTCCTATTATTCCTCTTTCTTGTTTTATATTAGGTTGCTTTAGTAAATTATTGTTTGGTGTAGTATTTTGCACAAAAGTATTTTCTTTTGAATCTAGTTATCTTCACATAATGTGGGCTTCATTTAATATTCGTTGTCGTTTGTGTGGAGATATATCTCATGCTTGTGATAGATGTCCAAAGGGATATAATGGCCCTAGCACTCAATGCCCAGTATATGGAGCACCGACTTCGTCTGGAACTCTATAGGGTGCGCGTAAGTCCTATGGCTATTCTTCTAAGGCTTTACCGGCATACTTCTTTGCGGCTTCAGCACCTGTGGTGCCACTGAAGCCAGCAAGGCAGTGCTTGTTTTGTCGGAGCACAGATCATGCCTTGAAGGATTATGCTACTTATCCTCTCCAATTGGACGAGGATGACGAGCCAGATATCCGGATCGTCCCAACTCCTAACTCTGACAGCACACCTTCCACCTCTGATTACGTTGACGTATCACCTTCAAGTTTTGAAGGGAATGATGCAGACACGCTCATCACAGTTGTGGTTGATCTAGGCTTTGACATGGCTGAGCCCATCTCCCTTGTGCATACATCACCTTGCATGAATTTGATTCTTTGTGAGGAATCGGTGCTTGACTTTTATCCAAGCACTATTCCTCCCCCTATTGTGCATACTACTACATTTGTCTCTGACGACATTATTGAGGTTGTTTCGCAGGATAAGGCAGGTGGTTTATGTGTTGTGCCTATTCCTATGGAGGAGGATATTTTCCAAGGTGATGAGGATTCTACCTCAGCACCGGTGGAGGAAGTCCAAATCTTGGAGGAGGTCACAGATGATCCTGTTGAGCCTTGCAGCATTATCGATGATGTCGGCAATATCTTACTTCTCCAACCTCTTGGGAGTGAGATTGAGACCCCTCCCCCGATTTTTGATTATTTATGTTATTCTTCTAATTTCCTTCCTGACCCCCCTTCTTCAGTATCTGAGCCTGTGCAGGTTGATTCTTCACAGGGACTCCAGGAGGACTCGGAGCATGTTGCTCATGCCAAAGAGGTGAGCATCCACTTTTGTGAGGAGGTTGATTCCCCCTCCATGGTGGAAGCTCCACTCATTGCCTTTTCCTCCTGCATCCGTCCTGAAGAAGACGATACCATGTTGGGCAAGGACATACATTTGTTGAGAATAGTGAGGAGGACTCCTCCTCTACTTTTTACTTTCTGCTTCCTCTACCTGTGATGAGCAGGTATTATTATTTAAGTAGAGGTGTAACTGTTCTGTCGCCGTATCAGTACCCATTACCGACACGCATATTAGAACAGTTACCTGTGCATTTCTCTCTTCATACTCCCATTAGCTAGAACCTTCAACTATTTGAGTAAGTTATGCTGGGAGGACAATAACCCCAGTAGTTATCTTACCTTTTCTTGCATTTTTATTTCATCTAGTTTAGTTTAGTTAGTGTTTTTCATTTTATTTTGTATATTTCCTTTTGTTTTTGGCGGAGCTCACCCCTGCAGGTCCTTCTTCTGGATGTCGGACGCTACAGCTTTGTCTTGGTTCAAACGCCAATCTTCTTGTATGCTCATTTTTTAGCATAGGTAACTTGTCTTCCCCTAGTCTTGAATTTAATTTTCATGATTGCAACATTTTTGTCTATTGCTTAGATTACGTCTGGGGGAGAACCACTATGTGTTACCCACTACATGTACACATCTCAGTGCATGCTAGAAGTATTTTATTTTCAGTTATATTATATGTTCATTTTCATCGCACACCACAACACCCACTTGAGCGTGTACTTAGCCGTAGGCGCGTAACGAGTCTAACTCGTTTCTTTTATGTGATGGGAGAATCATTGTGCTGGCTTAGGATTGTGAGTCGGAGTAAAATGTTGACTCCTATAGTTCTCCTAGTCGGGTGCTCGTGTATCACATTGAAATTTGTGTAGTCTCAATTTCTCTTTATGCTTTTAGTTTATACCTTTCTATTAGCGTAGATATTGTTTACTATACTCAAACATTTGTGAATCTGGTATGAATCAAACGGTTGCATAGGAATGTGTGTAGACGACGTTAGCCTCTCATTGCTCAAGCCAGGAGGAAGGATAATATTTCTCGGTGGCTAAGAACTTGCTCCAAGCGATTCTTGAAGCATGGGTATACAGTTAGTCAATCGCGTGAATGTGATGTATGCCATCAGTTTTGGCCCGGTTGAGCCTTTGTGCCCATTCCTATCGCTATATCCTCACTAGCCCAGTTGTGCCTACCCGTTCTTTGATTCAGCCGCACTTTCATCTCACCAAAGCATTAAATCAAATCCTAATCGCACACCCGAATTTGAGCTCAAGTTTGTATTTTATTTTCATGTTTGGGATGTTGATGTTGTGATATATTTTGTGAAATTGCGGATGCGCTTCATTGCTCAATTTGCTGAAGTTGTTTTGAAAAGAAGAGAAAAAGAAATTAAGGAAAAGAAAAGAAGTGAAAAGAAAAAAGAAGAAGAGCTTAATTGAAAATATTTATGTATATATTTATGATTGGGAATAGGCGGTGCACACACCCATGTTATCAAATCCAAGTCTGGAGGTGTCGTGTACCCGTGTATTTGTGTGGTGCTTGAGGATAATCTTATGTGCTAGCTCATTTGGGTTTGGTGTTTAAGCCCTCTTATTTATCTTTGTTTACCGCTCCTAAACCCAAGCCCCATCTTTAACCTAATGTCCTATTGATTCACGCATTTGAGTTAATCTCGTACCACGGAGAGAGTGCGAACGGGCAAGCTTATGGTCACCGACATTGATGGATTTCTTTGGAGGTTGTCCCGAATCCCGATCTTCGGCAATGCTCACCTTAGCGTTCAGTCTACTTTCTTCCTATGCATGACCAAATGATTCACAGTGATTCAATTTTTGAGTAAATGTAATATATAAATACGCTCCTAGAAAATTATAGACTAGTATATATAATTAGAAATTTCTTCTACTGTACTTCTATGTGCGCGAGCAGGGGAATTCACATGGCACTCCGCCCTTGCAATTTCTAAGCCAGCTAGTCCTTTTTCTTGTCCACTTTAGGGATGGTTTGCTCGAGACGTGCAAACAGGTAAGTCTGGGGGTGTGATGAGTCCAATTTATATAAGGTTTTTCGGACTCATCTGGGCTAGTTTTCACTCACTTGCACTTCACTTTTAGTTCATTAATGCTTATATTTCACTTGTTCACTCTTCTCACATGAAGTGCACATCTTGGCCCATTGTGGTGTGCAATTGCGCACTATTCGGCTGGGGGTAAGCACATGGTGCTCCCCATGTCTTTATTTTGTTGTTATTATATATTTCTGTGTGCCGGTGGTATGTTCCCCAGCTTGTTGGTTTATATTGCAGGTGGGCAGATCTTCATTATATGGGAATTGTAACCTGGAGAAATTGCACGATCGTGCGTTTCCTTGACACACGATTTTTGCGACCGTGTGATTCCTGCAGTACTTAAAAAATTGTGATCTGCCCTGGCTCGTGCGTTTTGTTCACGCGGTCAGTTTTGATCGTACGTGAGCAAAATCACATGAGTTTCCCTCTTTTATCTAAGAATTTATGTTATTTTGCAATTTTCCAGATCGCACGGTCGTGCGTTTATCCATCACGAACGATTTGGTTGATCGTGCGTTTTCATTTCGCACAAAATCATGAAAATCTGCCGTTCTTAATTTGCCAGTGCGTTTTCTTCATGCACGAGCATTTTGCCCGCACGTGAGTAAAACGCACGAGCAGATTGTTGTTTTCTAAAATATTAGGTTTCTGCTCCGCCCGTGCGATTCCTTCGCGCACGGTTGACTCCGAACGTGCGTTAGGTCGTGCGTGGAGGATTTTCTGACATTTTTCTATTTAAGTCCCGATTTTTAGGTCATTTGGGACCCGAACAGCTCCGCGATTTCTTCCACCGGAAGGGGCCAACTACTCCATTTTTCTTCTTCCAAGGGAGGGTATCATTCCATAGTGTTTCCTGATCATTCTAAGCTCTCAAGAAGGTGATCTCCACTCCATATTAGCCGGATTGCAAGGAAAAACGAGGGCATTGACGTGGACAACGTAGACAATCGAGAAGACGGGCTAGAGGTGGTGAGAGCTTCAGAGATCCCGGACGAAACCGATGAATGGATTGTAGGACATGGATTGACAACCCAGTGCATCCTCCCATTTCTACGGCATAGTCTCTATCATTGTTTGTATTTCTACCCTTATTTTCCTCTTTTAAGGTTGTATGGTATGAAATCACCTATACTTTGATGATGAACCTTGCTTAAACCTATTTTAACTATTATTAGCTTTCATTATGCTTTTATGAAAGTTCTTTTTGTTTATGCTTGGTGTGTGGAATCACTATAGAATGATACGCCTATGATCTTGGTTGAACTTTGTGACGAGGTGTTTGCGACCCTCATTCCGCCGGTGCGACCCATTCCATCCGCAAGCCTACTCTTCCATCTGCATAGCGAAGTGGTGCCAACGGCCCGTGTAATCCACCCCCTAGCTAAGAGGTACTAACGGCCCTCAAACCTTTCTGTAGTTACACTCACCTCATCCGCTTGCCTACTCGTCCATCTGCCTTGCGAAGCAGTGCATAACGGCCTGCATAGATTCCATCTGCTCGGCGAAGCAGTGCATAGCGGCCTGCATAGTAGTGTTAATTTAGTTTAGTTTTATTTCTTTCTCACAATCCAAACCAACCCTTTCGCAACCCATCCGATTTAAAGGACTTCGATCTCAAGTCCCTCCTCAAAACTAAACTCCACCATACTATGTTCCTTCAAGATCGATACTTGGGGATCACTCCCATTTTATATTACTTGAACGATCGGTACACTGTCGTTTCATGCCGCAGTCTTGCTACCGCTTATATCGGTGTGCTAGATTTGCGCATCAACAGACCGCCTCCCCACTCGCCCCCTTGGGGCTGGGCGAGCGGGGGCAGGCCTCCTCCCCACTCCCCCCCCCCCTCTTTGGAGGCGGGCGAGTTGGGGTCGGATGCCTCCCCACTTACACCTGCCGACACCTTCTTCCTGGATTGCTGGCCAGGAGTGCTCTGGCCCATCTGCTAGGGCGGGACCTCCGGACCGCCTCCTTCCTCGCATCCGCCTCTCATGGAGAAAGCTAGCTGCAAGGTCTACAGGACCTCCCGCATGAAGTCTTCAAACATTTCCATTGTCAACACAGCCACCGGCGACTCCGAGTGGCCCGGATCGGATCCATATCCTCCACCTCCAGCCATAGAGCTCAGCTTGAGATTTTCCATGCTGGTCACTCTCCACGCTCACCGCACCATAAATATTGAAACTAAGACTTGGCATCTGTGGAGTTTGGGGTCCCCAAAAGAGGGGGTGACCTCACACCTACTTCTCTCAAGGGAGAGCGGTAGGTTGAAGGCATAGGAACTAGGAACAAGACCAAGGGATTAGCAAGGTGGTCCCACCACACACCCGGAAGATCTTAGAATGCTTCCCCTCCCAAGTCAATGCTAAGCTTGGGCACCTTTGGAGGCTCTCTTCACCCACCAGAGAAGCTTGGGGAGAGAGTAGCCAAAAGAGAAGTCCCTTCAAATGGTGCCCCCTTGGTCCTATTTATAGTTTTTCGAGCTTGGTCTGCTAATAGCCAGATTCCGGCCTACGAGATTACGAAAATATCCCCAGGTTTGGACTGCCAACAGCCAAATCCCGCCATTCCGAGGAGATAAATGCAGGATGCCCCCTATTCCTGGGGCTGGATGAGAGGGGCAGATCGCCTCCCTTGCTCGCCCTCCTCACTGGGCTGGGTGAGCGGGAGGCCGAACGCCTCCTTAGCTCGCCCCCTTGTTGGGGCGGGGCGAGCCCGGGAGGCCGCCCGCCTTTCTGGCTCGCCCCCTATTGGGGCAGGGCGAGCCCGGGATGCCCCCCGCCTCTTTAGCTCGCTCCCTACTATGGAGGGGCGAGCACGGGAGGCCACCCGCCTCTTCGGCTCACACCCTGCTGGGGTGGGGCGAGCCCGGGAGGCCACCCACCTCACCGACTCGCCCCCTGCTGGGGAGGGGTGAGCCCGCGAGGCCACCCGCCTCACTGGCTCGCCCCCTGCTGGGACGGGGCGAGCCCGGGAGGCCACCTGCCCCTCTAGCGCGCCCCCTGCTAGGGCAGTGCGAGCCCAGTAGGCCACCCGCCTCACCGGCTCACCCTATGCTGGGGCGGGGTGAGCCAGGTAGGCCACCCGCCTCACCGGCTCGCCCCCTGCTGGGCGGGGACAGCCCGGGAGGCCACCCACCTCACCGGCTCGCCCCCTGATGGGGCGGGGCGAGCCCGGGAGGCCACCCGCCTTCACAGGCTCGCCCCCTGCTGGGGAGGGGCTAGCCTGGGAGGCCAACTGCCTCTCCGGCGTGCCCCTTACGGGGCGAGGCAAGCCCGGGAGGCCACCTGCCACACCAGCTTGCCCCCTGCTGGGTCGGGGCGAGCCCGGGAAGCCACCCGCCTCTCCGGCTCGCCCCCTTACGGGGTGGGACAAGCCCGAGAGGCCACCCGCCTCACCAGCTCGCCCCTACTGGGGCGGGCTGAGCCCGGGAGGCCACCCGCCTCTCCAGCTCGCCCCCTGCTGGGGCGGGGCGAGCTCGGGAGTCCACCCGCCTCACCGGCTCACCCCATGATGGGGCGGGGCGAGCCCGGGAGGCAACCCGCCTCATCGGCACGCCCCCTACTGGGGCGGGGCGAGCCCGGGAGGCCACCCGCCTCTCCGGCTCGCCCCTGCCGGGGCGAGGCGAGCCCGGGAGGCCACCTGCCTCATCGGATTGCCCCTGCTAGGAAGGGGCGAGCCCGGCTGGCCACCCGCCTCACAGGATTGCCCCCTGCTGGGGCGAGGCGAGCCCGGAAGGCTACCCGTGTCACAACCTGCATTTTCTCCGAATTTAGGAATATCAGAGTATGAGAAAATACGCGTCATGATGCCACGTCATGCAGGAGACAACTACAAACGCTCAGGCGGGAACCTATTACTTATTTAATCAAACATGTTTACATGATAGATCATCATTTGAAATCATTTATTAGAGTTTGGGGTAAGAATTATGTCTTTCAGTTCGTGGATCAACTAGTCCACCGAGAAAATATATATAATTGCAGCGTAAAGTACTTGATTTAGTTCACTTAAGGTCCTAAATGCATGTAATGACAGGACTTAAAGTAAATGATATGCACATATTTAGGCGTAGTATAAGTATAGAAAATATCTTTTAGGCGACTTTAAAGATAAGGATTTCAGTTAAAAGGTATGCAATGTGGATGAAAGAAAAGCCATTTTATAACTATAATGCACCTAGACATAAATCATTCCCAGAGAGCAAGATACACAAGATCTAAAAAGTAGTAGCAATTAACTGGCAAGTAAACTATAAAGTATCAAAAGGGCACAACGGGCATCAACAACCTGACACTAACCCGTTGGCTCCAAACTAGCATGTCTGAACACAAGAAGAAAACTAACCACAACTACCTCGCAGCAGCGGGGTAAAACAGCAACTAAAACACCCGAGGACTCTGGGCTACACCACTAGCAGCTAAGACTCTGAACCTGAGGCATTCAATAAAACAAAGAATGCCTCAGCAAGGAAATTACAAGTGGCAGAAAACAAGCAGAAAAGTAAATAAGGCATAAGGGGTACCAACCCAAGCCAGATTTACCGAAAGAGAAGCTCCAAACAAAGAACTAAGCAATGCACCAAGTGCACCAAATACCATAAAGAGGAACAAGCAAACTTCATTTATCTTGTTAAATTTATTTAAAGAGACTGATCAGCTCAAATTAAACGGGAGAGGTTACTTACCTCCGCCACCCAAAGCCCAAAACTGGTTGGGGGTGTGTCTAGACCCAACCACCCAAACATGGCCCACGGGACCACAGGCCAAGCCTGCGGTTCACCTCTAAAATGGCCACCGTGCAAGGCTACAACAAATCCTCACCGTCCCCCAAACACGACTACCGTGCAAGGATGAAGACAATGGTTCTTATTAATTAATTTCTTTATTTACGGCACGGGACGATGCCCGGGAAAACAATCACCAGGATACCCTAAGGATAGGGTCACAAATGGAGTAAACACTGCATAAGACGATTCATAAGAGAAGACATAAGTTATCTAACCAAAACAGGTACGAGATTTCGAAGAGGAGAAGTAATCGGAGGCATAACTCAAGTACTAAGAAGTAGAGGGCATTTCTCGGGAACCCAAGGGCAATATACAAGGGGTTTCTAGAGAAGTCAAGGACAGAGAGCAAGAGGTTCTAGAGATATCCAAGGGCAAGGACAAACATTTCTCGAGAAATCCCCAGCAGGGACTATGATTTCTCGAGAAATTAGGAGGCAGGGATCAAGGATTTCTCGAGAGATTAAAAGCAGGGTCTGGGATTTCTCGAGAAATTGAAAATAGGGACAGGGGTTTCTCGAGAGTTCAGAAGCAGGGACCAAAAGCTTCTCGAGATAGTGAAGGTTGAACAAAAAACTTTCGAGAAACAAGCCAAGACACAGCTGATGTGTGTACGACAAGTGCACCGGTCACTGTCAAGTAATAAATATGGGAATAGTTTCCCTGAATGTCGATTTCTTAAGGAATGCAGGTTATGGTGAATGAATTGCGTCGTGTGACAATTGTTTCACGAGTGAACACAAACACGAAGAGGAGCTTTGATTTGGGTTCCTAATTCTAACAACAATAAAGTAAAGGTGCGGGTCGCAATCACCGCTTCGCAAGGCGAGATGGAGTGCGTCGGCCGCTATGTCGAGCTTCATGAGGCGGCTGGACGGTGCGCATGTGAATGGAATGTTCTTGAATGCAGAGAATGAGGGTCGAAATCACCTCTTCACTAGTCACCGTTAGCTCTTGCTAACGCGACTCGAAAACTACACGAGTGAGTGATGGTTATGCTCAGATTGCTTCTTTTTCTTTGTTTTGGTTAACCTTTATTTGACGAGATTAGATTTCGACGGGTGTTTCCAAAGAGTCTCAGGTACTCCTACTTTGAGAAATTAAACGTTATCCTATCGAAAGATAGAAGTAACAGTCTTTTTCTGCTTTCGAAATATTGACGTTTACACCTCGGCTACAACGCTGAATTCTATTGATTTTAAAATAGCAAAGGAGAGTTTTGCACTAATTTGGTTTGAACAGTTTTTGTTTAAATTTTAATCCGAACTAATCATATAATAAAGGTAAGTATACCTTATCGTGAGTAATACAGGATATTTTGTTTTAGAAAATATCGAGGTCGTATATTTCCGCGGATCGTGTTGATTAAGCTACTTTGAGGAATGAACTATTATTTTATCGGACTAAGTTTTTAGTGTGGGTTTTGAAGAGAAAACGATAATAAGCGTATAACTAGAGTTCTAAACGATGATAATAATAGCGCCCGATGTCGAATTACCTTGAGACGAAAATAGTCTTTTTTTTAGAAGTAAAAGTGATGACTTTTCAAAACATTAAAACGGTTTGGCCGTGGAGGTTCCATAATTATGAACGCTCCTCTCTCGAGGGTACGCCCACCTGAGATTATGAATTTTTGACCATTGAATCTTCTTAATACTCGCCTTATGTTGTGAACCCCGCTATTGGGTTTTTACTTCCAGTTCGGGAGACTTACCTCATCCTCTCTCGAGGGTAGATCACACTTCTCTTTACCCGTGAGCGATCAGTCCGTACGCACAAGCCTCTCGGCTAACTAGTGTATGGAGATGGAAATGAAAACCACACATCGATTATGTTGCTCCACTCAACGTTATTCTCGGGTAAACCTTAAGCGTTAATTATTTTAGAAAGAGATGTTTTATTTTTTGGAAAAACTATTTTTGTGTCCCAATGCTCTTCGACATCGTGCGCTAAAGGAAATTAGCCACTCATCGGAATGGAGACGACATTAATAGTTAGAAAATACATGTTTAATAATTTTAGCGGATATAAGCGGATAAAAAAGGAAAATAAAAAGACTTATATTGTTGGAACATGGTCTTCCGCATCTCCTAGGTTTAAGAATAACAAATCCTATGTGTATTTGATCTTGTGTGTTTAAGTGTGCAGGATAACAAAGTCTACATGACTCAAAGATTACATAAGAAGGTTGCCCCCAAAGTTGAGCCATCAAATCCAAAACTCCTACTAGCGCAGGAAGTAGTACTAGCGCAGGCGCTAGCTGTCGTTCGACGAACTATTAGCGGCGCTCGACGAAATTCTCATAACGGCGTTCGACGAAAATTCGATCGACAAACTCTTAGCGGCGTTGGACGAAATCTCGTTCAATGAAATATTTGCTTAAGCGCAAATGCTGGGAGTACTTATAGAAGGAGATAGCGCCAGGCGATATCCGATAGCGCAGGCGATAGCGAGGAGCACAGTAGGCAAGGTAGAATTGTTTCCTCGGATTGAAGATTCTGCCGCGCAGAATGTGTCCTAATATGGGATACCATCGGCGGTACCACTAGCACAGGCGCTAGCGCTGAGGCTATAAAAGGGACCCCTCTTCTCTCATTTTAGACACACATCAGAGAGACATCAGAGAGAGATAAAGTGCTAGAATTCCAGAGGCTACCTTCGCCAAAAGTTGATGTCCTACCAAAGTTCTGCAAACTTCTGAAGGAGAATCTCATCACGCCGGATCCAAATGAAGTCCGCTTCTACAACGCTTATTCTACAGTGGATCTTCGACTTCAACTTCAGAAGTTCATCAAGAGGGAGTTTTTATTTTCATTTCATATTTTTCTTGTAAACGGTTAGTGAAATCGCCTCGTGTTGGCGACTAGGTCTGGGTAGGACTTAGGGGGAAAACTCGCCTCGTGTTGGCGACTAGATCTAGGCTAGGTATAGGGGGTCCTCGTGGTCATATCCGGGGAAGGGTTGGCTAGAGAGGCTTGAGGCTGAATACGGGGAGGATAGGCTAGGGCCACCGGTTCGTGGGGATGCGAGTCGGGATAGAAAACAAAAAAGAATTTACTATTCATCGCCACCGATTTCTAGCATTATAGAAATCAACTCTTGTAAAACCGTATTTGATATTAATAAAGCATGTCTCTACTTTATTTCACTTGTTTTACTTGACTTCTTATTGTCTTTGTCTTGCATTATTACAAAGCTTTTCATAATATCACTTAAGTTTTTGAAAACCTTTATTCACCCCCCCCCCCCCCCCCCCCCCCCCCCCCCGCTAAGGGCGCCTACCGATCCAACAAGTGGTATCAGAGCGGTTTTATTCCAATCGGCTTAACAACCGGGAATAATGGCGTCTCATGATCTCGCTTCTACTAGTGGTGCAAATTTCTGTGAAGAAGAAATATCTTTTAAACCGCCTTTATTTGAAGGAACAAATTATAAAGGATGGAAAATTTTAATTGAAAAATTTATTAAGACTTTAGATGTCGATGTATGGACTTTAGCCATTGTAAGACCTGTGGATGAATCAAATAAAAAGGAACGTCAACTAAATGCAAAAGCCAAACATTATTTATTTTGTGCTCTATCAAATGAAATTTTCAAATTAATATATTGTTTTTCTAGTGCATACAAAGTATGGCAATTTCTTGAAGAAATGTATGATTTTCCTCTCGCAGGTATAGAACAAACACAGGAGGAGAAGAACATACAAGCATCCACTACTATTCAAGAAGATCTCTCTCGTAGCAAAGCCATGGAAATCATGGAAACTAACTTGGAAAAAGAGAGCAATACATCAAGAGAAAAAGAAGATGAAAATTCATCTATGATGGAGGAAGGCCCAAAAGATAACGAAGGAACTTCATGCTCACATTTTGCCTCTGCCAAAAGCGCTGTATGAAAGTCAAAATCTTCTTCTTGTGTGATAACTTCCATCTCTAGTTTCAATATACTAAAAACGGCTAAACGTAAGATCAAGAAATTGAAAATTATTAATAAAAATTTACGTTTAGAAAATAAGAGATTAAAAGTTAATGTTAATTTAGAATCAAATTGTGATGTGGTTTCACCATCTTGTCCTTTACTTGAAAACACAAAACCTTGTTTTGATTGTAATAATATTAAGGAAAAACTTAAGGAACTTGAAAAAGAAATTATTTGTATAAAAGAACATAATGAAAAATTATCTTTAGAAAATTCATCTTTAAAAGGTGATTGTGCTACATGCAAAAGTTATAAAATTGAAATTGAAGAGATGGATGAAACATTTGAGGAATACATAAATGAATACCAAAACCATATTGATTCAATTATTTCTACTCTTATAAATAGCACAATTTCTTATAATAAAGCTAGACATAATTTGAAACTTAAGAACAATGAATTAGAAACTAAAATTATCTTGCTTAAGGAAATCTTAAAGAAAAATTCTCAATATCAAACTATATCTAAAAATAAGTTGAATATGAATATGAACATCTTAACTAAGATTAATAATGGGAGTAAAGAACATAAATGATTTGTTAATCAAAATCAAAATCACCATTATTTACAAAATTATGTATCTCCTAAAGTTAATTCAAATATGCAAAAATTTCCTATGAAAAATGATTTCAAATGTCATCACTATTTTAAGCCTAAATTTAATGAATATGGAAATTTAATGCAAAATTATAATATTAAACCAAAGTTTGAATGGAGGCCCAAAACTAAAACTGAAACCTTAACATCACATGAAAGGACCCATTCATCAATATCTACCCACAAACCTACACGATATATTTGGGTACCCAAAGGAACCACCACTCTTGGTCCCCTTTGGATCCCTAAATCTCTTACTCATTAGGTATCACCAAATGCATGAAGTAGAAATCAACAAAAAAATTAAGTATCAATTATTCTACTTCATGATATGCTTTAACTTAATGAATTTATAAATCAAATTAATCAAAACTCAAAATCATATTTTTTTTGTGAACTATCTATTATTCTTATATTCATTACATATATATATACATCATTTATCAATAATTGAATTCAAAATTACTATGTGGTATTAAAATCTCTAACCATAAGCTTTTAAAATATACTACATGTGATAATAAAATTGCCTAAAAATCTCCATTTCATGACTTCAAAATTCATAAATAATACCAAGAGAAATCAGATAAAAACTTTCAAGCATCCAAGAACATGTGTCAAAATACCTGTATTATTACAAAATAAAAAAAAAACTTGTTCCCCTCGGACAGTCCTACTCTACTACTCCTCCTCGTCTATCTCCTCCACACTTGGACTTGGGGATTGTCTTCTGCGAGTCCTCCAAACTGAATGACCGGGTGGATCCTGTTCTGGGCTGTCCCACTCCCTCCGCTCCGGTGTAGATGGTTTTGGCTTTAATGCCTTGATCATGAACTTCACCATCTTCTTTATACCAGAAACATCCTTCTCCACTCTTGTCATCCGCTCTCCCATCTCTTCTCGAAAAGACTCAAATGAATCATCTCGAGCCCCTCGAGATGATGCTCCTCGCCGGAGTGGTGGTCGAGCAGACGACGATGGCTCATCCGGGTGGGATGTAGCTCGTAAGTGTGAAGTACTATAAATCGGAGGAAAGAAATCCATCAAGTAAAAACCCATTTCTATAGAAGGATACATCACCTGAATAACCCGTTGAATGATGCCACCCAGGGGCAAGTTGTTATATCTCTGACGGGATGGATGCCACAACTTGTATGAATAACGAATCAGGGAAAGTAACAAATCTGCCACATCAAATTTTTCCTCCTCTAGAATGAAGTAGGTAACATAACTTAGTTGTGCGGTGACTTATGCTGTATCACCCAACTACAGCAGGATTGTGTGTTGTAGTACATCTTGAATGACCAAGGCGTCTACTGTGAGTGACGACACTGTGGAGATCAGACTCCTGCATTCCCTATTGTGCAGCACCATATTCACTTGAGTCCAGTCTCTATCTACTCTAAACTTTTCAACAATTTCCAAACGATTTGGATGCTGTGTCAATCCAAATACGTTCCTCAGATGGTCATGAGTAATCGTCACCACGTGACCCTGCACCAAAGACCGCACACCTCCATCCAGCTCTGTCTGGGATGGGTTCTCCAAGTCCGTATAAAAATCTCGAACTAATTCTGAACAAAACCCATCAGGAGAAAATAAATTGAACACCTCGGAAGCAACAAATAACTGCATAATATGGTGGTGATGTGGCATGTCAAACTCCACTATATAAGGAACACCCACTACTGCTGCTTCCACAACCAAATCTGCACTCTTCTTCCCTTTAGATCCAGGTGCCATCTGCCACATTACAAGAAAAATTAAAACTAAGCAACACTCAATAGCGCCAACGCTATCAATAGCGCCCAGCGTTATCAATAACGCCTACTGTAGCGCCGACACTAGTTCTCTGCTTAAAAACGGTAATAATTTCCCTAAAATAAAATATTTTCAAATACTAACTTGCTAGATCCAAGAAACCCACATAATCCAAACCAAAATCCTCATAAAAATGTAAAACAAAACTCTTGAAGAAAAGAATCAACCATTGTAGATCTAGCTTCTAAAACCACCTAAAAACCTCAAATATCTTCATCTCTAACATCAAAATCAAGTTTTAAAACAAAAATCATAAGAAAAGATGAAGATTTACCTCAGATCTACGCGTGGGCTGGGTCGTCTTCTAGGTTTTTTCGGGAGAGAGTCACTGGAAATGGCCGAAATGAAAGAGTAAAGGGGATTTAAATAAAGGCTCGATAGCGTCAGCGCTATCGCTAGCGCAGGCAATATTGCACCTTTCTGATTTTTTAAGAAAACAAAATTCTATAAGATTCCTGAATTTATTCTCCACTGTATGTACTACTTAGTGATGCAAGATTTCATTTATTACGACTTGAGTTAGGTGTCCTAGATCTTTCAAGTTAAAACACATTCACAAACGTAATTCTGTAATTTTTAACACTCGAAAACATCTCCTAAAATTCTGAAATTTCAGCATGAAACTACTATTGGGACACTTAATCAAAATCAATAATTAAAAATTTCAAAATCCTAAAAAATCGTGTACTGTTTCCCGCGCTAGCGCTAACACCGACGCTAGTGTAATTATTCGAATTTCTGTATTTTTAAAATTTTGAAAAATTCTTAAAAATATAGTAATCTATATGTACTATTTATTTTTGCACTTCTGATTTTATTTTATCTTTTGAAAAAACAAATACAAAAATACAAAAACTAAATTACAAAAAATATGTTCTGCTTTTTGTTTAAAGTCTATTTTTTCTGCGAAAATCAAATACAAAACTACAAAAGCCAAATTACAAAAAAAAATATTATGTTTTTGCTCTTTTTTTTTGCCATTTGTTTAAAGTTTGTCTTTTTTGCAAAAATCAAATACAAAAATATAAAACATTAAAACTATAAAAAAAATTGTATGGTTTTTCTTATGAAAATCAAGCATGATTTAATCTATTCTTTAGAACTTCTATAATGTTGCAATTTATATTTTCAAACTACTCCAACATTATTTTCATCATGCTTTGATATATCTATTAATATGTGCATCAAGTATCATTTAAAAGTTGTGTAGAACTTTGCTTAGCATGCCTCTAAGTATGAAAAAATGTTTTGTGTTTGATAATGATCTTTATTCACTCACTTATTTTGGCATTGTCTACATATGTGTTTAATCTAAGAATGCTTGTGTATGTTATGTATTAGTACAATGAATTAAAATTGCACAAGTATCTTACCTACACTCCTTTATTTTCACTTTTAAAAGTTAAGAAAAGTGGTTATCTTTTTCATAAATTATATTGGTTTGCAAAACAAGTGTATTCGGAGAACTTTGTATAAAACAAAAATCATAAAATAAAGTGACAAAGATAACTCCACCAAGCACTACTTGAACCTCCTGATAAGTCTTAATAAGCGTTGTGAGGTTGAGCACCTTGGAAAGAATAGTAAATTATCTTGTGCAAATCAAATCTTTCTTTCAAAATAAAAACCACTTACTCTTAAGTACACTGGATCGCTAGTCTCAACATTAAAAATAAAATATATGATCCCCCAAGCACTACTTTGCACCCTGATAAGTCTTAATGAGCATTGTGTGTGCAAATCACCTTGGTAGTTGTACATTTTTGTTTATGCATTGAAGTGTGTGGAAGTAAAATTATTTGTGTTTTATTGTGCTCTTACTTTACATATTACTTGTATTTTTGATTAAAACATTTGTTTACTCTACTCAAAAACACACTTATGTGCACATCATTATCTTCCATAACACTTCTTCTCATGAGTATTGGATCCTAATGCAAATTCTATACTATTCTTTATTTATGAAATGCACTAGATAACCTAGCATGCAATCTACACTGTTTGGTATGTTTTGAAATTATGAATTAAAATAATATTGTAGTAATCTCTTTTTGATAACATTATTTCATGCTTGGTTACATTATTGTTAAACTTAAAGATTTTAATTGAACAATGTTTTACAAAAACATCTTTATGAAATTTAACTCATATATCTTTTTATGGATCATCATTGATTACAATAAGATGTTTCTTGTATTTCGATAAGTCTTCCGCCTCATAACCATATAGTTGTTTTACCTTGCACTTTCATGCTTACTTAAAGTCTTTTATTTTGTGTGCATCATCACTTGAATCTTCAAATTCCTTTCTTGCAACAAGTAGTAGACTTGCTTGGTAAACTCTATATTGGTTGCTTTTAACATAATTTTTTTTTAAAAAACTCTGATTTATTTCTATGAAAATATTGTTAACTCTGATTCATTAGTGGAGTTCAAAATAGCTATGTGAGTGTTTTCATAAATTCAAATAAAAATATAAACCCATAGGCTATGAACTTATCACTAAATTTAAATGCTTAATGTTTCCAATAATTATTATCCATGACTTCATTTCTCACCATAGCGGGGGCGTAGGGTTGTAGACATTAGATAACCTTTATCTCTAGTCATGTCTTGTCCTTAACCGGGGAGGGTTCCAGTGGGGCCTTGCGAGGCACTGGGGGGAAAGAGTGCTAGGTTGAGTTGTGTCTAGTGTTTGCATATGTGACTAACACCCCAACCTACGACATGTATGCAGCTCCTCATGCCCATCCGTCACTTAGTACGGGGCTAGGGTGTAGACATATTGTCTGGGTAGTTTAGTTACTTGGACATCATTACATTTGTTTATGCTACAAACACTGATTTATGAAAATATTGTGATACTCAAAACTCTGATCTATTTCAATAAAAAGTATTCTAAAACTCCTTATCATTTTCTTCTCTACAAGCTCGATCATGCCTTTATCTTATTGTCAACTTTTAAGTGGTGTCTCCTTAGATAAATATAATCTGCTATCAAAATATAATACTAACATGCTTAATTAAGATGATAGCTTACATATTAGGGGAGTATTCACTTAGGGGGAGCATGTATTTAGGGGGAGCATTTCTATATGCTAAAATTGAAAATTATCCTAAGTCATCACTCTCACACACACACAAGTATGTTTCTTCATGCTTATATATTAATGCTCTGATTTATCATTAATGGATTTGTTAATATCAAAAGGGAGAGTTTGTTGGAACATGGTCTTCCGCATCTCCTAGGTTTGAGAATAACAAATCCTATGTGTATTTGATCTTGTGTGTTTAAGTGTGCAGGATAACAAAGTCCACATGACTCAAGGATTACATAAGAAGGTTGCCCCCAAAGTTGAGCCATCAAATCCAAAACTCCTACTAGCGCTGGCGGTAGTACTATCGCAGGCGCTAGGTGTCGTTCGATGAACTGTTAGCGGCGCTCGACGAAATGCTCATAACTGCGTTCGACAAAAATTTGATCGACAAACTCTTAGCGGCGTTCGACAAAATCTCGTTCGACGAAATATTGGCTTAAGCATAAATGCCGGGAGTACTTATAGAAGGATATAGCGCCAGGCGATATCCGATAGCGCAGGCGATAGCGAGGAGCACAGTAGGCAAGGGAGAATTGTTTCCTTGGATTGAAGATTCTGCCGTGCAGAATGTGTCCTAATATGGGATAGCGCCTACGTTACCACAAGCACAGGTGCTAGCGCTGAGGCTATAAAAGGGACCCCTCTTCTCTCGTTATATACACACATCAGAGAGACATCAGGGAGAGATAGAGTGCTAGAATTCCAGAGGCTACCTTTGCCGAAAGTTGATGTCCTACCAAAGTTCTGCAAACTTCTGAAGGAGAATCTCATCACGCCGGATCCAAACGAAGTCCGCTTCTACAACACTTATTCTACAGCGGATCTTCGACTCCAACTTCAGAAGTTCATCAAGAGGGAGTTTTTATATTCATTTCATATTTTCTTGTAAACGGTTAGTGAAATCGCCTCGTGTTGGCGACTAGGTCTGGGTAGGACTTAGGGGGAAAACTCGCCTCGTGTTGCCGACTAGATCTAAGCTAGGTCTAGGGGGTGCTCGAGGCCATACGGGGAAGGGTTGGCTAGAGCGGCTTTAGGCCGAATCCGAGGAGGATAGGCTAGGGCCACCGGTTCGTGGGGATGCGAGTCGGGATAGAAAACAAAAAAGAGTTTACTATTCATCGCCACCGATTTCTACCATTATAGAAGTCAACTTCTTTAAAACCATATTTGATATTAATAAAGCATGTCTCTACTTTATTTCACTTGTTTTACTTGACTTCTTATTGTCTTTGTCTTGCATTATTACAAAGCTTTTCATAATATCAATTAAGTTTTTGAAAACCCTTATTCACCCCCCCCCCCTCTAAGGGTGCCTACTGATCCAACATATATAAAAGCAGTAATAGTATCCGTCCCAACCGTCTTAAACAAGCGCTAAAGGAAATTAGCCTCTTATTCAAGATGGGGGTGGTATAGAAATGAAAACACTTATAAAGGTGCAGAAATAATATTCGTCCCAACCGTCTTAAACAAGTGCTAAAGTAAATTAGCCTCTTATTCAAGATGGGGGTGGTATATAGCAGTTATATAAAGACTGAAATAAAGCTAAGTTACAAAAAAGAAAAACACTATCTCATATCCGCACGCACTCTACTTGTAATAAAAAGACTAAATCGAAAGAAAGCGATTCAACGAAAGCGATAAATAAAGTGTTAAAGAAAGCGATAAACTATTTTTATGAAAGCAATAAACTAAGTTATGAAAGCAATAAAGCTATTCTCATACACACACACACTAACATAAATAAAAAAGAAGATGATCCGAATGAGAAAACAACATTTTATTTTTAAAAGGCAAAAATTACAAACGAACATAAACTTAATTGCATAAAGAAAACTCACAATCACTCAAAAGAACTCAAAATAACATTACAACACTCAAAATTTGGATGAAATTTACTTCAGCCGAGCCCCTCTATTTATAGGCAAAATTTTATTTTTACACGCCCTAGGTCACGGTCGTGACTTGGATGTCACGACCGTGACTTAGGGCGTGACATTTGCGCGTGCTTTAGGGGTCGCATCCGCTGTCTTCTGGAAGGTTTAGCCATCAAACATGGCTACACACGGGCGTGACCTGCAGTGTCACAGCCGTGACAGTGGGCGGCAGTTTATCAGCAGCATGGGCGTGACTTTGGGGCTGGCGGTGGATTCGTCGAACGCTTGGATAGAGAATTCGTCGAACGCAGAACGCCGTTCATCAAACAGAACTCGGTTTCGTCGAACGCAGCTCGGTTTCGTTGAATGCAGGGCAGAGCGCTTTCGTCGAACGCAGGGCAGAGCACTTTCATCGAATGCAGGGTGTCGTTCGTCGAACGTTGGACGCTGAGAGGGATTCGTTGAACGCAGTGCGCCGTTCGCCGAACGCTGGATGCTGAGAGGGATTCATCAAACGCAGGGCACCGTTCATCGAACGCTGAGACGGAGAGAGTTCGTCGAACGAAGCTCGAATTCGTCGAACGCAGGGCAGAGAGCGTTCGTCGAACGCAGGGCAGAGAGCGTTCGTCTAGCGCAGATTGAGAAGTTTGGCATTTTAAAATTACACGCCCTTGGGTCACGGGCGTCAATTTTTGTCACGGGCGTGACTTGGGGCGTGACTTGACAAAAATTGCCAAAATCTGCAAAAACAAAAATAAAACTAAGTTAGTAACAAAAAATGATAAAAAAAGCAATTTATTCATTAATTTACATAGAAATTTTACAATATTAATTAAAACTATAATAATAACTATACTAAAATTACGTATATTTTACTACTTATCAAATACCCCCATACTTAAGCTTTTGCTATTTCAGAGCAAAAGTAAGAGAGATCTATACAGGATTAACATAAGTTCTAATTTTTAGCTGTCGTTTTATTTTAATCATAGGAGACTGAAAAATAAAAATTCGGGGTAATAAGAGTTAAGTCCTAAATTATGCAAATGATTTAAGTAGAAAGAAATGTCCTAGCCAAAAGACTTCTTAATTAACCAAATAGCAAATAAAATTGCAATCATTAGTAAACGAGATTAGATCAAAATTATAATAACCTTTGTTTAAAGAAATGTGAAGGAAATATGCAATTTACTAATTATGCTCTCAAAGGATTTTTTGAATTAAGTCCAGAAACAGTAAATCGGCTAAGGGAAAGGGGGGTAAAAAGCTATGGCAAAAAGAAGATTACTTAAATTTGGAGTGGTGGTTTGTATCTTTCCACCTTGCCTTTTTAGTTTTCTTTGGTGCCCACCGTTATATACGGCGGAAAACTATTTGTTTTTTCTTTTGCTTTAATAATCCAATGCTTATGTTTACGGAACGAAAACTTATTCTCATTGACATAAGATCATTTAAAATTTTTCTCGGGTGCCTATGTTTACGGAACGAAGTCTTATTCCCATTGACATAGGATCTTTTTTTTTCCATACAAAGGGGTTTGCGAGAAAAAATTCTTATAAATAATAAAAAAAATTGTTTGAGAGCAACCTTCGTAATTTGAAAATTCCTAGATTCCAAGAGACATAAAGTAGGGATAATTGGGGTCTAAAGTTGTTTTGCCAACATAATACACATGTATCTATTTTAGCTAGTAGAAGTAGTGCTTGAAAACAAAGCCTCTATTTAAATTAAAAACACAAGATATTCTTTAAAACTTAACCCCGAATGTTTAAATCTATCGATCTTAGATAAATAAACAAATAGTAAAACTAGTGATTATGAAAATCCACAAACATATACTCTCGAAACTAAATGCTTTAAGAATAAAAGTAAAGTTGGGTTTATTGTTTTTTTTTCAACTACTATATAGTTATATATATATTTTTTGGAAAAGTTTGTGGGTTTTGCTAAAGTTTTTTGGATTTTGTAATTTTTTGTACTATGACAAAGTTAAAAAAAGAGAAAAACATGTTTTTTTTATTTTTTGTGGTTTAATTTTTTTTTCTTTTTCAAGCTTATATTTACAAAAGTAGGCAAGATGAAATAAAACATTTTTTTTTTTGAAAAAATTTTGTTTGTTTAAATGAAAATGGTAAAATACCCCCATACTTAAAATCCAACAATGTCCCCAACATTGTAATGTAAGTATGAAGATGAGAAATAAGAAAAGATGCAGTATGTATAAAAAGATAGAGAGAGCAAAAAGCTTCCCTGAACGAAAATTGGCGGGGTCAAACGAAACCCTGCATAAACATATAAAAGAACAAAACAGAATAAAATATTCGATAAATATGGGGTGCCTCCCACGAGTGCTTTGTTTACCATCGCGTAGCTTGACACATTTGGCGTGGTGAGATTATAAGTTGGGGAGGGTTAAGGATTCAGTATTTTTGTCCACTAGATCGTCAGCAAGGTAAAGTTTTAAACGATGCCCGTTTACTTTAAATTCGCCTCTTTCGGGGTGAGAGATAAGAACGGTTCCATATGGCCAAACCTCTTTAACCTTAAAGGGGTCGGACCATCTGGATTTTAAATTACCCGGAAAAAGACGAAGGCGTGAATTATAAAGAAGGACAAGATCGCCCGACGCAAATGTTTTGGGAATTTTTATTTTGCGATCATGGTAGAACTTAGAACGCTACTTATAAAATTTATTACTCTCATAAACGTTCGCCCGCCATTCATTGAGTTCATTTATTTGGAATTTCTTATTCTCGGAGGCTAGGTTCGAATCCATATTTAAAAATTTTAAGGCCCAAAAAGTGCGGTGCTCTAACTCTACAGGTAAATGACACGCTTTGCCGTAGACTAATCGATATAGCGTACAACCGATAGTGGTCTTGTATGCCGTACGAGATGCCCACAATGTGTCGTCGAGTTTGACGGACCAATCTTTCCTATTTAAAGAAACAGTTTTCTCCAAAATGCATTTAATTTCGCGATTTACTACCTCTACTTGGCCGCTTGTTTGGGGGTGATAGGCGGTGGCGAGCTTATGCGTGACGCCGTACTTAGATAATATTTTTGAAAACTGGGCGTTGTAGAAGTGCGTACCTCTATCACTTACTATTGCACGGGGCGTGCCAAAGCGAGAAAATAATTTTTTTAGAAAATGGACGACGACTCGCGCATCATTGGTGGGCAGAGCTTGCGCTTCCGCCCACGTAGAGACATAGTCGACCGCCACTAAAATATAGCGATTATTAAAAGAAGAAGGTAGGGGCCCTACAAAATCTATGCCCCACAGATCGAAGATTTCGCACTCGAGAAAAAGGTTTTGGGGCATCTCGTCACTACGAGATACGTTACCCGACCGCTGGAAGCTATCACATTTACTCACAAAAGTGTGAGCATCCTTAAAGAGAGTGGGCCAATAAAAGCCCGCCTCTAACGCTTTCCGCGCGGTCCGGTTGGCTTGATAATGCCCTCCAGCCGGCCCCTCGTGGCAGTGTAGCAAAATTTGCGCACCCTCCTTGCTTAAAACACATCTTTGCACCACTTGGTCTGCGCAGACTCGAAAGAGAAAGGGGTCCTCCCAAAAGTAATTTTTCAAATCAGAAAAGAATTTCTTCTTTTGCTGAGTCGAAAAATCTTTTGGAAGGACCCGTGCGACTAGATAGTTCGCATAATCTGCGAACCAATGAGTGGAAGAAGTTTTTATATTATTTAAAATTAAAAGGCGCTCTTCAGGAAATCGATCATCTATTTCGGGTTCGACGAGCACTTCCGCGAAGGGTTGTTCTAAACGTGAGAGGTGGTCGGCTGCTAAATTTTCAGCCCCCTTCTTATCCCGGATCTCTAAGTCAAATTCCTGTAAAAGGAGGATCCATCGAAGCAAGCGGGGCTTGGCATCAACTTTGGCCAAAAGATATTTTAGGGCGGAGTGATCAGTGAAAACGATTACATGTGAAAGTGTTACGTAAGGCCTGAATTTATCAAACGCAAAGACGACGGCAAGAAGTTCCTTTTCCGTCGTTGTATATTTAGCCTGTGCGGCAATGAGTGTGCGAGAAGAGTAATATATTGGATGAAAATATTTATTTACGTGTTGGCCTAAGACGTCTCCTACCGCGATATTGCTCGCGTCGCACATAATCTCGAACGGAAGGGACCAATCTGGCGCCACCAGAATTGGAGAATTGATAAGTTGCTTTTTTATAAAATTAAATGCCTCTACGCAGGCCGTGTCAAAAATAAATGGGGAATCCTTTTCCAGGAGGTGAGTTAGCGGTTTGGTTATTTTTGAAAAATCTTGAATAAACCGCCGATAAAAACCTGCATGGCCGAGAAAACTTCTAATAGATTTTACGTTCGAAGGAACAGGAAGTTGTTCAATTATAGCGACTTTGGCCTTATCGACCTCCATCCCCTTAGAAGAAATTTTATGGCCGAGGACTAAACCCTCTCGGACCATGAAATTGTATTTCTCCCAGTTTAAAACTAAGTTCATCTCTTCACACCGCTGGAGGACTCTATCTAAATTTTTTAGACAATTTTGAAAAGAGCTTCCAAATACGGAAAAGTCATCCATGAAGACTTCCATTATATCTTCTACAAGCTCGCCGAATATAGCCAGCATACATCGTTGGAATGTAGTTGGTGCATTGCAGAGGCCAAACGGCATCCTTCGATATGCGAAGGTGCCGAAAGGGCATGTAAAAGTGGTTTTTTTTTGGTCCTCGGGGGAAATAGGGATTTGGAAAAATCCCGAGAGACCATCGAGAAAGCAGTAAAAAGGATGACCAGAGAGACGCTCTAGGATTTGATCAATAAACGGCAACGGGAAGTGGTCTTTTCTGGTTGCATCATTTAGTTTTCGGTAATCGATGCACACCCTCCAACCCGTAATAGTACGAGTTGGGATTAATTCGTTATTCGTGTTTGCCACGACCGTTATACCGCCTTTTTTAGGGACGACTTGTACGGGACTTACCAACGTACTGTCAGATATAGGATAGATAATCCCCGCATCGAGGAGTTTAATAATTTCAGTTTTAACGACTTCCCGCATATTCGGGTTAAGTCGCCGTTGAGGCTGAATAGTCTTGCGGGGGTTTTCTTCGAGAAAAATTTTGTGGGAGCAGAATGAGGGGTTAATTCCCCTGATATCAGAAATTTGTCATGCAATTGCACGGCGATGTTTAGACAAAACCTCAACCAATTCGGATGTTTCCGAATCGGTTAAAGTAGATGATATTATAACCGGAAGTTTTAAGTTCACGGCTAGAAAAACATATTGTAAATGGTCGGGGAGTTGCTTAAGCTCCAAGACCGGGGGTTCTTCATAAGATGTGGAGATTTTTAACTCTTTCGAATCGAAAGGCTCGAAGGGCGAATCTGGCGGCAATTAATCCAAAGGAGGTTGATTTGCCAGATCCGAATCGTTTATCATTAAAGATAACAATTCCGAAAGAGAAGAACGCTCATCCTCAAACGCAGATTCCATATTAAAGCAGGAATCATCATTCGATAGTGAGTTCCGCATGGAAGGGTTGAGATGCAAAGTAACTTTGTCGTCTCTGACCCGAAGGAGGAGGCGACCGTTACTGAAATCGATTAACGCGCGGGAGGTTGCGAGGAACGGGCGACCGAGAATGATTGGCACCTCAGCGTCCTCCTCTATGTCCAGGATGACAAAGTCTACCGGGAAGATAAACTTATCGACCTTGACCAGAACATCCCCCACTACCCCTATCGGGTACTTTACCCAGCGATCTGCGAGTTGGATGCTCATCTTAGTCGGGCTTGGGATGCCCAAATCAAGTTTTTTGAAAAGGGAGAAAGACATCAAGTTGATGCTAGCTCCCTAGTCCGCTAGAGCGTTCTTTATTAACATATTGTCGAAGAGGCACGGGATGGAGAATCGTCCCGGGTCATTCAGTTTTGGCGGCAATTTTTTAAGGAGGACAACCGAGCACTCCGCGTTAAGGGAAACACGCGAAACATCTTCGAGTCGCTTTTTATTAGAAAGCAACTCCTTAAGATATTTCGCGTATTTCGGCATTTGGGGGAGTGCCTCGCAGAAAGGAATGTTTATGTGAATTTGTTTTAAAATTTGTAGAAATTTTTTATAATGCTCGTCCTTCCGCTCGTTGTTTATTTTCGAGGGATACGGAAGGGACGGGCTAAAAACATTTGGCACAGTCGGAATAATCGTTGTATCATCTATCGAGAGAGGGGGTGGAGGGGTCGGTGTCGAAACATGTACCTTGGGCTCAACCCGTTTTGGGGAGGTTACCTCCTTGCCGCTGCGAAGGTTTATGGCGTTGGCATTTTCTCGGGGGTTTGGCTCCGTGTTCCCTGGTAGAGCTCCAGCCGCTCGTAGACCATCTTTCCCAGCTGTCCCACCTGATTTTCCAAGTTTTTAATCGACCGGGTAATATTCCGGATATTTGACTCAGTGGATGCAACCTATTTAGCAAAAATATCTTCGATCAGAGAAGGTTTTGGAGGTGGAGGCTGAAATCCGTTCGGAAATCCTTGCGGATTTGCAATTGGGGGCCTCTGAGCATTATTAGGATTGCTCCAGGAAAAATTTGGGTGGTTCCTCCAACCCGGATTATAATTATTACTATACGGATTGTTATTAGGGTTGAAGGGGGGCCTAACTGGGTTGCCTAGGTAATCTACGGTTTCTTCGACAAAAGTATTATTATTATTATTATTATTAGGAGCCCAAGCGGGAGTGGAGGAGGAAGTAGTCATCTCCGCCACTTGCTTACTTAACCTTTCGACTTGAGAGGCTAAGTGAGAAGTGGCATCCACTTCATAAATCCCAGTTGGTTTAATAGGGCGTGATCTAGGCGCATTCCATTGATAGGCGTTCATGGCCATTTCCTCGAACAGAGCTTGGGCGGCCTCCGAGGTTTTGTTGTTTAACGTTCCCCTGGCGGCCGCATCAATCATCTATCGTGTGGAAAAATTTAAAGCATTATAAAATGTCTGGACCTGTAGTCAGGACGGCAGCGCATGATGAGGGCATCTACGCAGGACCTCTTTAAAATGCTCCCAAGTCTCATAGAGAGACTCAGAATCGTATTGAATGAAAGAGGCGATATCCGTACGTAACTTAGCGGTTTTTGATGGGGGGAAATATTTAGTTAAAAAGTGTTTCGTTGATGAATAGAAAATATTACATATTTTTAGTATAACTTTTAGCATAATTTTGGGTAATATTGTATATATTTCATATAAATTATTCAATAAATAACTTGTTTTATCTTATGTTTATAAATATATATCTATTTAGAAAAGGAGTTATTTAAGTATGAAACAATTTGTAAATATAATAAGTATAATAAATAATAAATAATGATATATTTATATGTAAATAAGATTTTTTACAAAATATTAATACATATATATAATATAGTAGTATAGTATAATAATAATATAGTAATAATAATGTATATAATATAAATATAATGAAATATATATGCATATATATATATGTATAATTTATAAAATATAAATAATAATAGTATAATACTTATAAATATATATATATATATATATGGCTGCAGGAATTCGTCGAACGCTGCCCTGCATTCGACGAATGCTCAGCGCTCTGCGTTCGACGAACGCTCAGCGCACTGCGTTCGACGAACGTGCAGCGACCTGCGTTCGACGAACGCTCAGCGCTCTGCGTTCGACGTTAACGTAAAGTTTGTTTAACTGAATACATGTTTAATGTTTTACAGTACGTGCTTACTGCATGGGCCACCGAGCACTCCATCCCATTTAATGCATTCACCACTGATAGATGGAAGATTGTGGCCGGCAGACTACCTATAGGAGATAGTGGTCTGAAGAATATCAATGTTCCAAAACTCATGGTTGAGCAGTATATTTATGCAAAGAATTTGATTCGTGTTGACATCCAAATGACACGTGAGTGGTACCGCTACGCGATCCCGTTCATGGCAGTTAATATCGATTTGTACAGAAACAAATTCTCCAACCAAAAGTATGTGGCGTGTAGGATCAGCTACATTGTTCACGGCCAGGACCGGAGTTGGAACGTGGCGGTCCGCCGTTATGCTCCAACTACAGATGAGCGTAGTATGCAACGTGCCTCAGATCTTATTATTCAGTGGGTCAGAGCCATCATGGAGGAGCACAACATTGTTATGGCCCAAGACGTGCTTACGAGTGCTACTGATTCTGGTTCGGACATTAAACGATCCCTCGAGATTGTCTCCCCGACGCTGGGTGAGTGGTGTATCTCCCATTTGGCACATCTTACATTGTCTGATGCGTTTGGAACGTGCTTGACAGCGACAAACAGTAAGAACCCAGAGGCGCGTCGAATTATCAAGAAAGTTCGGAAAATTGCAGAAGCTGTCAACAAAGTGAAGAGTTGCAGGCACTGCTTGACGCTCTCATGTTTGAATCTTTCAATTATCTTATCAAGATGAAAAACTCACCTGTCCATCGATGGAGTGCAATCGACGATGTGCTCGTCCGTATTTTGATCTGTTTCGCCCAGTTGAAAGAGGCATTCTGTCGGAAAGGCAGAGTATTCTCTTGTCTAGGTGATAAGGAGGTTCTCCTCGAGTTTCGATCAATCATTGTTCCGATTCGAGCTGTGCAAGTTTTGGCCCAGAAGATGAAGACGTTTGTCATTATTGATGTCTATATCAAGATGGCGAGCAACTTGTCTAATGTGCTTAATTCATGTGCGCCATTAAAAATTCATGACCCAACCCCCGTTGATGGGTCTGCTCTTCTTATGCGTAACGCACGCGCACCTGTAGTAGATGCACCATCCCGCAGTGTCGAAGATCTTGATCCGCGTAGCACACGCGTACGCAAACTACTGCGAGCCGCGATGTCAGAGCGCTACTACGATCGGTACCACTCATTGAAGGCCCTCCGCTACTCGTCCGAAGTGTATGGTAACATTGGCACCGGCTCTAGGGTGCGGATGAAAGTACTCAACAACAACTTGACGGCAAATGATTTCAAGTTCAGCTATCTTTTTGATATGCAGGTTCTTTTATGTCCCGGCCTTAGTGCTGATGGTCTGATCAAGAATCAGATCGATCAAATGCATATCAATAATGTCGATATCCATCTAGCTTGGAACGTGACCGCTCTAAGAAATGCTTTATTTGAATTCATTAAAACACTCACATGGGAAACACTCAGTGTTTATGCCGAGAGGATTGCAGAATCCACATTACACAAAGAGATGGAAGTGGAGCAGCTTCCTGCAGCAAAACGGTCTCGCGCCAATGAGAGTGATGATTTGATGGCAGAAATGCTTCATATTGATGCCAGTGTGAGCGTCGATGTCGCAATGACGCCCGAATTGATCGTGAAGGAAGAAATCAAGAAACTAAGATCTCTCAGACGCAAAGAAGGTCCTGAAAATTTTTCTGACCTGCCAAACTGGTGGTATGTGAAGAGGGCCGAAATGCCATGCCTTGCTATGACTGCCTCAGCATTTCTTGCTAACAAAGCTTCATTTGGAGGGTTGGAGTGTGATCTAGGTGGAATGAACGACGTTTTAGCGCCTAAACGGTCAACTCTGCGCCCAGGTCTAGTAGAGGTTGCTATGTTCAATAAGTTGAACAAACATCTCATACCCACAGATCCGGGAGTTGTTAGTGATGTTGGTGGCATCTGGGAGACACTTCTTCCAGATCGACCCCCAATGCTGAATGAGGGAGACAATGGTGATGACGATGATGATCGATTTGTGAGATCTGATGTGGAGGGCGAAGAATCAATTCTTGAATTGGAAGATGACGACAATGAGGATGATGTGTAACCAATGTACGAGTATGTATCAATTGACCTCCATGAATTCATAAATTTAAACATTGAATCACTCATTTTTTTTGGAATTGATGGTTGAATCACTATAGCTAAGTGGATTTGCCAAAATATTTTAAAGTAGGTAACTAAAGCTAAGTGAATTTGCAAAAAAAATAAATAAAGTAGCTAATTATAGCTAAGTGATAAAATAAGGTGAAACAAAAAAAGCTAACTATAGCTAGTTGGCCAGCTATAGAAGGTCTGTATATATATATATGTATAATTTATAAAATATAAATAATAATAGTATAATACTTATAAATAAATATATATATGGCTGCTGGAATTCATCGAATGATGCCCTGCGTTCGACGAACGCTCAGCGCTCTGCGTTCGACGAACGTGCAGCGCCCTGTATTCGATGAACGCTCAGCGCTCTGCGTTTGACGAACGTGCAGCGCCCTGCGTTCGACGAACTCTCAGTACCCTGCGTTCGACGATCGACGCCAGGCGCTCGACGATCTCATAATTATTATATATATACTATATTAATTAAACATATAAATATCTTTCTCAGCAGGCGTTCAACGAATCTTCCCTGTGATCGACGAAAGCGCTCCCAGCCCGCTGAGACTCAGCCCAAACCGCTGAGACGAGCCTGTCGTTCGACGAACTCTCTGCGTTCGACGATTCCCTGCGCTTCCCTGCGCTCGACGAATCGTCCCTGCGCTCGACGAATCTCAATCCAGAACCCGCCAGCTTCCAGCTGCTTTTCGGACCCCACCAGCGCTCAAGTCAAACACGCATATTCCCTTCTAGAAACTGCCAGCTGCCTTGCCAGCTCCTTTTTTACTACTAATTGCAGCCCTCTTTTTGTCCATAAATATGAGAGGCTTTTCTTGTTTTTAAGGGTTCATAAAAGTTAGAACCTAAGTTAGTTTTTCTTTTTTCTTGAGTGTTCCCATGAGCTTTATTTTGTGAGTGTTTGTGAGTTTTATTTTATGTATTTCCTTGCTCTTGTTTGAGCTCCCCAAGTTTATACTTTCTTCAAAAAGTTGTAATATGAATATATATATAAATTTTGCTTTTGTTCTAATTGTTCTTGTTGTTCTTGGTGTTCTTCTTATTTTTCTTGTTTTTTCTTTTCTTATTGTTGAGTGTGTGAGTGTATGAGTGTAAATTTTAATGTTTTTGTTTTTGTATTTATTTTAGTTTTTATTTATTTATTTATGAAAGTGTGTGTGTGTGTGTGTATGAGATTAATTTTATTGCTTTCATAATTTAGATTTAATGCATTAATTTTATTGCTTTCATAATTTAGATTTAATGCTTTCATAACTTATATTTTAATGCTTTCATAATTAGATTTTAAAGCATTCATAGCTTAGCTTTATTGCTTTCTTTAATTTCCGTAGAGTGCGTGCGTATATGACATAACTTTTCTGCTTTATTTCAATTAAGTCATTTAAATTTCCTTAGAGTGTGTGAGTTTTTCATTTAGTGTGTTATTTTTTTTCTATCGCTTTTCTTGTTTTTTGATACATGCACACCAAGCCCGCGATTGTCGTTATTTTTGCTTTCTAAATTATTGCAAAAATCAATCGATCTTTTCGATAAAATAATAGCGTATTTCTAAAGTAACAATAATCGACACGACCTTGGAAAAATACGACCTTGATAATTTTCTAAAAAATTATCCTATACTATATGTGATAAGGTATACTTGCCTTTTCGAATGATTAGTTAGGATAATAACGATACGAAAACTTCGCAAAAACTCTCCATTTATATACAAAAATTTAATTGAATTCGGCGCCGCCGCCGGGGCGTGGTCGTCGATATTCCGAAAGAAGGAAATACTATTACTTCTATCATCTCGATAGGTAGGATAATGATTAGTTTCTCGAACTAGGAGTACTCGCGAGACGCCTCGAACGCGCCCGTCGAATTCTACCCGCACCCCGGAAAGCTTTTGCGGCGCTCTCAAATAAATTTTAATCATCAAGTTTTTGGCGTCGTTGCCAGGGAGAAGTGTCATTATTTCGAAAAGAAATCGCTATTAGTTTTATCATTATTTTTGTTAATTCTTCAAAAAATTTCTATAAAATCTAAAAAAAATTCAAAAACTCCTACAATTACAAAAATATTTCTATCCTATTTTGTATATACCTTTTTCATAACAATTTTTTTTTTTACAAAATAAAAAAAATATAATAACCCCTAAAATGAAAAAAATTTACCTTATTTTGTAAATAACATTTTCATAATTTTAAAAAATTATAAAATCCAAAAAAAAAATGCCATCGTTGCCCGGGCGACATTTTTGTATATAAAATCCAAAAAAAATCTAAAATCTTAAAATGAAAAAAAATTACTCTATTTTTGTACATAATGATATAGTTTATTTAATAAAATCTAAAAAAAAAACACCAAAATATAATATAAAATTTTACTTTGTAATAACTTAGAAAAAACAATAAGTCCTTTTTTTATCTAAAAAAGATTTTGGCAGTGTCGCCCGGGTGCTTCTCCCGATAATTCGAAGGAAGAAAAAACTATTACTTCTATCATTTCGATAGATAGGATAATGGTTAGTTCCTCGAAGTAGAATTACTCGCGAGACGCCTCGAACGCGCCTGCTTAAATCTAATCCATTACCCGGGCTAAGTAAAAATCCAAAAACCAAAAAAAATTCTAAAAACAACAAAATAAAATAATAATAATAATAATAATTATATTGCAAATAAATAATAAAAAAACACACAAATTTATTTTATCTTGTATTTCTTTTCTCTTCTTTGTGTTTTTCCTTATTTAAAGAAAAACCAAAAAAATTCTATGAACACAATATCCAAAAAAATAACAAAATAAATACAACAACAACAACAACAGAACCCATATAGTCCCCAATCATTGGGGGTATGGGCGGGGGAAGATTGGAAACAGACCTAACCTTTGGCACTATGCACAAAGTGGCTTCTCTCAGAGGAGAAAGACCTAACCTTTGACAATAAATGCACAAAATGGCTGCTCACAGAGTACCACTGAAATAGTGGCCCCCTATACCATCGCGTTTGCTGCGGAATCATGCCCTCAAATCAAAGCCAAAGACATCAGAGAGGGCAGACCCAAGAATCCATGTTGATATATGTGCACATAACCATGCTTCCTTCATTCAGCATCCAGAGCATTGGTGAAGCACAATAAATAACTTAAAAAAATAAACATCTTTTTCTTTTTCTTCCTCTTATTTATACTTTCATCCAAAAATCAAAAAACCAAAAAAATATATAATAAATTTTTTTAATAAAAAACATAAAAAAAATAAATGACCCGAGGAAGCTCTTTCGCATTTTGATTTTCGCTTCCACATACTTAAAATACAACATTGAGGACAATGTTGAGTTTTAAGTATGGGGGTATTTTACCCATTTCCCTATTTTCAAGTACATCAAAAAAAAAAAAAATTAAAACCCAAAACCCCAAAAATCTAACTATTTTGTACATAATAATAATAATAATACTAATAAATTATTAGAAAAATATAAAAACAAAATTTAAAAACCCCAAAACAAAAAATTTATTAATAATATAATTTGTTTCATATCTTAAATAGCTTAGAAAAATCCAAAAACAAAATTCTAAAAAAAAAACCCAAAAATCCAATTTATTATTTCATACTTTGTAAATAATATTAGAAAAATTCAAAAAAATTCAAAATAATAATAATAATAATAATAAAATGATAAAATCCCAAAAATATAATAAAAACCCCTACTTAGCTTTGTATTTCTCAAAATTAGTTTGAGTTTATTTATAAGTATTTTTCATTATTTTTGATTTGCCAAAACCCTTATTCGTATCATGGTTTGTAAGATTTAGATTCATGGAATTTTAGTTGTAAATAACATATTGTGATTCTAATTTAAATTGAGATCAAATTTTTTAGCACTACTTCAAGTTTACCCTAAATTGCTTCTTGTTGTATTATTTTGGCAGACCTTCTTTCGACTTTAATTATTCCTACTCCAAACTTGTGAAACTTTAGGAATGTTTTAAACCTACTAAAACTTGCTCTCAAAAATTTTCTTAATTTATAAAATCTAGAAATTTCTAAACCCCTTACATCCCCTTTCTTGGTATTTTAAAAGATCTTATGACAATAGGAATAAGATTTCATTCCGTAAACATAGGCACCCAATTTTATTAAAAGATTATAGGGCATGGGAATAAGATTTTCGTTCCTTAAACATATTCATTGGGTTATCTTTGAAGCTTGAAAATGTTCACTTTGGGAATAAAACTTTCATTCCCTAATCAAAAGCAAAAAAAATTGAATTGAGTAGGGTGAGAGGATAAAATCTATCACCCCCAAATCAAAAGTCTCTTCTCCTACCAAGCTCCCCTACCCCCCAGCCAATCAAATTGAAATCTAGATATAAATGAAAAAATTAAGAGAGCATAATTAGTAAGTTTTAATTATTCTAAAAAATTTCTTTAAAAATTTAAAGTTCTTATAATTCTATTCTAATCATGGTGCTAATTATTACAATTATTTAGGTCGCTACTTAGCTAACTTTAGAAGTCTTGTTGGCTAAAATTTTTTCGCTCTTTTTAAATCATCATCACGATGTAAGACATACCTCTTTTAATTTCCTAAATTTATTTCAAGCTTACTTTCGATTAAATAAAATTTTGGTTAATTAAAAATTCTATTAGTGTCTTATAAGTATCTCTTACTTTTGCTCTGGAATAGCAAAAGCTTAAGTATGGGGATATTTGATGAATAGAAAATATTACATATTTTTAGTATAATTTTTAGCATAAATTTGGGTAATATTGTACATATTTCATATACATTATTCAATAAATAACTTGTTTTATCTTATGTTTATAAATATATCTATTTAGAAAAGGAGTTATTTAAGTATGAAACAATTTGTAAATATAATAAGTATAATAAATAATAAATAATGATATATTTATATGTAAATGTGATTATTTAAAAAATAATAATACACATATATATATACATAATATAGTTGTATAATATTATAATAATATAGTAATAATAATGTATAATAATAATAATAGTAGTATAGTATAATAATAATAGTAGTATAGTATATATATAATATAGTAGTATAATATAGCAGTATAGTATAATAATAATAATAATATAATAATAATAATAATAATGTATATAATATAAATATAATGAAATATATATGCATATATATATGTATAATTTATAAAATATAAATAATAATAGTATAATACTTATAAATAAATAAATATATATATATATATGGCTGCTGGAATTCGTCGAACGCTGCCCTGCGTTCGACGAATGCTCAGCGCTCTGCGTTCGACGAACGCTCAGCGCCCTGCGTCCGACGAACGTGCAGCGCCCTACGTTCGACGAACGCTCAACGCTCTGCATTCGACAAACGTGCAGCGCCCTGCATTCGATGAACTCTCAGCACCCTGCATTCGACGATCGGCGCCAGGCGCTCTTCTCATAATTATTATATATATGTATATATACTATATTAATTAAACATATAAATATCTTTCTCAGCAGGCGTTCGACGAATCTTCCCTGCATTCGACGAAAGCGCTCCCAGCCCGCTGACACTCAGCCCAAACCTCTAAGACAAGCCTGCTGTTCGATGAACTCTCTGCGTTCGACGATTCGCTCTGCTTCCCTGTGTTCGACGCTTCCCTGCACTCGACGAATCTCAATACAGAACCCGCCAGCTTCCAGCTGCTATTCGGACCCCACCAGCGCTCAAGGCAAACATGCATCTTCCCTTCTAGAAACAGCCAGCTGCCTTGCCAGCTCCTTTTTTACTACTATTTGCAGCCCTCTTTTTGTCTATAAGTATGAGGGGCTTTTCTTATTTTTGAGGGTTCATAAAAGTTAGAACCTAAGTTAGTTTTTCTTTTTTTCTTGAGTGTTCCCGTGAGCTTTATTTTGTGAGTGTTTGTGAGTTTTATTTTATGTATTTCCTTGCTCGTGTTTGATCTCCCCAAGTTTAGACTTTCTTCAAAAAGTTGTAATATGAATATATATACATATGTTGAAATTTTGAAGTGAAGTGGAGGAGACCGGGCGGTCTGGTTTGGGAGACCGCAGAGACCACGCGACTTGTATATGTTATCTGCCGGTCTGGCTCTGCCGGTCTGTTCTGGCGGTCTACTGGTTGGCCGGTTTGTTCTTGTTCGCTGCGATTTGTTCCCGAGTTGTTCTGCTTGGTTGGTCTGTCTTCTTTGTTGGAAGACCGGGCGGTTTGTTCTGATGTAACCGTCTGTTCGGGCGACCTGTTCTGGCGATCTGGCAACTTGTTCTAAGTCGGCCAGATGGTTCTTAGCTTGCTCCTGGTGGTCTAAGGAAGGAGCGTTGTTGAGACTGCACGGCTTGTGCACGGTCTCATGTTCGCGGGGCCTGTGCGCGATCTGCCTGCTAATCTGCGGTCTTGGACAGGGCATTGTCCAAGTGTTGTGATCGCGCGGTTTGTCTTATGAGACCACTCGTGATCTGATGGGCGGTTACTGTATCCCGGTTTGGGCGGTGACGACATCCGTCTACCCGGATATAAATAGGGGTGCATGGCCCGTCATTCCTAACAAGAACTGTTTGCGATCAGCAGGTTGCGGTCTTCTTCCTTGGTGATTCCCAGCGGCTTGAATAAACAGTTCGGCAGCAGTCAGTCTGCGAACTTGTTTATGTTCATTCTTGTGTTGTTCACAGCGAGCTCAGCGATTAGGCGACCTTCAGCGGTTAGGCGATCTGAGTTGCGGTCTGGTGACAGCTTCAGTTCTTTGTTCCAATAAAGCTCCAGTTCGTGCGGTCTGAGGTGCGGTCTTGTAGTGCTGGCAGTTTGTCCGGTTTCTGTTCGTGCGATCTCAGGGCAAGCCGGGTGAGTTCTGGAGTGGTGCGGCTTGTGCGGTCTCAGCTTGTCTGGCTGCCAGCTTTGCTTTTTTGGTGTGTTTTGTTCTTCTCATCTCCGTGATTCTGATGAATCATGTCTCGCCATATATACCTCGCACTGTAATTGAAGATTGTGATTCAATAAAGTTTCTTGTGTTTCTGTGTGGCATTGTGGTTGTTTGGCTATAACTCAGTTGATACAACTCCTGCTTACTTCTAAACGGTCCAATTTCAAAAATTTTAACATGGTATCAGAGCGAGGTTGTTGGAGTGGATAAGTAGTGATCAACTTGAGTTGCCATCGTCTTTGTGAAGAAGAGACCACATAGATTGCCATGGAAGGCGGATTCGCAAGGGGCTTGGTATTGAACTTCTTACTACGTCTAACTATAAGAAATGGAGGTCGTGTATGGAGAGCTATTTACTTGGCGAGGATCTATGGGAGATAGTTGGAGGAGAAGACACGCAAGAGGTGTTCCTAGCAGGAGATAATATGGCAGAGGTGAGACTTTGGAGGAGGACGAATGCTAAGGCAGAGTTCACTCTTAAGAGGGCTATTTCACTGGAGCTGTTTGATCTCATCATTGGATGTAAATCTGCTGCTGAGATTTGGATGTCCTTGGATGGACTGTTCAATAAGAAGAATGTAGCTCGACTACAGTTTCTTGAAAATGAGTTGGCGAGAGCCTCTCAAGGTGATCTTTCGATTTCTACTTTCTTTCTCAAGATGAAGAACCTCACAGCAGAGATTTCTGCATTGGACCCTGATGAGCCCATCTCGGAGGCAAAACTGAAGAGGCATATCATCCGCGGGTTGCAGAAGGAGTATCTTGCCTTTGTGACTTCAGTTCAAAGTTGGGCAAATTAACCATCTCTGTTGGAGCTGGAGAACTTACTTGCGTCGCAATAAAGTTTGGCAAGACAGATGGCGGGGACTTCTATCTCTGGGGGAGATAGTGATGTGTTGTTCTCTGGAAAGAAGAAGAAGAAGTGGGAGAAGAAGAAGTGGTGATTAAAATTCCGCTTGCATGAAATAAAATCCGAACTAGCAATCTGAGAAGGCAAGTATACCTATCGAACTGTAGTATAGGAACACAAGTGTCGTATTAAAATCCGAGAACCGTTGATTACTTATACTCAAACGAATTACTATTATTTTATCTTAATAATTTTTTGGAAGGTTTTGTCTGCTAAGTTGAAATAAAAGCTGGATAAAAGTACGGCTAAACGATGATTAACAAATAGCACTCGATCTTGACTTACTTCGGCTTAAGTTGATCAAAATTCAAAAGCAAACTTAAAACTTAATAAAGTAAGGGCAGCTTGACCGTGGGGGTTCCTATAGTTTGAACATGCTTCTCTCGAAGATATGCCCAACTGAGTTTAGGAAAATCCGACCGAACTCTCGTCCCGTATTCGAATACCTAAAACTCGCTTTAAGTGGTGAACCCCGCTATTGGGTTTGACTCCAATCCAGGAGATTTACGTCATTCTCTCTCGAGAAATGTGTGTAACTCTCTTTACTCTTAAGTGCTCACTTCAGACTATCGGCCTCTCGGCTAGCCAAGAATGAAAGCAAAGGTGGGGATTATATATCGATAATATAGCTCCACTAAATTTTAATTAAGAGTGAATCTAAGGCCCAACACTTTAGAAAGTGAAAGAAGACTAAAGGATCATAACTTGATCAACTCATTCTCAGATCATCAAGATCGAGTACTATGAGGATTTAGTTACTCATGGTGGAGGGGTAGGAGAGAGAAATGATGAAAATTTTAAGAGAACAAAAGCATACAATTTTTATTAAACAAAAGTTCAACTGAGATTACATTTGCATGGAAAGCCTACTAAACATTAGTAATACACTATGAAAGGAAATTACAAAGGCATTACAACATTCATATGAAAACTAGAAAAGGAAATGCATTGAAATAAGAGAGAGAGAGAGAGAGAGAGAGAGAGAGAAAGAGAATAAAATGACATGAAAATTACTGAAAATAGAGTAGCAGCACCAGTTCTCTCTCCAAAAACTGAATGGGGAAAGCTTGGAGGTCATTTCAATTTATAGAAATTTTTCTGCCTCGGTCACGCCCTCAGTCACGCCCGTGACTAGGGGCGTGACATTGTTTAATCAATTCTGCGGCTTGGATCAGGTTCGGCGCACGATTCTGACGCGATTTGATGGGTCACGCCCTAGGTCACGCCCGTGACTGAGGGCGTGACCATTTCGGTGGTTAGTCCGGCCATGGGCGCTGGCGGCGATCATGGGCGCTGGCGGCTGGCTGACGTGGCAGTCACGGGCGTGACTGGAAGCACGCCCGTGTAACAGTGGCGTGACCAATTCGGTGGTCAGCTGGTCGAATCTGAGCTGTTCACGGGCTGGTCACGGGCGTGACTTGCGTGTCACGGGCGTGACTTGTGTGTCACGGTCGTGTACTTTGGGCGTGTCTGACCAGATCTTCTGAATTATGGTGGCAGCAGCTTAACTGGAAACAGCAACTTACACCCCCTAGGTCACGGGCGTGACCTAGGGCGTGACTTTAGGAAACTTTGCATTTTTGACCTAAAAATTCAGAAAACTTAAGTTAGCACTAAAAATAGGAAAATGAACCAAAAATGCATTTAGGTAAACAACAATAAGCAAAAAGTAAGAGTAAATAACCTAAAAATAACCTAATTAAACTAACTAGATTTAGCATTATCAAATTCCCCCAAGCTTACACTTTGCTTGTCCCCAAGCAAAGAAATATGCTTTAGCTAATAAAACAAAATGACTAATCAAAAAGATTTAATTATGCTAAACACGAGTACCTTGCGAAATTCCAAGTAGGGAGAATAGTGAAAAGGAAACCTAAAATAAGTACTTTATTTAAGCTTAATTTTTATACCCTTTACTAACAAAAATTAATCATCCAAAATTTTAACTAAAAAGTTTTAAAATAAAATTGAGCAAAGTAACAAGTGAGATAGTGCATTGAATTGTTACTAAACCCTAAGAGACAAATTATAATTATATCATTCTAAGAACAAGGATCTAAATTCATACCCAAGACTTAACTATTCTACTTTTCTTCTTTACTTAGCTAAAGCAAATTTAGGAGCATGAATCAAGAGGACTTTATTAGGACCGAAATGTTTGGTTTAGGCATATGATTTGGAATGGGAATCGAAGATAAAAGTGATTGCTATAATCACACTAAACCATAAACATGAGTTTTATAAAATTTTCGATATGAATGATAAGAGGCAATCCTTCATTATAAGCATATAGCATATTTTCTTTCTTTCTCTTTCATAGCCTTTTTTTTATTTTGAAATTTTGGCAAAGATAACTAATACAAATATGCTTAAAATTCCTACTTTTTGAGCAAATTCTTTTCTTTGAAGCTCTCCATGCAATAAACCAATCACACTCTTTTAGAAATTTAAATAAAACTCAAAGTGTTAGTGTGATTCAAATAGGTTTGGAAATTTTGGCTTTGGTGAAAAATTTGATAAGTGGAGGTGACAATAAAATATGGGAAAAGGCTCAAAAGAGGCTAACAAAGGGTTTCTTTTTAAGGGTTGGCATGAAGGCTCAAACTTAAAAAAAATGGCCTAAATCATTTTCATTGCTCTCTAAATTTATTTAAAGCATGAGTTTTGAAGGATTTCAAAAAGTAAGCCCTAGATATTAAATAAAGACTAATGAACTTATCCTGAAAATAAGAATAATAGGCGTCTAGGATTATTCACATTTACTACACAAATCAAAAGTTAACCCTGCAAAATATATCTAAAAATGAAGAGGAAAATAGTGGATGAAGAATTTTTACGAAAGTAAAGAAGATAAAAGAGAAAACGATAAGGAAAGTACAAGATTTTAGAAAAAACTTTTCAGATTAACATGCTACCTAGAATTAGAACACTACATGAGTCAACAATTTACTTGTGAAACATAATTAAAAGTAGGATTAGAAATTTTGAAATTAACTAAGGCTATATAAAATATTTTGGGAAAAACAAAACATAAAGCTAGGGGTACTATTGATTTTACCAAAATCTAAATTAGACTACTAAAACAAAAGAAAAGAAGACATTCTCCCCCAAGCTTACGATAGACATTGTCCTCAATGGAAAAGGAGAGTGAAGGAAGGGGTAACTAAGAAAAGAAATTAAAACTGAAAAACTGAAACAGGCACTTCCCTGGATTTATGGGCTTGAAAGGATGTGTGATGCCGCTCCCCCTTGTTGGCGCTTTGAATCTTCATGAAATATCATATTGAATTTTTCTTGAAACCAGCAATGTTGAAGCAGGCGATCTCCGAAGTTGAGAGTATCGGAGCCACCCAGGGCCAAAGAAAAATTAAAACAACAAATTTTTAAAAACCTTGGGTTGCCTCCCAAGAGCGCCCTCTGTTTAATGTCATTTGAGCTCGACTAAAAGAATATAGTTCAAAAGTTAATCCAAATTATTACAGTCCAGACAAAAGAAGTTTTTCACTGTCCATGTCAACATTGTCACCAGAAAAAAAAAGTTTTAGACGATGCCCATTAACCTTGAAATCACCCTTATCTGGGTGTGATATCAAAACAGTTCCATACGGATAAGCTTCCTTTACATTAAAAGGACCTGACCATCTAGATTTTAACTTTCCAGGAAATAAACGTAGACGAGAATTATAAAGTAATACTTGGTCGCCTGGTTTAAATGTTTTCGGGTGCCTTAAATTTTTATCGTGAAAGCATTTCGTTCGTTCGTTATATAATTTATTATTTTCATACGCATTGGAGCGCCACTCATCGAGTTCGTTGAGTTGGAATTTTCGAAGATCGGCGGTGGAGTGGGGATCAAAATTTAAAAATTTAAGGGCCCAGAAAGCACGATGTTCTAATTCGACCGGTAAATGGCACGATTTCCCATATACTAACCGATACGGTGTACAACCGATGGCAATCTTGTACGTTGTTCGGTAAGCCCATAGAGCATCGCCTAATTTATGTGACCAATCCTTACGTGAGGTGGAAACAGTTTTTTCTAAAATACGTTTGATTTCTCTAATCACTACCTCGACCTGGCCGTTAGTTTGGGGGTGGTAAGCAGTTGAAAGCTTATGTGTAACGCCATATTTTAAAAGTGTTTTTGCAAATTGTGCGTTACAAAAGTGCGAACCCCTGTCGCTAACGATGGCCCTAGGAGTACCGAATCGAGAAAATAATTTTTTTAAGAAAATAATAACGACTCGGGAGTCATTGGTAGGAAGAGCTTGGGCCTCTGCCCATCGAGACACGTAGTCTACCGCAACTAAAATGTATTTATTACCATGGCTAGAAGGAAGAGGACCTACAAAATCAATTCCCCAAAGGTCGAAAACTTCGCACTCAAGGAAATAATTTTGCAACATTTCATTTTTATTTGAGATATTTCCGGCCCGTTGGCAGCTATCGCACCGTCTCACAAAAGATTGGGCATCTTTAAAAAGGCTAGGCCAATAAAAGCCTGCACTAAGCACTTTGTGAGCGGTCTGATTGGCTTGATAGTGCCCACCAGTCGGTCCTTCGTGTAAGTGTTTAAAATATTTTGTCCTTCTTCAAAAGAAACACATCTCCTTACTACTTGGTCTGCACAAACTCGAAACAGATACGGGCCCTCCCAAAAATATTTCTTCAGGTCAGAGAAGAATTTCTTCTTTTGCTGATAGGAAAATTCTTTTGGGAGGACTCGAGCTACTAAGTAGTTGGCGAAGTTTGCAAACCAAGGAGAAGGAGTAGTGTTGATTGATAATAACTTCTCGTCGGGAAAATAATCATTAAAAGTTTGTTCATTTAAATCTTCAATAAATGGGTTATCTAATCGTGAAAGATGGTCCGCGGCCAAATTCTCAGCCCCCTTTTTATCTCGGATTTCCAAGTCGAACTCCTGGAGGAGTAAGACCCAGCGAAGTAAGCGTGGTTTGGCATCCAGTTTAGAAAGTAAATATTTGAGGGCCGAGTGGTCCGTAAAAACAATAATTTTTGAAAGCGTAATATAAGGTCGAAATTTGTCGAATGCAAAAATAACTGCTAATAATTCTTTCTCCGTTGTGGTATAGTTCTCTTGAGCGGATGTAAGTGTTTTACTTGCGTATAAAATAGGGTGGAAGTTTTTAGATATACGTTGTCCTAAAACGACTCCCACCGCAAAGCTACTTGCATCGCACATGATTTCGAATGGAAGGTCCCAGATTGGAGCTATCATAATTGGCGCATTTATTAGCTTATTTTTGATTAATTGAAAAGCAGATAAGCATGTATCATCAAAAATAAATGGAGTGTCTTTTTCTAAAAGATGAGTGAGTGGTTTGGTAATTTTCGAAAAATCTTTTATAAATCGCCGGTAAAAACCGGCATGTCCTAGAAAGCTTCTTATGGCCTTAACGTTGGTTGGCGGTGGCAGTTTTTCGATCACTTCTATTTTTGCTTCATCGACCTCAATTCCTCTTGCTGATATCTTATGACCTAAAACCAATCCCTCCCGTACCATGAAATGACATTTTTCCCAGTTCAGGGCGAGATTGGTCTCCTCACACCGTTCTAACACTTTTTCTAAATTTTCTAAACAAAAATCGAAGGAATCACCAAACACGGAAAAGTCGTCCATAAATACCTCCATAATACTTTCTACGTACTTGTCGAAAATGGCCAACATACACCGTTGAAATGTTGTCGGCGCATTACATAAGCCAAACGGCATTCTTCGGTAGGCGAAGGTGCCGAAAGGACAAGTAAACGTCGTTTTCTCCTGGTCCTCGGGCGAGATGGGAATTTGGAAGTAGCCCGAGAGACCATCGAGAAAACAATAAAAGCTATGGCCGGATAATCGTTCTAAGATTTGATCGATGAATGGCAAGGGGAAATGGTCCTTGCGGGTAGCGTCGTTCAATTTGCGATAATCAATACACATACGCCACCCAGTCACCGTCCGTGTTGGGATTAAGTCATTATTATCATTTAACACTACCGTGATACCTCCCTTTTTAGGAACTACTTGAACGGGGCTTACCCATTTGCTATCTAAAATTGGATAGATAATTCCTGCGTCTAATAATTTCACGACCTCACCCTTTACTACTTCTTTCATGTTTGGGTTTAATCGGCGTTGAGGTTGAATAGAATTATGTGAATTATCTTCCATTAGAATTTTGTGCATGCAGAAAGATGGACTTATGCCCTTAATATCAGAAATCTGCCAAGCGATTGCTTGGCGGTGTTTTTGTAAAACTTTTAGCAATTTGGCATTTTCAGATCCACTTAAATGGGCCGACACTATTACTGGTAACTTAGAGTCTTTTTCTAAAAATTCATATTTTAAATGATTGGGTAGTTCTTTAAGTTCTAATGTGGGAGGTTCCTCGTATGAAGATTTGAAAGACTTTTCTTTTTCAAAAGTAATTTCTTCAAAAATTTTTGATTTAATTTGAAAATTTGAGGGGGCGGGAGCAATGACCATTTTCATTTCTTGTAATATTTCAGTGGAGGTGTTTGAAGATGAACAAAAAGAAGAAGAACCATTTTCAGAAATACAAAAAGAAGGGTCTTCACTTAACACATCTAAGAAAAAACACGAATCGTCATTTTCTAGGGTATTTTTCATAGAGGGTGTTATGGAGAAGGTTACTTCATCATCTCCAACTCGGAGGAATAGCTTACCATTACTCACATCAATAATAGCACGGGAGGTGGCAAGGAAGGGGCGGCCAAGGATTAGGGGAACCTCGACATCCTCTTCAATGTCCAAAATGACAAAATCCACCGGGAAGATGAATTTGTCTACTTTTACGAGCACGTCCTCCACAATTCCCAGCGGATATTTTATCGTCCTATCTGCTAGTTGTATACTCATACGTGTGGGGCTAAGGGTGCCCACTCCTAACTTCTTAAACAAGGAGAATGGCATTAAGTTGATGCTTGCTCCTAAGTCGGCCAACGCGTTCTTTACAAATAGATCACCAAAGAGGCACGGGATAGAAAAACTACCCGGATCGTTAGCCTTTTTCGGTAATTTATTTGTTAGGACGGCGGAACACTCAGTATTTAAAGTTACGTGCGGTAGATTTTCTAGATTTTTCTTATTAGTTAGAAGATCCTTCAGGTACTTAGCGTACTTGGGCATTTGTGATATCGCTTCATGGAAGGGCAAATTGATGTGTATTTGCTTAAACATTTCCAGGAAGCGATGATATTGATCATCTAATTTTTCCTTGTTGAGTTGAGAAGGATAAGGCGGGGCGGGGTTGTTTTTGAAAATATGAGGTGGAGTGATAAAATCTGTTTGAGTGAGTGGTGTTTTTAAAATAGGGGCGGATCTTGCCTCGGGCTCTTCGCTAACCGGACCGGATACTTGCTTCCCACTCCGAAGAGTTACAGCTTTCGCTTGCTCTTTCGGGTTGGGCTCGGTGTTAGCGGGAAGAGTCCCGGGCGGTCGCTCGGATATTATTTTGGCGAGCTGCCCGATTTGGTTTTCTAGATTTTTAATGGATCCGGCTAAGTTCCGGACGGTTGCTTCGTTCGTACTTATATATTTTGAAAACATCTCCTCCAAAGATGGAGTTTTTTGAAAGTTAACAGGGGTTGGAGGTGGTGTAAATTCATTTTGTAGAGGCGGGCGAGTTGTGTTTGCAGGATTACTCCAAGAAAAGTTTGGGTGATTACGGAGCGCAGGATTATAATTATTCGGTAATTGAAAACTAGGTGCATGAAAATTAGAAGCAGAATAATTATTATAAGCATTTCTATTGCCTACGTAATCAGCTTGTTCGGAGGTGGCTTTTGCGAATTCCCAAACCTGAGGTGCGGAAGGAGCATTCATTTCAGATATCTTTTTGCTAAGCATTTCCACTTGTAGTGCCAGCTGGGAGACGTTATCCACTTCGTACATACCTGCAGGTTTGTTTGGGCGGGATCTTGGCACATTCCACTGATAGGTGTTCATGGCCATATCCTCAAATAGTTCAAGAGCGGCTTCCGGGGTTTTGTTATTTAAGGTACCACCGGAAGCGGCGTCTATCATTTGCTTAGTATGATGATTTAGCCCGTTATAAAACGTCTGCACTTGTAACCATACAGGCAGAGCGTGATGAGGGCAACGTCTTAAGAATTCTTTATACCTTTCCCAGGTATCATATAGCATTTCAGAATCTATTTGGCAAAAAGAAGAAATATCATTTCTAAGCTTAGCAGTTTTCGCAGGTGGAAAATACTTAGTTAGAAATTTTTCAGTTAACTGGGCCCAAGTGGTGATAGAACCTCTAGGTAGAGTTGACAACCACTGCTTAGCCTTTGTTCTTAAAGAAAATGGGAAGAGTCTTAGCCTAATTGCATCATCCGTAACACCATTTATTTTGAAGGTGTCACAAATTTCAAGGAAGCTAGCAATATGTGCATTCGGATCTTCATCTTGTAATCCGTCGAACTGCACGTATTGCTGCACCATGTGAATTATGCTTGGCTTTAGTTCAAAATTATTATTATTTATGGCAGGGCGGACTATACTAGTTTTCGTCCCTTCCAGGTTAGGCCTTGCATAATGGGACATAGTCCATTCAGGGGCCGCAACCATGTTGGGGACTTCATTTTGGTTAGGTTCGCCCATATTAACAACCGACTCCGAATCCTCAGCCAGTTCTTGGAATGTAGGATCTTGAACTTGCGATTTTCTCCGAAGAGTACGCTCAAGTTCTTGGTCCAAGTCTACAAGTTCTGACGGATTCGCTCGGGTCATAAACTAGAAAGAGAGAAGGGAAAATAAGATTGAGAAATTCGAAAAAGAAAAAGGTCTCTCTTTTTTTTTGAATTAATTTTGTTTTTCAAGAAAGAGGAGAGAAAAAAGAGGTGATAAAAGTAATAGATTCGTTCTTTCAAAATATCAACAAAATGCGAGTCCCCGACAACGGCGCCAAAAACTTGGTGATTAAAATTCCGCTTGCACGAAATAAAATCCGAACTAGCAATCCGAGAAGGAAAGTATACCTATCGAACTGTAGTATAGGAACACAAGTGTCGTATTAAAATCTGAGAACCGTTGATTACTTATACTCAAACGAATTACTATTATTTTATCTTAATAATTTTTTGGAAGGTTTTGTCTGCTAAGTTGAAATAAAAGCTGGATAAAAGTACGGCTAAACGATGATTAAGAAATAGCACTCGATCTTGTCTTACTTCGGCTTAAGTTGATCAAAATTCAAAAGCAAACTTAAAACTTAATAAAGTATGGGCAGCTTGACCGTGGGGGTTCCTATAGTTTGAACATTCTTCTCTCGAAGATATGCCCAACTGAGTTTAGGAAAATCCGACCGAACTCTCGTCCCGTATTCGAATACCTAAAACTCGCTTTAAGTGGTGAACCCCGCTATTGGGTTTGACTCCAATCCAGGAGATTTACGTCATTCTCTCTCGAGAAACGTGTGTAACTCTCTTTACTCTTAAGTGCTCACTTCAGACTATCGGCCTCTCGGCTAGCCAAGAATGAAAGCAAAGGTGGGGATTATATATCGATAATATAGCTCCACTAAATTTTAATTAAGAGTGAATCTAAGGCCCAACACTTTAGAAAGTGAAAGAAGACTAAAGGATCATAACTTGATCAACTCATTCTCAGATCATCAAGATCGAGTACTATGAGGATTTAGTTACTCATGGTGGAGGGGTAGGAGAGAGAAATGATGAAGATTTTAAGAGAACAAAAACTTACAATTTTTATTAAACAAAAGTTCAACTGAGATTACATTTGCATGGAAAGCCTACTAAACATTAGTAATACACTATGAAAGGAAATTACAAAGGCATTACAACATTCATATGAAAACTAGAAAAGGAAATGCATTGAAATAAGAGAGAGAGAGAGAGAGAGAGAGAGAAAGAGAATAAAATGACATGAAAATTACTGAAAATAGAGTAGCAGCACCAGTTCTCTCTCCAAAAACTGAATGGGGAAAGCTTGGAGGTAATTTCAATTTATAGAAATTTTTCTGCCTCGGTCACTCCCTCAGTCACGCCCGTGACTAGGGCGTGACATTGTTTAATCAATTCTGCGGCTTGGATCAGGTTCGGCACACGATTCTGACGCGATTTGATGGGTCACGCCCTAGGTCATGCCCGTGACTGAGGGCGTGACCATTTTGGTGGTTAGTCCGGTCATGGGCGCTGGCGGAGATCATGGGCGTTGGCGGCTGGCTGACGTGGCAGTCACGGGCGTGATTGGAAGCACGCCCGTGTAACAGTGGCGTGACCAATTTGGTGGTCAGCTGGTCGAATCTGAGCTGTTCACGGGCTGGTCACGGGCGTGACTTGCATGTCACGGGCGTGACTTGTGTGTCACGGCCGTGTACTTTGGGCGTGTCTTACCAGATCTTCTGAATTATGGTGGCAGCAGCTTAACTGGAAACAGCAACTTACACGCCCTACGTCACGGGCGTGACTTTAGGAAACTTTGCATTTTTGACCTAAAAATTCAGAAAACTTAAGTTAGCACTAAAAATAGGAAAATGAACCAAAAATGCATTTAGGTAAACAACAATAAGCAAAAAGTAAGAGTAAATAACCTAAAAATAACCTAATTAAACTAACTAGATTTAGCATTATCAAGAAGCCGGGTTATGATGGACCATCTACTTCAGGTCAACAGGATAGGGGTTATGCTCCTAAGTCTGATGGGAAGAAGAAGGGAGATGGACCAAGGTGCTTCAGGTGTAAAAAGATCGGCCACTTCAAGAAGGATTGCCGGGTTAATCTTCAATCGGGACATGTAGCAGAGAAGGAGAAGCCAAAGGCTGATGAAGCTGGATGGGGAGGAGCCTTTACGGCTAATATGACGGCGATGCCCGTTAAGACCTTGGCTTCCATCAACTTCGAAGAGGATTGGATTGTTGATTTAGGGTGTGGACATCATCTCACCGGGGATGAATCAAAGTTCTCTTCTTTGGCGCCTTACTCAGGTATCGATGCTATCATTACGGCTGATAATTCTGTTCATGCTGTCAAACAAGAAGGTGTTGTCTCCCTGAGCAGTGATAAGGGTCCACTCACCTTGAGGAGTGTTTATCACGTGCCTGGTATGAAGAAGAATCTCTTCTCTGTGACCAATGCGGTCGATGCCGGTTATCACGTTCTGTTTGGCCCAACAGAAGTGAAGTTTCTTAAAACTTAACCGGAGATCAGGGGAGATGTTATCCATATTGGAAAAAGGGTGAAGGACTTGTTCGTGTTATCAACAAGTACCTATGTTGATAAGATGAAGACCAACGATAGCATGGCTATCTAACATGAAAGGTTGGGGCATGTTGGCATGGACAAATTGAAGGCTATGGCGGTAAGGGGCCTTGTCAAGGGCTTGCCTAGCTTGTCCTCTTCTGGAGATGGTCATGTTTGTGCGGGTTATCAGTTTGGTAAGTCTCATCGACTTCCATTTGATAAATCGCAAATAAGATGCAAAGCGCCGTTGGAGTGCATTCACGGTGATTTGATGGGACCAACTGCCACCCCAAGCCTTGGAGGCAATAGATATATGTTGGTGTTGATTGACGATTACACCAGATATGTCTGGGTGTATTTTTTGAAAGAAAAGTCGGAAGCCTTTGCGAAGTTTGTGGAGTTCAAGGAGCTGGTGGAAGGTCGGTTAGGCCTGCGGGTGAAAAAATTGAGAACTGATAATGGTGGGGAGTTCACCTCTGGTGAGTTCTCAAGTTTTTGCAGGAAACATGGCGTTCAGAGAGAGCTCACTTGTGCCCACACTCCACAGCAGAATGGCGTTGCGGAGAGGAAGCTCCGTCATCTGACAGAAACATGCAAATGCTGGCTTCATGCCAAGAGTATCCCAATGTCTTTTTGGGCAGAGGGAATGTCTTGTGCGGCTTACATCATCAACGGAATGCCTCTAAGTCCTATCAACATGAAGACCCCTCACGAACTGATGTTCAAGGAGAAACCGAGTGTTGCACACCTTCGGGGGTTCGGATCAACCTACTATGTACATATTCCTGATGCTCTTCGGACAAAGCTAGATGCGAAAGCAAGGAAGCTAGTCTTTGTTGGATATGATGAGCGGAAGAAAGGATGGAGATGCATGGATCCTGAGACACGGAGGTCAGTGGTGTCTCGGGATGTGGTGTTCAATGAAGTGACTTCCTACAAGGGGAGTTCAGGAGTTGAACTACCGGAGGGCAGGGTTGATGAAGCAAGGAAGGCTGCGAGAAATCTTCAAGTGGAGTTGCCTATTTCACCAGGAGCACCAATTGTGTTAAGCTCTGAGATGGAGGCTTCAAGTTCTAGAAGCAGGGGGAGTGATGCTCCAAGTTCATCTGGAAGAGGAGATTGCACAGAAGAAGCAGCTGAGGAGGTGGCTAATCAGGTGCAACCTCTTAGGAGGTCGAAGAGGACTATCAAGCCACCAGATCGATACACAGGAGGAAACATGGTGAGCTTCGTCTCATGTTTCTTCGCTGGTCCCTTGAATGAAAGGGAGCCGTCGAGCTTTGAGAAAGCCAGAGGCGTGAAGCAGTGGGATATTGCTATACAAGAAGAGATGGATGCTCTTAAGAAGAATGAGACTTGGTCTCTAGTGCCCAGGCCTAAGGGCATTACCCCTATAACTTGCAAATGGGTTTACAAGCTCAAGAAGAAAGCTGACGGCACGATCGAGCGATACAAGGCTCGCCTTGTAGCTCGCGGGTTCTCATAGCAGTATGAAGAAGATTATGAGGAGACGTTCAGTCAGTGGCAAAGATGACCTCGGTTCGATTTGTTATTGCTTTGGCGGCATCCAGTGGATGGGAGATTTGGCAGCTCGACGTTAAGAATGCCTTATTATACGGCGAGATCGACAAGGATAACTTCATGATTCAGCCACCGGGCTTCATTTCGGAGGATCGTCCGGACTACGTCTGCAAATTGAAGAAGGCCCTATATGGTTTGAAGCAAGCGCCTCGGGCGTGGTATGGGAAGATCGCGGAGTATCTTCTATTCTGTGGGTTCTTTGCTTCAGATTCTGATTCTAGCTTTGTTCGTCAAGAAGGAGGGGGCGCTTCGGGTTATTGTGCTGTTGTATGTGGATGACATGATTGTCATCGGGAACTCAAAGGAGGCGGTAGCAAGGCTGAGGGTTGAGCTTGCTATCAGGTTCGAGATGAAGGATCTGGGTGAGCTTCACCATTTCCTTGGACACGAGGTTCAGAGGCGGGAGAGCGGAGTGCTCGTTTCTTAGGCCGGTTATGCGGAGCGGATCGTTCAACGCTTTGGCATGGAGGAAGGGAAGAGCAGCTCTACCGCTGGAACAACATCATAAACTTCGGAAGGATGAAGGAAGAGTTCTATCTGATCCGTTGGTGTTCCGAGCTCTAGTAGGGAGCTTAATCTATTTGACCATCATGAGGCCTGATATTGCTTATGCAGTTGGCAAAGTGAGTCGGTACATGGCGGAGCCACAGAAACCTCATCTTCTAGCGGCGAAAGGTATATTGAAGTATGTGAAGTCGGCCTCTGATTTGGGTCTCCTATTCAGGAGAGGGTCAAGCTTGGAGTTGCTGGGATACATGGATGCTGATTATGGGGGAGACGTGGATGATCGGAGATCAACGTCTGGTTATGTCTTTATGACGGGCCCTACAGCTATCTCTTGGTGCAGCAAAAAGCAGGACTCGGTGTCCGTATCCACAACAGAAGCGGAATACAAGGCTTCGGCCTTGGCAACTTAGGAATCCGTTTGGCTCAGGAGGTTCGAGGTCCCACTGTGCTACGCAGGGACAATGAGAGTGCTCTCAAGCTGGTTAACAATCCATTCTGTCACGAGAGGACCAAGCATATTGAGATTGAGCACCATTTCATTCGTGAAAAGGTGTTGGGAGGATCTCTTATGGTCGAGCATGTTCGGAGTGCGGACAATGTCGCAGACATCTTCACAAAGCCGCTGTCGAAGGGACCATTTACACGGTTGCGGAGTTTACTCGGGCTGGTTTCCACTTCCCACTTCAAGGGGGAGTGTTGAAATTTTGAAGTGAAGTGGAGGAGACCGGGCGGTCTGGTTTGGGATACCGCGGAGACCACGCGGCTTGTATATGTTATCTGCCGGTCTGGCTCTGCTGGTCTATTCTTGCAGTCTGCTAGTTGGCCGGTATGTTCTTGTTCGTTGCGGTCTGTTCCAGAGTTATTCTGCTTGGTTGGTCTGTCTTCTTTGTTGGAAGACCGGGCGGTTTGTTCTGATGTAACCGTCTGTCCGGGCAACCTGTTCTGGCGATCTGGCGACTTATTCTAAGTCGGCCAGATGGTTCTTAGCTTGCTCCTGGTGGTCTAAGGAAGGAGCGTTGTTGAGACCGTACGGCTTGTGCACGGTCTCATGTTCGCGCGACCTGTTCGCGATCTGCCTGCTGATCTGCGGTCTTGGACAGGGCATTGTCCAAGTGTTGTGATCGCGCGGTTTGTCTTGTGAGACCGCTCGCGATCTGATGGGGGGTTACTGTATCCCGGTTTGGGCGGTGACGACATCTGTCTACCCGCCTATAAATAGGGGTGCATGGCCCGTCAGTCCTAACGAGAACTGTTTGCGATCAGCAGGTTGCAGTCTTCTTCTTTGGTGATTCCCAACGGCTTGAATAAACAGTTCGGCAGCGGTCAGTCTGCGAACTGGTTTATGTTCATTCTTGTGCTGTTCGCAGCGAGCTCAGCGATCAGTGACCTTCAGTGGTTAGGTGATCTGAGTTGCTGTCTGGTGACAGCTTCAGTTCTTTGTTCCAATAAAGCTCCAGTTCGTACGGTCTGAGGAGCGGTCTTGCAGTGCTGGCAGTCTGTCCGGTTTCTGTTCGTGCGATCTCAGGGCAAGCCGGGCGAGTTCTGGAGTGGTGCGGCTTGTGCGGTCTCAGCTTGTCTAGCTGCCAGCTTTGCCTTTTGGTGTGTTTTGTTCTTCTCATCTCCGTGATTCTGATGAATCATGTCTCGCCATGTATACCTCGCACTGTAATTGAAGATTGTGATTCAATAATGTTTCTTGTGTTTCTATGTGGCATTGTGGTTGTTTGGCTATAACTCAGTTGATACAACTCCTGCTTACTTCTAAACGGTCCAATTTAAAAAAAAATTACAATATATTTTGTTTTTGTTCTACTTGTTCTTGTTGTTCTTGGTGTTCTTCTTATTTTCTTGTTTTTCTTTTCTTATTGTTGAGTGTGTGAGTGTAAATTTTAATGTTTTTGTTTTTATTTTAGTTTTATTTATTTACTTATGAAAGTGTGTGTGTGTGTGTGTGAGATTAATTTTATTGCTTTCATAATTTAGATTTAATGCATTAATTTTATTGCTTTCGTAATTTAGATTTAATGATTTAATTTTAATGCTTTCATAACTTAGATTTTAATGCTTTCATAATTAGATTTTAAGGCTTTCATAGCTTAGCTTTATTGCTTTCTTTAATTTTCGTAGAGTGCGTGCGTATATGAGATAGCTTTTCTGCTTTATTTCAATTAAGTCATTTAAATTTCAGTAGAGTGCATGAGTTTTTCATTTAGTGTGTTATTTTCTTTTCTATCGCTTTTCTTGGTTTTTGCTACATGCACACCAAGCCCATGATTATCGTCATTTTTGCTTTCTAAATTATTGCAAAAATCAATCGATCTTTTCGATAAAATAATAGCGTATTTCTAAAGTAACAATAATCGACACGACCTTGGAAAAATACGTCCTTGATAATTTTCTAAAAAAATTATCTTGTACTATACGCGATAAGGTATACTTGCCTTTTCGAATGATTAGTTAGGATAATAACGATACGAAAACTTCACAAAAACTCTCCATTTATATATAAAAATTTTAATTGAATTCGGCGTCGCCGGCGCGGCGTGGTCGTCGATATTCCGAAAGAAGGAAAGACAATTACTTCTATCATCTCGATAGGTAGGATAATGGTTAGTTCCTCGAAGTAGGAGTACTCGCGAGACGCCTCGAACGCGCCCGCCGAATTCTACCCGCACCCCGGAAAGCCTTTGCGGCGCTCTCAAATAAATTTTAATCATCATGTTTTTGGCGCCGTTGCCGGGGAGAAGTGTCGTTATTTCGAAAAGAAATCGCTATTAATTTTATCATTATTTTTGTTTATTCTTCAAAAAATTTCTATAAAATCTAAAAAAAATTCAAAAACTCCTAACATTACAAAAATATTTCTATCCTATTTTGCATATACCTTTTTCATAACAAAAATTTTTTTTTTTACAAAATCCAAAAAAAATATAATAACCCCTAAAATGATAAAGATTTACCTTATTTTGTAAATAACATTTTCATAATTTTAAGAAATTATAAAATCCAAAAAAATAATATATATATATAAATAAAAAAAATGGCTCCCGGGTATAAAATCCAAAAAAATCTAAAATCTTAAAATGAAAAAAAATTTACTTTATTTTTGTACAAAATGATATAGTTTATTTAATAAAATCTTTAAAAAAACACCAAAATATAATATAAATTTTACTTTGTAATAACTTAGAAAAAACAATAAGTCCTTTTTTTATCTAAAAAAGATTTAGGCAGCGTCGCCTGGGCGCTTCTCCCGATAATTCGAAAGAAGGAAAAACTATTACTTCTATCATCTCGATAGATAGGATAATGGTTAGTTCCTCGAAGTAGAATTACTCGCGAGATGCCTCGAACGCGCCCGCTTAAATCTAATCCATTACCCGGGCTTAATTAAAAATCCAAAAACAAAAAAAATTCTAAAAACAACAAAATAAAAAAATAATTATAATAAAAAATTATATTGCAAATAAATAATAAAAAAACAGAAATTTATTTTATCTTGTATTTCTTTTCTCTTCTTTGTGTTTTTCCTTATTTAAAGAAAAACCAAAAAATTCTAAAAACATAAAATCCAAAAAATTAACAAAATAAATAACTTAAAAAAAAATCTTTTTCTTTTTCTTCCTCTTATTTATACTTTCATCCAAAAATCAAAAAACCAAAAAAATATATAATAAATTTTTTTTAACTAAAAACATTTAAAAAAAATGACCCGAGGAAGCTCTTTCGCATTTTGATTTTCGCTTCCATATACTTAAAATACAACATTGAGGATAATGTTGGGTTTTAAGTATGGGGGTATTTTCCCCATTTCCTTATTTTCAAATACATCAAAAAAAAAATTTTAAAACCCCAAACCCCCAAAATCTAATTATTTTGTACATAATAATAATAATAATAATAATAAATTATTAGAAAAATATAAAAACAAAATTTAAAAACCCCAAAGCAAAAAATTTATTAATAATATAATTTGTTTCATATCTTAAATAGCTTAGAAAAATAAAAAAAAATTCTAAAAAAAAACCCAAAAATCCAATTTATTATTTCATACTTTGTAAATAATATTAGAAAAATTCAAAATAATAATAATAATAATAATAATAAAAATGATAAAATCCCAAAAATATAATAAAAACTCCTACTTAGCTTTTTATTTCTCAAAATTAGTTTGAGTTTATTTATAAGTATTTTTCATTATTTTTGATTTGCCAAAACCCTTATTCTTATCATGGTTTGTAAGATTTAGATTCATGGAATTTTAGTTGTAAATAACATATTGTGATTCTAATTTAAATTCAGATCAAAATTTTTAGCACTACTTCAAGTTTACCCTAAATAACTTCTTGTTGTATTATTTTGGCAGACCGTCTTTAGACTTTAATTATTCCTACTCCAAACTTGTGAAACTTTAGGAATGTTTTAAACCTACTAAAACTTGCTCTCAAAATTTTTCTTAATTTATAAAATCTAGAAATTTCTAAACCCCTTACATCCCCTTTCTTGGTATTTTAAAAGATCTTATGTCAATGGGAATAAGATTTCATTCCGTAAACATAGGCACCCAATTTTATTAAAAGATTATATGGCATGGGAATAAGATTTTCGTTCCCTAAACATATTCATTGGGTTATCTTTGAAGCTTGAAAATGTTCACTTTGGGAATAAAACTTTCATTCCCTAATCAAAAGCAAAAAAAATTAAATTGAGTAGGGTGAGAGGATAAAATCCATCACCCCCAAATCAAAAGTCTCTTCTCCTACCAAGCTCCCCTACCCCCAGCCAATCAAATTGAAAACTAGATATAAATGAAAAAATTGAGAGAGCATAATTAGTAAGTTTTAATTATTCTAAAAAATTTCTTTAAAAAGTTAAAGTTCTTATAATTCTATTCTAATCATGGTGCTAATTATTATAATTATTTAGGTCGCTACTTAGCTAACTTTAGAAGTCTTGTTTGTAACATCCCCCAAACAGCTAGACCCCTAAGTTGGTTTTGTCAGGACTAGGTCATGACAAAACCATAGGAAGAGCTCAAGACCTTGTGAACATATGTGAGAAGGAGAAAACCCAAGTGGTCTGCAAATAGCAATTTTCAAATACCAAGCCTAGGGTTGGACTTTAGGACCCCACCTTGAACCTTGACCCCACAATATCATCCCTAACCCATTAGAGGTCTCCTTGAAGCACCAGTGACCCATTGGGGTCAACCTAAGAGGCCAATTTGACTAAAGCCAACCTTAACCCTAAATTGGTCAAACTAGCTCAATTAAGGTCAATTAGCCCCCACCATGCCAAATTGACCCTGCCACTACCCTTATATGGGTACTAGGAGCCTAATGGACCAAAAAGCCCCATCACGGGACTTGCAATTTGACCAATTTACCCTTGCCCTTATTTAGGTCAAAATGATCTAATATTCCCAAATTGGACCCAATCCACTTGGGCTAGACCCAATTAAGGTGGTCCACCACCTAATGGGGATTGAATGCTGCTGAGGTGGCCATTAAATTTGGAGAGAGTCGGCCAGGAGAGAGAAAGCCCATTTTGGAAGAGAGAGAGAAAGAAGGGGGAGTTAATGGAGGAGAAGGAGAAACCCCTCAATCTGAGCAATTAATGGCTCCATTCATCTCCCCTTGGGGAGAGGAGACGTTTTCAGCTTCTTCCCGACCTAATTGATGGCCAATTCATCCCCCCTAAGTGTAACCGAAATCTCCACTTATGGCCATTAATGGCAATCCGGGTAACTCCGCACCCTTAGCCTCAATCGACCCTTTTAACATCTTCAGAGATTGGAAAGAACCCCCCTCTTCCCCGAAGAAATCGAGCACCAAGAGCAAGGATCGGCATGGAACCAAAAGCTCCAACACCGTCAATGGAAACTCGCCGGAATTCACGCCACCAAGCCCCCACACAGGTCTGATTCTCTTCTCCTCCCTTAGTGCTAGATCTTTTCATATTTCGGGGCTTGATCCGTGCACAATAGGGCTCAGATTGTGTTTCCGAAAGAGTACGTTTCGTACTCTTTTTCCTCCTCTAAAAACTAGATCCGGTCGGCCAACCACACCTATCGCTGGCCACCACCTCAACGGAGGTGGTGGTGCCATTGGCCGGCCGGAAAGAGGCGTAGGTGGCCGGGAAATTGCCCCGCAAGGAAGCCCAGGACGGGCTGTCGCGCACCGTCTAGAGATTGGGGACGATGATAGAGAGCCGTCAGATCTACTATTTAATGTTTATATTTATATCATTTGTTTCGTCGAGCGCTGCAAGAAATTCGTCGAACGAATAATTCATCGAACGGGAGGTGTTCAGCTTTAGTCGAGCGCTGTTATAATAGAATTTAGTCGAACGAAAGGTTTTCGTCGAGCGTTGTTTAACTCTGTATTAGTCGAGCACTGTTATGCTCTGATTTCGTCGAGCGCAGGCTAGATTTCGTCGAACGCAGAGTTGTTCTGCTTTCGTCGAGCGCTGTTTTAATTTTCGTCGAACGCAGAAACAGTTATATTAATAAATGTTTATGCAATTTCTGTCACTTATTTTGCTGTACCTAGATCTAATTATAAAAAATACTTAAGCCCCTCTACAGAAAAGTGGTCAACAACAAAGTTGTAGCCCTTGGAGTCTACTTTATTTTAAAATTGATTTCACCCCAAAAGGAGTTATGTAGTTCCCTGTAGGTCCATTTTGGTGGGGCTGGTCCCTAGTGTAGGACAGCCACCATTTCTTGATTAACATTTGATTGGGAAAAGATATGGACTTGAGATTTGAAACATAGTCTACTTATACCTACACACACATCATATCAAAAGATGGGATTTTTAGGAGAACCTTTTTCTAAGGTTTTTGAAATAATTTCAAAAATCATCTAATAATTAATTAGTGGGTTAAATGAACTCCAATGCCCTCCAAATTTTGGTGGGTGCTCCTTATGGTTACTGTATGTCCTTGGTAAAATTATCAGCCCAATTGGGACTGTTTTGTTTAAGTATTTTGTAAACCCAAGTTAGGTCAAATAGGGTCAAAGTTAGGGTATGGTGTTTACCTTGGGGTATGGTGGTCAAACTCATCACCCTGAAGTGAAATCTTGGTAACTGGTTTAGGATCACCTAAGAAACCTCCATGAGTGAAATGGGGTGGTGTGGAGGTGGTTAAGCCCTAGAACACAAGTTTTATTCCTAGGTGTGCAATTAGAACCTTGTGAAGGCCATGTGGTCAAAAGTCCCTTGATGGTTATGAAACTTGGTGGATAGATTTATAGGGTGTAAATAGGCACTGGGTAATTTTATAAGAATTTTAGGAGCCAATATTCCCTTTGAATTAGGACATAACCCCTTTAGGGAAACTTCTTATAAGAAACATTTATATGCTTAAAATGTCTTGGATGATGATGAGACTTTGGTTGTGCCCTTATAATCATGTTTTAGACCTCTGGTAATTTTTGTGAATTTTAGTAAATGATTTAATCAGTACTTCATTCTTATGGCACATGTTTTGATTTAAACTTAAGAAAAATATTTGAGGGTTCCAAACTCATTGTTAAATTGTGCAAATTGGTGATAGGACCTTTCAGAACATTAGGAAGCTCTGTGAATTTTTATAGAATTTTTGAAGACTTAAATCAGTAGGCTACTTCACAATTCATTTAATTTGAGGTTTTCTTAAAGTATTTAATTTAGTAAGAAAATGATTTCCTTAAATCCTGAAACTTAGTCAGTAGCCTTTTCTGGTGAATACAAGAGCTAGGTAATTTTCCCATAATTTTAGTGTTGATCGTTTTGGTGGTTCCTTCATAAAACTATGATTTTGGATAGATGATAAATAATTAAATTAGAGGAGAATTTCTTACTGTAAAAATATGATATGCTGTTTCTGATGTTATTTAGTCACCATAGATTTATCATAATTTTTGGAGAGCCATATCATAAGATTTACTTACACTTCATGTTCATTTTCATACTTGGCAGATGTTTGGAGAAATTAAAATAAATATTAATAATTTAGGGAAAAATATGATTCTCTGGAAGTAGTCTTATAACATCATGATAGACCTCCAGTAAATATCTTGGGTCAGTTGGATGAATATTTGGAGTACCTCTAGTTGTGAGCTTCATATAATTAGTTTGGTCTGCGTTTAGTAAAACTGTGAAATTTGAGAATCAAGTGGATCCTTAGGAGGGAATGGGAGGTCAGTGGTTTACCTGGTTAGTTGAGAAGGTATGATGGTCAACAAGAAGTATTATAGATGGTAAAGGTGTGCTTGGTGAGTTAGAGGTAAGTTGCACTCGGGGTCGACGAAAGATCGTCTTGGAAGTCATAAATCACTTAGGGTTAATTCAAGAGTAATGACGAGGAGGGTATCCTTACGGGTAGATACCAACAACACTAAGTTTCTTGAGAAAGGGAACTTTGGGGTGTCATCCCATTACAGTTCCTACTACTGTAACGAGCCCCTTACAAGGTAATCCTCGGGAAGTCCAAGATTAACCATAAGTTGTAGGAGTAAGAAGTTGTTATACAAGATTAACCTAATAATACTCTCACGCACACCCCATAGTTACGGGAGGTTAGTCAGTTTGGTTGTACGAGCGGTAGGCTCGGTGGTTGTAGCAGCAGACTAGTTATCTAGTGAGCTTGTGACTCAGTAATGTCGTTGGTGCGGACGGGTTGGTCCGGCAAGCCGGTGGCTCGGAAGGTTATGGTAACGGGCGGGTTAGCCCGGGGAGCCTATGGCTCGTAGATAGGTAGTAGAACATGTTGCATGTGCATGAAGGTGGTGGGTCTCCGATATTGGACTGTCGTTCACACCGGTGTCAATACGTTGACTCAACGAGTGTGGAATTTGCACTTAGCCTTGAAAGTCTGGTGGTCCAGCAATTAAGAGTACGCAGATGCTCCGCGGTTTTGCGTTGAGGCGTACGATAGGTCTAGGTACGGTAGTGTGAATACCAACCTAGAGGTGGGCGAAGCCCAACCCACCGCTTCCATTTGCCACTACGGGAGTATCCTGGGAGTCTTGCTAGCTCCAAAAAGGGGGAACTAAAGGTCTATGCGCATAGAGTCGAAGTGGGTGAGTTGCACTTGTATGAACATAGCATAACTGCATACCTTGCCTGTCATAGCATAGACATTGCATTTCAACCCCTACCCCTATCGTATAAGTCGGTTATGGGACTTCTTATACGATAGGCCTTGCTAAACGACCCCTTGGTCTATAGGTTTGTATGGGCATTCCAATAAATCAATGGTTACTTTTCTATTACTATTGTCTTTACTTACTGCACTTTACTTATTCTTTACCTGCTCTTACTATGCCCCTTTACTGCTTCAGTTGTACATATACACATGTGTAGTGTAGAAACATTTCCTATACCACTTTCACCTGCTCTTTGTTATACCCCTTATTGTCCTCCGCTACATCCTTTCCGCTCGGTGCCTAGGAGTCACCAGGGGAGGGGTGGGGGATTGGCTTAGTCTTTTTGAATAACGGTCAGTGGACCTTATCATTTTAGGAGACCGCGGCGACAGAGCAGCACCAGAGGCCGGTGCAGGCGGAGGCAGGCCAGTGTAGTGCAGGAGCACAGGATTCAGGATCAGTGAGTGATTAGGAGTTAGCTTTTGTGAGTGATCTTGTAGTGAGGATATGATGTACAGGGCATGAGCCCTTTATTATTGTAACCCTTGTTATCTTTTTATTCAGTTATATCATGTGGACAGTTTTATATTTTTCATGTTGATTCTGTGGACTTGTCTTCTTTAATGCACTTTTCTTTGTGATCGATTTGGCCGGCAGGATCGGCGTTTTGTAGTGACGACCTTTCCGAGTGAAGGTGTCACCGCAAAGCGCGGTTCTGGGCCTAAGAGCCCGGGTTTGAAAAGAAAAAAAATGGGGTCTTACATTATTGGCTAAAACTTTTTCGCTCTTTTTAAATCATCATCACGATGTAGGACATACTTCTTTTAATCTCCTAAATTTATTTCAAGCTTACTTTCGATTAAATAAAATTTTGGTAAATTAAAAATTCTATTAGTGTCTTATAAGTATCTCTTACTTTTGCTCTGGAATAGCAAAAGCTTAAGTATGGGGTATTTGATGAATAGAAAATATTACATATTTTTAGTATAATTTTGGGTAATATTGTACATATTTCATAAAAATTATTCAATAAATAACTTGTTTTATCTTATGTTTACAAATATATATCTATTTAGAAAAAGAGTTATTTAACTATGAAACAATTTGTAAATATAATAAATATAATAAATAATGATATATTTATATGTAAATGTGATTATTTAAAAAATAATAATACACATATATATATATAATATAGTAGTATAGTATTATAATAATATAGTAATAATAATGTATATAATATAAATATGATGAAATATATATGCATATATATATGTATAATTTATAAAATATAAATAATAATAGTATAATACTTATAAATAAATAAATATATAAATGGCTGCTGGAATTCGTCGAACGCTACCCTGCGTTAGACGAACGCTCAGCGCTCTGCGTTCGACGAACGCTCAGCGCTCTGCGTTCGACGAACGTGCAGCGCCCTGTGTTCGACGAACGCTCAGCGATCTGGGTTCGACAAACATGCAGCGCCCTGCGTTCGACGAACTCTCAGCACCCTGCGTTTGACGATCGGCGCCAGGCGCTCGACGATCTCATAATTATTATATATATATACCATATTAATTAAACATATAAATATCTTTCTCAGCAGGCGTTCGACGAATCTTCCCTGCGTTCGACGAAAGCGCTCCCAGCCCGCTGAGACTCAGCCCAAACCGCTGAGAATAGCTTGTCGTTCGACGAACTCTCTGCGTTCGACGATTCCCTCCGCTTCCCTGCGTTTGACAAATCTCCCTGCGCTCGACGAATCTCAATCCAGAACCCGCCAGCTTCCAGCTGCTATTCGCACCCCACCAGCGCTTAAGTCAAACACGCCTCTTCCATTCTAGAAACAGCCAGCTAACTTGCCAGCTCCTTGTTTACTACTATTTGCAGCCCTCTTTTTGTCTATAAATATGAGGGGCATTTCTTATTTTTAAGGGTTCATAAAAGTTAGAACCTAAGTAAGTTTTTCTTTTTTTCTTGAGTGTTCCCGTGAGCTTTATTTTGTGAGTGTTTGTGAGTTTTATTTTATGTATTTTCTTGCTCTTGTTTGAGCTCCCCAAGTTTAGACTTTCTTCAAAAAGTTGTAATATGAATATATATATATATATATATAAATTTTGTTTTTGTTCTACTTGTTCTTGTTGTTCTTGGTGTTCTTCTTATTTTTCTTGTTTTTCTTTTCTTATTGTTGAGTGTGTGAGTGTATGAGTGTAAATTTTAATGTTTTTGTTTTTGTTTTTATTTTAGTTTTATTTATTTATTTATTTTTGAAAGTGTGTGTGTGTATGAGATTAATTTTATTGCTTTCATAATTTAGATTTAATGCATTAATTTTATTGCTTTCATAATTTAGATTTAATACTTTAATTTAAATGCTTTCGTAACTTAGATTTTAATGCTTTCATAATTAGATTTTAAAGCTTTCATATCTTAGCTTTATTGCTTTCTTTAATTTCCGTAGAGTGCGTGCGTATATGAGATAGCTTTTCTGCTTTATTTCAATTAAGTCATTTAAATTCCGTAGAGTGCGTGAGTTTTTCATTTAGTGTGTTATTTTATTTTCTATCGCTTTTCTTGGTTTTTGCTACATGCACACCAAGCCCGCGATTATCGTCATTTTTGCTTTCTAAATTATTGCAAAAATCAATCGATCTTTTCGATAAAATAATAGCGTATTTCTAAAGTAACAATAATCGACACACGACCTTGGAAAAATACGACCTTGATAATTTTCTAAAAAAATATCCTATACTATACGCGATAAGGTATACTTGCCTTTTCGAATGATTAGTTAGGATAATAACGATACGAAAACTTCGCAAAAACTCTCAATTTATATATAAAAATTTTAATTGAATTCGGCGCCGCCGCCGCGGCGTGGTCGTCGATATTCCGAAAGAAGGAAAGACTATTACTTATATCATCTCGATAGGTAGGATAATGGTTAGTTCCTCGAAGTATGAGTACTCACGAGACGCCTCGAATGCGCCCGCCGAATTCTACCTGCACCCCAGAAAGCTTTTGCGGCGCTCTCAAATAAAATTTAATCATCATCCATTAATTCGGCCCACGTGGTTATGGATCCTCTGGGAAGAGAAGTTAACCATGCTTTTGCCTTCGTCTGCAGCGAAAATGGAAAAAAGCGTAAATGAATGGCGTCGTCAATAACGCCATTAATTTTAAATGTATCGCATATTTCTAAAAAATTCGAAAGATGTAAGTTTGGATCCTCATCTGGCAAACCGTCAAATTGGACTGAATGTTGTACCATTTGAATGATGCTAGATTTTATTTTAAAATTATTATTAGCCACTGCTGGGCGCGTTATACTCGATCCGGTATCTTCCAGATTTGGCCTAGCATAATATGCCATGGTCCGTGGTGGGGCCACATCTGGAATTTGATCAGCCATAGGTTCAGTGTAAGTATCTCCGACCGACTCTTCGGGAAATTCGAGTAAGTTTTGATCGCAAAGTCGGAGGCACTCGTGAAGAGTGCGCTCGATTTCGGGGTCAAAAGGGATATTCGAATCGTCCGAGGAGTTTCCTTGGGTCATATACTAATAATAAAAATGATATATTTTTTTGGCATTTTGTAATAAATTTTTTTATTTTTTTGTATATATATATATTTTTTATATCTTTTTAATTTATATGATAAAAGTAATAGTAATTCCTTGTTTCAAATAACAACACTAATTTTCCTCGGCAACTGCGCTAAAAACTTGATGGTTATGCTCGGATTGCTTCTTTTTCTTTGTTTTGGTTAACCTTTATTTGACGAGATTAGATTTTGACGGGTGTTTCCAAAGAGTCTCACAAGTACTCCTACTTTGAGAAATTAAACGTTATCCTATCGAAAGATAGAAGTAACGGTCTTTTTCTGCTTTCGAAATATTGATGATTACACCTCGGCTACAACGCCGAATTCTATTGATTTTAAAATAGCAAAGGAGAGTTTTGCACTAATTTGGTTTGAACAGTTTTTGTATAAATTATAATCTGAACTAATCATATAATAAAAGCAAGTATACCTTATCGTGAGTAATACAGGATATTTAGTTTTAGAAAATATCGAGGTCGTATATTTCCGCGGATCGTGTTGATTAAGCTACTTTGAAGAATGAACTATTATTTTATCGGACTAAGTTTTTAGTGTGGGTTTTTAAAAGAAAACGATAATAAGCGTATAACTAGAGTTCTAAACGATGATAATAATAGCGCCCGATGTCGAATTACCTTGAGACGAAAATAGTCTTTTTCTTAGAAGTAAAAGTGATGGCTTTTTAAAACATTAAAACGGCTTGGCCGTGGAGGTTCCATAATTATGAACGCTCCTCTCTCGAGGGTACGCCCACCTGAGATTATGAATTTTCGACCATCGAATCTTCTTAATACTCGCCTTATGTTGTGAACCCCGCTATTGGGTTTTTACTTCTAATTCGGGAGACTTACATCATCCTCTCTCGAGGGTAGAGCGCACTTCTCTTTACCCATGAGCGATCAGTCCATACGCACGAGCCTCTCGGCTAACTAGTGTACGGAGACGGAAACGAAAACCACACATCGATTATGTGGCTCCACTCAACGTTATTCTCGGGTAAACCTTAAGCGTTAATTATTCTAGAAAGAGATGTTTTATTTTTTAGAAAAACTATTTTTGTGTCCCATTGCTCTTCGACGTCGTGCACTAAAGGAAATTAGCCATTCATCGGAATGGAGACGGCATTAATAGTTAGAAAATACATATTTAATAATTTTAGCGGATATAAGCGGATAAAAAAGGAAAATAAAAAGACTTATATAAAAGTAGTAATAGTATCCGTCCCAACCGTCTTAAACAGGCGCTAAAGGAAATTAGCCTCTTATTCAAGATTGGGGTGGTATAGAAATGAAAAGACTTATAAAGGTGCAGAAATAATATCCATCCCAACCGTCTTAAACAAGTGCTAAAGTAAATTAGCCTCTTATTCAAGATGGGGGTGGTATATAGCAGTTATATAAAGACTGAAATAAAGCTAAGTTACAAAAAAGAAAAACACTATCTCATATACGCACGCACTCTACTTGTAATAAAAAGACTAAATCGAAAGAAAACGATTAAACGAAAGCGATAAATAAAGCGTTAAAGAAAGCTATAAACTATTTTTATGAAAGCAATAAACTAAGTTATGAAAGCAATAAATCTATTCTCTCTCTCACACACACACTAACATAAATAAAAAAGAAGATGACCCAAATGAGAAAACAACATTTTATTTCTAAAAGGCGAAAATTACAAACGAACATAAACTTAATTGCATAAAGAAAACTCGCAATCACTCAAAAGAACTCAAAATAACATTACAACACTCAAAATTTGGATGAAATTTACTTCAGCCGAGCCCCTCTATTTATAGGCAAAATTTTATTTTTACACGCCTTAGGTCACGGGCGTGACTTGGATGTCACGGTCGTGACTTAGGGCGTGACATTTGCACGTGCTTTAGGAGTCGCATCCACCGTATTCTGGAAGGTTTAGCCGTCAAACATGGCTACACACGGGCGTGGCCTGCAGTGTCACGGCCGTGACATTGGGCGGCACTTTATCAGCAGCATGGGCGTGACTTTGGGGCTGGCGGTGGATTCGTCGAACGCTTGGATAGAGAGTTCGTCAAACGCAGAGCGCCATTCATCGAACGCAGCTCAGTTTCGTCGAATGCTGCTCGGTTTCGTCGAACACAGAGCAGAGCGCTATTGTCGAATGCAGGGCAGAGCGCTTTCGTCGAACACAGGGTGTCGTTCGTCGAACGCTGGACGCTAAGAGGGATTCGTCGAACGCAGTGCGCCGTTCGTCGAACGCTGGACGCTGAGAGGAATTCGTCGAACGCAGGGCGCCGTTCGTCGAATGCTGAGATAGAGAGAGTTTGTCGAATGAAGCTCGAATTCGTCGAACTCAGGGCAGAGAGCGTTCGTCGAGCGCAGCTCGATTTTCATCGAACGCAGGGCAGAGAGCATTCATCGAGCGCAGATTGAGAAGTTTGGCATTTTAAAATTACACGCCCTTGGGTCACGGGCATGACTTGTTGTCACGGGCGTGACTTGGGGCGTGACTTGACAAAAATTGCCAAAATCTACAAAAACAAAAATAAAACTAAGTTAGTAACAAAAAATGATAAAAAAACAATTTATTCATTAATTTACATAGAAAATTTACAATATTAATTAAAACTATACTAATAACTATACTAAAAATACGTATATTTTACTACTTATCAGTGAGTGAGTGAGTGGGGGAAAGCAAAGCGCGTCACAAGCAAACATTTCAGTTGAGCAATAAGAAAATAGCACTATCATTCAAAGAAAATATAGGAATATTCATCTTCAAATCATTCACAAAGTGCAACAAGGTAAAGGAGAGAGTAAACCAATATACGAAGACTAGCGGCCGTTCTCGGCTGGAATAGTAGGTTGTCAATCTACTTCCGGGCTCGGGCGGTCTGTGCTTCCGGAGTCAAGAGACTGTCACGATCTCTGACCTTCTTCCGTCGTCTTCTACATTCAGGTTTCCTCTTCTTCTCACCGGACGGAAATGCGGAATCTTGATTTGCTTGTGAATGGCGGAGATGGCCTCCAGACCTTTGGATATTGATTTGGATCACTGGAGAGGACTTCTCCCACGAAGGAGATGGAGTGGAGGTATATGGAGATGAAAAATGGCGCTGGACGGGCTTCAGTTCGCGCTCCCGGAAGAGCTCTATGCCTAATTTTGCGGAACAGGGCTTTAAATAGGCGCTGGCAAAAATAGTGCGCACGGTCATTGGCGCACGACCAGTGGTCGTGCGCGCTGGCTTTCTGCGGTCGTGCGCACTGGCTGGGATGAGCCTACAAAGCAAAGATTTATAAAATAACATGATCGCACGACCATTGGCACACGAACAGTGGTCGTCTGCACTGTCGTAAGTGGCGAGCGCATTGTCATAGACAAAACTCAGATTTTAGGGGTTAAGTGCGCATGATCAGTGGCGCACGACCAGTGGTCGTGCGCAATAGACCCAGTGATCGTGCGCAGTGTTCCTATACAGATTTGTACCAGGAACACCTGCACGACTCCTGTTCCAGAATAAACACTAATCAAAACCACTGAAAGTGGCACTTAACACAACATGAAATACAATAAGAATGATAAAAATGAAAATACACCAAGACGGGCCCAGAAGTGCACATAGCATGGAATATCAAATATGAACGAAAACTTGCCTAAAGTATAGTGCATAGACTAGATAATCGGCCCAGATGTGTCCATAAATGTGTATATAATTGGGACTCATCACACCCCCAGACTTACCTGTTTGCGCGTCCCGAGCAAACAAATCTGGCGGAGTATGAAAATTGGTAGTTAGTGAAGAGAATTGCAAAATAGGAGTACGGTGCGAAGTATCATACGCATGCAAATAGGAATTCAGTAAAAGGACATTCTAACTATGCTAACTAATTTACAAAAGTGTTAACGCGTAAGTAGAGATTTATTTATACTCAGATGGTGAATCATGAAGAACTTGTGTGTTCGTGCCCAGTGTGAAAGTACACAAGCCACTCAGGAGGGTGTTGCTAAAGACCGGAATTCGGGGATAACTCCGCTGAAATCTATCAACGACGAGAACCATAAGCTTTCCCGGTTACACACTCTCCACAGCGCTAGCAAACTCACAAGTTAAATCAATAGGACTTTCAGGTTATAATGGGGATTTGGTTACGGTATGATATTCAATGATAAATGAGACGGCTACGCAACCCAATTGAGTCAAAAGATAACATTGTACCAAAACAAGACCAAGAACGATGCTAGTGTGACACACCCCCAGACATAGCTTGAAAACTGGTGTGCACACAGCCTACTCCAACAAATACCAACTAAATTTTCTAATACGCTCAAAGGGATTTCTTTTCATTCCAATTCTTTTCACATTTTTATTTTAACTTAATTTTTTTTCTTTTTCTTTTATCCCCCGGTTGGTTCACAATAATGATTCATCAAATAATAAAGATTTTTCTTTCACATCACTATGGTTCCAAACATCACACCCAAATATGAAATGTAATTTCAATTAACTCACTACTTGGTTTAGGAAATAGGATAGGCTACAGGTTTTGGTGATTGGAAGAAGAGATGAAACAAAAGAGGGGTAGGCACAAATTTGGCTTGCAATGGTGAGCGAATGGGTCATGGAAGACAAAGCTCAAACTATCCAACTAGATGGCCTACATCACGTTTAAGTTATTGAATCGCTCTCACCCATGCTTCGAGAGTCGCTTGGGCCAAGTTCTTAGTCCACGAGAAAGGTAAACCTTCCTTCCGACTTGAGCAACACACAACTAGCGCTTGCCTACACACAACACCGTGCTACCGCCAATTTCATTCATATTCACCAATTGAGTATAATAAATCTAAAACTACGCAAAAACACTAATCGTAAATTAAATGCAAAGAAATAATCTAATTTTACTCAAATTTCTACTGGAGCATGCAGATGCGACTAGAGCACTATGCGAGTCGACATCGCACTCCGAATCACAATTCCTAAACTAAAATCCTATTTCACAAACCAAACCAAGATGGCTTGTTCGGAAACACAAAAACAGATGAGTGCGTGCTCATGTTGGTGAAACGGTGTATGATGCATGCGAACAAAATTACTACAAAGGAAAAATAAAAAATAACTTCTAGCATGTAGTGCAACTCGTGCGCATAGCGGGCAACAACCGTCTCTCCCCCAAACTTAGTCTAAACATTCTATCACAGAAAATAGGAGCTAGAGGAAGAAATGTTACCCAATGCTCGAAATTGAGCATACCAGAAGATCGGCGTTAGTAATGATGAAAAATCTGGGTCATCCGCCATGGAAGTGATCCTGTTCCTGCGAATAATTTTTGCAAAATACCAAATAGACAAAAGAAACAAAGCACAGGCTATTCCCAAAATGATGCCTAGAAGAGCATCCACAACAATAATGTTATCAATACAAACGTACTAAGATAAGTTTTTGCAAATAAAAGGAAAATTAAATAAAAATAAGAAAAAAATGGAAGGGCTGTTGTTGGGGAAATGATTTATCTTAATCCCTAGAATTAAGAAGAATATAATTTCTAAGAATGAAAAGTTGGTCTGAGTAAATATACGTTGAATAGAATTCGACGCAACATCGAAATGTAGTCGACGTTTCTCTTAGAATAAGTCGAAGTAACTCTAAGAAGAATTTGACGTAATCTTTGTCGACGTAACTCTGACTTCTACTCGACGCATTTAATAAAGTCGACGCACCTTAGTCGACGCACCTTCCTTATTCTCCTCTCGATGTCCAGCCAGGATGAACTCGACGCTTACGTCTAATAGTAATCGACGCACGTCGATTTCTATGTCAAATTCAAATTCACGCCAGATCTCTTTCCCTCTTTCTAAAGATCTGAATTTTATAGAATGATTTTATTCTTTTATAGCCGTTCTGAATCTGTCTTTCCTTCTAATTGATTCTTGGCTAATTTGATTAATATTTATTTGGATATTATTTGAAATCAGAATAAACTCTTTCCATCTACAGATAAAATTAGTATGGAAACTTTTATCTCTTTCTAATTCTCTGTCTGCTAATTGATTATTCTCCTTTAGCAATATCTTTTCAAACAAAGTTATAAATAAGAAGAAAGTCGACAGAGAACAACACCAGTGATCCACCATATACATTTGAAAAAGAGGAAGAGCTCCCAAGTGAAGAGTGAGAAAACTGAGAAAAGAGATAGTGTGCTGCAGCAAAGAAAAAGCCTTCATCTTCTCCTCCTGAGGCCATTCTGCTGCAAATTCTGAAAGCTCTCACAAAAGAAAGAAAAGCTTACAATCTCCTTCTCACTATAGAAGAGAGATTACATTCATTATTCTTGTGCTTCTAATCTTCTTGCTAGGAAGAAGATTCCTTCTTGTTTAAATTACTTCTTCTTCTTCTTCTCCTTATCTTTATTTCACTTTTAAATGTGTAAAAGAGTTTTTAGAATCTCTCTTCAAAAAATTCAGTTGTACTGGTTCTAAGAGTCTCCTTATCAAAAGACTCAGACTGGTTCTAAGAGTCTCCTTATCAAAAGACTCAGGCTGGTTCTAAGAGTCTCCTTATCAAAAGACTCAGGCTGGTTCTAAGAGTCTCCTTATCAAAAGACTCAGTGCAAGATAGTGAATTCCTACCAAGGGGGTAGAAGAGTGGACTACCCAAAGTTTGGGGAACCACTATATTTCTTTGTGTTGTGCTGTGATTTTCTTGTTATTTTTCTTCTTTACTTGCTTAATTCTTGTTGGTGTGTGGGAAGCTTAAATCTGTGATTATTACACATATATATATAATTGCACAAAGTATTTTTAAATATCTATTCACCCCCCCCCCCCCTCTAGAGAATTCTAGTGAGGTTAACTGTGCACTTTCAATTGGTATCAGAGGGAGGTTGATCTAAAAAGGTTAACACCTTGATAAAAAAGATCCTACCTCTCATATATATATATATATATATATTTCTGAAAACTATTTCTTTTCACATGGAACAAATCAAAGATTATGCTTCCACCAGACCACCAATGTGCAATCTTGAAAAGTTTGCAGTTTGGAAAACAAGAATTAGGATTTATATGAATTCTATTGATGAAGAATTATTTAATGTTATTTTGACAGGTCCTCCAAATCCTTATAGAAGAGACTCAAGTGGTGAAGTGACTCAAACACTTGTCCCAAAGGCTGAGTGGACAGTTGAGGAAAAGAAGGCAGGAACATGTGATGCAAAAGCTGTGAACATTCTTGTCTCAACCCTCTCAGATGAAATCTTTCAAAAGGTTGTTGACTGTGAATCAGCCAAAGAAATATGGGAGGCTCTTACAAAGATGGTAGAAGGAAGTGCTGATGAAAGGAAAGATAGAAAGGCTCTATTGATCTCCCAATATGAGAACTTTCAAAAGAAGCATGAAGAAAGCATATCTGAGATGTATGATAGATTCAGTCTGATCATAAATCAATTAAGGAGCCTGGATAGAGAGATCTCTCTCACAAAGATCAATGACAAATTGTTAATGAGTCTCCCAAGTTCATGGGACTCAAGAACATGGGCAATAAGAGATACAAGAGGACAAAAGGAAATCTCAACAGATGCCCTCTTAGGAAAACTCAAATCCTATGAGCAACTGCTGAAAACCAGAGAAGAGAAGGAAAGAAGAGGAAGCACTCCAACCTCCTCAAATGATAGAAACATTGCTTTGAAAGCAACAGAAGAAGAGACCCTTGTCACTGAAGAAGAATTATTCAGCCTCCTGGCTAGAAGATTCAAGAAATGGGTCAGGACAGATGGGTCTAGAAGGAGAGAATCAAAACCAAGGTATGATAAAACTCCTACTAAAGAAATCATCTGTTATTCCTGCAGGAAAACTGGACACATTGCACCAGAATGTCCAGAAAATACTAGGAAAGAGAAAGGTCTGAAAAAGAAAGATCTCAAGAAAAAGGGGAAGAAGAAAGAAAGAGGCTTCATTGTAGAAGCTTGGAGTGAAACAGATTCTGAGGACATCACCTCATCCAAAAGTGACAATGAAGAGTCTAAGCAAGAAGACCTATGCTTAATGGCTTTTGAAAGCTCAAAGGAAGAACATGGTGCTAAATCATGGAGTGAGACAGAATCAGAAGGAAGTATCTCTTCTGAAGATGATAAAGAAAATAACCTTATTCTCATAGAGGAATCTGAGGATAAGGATGGGGTAAGCATTTTTGATGACATAGATTTTCTGTGTGATGATTTCAAAAATGATTTTAAAGGATTATGTTTAGATCAACTAAAAGCTAAACAAGAAATTAAGAATCTAAGAGAACAAATTAATGTCATTAAAAACCAGAGAAATATAGAGGACACTTATTCTAAAAATTATGAATTAAGGGCTAACATCAGAGAAAAAGAAATAGAGAAGGCTAAAATAGAAAACCAGCTCCTTAAAAATAAGGTATCCCAAGCAAAAGCTTTTGAAGAATCAATAAAAATGAGAATCCAAACACTCAAAGAAATCACAGAAAAACAAACAAGAAGACATAAAAATCATGGACTAGGAGCTGATCCCTCAGCTAGTCTAATTCCATCCAACAAGCCTGCTTGGATGAGCCCTGTAAAATTCACTAAACCCACTAAATCAATAAACCAAGAAGAAGACTCACAAAATAAGGAAGAAGACTCCCTCAATGAGATAAACCATTTTGATGAAACATCATACTATACAGATGAAGACTCTCAAACTACTTCTAAGAAGGCAACTAAGCCAAAAGAAACAACTCATAAAGAAATAAAATCAGAAAAAGGGAAAAATAAAATTTGTGAAAACACAACTGCGACGACTTCATATCGACGCATTAATGATAGTGCGTCGAATTCTACTCGACGCAATCTCTCAGATGCTTCGACCTCAACTCGATGCTTGAATAAAAATACGTCGACTTTCAATCGACGCAACTTCTTACATGCGACGATTTTAGATCAACACAATCTGGAGAAAGCGCCGAATATAAATCGACGCAACTATCAACATACGTCGAATAGATATCGACGCATAAAAACTCAGAGCAATATAACTACAGGACATGTCTATTCTCCAAAAACTTTCCATCTTAACCCCCATTCAGGACCCATTCATCCTGATAATAATTGGTATCATAATCAAAACTTCTATCCTAACCAAAATTTCTATCCTAATCATAATTTCTATCCTGATCAAAACTTCTATCCTAACCAAAATCTCTATCCTAATCAAAATTTCTATCCTAATCAACACCATTATCCCTCTCTAAACTCAAAATCCCATAATCTAAAGATAGTCAGATGTTATATCTGCAATAAAACTGACCACATTGCCAAAAAATGTTGGTACAATCAATCTAATTGATTATAAAAATTAGTCCAAGACTGTCTTAGAAAACATTAGGAGCAGGAAGAAATAATCTCTCAAGGGAAAACCCAAAATTTTTCAGAAAAATGAAAGTCACGTCGATTTTATAATCAACGCACCGTCGATAACTATCAATAATAACTTAAATAGACGCATGTGTCGACTCCAATCGACGTATACGTCGATATGAAACCCTAACATCTTACATCAGACTGTATCGACTCTTACGTCGAATTCCACTCAACGTAATGTTGACTTCATGAAAAAGAGCGGCAATACTAAAATATTTTCCGTCACATCCACTGTAGTACCGAATTTGCCTCGAATTGTATCTCATTTCGACGTTTCACCTGACTTAAATAGACTCTTCAGTTAGAAATCCTCTCGCACTCTGCATCTTTCATCCCTCTTACCTCTCAGTCCAGCCATTTCTTCCTCTTTCTCACTGACCTACAATGGCTCCCAAGAGTAACTTTGGGTTCGACATTGATCTCGAATCCTTCCAAGCCGCTACAGAAAATTATAAGAGCATCATAGCTCTCTTCACTGAAGCTGGTCTGGATAAGCTCATATCCACAAGATGCAAGCTCCTAGAGACAGAACTCACAGAGTTGATGACTCATGTTCAGATATCTGAACAAGGAGAAATCACAGGAACAATCCATGAGACACCTGTCTCAATTTCTGCAGAACACATTAGGACCACCTTTGATCTACCATCAGGTACAGTCCAATATTATCTTTGTTCAAATAAGGAAAGCAAATCATTTTCTAAAGAATAACTAAAATAATTCCCCTATCAGGTGATGAACCTGTGGAACTTACCCCTGATGAAATAAAGAATCTGTTAATCACCATGAAGTTCTCCAAAGATAGACCAATCCACCTGAAGAAAATAGACTTCTCTGATGAGTACAGACTGTTGTCAGACATAGTAGGGAAAATATTACTATGTAAGATCTCTGCCCATGATGCAGTGCCCAAGCAGCAACTGAACATCATAGGGGCCCTTGTGCTGAAGAAGAAGGTAGACTGGGCAAGCTGCCTGCTCAAAATGATAGGCTTTAAATATTCTCACAAAGAGAATGCCTACATGAGAATTATGAGCCAAGTACTCTTCCACTCCTTCCCTGACCTATGTAGGTCAAAAGGAATCCCCATTCCACCTGGCAAGAGGATGTCCATAGCTCTCTTCTCAAAATGGACCAGGCAAATTCCCAAGCCTGGTTCCAATCCTGAAAGGACTTCTTCTCCTTCTAACTCTCATGCTCATCCATCCTCACCTCCTCCTTCTCAAACAAACATCCCTTCTCTACCACCATCATCCACACCTTCACAAATACCAACTCAATCTCCTGCTCAACCCTCCACTATTCCTTCACCTTCTCCATCAAATATACCTCATCGCAATGATACAGTCCCCTCTCCACCTTCATCACAAACACCTCCATCATTATCTCCTCCTCCTCCATTATCTCCTCCTCCACCGCCACATTTTGAACCATCTCCATCCACTGAAAACCTCATCACTCAGTGTATCCAATCCACAGCCCAAAGATTCCAAGCAATGCTGGATGGGCACTGCTCCAAGATTCATTCCTCCATCTTGCACATGCAGACCCAAATAGATGGGGTCAATGCCTCTGTGCAAAGCCTGAAGACCTCTATCTCTTCCTCTAAGGTCACCAGGTCTTTCTTAACCTCTTTGGCAAATAAGGTCAAGATGGGGGAGAGGTTAGATGAAGAGCAGCTCTCCAGTCATAAATCTCTCTCTCACAAGTCTCTTCCTACTTCAAAAACTAATAGTCTTGCACTGCTCAAGACCATTGGGAATGAAGTTGTACCTGAGCTACATAGTGAAGAGCTCCTAACAGAGGTACTCAATATAGCAAGAGAAGCTACTCAACAAGTGATTCTATTACAAGGGGAGGCATGTAGGGCAGAAAATGAAGTTGAAAACGAAACTGAGGCTGAAGGAGAGAAAGAAAATGAAGCTGATATTGTGATGGCTGAAGTATGAGCTCAGGAGCCAGATGCAGTTAAAACTGGAGCTAGAGATGAAAGAGAAACTGAAGAAGAAGTAAAAGGCTCAAAGGAAATTCCATCCCAGGGGGAGCAAACTACTTTGACTCAGGGGGAGCAAATTGCTGGGACTCAGGGGGAGCTGAAGGAATCACCTGCTACTGAGAAGGAGCAACCCACAAAAGTATTCACTAGGAAAAGAAAAACTCCTCCTACCCCTGAACAATGATGATATACTCTATTTGAACAAATTTTCTATGCTTAAATGTTGATTAGTCAACTGAACATGAAATTTGTTTATATAATTTCTTATTCTATCTTCTTCTGATTATTTAACATATTTCTAACCTATATGAATGTCTTGCTGAGTTGATTAAATACTGATACAATTTCTCTCTAAATAGGGTTAAGACAAATAGGGGGAGATTGTTGGGGAAATGATTTATCTTAACCCCTAGAATTAAGAAGAATCTAATTTCTAAGAATGAAAAGTTAGTCTAAGTAAATATGCGTTGAATAGAATTCGACGCAACGTCGAAATGTAGTCGACGTTTCTCTTAGAATAAGTCGAAGTAACTGTAAGAAGAATTCGACGTAATCTTTGTCGACGTAACTCTGACTTCTAGTCGACGCATTTAATAAAGTCAACGCACCTTCCTTATTCTCCTCTCGACATCCAGCCAGGATGAACTCGATGCTTACGTCTAATAGTAATCGACGCACGTCGATTTCTATGTCAAATTCAAATTCACGCCAGATCTCTTTCCCTCTTTCTAAAGATCTGAATTTTATGGAATGATTTTATTCTTTTATAGCCATTCTGAATCTGTCTTTCCTTCTAATTGATTCTTGGCTAATTTGATTAATATTTATTTGGATATTGTTTGAAATCAGAATAAACTCTTTCCATCTACAGATAAAATTAGTATGGAAACTTTTATCTCTTTCTAATTCTCTGTCTGCTAATTGATTATTCTCCTTTAGCAATATCTTTTCAAACAGAGTTATAAATAAGAAGGAAGTCGATAGAGAACAACACCAGTGATCCATCATATACATTTGAAAAAGAGGAAGAGCTCCCAAGTGAAGAGTGAGAAAGATGAGAAAAGAGATAGTGTGCTGCAGCAAAGAAAAAGCCTTCATCTTCTCCTCCTGAGGCCATTCTGCTGCAAATTCTGAAAGCTCTCACAAAAGAGAGAAAAGCTTACAATCTCCTTCTCACTATAGAAGAGAGATTACATTCACTATTCTTGTGCTTCTAATCTTCTTGCTAGGAAGAAGATTCCTTCTTGTTTAAATTACTTCTTCTACTTCTTCTCCTTATCTTTATTTCACTTTTAAACTGTGTAAAAGAGTTTTTATAATCTCTCTTCAAAAAATTCAGTTGTACTGGTTCTAAGAGTCTCCTTATCAAAAGACTCAGACTGGTTCTAAGAGTCTCCTTATCAAAAGACTCAGGCTGGTTCTAAGAGTATCCTTATCAAAAGACTCAGTGCAAGATAGTGAATTCCTACCAAGGGGGTAGAAGAGTGGACTACCCAAAGTTTGGGGAACCACTATATTTCTTTGTGTTGTGCTGTGATTTTCTTCTTGTTATTTTTCTTCTTTACTTGCTTAATTCTTGTTGGTGCGTGGGAAGCTTAAATCTGTGATTATTACACATATATATATAATGCACAAAGTATTGTTAAATCTCTATTCACCCCCTCTAGAGAATTCTAGTGAGGTTAACTGTGCACTTTCAGCTATGATTAACTCGCACACGGGGTAAACAATCACTCATCGTCGCTATCACTATCAAGAACAACAATGGGCGGTGGAGGCCTGGATGATGATGCAGCACGGCCAGAAGGCGGGGGTACATGCAGCCCTCCCCACAAAGCTTGCTGAAAGACCAGGTCTGTCAGCCAGTACTGATTTGCCTCTAAGTCGGAGAGGCGCTGATTAAAGCTCAGGACCTCCTGTCCCCGTGAAGAACTGCCTTGCTCCATGGGCTGCCGCTCCTGCTTGAAGGACTGCCGCCGCAGCTGCGAAAGAGCAAGCTCCTGGTGAACAGGTGGCGGCTCAGCTGGTTCTCCCTGCTCCTCTTCTTCATGTCTTTCCCTTGGTGCATCACCCGACATCACTACCACGTAGCGCCTGCAGCTCTTCTTCCCCAGAACACTGAGTAGATGAAAACTCACCATGATGGCCCTAGTGATAAAGGAAGGCGCAGTCACCTGCACCATCGGAGGTAGCTGACTCCGAACCCCCAATCCTTTTGTGATACGAGTGATGTAGTAGGCACCCCCGATGGCACCGGTGAGACCATAGGTAGCCTCATAGTGGAAGAAGTAGGTGAGTATGTAGCCCAAGTGCACGGGCTGCTAAAACTCCATGTTGTATAAAGAAATCAAATCTTGCCACCCCACTACGTTCTGATTGAGGGTGCGGGCGACAAGAGAGTGACTGAGAACATGTTGCAGAAGTCGGAGAGCAGGAGAGATGATCATGGTGGATTTGCTCTTCCTGGCCACATAGTCCTCGTCCCGTCCAGTAATAGCACACCACGCGACATGCAGAGTGATATCGTCAGGGAAAGAGACACTCAAATTCGAAAAATCGATCGCTCCTTCCTCCACCTCGGTGTAGAATCCCGCGTGCACAGGAAGCTCCGGCAAAGATAGAGTAAAACTCTCCCCATTATGCGGAAAGAACAAGATGGCGGACAGCAACCGGAGGGCATCACTTCCCACTCGAACGTCGAGAGGAACTCCAAGGTGAGCTCTTTGTAGTCGAGATCATCGCATTCGAATACCTTGCTCCAATGATCGAACGAGTAGCGAAGGAGGACGGCCTCCCCCAAATCTCCATTGTCACCAATCGAGTTGAGTTCATTCCACTCCACCAACCTTTGAGAAAGAAACGACTTCACCTTCAACGATTTGTAGCGCCCCGTATGCAAACCCTTTCAAAATGTGCCCATCCGAGCCAAGATCTGGGCCGGAGATGCGGAGGATCGGCTGGGACGGTGGTAGGACTTGGCGTAGTGGCGAACTCCAGCACTCATGATGGCAGTAAGCGAAGAAACGGATGGAGAAGCAACCTGGAACTCACCGGAAGGAAAAGGCACGCACGATCGGCGGAACCCCACGGAGAGCGGCGCACGGACAGCAGCGAACGAATGACGGAAAAGAAAACCTAGCACGCTAGAGCAAGGCTCAGACGAACTGGATTTTACAAAGAAACTGGGATAAATAGTGTGCACGACCAGTGGTCGTGCGCGAAGAGAAATTTCGGGCACCAAATTTTTCATGAAAGTAGAATCTGTCATGCCGTGCGAGCATCCTAGGGTACACCACGTGTGATGGGGCAATCACAGCCTTAACAGACACTTAACTAAGCTATGAAAATAGGACAAATCAAGAAAGCATTGCAATCGCGAAGGAAAAACTTCTATCCTAGATAACTGTTGGGCTGCATGTCCCCCCAACGGGACTTATTCAAGTGTTTTTAATGCAGATTAACTAATAGGCGGATGAAAATGAAAATGGTCAGGTAACTGTTTGCGCTCGTGTTTCGGTAAAGGGTACCGAAACGGAGATAGAACAGTTGCCCAAATACCAGTGAAAAAATAATACATGATATGAATATCAGGAAAGAGCAAAATATGCGTTGTGAAGCTCACCGTATATAGCTCCACCTGCACCTGATTCCTTTCAATGTTAGGCCTTATTACAGTCTCATACACCTACGGAACTGGCTACACAATGTGGTCCTGAATAAGAGAAGATACAGGAGCGGGGTCAGGAAATAAAATAGAAGAAGAACAAAAATTCACCTCAGTTTGAGGGGTGATCCCGGAATCAGCCCCAATTAGTTGGACAGCAAGAGAAAGGACATCGCTGTTTTGGTTGTTGCAAGGATGGACAGGTGCTATGACCATCTCGTCCTCGAATTGGACCTCATCCCATGGTGTCGAGGTGGAAACCTCAACCATGCAGACATCCTCTTCAACTGGATCTGATAAAGGACTACCAGTACGTGCTTCTGCCTGCAAGTCAACCTTAGCAGCAATATCAGAAATGGATGAGATGCTAGGAAAAGAAGTTGGGAGAGCAATGCTCGGCGAATCGTCTGGCTCAGACTCCTCACAAATAAAAGATTCAACACAAGACGACACATGTTCCCTAGAAGTAGAAGCATCCATGTCGGGGTTTGGATCAACACGGGTATCGGTGTTAGTACGAGTGTTACTCCCTTCAAAATCTGATGGAGGCAACAGTACATACCCCGATACAGAAGGCGTGCTACAAGATACTGAAGTAGAGATGACCCGGATATCCAGTTCGTCATCCTCCGCTAGCTGCGCTAAATATTCAGCACATTCTGACACTGAGTGATCTAGACTTTGGCAACAGAGACACCGCTTGACCAGTTTCTTCGACGCAGCAGGTGCTGAAGCCGTAAAGAAGTAGGTTGGCAAGGGCATGGAAGAATAGCCATAAGACTTACGCACGCCATACAAAGTACCAGACGAGGTCGGTGCTCCGTATGTCGAGCCTTGAGTATAAGGGCTATTGTACTCCTTGGGACATTCATCGCTTGTGTGAGAACTGTCTTTGTACCAATGGCAACGAACATTTAAGCTTGCCCACATTGGCCAAGGAAAACCAGTCTACAATACGAACTACTTGCATAGACTCATGGCGAATAACTCATGGCTTCCAAACTGATATAAAAAAAACTAAATTCGAATGAAAGGAATAAACTGTAGTGTAACTATCCTCACACAACATAAAACGAATACCGCAGAGCACTCCCCGGCAACGGCGCCAAAAACTTGATGCATGTACGACAAGTGCACCGGTCGCTGTCAAGTAATAAATATGGGAATAGTTTCCCCGAATGTCGATCTCTTGAGGAATGCAGGTTGTGGTGAACAAATTGCGTTGTGTGACAATTGTTACACGAGCGAACACAAACACAAAGAGGGGCTTTGATTTGGGTTCCTAATTCTAAGAACAATAAAGTAAATGTGCGGGTCGCAATCACTGCTTCGCAAGGCGAGATGGAGTGCGTCGGCCGCTATGCTGAGCTTTGTGAGGCGGGTGGATGGTGCGCATGCGAATGTAATGTTCTTGAATGCGGAGAATGAGGGTCGAAATCATCTCTTCACTAGTCACCGTTATCTCTCTTGCTAACGCTACTCGAAAACTACACGAGTGAGTGAGCGAGTGAGTGGGGGAAATCAAAGCGCATCACAAGCAAACATTTCAGTTGAGCAACAAGGAAATAGCACTTTCATTCAAAGCAAATATAGGAATATTAATCTTCAAATCGTTCACAAAGTGCAACAAGGTAAAGGAGAGAGTAAACCAATAGATGAAGACTAGCGGCCGTTCTCGGCCGAAATAGTAGGTTGTCAATCTACTTCCAGGCTCGGGCGGTCTGTGCTTCCGGAGACAAGAGACTGTCACGATCTCTGACCTTCTTCCGTCATCTTCTACGTTCAGGTTTCCTCTTCTTTTGACCGGACGGAAATGTAGAATCTTGATTTGCTTGCTTGCGAATGGTGGACATGGCCTCCGGACCTTTGGATGTTGATTCGGATCACCGTAGAGGACTTCTCCCACGAAGGAGATTGAGTGGAGGTATATGGAGATGAAAAACGGCACTTGACGGGCTTCAGTTCACGCTCCCGAAAGAGCTCTATCCCTAATTTCGCGGAACAGGGCTTTAAATAGGCGCTGACAAAAATAGTGCGCACGGTCATTGGCGCACGACCAGTGGTAGTTTGCGCCGGGATTTACACCCACGATGAACTCTTTCAGACGGACATTATCAATCGTCCGGATGAGTTCCCGGAGGGGGTGTCTCCCAGTGAATTCTGGTAGTCCATTACGGGACGGGATCAGCAGTATGAGGCTCGCGCAGCAAAGTCTACCCACATTATCTCCCCCGGGATCCGCTATGTCCAGCACTTGATCGGGCACAACATCAATGCCCGCGCCATGAGCCAGAATGTAGCGGGCTGGCAGGATCTCCTCTATCTCTACAGCATGCACCAGGGTGTGCCTCTCCATATCCGGTGAGTGCTCGCCCAATATCTTCTTCGTCAAGCCACCTACCTCCCCCTGAAGTCGATTGGAGGCTCGTAGTACATCACTCGGATCGCCAAAGGACTTGGCATTTGGGATTCGCTTCCGCCCATGACAGTTATCTCCATGGTTTATCACATCTCGTTGTCCATGATGGTAGCATTCAAGCTGATCCAGAAGGTGCGGATTGGAGACAATTGGGGCAACCATGTCCGTGAGGCCGGGCCAGGGCGTGTTGAGCGAGATGTTTATGCCGACGCTGCCGAGCCTAGCACCTCGGCTGGGACTAGTAGGCAGCCCCTTGATGTTCCCCATTCTGCCCATCCCGCTGCTCAATGGCACGCCCCACGACAAAGCATCGAGCAACAGTATCCTGACTTTTACGACAGGTTCGTACGCATGGAGGATGCTATGGCCATGCAGCACAAACTTTCTTCGCGGATTGGCACTCATTTGGGAGTCAAGCCTCCTGTTGTCCCTGCCCGGGCTTCTACATCGTCCCTAGGGTGTGGTTCTGGACAACATTCTTTCTATGATATATATCTTTTTATCATTGTTGTATTGTTTGTCTTTGCCGCTTATCACTTATCAGGATAAATATCAGTGCTGGAAATTTTGCCTTTGTTTATGCGTGTGTGGAGATGTTATTTGCAGGAAGGGCGACTTCTGTGGCGGATACATGTTGGCGCTAGTTTCAATTTAACGTCAATCTTCTCGCATGCTCATTCGTGAGCATAGGTCCACTCTACCCCTATTTTCCTTATTCATGAATTCTTTATTTTATATCGCTTTGATCAAGTCTGGGGGAGAGATCGAGTTATGCATGTGCACGCACTTTGCATAGTATGCTAGAATGTGCTGAGTTAGGATTTTCAATTTTGTTGCACACATTGCATACATTTGCACCTAGTTCACGCGTACTTGATCACACGCGCTTATTGGGTATTGCTGCGAGGTTCCCCGCTCGTAAGAATTGGATTGTTAGTGTAGGAGTGAGGGGTGGAGAAAAATGTTGACTCGAGTAGTACTCTAGTCGAGTGCTCCCGTCACGCCTAGAAATTCAATTAGAGTAAAATAAAATTCAATGTTATAATTTAATTATTTCTATTATAGTAATTGCAATTTATTTTACTTTAGTGGTGAATCCGGTGAATCCAACGGTACCATATGGTCGAGTGTAGCAGAATTAGTAGTAGCTTATTACTAGGGTCGGAAGGAAGGATAACCTTTCTCGGTGGCTAGAACTTGCACTAGGCGACTCTTGAAACGATTGCGTTGACTAACTCATTATAAAGCATGATGTAAGCCGTTTCTTGATCCGTTTGTGCTTTTGAAATCCTAACCCATGTAATCACCCTTGCAAGACCACTTGAGCCTACCTATCCTTCTTGTTTAGCTCCACTTAAATTTCACCAAAGCCATATGGCCAAACCTATATTCGCACCAATAAATGAGTTCGAAAGAACTTTATATATCTATCACGTTTGGTGTTATCTCTGATGTGTATGGTAGTTTTGAGAAAGCTAAAGGAGAAGTTTATAAAGTTCTTACAAAAGATATGTATCTCGAGAAGAGAAAAGTAAAAATAATTGTGCAATAAGAACTTTCAAATACAATCTCTCGATAAAACAAGGTTTGGTCGGCTTAGCACACACCAAGTGTCCAGTTGAAGTTTGGGAGTGTTGTGCGGTTCTTGAAAGTGTTGTATTGGTGATTTTATACTCTTGAGTACTCTGGTTTTGTTGAGTGTGATGCCCATCGTTCTTCTACTTATCTAACCTAAACTCAACCTAAGCCAAATCTTAACCTATAAGTCCTATTGATTTTAGATATGAGTCATCTCATGCAGTGGAGAGAGTGCGAACGTGCAAGCCTATGGACACCGACTTTGATGGATTTCTTAGGAGATTGTCCTGTGTTTTTATTCGAGTAATACTCTACTCATTAGTCATGCTATTGTCCCTTGTGAGCGACCGAAAGATTCACCAGGATTCACCATCCGAGTAAACTAGATTTCAAATTACTGTTCTAGAAATAGTTATATATAATCTTGAGTTAAATTCTATTCTAACGTATTTCTACGCACGTGAGCATGCGACTTCGCATGGGTCTCTACCGCTCAAACTCACTCTAACACCCAAGTGTTCCGACGGGAGAGCTGAGTACTTTGCCCGAGACGTGCAGACGGTTAAGTCTGGGGGTGTGATGAGTCCCATTTATACACACTTTTATGGACTCATCCGTGCTAGTTTTCACTCTATTGTGCATCAGTCTCAAGCTATTATTGCATCTATCTCTCTTATGCTCAGTTACGCGCACTCACGTGCTTCGTGCTCTTTTTAGGCCCATTTTGGTGTGCATTTGCGCTCCTTGTTATTGGGGGTAAGCACATGGTGCTCCCCAATCCTTTTTATATGTTAGATTGGTGCTGTAGGTGTATTCCCAGCTGGATTGCTATGATTGCAGGCGGTTGGATCATTCCCGTTTATCAATAAATCATGATTGTGTAAAACGCACGGTCATGCATTTTCTTGACGCACAGATGGCTGCGGTCGTGCGCCTTCATCTGGGTAGAAAACCAGTGATCCAACTTTGTTCGTGCGTTTTTACGCACGGGCGGATTCGCCCGTGCGTGAAGGAAATTCACGATCGCTTGTTTCGACTGATTTTTAGCCAATCTGAATTTGTTCGTGGGTTTTTACGCACGGGCGGATTCGCCCGTGCGTGAGTAAAATGCACGGACGCTGCTGCTTATTCCTCAAGCCATTTTATTCATTAAATAATGCACGGGCAACGCACGGTCGTGCGTTCGCCCGTGCGTGCCTAAATTATTGAATGTTTAGTATTTAAGGCAGGAAATCTGCTGCAATCGGGACCCCTCGCGGGAAAAGCTACTGAAGCCCGCCATTTTTGCCTAGTTCGCCTCTCCACAACCTTTCGACCTAGGAGGAGCTTAGGCAACCATAGTCTTGCAAATCTTCCACCGAATCTCCCTCCTTGGCCTCCTCCATCATATTTGAGCTCAAGAACTCCATCGACGGAAAGTCTCCGCTGCATTCAAGGTGTCGAACAAGAGTTACCTCGAGCTAGACCACGAAGAAGATGGGTAATAGTAGAGGAAGGTGACAGCTCCTCCGTACTCCGGACGCAACTGATGACCGAGCACGGACGAGGCTTGACAACCCTACGATTCTGGCCGAGAATCTTCAGCATAATCTTCAAGCTTCGGTTTTCTCTTTTCCCCTACGCTTTGCTTTAGAGTTTCCCTTGTATGTGCTTGTTATTGTGGATGATGTTCATAAACTCTATGTTTTAGTTAATATGATTTCATGTTCTTGAGATCTTGTGTGGTTTATGAGATTTGAGGAGCGTCGTAGTCCACCATCCACTCCACCACTTTGTAGTGCTCCGCACTACCAATTGCTAGCTGCATGTTCAGCGACGAGGTGCCTATGACCCTCATCCGCTATCCTTCTCATCCACCCGCTCACCAAAGCACTGCATCGCGGCCTACACTCCATCCCGACAAGCGAAGCGGAGCTATAGGCCTGCATTTCTCTTATTTGTGCAATAGCTTAGGACACCAATCACAACGCCCTTGTTTTTACTTTCTTTTACTCATCGTAACAATCACCTCACTCTATTTTCTTGTCACCACAACTTGCATTCCCTGAGAGATCGATATCTGGGGAGTTGCCTCCCAACTATTACTTGCACGCGACAGGTGCACTTGCCGTAATCGCATCATGTTTTTGGCGCCGTTGCCGGGGACTGTAAAGGGCGCTGTGATTTTTTGTTAGGAAAATTGCTTGTTAAGATTTCCTCTTTTTTTCTTTGTTTGTTTGTTTTTGTTGTTTATCCCTTTTTCTTGTTTTTATCATAGGGTGTTGCAACCGTTTATTGCTAGGTGTAGTATATTGTGCATTTGGTTCTTTCTGTAGGATCTGTGTATCTTCATGCAATTTGGGGTGCATTCAACATCCGTTGCCGCTGGTGTGGAGATATCTCCCATGCTAGTGATAGATGCCCATCGGGAGATGGTGGCCCTAGTACCTTAGACTCAATGTATCAGACGCCGAAATCACACGGTAACCCTTACAGTGTGCCTAAGTCCTTTGATTATCCTTCTACCCCGCAAATACCGTTTCTGAATTCATCTCCGGTCCTATTTGGATCAAAGAAGAATACAAAACAATGTCTGTTTTGTCAGAGCACTGACCATGCTTTGAAGGATTGTGCCGAGTTTCTTCGCCATGTGGACGAGGATGATGAGCCGGACATCCGGATCATCCCATCTCCTACTTATGGTTGCACACCTTCAACATCTAGTTATGTATCTGTGTCACCTCCATGCTTTGAAGGGAATGATTTGGATACAGATATTAGATGTGTTGTTAATCTGGACTCTGACATTGTGGTGCCCCTTGTTAAATTTTTCGAATCTTTATGGAGTGAGCAGGAAACATACAACTTAGAGTTCACAAGCCAAACAACCAGAAGCACATGGAGGCAATATAATCTTTATTGATAAGCAAAATATTCATTACACGGAGAGGTATGCTTGGCGAAATATGATTTCGCCAGCACACAAATTCCAAAGAGAAAATTACACAACTTGAAGGAAGATAACTAAGACCGCTCCAGATCGCGCAGTCTCCTTGCAAATCTCTGCAAGCCGCCTAACCGCACAACACTGCCGGTTACAGAACACCACCTCAGACCGCTGAGCAGACCGTACCCTCCTTACGAACTCCACTGATTCTCCCGAACTTCAGCAACCCACACTGCAAGCCGCAGACCGCCCGAACACTTTCAGAGGAAGAGGTGATCGCTACAGACCGCACTATCCACAGAAACTGCACAAGAAAATTCAATCAGCAGACCGCCCGGTCAGAAAACACAGACCGCAGGAATTAGGATAAACTCAGCTTACACTTGGTGTGTCATTATTTGCTGCTACAGTGGCTCCTATTTATAGGCGTGGGACCTGATCCAGTCACCACCCTATGAGATAGGATTACCACCGCCAGACCGCGCTACCAGACCGGTCAACCCGCGTGATCAGCAACAGTCCTTTCTGCTTCATTTGATGAGCTCGCCGGCTTCACACCAGACCGCGGGAGATCGCCACTCCCTCAGTCAAATCATGAATCCACAAGGAGATCGCCAGACCGCCAAGAAGTCGCTCACCACCACTGTTTGCCCGAGACCGCAAACACTGTCTGTTCGCCACAAGACCGCGAACACATGTTCGCAAGCCGACCTCCTCCTGAGACCGAAAACAGAGACCTGTTCGCATACCAGTCTCCTCCTGAGACCGCGAACAGAGACCGTGTGACTAAAAAGCCTTAGTCCCCGAATACCGCCAGAAAACTCGGACAGCCACAGCCACCAGACCAGCTGCCAGCACCACGCGGTCATAAGCGCCTGACCGCGCGACTTGAAGATGCCAACCCGCCACGTGGTTACAGACAGAGCACGCGGCCTCACCTTCAGCCGCCTTGGATAGATACCAGCGGTCATGCCAGGAGACTATGACTAGGCAAGACTAGCCAGACCGCAGAACAGATCGCCAGGTCGTGCGGTCTCACCAGACCGCGCGACCTCCTCCCAGACCGCCCACATCCAAAAGCTCCACAAACTTCCACTTCATCATTTTCAACAATCCCCCTTGAAGTGGGAAGTTGAAAACAGCCCCAGTATGCTCCTTAGCTGTGTGAACGGCCCCTTTGTCAGCGTCTTTGTGAAGATGTCAGCAATGTTGTCCTGACTCCGAACATGCTCGACCGTAAGAGACCCCTCCAACACCTTCTCACGAATGAAATGATTCTCGATCTCGATATGCTTGGTCCTCGCTTGACAAACTGGATTGGTTACCTGTTTGAGAGCACTCTCATTGTCACCGCGGAGCAGAGTCGGCTCCCGAACCTCCTTATGGACGTCTCCAACCAACCTCCTAAGCCAAATGGCTTCCTGAGCTGCCAAGGCCGAAGCCTTATATTCCGCTTCCGTGATTGAGACCGACACGGAATCCTGCTTCTTGCTGCACCATGATATAGCCGTGGGGCCCGCCATGAAGACATATCCAGACGTCGACTTCCGATCATCCGAATCTCCCCCGTAATCAGCGTCCATGTACCCATGCACCTCGAAGCCCGCATTCCTCCTGTAAAGGAGACCCATATCCGAGGTCGCCTTGACATACTTCAGTATATTCTTGGCCGCTAGCAGATGAGGCATCCGTGGCTCCGCCATATACCGACTCACTCTGCTAACTGCATACGCAATATCCGGCCTAGTGATCGTCAGATAGATCAAGCTCCCGACCAGAGCTCGGAATACCAACGGATCTTGCAGAATCCTTCCCTCATCCTTCTGAAGCTTCATAGCCTTCTCCAGAGGTGTGGAGATGCACTTCCCTTCCTTCATGCCGAACCGCTCAACGATCCGCTCCGCATATCCAGCCTGGGACACCAGAACTCCACTCTCCTTCCTCTGCACCTCGAGTCCAAGGAAATGGTGAAGCTCACCCAGATCCTTCATCTCAAACCTGATAGATAGCTCTGCCCGAAGCTGCGCTACCTCCTCCTTCGAATTTCCCGTCACGATCATATCATCGACGTAAAGGAGCACGATGACTTGAAGCTCCCCACTCTTCTTGACGAACAAGCTTGAGTCTGAGTCTGAAGCACCAAACCCGCAGAATAAGAGATACTCTGCAATCTTTCCATACCACGCCCTCGGCGCTTGCTTCAACACATACAGAGCCTTCTTCAACTTGCAGACATGCTCCGGAAAATCTTCAGAAACGAAGCTTGGCGGTTGGACCATGAAGATATCCATGTCAATATCGCCTTACAAGAGTGCATTCTTTACGTCAAGCTGCCAAATCTTCCACCCCCAACAAGCCGCCAAGGCAATCACAACCCGAACCGAAGTCATTTTTGCCACCGGACTGAATGTCTCCTCATAATCTTCACTGTATTGCTGTGAGAATCCCCAAGCCACAAGGCGAGCCTTGTACCGCTCGATACTGCCGTTAGCTTTCTTCTTCAGCTTGTAGACCCACTTGCATGTGACAGGAGTGGTGCCCTTGGGCCTGGGCACCAGAGACCAGGTCTCATTCTTCTCGAGAGCTGCCATCTCTTCTTGCATCGCAATGTCCCACTCATTCACGCCTTTGGCCTTTTCAAAGCTCGACGGCTCCCTCTCATCCAAGGGACCAGCAAAGAAACACGAGTCAAAGCTCACCATGTTCCCTCCTGTATAGCGATCAGGGGGGATGATAGTTCGCTTCGATCTCCGCAACGCCTTACCCTGACTCGCAATATTTTCGGTTGCTTCTTCCCTAGCTCCTCTTCCAGGCGTACTCAGAGCATCGCTCCCCCTGCTTCCTGACCCAGAAGCCTCCGCCTCAGAACTAGATATTGATGGACCACCTGGTGACACAGGTAGCTCTACCTGAAGATTTTCCACAGCCCTCTCTGGCTCCTCCACCCTGCTCTCTGGTAGCTCAACACCAGAACTCCCCTTATAAGATGTCACCTCGTCGAACATGACGTCGCGAGATACAACAAATCTCCACGTCTCGGGGTCCATGCACTTCTAGCCCTTCTTGCGGTCATCATACCCCACGAAGACTAGATTCCTTGCTTTCGCATCTAGCTTCGTCCGAAGCGCATCTGGAACGTGCACATAGCAGGTGGAACCAAACACCCGAAGGTGTGCCACACTTGGCTTTTCCTTGAACATTAGTTCATGTTGGGTCTTCATGTTGATGGGACTGAGAGGCATCATGTTGATGATGTAGGCAGCACAAGACATTCCCTCCGCCCAGAAGGACTTTGGGATACTCTTAGCATGCAACCAACACTTGCAGGTCTCCGTCAGATGACAGATCTTTCGCTATGCAACTCCGTTTTGTTGTGGATTATGTGCACAAGTAAGCTCCCTTTAGATGCCCGCCTTCCTACAAAAAGTAGAGAACTCACCAGAGGTGAACTCCCCTCTATTGTCAGTCCTCAGCTTCTTAACCCGCAGTCCAAGTCAACCCTCCACAAGCTCCTTGAACTCCACAAACTTAGCAAACGCCTCCGCCTTCTCCTTCAGGAAATAAACCCTGACATATCTGGTGTAATCGTCGATCAACACCAGCATATATCTGCTACCACCGAGGCTTGGGGTAGCAGTTGGTCCCATCAAGTCACCTTGGATGCACTCCAACGACACACTACTCCTTGTCTACGACTTGTCAAATGGTAGTCGATGAGACTTGCCGAAATGACATCCCGCGCACACATGACCATCTCCGTGGGAAGATAGACTAGGTAGGCCCTTGACCAGACCTCTCACCGCCATAGCCTTCAGCTTATCCACCCCTATTTGCCCTAACCTCTCGTGCCATATCACAACACTGTCGTTCATCCGCATCTTGTCAACATAAGAACTTGTCGAAAGCACGAACAAGTCTTTAGCTCTCCTCCCCACATGAACTACCTCAACCTTCACCGCCTCCACATTCCGAATAAACTTCACTTCTGTTGGGCCAAACAGAACGTGATACCCAGCGTCTACAGCGTTGGTCACAGAGAAGAGGTTTTTCCTCATTTCGGGCACATGATAGACACTCTTCAACGTAAGCGGCCCTCTATCACTGCCCAAGGAAACAACCCCCACCTTCTCTACAGCATGCACTGTATTATCAGCAGTAATAATGGAATCATTACCTGAATAAGGTTGCACTGAAGAAAGCTTCGACTCGTCCCCGGTGAGGTGATGACCACACCCCGAGTCCACGATCCAGTCCTCCTGATAGTTGATAGGAGCCTCAACTCCAACAGAAGCCGAGAAGGCTCCTCCCCATCCTCCATCAACCTACCTGGCTTCAGCTTCCCCCTTTCCTGCAGCAGCATGCCCCAGATGAAGATTCACCCGACAATCCTTTCTGATGTGACCAACCTTTCTGCACCTGAAGCACTTGGGACCTTCCCCCTTCTTCCTCCCTTCAGCCTTAGGAGCATAGCCCCTCTCCCGCTGTCCATAAGTTGAAGGCTCATTTTCTCCTCCAGCGGTCTTCTTCTTATCCCACTTCTTCTTCTTCCCTGTGAAGAGAACTTCGCCATCTCCCCCAGACACTGACACCCCCGCCATCTGCCTTTCTAGACTCCCCTGCGAAGCAAGCATATTTTCCAGCTCTAGCAGAGACTGCTGATTTGCCCAACCCTGCACCAACGTAACAAAGGCAACATATTCCTTCCGCAAGCCACAGATAATGTGCCTCTTCAGCTTTGCCTCAGATATTGGCTCATCAGGATCCAGCGCTGAAATCTCGGCGCACAAGTTCTTCATCTTCAAGAAGAACGTTGAGATAGAAAAGTCATCTTGAGCCAATCTGGCCAGCTCATTCTCCAGGAATTGAAGTCTTGTCACATTCTTCTTGTTAAACAGCCCATCCAGGGCTCTCCAGATCTCCGCAGCTGATGCACACCCCAAGATGTGATCAAACAGATCAGGTGATATTGCCCTCTTCAGGGCGAACTCTGCTTTGGCATTAATCCGCCTCCAGTTCCTCACCTCATGATGGTTATCTCCAACCAGAAAGACTTCCTCCGTGCTCTCTCCTCCAACTACCTCCCATAGGTCCTCACCCAGAAGATAGCTCTGCATACAAGACCTCCACTTCATAAAGTTGGTCGAGTTGAGCATCTCAATTCCAAGACCCCTCGTTTCCATGGCTCTACCACTGGTTCCTTCTTCACAAAGGCGATGACTACTCTAAGTTGTTCACTGCTCTATCCACTCCAACCTCGCTCTGATACCATGTTAAATTTTTCGAATCTTTATGGAGTGAGCAGGAATCATACAACTTAGAGTTCACAAGCCAAACAACCAGAAGCACATGGAGGCAATATAATCTTTATTGATAAGCAAAATCTTCATTATAGGGAGAGGTATAATTGGCGAGACATGATTTCGCCAGCACACAAATTCCAAAGAGAAAATTACACAACTTGAAGGAAGATAACTAAGACCGCTCCAGACCGCGCGGTCTCCTTGCCGATCTCTGCAAGCCGCCTAACCGCACAACACTGCCGGTTATAGAACACCACCTCAGACCGCTGAGCAGACCGTTACCCTCCTTACAAACTCCACTGATTCTCCCGAACTTCAGCAACCCACACTGCAAGCCGTAGACCGCCCGAACACTTTCAGAGGAAGAGGTGATCGCTGCAGATCGCACTATCCGCAGGAGCTGCACACAAAAATTCAATCAGTAGACCGCCCTGTCAGAAGACACAAATCGCAAGAATTAGGATAAACTCAGCTTACACTTGGTGTGTCATTATTTGCTGCTATAGTGTCTCCTATTTATAGGCGTGGGACCTGATCCAGTCACCACCAGTGTTTGCCCGAGACCGCAAACACTGTCTGTTCGCCACAAGACCGCGAACACCTGTTCGCAAGCCGACCTCCTCCTGAGACCGAGAACAGAGACATGTTCGCATACCAGTCTCCTCCTGAGACCGCGAACAGAGACCGCGCGACTAAAAAGCCTTAGTCCGCGAATTCCGCCAAAAAACCCGGACAACCATAGCCACCAGATTGGCTGTCAGCACCACGCGGTCATAAGCGCCAGACCGCGCGACCTGAAGACGCCAACCCGCCATGCGGTTACAGACAGACCGCGCGGCCTCACCTTCAGCCGCCTTGGACAGATACCAGCGGTCATGCCAAGAGACTACGGCTAGGCAAGACAAGCCAGACCGCAGAACAGATCGCCAGGTCGTGCGGTCTCACCAGACCGCGCGACCTCCTCCCAGACCGCCCAGATCCAAAAGCTCCACAAACTTCCACTTCAACATTTTCAACACCCCTCTCTCATGTGCTCACGTCACAGTGTGATGATTGTATTCTTTGTGAGGTAGTGGTGCATAAGCCTTGTGCGAGCACTATTTCTCCTTCTTTTGTGCATATTACTACATTTGCTTCTGACGGCATTGTTGAGAGTGTTTCGCAGGATGAGGCAGGAGATCTTTGTATTAATTACATCCCTATGAAGGGGGAAAACCCTCAAGGTGAAGGGGAATCTACCTTTGCACCAAAAATGGAACCCCAAATGATGGGCGAGACCACTATTGATACTGCTGAAACCTGCATCATTATCAATGATGCTGATTATTTTTCTTTAGGCCACCCTATTGGGAGTGATACCGGGATCCCTCCCAAGGATGAATTTCGTTTATGCCATTCTTCTAATTTGTTTCTTTACCCCACTCTCGTGTTCGATTCATCGCAGGAATCTGCATTGGATCTGATTCAGGAAGTTGTCGAGCCTGCTTTGCAAACTGACGATGGAATGAATCAGCTGCGCATGAAGATAGACATAGATACGTCTTCTTCATACTTCTTAACCCTGCCCAATGTTCAGTGCAGGTATATATACTCAAGTATGGGGGTAAATGTTTTTTCTCCATATCGGTACCCGCTACCGACGCGAATAATTAACCAGTTGCCTATTCACTTCTCTTTTCATAGACCAATTAGCTAGATCTATAATTAGTGCTAAATAAGTCGTGCTGAGAAGACAGAAAACTCAGTAGTTATCTAGGCATAGGAGTAGTTAATTTATATTTTATCATCATTATAGTTTTCCTTTTTATTTGCATTTTGCAAGTGTTATCTCTTGTTTTTGAGAGTTTTTCGTGCGACGCACGCCCTGTGGAGATAGTAGTTGAGCATTCGGTGTCTTTTTGTTCTCCTCTGTTCTCCTCTATTCTCCTAGTTCATTTTATAGCGTGCAGTTTTTTTCCTGTTTCTACCAGCCCATGGGGAATTTTGGGAGAATTTTGCAATCGCACGATCAGGTTGCTCGTGCATGTTCAAATCACACGACTGTGCGATTTTTATTTTTATAAAATGTCTTCTTCTTCGATGGAATCGGACGCTGGCCCTAAACCCTCCCATCATACGAGTCGCAAAAGTCCCCCTCTCGTGCGCGATTTCTCATTCCCTTTCCATCTTATCTTTTGTTCTCTCTCTCACCCCTCTTCGCCCTCCTTCCGTAGCTACCGTTTGAAGCTCCATGGGTTTCAAGAAGGTAGTGAGCATGCTTCGTCGTGGTGGAGGAGCTTCATCTTCAAGATCTGATGATTCTGGTGGAGAGACAATGTTGCAGTTCGGGAGGCCGGAGTTCTTTGAAAGGTATAATTTGCTGCAGCACAAAATGTTCCTTGATCATCATTTTGTCTCTGTACCGGAGCTCCGAATCGTCCATTTTGATGTGGCGGTGGAAAGGCTACTCAATGTGGGATCATGGGGAAACCTCTTCTCCATCACAGAGATGGGCTACCGTTAACTCACACTTGAGTTCCTTGCCACCTTCCGCATCATTGACCATTTCGATGAAGAAACCGGAGAGCCCACTGCAGTTTCGTTCCGTATGAAGGGCCGCACCCATACCATGAGTGTTGGCCGACTGGCAGTTTGCACCTGGATTTACACCCACGATGAACTCTTTTAGACAAACATTATCAACCGTTCGGATGAGTTCCTGGAGGGGGTGTCTCCCAACGAATTCTGGCAGTCCATTACGAGACGGGATCAGCAGTATGAGGCTCGCGCAGCAAAGTTTACCCACATTATCTCCCCCGCGCTCCGCTATGTCCAGCACTTGATCTGGCACAGAATCAATGCCCGCGCCATGAGCCAGAATGTAGCGGGCTGGCAGGATCTCTTCTACCTCTACAACATCCACCAGGGTGTGCCTCTCCATCTCGGGCGAGTGCTCGCTCAATATCTTCTTCGTCAAGCCACCTACCTCCCCCTGAAGTCGATTGGAGGCTCGCAGTACATCACTCAGATCGCCAAAGGACTTGGCATCTGGGATTCTCTTCCGCCCATGAAAGTTATCTCCAGGGGTTATCACATCTCGTTATCCATGATGGTAGCATTGAAGCTGATCCAGAAGGTGCTGATTGGAGACAATTGGGGCTACCAAGTCCGTGAGGCCGGGTCAGGGCGTGTTGAGAGAGATGTTCATGCCGACGCTGTCGAGCCTAGCACCTCAGCTGGGAGGAGTAGGCAGCCCCTTGATGTTCTCCATTCCGCCCATCCTGCTACTCAATGGCACGCCCCGCGGCAAAGCATAGAGCAACAGTATCCTGACTTTTACGACAGGTTCGTACGCATGGAGGATGTTATGGCCATGCAGTACGAACTTTCTTCACGGATTGTCGCTCATTTGGGAGTCGAGCCTCCTGTTGTCCCTGCCCGGGCTTCTACATCACGATCTAGGCGGATGCACACGCCTCCTCCTCCCTCGCAGTCTCCTCCGTCATCTCCCCAGAGATTGTTCTGCTGCGGATTCCAGGGCGTTTTGTTGTTTTTGTAGTTCTATTTCTTTTAAATTATCTTGGGCGTACTTTATTTTGATCATGTATCTGATATTATTTTGCTAGGGCATCGTCCCTAGGGTGTGGTTCTGGACAACTTTCTTTCTATGATATATCTTTTTATCATTGTTGTATTGTTTGTCTTTACCGCTTATCTCTTATCAGGATAAATATCAGTGCCGGAAATTTTGCCTTTGTTTATGCGTGTGTGGAGATGTTATTTTGCAGGAAGGGCGACTTCTGTGGCGGATACATGTTGGCGCTAGTTTCAATTTAACGTCAATATTCTGTCATGCTCATTCGTGAGCATAGGTCCACTCTACCCATATTTTCCTTATTCATGAATTCTTTATTTTATATGGCTTTGATCAAGTCTGGGGGAGAGATCGAGTTATGCATGTGCACGCACTTTGCATATCATGCTAGAATGTGCTGAGTTAGGATTTTCAATTTTGTTGCACACATTGCATAAATTTGCACCTAGTTCATGCATACTCGATCGCACGCGCTTATTGGGTATTGCTGCGAGGTTCCCCGCTCGTAAGAATTGGATTGTTAGTATAGGAATGAGGGGTGGAGAAAAATGTTGACTCGAGTAGTACTCTAGTCGAGTGCTCCCGTCATGCCTAGAAATTCAATTAGAGTAGAATAAAATTCAATGTTATAATTTAATTATTTCTATTATAGTAGTTGCAATTTATTTTACTTTAGTGGTGAATCCGGTGAATCCAACGGTGGCATAGGGTCGAGTGTTGCAGAATTAGTAGTAGCTTATTACTAGGGTCGGAAGGAAGGATAACCTTTCTCGGTGGCTAGAACTTGCACTAGGCGACTCTTGAAACGATTGCGTTGAATAACTCGTTATAAAGCGTGATGTAGGCCGTTTCTTGATCCGTTTGTGCTTTTGAAATCCTAACTCATGTAATCACCCTTGCAAGCCCACTTGAGCCTACCTATCCTTCTTGTTTAGCTCCACTTAAATTTCACCAAAGCCATACGGCCAAACCTATATTTGCACCAACAAATGAGTTCGAAAGAAATTTATATATCTATCACGTTTGGTGTTATCTCTGATGTGTATGGTAGTTTTGAGAAAGCTAAAGGAGAAGTTTATAAAGTGCTTACAAAAGATATATATGTCGAGAAGAGAAAAATAAAAATAATTGTGCAAAAAGAACTTTCAAATACAATCTCTCGATAAAACAATGTTTGGTCGGCTTAGCACACACCAAGTGTCCAGTTGAAGTTTGGGAGTGTTGTGTGGTTCTTGAAAGTGTTGTATTGGTGATTTTATACTCTTGAGTACTCAGGTTATGTTGAGTGTGATGCCCGTCGTTCTTCTACTTATCTAGCCTAAACTCAACCTAAGCCAAATCTTAACCTATAAGTCTTATTGATTTTAGATATGAGTCATCTCATGCAGTGGAGAGAGTGCGAACGTGTAGGACTACAGACACTGACTTTGATGGATTTCTTAGGAGATTGTCCCGTGTTTTGATTCGAGTAATACTCTACTCATTAGTCACGTTATTGTCCCTTGTGCGTGACCGAAAGATTCACCAGGATTCACCATCCGAGTAAACTAGATTTCAAATTACTGTTCTAGAAATAGTTAAATATAATCTTGAGTTAAATTCTATTCTAACGTATTTCTACGCACGTGAGCATGCGACTTCGCATGGGTCTCTACCGCTCAAACTCACTCTAACATCCAAGTGTTCCGATGGGAGAGCTGAGTAGTTTGCCCGAGACGTGCAAACGGTTAAGTCTGGGGGTGTCATGAGCCCCATTTATACACAATTTTATGAACTCATCCGGGCTAATTTTCACTCTTTTGTGCGTCAGTCTTGAGCTATTATTGCATCTATCTCTCTTATGCTCAGTTACGCGCACTCACGTGCTTCATACTCTTTTTAGGCCTATTTTGGTGTGCATTTGCGCTCCTTGTTATTGGGGGTAAGCACATGGTGCTCCCCAATCCTTTTTCTATGTTAGATTGGTGCTGGAGGTGTATTCCCAGCTGGATTGCTATGCTTGCAGGTGGTTTGATCATTCCCGTTTACCCAGAAATCATGATTATGTAAAACGCAAGGTCGTGCGTTTTCTTGACGCACGGACGGTTGTGCTCGTGCGCCTTCATCTGGGTAGAAAACCAGTAATCCAACTTTGTTCGTGCATTTTTATGCACCGGCGGATTCGCCGGTGCGCGAAGGAAACGCACGATCGCCTGTTTCGACTAATTTTTAGCCAATCTGAATTTGTTCGTGCATTTTTACGCACGGGCGGATTCGGTCGTGCGTGAGTAAAACGCACGGGCGCTTCTTCTTCTTCCTCAAGCCATTTTATTCGTTAAATAACACACGGGCAACGCACGATCGTGCGTTCGCCCGTGCGTGCCTAAATTACTGGCTGTTTAGTATTTAAGGCAGGAAATCTGCTGTAATCGGGACCCCCCGCGGGAAAAGCTCCGGAAGCCTGCCATTTTCACCCAGTTCGCCTCTCCACAACCGTTCGACCTAGGAGGAGCTCCGGCAACCATAGTCTTGCAAATCTTCCGCCGAAGCTCCCTCCTTGGCCTCCTCCATCATCTTTGAGCTCAAGAACGCCATCAACGGAAAGTCTCCGCTGCATTCAAGGTGTCGAACATGAGTTACCTCGAGCTAGACCATGAAGAAGACGGGTAATAATAGAGGAAGGTGACAGCTCCTCCGGACCCCGGACGCAACTGAAGACCAAGAACGGACGAGGCTTGACAACCCTACGATTTCGGCCGAGAATCTTCAGCATAGTCTTCGAGCTTCGGTTTTCTCTTTTCCCCTATGCTTTGCTTCAGAGTTTCCCTTGTATGTGCTTGTTATTGTGGATGATGTTCATAAACTCTATGTTTTAGTTAATATGATTTCATGTTCTTGAGATCTTGTGTGGTTTATGAGATTTGAGGAGCGTCGTAGTCCACCATCCACTCCACCACTTTGTAGTGCTCCGCACTACCAATTGCTAGCTGCGTGTTCAGCGACGAGGTGCCTACGACCCTCATCCGCTAGCCTTCTAGTCCACCCGCTCACTGAAGCACGGCATCGCGGCCTGCACTCCATCCCGACAAGCGAAGCGGAGCTCTAGGCCCGCATTTCTCTTATTTTTGAAATAGCTTAGGACACCAATCACAACGCCCTTGTTTTTACTTTCTTTTACTCGTCGTAACAATCACCTCACTCTATTTTCTTGTCATCACAACTTGCATTCCCTGAGAGATCGATATCTGGGGAGTTGCCTCCCAACTATTACTTTCACACGACAGGTGCACTTGCCGTAATCGCATCAACTAATAGATGAAGACTAGCGGTCGTTCTCGGCCGGAATTGTAGGTTGTCAATCTACTTCCGGGCTCAGGCAGTCTGTGCTTCCGGAGTCAAGAGACTGTCACGATCTCTGCCTTCTTCCGTCGTCTTCTACGTCCAGGTTTCCTCTTTTTCTCACCGGACGGAAATGCGGAATCTTGATTTGCTTGCTTGCGAATGGCGGAGATGGCCTCCGGACCTTTGGATATTGATTCGGATCACCGGAGAGGACTTCTCCTACGAAGGAGATGGAGTGGAGGTGGCTGGAGATGAAAAAGTCGCTGGACGGGCTTCAGTTCGCACTCCCAGAAGAGCTCTATCCCTAATTTCATGGAACATGGCTTTAAATAGGCGCTGGAAAAAATAGTGCGCACGGTCATTGGCGCGCGACCAGTGGTCGTGCACGCTGGCGTTATGCGGTCGTGCGCGCTGGCTGGGCTGAGCCTACAAAGCAAAGATTTATAAAATAACATGATCGCACGACCATTGGCACACGACCAGTGGTCGTGCGCACTATCGTAAGTGGACGTGCGCACTGTCGTAGACAAAACTCAGATTTTAGGGTTTAAGTGAGCATGATCAGTGTCGCATAACCAGTGGTCATGCGCAATAGAACCAGTGAATGTGCGTAGTGTTCCCGTACAGATTTGTACCGGGAACACCTGCACGACTCCTGTTCCAGCATAAACACTAATCAAAACCACTGAAAGTGGCACTTAACACAGCATGAAAGACAATAAGAATGATAAACATGAAAATACACCAAGACGGGCCTAGAAGTGCACATAGCATGGAATATCAAATATGAATGAAAACATGCCTAAAGTGTAGTGTATAGACTAGATAATCGGCCCAAATGAGTCCATAAATGTGTATATAATTGGGACTCATCATCAACAAGAACACAAACCATAGAAAAATAGTGCTTTTAAAAAAAACAACTAGAAGGAGGGGAATAGCCACTTGCCTTAAACCATGCTAAACTCGAAGACCTCCGCTCCAAAAGCTATGGATCGGCCAAGAACTCACCCGAGCACAAAACCCTGAAACTTTTCTGTTGGAACAACCCTATTACTGATTTGGGCTAGGATCACTATCTGTTGACTAGGATCAAGTTGACCCCAATGTATAGTCATTGGGTCAAGAGTTTAGGCTGTTAGAACTCAAGAAATCATTCAAGTTCTGCTTTCGACGAACTCCATACTGCGTTCGACGAACTGCTCTCTGCGTTCGACGAACGGCATGCTCTCTGTGTTCGACGAACGGCATGCATTTTGTGTTCGACGAACGGAATTCTCTCTGCGTTCAATGAATGGCTTGCATTATGCGTTTGACGAACGGTATGGTCTCTGCATTCGACGAACGGCTTGCTTATATCTCAGCGCCTCAGCTCAGAGGTCGATGAACAAATTGTCTCAGCGGTCGATGAACAGACCCCGATTCAGCGGTCGACGAACAGACCCCGGCTCAGGGGTCGACAAAATTTGTTCAGTTCAATGGTCAACGAAATTTGCTCAGCTCAGCGGTCGACGATTTTGCTCAAGCTCAGCAGTCGACGATTTTATCAAGTCTCAGCAGTCGATGAAATTATCCAGGCTCAGCGGTCGATGAATCCTTTCATTCGACGATCTCCAGTCTACGTTCGACGAATCTTTATCAGATGTTCAGATCGACGAACTCAGCTCTAAGATTGACGAAATTTCTCTGAGGTCGACGAAAATCCTTGAGATTGACGAAATTTCTTATTTCAGTTCAGAATTTCAGAAGATTATATTATTTCATTCTCTGAACTCAGATCGACTACAGCAACGGCTCTTTTATATCAGATAAGTAAGGATAATATATTTCCTTTTATTATTTAAAGATTATAGCCGTTGACATATTCTTGGAAACAGACATATCCTTGGAAAAGGAAAAAGGTAAACGACGCAGCAGATTTGCAGTTTCAAAATATCTCTTCAGAATATCATATTCCTTAATATAAGGGATTTGCATTTAATATCTGTCAGAGATTTCAAAAGAGAAAAGGGAAGAAGATATACAGTATCAATATACACAGCTTTCACGACAAGCGTACAGAACATATCACATATTGTTGTACAAAAAGAAAAAGAAAGAAAAAGGAGACAGGAAGAAACAGAAGAACAAAAAGCACACAGATCTTCTTCTTCCTTTAGCAACATTCATTTTTCTGAGAACATCTTCAGCAATACTCTCTCAGTCTTTGCTACAAGTTTAGATCTTCAAAAGAGCAACAACAAACTGAAGAACTTGTTCTCTCAGTTTAATCAGCTACACAGGAAGATCATTCACTCAAAAGAAAGCTTCCAGCCAATCAATTGTCAAACACTCTCATATCAGACAGAGGAAGCCTTTTCTACATCAACATCCACTAGAGTATTCTCTCAGCATATTGACAGAGAAGAACAATCTAAACCCCTCTTTTTCCCATTCTGTAAAGGGTTAAAACTCTCTTCAAAAGTTTACCAATTGGTGGCAAGACACCTGATCAAAAAAATCCAGCTTGGTTTATGGGCACCTTATCAAAAGCTCATTGGTGTTAGGGCACTTGATCAAAAATCCTAGTGGATTCCTACCAAGGGTGGTAGAAGAGTAGACGTACCTAGATTTATTGGGGAACTACTATAGCTCCTTGTGTCCTCTGTGATTGCTTTACTTTTTCTGTGTTTGTGATGTGCTGATTTGTTTTTTATTTAGTTCATATAAATCACTCTATACACATATATATCACTATTTTAATTCCACTATAAAACTAAGGGAAAAGTTTTAATACTCTATTCACCCCCCCCCCCCCCTCTAGAGTTAATTTAAGATCTAACCTCCACTTTCAATTGGTATTAAAGCATATCAATTGACTTTCAATTGGTATCAGAGGTGGTTGATTCTTTACAGGCTAACACCTGAATCACAAAGATCAATTAGATCTTAAATTCTTTCAGAGTTTTTATTTTATTTATTTTTGTTTAAAAAATCATGGCACAAAACAAAGAGTATTCAAGCACAAGACCTCCTATGTGCAATCTCAATAAGTGTGCACTATGGAAAGCAAGGATTAGGTTATATATGAACTCTATTGATGAAGAAATATTCAATGTGATCTTGACAGGGCCTCCAACTCCCACAACAATAACTAGTGCTGACACCACAACTAACAACAATGTTGTTCCACCACCTGAGTGGACTGAAGCCCAAAATAAGCAAAGGAGTGCTGATGCAAAAGCCATGAACATTCTGGCTCAAACAATGTCTGATGACATCTTTCAGAAAGTAGTGGAATGCACCTCAGCAAAAGAGATCTGGACTTCTCTCAATAATATGGTTGAAGGGTCTATTGATGAAAAAAGAGACAGAAGATCCCATCTCATTTCTCAATATGAGAATTTTAAAAAGGGAGAATCTGAAATAGTTGCTGATATGTACAATAGGCTCAGTCTCATCATCAATGAGCTGAAATCTATGGACAAAGTGATTTTTATCACTGAGATCAATGATAAGATCCTAATATGCTTTCCCAGCACATGGGACTCTAGGATCTGGCCAATCAAGGAAGCCAGAAGCCTTAATGAGATCTCAAATGAGAGCTTGTTAGGCAAACTCAAATCCTATGAGCAACTTGTTAAATCTAGAGAAGCTGAACAGTCTACTTCATCTCTAGCATCAAAGAAGGAAAAGAACATTGCCTTCAAAGCCACAGAAGAAGAAGGAGAGACTCTTGACAATGAGGAGTTCATGAGCCTTCTAGCCAAAAGGTTCCACAAGATGGCTAGAAAGGACTTCAGAAAGAAGGACTCCATATCAAGGGAAAAGCCAAGGTATGACAAAGCTCCATCTAAAGAAGTTATATGTTTTGGTTGCAGGAAACCAGGACACATTGTACCTGATTGTCCATAGAAACAAAACAAGAAGGACAAAAACGAAAAGAGAAAAGAAAAAGAAGAAAGAAGACATTCCAGCAAGTCTTCCTCCCACAAACACAAAAAGAAGGGAAGAGGATTTGTAGCAGAAACTTGGAGTGAAACTGAATCAGAATCATCATCAAGCTCATCTGAAGATGAAGAAGAATCAGAAGAAAATGACCAATGCTTGATGGCCATTTATGACTCAAGCAGTGAGTCAGCAAGTGCATCTTCATCCAGCTATTCTGATGATGAAGATGATGAAGAGAGAAGAACTTCTGCATGATGGCTATCAATGCCTCAGGACATAATTCTGAAGAATCAGAATCAGAAGCTGACAATGACACTGATCAGGTAATTTCTAATTTTGATTTCAATTCAGTTGAATTCAAAGATGAATTCAAAGTTCTTTGCTTAGACTTACTCAAATCTGAGAAGGAAATAATCACTCTCAGATATAAGCTAGCTGAAATGAATCAAATAAGTAAAGAAAATGTATATCTTAAAAAAGATTTGGTTGCCTCCAGGGAACATATTGTTCTCATTGAGAGCAAGTTGTCTGAAGCTAAAAAGTTTGAAGAATCCCTCAATGGGAGAAGCATCAAACTGATGGACGTCACAAGCACTGTTAATGCTAGACTTAATAGCGAACTGGGCTTGGGTGTTTCATCAAGTGAGCCACATCTCATTAAGAAAAACATACTGCCTACACCTATAAAATTCATTTCTGCTAAGAGCAAAGAGGTTGTAGATGCAAATAAAAACATTTCAAGCAAGGCTGTAAAGAATAAGGGAATTCAGCAGAATTCGTCGAACGGAGCTCGACGAAATCAGATGAATTCATCGCACGGAGATCGACAAACTCTGAAGACAGATTTCCTGTATAGTCATTATTCGAACGTCGCTCGACGAAAGCACATCAATTCATCAAACGACGATGGATGAACTCAGCCCAGTTCGTCGAACAGAAGATATACAGCAAATCTGAACAATTCTTATTCTTCACATACTTACAATCCTTTCGCTGAATGGATAATTCCTCCAAGGAGATATCATCCAATAGGTTATAAGGATCAGCCTGAAATGTATTTTATTTCAGATTTTTGTGGAAATACAAAAAGACCCAAGGTAGTCTGGGTCAAGAACAAATAGTTTGTTTTTCTATTTTCGCAGGTACACAGCTATCCAAGAATAAAGGAACAATGGTATTTGGATAATGGATGCTCAAAGCATATGACAGGAAATAAGGCCAATCTGAACAACTACAAGGCAAAGCTTGGACCAAAAGTGATATTTGGAGACTCCAACTATGGACAAACAAAAGGATATGGAAAAGTCAAGGTTTGAGAAGTCACCTTCAAAGAGGTAGCTTATGTCAAGGGACTGAAGCACAACCTAATCAGCATAAGCCAATTATGTGATGAAGGGTATCAGGCAACTTTTAATAAATCAAAATGCCTTATTAAGCCTTCTGATAATATTACTGTTTTATCAGGTATTAGGCAAGGAAATATCTATTTAGTAAATTTCAACTCATCAAAATCAGAAATCTGTGTATTTAATCAATTAAGCAAACCTAGTGAACTTTGGCATAAGAGATTAGGACATGTAAACCTTAGGACCATTGCTAAATTATCTAAGGATAATCTTGTTAGAGGATTACCTTCTGGTTCATACAATAAAGAAGGTCTTTGCAAGGAATGTCAACTAGGCAAGCAAACTAAAAATAGTTTTAAATCATTATCTAAAAGTGATTCAACTAGAATCTTATACTTGCTACATTTGGAACTTTTTGGACCAATAACAATAAAGAGTTTAGGGGGGAAGTCATACACTCTAGTTATTGTAGATGACTTCTCTAGATTCACTTGGGTGTTCTTTTTGAGAGAAAAGTCAGATAACTTTAAAGTTCTTACAGACTTTCTTAAGAGCATTCAGATTGAGTACTCTACTCATATTGCATTGATCAGAAGTGATCATGGCACTGAGTTTGAGTCTCTTCTCGTGCAAGAATTCTGTGAGAAGGAAGGTATCAGGCATTGCTTCTCAGCTCCTAGAACTCCTCAACAAAATGGGGTAGTTAAAAGAAAAAAATAAAATCCTAATTTAATCAGCAACAACATTACTTGCAGATGCTAATTTGCCCCTATCGTTTTGGGTAGAAGCTGTTAGCACGGCGAATTATATGTTGAATAGGAGTTTGATACATAAACTTAAGGGTAAGACTCCCTATGAGTTACTTAAAGGGAAGAAGCCTAAAGTTAACTATTTTAGAACATTTGGTTGTAAATGTTTTGTTCACAATAATGATAAAAAATACCTTAGGAAATTTGAACCAAAATCTGAAGAAGGAATTTTCTTAGGCTATTCATTAATCAGCAAAGCATATAGGATATTTGACAAACCCTCTCTTAAAATTGAAGAATCTATGCATGTTTCTTTTGACGAAACTAACATGTTTTACAAGGAGAAAATTACAAGGAGAAGATTTCAATTAGCTCTAAAGAAGGAAGGATCTCTAAATCCTGTACAACAGGAAAGTGAAGAAAGTGATGAAGAAATCATTGAAACTGTGACTGAAAAGGAAGCATTAAGTAATATTCCACAAGAGCAATTAACTACAAGTAATGCTGATCCCATTATGCCTGTTGATTATGTCAATATTAGAGATCACCCCAGATCTCAAATAATTGGAGACATATCAACTGGTGTCCAAACAAGGCATCAAGCTAATCAGAATATGATGCACACTTATTTTCTCTCTCAGATTGAACCTCAATCCCTACAAGATGCAGAACAAGATCCTAACTGGATCATTGCTATGCAAGAGGAGCTCAATCAGTTTGAGACAAACAAAGTTTGGGAATTGGTTCCTAGACCAAAGAATCATCCAGTCATTGGAACTAAATGGGTCTACAGGAACAAGCTAGATGTAGATGGCAATATTGTGAGAAACAAAGCTAGACTAGTAGCTCAAGGATACTCACAGGAAGAAGGAATATATTATGATCAGACTTTTGCACCAGTTGCAAGGTTAGAAGCAATCAGGATCTTCCTTGCATTTGCTGCATACAAGAAGTTCAAGGCTTATCAAATGGATGTAAAGAGTGCATTCTTGAATGGAGAAATCAAAGAAGAAGTCTATGTGGAACAGCGACCAGGTTTCATCTCTCCAACTCACTCCTCTTTTGTATTTAAGCTTAATAAAGCTCTCTATGGTCTTAAACAAGCTCCCAGAGCATGGTATGAGACCTTAGCTATTTTTCTTTTAGAGAATAAATTCTGCAGAGGCATAGTAGATAAAACTTTATTTTTCAGAATACATAAAAATCAAACCCTACTAGTTCAAATATATGTAGATGACATTATCTTTGGCTCTACTGATTCAAATCTATGCAAAAGATTCTCTAATCTAATGCAATCTAAATTTGAAATGAGTAGTATGGGTGAATTATCATACTTCCTTGGTCTTCAAGTGAAGCAAACTCCCAATGGAATCTTCATATCCCAATCTAAGTATGCTAAGGAATTAGTGAAAAGATTTGGTATGTCTGATTCTTCCACCATGAAAACACCCATGCTCTCTAATGCTGTTGTTGATAATGATGAATCAGGGAAACCTGTTGATCAGAAAGTATATTGTAACACCTCCCCTGTAATGACCATATAATATGGGTTCGGCCGGGACCCCACAGCATATAACCTCCACAGCTTTAGTATTAAAAGATGATATTAACTACCCAATCTCAAAACTCAGACAACACAGCGGAAACAAACTAAAGCCACAGAGATTGTCCACACAACCTAGGAGTCCAACTGTCCTTAAGGCCTTACAAATCAATGTCCAAAACATCAAACATTCCATAATAAAAGACATCCCAACAAAAGGGGAAAGATAGTTTTTCCCTAAACTACCTCGGCATGCAAGCCGGATATAACAAAGTACGAAGAAAGTAATGCAGGAAATCAACTAAGCACTTCATGAGGCTTTAGGCCTTTTTGGCCGGCGCGCTGGGTCCAGCCTGCGATTCTTGCCCTGCAACCAAATCACAAAGAGCGGTAAACGAGGGTCAGCTATGGCTGACCACAAGCGGTGTAACAACATCCCTCCTCCCGGCCGTCCTAGCGGACCCCGGGGAACTACTTCACCCTGCAAGTCAGCACTTCGTATGCAAATGTACATAAAGAAAAACAACATAAATACTGGCATGAGTGTCACAAGCATCATCCACGTTTCTATGTTGAGCAGGTAATAAAAGGGGCCTAACAATGCAAAATGAGTGCAAGCCCGGGGTTTCACCCAAGGCTCCCTAAAGCGTATGAATCTAACACATCATCATACATCACCAACACAAGGGTACTCATTACTTCCCCACAAGGGCATCAAAACCCAAGGCCAAGTGCTCTCGCTGAGACCCACCTCGCCTGGCTCACCATGCCATCGAGCTTGTCTAACAGCTCACACGCTCGGGCGGCCAACAACGCACCAAGACCGATTCTAAGAATTCTGGCCAACTAAAACGTCCCAAGGCCCTGGGCTTACTTTCGGGACAACGTCCACCGATTGCCTCGCCTGGCGACCGTCAACGGACTCATCCGTAGCACAGACATTCTCATCAGTCAACAATCGAAGGGACTAATCTTGCCGGGACACTCTCCACACGTGAATCTCAGTCTTCACGGGATAGCCAGCCGACCACAAAGACCAATCGCGCCTTCGCCCAACACTAGGCATCACAAGCCCCAAAATCCGCACATTAATTCTCCGCCCTAAACCCAACATTCGTTACCACACGAAGCTACAAGGGCATCACAACGACGAGTTCGCCGTAATCGGATTTCTAACAAAACCCCTAAAATGCGCGTAAATCAACATCACCGGATCGGACCAACGGCCACAAATCCGGCTTCACCCACAATGCCTAATCCGCTAACGGAGCGGATCTCTAGTGCAAAACATGTCGGGGACGGACACAATCAACCTGGTGGTTCCTCTTGAACCAAGGCGACCCGGATCCCTCTCACTCGACGGATCCGGTGCCAAAATGCAGAAAATAAAGGGATGCCAAGCACGCATCCTAAAGACCGGGAGGAGAAATGTCATTACCTTTTGAGATCTCCTCCTAGCCATGAGAAGCTTGCAACCAAACGGTGGAGAAGAAGCGCCTTGACGCCCTCTACGCGTTGCCAGTCTCGGATCGGCGATCGGAGCTCCGAAGCTCCAACAATGGCGGATCTCCCCTCTTCTTCCTCCTTGCCCCCTTCTCCTTTCTCCAACCTAAGAGAGAGAAAAGGCTTGAAAATATGAGGGATTAACCCCTCATCCAAGCCCTAAATCCCCCAGCGAAACATCTCAGTCGTTGTATCAAATCCCGGAATATTTGATCGGTCGGATCGTCATCCCGCACGTTTTCGCGGAACGGGAATAAACAGGGCGCACGATCACAGACGCACGATCACTGGTCGTGCGCAAAGAGGAAATGGTCGTGCGATAAGCCGAGACAGAACTCTGATTTCTTGCGGGTTGCGCACGATCACTGGCGCACGATCACTGGTCGTGCGCGAAGAGGACAATGGTCGTGCGCATAGAACTGTTGGGGAATTTCTAGCCTATCCCAGCGCTGCACTACCCCTTCGCCTACCTCGCTGAACTACGATTTTTGGGGTGTTACAACTCCACCCCCCTTAAAAGAATTTCGTCCTCGAAATTTCAGAATTTAAACAGGAAATTCATAACGCATACTTGGAGCGAAAAGTTCCGGGAAATCCTCCCGCATCGCTTGCTCACGCTCCCAAGAGAATTCGTCTCGCCCGCAGTTGTCCCATCGCACCTTTACAAGTTTGACTTGCTTGTTACGCAACTGCCGGACTTCTGAATCCTCCACGCACACCGGGCGAACTCTCGCCCCCAAGTACTCCATCACCGGCACCGCCGCCGCTTCGACCACGACGCTCGGCTCTACCAAAGCTTTCCTCAGCACGGAGACATGGAAAACGTCATGTAATCCACTCAGCTCTGCGGACAATGCCAAACGATAGGCTGCTTCGCCTATACGCTCCGTAACCTCGAACGGACCCAAAAATCTCGGACTCAACTTCTTGAGTCGCCGCACCCGCGAAACACCCTTAAACGGCTTGATCTTCAAGTAGACCATGTCGCCCACTGCGAACTCCATATTTCTGTGGCGCGCATTAAAATACTTCGCTTGTCGATCCTGAGCAACCTTCATGCGCTCCTGGATCGTCCGCACAATATCGCAAGCATCTTCCACCACTTGCTTTCCCAAAACCTTAGTGTCTCCCACCTCTGCCCAAGACATCGGCGTTCGACACTTCCTTCCATACAAAGCTTCGTATGGCGCCATCTTGATACTCGCCTGGAAGCTATTATTATAGGCGAACTCCACCATGAAAAGGTGGTCTTCCAAACCTTTGCCAAAGTCGAGAGCACACATCCTCAACATGTCTTCCAACGTACGGTTCGTTCGCTCCGTCTGACCATCGGTCTGCGGATGGAACGCGGTGCTAAACTTGAGCTTCGTGCCTAGACTTTTCTGCACTAATCTCCAGTCCTTCGAGGTGAATCGCCCATCGCGATCACTAACTATGCTCTTCGGAATTCCGTGCAACCGCACCACATTTCGAACATAAAGCTCCACGAGCTTTTCCACGCCATCGCCCTTCTGATTCGGAATGAAGTGGGCCACCTTCGTCAGGCGATCTACTATCACCCAAATCGCATCGTTACCCTGCTGCGATCGAGGCAAACCATGCACAAAATCCATAGAGATGTCATCAAATTTCCATTCGGGGATGGGAAGAGGCTTCAAGAACCCACCGGGCCTTTGGCACTCAGCCTTCACCAAGGCACAAGTCTGACATCGGCTCACGTACTCGGCTACATCCCGCTTCATCCCAGGCCACCAAAAAGATTTCTTCAAATCCGCGTACATCTTTGTACTTCCTGGATGAACGGAGTACTTCGTAAAGTGAGCTTCAAACGTCAACTCCTCGCGAAGCTTGCCGAAGCGCGGAACACAGATCCTTCCGTCTCTCCTTAGAATTCCACCAACCACCTCCAAAGCAGTGCCTTCGCTTTGCTGAGCCTCCAACACCAACTGTTGGCACTCCTCGTCCGCACTGATCGCCTCTCGGATTCGATCCGTTATATCACACTGCATTTCAATCCAGTTCAAACGAGCTACGCTAGACTCACCTCTAGCCACACAAGAAATGTCAAGAGACTCCAAGTCTCGAATCAAACGCTCGTTATGCGCCTCCATCCAATTACCTTGCCCGGAGTACTTCCTACTCAAAGCATCCGCCACCACGTTGGCTTTACCCGGAGTATATTGAATCTCCACGTCGTAGTCCCCAAGGAACTCGACCCACCTACGCTGCCGCATATTCAGGTCCTTTTGGTCTAGAAGGTACCTCAAGCTTTTGTGATCTGTGAAGATCTCCACCTTCGCACCATAAACGTAGTGCCGCCACAACTTTAGCGCAAAGATTACCGCCGCCAACTCCAGATCGTGGACGGGATAATTCTTCTCATGAGTCTTTAACTGCCTTGACCCATAAGCGATCACCTTGTCGTGCTGCACCAGCACGCAACCCAACCCGCAACCTGACGCGTCGCTGAAAATCTGAAATCCTTCCGTCCCACTAGGAAGACTAAGGATTGGAGCGGACATCAACCTTTCCTTCAGATTCTCAAATGCACGGGCACACTCCGGTGTCCATACGAACCTCTGGTCCTTGCGAGTGAGAGTGGTGAGGGGCAGCGCCATCCGCGAAAAGTTCTCCACGAACCTTCTATAATAACCGGCTAGTCCAAGGAAACTCCGGACTTCTGCCACGGTTCTCAAGACAGGCCAATCTCTAATGGCTTCAATCTTCGCTAGATCTACCGCCACCCCATCTCCACTAATTATGTGCCCCAAGAAAGCCACCTTCTCGATCCAAAACTCACATTTTGAGAACTTAGCATAAAGCTGATTCTCCCTTAGAGTCTGTAATACTTGCCTCAAGTGAGACTCATGCTCTGCCTCCGATTTTGAATACACCAAAATATCATCAATAAACACCACCACGAACGAATCTAGGAACGGGCGAAAAACCCTATTCATCAAATCCATGAACACAGATGGCGCATTCGTCAGTCCGAACGACGTCACCGAAAACTCGTAGTGTCCATACCGAGTCCCAAACGCTGTCTTGGCAACGTCCTCTTCTCGAATCTTCAACTGGTAGTACCCTGATTTCAAATCCAACTTGGAGTACACCACCGACCCCACTAACTGGTCGAATAAATCATCGATTCGGGGAATCGGATATTTATTCTTAACGGTCAATTTATTCAATTCACGGTAATCGATACAAAACCGCATACTTCCGTCTTTCTTCTTCACAAACAATACCGGCGCGCTCCACGGCGAAGAGCTGGGCCTAATGTACCCTTGCTCTAACAACTCCTGCAACTGAACCTTTAACTCGGCCAGTTCCTTCGGTGCCATCCTAAACGGAGGACGCGACACTGGCCTCACACCCGGTACCAACTCTATCGAGAAATCAATTTCACGCCGAGGAGGTGCTCCCGGAAGCTCCTCGGGGAAAACATCCTCAAATTCTTCCACCACCGGAACTTCCCTAATAGCCAACTTTGTGGAGTGAGTCTCCAACAAAGCTAAGAACGTCTCGCCTCCTTGGTTTACCGCACGCCTCACTTGCATAGCGGAAATCAGGGAGCAAGCCACTCCGCATAGGCCTTCAAACTTGACCTCTGCTCTACCTTCACCTCTCAGGGTTACCACCTTCAACTGGCAGTCGATACTAGCTCGCTGCTCCGCAAGCCAGTCCATTCCCAAGATAACATCGAATTCGGCTAGTGGCAGAATCGCTGCTACCAACACGAAATCATAATCGCCAATTTGCATCACAATGCGCCCCTTCCTCATGGTAGTCATGAAAGACCCATTCGGCATATGCACACTCAGCTCCACTCCTGCCACTACGGGCTCAGCACCAATCTTCCGGATAAAACTTTCCGCAAGAAAAGAGTGTGACGCCCCCGTGTCGAACCACTCGAGAGGGGTAGCCCGAAACTAGCACAAAACCTAACCACGTGCAAAACAAGCATGAAATGCCGCAACCTACATTATAGTAACAAACGAAACTTAAACCTTTCGTACCTATCACCACATCGGGTTGACGTATCGCTTCCTGCTGCCCAAGGTTATAGGCTCTAGGCTGCACTGGAGGGAACCGCGAAGCACTCGACTCCGCCGCTTTCCCCTTCTCTGCAACACTGGGACCCGAACGCACCGATTGTTCTTGCCTCGGCTCTGGCCCAGCTCCGCCCTCGGTACAAAAACGGCTAATGTGACCCACCTTGCCACACTGGTAACAAGTAACCGGACCTTTGGAACGGAAATCTCCCGAAGGTGCGCCACTTCTCTCCCCAGGCCTATTAGGACGGGGCTTCTTCTTCCATCGGCTGCCCTCGGACTTCCACTGGGGTTGAGACTGAGAAGGCTTTCCTTCTCCCTGCCTTGCCGCAACACCCTTTCGCCGTTGAGTTCGCTCCAAGTCGCTCTCCAGCGTGCGAGCGGCTTCGACCAACTCATTGAATCCCGCATTCTTCAGGGCTATGAGTGGTTGCCTTAAATTTTCCCTCAACCCTTGATAAAAGAGGTTATCTCTCTCTTCGTCATCTGCCATAGTCATACCCGCATAACGACCCAACCGAGTGAACTCTTGCAGATATTCATCCACTGTCTTCTCCTGCTGCACCAAATGCAGAAACTGCCCCTGCAGTGCTAACCTTGTTGAAGCCGGAATGTAACGCTTTAGGAAAGCGTTTCCGAACTCCTCCATGGACGGAACACGCCCAACAAAATGTCGACCGTTATGGTTCACCCACCACAACTTCGCATCGCCCTCTAACATGAAGCTCGCAAAGTGAGACTGCCTCTCAGCTGGGGTCTCAGCGGCCTTCAAGAGCTCCTGGATCCTCGAAAGCCAATCCTCGGCATCCGTTGGAGTGCCCGCTCCCTTGAATGTCGGAGGGTGGAAACTCAAGAAATACTTCATGAATCGATCACCCATCGGAATAGCTCTCTCCGCTACAGGCTCTGCTTGCCTTACTTCGACATCCGGTGTATCCGGCGTAGCCGCCGGAGTGACAGGGGTCGCAACTTGCACCACCGGCGTAGGAACCCGTGGCATCGCTCCAGCTTGAGCCGCTACCACTGCCTCTGCTAGCATGCGACAGAAATCAGTCGGGGACATGCCCACATTCATGAGGCCTGCAGCAGTAGCACTGCTCCCCGAAGGCTCCTCTTGCCTCCTCGACGTCCCCGCATCATCGCCAACATCCTAGCATAAGCAACGAAAAAGACTTATCAATCTCTATTCGCAAGACTCAAACACAGGGATACTCATGATCCCGCACAATACTCCTATGTGGAAAATCTCTCACGCGATCCAAATACACTAGACCTCGCAAGAATACACAACCTAGCTCTGATACCAAATCGTAACACCTCCCCTGTAATGACCATATAATATGGGTCCGGCCGGGACCCCACAGCATATAACCTCCACAGCTTTAGTATTAAAAGATGATATTAACTACCCAATCTCAAAACTCAGACAACACAGCGGAAACAAACTAAAGCCACAGAGATTGTCCACACAACCTAGGAGTCCAACTGGCCTTAAGGCCTTACAAATCAATGTCCAAAACATCAAACATTCCATAATAAAAGACATCCCAACAAAAGGGGAAAGATAGTTTTTCCCTAAACTACCTCGGCATGCAAGCCGGATATAACAAAGTACGAAGAAAGTAATGCAGGAAATCAACTAAGCACTTCATGAGGCTTTAGGCCTTTTTGGACGGCGCGCTGGGTCCAGCCTGCGATTCTTGCCCTGCAACCAAATCACAAAGAGCGGTAAACGAGGGTCAGCTATGGCTGACCACAAGCGGTGTAACAAAATCCCTCCTCCCGGCCGTCCTAGCGGACCCCGGGGAACTACTTCACCCTGCAAGTCAGCACTTCGTATGCAAATGTACATAAAGAAAAACAACATAAATAATGGCATGAGTGTCACAAGCATCATCCACGTTTCTATGTTGAGCAGGTAATAAAAGGGGCCTAACAATGCAAAATGAGTGCAAGCCCGGGGTTTCACCCAAGGCGCCCTAAAGCGTATGAATCTAACACATCATCATACATCACCAACACAAGGGTACTCATTACTTCCCCACAAGGGCATCAAAACCCAAGGCCAAGCGCTCTCGCTGAGACCCACCTCGCCTAGCTCACCATGCCATCGGGCTTGTCTGACAGCTCACACGCTCGGGCCGCCAACAACGCACCAAGACCGATTCTAAGAATTCTGGCCAACCAAAACGTCCCAAGGCCCTCGGCTTACTTTCGGGACAACGTCCACCGATTGCCTCGCCTGGAGACCGTCAATGGACTCATCCGTAGCACAGACATTCTCATCAGTCAACAATCGAAGGGACTAATCTTGCCGGGACACTCTCCACACGTGAATCTCAGTCTTCACGGGATAGCCAGCCGACCACAAAGACCAATCGCGCCTTCGCCCAACACTAGGCATCACAAGCCCCAAAATCCGCACATTAATTCTCCGCCCTAAACCCAACATTCGTTACCACACGAAGCTACAAGGGCATCACAACGACGAGTTCGTCGTAATCGGATTTCTAACAAAACCCCTAAAATGCACGTAAATCAACATCACCGGATCGGACCAACGGCCACAAATCCGGCTTCACCCACAATGCCTAATCCGCTAACGGAGCGGATCTCTAGTGCAAAATATGCCGGGGACGGACACAATCAACCCGGTGGTTCCTCTTGAACCAAGGCGACCCGGATCCCTCTCACTCAACGGATCCGGTGCCAAAATGCAGAAAATAAAGGGATGCCAAGCATGCATCCTAAAGACCGGGAGGAGAAATGTCGTTACCTTTTGAGATCTCCTCCTAGCCATGAGAAGCTTGCAACCAAACGGTGGAGAAGAAGCGCCTTGACGCCCTCTACGCGTTGCCGGTCTCGGATCGGCGATCGGAGCTCCGAAGCTCCAACAATGGCGGATCTCCCCTCTTCTTCCTCCTTGCCCCCTTCTCCTTTCTCCAACCTAAGAGAGAGAAAAGGCTTGAAAATATGAGGGATTAACCCCTCATCCAAGCCCTAAAGCCCCCCAGCGAAACATCTCAGCCTTTGGATCAAATCCCGGAATATTTGATCGGTCGGATCGTCATCCCGCACGTTTTCGCGGAACAGGAATAAACAGGGCGCACGGTCACAGGCGCACGATCACTGGTCGTGCGCGAAGAGGAAATGGTCGTGCGATAAGCCGAGACAGAACTCCGATTTCTTGCGGGTTGCGCACGATCACTGGTCGTGCGCGAAGAGGACAATGGTCGTGCGCATAGAACTGTTGGGGAATTTTTAGCCTATCCCGAGCGCAGCACTACCCCTCCGCCTACCTCGCTGAACTACGATTTTTGGGGTGTTACATATATAGAGCAATTGTTGGCTCATTACTTTATTTAACAGCAAGTAGGCCTGATATAATGTTTGCTACTTGTATTTGTGCTAGGTTTCAAGTTAACCCCAAAGAATCTCACCTAATTTTACTAAAAGGAATTTTAAGATATATAAAGGGTTCCCCTAATCTAGGACTTTGGTATCCAACAGCATCTGAATTTGAATTAACTGGATTCTCAGATTCAGATTATGCTGGATGCAGAGTAGACAGGAAAAGCACATCAGGAACTTGCCAATTTCTTGGTGATAGGCTTGTTTCTTGGTTTTGTAAGAAACAAACATATATGTCTACATCAACAGCTGAAGCTGAATACATAGCTGCAGGCAGTTGCTGCACATAGATATTGTGGATACAAAATCAGCTCCTAGACTCTGGTGTCAACTTAATTAATTCAATTATATTTTGTGACAATACTAGTGCAATATCTATAGCACAAAATCTAGTTCTCCATAGTAGGACTAAATACATAGAAATTCGGCACCACTTTATCAGAGATAATGTGGATAAAAATAAAATTTGCCTACAATTCATCTCTACTGATTTGCAAAGAGCTGACATTTTCACCAATCCCTTGGATGAAAAGAAATATTTTTTCTTTATAAATCAGCTAGGAATGATAGATGGAGATTCAATCTGATAAAAAATTAAGTTTTCTACTTATCTCATCTCTTCATCTATCTGAGATCGACGAAATCTAGTTTTTCGTCGAATGGAGATCGACGAAGTCATCAAGTTCGTCGAACCGAGATCGACGAAAACTCTTTTTTCGTCGAACCCAGTTTTTGATGAAGCTTTTATTTCTGATCTGTCATCATAAATCAATTTTTTTATATAAATGCCTACAAAATTGCTTCTCTTTTTAGTTCCCCTTGCACTTGATCTCTATTTCATTTTGCAGGAATAATAGCAATGACAATCTTGCATCCTTCCCTACCTCTATCAAAAGTCCCTTCTTCTAGGGGCCTAGCTCCAAGTCTTCCTGAAACTAGGTAGGGGGAGATGTATTGAAGAAGCTCTCTTGTTGTCAGGGGGAGATACTTTCCTTTTTGACAGGGGGAGTTATTTTCTGAAGATGCTCGAGCTTCAAGATTCAAATGCTGATGAAGAAGCATGCTTTCAGTTCTATGAACTAGGCAAGGGAAGAAAGCTGAAGAACCTCCATTCTCAGGGGGAGATAATCTCAGGGGGAGATGCTTTCAGAAAGGGCAAGATGACTTATGAACAATCTCAACTGGTATCAGCTAATCAGAATTATATTGCTTTTCAGATCAACAATTCAGAAAGCTGAAATATAGCAGAAATCAGTTCAGACAATATCAGATTTCAGAATTCAGAAAGCAGAATTCAGAGAAAGAAAAGGTTCTGATTGTGTGTTTTTATCAGTTTTTATTTTCATTGAAATGTTTCAAAACTCAGAGTATTATTTATTTTATATCTGATGAAATATTTAAAATATATCAGATATATATATGCTATGTTGTTTTTGTTTGTTTTCAATTTTTTGTCAAATAGTGTCCTAACCCAAATAGGGGGAGATTGTTGGAACAACCCTATTACTGATTTGGGCTAGGATCACTATCTGTTGACTAGGATCAAGTTGACCCCAATGTATAGTCAATGGGTCAAAAGTTTAGGTTGTTAGAACTCAAGAAATCATTCAAGTTCTGCGTTCGACGAACTTCATACATCGTACGACGAACTGCTCTCTGCATTTGACGAACGGCATGCTCTCTGCGTTCGACGAACGGCTTGCATTCTGTGTTCGACGAATGGCATGCTCTCTGTGTTCGACGAACGGCTTGCATTCTGCGTTCGACGAACGGCATGCTCTCTGCGTTCGACAAACAGCTTGCTTTTATCTCAGCGTCTCAGCGCCTTAGCTCAGAGGTCGACGAACAGATTGTCTCAGCGGTCGACGAACAGACCCCGGTTCAGCGGTCGACGAACAGACCCCGGATTAGCGGTCGACAAAATTTGTTCAGTTCAGCGGTCGACGAAATTTGCTCAGCTCAGCGGTCGACGATTTTGCCCAAGCTCAGTAGTCGATGATTTTATCAAGTCTCAGCGGTCAACGAAATTATCCAGGCTCAGCAGTCGACGAATCCTTTCATTCGACGAACTCCAGTCTGCGTTCGACGAATCTTTATCAGATGTTTAGATCGACGAACTCAGCTTTGAGATCGACGAATTTTCTCCAAGGTCGACGAAAATCCTTGAGATCGACGAAATTTCTTATTTCAGTTCAGAATTTCAGAAGATTATATTATTTCATTCTCTGAACTCAGATCGACTACAGCAACGGCTCTTAAATATCAAATAAGTAAGGATAATATATTTCCTTTTATTATTTAAAGATTATAGCCATTGACATATTCTTGGAAAAGGACATATCCATGGAAAAGGAAAAAGGTAAACGGCGCAGCAGATTTGCAGTTTCAAAACATCTCTTAAGAATATCATATTCCTTAATACAAGGGATTTGCATTTAATATCTATCAGAGATTTCAAAAGAGAAAAGGGAAGAAGATATACAGTATAAATATACACAGCTTTCACGACAAGCATACAGAACATATCACATATTGCTGTACAGAAAGAAAAAGAAAGAAAAAGGAGACAGGAAGAAACAGAAGAACAAAAAACACAGATCTTCTCCTTCCTTTAGCAGCATTCATTTTTCTGAAAACATCTTCAACAATACTCTCTCAGTCTTTGCTGCAAGTTTAGATCTTCAAAAGAGCAATAACAAACTGAAGAACTTGTTCTCTCAGTTTAATCAGCTACACAGGAAGATCATTTACTCAAAAGAAAGCTTCCAGCCAATCAACTGTCAAACACTCTCAAATCAGACAGAGGAAGCCTTTTCTACATCAACATCCACTAGAGTCTTCTCTCAGCATATTGACAGAGAAGAACAATCTAAACCCCTCTTTATCCCATTCTGTAAAGGGTTAAAACTCCCTTCAAAAGTTTTCCTATTGGTGGCAAGACACCTGATCAAAAAATCCAGCTTGGTTTTTGGGCACCTTATCAAAAGCTCATTGGTGTTAGGGCACCTGATAAAAAATCCTAGTGGATTCCTACCAAGGGTGGTAGAAGAGTAGACGTACCCAGGTTTATTGGGGAACTACTATAGCTCCTTGTGTCCTCTGTGATTGCTTTACTTTTTCTGTGTTTGTGCTGTGCTGATTTGTGTCCTCTATGATTGATTTTTTTTTCGGGGAACGAAGATCCCGCCGAGAGCTTTCCAAATCTACTCTCCAAATGCGATTCCGACTACTATAGCCCTCGAATCACCGACCGAAAGCTCCACGACACTCCGCTCTCGCCTCTCTCACTTGGCGGCTGGTTTGGTTCGACAAAGGAAGAAGTTGAAAAGAAAATAAAACCTAAGATTAATATATATATATTAAGCCTCCAGGAGTTCGTCGAACTAAGCCTCGAATTCGTCGAACGCAACTTCAGCGGGTTCGTCGAACGCAGGGCTCAGCGAGTTCGGTGAACGCAGGGCTTAGCTGGTTCGTCGAACGCAGGGCTCATCCCAGTTCGTGGAACGCAGGGCTCATCCCAGTTCGTCGAACGCAGGGATGATTCCAGTTCATCGAACGCATGGCTCATCCCAGTTCCTCGAACGCAGTGCTCATCCCAGTTCGTTGAACGCAGGGCTCATCCCATTTCGTCGAACGCATGGCTCATCCTAGTTCGTCGAACGCAGGGCTCATCCCAGATCGTCGAACGTAGACTGATCCCAGTTCGTCGAATGCAGACTGAGAATTTCATTTAAAGATTAATTGCAATATTTACATAAAAATTCTCCCATAACTCGAACCGACGCAAAATCTCACACGCTCGATCTAAATTACACACTTTAACTAGGCTAAGGCCCAAAACTAAACCTGACGAGCTGACGTAATGCCCAAACGCCAAAATTACCACTACAAGAAAACTGACATTTAGTGACGAAAAATTTGTGACGAAATATATTTCGTCACAAAAAACACCTCTTTAGTGACGAAATATAGTTCGTCACTAAAAACACCTCTTTAGTGACGAAATATAGTTCGTCACTAAAAACACTTCTTCAGTGACGAAATAAATATTTGGTCACTAAAGACATATCTTTAGTGACGAAATATAAGTTTCGTCACTAAAGTAATTTTTCTAAAGTATTTAGTGACCAAAAATATTTTAGTCACTAAATTATTTACTTAGTGACCAAAAAAAATGAGTCACTAGTCATCAATATTTTAAAGTTTCTTTCATAAAAAATTCATTTATTCTCTCTTAATGAGAATGCGCTTAATGTGTCTATCAAAATTCTTGTTTCTTATGAAATCATCATTAGAGGTAATACGATCCACGTCGTCGCCGCCCAAATATTATCATTGTTTCGTCAATATTGGGGGAGCCGACGAATGAGGTGGAGTACTGTGAGAGAACGAACGACAAAAAAGAGTTGACATGAGAATAATCTGCGCGATCAGAGAGACAATGTGTAGGTGTTATCGGCTTAGGAATATCCGACGGTCGACGGTGAGAGACACTTGAAAGAGAACATATATATATATGAAGCACCGCAAGAACGGTTCACCATGACCATGATAATATTACGAAATACTATTAAAAATTTATAAATTATGTCTTATTTTTACATTATCTAAAATACCATAAATTAGTTTTTAAGTGTTTTTTTCATATTTCAATTACTAAAATATAAATGAAATAATTTTATAATGCGATTTTTTATCAGGGCAAAACAAATTGGCGTTCCCTAACTTGTTTAGCCGTTCCGGCCTGCTTCCTCGAGACCTCGATGGGCGATTTTATCAAAGCACCGACGTGCCCCAACTCTTAAAATAAAAACTATACATATTTATTAAGTATTTTACCATACCGGGCAAACCATTCTCCCGCATAACGGAGCGAACTCGTCTCACGCAAAACCCTAAAGTCCGCCTGCCTCCGGTCTTGAGCGATGTTCATCATCGGCGAGCCTCCAGTCATCTCTGAAGCTTCGTCCTTGTCCGACGAGTAACACTCCGTCGGTTAGGGTCGCCGAAGGGTCTTCCCTGTCCGCCAATATCCATTCTTCATAGATCGCAAGTTTCAGGTAAATTTGATTTAGGGCTTTGGATATGTTTTTTTTCCGAATTTTAGAAATTTCCAATTAAGGGCAAGCAACTCCAGTTAAATTTGATTTCAAAAATTTAATTACTAAGTAATTTTCTGCATCTCCAGTTGAATTTGATTTCAGAAATTGGATAGGGCTTTGGATAGGCCGATCTTCCCTGTCCGCCGATTTCCAGTTAATTGTATTTCAGAAATTTGCTCTTTGGTTTAGGGTGTTTGGTACTCATCTCTATTCAATATCATTTCGATATTGCTCCAAATTTCTCCTTTTCAGTAATTTCCTCTTACAATATCATTTGTTTTGTTCCATTTCAATTTGATCTTGCAGAGGACCACGTCGACCTACTATGGCCTTCTACGCCGGCCTGAAGCACCGTGTAGTCTACCAGGTACTGCATCTGCCCCCATTGGAATGCCCATCAGTACTTGCTGCAACAATTTGAAAGCATCATTTTATTTTAGAACAACGCAATTTTCAGCATGCTATATGATTTATTGTTTTCAGTTTAGCGATTTCTTATATAAGTAATACTAAATTTAAGATATCCACTAACAAGAGCATTCACGAGACTGCAGTGCAATATATTCATGGAGTGCTAGAGGCAGTTCCGATTGGAATGAAGAGTTAGGTTCAAGTAGTGATACCCAAGCAAACAGACACTATAAAGAAGAGTTATACTTTAAATGACGCGGAACATATGAACTGGGAGAAAATCATCTACTGCGATTTCTGTTTATTCTTATACCATATCATTTTTCTGCACTTAGGACATTTCCAAAATGCTACAGTATTCATGAACCCACTTGATTTTGTGATGCTCAAGCTATTCCACCGTGTTGTTTTTTCACAAAATGGACATGCATGAGCCTGGTTCCTTACGATCTTTCACAAAATGGACACACGTCGTTGCCATTTGGTTTAGAAGGACATTAGAAAATCATATTTAAGACTTAACTTTGTATTCATGATAATGTATTGTTCCTCTCAAGAGGGGTTTACATTTAATTCAAGTTAAAAAAATGGAATTATCATCTTCTTTTCTTCTCTGATAAATAGGACTCTTAGAGTTTAATACAAGAAATTTGATCCTTGCTCACATGCAAAAAATTCACAAAGAAGAAGAGGCCAAATGACATACCAGATTTCAGTTGTGCTCTAAAGAAAATTTGCGAACATAATTGAAAACAAGATTTGTTAGTTCCTTTCCAATTAATTGCCGAATGTCACCGCACCGCCGAATGTCGCCGACCCATAGAATATCGCCTCCCTACTGAATGTTGTCGCCTCGCCTAATGTCGTCGCCTCGCCGAATGTCTCCGCCACGCCTAATGTTGCCGCCCCACCTAATATGCTTGCGGGCGCAACCCATTGTACTGCGGGCAAAGCCCGCATGGATATGGGCGGACCCTATAGCGCCGCATCGAGCACGGGCGATTAATTTCTTTCTTAATATGTTTCACTGTTGTAATTTTTTTTATTTCTATGGCCAAGACTGTCTGAATATGTACTTTGTTCATTTTTTAAGAAAGTTTTATTGATTTTTCTTTTACAGATCAATTTCGTTGTCTACTTGAAGGTTTGTTGGAGATCCAAATGTACCGTTCCAAGGGAAAATGGATTATTTTACCCCTGTTGTAAATAGAATCTCTCTGTTTTCAATTGAAACCAACATTACCTCATTTTTTCTTGCCAATTAGACGCCACTTCTTCTATCAGTTGATGAATTGGATAATGAAACTCAATTTAGTTTTTGTTTGTGTATTTGTTGTTTTTTTCCACCGCACTTTATTACAGGTTTTACCATTGAATGTGTTGCAGATTTGCGATTCTAGATTGATGACATAGTTCAAGCTAGAAAAGAAATTTATGATGCTAAATGGTGGTTAGAATGGTGTTTCACATGCAGATATGCTCGGGTGTTGTAAGTGCATCATGCATGCTTCAGGTAATCAATAAAGTCTACATGTTTTATATTACACATATCTACTTTCTTTTCACAAAATGGACACACGCTGTTCCATTTATTTTAGCAGGACACTAGAAAATCATATTTAAGACTTAACTTTGTATTCATGATAATGTATTTGATCTTTCTGGTGGAGAGCTAGAAGAAATCCAGAGCTACTGCATTTGATCTTTCTTGTTTCCCTTTTTCCCACGAGCTCTGCAGAGCAGTTGTTGACCACAGTGTAAGGGAAGACCTTCCAAATGTTTTTGTTGAAAGCTTTGAAAGTTTACCTAGAAGAGGTCTTTCTGCATCTTTGACCAGGATTAAGGTTTGGTCCTTTCATGCACTTATCTATGCTGAAATCTTGATGATCAAGTAGATTTTACATTATGCAACATTTTTTTTAATAGAGGAGCATTAAATCTGTAGGGTCTGTTTGCTTGCAAGCAAAAGAAATCACATTCTATTTACCAAAAGTTGTTTGCTTAAATGCAAAATAGATCTTTCTTTAATTTGTTAGATCTGTTTTGATGCAAACCTTTTTCTATATGGTTGGGTCAGATGTTTTGAATCCTGTAATGCAAAACATTGGTAAACATACCTCTTATGCAACTAAAACTAAATAAAATGAGAGAATCTAGCTTGTGACATTTAGTACTCAATAGTGAAATTAAATTATTGAATTAAATGAATTCCTATCCATAGACCTATATTAGTGTCACACAATCACTGATCAATATCAGTGAGCGCCGAGTGGCTGAAATCTTCTATCTAGAAAACCCTTATTTAAATGGGCAGGTAGAAGCCATCCATGGGATTCCAAGAAGTTAGAATAGAACTGAAGGTTAAAAGATGGACTGTTTGTATAAGAGGAACCATGTTCTGAACTTTATTCGTCATTGAGACTTTTTTTAATCTTCTTCTGACAGGTTGACAGCTAAATCTGCAACACCTCTAATATTTCACTCCAATGCTTGAATCATTGATGAGTAGAGGTTTGAGTTTTTGATTTTGATATAATTATCTTTGTTTTGGAGTTAAAACCAAATTCCTTATTTTCTTTCTCCTTCTATACACCATATAAAAACCCCTCTTAATCTTTGTATTAGCAGGTTTATTACTTTATTTAAGATTTTTTGGCTTAGCTTTTTCAGGAGTTTAACTTGCTTCAGATGCTCTAATACTAATATAGATTTTGAGAGGTTGGTAACAAATTTTCATGTTGAGTAGTAAAATAATAATGCAACATGGGCATGCGAGAATTCAGCAAGGGGTCTATCATTGCTTGGGCAAATTGAAGGAAACATCATACTGGGATTTTGGATTGAGTACATTTTGGCTAAGAGGTTGAGATTGATCTAGTTATATAGCTAATACTTGATCTTCCATATTAATTATAACTGTGAAGATTTTCTTTCTCTTAACTACAAAGGAGAAAATTTTAAATTTATCCTCATGCTTTTGCAGCATGGATATGGTACTGATTCGGACAATGAAAACCGGCACAAGAGGCATAAGAAAGATCGAGACGGATCCCATAGAAATGGTGCCTATGAGGAGCTTGAAGACGGGGAGCTTGGAGAGGATGGAGAAATCACAATATATTTGGTCATATATTTATTTTGTGTTATATGTAAAGAAAGAATGATGTAATGTTTGTTTATTATAGATTTTTTATGTATTGAATTTAATGGAGTTAAACGCTGTATTGGTCTTTACTGAAGGGCTTGGGCTATCTCCCATCTTTTTTTTCTATTAATAAATTAAAAAAACATTCTCTTTTCATTCATGAAATTTTTTTAGCAAATGAATATTTTATTTCTTATTTTATTTAATGATGTAATAAATGATTTTAGTAACAAAAAGTCATTATTATTGCATTGCACAACCGGGGACTAAATAAATTTGGTCACTAAATGTAATTGGTGATGCAAATAAATTATCACTAAAAATGTATATTTAGTGACGAAAAATAGTTGTCACTAATAATATACATTTAGTGACGAAAATCAGTAGTCACTAAAAATGTATATTTTGTGACGAACATCAGTGGTCACAAAAAAGATACATTTAGTGATGAAAACTAGTTGTCACTAACAATATACATTTAGTGATGAAAAATTATTTGGTCACAAAATACATTTTGTGACGACCCTTTTGCAACCACCTTGTGACAGCTTAAATTTGGTCACTAAATGTTTTTAGTGACCAAACCGCAATATTTAGTGACCAAAATTTTCGTCACTAAATATCAATTTTCTTGTAGTGTACGTCACAGCGGCCACGTAAATAATTAATGAAAAAAATCAGGGGCGTTACAGTCACTGCCCCTAAAAAGAAGTTTCGTCCCGAAACTTGAAATCCAAAGATCAAGAAAGATACATAATCAAATCCAAAGGTTACATGACAGAAGATTTACCCGAAATCTAAGAGAAGAGGCTAGGATGAGTCTCTCTCATGGCAGACTCCAGCTCCCATGCTGCGCTTTCGACACCCTGATTCTTCCAAAGAACCTTAACCATCGGGATCATCTTCCTCTGCAACACATGCTCCTGAGTCTCCAAGATTCGGACAGGCTCTTCAACATACGAAAAATTAGGCTGCAATACGGGCACTGAATCAAGAACAAGCCGATCACTACGCAGACACTTCCTCAGCTGGCTCACATAAAACACATCATGAACATTTGGGAAGAAAGCAAGCAAATCCAATCTATAAGCTGATACTCCGATTTTCTCAACAATCTGTAAAGGTCCCACATACCGGGGGTCCAACTTGTGGTTCCTTCCAAATCTCTTTAAGCCCGGCATCGGAGAAACTTTCAAGAACACCAAGTCTCCGACGACAAACTCAAGATCCACCTTTCTCCGATTGGCATACTTCTCATACCGCTCCTGAGTGATACAAAGCTTCTCGCAGATATGAGTCACGGCAATGCTCATCTCTTCCAAAGCTTCTGGGCCTAACAACAGCCTCTCACCAACCTCGGCCCAAAACAAGGGAGTTCGACAACACCTCTCATACAGAGCCTCAAAGGGGGCCATTTGCAAACTCTCCTGATAACTATTATTATAGGCAAATTCCATCAATCCAAGACGCTTATCCCAAGCTCCATCATGATCTAAAATATAGCACCTTATCATATCTTCCAAAATTTGATTTACTCTTTCTATCTGACCATCAAACGATCTGCTTCAGATCTTTGTAAAATTTCATGGAACCATGATGATAGGAAACACTTGAGTCATGCGCTTCACTACAAATCTTTTCTCGAATATCTTCCGACGCGGGAATACAATACCTACCTCGGTACTTCAAAGTATCTTTATCATCGATCAAAAAATCTGGTAATTCTCCATTTTCAGTCCTACTTCGAAGATGCTGCAAGTCAGGATCTTCCTTCTGGTGCAGTCTCGTAAGGGTAATCCTATAAGGCTCTGTTGAAATTATTGAAGTGGAAGTGGAGGAGGCTTTTGGACCTGGGCGGTCTGGGAAGAGACCGGGCGGTCTGGCGTGACCGCACGGTCTGGCGGTCTGACAATGGCGATCTGTTCTATTGGTCAGCTGCGGCTTCCGGGGTTGACCGCTGGTCTGGTCCAAGGGCTGCTGGAGGAGGAGGTCGTGCGGTCTGGCTGTGACCGCATGACGGCTGATCATCCTCAGGGTCTCGCGGTCTGTCTCTGACCGCGTGATAAGTTGTTCTCTTCAAGGACGTGCCGGTCTGGCGTGACCGCACGGGTTGGCTCTTGAATCCGGTCTGGTGACTTTCCAGAGGGTTCTGAAGGAGTTCGCGGACTAAGTCATTCTTAGTCGCGCGGTCTCAGTTCGCGGTCTCAGGAGGAGACCAGGAGGGCGAGCTGGCTGTGTTTGCGGTCTCAGGCGAACACAGGTGGTGGGTGACTTCTAGGCGGTCTGGCGATCTCCGTGTGGAGTCGTGTTCAGACCAAGGGAGTAGCGATCTCCCGCGGTCTGGAGTGAAGTCGGCGCTCACCAAAATGAAGCAGGAGGGTTGCAGTGATCGCGCGGGTTGACCGGTAAGGTCGCGCGATCTGATGGGTGGTGACTCTATCTCATAGGGTGGTGACTGGATCAGGTCTCACGCCTATAAATAGGGAGCCACTGTAGCAGCAAAAGAAGAACACACCAAGTGTAAGCCGAGTTTGCCTAGTTCCTGCGGTCTGTGTTTATCTGACCGAGCGGTCTCTGATTGAATTCTTCCTTGTGCAGCTTCTGCGGATAGTGTGGGCGGCAGCGATCACCTCTTCCTCTGAAAGTGTTCGGGCGGTCTGCGGCTTGGAGTTGTGGTGCTGGAGTTCGGGAATCAGGAGATCGGCAAAGGAGCGGTCTGGTGCAGCGGTTTGGTGGAGTTTCGAGATCGGGAACGGTTGCGGTCTGGCAGCAGCGGTCTGTCGAGCTGCTGAGTTCGGCAAGAGACCGTGCGGTCTCAGTTATCTTCATTTTCTGTTCTTTCTCTTTGAAGTTTTGTGCTGACGAAATCATGTCTCGTCGAGCATGTCTTGCCCTGTAATTGAAGTGTTGCTATCAATAAAGATCGTTTTGTTCGCCTAAGATTGTCTCTGGTTGTTTGGCTTGTATCTCTAGTTGTTATTCCTGCTTACTCTCACAAGGTCCGGAAAATTTCACATGGTATCAGAGGGAGGTTGGAGTTGAAAGAGCAGTGAATAACTTAGAGTAGCCATCGCCTTTGTGAAGTAGGAACCAGAGGAAGAGCAATGGAAGGTGGCTTTGCAAGAGGTCTTGGTATTGAAATGCTTACATCGACTAACTTCAAGAAGTGGAAGTCGTGTATGCAGAGCTATCTTCTGGGTGAGGACCTCTGGGAGGTGGTAGGAGGAGATGAAACAGAAGAGGTGAAGGCAGTAGAAGGAGGTGATAATGGACCGGCCGTGAGGGCATGGAGGAAGACCAACGCCAAGGCCGAGTTCACCTTGAAGCGTGCCATTTCACCTGATCTCTTTGATCACATCTTGGGGTGTGGATCAGCTGCTGAGATCTGGAGAGCCCTGGATGGGCTGTTTAACAAAAAGAATATAGCAAGGCTACAGTTCTTAGAGAATGAGTTGGCGAGGTCAGCTCAAGGTGATCTTTCTATCTCAAACTTCTTTTTGAAGATGAAGAATCTCTGCGCTGAGATATCAGCACTGGATCCTGATGAGCCAATTTCTGAGGCGAAGCTGAAGAGGCACATCATCCGCGGCTTGCGGAAGGAATATGTGGCCTTTGTGACGTCGGTACAGGGATGGGCAAATCAGCCGTCTCTGCTAGAGCTGGAGAATCTGCTAGCGTCGCAGGAAAGTCTGGCAAGGCAGATGGCGGGGGTGTCAGTGACTGGGGGAGATGGCGAGGTTCTCTTCTCAGGGAAGAAGAAGTGGGAGAAGAAGAAGAAGACCACGGAAGGCCATGGGCCTTCAACTTCTGGGCAGCAGGAAAGGGGGTATGCTCCCAAGGCTGACGGGAAGAAGAAGAAGGAAGGTCTCAAATGCTTCAAGTGCGGAAAGGTTGGGCACTTTAGGAAGGACTGCAGGCTGAATACTCAGCCAGGGCATGCTGCTGAGAAGGAGGAAGCACCAGCCAGGCACTTTGATGGAGGATGGGGAGGAGCCTTCTCGGCTTCTATTGGAGCCTCGGCTCCTATCAACTATCAGGAGGACTGGATCGTGGACTCGGGGTGTGGTCATCACCTCACCGGGGACGAGTCGAAGCTTTCTTCAGCAGAGCCGTACACAGGTAACAATGCTATTATTACTGCAGATAATACTGTGCATGCAGTCGAGAAGGTGGGGGTTGTTTCTTTGGGCAGTGATAGAGGGCCACTTACCTTGAAGAGTGTCTATCATGTGTCCGGAATGAAGAAAAACCTCTTCTCCGTGACCAACGCTGTTGACGCTGGGTATCACGTTCTGTTCGGCCCGACAGAAGTGAAATTTCTACGAAATGTAGAGGCCGTGAAGGCCGAGGTCGTCCATGTCGGGAGAAGGGCGAAGGACTTGTTCGTTTTGTCGATAAGTTCCTACGTTGACAAGATGAAAACGAATGATGGTGCCGTGATATGGCATGAGAGGTTGGGGCATGTAGGGATGGACAAGCTGAAAGCTATGGCGGTGAGAGGCCTGGTCAAGGGCCTGCCAAGTCTATCTTCATACGGAGAAGGTCATGTTTGCGCGGGATGTCAGTTCGGCAAGTCTCATCGACTACCGTTTGACAAGTCGCAGACAAAGAGTAGTGTGCCGTTGGAGTGCATTCACGGTGACTTGATGGGACCTACTGCTACCCCAAGCCTCGGAGGCAGCAGGTATATGCTGGTGTTGATCGATGATTACACCAGATATGTCTGGGTATATTTCCTGAAAGAGAAGGCGGAGGCGTTTGCCAAGTTTGTGGAGTTCAAGGAGCTCGCGGAGGGTCGGCTGAATCTGCGGATCAAGAAGCTGAGGACGGACAACGGAGGGGAGTTCACCTCTGCTGAGTTCTCCACTTTTTGCAGGAAGGCGGGCATCCGGAGAGAGCTCACTTGTGCTCATACTCCACAACAGAACGGAGTTGCAGAACGGAAGATCCGTCATCTGACGGAGACCTGCAAGTGTTGGCTGCATGCCAAGAGTATCCCAAAGTCCTTCTGGGCGGAGGGAATGTCTTGTGCTGCCTACGTCATCAACAGGATGCCTCTAAGCCCCATCAACATGCTAACTCCACATGAGATGATGTTCAAGGAGAAGCCAAGTGTGGCACACCTTAGGGTGTTTGGTTCCACCTGCTACGTGCATGTTCCAGATGCTCTTCGGACGAAGCTAGATGCGAAAGCAAGGAAGCTAGTCTTCGTGGGATACGATGAGCGGAAGAAAGGGTGGAAGTGCATGGACCCGGAGATGCGGAGATTTGTTGTATCTCGCGACGTCGTGTTCGATGAGGTGACATCTTACAAGGGGTCTTCTGATGTGGAGTTACCAGAGAGCAGGGTGGAGATGCCAGAGAAAGCTGTGGAAAATCTTCAGGTGGAGCTACCTGTGTCACCAGGTGGTCCATCTCCTTCTAGTTCCGAGACGGGGGCTTCTGGTTCTGGGAGCAGGGGGAGCAATGCTCCTAGCACGTCTGGAAGGGGAGCTAGGGAAGAAGCAGCTGGAGATGAAGCGGTTCAGGGGAAAGAGCTGAGGAGATCGAAGCGATCTATCATTGTCCCTGATCGCTATACAGGAGGAAACGCAGTGAGCTTTGTCTCATGTTTCTTTGCTGGTCCCTTGGATGAGAGGGAGCCGTCTAGCTTTGAGAAGGCCCAAGGCGTGAAGGAGTGGGATGTTGCGATGCAAGAAGAGATGACAGCTCTTGAGAAGAACGAGACCTGGTCTCTTGTGCCCAAGCCCAAGGGCATCACTCCTGTGACATGCAAGTGGGTCTACAAGCTTAAGAAGAAAGCTGACGGCAGTATCGAGCGGTACAAAGCTCGTCTTGTAGCTCGGGGGTTCTCGCAGCAATACGGTGAAGACTATGATGAGACATTCAGTCCGGTGGCCAAAATGACTTCAGTTCGGTTCATCATTGCCTTGGCGGCGTTCAGTGGATGGGAGATTTGGCAGCTCGACGTCAAGAACGCTTTCTTGTACGGCGAGATTGACAAGGACATCTTTATGGTTCAGCCACCAGGCTTTGTGTCTGAAGATCTTCCGGAGCATGTCTGCAAGCTGAAGAAGGCCCTGTATGGGTTGAAGCAAGCGCCGAGGGCGTGGTACGGGAAGATCGCAGAATATCTCCTATTCTGTGGATTTGTTGCTTCAGACTCAGACTCGAGCTTGTTCGTCAAGAAGAGCGGGGAGCTTCAGGTCATCGTGCTGCTATACGTTGACGATATGATCGTGACGGGGAACTCGAAGGAGGAGGTAGCGCAGCTTCGGGCCGAGCTGGCCATCAGGTTCGAGATGAAGGACTTAGGTGAGCTTCACCATTTCCTTGGACTTGAGGTGCAGAGGAAGGAAGGTGGAGTGCTGGTGACCCAAGCCGGATATGCGGAGCGGATCGTGGAGCGGTTCGGCATGAAGGAAGGGAAGTGCACTTCCACACCTCTGGAGAAGGCTATGAAGCTTCGGAAGGATGAGGGAAGGATCATGCAAGATCCGTTGGTGTTCCGAGCTCTGGTTGGGAGCTTAATCTATCTGACGATCACGAGGCCGGACATTGCATATGCAGTGGGCAGGGTGAGTCGGTTTATGGCGGAACCACGAGTACCTCATCTGCTAGCGGCCAAGAACATTCTGAAGTATGTCAAGGCAACCTCGGACATGGGTCTCCTATACAGGAAGGATGCGGGCTTCGAGGTGCATGGATACATGGATGCCGATTACGGGGGAGATTCGGATGATCGAAAGTCGACATCTGGATTCGTCTTCATGGCAGGCCCTACGGCTATATCATGGTGCAGCAAGAAGCAGGATTCCGTGTCAGTCTCTACCACGGAAGCGGAATACAAGGCTTCGGCCTTGGCAGCTCAGGAAGCCATCTGGCTTAGGAGGTTGGTAGGAGACGTCCACAAGGAGGTTCGGGAGCCGACTCTGTTACGCGGTGACAATGAGAGTGCTCTCAAACTGGTAACCAATCCAGTTTGTCACGCGAGGACCAAGCATATTGAGATCGAGCATCACTTCATACGGGAGAAAGTGCTGGAGGGATCTCTTTCGGTCGAGCATGTGCGGAGTGCGGACAATGTCGCAGACATCTTCACAAAGGCGCTGGCAAAGGGGCCGTTCACACGGCTAAGGGAGCTACTTGGGCTAGTTTCCACTTCCCACTTCAAGGGGGAGTGTTGAAATTATTGAAGTGGAAGTGGAGGAGGCTTTTGGACCTGGGCGGTCTGGGAAGAGACCGGGCGGTCTGGCGTGACCGCACGGTCTGGCGGTCTGACAATGGCGATCTGTTCTATTGGTCAGCTGCGGCTTCCGGGGTTGACCGCTGGTCTGGTCCAAGGGCTGCTGGAGGAGGAGGTCGTGCGGTCTGGCTGTGACCGCATGACGGCTGATCATCCTCAGGGTCTCGCGGTCTGTCTCTGACCGCGTGATAAGTTGTTCTCTTCAAGGACGTGCCGGTCTGGCGTGACCGCACGGGTTGGCTCTTGAATCCGGTCTGGTGGCTTTCCAGAGGGTTCTGAAGGAGTTCGCGGACTAAGTCATTCTTAGTCGCGCGGTCTCAGTTCGCGGTCTCAGGAGGAGACCAGGAGGGCGAGCTGGCTGTGTTTGCGGTCTCAGGCGAACACAGGTGGTGGGTGACTTCTAGGCGGTCTGGCGATCTCCGTGTGGAATCGTGTTCAGACCAAGGGAGTAGCGATCTCCCGCGGTCTGGAGTGAAGTCGGCGCTCACCAAAATGAAGCAGGAGGGTTGCAGTGATCGCGCGGGTTGACCGGTAAGGTCGCGCGATCTGATGGGTGGTGACTCTATCTCATAGGGTGGTGACTGGATCAGGTCTCACGCCTATAAATAGGGAGCCACTGTAGCAGCAAAAGAAGAACACACCAAGTGTAAGCCGAGTTTGCCTAGTTCCTGCGGTCTGTGTTTATCTGACCGAGCGGTCTCTGATTGAATTCTTCCTTGTGCAGCTTCTGCGGATAGTGTGGGCGGCAGCGATCACCTCTTCCTCTGAAAGTGTTCGGGCGGTCTGCGGCTTGGAGTTGTGGTGCTGGAGTTCGGGAATCAGGAGATCGGCAAAGGAGCGGTCTGGTGCAGCGGTTTGGTGGAGTTTCGAGATCGGGAACGGTTGCGGTCTGGCAGCAGCGGTCTGTCGAGCTGCTGAGTTCGGCAAGAGACCGTGCGGTCTCAGTTATCTTCATTTTCTGTTCTTTCTCTTTGAAGTTTTGTGCTGACGAAATCATGTCTCGTCGAGCATGTCTTGCCCTGTAATTGAAGTGTTGCTATCAATAAAGATCGTTTTGTTCGCCTAAGATTGTCTCTGGTTGTTTGGCTTGTATCTCTAGTTGTTATTCCTGCTTACTCTCACAAGGTCCGGAAAATTTCACAGGCTCTTCAGCTTTAAGACTCGAAGGTGCGGTACTACTACCGACTAAGATATCCATCAACATAAACTCCTCTATTAAGGACTGCACAGAAAGATTGAAGACATGCACGGTCTTTCTGCTTAGGGTATTGGCCACCACATTAGCCTTACCCAGATGATACAGGGTATCAACCTCATTATCCGCCACATACTCCAACCACCTATGCTGGCGCATATTCAACTCCATCGGGGTAAAGACATACTTCAGACTCTTGTGATCCGTATAAATCATGCTTGACAATCCATAAAGAAGGTGTCTCCAAAGCATTAAAGCATAAATCACTACCGCAAATTTTAAGTCATGCGTAGGGTCTTTCTTTTCATGAACTTTCAATTGTCTAGACCCATAGGCAATCACCTTTCCTTTTTACATCAAAACACACCCTGGTCCAATGTGAGATGCATCCACATAAACAACATACTCTATTCCTTCGATTGGCAAGGCCAACACAGGAGCACTGCACAAACGCCTCTTTAATTCCTGAAAGGCTTCTTCGCACTTATCGCTCCAAACAAAAGCGGCATTCTTCTAGGTAAGCTTAGTTAAAGGTGCCGACAACACTAAGAATCCTTGAACAAATCTCCTGTAGTACCCAGCCAACCCTAAGAAACTCCTTATTTCCTTAAGCGTTGAAGGCGTCTTCCAATTCCACACAACAAAAATCTTAGCGGGGTCTACAGTAATTCCATCCTTGTTCACCACATGACCCAGAAAGGATACCTAAGAAAGCTAGAACTCACACTTACTCAGTTTCGCAAACAACTTGTGCTCCTTAAGAGTAGAGAATACTAAGCGCAAATGCGTAGCATGCTCCTCAGCACTTCTGGAATATACCAACACATAATCGATGAATACCACAACAAAAAGATCCAAAAAATCTTTGAACACGCGGTTCATCATGTCCAAAAACGCAGAGGGTGCATTCGTCAAGCCAAAAGACATAACCAGAAACTCAAAATGACCATAACGGGAACGAAAGGCAGTCTGGGGAACGTCTGACTGACGGATCCTCGACTGATGGTAGCCTGATCGAAGGCCAATCTTCGAAAACACCGTGCTACCACACAACTGATCAAACAGATCATCTATCCTCAGCAACGAATACCTGTTCTTGATGGTCACTTTGTTTAATTCTCTATAATCTATGCACAACTTCATGGAACTGTCCTTCTTTTTCACAAACAACACTGGAGCACCCCAAGGAGAAGAACTTGGCCTAATAAATCCACAATGCAACAACTCATCTAACTGAGTTCGCAACTCTTCTAACTCGCGCGGGGCCATACAGTACGGTGCCTTAGCGATAGGACGAGTACCAGGCTTAAGATCAATAACGAACTCCACATCTCTATCCGGTGGAAGTCCAGGAAGACTGACGGGAAAGACATCAGGAAACTCTCGCACCACCGGAACACCCTCAATACACGGCGATCCAGTAACAATTTCTACTACAGAAACAAGGTAAGCCAAACAACTGGAAATTAACCGTTTCCGAGCACATACCACAGAAATTATTGGGCAACACTGGCACGGAGACCCAAAAATGCTCATGGGATGACCGTTGTCCATCACAATGTCCAGACGCTTTTCCTTGCATCGGATGACCGCATCATAGCTAGACAACCATTCCATACCCAAAATCACGTCAAAGTCTTCTAAGTCCAACACCTTGAGATCAGCAACAACCAAGAAATCTCCTAAGAGAACGTGGCAACTTCAGACGCACTGGTTCGAGGACACCAAATCACTAGAAGGGAACTTAACGAGGAACGAATCATTGCCCAGCTCTGGGGTCAAATGGTGATGCTCAATGAAAGCCCTTGCTATGAACGAATGGGTAGCACCTGAATCGAACAGAACACGTGCTTAACGATTCTTTACCTAAAATCTCCCTATAAGCGCGAAAAGAGAAACTAGTCTAATACAGCGAAACTAAAAGGAATCAAAACTTAACAGCTGGCTTAAGGTCTAACTTACGATCACTTGGGTCGAAGACTGCGCTTGCTCCTGGGTTATCACGTTCAGCTTTCCTCTTCCATTATCCTGATGCTGCGGTGGCGGCAAGGCTCAAAGCGGAACTGGCTGCAACGGGTGTTAATCTCGCGGGCAATGAAACTTCACGTGCCCCTTCTGTCTGCACTGGAAGCAGACTTTCTCCTTAGTCCAACACTGGGCCGGATCATGCCCCTGCTGCTTGCACAACGGGTAGAGCACCTCTCCCTTCAAAGCACCCTGAATTGCCAGCACTCGCTGCTGCTTTTGAACTCCTTTCCTCTTGAAACACCTTTCATACGGATGGCCAGAGAGGCCACAGAAACTGCAGACCTCACCACCTCCTTTCTTTAAGACCGAGGCAGGCACACCAGAATTTCCTTCCTCTCCAGCCTTTCTCTTTCCTTTCTTCATCATTGATCCTCGGTTCTTGGCATTATCAATTGCCTCAACCTTTAGTGCTGCCTCAACTACCTCGGCGTACTTCTCCGACCTGTACGCGCTGGCTAGCTGCTGGATGTCACTGCGGAGACCACCCAGAAATCTCTCCACTCTTCCTTCTTCCGAGGCTACCAGGGCCGGAGCAAACATGATCAACTTGCAAAACTCTATTTCATACTTGTTCACCTAGAGCTACCTCTGCTTCAGATGGAGGAAATCATTCATCAATCGGTCTTGCTCTACTAATGGCAGAAACTTTCTTAACAATATTCCTTTGAAGATTTCCCACGAACATCCTTCGGAAAGGTCTTCCTTCTCCCTTAACCACCAACTCTTTGCGAGACCCTTAAGCTGGTACGCGGCGACCAACACCTACTGATCCACGGTGATTCCTGAATATGAGAACATCACTTCCATGGCTATATGCCAATCGTCTAAGGCCACGAAGTCGGCTCGACCGTCATACGATGGAGGACCCAACCTTTGAAAAAGCGAAATGAAACTCATTTACGGAGGTATCGCTACTGGGGGTACCAAGGGAGCAGGAGGAGTAGGTACTGTCTGTCCTACTACGGGCGCCTGCACTACGGATTGCTGCCTAGCACCGGCAGACAATAACGCCTCAACTTGCGATTGCGTCGCAACCATCTTCCTAGCCAGAGCTTCATTGCTATGGCGCAGACTCTCGATCAGAGCTTCACTCTGCGCTCCGGATGACTCACCCTCCGACTGAGGAGTCGACCTAGACGCGACTCGCTTACGTGCCATCTCTTCTAATACGCATAAAACTATAATTAAAACTTAACCTTACACTATAACTACACCGCTTGGTTCAGAACATACATGTACAGATACTTGCCATTTCCACTACCTTTCTCTGGGATATTTTCATGATGTTATGCTAAATTTGGGGATGATACTACATCACCCCTCTTGACTCATGTGCAAGGGTCATGAATTGATGAATTTTCTGTTCATTTTGAAATCATGAGTGTATGTGTGTCATCATATAAGTCTTTAGCTTTGCACGTGTGCTTATGTAATGCTCTGTAATGTATATTGTGCTATGCATTCTAATAAAGGCCTTAATGCATGTTATGAGTGGTGTACACATGAAATATTATGCATCCCATACTACATAATATTGCATGTAACAAAAAAGAAAACGTGCTAATGGGCATCCATGTGATGATGGTTATGCATCCCATACTACATAACCATCACATGTTGCCACCTATGGTGGATCCATATACAAACACATATTATGCATCCCATCCTACATAATATGCCCCGTATACTTCTTATCAAGCTATGAGTGTAGTGTTCATGCTTCGGCCAAGACGTACTGATGACACATCGGTGTGTGTATGCAATGAAACCAAAACAACTATACTATATCAGAATTTGTTGCTCGACCGACTTGTCGAACAACCTCCATCTGATACCAACTGTCACAACCCGCATTTTCTCCGAATTTAGGAATATCAGAGTAAGAGAAAATACGCGTCATGATGCCACGTCATGCAGGAGACAACTGCAGACGCTCAGGCGGGAACCTATTAATTATTTAATCAAAACATGTTTACATGATAGATCATCATTTGAAATCATTTATTAGAGTTTGGGGTAAGAACTGTGTCTCTCAGTTCGTGGATCAACTAGTCCACCGAGAAAATATATGTAATTGCAGCGGAAAGTACTTGATTTAGTTCACTTAAGGTCCTAAATGCACGTGATGACAGGACATAAAGTAAATGATATCCACATATCTAGGCGTAGTATAAGTTTAGAAAATATCTTTTAGGCGACTTTAAAGATAAGGATTTCAGTTAAAAGGTATGCAATGTGGATGAAAGAAAAGCCATTTTATAACTATAATGCACCTAGACATAAATCATTCCCATAGAGCAAGATACACAAGATCTAACAAGTAGTAGCAATTAACTGGCAAGTAAACTATAAAATATCAAAAGGGCACAACAGGCGTCAACAACCTGACACTAACCCGTTGGCTCCAAACTAGCATGTCTGAACACAAGAAGAAAACTAACCACAACTACCTCGCAGCAGCGGCGTAAAACAGCAACTAAAACTCCTGAAGACTCCGGGCTACACCACTAGCAGCCAAGGATCTGAACCTGAGGCATTCAGTAAAATAAAAACGCCTCAACAAGGAAATTACAAGTGGCAGAAAATAAGCAGAAAAGTAAATAAGGCCTAAAGGGTACCAACCAAGCCAGATTTACCGAAAGAGAAGCTCCAAACAAAGAACTAAGCAAAGCACCAAGTGCACCAAATACCATAAAGAGGAACAAGCAAAGTTCATTTATCTTGTTAAATTTATTTAAAGAGACTGATCAGCTCAAATTAAACAGGAGCGGTTACTTACCTTCGCCACCCAAAGCCCAAAACTGGGTGGGGGTGTCTCTAGACCCAACCACCCAAACACGGCCCAAGGGACCACAGGCCAAGCCTACGGTTCACCTCTAAAATGGCCACCTTACAAGGCTACAACAAATCCCCACTGTCCCCCAAATACGACTACCACGCAAGGCTAAAGACAATGGTTCTTATTAATTAATTTCTTTAATTACGGCACGGGACGAAGCCCGGGAAAACAACCACCAGGATACCCGAAGGATAGGGTCACAAATGGAGTAAACACTGCATAAGATGATTCATAAGAGTAGACATAAGTTATCTAACCACAATGGGTATGAGATTTCGAAGAGGAGAAGTAATCAGAGGCATAACTCAAGTACTAAGAAGTAGAGGGCATTTCTCGGGAACCCAAGGGCAATATACAAGGGGTTTCTATAGAATTCAAGGACAGAGAACAAGAGGTTCTAGAGAGATCCAAGGGCAGGGACAAACATTTCTCGAGAAATCCCCAGCAGGGACTATGATTTCTCGAGAAATTAGGAGGTAGGGATCAAGGGTTTCTTGAGAGATTAAAAGCAGGATCTGGGATTTCTTGAGAAATTAAAAGCAGGGACAGGGATTTCTCAAAAATTGAAAACAGGGACAGGGGTTTCTCGAGAATTCAGAAGCAGGGACCAAAAGCTTCTCGAGATAGTGAAGGTTGAACAGGAAGCTTTCGAGAAACAATCCAAGACACAATAAGAACACAAACCATAAAAAAATAGTGCTTTTAAAAAAAACAACTAGAAGGAGGGGAATAGCCACTTGCCTTAAACCTTGCTAAACTCGAAGACCTCCGCTCCAAAAGCTTTGGATCGGCCAGGAACTCACCCGAGCACAAAACCATGAAACTTTTTGGATCGAAAGGAGGAATTAGGTCACTACCATAACTCCAAAAATTCCACGAAATGGGAAAAGCATACCACTAGAACGAAGATCCCGCCGAGAGCTTTCCAAATCTACTCTCCAAACGTGATTCCGACTACTACAACCCTCAAATCGCCGGCCGGAATCTCCACGACACTTAGCTCCCGCCTCTCTCGCTCGGCGGCTGGTTTGGTTCGACAAAGGAAGAAGATGAAAAGAAAATAAAACCTAAGCTTAATATATATATATTAAGCCTCCAGGAGTTCGTCAAACTATGCCTCGAATTCATCGAACGCAACTTCAGCGGGTTCGTCGAATGCAGGGCTCAGTGAGTTCGGCGAATGCAGGGCTCAGCGGGTTTGTCGAACGCAGGGCTCATCCCAATTCGTCAAACGCAGGGCTCATCCCAGTTCATTGAACGCAGGGCTCATCAAAGTTTCTTGAATGCAGGGCTCATCCCAGTTCATCGAATGCAGAGCTCATCCAAGTTCGTGGAATGCAGGGCTCATCCTAGTTTGTCAAACGCAGGGCTCATCCCAGTTCGTCGAACGCAGGGCTCATCCTAGTTCGTCGAACGCAGACTGATCCCAGTTCGTCGAACGCACACTGAGAATTTCATGCAAAGATTAATTGCAATATTTACATAAAAATTCTCCCATAACTAGGCTAAGGCCCAAAACTAAACCTGACGACCTGACGTAACACCCAAACGCCAAAATTACATCACAGCGGCCACGTAAATAATTAACAAAAAAAATCAGGGGCGTTACAACCCGCCACTCCGGCCCGCCCCCTTATGGGGCGGGGTGAGCCCGGGAGGCCACACGCCTCACCGGCTCTCCCCCTGCTGGGGAGGGGAGAGCCCGGGAGTCCACTCGCCTCTCCGGTGCACCCCCTGCTGGGGAGGGGCGAGCCTGGGAGGCCACCCGCCTCTCCGGCTCTCCCCCTTATGGGGCAGGGCGAGCGGGAGGCCCCCCGCCTCCACCGCTCTCCCCCCTTACCGCGTACGCCCAGAAACTCTCCTGCCCCCTCCTTGCCTGGGGCAGTGCTAAAAAACATTGGGCCTAAAGACACCCTGGGCCCCGCTGACCCACTCGGCGAATACAAGTTTGTACATCGAAGGTGAGCTCCTCCGCGTCGGTTGAGAGAAGTCCGGCCTCCTTCAGGGTGTCGAAGATGTGCCTCGATGCTAGGATCATGGTGTCTCGCAACGACTCCTCCTCTGCGCGCTTCAGGTTCCTCAAGGTTCGGGGAGAGCGAGGAACGGGTGGAAGGGCGGCTCGGACGAGCTCATAGTTATGAGCTTTTTACACAGCGACCTCCTTTTCCAGCTCTGTCTTGCGAGCGACGAGCTGGTCGGCGGTCTCAGGGTCCTGCGAAAGGCAAATTGGTTAAAAAGGAAAATGGAGAAAGGTGACAAGCAAGTTCTCGGCAGACTTACCATACCGCCCTTGAGGCACTCAAGAAGGCCATCAGAGACGACCTACTTTTCCTTTAGGCCGGCGAGCTCCTTCTTCGTCTCTTACAACTCACGATTCAAATCCTCGGAGTTCCACTCCATCATTAGGCAGCGTCGACCAGCCATATGAGCGAGCTCCAGCTTGCGAAGCTGAGCTCGTGCGCACTCTTAGGCGAGCGCTCGGAAGGAGAGGGCGTGGAATTCAGCAGCGTCCTCCCTCCCATAAAGGCCGAAGGACACGGCGAAGGCCTCTCCTCCAATGACCTCCAGCTCCACCCAGGATGGGGTGAGGGTAGAGATAGAGACCCAGTTGGGGTCTAAGTCCCACTCCAACAAGGGCTCGTCGGCCGCGTCCCGATGCTTGGTGCCGAGGCAAAAATTGCGGTGACCTGTCGCCATGGGTGTGGTCAGCACGCGAGCGATCTCCCCAGAGGCCTCCCCGAGTCCCTAGTCGGCGAGAGAGTCCACTGGGGGATCGGCCCCAGACGAGGTTTTAGCGAGCCCCTTCCCTTTGACGAGGGATGAGGGCTGCTTTTTCTTCTTTGTCGGCGGAGGGTTAAGGGACGACCCGCAGCTCGCGGGTGCGAGCCGCTTCTTGGAGGCGGAGGAGGTACTGGCGCCTCGCGGCCAGCATCCGCAGTGACGAAAGCGAGCCTTAGGCCCAGGGTGATGGGCGCCGCCTTCGCATAAAGGGGGTGGAGCAGAAGGTCTCACTCCCATCCGAATGATAAAAAAGCAAGTTAGAAAAGATGGATAAGGTGTTCAGTCGAGACCGAAAGAGATCGCGATTCAAACCTGCTCCGAGCGGCACAGAGGGTAGCGAGTCCACATTCATTTAGAGGTAGCCAACCTTGAAGGCGATTGACATGTACTTGAAGAGGTTGGCCTCATGTTCGCCGAGCTTGGGGGCGATAGGTGGACTCGCCCCACTGTACGGGCGAGAAGGGGACGTTGCCGAAGGGCCCCTTGACGAACACAAACTTTTGTGCCCAGTAGTGGCTTTTGTTCACAGTCTCATGAACTTTGGCGTGCTGGCTCACAAAGAAGGTTGTCCCATCCTTATTCGCGCGAACGGAGAACAGCTTGCGGAAAACCAGCAAGTTAAACTCAACGCGCTCTTCGCGCAGGTAGCATGCGAAACCCACCATGACCGCGATGGAGTTTTTTGTCATCTGGACAGGGATGGCACCGTAGTACTTCAGCAGTTGGAGGATTCGCGGGAAGCAGTTAGAAGGAAATCCTAAGCTAATGCGAGAAAGGAATGCAAGAAGAAGGGTAGCGAGCAAGTTAACTGACTGATCTCCGGTCACAAGGGAAGCCGCAGGCACACGTCGAAGTGAGCCGCGAAGATGGTGAGCTCATCCGTGTGGACATCATTGATGGCCTCGGTCTTCGTCGGAAGGCGATAAGTGAATGACGGCGTGATGTAGCTGGCCTCCACTGAGTGGTACTCGCTCTCGGTCAGCGAGCAAGTAAAGAAGGAATGATCGCAGAATGTGAACGCGCACTTGGCCTGACCATCTGCATCACCGTCACCACCCATGGTTGCTAAACCATAAAAGAGTGTGAAAGAGAGAAGGAGAGAACTCGCAAGAAAGAAAGAAAGGTCGATAGAGTTAAATGCGGTGGTTGACTATTGATGACAGGCTTATTTAAAAGAAAATCAAGGCGGCAGGGAGGAATCGAGGCGTCAGGGGTGCGGATAGCCGAATCCCACCGTTACGCGCCTTGGTACTCGAACCCGCCCCACCGTTAAATGCAGGGACAGATCATTGTCAGGTGAAGCGAGTCCTAGGCAAGCTGTGAGAGAGGGGCGTTGAATAAAAGGGGTTAACAAATGCAATAAAAGCAACAATAAAGAGCAAGCAATAATGAAAGAAAAATCCTGCTATTTCCCGGGAGGCATTCAAAGCAATATTATTGTTCACAAGTGGCCGCAAAAACTAAAAGTAATCAGAAATAAGGGGTTATTTTTGCGAGTTCGCCAGGCGAGTGCGAGGGGGATCAATAGCGGACCCACCGCCATCGACCTCGTCCTCGCACCCCTGATCTCGGCAGTATGCATGGATAATGATATGCACGGACCATTTGGAGCTCGCGCAGCAGCAACCGGACTTGGTCCTCCGCCTGCGTGAGGTGCACCCCGGGAGAGGTGGCCTCGTAGCAGGCGTCTGTCTACAGCTCGGCGAGAACTCGGTCTAACTCATCCTCGATCGCGGTGAATCACTCCTCGCAGGCCGCTTTGTCCTCGCGTGCTCGATTGCGCAGATCTTGTAGCATATATCCTTGTGAAAGTGCACAGTGTGCCTTTGAGATTCCTCTAGAGAGGGGGGGGGGGGGGGTGAATAGAGTTATAAAATATTTCTATCCTAACTGTGTTTGACAATAAATTACTCTAAGGAGTTATGCTTAACAATCCAGATAGAATAAATAATGTAGGAAATAAAGTGCAGGATAAAAGACTGGACAGCACAGAAAATCGCAGCACATACACAATGAATTTTATAGAGGTTCCCCAAAATGTGGGTAGTCCTCTCTTCTACCACCTGGTAGGAATGCACACCTGTGCCTGAGTCTTTTGATCAGGAGACTCTTAGAACCAATGATCTTTTGATAAGGAGATCATGAACCACCAGATCTTTTGATAAGGAGATCTTGAACCACTGAATCCTTTGAAGAGGGATTAATGAAACTCTTTTACAGGAAATATAAGGAGAAGGAGAAGAAGGAAGGTTAAAGGAATTCTATTCTCAGAATTCTTGTGAAGGCTGTATGAAATTCAGCCTCTTAGTTATTCCAAAGAATCTGCACTTGATTAGCCCCTGCTTTGGATGGTAATAGATTGCAGGAACTTTGTATTGTCAGATTCTTTCTTCCTCTGCTGATTGAGATTTGGCTGCCAAAAGATGGTGATGGAGAGCAGCTGTTCGGATTCTTTGTTCTATCAGATGAAGAACACCAGAGCCTTCTATTCTCTTTCACATCTCTGTATTAGGGTTCTTGAGAGAGAGGGAGAAGAAGACAGGAAACCCTAATTTGAGAAGAGACGGCTGATTGTGATTAATGCCTTATTCTTCTCTTCCTTCTCTATCCTTATATACCCTGTCTCTATTTTGAATTTGTTTCCTTGTTAGGTAAGACCTAAAAAGGTATATATGATAGACATTCTCTTTCCTTCCTTAATTACTTCTCGACACATCCAACCAGAAGGTGTATACTTCCAAGAAAGCCTTTTTCTCTTTCTTTAATGTTTCCTTCTTCTTCAGGCAATTATTAGACCGTTAGAGAACGGTCTGAGAGATGTGGGCCATGATAGAAGCCTCAGAATGAAAGCTGTAAAGATTGATCTTTCACAGACTGTATTCTACATAACGTCGAATTAACTTCCTCTCTTATCGAAGCTGCTTCGAGTTCATCTAAGTGCTGCTTCAATTTCTTATGTGCTCTGACTGGACTCGGCTAGTTGTCATTGCATCGATTCCTTATCGACGCACCCGTCGAGTTGAATAGCATCCACTCTGAGTTCCATTAACTGCGTCGAGATGAAGTCGACGTTACGTCGACTTTAGATGGCTTTGACATGTATTCCCTTATGCGTCGAGTTTGAAGGAGAAGCTGCGTCGACTTCTCAAGTTCCTTCGACAAGTCTCTGGTATCTGCGTTGATATCTATTTGACGTAATGTCGACTAGTGTTACTTTGACAGTGGAGTTGAGCCACTTGGACTTCTAGTCGGAGTAGCGTCGACATGAACTCGATGTTGCGTCGAATTCCATTCGACGCCATTATTAGCTTTGCCCAAATTTGCAGCCCTTTAACTGGTCTTGACACTCTAGGTTGAGTGTGTCATCCTAAGACATCTAGAGACCAAGTTACCCTCAATATACAATGGGTAAATTAAATCCTAGTGAATAAAATCACTTTTAATTAATTTTGTAAGTTAAATCAAGGGTTTTTCCCAACACCTTGATTCTCGAGCACATCAGCGACTCGCCGCTTCATCGCTTCAGGGTCCCGAGAATCGCCGAGGAATTCAGCAATCTTATCTGGCAAGGGCATGGGAGACATATCCTCCTCTCCAAGCTCCAGCTCGGTGGAGGACTCCGGGACACTTGCGAAAAAATAGTTAGCGAGCAGAGCGAGAGATATTTTGTTGATTTATAACTAAACAACGTGACAGGGCCGCGACCGCTTTAGCGGGTCGCTGGAGGGAGGTGCTCGGATGCCCTTGGAAGGCCTCCGAGTACTTCATCGTGACAGATTTCCCCAGGACAGAAATGTGGGGGAGGTTTCTCGCAATCTGGATGTCGGCGGGAGGCGAGCTATCAGGGCTTTTATGGCACAGTAGGTTAAACCCGGGGACGAGGACTGACCCGTCCGATGGAGGCTGCAAGCCCAGCGGAGGTAGTGAATCAAGGGGAGGCTGTGAATCCGTAGGAGGTGGCGAATCCAGTGGGGGAGGAGAATCTAGAGGAGGCGGTGAGCCCAGCGTGGTGGCGTGCCTCCCGGGAGTCACGAGGAGGTTCTCTGTGAAAAACGAAAAAGCTCAGTAGGAGAATTCACAGAAAAGACAATGCCAAAATCTTACCCGGTCGCGCCGAAGGCGACAGGTCGAGAACCTCCACGTGGGCGTCCGAAGAGTTGTTTACCCCAGGAAAAATGAAGGCGAGTACCTTCCAGGGTCTCGCTCGTCTGGATTCCCTCCAGAGACGCGCTCTGAAGATTAAAAGTTTAGCACAGAAATGGGAGAGAAAAGGCATGTGAATCCAAGTACCTGTCTGGCAAGTGCAGGATCGTCCAGCAAGTCCTGGAGGGAGGACTGCGTCGTCCCAAAGCGTCGCCGTACAACTTGTGCCCTCTTCAGAACAGGGGGAGGCGGAGTCTGCCGGGCGCCCCAGGGGGCGAGCCATTTGGTGATAGATTTCCCCCTCGCGCGGGACGCTGCCAAGTGGGTTTGAGCTTCTTCCGAGAGAGGCATCTTCAGTAAAAGCAGTTGCGAGTAGCGAAGGGAAGGAAGGAAGGAAAGGGTCCCTCATCTCCCCGGGATGTTGGTATTTATAGCGCTGGGGAGGGGGGCCCACCAAATATTCATGCCAACTCTTCCTCGTCTAGCAAACACGAAGGGTTGGATGTTTCTTCGTGAGATTAGAAAAATCTCGTGAAGAGAGGGGATTGTGTACAACCCCGTGTTCACCGACTCATGGAGGAATCAATCATAGGTAATTCAGGGAGTGCTCGCAAACTCGCGGTGACTACCTTGCCAAGGCTGGGCGAGGTGAACTAGAGATCCCACTCGCGAGTAGCGAGCGGAGACAGTATGAGCATTACGAAGACTGCTCTGGGGTAGCAAGGGTGAGTCAGATGAGGTCTTGCAGCGTTAGTCTAGCGAGTCGAGTGGGGGCTCCCCTCCACTCGCAAGAGGATATATCGCGAGCCCAGCTCGCAGAGAGACTGGCGAGTGGCGCCTTCATGAGTCAAACGCCCAGCAGGGGTTGTAGGTGAATTTACCCTGATACCCCTGGTGGGCCTCCAATAGCCCTCCAGAACAGCGGATTTTGGCTATTAGCAGACCTGTTTGGGGTGCATATTGTAAAACCAAAAGGCAGAATCCCGCTATTAGCAGACCAGTTCAAAAAAGGCTATAAATAGACCCTTTGGGGCACCTTGGGAGACGATATATTCTAGATCTTTGCTTCTCCTCAAGAGTTCTTTGGTTAGCTCTTCCAGCTTTCCAAGGTGCCCGGCATCAGCCTTGGCTAAGGAGGGGAAGCACTCAAAAGATCATTCAGGTGTGTGGTGGGACCTCCACGCTGCTGCCAAGGGTCATACCTTTTGTTCTAAGTCTTCGATCAAGTTCTTCCGCGGGATTAGTAAGTGCTCGCGGCCCCCCTTCTCGGGGGTCCAAACTCCTCGTTGGACCGAAATACCTATTGATGCTATGTTCGGCAAGTGCACCGGTCGCTGTCAAGTAATAAATGTTGGGAATAGAATCCCCGAGTGTCGGTCTCTTGAGGAATGCAGGTTGGGTGAACGAATTGCGTTGTGTGACAATTGTTACACAAGCGGAAACAAACACAACTAGAGGGGTTTTGATTTGGTTTCCTATTATTAACAACAATAATAGAAGTGCGGGTCGAACTCACCGCTTCGCAAGGCGAGATGGGTGCATGGCCGCGATGCCGAGCTTCGTGAGGCGGATGGACGGTGCGCAAGCGAGTGAAGTGATCACTAGTGCGGAGAGTGAGGGTCGCAGACACATCTTCCTAAATCGCCGCTAGCTCTTGCTAACGCAAAATGAGCACAATGGGTGCGTGAGTGAGTGAGTGGAGGTGAAACGAATCACAAGCAAATGTTGATGAACAGAGAAGAAACAAACATTGCATTTAAACTAAACATCATGATATTCAAGTTCAAATGATTCAAAGAAATACTACAAAGAGGAGAAGAGGAAGACAACCAATGGACGAAGACTAGCGGCCGTTCACGACCGGAATGGTAGGTTGTCAAGCTACCTCCGGACTCGGGCGGACTGTGCTTCCGGCGTCGAGAGACTGTCACGATCTCTCCACGTGCTTCCGTCGTCTTCTACCTCAGGATTGCTGTTCTTCTCACCGGAAAAAAATGGAGACTACTTGCTTGAGTGCTTGCGGATGGCGGAGAATGCTTCCGGACGATTGGAAAATGCTTAGGATGGCCGGAGACGACTTCCCCTTCCAGAGAAGATGAGGTGGAGATGGCTGGAAGTGGAAAACGGCGGCGTACAGACTGAAAATCCCGCTCCCGGAAGCTCGCCTATCCCTAATTTGCGGAACAGGTCATTATATAGGCGCTGGCGAAAATACTGCGCACGGTCATTGGCGCACGACCAGTGGTCGTGCGCACTGGATTTCTGTGATCGTGCGCCTGCCTGGGAGGAACCTGCAAGCTATGAAATTTATAAAATAACATGTTCACACGACCAGTGGCGCACGACCAGTAGTCGTGCGCACTATCGTAAATGGTCGTGCGTTCGGTCAAATAGAACTCAAATTTTGGGGGTTGAGTGCACACGATCAGTGGCGCACGACCAGTGGTCGTGCACAATAGAACGAGTGATCGTGCGCAGTGTTCCTGTACAGAATTTTACCGGGAACACCTGCACGACTCCTGTTCCTATAGAAATGCTAATCAGGCCACTGAAAGTGGCACTCAACAATACGATAAGGATAACAAGAAAGAATAAACATAAAACACACCAAAATAGGCCAAGAAGTGCACCTAGCATAGAACGACAAATATGAGCTAAAACAAGGCTAAAGTGCAGTGGAATGACTAGAGAAATGGCCCAGATGAGTCCATCTATGTGTATATAATTGGGACTCATCACACCCCCAGACTTACCTTTTTGCGCGTCCCGAGCAAACACAACCGGCGGAGTAGGGAAAATGGTGGTTGGCGTAGAGAATTGCAATTATAGAGTCAGATGCGAAGTATCATACCCATGCAAATAGAAATTCTGTAAAAGAAGATTTTAACTATACTAATTAATTTACAGAAGTATACATGCGTAAATAGAGATTTATTTGTACTCAGATGGTAATCATGAAGAATTTGTGCGGTCGTGCCCGATGTGAAAGTAAACAAGCCACTCAGGAGGGTGTTGCTAAAGACCAGAATTCGGGAATAACTCCGCTGAAATCCATCAACGACGAGAACCATAAGCTTGCCCGGTTACACTCTCTCCACGGCACTAGCAAACTCAGAAGTTAAATCAATAGGACTTCGGGTTGAAATTTGGGCTTAGGTTATGGTATGATATTCAATGATAAACGAAATGGCTACGCAACCCAAATGAGCAACATCGAAATGCTTACCCGGAACAAGCCCAAAACAGCGTAAGTGTACTACACCCCCAGACTTAGCTTGAAAAACAGGTGTGTACACAGCCTACTCCAAACAAATACCAACTAAATTTTTCTATTACGCCCAAGGGGATTTCTTGTTATTTTTATTCTTTACAGATTTTTTTTTCTTTTAACTTCATTTCATTTTTTTTTCATTTATCCCCCGGTTAGTTTACAACAATATGTTCAGCACACAATACACTTTCTCTTCACATCACAAAAATTTCCATACATCACATCCAAATGTGACATGTAATTCCAGTTAACTCACTACTTGGCTGCGATAATAGGATAAGCTTCAGGCATTGGTGATTTGAAAGAAGATCTGAAACAAAAGAAAGGTAGGCACAAACTTGGCTTGCAAAGGTGAATGCATAGGTCATGGAAAACAAGGCTCAAACTAGCCAAAAATGGCCTACATCACATTTAACAAAATGAGTTGCTCTCGCCCATGCTTCAAGAGTCACTTGGGGCAAGTTCTTAGCCCACGAGAAAGGTAAACCTTCCTTCCGACTCGAGCAACACACAACTAGCGCTTGCTTACACACAACACCGTGCTACCGCAAATTTTAGTTACATTCACCAAATGAGTAAAATAAATCAAAAACTACGCAAGAATACTAATTGTAAATTACAAGTATAGAGACAATCTAATTCTACTCAAATTTCTATGCAAGCAAGGAATATGCGACTAGAGCACTACATGAGTCAACATCGCACTCCGATTTGCAATTCCTAAGCTAACATCCTATTTCACATTCCAAACCAAGATAAGTGTGAATGGAAGTACACAAACAAGTGAGTGCGCGTCAAAGTGGGTGCAGTGGTGTGCGGAGAAAGTAAATAAATCATAAAACTGAAAATAAAATTACTTCTAGCATGCTAAGCACTAGTGCACGTGCAGTGAACACTCGGTACACTCCCCCCCAGACTTAAATTGGACAATCACATGAATTATGACAATGAGAATAAAGAAATGTTGAGGAAGAGGGTACCTATGCTCTGATATGAGCATACCAGAAGATTGGCGTTAATATTGCGAAGGGAATCCAAGTCCGCCACCAAAAGAAATTGTCGCACACCTGCAGGCAAAAAGGCTCCAAGCAAAAATACATAAAACTAAACTATTAACAGGATAACAACAAAAAATTGGGTTGTCTCCCAGCAGCGCTTTTGTTTTATGTCCTTAAGCTGGACTAAATACCTGTATTAAAATTGTTCAAAGAGTGCAGAAAATAAAAGTGCATTAAAAAAAGTTTCACAAACTAAGAACTAAAAAGAATCAGCTGTAGGCGCTTTTGTGGTGCACGTCTCTCGTAGCTTGTAAGCGGGAGGTGAAGGCTTTAGGGCCAACACTGGTGTCACCCAGAGTTCCCCTATCCTCCGCCCTCTTGCCACGGAGAGCGGCAGAGCGCGCATCGCGCAGACGCTTCTCTTGTTTAAGTTTAGCAATAGTCGGAGACTGCCAACATTGAACATTTTCAGATTCTCCCCTCTTAGTAGTGGGTGGCGTCGCTTCCGTCGCCGCAGTGACGACCAGATCAGCCCAAGAGATGGAACGCTTAAATTGTTTATTACATGATTCAATGCAAGAAAATAATGGGATGTCGTCCCGAATCAAGTTCAGCTTAGTATGTTTAGGACTGCTGTCCTCCTCCCTCTTGGAATCATAGTCTCTCCGAAAATCCACTTTTTCCTCTCTGCTTGACTGGTATTCTTCCTTTTCTCCTTCAGATGATCCATTATCTTTCATATCTCCTGCACAACTCAGTGATTCATCAAAAATAAAAGGAGGGGGGCAAATAGATGTTTCAGTTATAGCCTTGGGGCAAGTGGAAAACGGTACCTTATTAGGTAGGAGGACACATCCCGCAGAAAAGTCAAGGGTGGCACCGCTCTCTTTCAAGAACGGTACACCCAAGATAGGGATGGAGTGATTCTCCCGTGGTCCCAACACTTGAAAATCAGCAACCACCAATGTCCCCTCAACTGTAACTTCTACATTTTTAACTTCCCCCTTCGATTGTATGACTGTACCGTTTGCGAGCACAAGAGATTTCCGGTCCTCCGTGTTAATTTCAAGTTGCAATTTATCAACGTCTTGCAAAGCAATAACGTTGCGGGAGGAGCCAGAATCACACAAGGCCTTAGTTTCAATTTTATTAATGGAACAGGAGATTACTAACTCACCCGGATGACCCACTTCCGCATCGCCGAGACTCTTTCCTTGGTCTATTGGGTTTTTTTCGGTATTACTAGGGAGAGTCCCATGCGACCGCTCGGTTAGCACTTGGGCCAATTGGCCCAGCTGCGTTTCCAAGTTCCGCATGGATGCGGTTTGGTTAACCATGTTTGAGCTAGCCACCTGCATAAATTTTTCCATCATCTCCTCTAAGTTACTCTTTTTGGGAGCTGGGGGGCCTTGGTTATATTCTGGGTGAGGTGGCCTTGGTTGGCTCCCGGAGGCGTAGGCATCGTTTTGATGCTGCCCCGGTGCCCATCGTTGGCCAGGTGCATTGGGGTTCCATGAGAAGTTTGGGTGACTTCTCACTCCCGGATGATATATGTTATTAAACGACGCCCCCTTAGGTTGATTACCAACCAAATTAACGGATTCGTTTAAAGAAACGTGCGGGAAGTCACCTGATAGATCATTGCCCAAACATTCATACACGTGGTGTCCGCCGCCTCCACATCCTTCACACGTAATGACAGCAGCTGGTGCGGATGTAGGCGGGAGTGAATCAACCACGAAGAGACCACAGGCGCTTCTTGGTGCATTCCTCCCGGCAGTCCAAAATGTGCTGTGGGAGGCGGTGTCTCGCAGAATTCGAAGAGCCTTCTCTGGAGTATGGTTCATTAGAGTACCACCCGCAGCAGCATCGATCATCGCCCGGTAGTTGGGCTCGATCGCGAAGTAGAATGTCTCTACCACGTTCCAAGTTTGGAGCTCGTGGTTCGGGCAACGACGGAGAAGATCATTAAGGCGCTCCCACACCTCAGCAAGGGTCTCTTGGTCAGCTTGGCGAAAGGTGGCGATCTCCCACCGCAGGCTCATAATTTTATCAACGGGGTGGAATTTGGCCAGGAACTTGGATGCGAGAGCATCCCAAGTCGCAGCGGTCCCAGGAGGAATAGAATGGAGCCACACCTTGGCCTTGTCACGAAGTGAGAATGGGAACAGTCGCAGCTTGACTGTATCGTCAGGAATCCCAGCGTAGCGGAAGGTCCCGCAGATATCGGAAAACAATGCCAGGTGCAGGTGCGGATCTTCACTGGCCATCCCTGAGAACTGAGCATTGTTCCGGATGATGTTCAAGATCGCAGGTTTGATCTCGAACTGATTGTTCATAATGTTGGGACCGAACCCAGGATACACACTCCCAGCTGTCGGAGTGGTATAATCTCTCATCGTTCGGGGTCGAGGCCTAACTACCTCTTGCTCATCTCCAGGATGGTGCTGCTCCACGTTGGGCACTCTTGGTTCAGCATCATCTGGGATTATGTTGTCACCCATTGCCTCTTGTACGGCTGCTGCGCGCCTTCGTGCGCGAGCGGTCCGTTCGATCTCGGGATCAAAGGGTACAAGTTCTTGTCTCTGCATGCACAATCACAACCAAGAGAAAACAAAACAAAGAAAATCAAAAACAACTGCTCTTGTAACAAAAGTTCACAACTCACGACGTTACACGCCCGAACATTCCCCGGCAATGGCGCCAAAAACTTGATGCTATGTTCGGCAAGTGCATCGGTCGCTGTCAAGTAATAAATGTTGGGAATAGAATCCCCGAGTGTCGGTCTCTTGAGGAATGCAGGTTGGGTGAACGAATTTCGTTGTGTGATAATTATTACACAAGCGGGAACAAACACAACTAGAGGGGTTTTGATTTGGTTTCCTATTATTAACAACAATAAAAGAAGTGCGGGTCGAACACACCGCTTCACAAGGCGAGATGGGTGCACGGCCGCGATGCCGAGCTTCATGAGGCGGATGGACGGTGCGCAAGCGAGTGAAGTGATCACTAGTGCGGAGAGTGAGGGTCGCAGACACCTCTTCACAAATCGCCGCTAGCTCTTGCTAACGCAAAACAAGCACAATGGGTGCGTGAGTGAGTGAGTGGAGGTGAAACGAATCACAAGCAAATGTTGATGAACAGAGAAGAAACAAACATTGCATTTAAACTAAACATCATGATATTCAAGTTCAAATGATTCAAAGAAATACTACAAAGAGGAGAAGAGGAAGACAACCAATGGACGAAGACTAGCGGCCATTCATGGCCGGAATGGTAGGTTGTCAAGCTACCTCCGGACTCTGGCGGACTGTGCTTCCGGCGTCGAGAGACTGTCACGATCTTTCCACGTGCTTCCGTCGTCTTCTACCTCAGGATTGCTGTTCTTCTCACCGGACAAAAATGGAGACTGCTTGCTTGAGTGCTTGCGGATGGCGGAGAATGCTTCCGAACGATGGGAAAATGATTAGGATGGCCGGAGACGACTTCCCCTTCCAGAGAAGATGAAGTGGAGATGGCTGGAAGTGGAAAACGGCGGCGTACGGACTGAAAATCCCGCTCTCGGAAGCCCGCCTATCCCTAATTTGTGGAACAGGTCATTATATAGGCGCTGGCGAAAATACTACGCACGGTCATTGGCGCACGACCAGTGGTCGTGCACGCTGGATTTCTGTGATCGTGCGCCTGTCTGGGCGGAACCTGTAAGCTAAGAAATTTATAAAATAACATGTTCGCACGACCAGTGGCGCACGACCAGTAGTCGTGCGCACTATCGTAAATGGTCGTGCGTTCGGTCAAACAAAACTCAAATTTTGGAGGTTGAGTGCACACGATCAGTGGCGCACGACCAGTGGTCATGCGCAATAGAACCAGTGATCGTGCGCAGTGTTCCTGTACAGAATTGTATCGGGAACACCTGCACGACTCCTGTTCCTATAGAAATGCTAATCAGGCCACTGAAAGTGGCACTCAACAATACGATAAGGCTAACAAGAAAGAATAAACATAAAACACACCAAAATAGGCCAAGAAGTGCACCTAGCATAGAACGACAAATATGAGCTAAAACAAGGCTAAAGTGCAGTGGAATGACTAGAGAAATGGCCCAGATGAGTCCATCTATGTGTATATAATTGGGACTCATCACCTATTCCAACAATTTCCCTGAGGAATTCATCTTTATCATGTACATTGATCCATATGCCTCATCTAAATAGCCACATCATTCTAGGGTAAATTCATGATCTTCCTGGCTAATCTCTTCTTTTTTTCATCTTTATCAAGGACTGGTAAGTGAAGGATTCTGATAATACTCCTTGCAGATATTTTCAAATCTTTTCATCATACAGAAGTCTTGATGTATCATCCTGCTGAACTTACCTCTCCATTTTGGAGAAATTCTTGGACTTCTTTTAACCAGATAGATGTCGATTCGGATAGAACATACTCCAATCCTTAGGAGATAAATGACATTCTTGATTTCTTCTGATGTGCACTTAGCCTTCTTGCACAATTTCATTGTCGATGTTCATCCTGGTGGAAGAGATGATCTTGGGAACCATTAGGGATCAAGCTGCAGAGAGTAGAAGAAATCTTTCTCGACAGGATGAAAGAAGCTCAGAGGCCGCACAAATGATTCAAGGATTTATGATGTATTTAAACCCTAATGTTTCAGAGATTCTAATTTTATATAAAATTAGAATACAAAGAGGCGTGCACCTATTTGGCAACAATTTTGAGAAAAATTTGCCAATAAATTACTAATTTTGATATGCCAATAGCTAAATATTGCATCATGATGACATTTTTCGGTGTCGTCCAGATCTTCTCGATGACATTTTATGTGTCGGCTAGATCGTCTCTACGACATTTTTCTATACTAAGCAGAAATTCCGCACACTTCCACAAAATTATTAGATAACCTTTATATTGATCAGATTTCTTGTCTTTATAACAATAAATCATTTAAACAGAAGATATAATAAAATATAATTAATATAATTCTATGAGAAATATTTCAATTCATATTAAGCATACAAAGCTCAATTTTGAATTGACTGAATTTTGCTTCATCATGGGGCTTAGTGAAGATGTCAGCCACTTGTTTGCCTGTTGGTACATATTTCAAGCAAACGTCTTCTTTCTCCACATGCTCCCTAGTAAAGTGATACCTGATCTCTATGTGTTTGGTTCTGTTGTGTGCCACTAGATTCTTGGCAATTGAGATGTCACTTGAGGAATCACAATACAATAAAGACTTCCTTATTTGTAGGTTGTAGTCCTTTAGTTGATGTTTGTTGGGAATTTGATACCAAAGATTCCTAATTTGAAGAACATTTACATAATAATAAACTTATTATGCTTGATGAAATCTTGATGATGCTTGAGACAGGTCCTCTTGGTAAATATTTGAATAGTGCTTAAGGTCACTAAGACCAAGCACTTATTTGTACTATATGACCTCAAGTATTTATTTGAAGTCATATTAACATCTATCTTGAAGACTGTACCTGAAAAGTTCAAAGAAAACTATTGAATTCAAAAGGTTGTGAAAGTCAGAAATTAGTTCAAGTAAAAATCGACGGGACGTTCTGTCGATTGAACTATAAACATCGACGGGTAGATAAGTTGACAAGATCGATCGACGAGACAGACCATCTATTCTGATATTCGACTGGACAAAGGATCGACTCGATCAATGTCGATCGACGGGATGATCTCAACATCGACGGGACGTACTACAATTCATTCAGAACTATTCTAAGTGCTTGAATAGCACGTGACAACATTAATTCTCCAACCTTTTCATGCCAATCAAGGAGCATTTAAATGGTACATCTATGGAAGATCTTAATGGAATAAATTCATTGAAGAATTGCCTATGGAATAATATAATCAATTATTATGACTCGAATATCAGACAGAATTATTCATTCCATTCTGATCCTTACTTACCATATGTGGAATATTCCTACTTGAGTCAAATTTGAAATATTCCCTTTTCTGATTAAATTTGAAGATTCAAATTCAGAGATAATTATATCTTCCCCATATACTTCTCTATTCCCTTTTTAGTTAAGGCATCATTATAAAAGGAGAAGATCTGGACCTGTTGAGACTAATGATCTGAAGAATACTAAAGATTCGACTGAAAAATATTTTAAGTATCTCTGCTATCAAGAGCAAGATCCTTCAAAATTCTCAAGAATCTTGTTAGATCCATATTCTGAAGAAAGAACTTGCTGAATATAAGAAGAAGGATTTTTGTTGCTGTTAATTCTCTTGATATAGATCTATACTTACAAGTTTCATTCTATTATCTATCAAGGGAGAAGAAGTCTACTGCTAGACCTCTACTGAAGAATTAAGATCTAAATCTTATTTTCTACAGAATCTATTATTGTAAACCACTGTAAATCTATAAATAGAGTGTAAGATCATTGTGATATGAGTGTAGGATTCCTGCGGAATGTGAGTGTAGGATTCCTGTGAGAATCTGAGGTAGGATCTTGGTGATCTGAGTGTATGATCTGAGTCATCTGAGTGTAGAATCTATTTGTAAAGATCTGAGAGTAAGTCTGATATTATAAAGAATGAGGTAGGAACTCTATTTGAGTTCTGAGTTTTGGAGAAGATTACCTAGGCTAACATATTGCTAGATAGGTAAATGGGGAAACTGGATTACTCAACTCTTGGGGAACCACTATAAATCCTTATGTCTTATGTGATTGCTTGCTTTGTACTTTTAATTTGAAAAAGATATCATAAATCACCCATCACACCATACACTCCCCACTAGGTGTGATCCTTGTCATTCCTTAATAATAATAATTGGTATCAGAGGTAAGTTCTGTTCTAAATAGCATTACATCTAAGGAACAAGATCTACTAAGGATTGATCTATACTCACACCATGGCTGGAGAAAATTACAAAAACTCAGTTCCATGAAATGACCCATATGCAGAAAGAAGAACTTTGACATATGGAAGGAAAGGGTGACGATTTACATGGAGGCATCTGATCCAAAGATTTTTATGACCATTGAAGATGGTCTATTCATTCCAATGAACACCTCATCCTCCAACACTAAAGATGCAGTTCCCAAGAAATATCTTGAAATAAGTAAAGATGAGATAGTGCTTGCCACCATGGAAAGAGGGCCAAAAATAATTTGGTAAGTGTTATAGATGATTCTACATTCCAAAATCTAGTACATTGTAAAACCTCCAAAGAAATGTGGGACTCTCTTATAGTTAACATGGAAGGAACAAATGAAGTAAGGGATGACAAGAAATCCCTTCTGAATCAAGAATATGAGGCATTCAAACAAGACAAGAGGGAGGCCATCTCCCAATGCTATGAAAAAAAATCAGAATTGTGATTGGTCTGAGAACCTATGGAAGGGTGTTCTCTAATTATGAGCTTAATTACAAATTCCTGAGATCCCTTCATAAAGAACCTGTGGAAATTAAGTAGGATGCTCAGCCTCCAACCCCAAATCTCCTCCTTTTTCGCTCTCTTCTTCTCCTCCAGTATTATGTCTTCAAAGAAAAATCGCTTGCCCCCTTGTAACCAATCCTCAAAGGGAAGCACCAACGATGATGAGGAAACAAGATGTTCCTTCACTGTACCTTCCTCATCCCGCCAGGCTTTAGGCTCCTCCATGCATAAGGTCTGATCAACCGGAGGAGGGGCATCCTGCATTCTTGTACGTAAAGAAACGGGGTCAGGCAATAAATTGGAAGAAAAACTAAAGGAAATATCATCTGAGGGGATAATCCCGGCTTCATCCCCCATAGGGTGCGGTAATGATGAACTGATGATATCATCAAGGATTTCACTAGACTCAACAACGCACGTAATGGCCTCCTCTATAACTTGGACTTCCTCACACTGGACCGAAATGGTTCTTTCAGCACAATTGAGGCTGTCCTCCTCCATGAGAGTGGGCACGACACCACGTAGGCCTGCAACATCCTGCAAATTGACCTCAATGACAATATCAGAAATAGATGTAGATTCATGTGTAGTGGGAGAAGACGTGCTTCTTAAGAGTTCGGACTCACTCTCCACACAAGGGCACAAATCCACGCAAAGTGGTACATGAACCCAAAAGGTATGGGTGGGTGGGGGGGGGGGGGGGGGGGGGGGGGGGGGGCGCATCAGAAACGGAGACATGAGGGACACTGATACTCGTGTCGATTCCAGAGACTTCAAGAAGTGAAGGTGGAAGGGATACGTAACCAGAGGAAGGGGATGTGCTCGCAGAATTCGAAGATGGGACGATCAGGGTATCCGGCTTTTCGTCATCCTCCAGTTGGCGAAGATAATCAGCACAGTCCTTCAAGGCATGCTCTCTACTTTTCAAAATAAACACTGCTTCACCGGCTTCGCCGGCACCCAAGGTGCGGCAGTCGTATAAAAGTGCGACAACAGAGGCGCAGTAGAGTTGCTAAAAGATTTATGGGCTCCGTACGGTTTCTGAACGACATCTACTCTTTGGGACACCTATCACTAGCGTGCGATGTGTCCCCACACCAACGACATCAGATATTCAAATGCCCCCACATGATACAGAAGAAGAAAATAGCATAATAAAGAATAAATTGAAAAGAATAAAAGACTCAATCGAAAACAATCGATTCACAACCAAAATCTCATCACGCCTGCATTCCCCGACAACGACGCCAAAACTTGATGCGTGTTCGGCAACTGCACCGGTCGCTGTCAAGTAATAAATTTGGGAATAGCTTCCCCGAATGTCGTTCTCTTGAGGAATGCAGGTTCTGGTGAACGAAACGTGTGGTGAGTCGATTGTTATGCGAGCGAATAAAATAAAACAGGGGCGTTGTGATTGGTGTCCTAAGCTATTGCGGAAATGAGAGAAATGCGGGTTGAAAAGGTCCGCTTCGCATGGTGTGGGTGAGTGCAGCGGCCGCGATGCCGCGCTTCGGTAAACGGGTGGAATGGCCACAGAGCGAGGTTTTGTGAGGGTCGTATTCACCTCTTCGCCAACATCACCACTAGTTATTGCTAGATGGCTTCACACACAAACAACTTAGAATATCACAACAACAAGGAAAGCTATTCTCACCAACGCAGCATCATTGCACATGAACAACAAGCAAGGATCTATAACATTAATCTAACGAGCGTTCATTACAACAACACAAAGAGAAAGCACAAGCATTAAAGTTTAGAAAGGACCAAAAAGAGGATGTCACAGCGTCTTGGGTTCTCGGCCAGAATGAGAGGTTGTTGGTCTCTCTCCGGGCTCGGCCCTCAGATGGTGTGCAGACTCGAAGTAGGCTGTCACCTCTCCAATGATCTACAACATTTCTATGGCCTCCACGACGAAGAATGCTTGAACTAGTGGCGGAGAATACTTGCAAATGCTCCCAGATGGAAGAATGGTGAAGGAGATCGCCAGAAATGGTCTCCTCTCATCTCCTCTGGTGGAAGGGACGAAAATGGCGGGATTCCTGGCTTTTCCTGCGAGGGGAATCGGGGTTTTTTTTGACTGCAGCTTTTCCCTCTTTAAATACTAAACAGGCAGAGTTTTGGTCACGCACGGGCGAATGCACGATCGTGCGCTGCTCGTGCGTTATTTAATGATAAAAACAGACTTGAAGACGAAGCTGCACCGCCCATGCGAGTTACTCACGCACGGGCAAACCCGCCCGTGCATAAAATGCACGGGTAAATTCAGAAATGCTAAAACAACAAGAAACAGGCAACCATGCGTTTTACTCACGCACAAGTAAATCCGCCCGTGCGTAAAAACGCACGACTAAACTCAGATCGCCTGTTTTCTGGCCAGATGAGAATGCACGACCGCAACCATCCGTGCGTCAAGGAAATGCACGACCGTGCGTTGTACACAATCATGAATTCTGGGGGAAAACTGGATGATCCGACCGCCTGCACACAAGACAAAACAGCTGGGAAAACACCTCCAGCACAAGATAAACATAGAAAAAGGATTGGGGAGCACCATGTGCTTACCCTCAATAACAAGTAGCGCAAATGCACACCGAAACGGACCTAAGAGTGCACCTAGCAAGGAATAACAAATATGATCGAAAACATGCCTAAAGTGTAGTGCATCGACTAGAAATACGGCCCAGATGAGTCCATAAATATGTATATAAATGGGACTCATCACACCCCCAGAATTAACCATTTGCACGTCCCGGGCAAACTACTCAGCTCTCCTGTTGGAACAATTGGATTTTAGAGTGTGATTGAGCGGTGGAGACTCATGCGAAGTCGCATGCTCACGTGCGTAAAAATACACTAGAATAGAATTAAACTCAAGATTATATCTAACTATTTCTAGAACAGTAATTTGAAATCTGCTTTACTTGGATGGTTAATCCCGGTGAATCTTTCGGTCGCGCACAAGGGAAAATAGCGTGACTAATGAGTAGAGTATTACTGCAATCAAAGCTCGGGACAATCTCCTAAGAAATCCATCAAAGTCGGTGTCCATAGGCTTGCACGTTCGCACTCTCTCTACTGCATGAGACGACTCGTATCTAAAATCAATAAGACTTATAGGTTAAGATTTGGCTTAGGTTGAGTTTAGGCTACATAAGTAGAAGGACGATGGGAATCACACTCAACATAACCTGAGCACTCAAGAGAATAAAAATAACCAATACAACATTTTAAAGAACTACACAACACCCCCAGACTTCAACTGAACACTAGGTGCGTGCTAAGCCAATCATACTTTGTTTTTGTCGAGAGAAAGTAATTGAAAGTTCTTTTTGAACAATATTTTTTTCTTTCCTTTTCTCTACTCGATGAATATCTTTTATAGGCTCAATAAAAGCTTCTCCTTCAGCTTTTTTAAGGCTACCATTCACCACAGAGATAACACCAAAGGTGATAGATAACTAAATTTCTTTCAGCTCATTTGTTGGTGCGAAAATAGGTTTGGTCGTATGGCTTTGGTGAGATTTTAGTGGAGTTAAACAAGGAGGCCAGGTAGGCTCAAGTGGGCTTGCAATGGTGATTACATTGGTAAGGATTTCAAAAGCCCAAACGGATCAAGAAATGGCCTAAATCACGCTTTATAACGAGTACTTCAACGCAATCGTTTCAAGAGTCGCCTAGTGCAAGTTCTAGCCACCGAGAAAGGTTGTCCTTCCTTCCGACCCTTGTAATAAGCTACTACTAGTCCAGCTACACTCGACCCTATGCTACCGTTGGATTCACCGGATTCACCACTAAAGTAAAATAAATTGCAGCTACTATAATAGAAATAACTAAATTATAACATTGAATTTTATTCTACTCTAATTGAATTCCTAGGCGTGACGGGAGCACTCGACTAGAGCACTACTCGAGTCGACATTTTTCTCTACTCCTCACTCCTACACTAACAATCCAATTCTTACGAGCGGGGAACCTCACAGCAATACCCAATAAGCGCGCGTGATCAAGTGCGCGTGAACTAAGTGCAAGTGTATATAATGTTCACAATAAAATTGAAAATTCCTAACTCAGGACATTCTTACATGCTATGCAAGTGTGTGCACGTGCACAACTCGCTCTCTCCCCAGACTTGATCGAAACCAAATAAAATAAAAAATCCGAACATAAGGAAAAGAGGGGTAGAGTGGACCTATGCTCACGAATGAGCATGCCAGAAGTGCGGTAATTCCATCTTTAAATTTTTTCCTTCCTCATCCACCACGCGAGAGCTTCAACCTACGATGTTAGCAAAAAGGAAATAACAGAACATAAAAGAAATTAAAAGGCAAACGGAACCGGTTTGTTCCCATGGGTTGTATCCCAAGGAGCCCTTTTGTTTACTATCCTTAAGGTGGACTAAATACCTATATTAAAGCAGTTTATAAAGTCTAGGAATAAGCAAAAGTCAATAAATCCTAATTATTATTACAAGCTCAAAACAAATCAGCTATAAGCAGATTTGAAGTAGTAACAACTGATGAAAGAAAAAGGTCCAGGGACCTGGTAGTAGGGGTGGAAATTAAGTAGGATGCTCAGCCTCCAACCCCAAATCTCCTCCTTTTTCGCTCTCTTCTTCTCCTCCAGTATTATGTCTTCAAAGAAAAACCGCTTGCCCCCTTGTAACCAATCCTCAAAGGGAAGCACCAACGATGATGAGGAAACAAGATGTTCCTTCACTATACCTTCCTCATCCCGCTAGGCTTTCGGCTCCTCCATGCATAAGGTCTGATCAACCGGAGGAGGGGCATCCTGCATCCTTGTACATAAAGAAACGGGGTCAGGAAATAAATTGGAAGAAAAACTAAAGGAAATATCATATGAGGGGATAATCCCGGCTTCATCCCCCATAGGGTGCGGCAATGACGATCTGATGATATCATCAAGGATTTCACTAGACTCAACAACGCACGTAATGGCCTCCTCTATAACTTGGACTTCCTCACACTGGACCGAAATGGTTCTTTCAGCACAATTGAGACTGTCCTCCTCCATGAGAGTGGGCATGACACCGCGTAGGCCTGCAACATCCTGCAAATTGACCTCAATGACAATATCAGAAATAGTTGTAGATTCATGTGTAGTGGGAGAAGATGTGCTTCTTAAGAGTTCGGACTCACTCTCCACACAAGGGCACAAATCCACGCAAAGTGGTACATGAATCAAAGAGGTATGGGGGGGGGGGGGGGGGCTCATCAGAAACGGAGACATGAGGGACACTGATACTCGTGTCGATTCCAGAGACTTCAAGAAGTGAAGGTTGAAGGGATACGTAACCAGAGGAAGGGGCTGTGCTCGCAGAATTCGAAGATGGGACGATCAGGATATCCGGCTCTTCGTCATCCTCCAGTTGGCGAAGATAATCAGCACAGTCCTTCAAGGCATGCTCTCTACTTTTGCAAAATAAACACTGCTTCAACAGCTTCACCGACACCCAAGGTGCGGCAGCCGTATAAAAGTGCGACAACAGAGGCGCGGTAGAGTTGCCAAAAGAATTATGGGCTCCGTACAGTTTCTGTATGACATCATACTCTTTGGGACACCTATCACTAGCGTGGGATGTGTCCCCACACCAACGACATCGGATATTCAAATGCGCCCACATGATACAGAAGAAGAAAATAGCATAATAACGAATAAATTGAAAAGAATAAAAGACTCAATTGAAAACAATCGATTCACAACCAAAATCTCATCACGCTGGCATTCTCCGGCAACGGCGCAGGTTCTGTTGAACGAAACGTATGGTGAGTCGATTGTTACAAGATCGAATAAAATAAAACAGGGGCGTTGTAATTGGTGTCCTAAGCTATTGCGGAAATGAGTGAAATACGGGTCGAAAAGCACCGCTTCGCAAGGTGTGGGTGAGTGCAGCGATCGCGATGCCGCGCTTCGGTAAACGGGTGGAATGGCCACAGAGCGAGGTTTTGTGAGGGTCGTATTCACCTCTTCGCCAACATCACCACTAGCTATTGCTAGATGGCTTCACACACAAACAACTTAGAAAATCACAACAACAAGGAAAGCTATTCTCACCACCACAACATCATTGCACATGAACAATAAGCAAGGATCTATAACATTAATCTAACGAGCGTTCATTACAACAACACAAAGAGAAAGCACAAGCATCAAACTTTAGAAAGGACCAAAAAGAGGATGTCACCGCATCATGGGTTCTCGGCCGGAATGAGAGGTTGTCGGGCTCTCTCCGGGCTCGGCCCTCAGATGGTGTGCAGACTCGAAGGAGGATGTCACCGCTCCAACGATCTACAACATTTCTATGGCCTGCACGATGAAGAATGCTTGAACTAGTGGCGGAGAATACTTGCAAATGCTCCCGGATGGAAGAGTGGTGAAGGAGATCGCCGGAAATGGTCTCCTCTCGTCTCCTCCGGTGGAAGGGACGAAAATGGTGGGATTCCTGGCTTTTCCCGCGAGGGGAATCTGGGGCTTTTTTGACTGCAGCTTTTCCTTCTTTAAATACTAAAGAGGCAGAGTTTTGGTCACGCACGGGCGAACGCACGATCGTGCGCTGCCCGTGCATTATTTAATGATAAAAATAGACTTGAAGACGAAGCTGCGCCGCCAGTTCAATTTACTCACGCATGGGCAAACCCGCCAGTGCGTAAAACGCACGGATAAATTCAGAAATGCTAAAACAACAAGAAACAGGCAACCGTGCGTTTTACTCACGCACGAGTAAATCCGCCCGTGCGTAAAAATGCACGACTAAACTCAGATCGCCTATTTTCTGCCCAGATGAGAATGCACGACCGCAACCATCCGTGCGTCAAGGAAACGCACGACCGTGCGTTGTACACAATCATGAATTCTGGGGGGAAAACTGGATGATCCGACCGCCTACACAAAAGACAAAACAGTTGGGAAAACACCTCCAGCACCAGATAAACAGAGAAAAAGGATTAGGGAGCACCATGTGCTTACCCTCAATAACAAGGAGCGCAAATGCACACTGAAATGGGCCTAAGAGTGCACCTAGCAAGGAATAACAAATATGATCGAAAACATGCCTAAAGTGTAGTGCATCGGCTAGAAATACGGCCCAGATGAGTCCATAAATGTGTATACAAATGGGACTCATCAGAGATCAATCTAGTATCCTGAAATCTAAGGATAAGAAAATCAAATATTTGGAGGACAAACTTCTTATTGAACGAAAGCTTGTATCAAGTTTCTCCAAACCTAAGACCATTCTTCCCTTGATTGATGGATTTTGCTCCACTCATAGAAGAGGCCCAGGATACCTTAAGGAAGGTAAATCTATTGAGAAAGAGGTCAACTTTAGGAAGGTAATATCACCCTCCAACAAGTATGATTAGGAATCTATTTATGGACACCTCAAGAATGAGTGCTCCACAAGTGGATTCAAGGATGTGCCTAATGCTTCAAAGGAACCTCATGAAGGAATCATCATGACGAAACATGAATCTCATGTGTTTAGGAAGAGGAAGACATCTTTTAAGAAGATTGACTTCAAAGGCAAAGCTGTGAGTGGGAATATCCAGCACCACAATCTTAAGCAGTACAATTCTATCTCCTCTTCCACACAAAGGAATCATGCTCCTTCTGACAGCAAGAAAAGGTGATATGACAAGTTTGAATGTTGGTGTTGTGGCAAGATTGGCCACTTTGCTATTGACTGTTGGTTCAATCAAACAGTCCCAAGGATAACCAATGCCAAGCTAACAAGCAATCTTGTTAAGATCCACTCAGCACATCTTGGAGGAGTTAGATCTAATATGTACTTTATGACTAACAGAAATCTAGGACCCAACCAGTCTTGGGTGCCTAACAAGAAATAGTTTATTTTTGCAGGTATGCCCAAAGACCAATCAACCTCCAATCTGGTATTTGGACAGTGGATGTTCCAGGCACATGACTGGAACAAAAAGCCTTTTAAAAGAATTCACTCCTATACAAGATGGCCCTAAAGTGATATTTGGGGGATCTGACAGAGGACAAACTAAAGGTTATGGTAAAGTTACTAATGGCATAGTTACCATCTCAAGAGTAGCTTATGTGGAAGGATTGCAACATAATCTGATAAGCATAAGTCAACTTTGTGATCTTGACTATGTGGTAGTTTTCCACAAGGATAAGTGCCTCATTAAGAAGACTGAAAACTCTGAAGTTATTCTTACAGGAACTAGGTGTGGGAATGTATATTGTCTCAATTTCCTTTGCTGTAATTAAGATGCTCCTATCTGTTTAATGGCCACTAATATGGCATCTCTTTGCATCCAATGGCACAAAAGACTAGCTCATATAAATTATAAGTACATAAATAAGCTCTTATCAGAAAACTTGGTCAGAGATGGTCCCAAGTGGAATTGTGCACAAGAATTCCCTTGCCATGCTTGCCAAATGGGGGAGCAAACAAAGGCCTCCTTCAAGTCAATTGGATTGAAAAATTCCACTAGATGTTTATACATGTTGCACATGGACTTGTTTGGCCCAATGTCAATCAAAGTTTAGGAGGCAAGTCTTATACATTTTTAATTGTAGATGATTACTCTAGGTTTGCATGTGTGTTCTTTCACAAACACAAGTCAGATACCCTAGAAGTTTTCACTACATTTGTCAAACAAATTCAGAATGAACTAAACTGTTCTGTAGTCAAAATCTGATGTGATCATGGAACAGAATTTCAATCTGGAGCAATGACAAACTTTTGTGAAAGTCTAGGTATCTCACAGGAGTTTTCCTCTCCAAGAACTCCACAACAAAATGGAGTAGCTGAGAGGAAGAATATGACACTCATTGAGGAAAGCAGATCTATGTTGAGTGACTCCTCTCTACCAGAATATTTCTGGGCTGAGGCAGTTAATATAGCTTGCCATGTGCAAAATAGGGCACTAATCAATAGAATTCACAACAAGACTCCCTATGAACTCTTGAAAGGCAAGAATCCAACCTTGGCCTACTTCAAGATCCTTGGAAGGATGTTCTATGTCCTAAACAATGGGAGGCATCACTTGACAAAGTTTGCTGAAAAATTCTTTGAAGGTATATTCGTTGGATATAGTCATCACAACAGAGCTTATATGATATATATAAAAATTTCCAAAACTATAAAAGGATACATTAATGTAGTATTTGATGAATCAAGCATAATACTTGAAGAGCCCTCTAGAATTTCTGTGACAGGCTTTAGTTCCAAGCTCATGGAACTGAACACATCAATCTCAGAAGAAGAAAAAGAACTCTCTCCCTCTCATACAATGGGAATAGATATAGGGGGAGTAGAAGACCAAGTTGATAATTCAATAGATGAAGACAATCAACAAGCTGAAATACCAGAAGCAGCACCCCCAGTTGAAGAAATCCCAGCAGAAAACTGAAATTTGTCCAATCCCATCAAGTTTTAAAGAAATCATTCACATGATCTGATCATTGGGCACATCAATCAAGGAGTACAAACCAGAAGCAGCTCATTGAATGAAGCACTATTTCTATGCTTCCTCTCACAAGAAAAACCAAAGAAGTTTAAAGATTCCAACAAAAATCCATTCTAGATTTTGGCTATGCAAGAGGAACTGAACTAATTCACAAGATGCAAGGTCTGGAAACTAGTTCCATAACCTCATGGTCACAATATAATTAGAACCAAATGGGTGTTCAAAAACAAATTGGATGAGCAAGAAATTATTATAAAAAACAAAGCCAGATTAGTTGCCAAAGGATATAGGTAGGAAGAAGGAATTGATTATGATCAAACCTTTGCACCTGTGGCAAGGCTAGTGGCAATCAGACTCTTCCTTGCCTATTCAGTCCACAAAGGATTTAAAGTCTACAAGATTGATGTGAAATCAGAATTTCTTAATGGAGATTTAAAAGAAGAGGTTTATGTAGAACAAACTCTATGTTTTATCAACTCAACTCATCCTGATCATGTTTATTTTCATAAGAAAGCACTCTATGGTCTAAAGCAAGCACCTAGAGCTTGGTATGAGACATTATCTTCCTTGCTCCTTGAAAACAACTTTTCAGGAGAAAAGAAAGATAAAACACTATTTCTTAGGGAAATCAAAGGTAAGATCTTGCTTGTGCAAATCTACGTTGATGACATCATCATTGGATATACAGATGACTACCTATATAAAAAGGTTTGCTATCCTTATGCAAGGAAAGTTTGAAATGAGTAGCATGGGAGAGCTAAAGTACTTTTTGGGTCTCCAGGTTAAGCAATATGAGGAAGGAATCTTCATTTCTTAAACCAAGTTTACCAAAGAACTCATTTAGAAATTTGGCATGGAGAGTGCAACCTCAATGAGGACTCCAATGGGAACAAATGTATCTCTAGACAAGGATGAGAAGGGGAAACCTTTTGATGAGACCATGTATAGATGTATTATTGGCTCCCTACTCTATCTTACTGCTAATAGACCAGACATCATGTTTTCTACATGTGTTTGTGTCAGATATCAAGTGAACCCCAAAGAATCTCATTACACCTCTGCCAAAAGAATTTTGAGATATCTAGAGGGTACACCTAATCTTGGTGTATGGTATCCTAGAAGCAGTAATTTTAAGCTAACAGGATATTAAATGCAGATTTTGTAGGCTACAAAGAGGATAGAAAAAGCACATCCGGAACATGTCAATTTCTAGGCAGAAGGTTATTCTCATGGAGTAGTAAGAAGCAAACAAGTGTTGTTATTTCTACTGCAGAATCAGAATATATCTCAGCTGGAAATTGTTGTGCACATCTATTATGGATTCCACATCATTTGAAAGATTATGATGTTCACAACAAGAGACACCTCTCTATTGTGATTCTTCACGTGCTATATCAATAGCAAAGAATCTAGTCTCGCACAGTAGAACAAAACACATTGAGATCAGGTAGCATTTCATCAGGGAGCATGTTGAAAAGGAAGACATTTGTATGGAATTTTTTTCCATCTGATAGACAAGTGACAAACATTTTCACAAAGGCCTTTGATGAAATGAAATTTAATCAATTCAAAATTGAACAAGGAATGTTAAATTTAGATTAATTTCAACTATAATGTGAAGGTCAAACATTTGGCATTCACACTTGATAGTTTAATTTTTTATTTATGTATGCGGGATCAAAATCTATCTTTAAAGAAATAATCCGCAAGAACAAAGTCTAAATCGACTTGACTGGGTGCCTATTGAAATCAATTATCTCGAAAAGGACTTCAATTCTTAATTACTATTCAAAAGTCAAAATATTGACTCTTTTATATTAGGCAATAATGTCAAATCAGGTATGCGCCTCTTGATCTACCTTAATTATACTAAATGTAGGGTTTGAATCAGGCTTAAGAATATATATATATAACTTAATCACTATCCACATATCCCACATCAATCTAGTATCTCGTTGATAGCGAGTTCTCCTTCTCCCACAATGGCGCCAAAACACAGCCCTTCCAAACAAAGCTCATTGATCATCGGGTGCGAACTGGTAAGAAATTGTTTTGATTCTGCCGAAATGACTGGGCAGATCTAATGTCTTCTAGCATGAAACTAGCTCATGATCCCAAGGCTATACAACATAGAGAAGGCAGAGAGATGAAACCCTTCTCCTTTATCGGAATCTCAACTATAATTGAATAGTTGAAGTGCTACTTCACTGAGTCTTTGTAGTAGAATCTCGGAGAGACAGACAGAGAGAGTCCTCTCTCCAACTTCCCTAGGATGAAAATTTGGTAGGAATAGTGGAAGCCTTGCCACTCGGTAGAGTGGGTCTACTTAGCGAACTGGAAGGACACGGAGATCGATTGATCAATATGCATATCGAGAGTGGATGTCGCCGCCCCCCTTGTCATGTCCTGGAGGATCTCAGACCGGGGAGGAGAGGATTGTTATCGTCACCCTTTCCCCCGGTGTATGCGAAAAAACACTTTTTAGTCCAAAGAACGAGAGTAGACTTTTTCTACCCGCCCTGTGGGTAGTTCCTCAGTAGCTCAGTGGTAGAGCGGTCGGCTGTTAACTGACTGGTCGTAGGTTCGAATCCTACTTGGGGAGGTTTTCTGAATTTGAATTTCTAGTGATAGCTAATTCATTGAATTCATTAAGGGGGCTTCGGGACTCGTAGAAGCAAGCCTTTCTCTGTAATCGTCGCCAGCCCTACTGTCTATAGGTCCCAACGTTGAGTACGATGCTGATTTATTCTCTTTATTTCCCAAAGAGTGGAGTGTGCCTCAAAATCCTGATTCAACAATGAAAAACATGTTCACTTATCTTATGTTCTTTTTTTCTAGCTGCTAGAAGAATGGAACTAGCATTTTTCTTCTGTCCAAGCTGGTAGATGGTTCTTACTTCGGTTAGTTGAAACCATCGGATAGCCAACTATATAGAAACATTTGTCCATGTTGATTGAGCAGAGTTGCTCGGAACAAGGTTTTTTTTTTGTGTGTGTGGGGGGGGGGGGGGGGGGGGGGTAGGGAATGATTCTATATAGAATATGGTTTCTTCTTTCCTTCAATGAGTTCATTCCTTTTTCTCTCATCTTTCGGATTTCTTTGCTAGCCGAGGCGAGCGAAGCGAAGAAGAGTAGCGGCATTCTTTGACTATTTGCATCTTTCTCTGAGTTAGCTGTAGCATTTCAAACTCTCTCACTCTCTTCTTTACGAGGTTGGTTCAAAAGCGGAGGATTGAGTTCTCATTCCGCAGAAAGGCGAGCGATAGCGAAGTTCATGCTTCTTATCGGAATGATTTGCTATATATAAAATGAGAGAAAGAATGAAGGAAGAAGTGCTACTATGATGCCCAGTTTTTCTTATCCCTTACTTCACCCACCTTTAGCCCTCGCTTCTATCATCCGACATCGATGCTTCCTTGACAAGGCAATGTGAGCAACGTGCTGAGTGCTGAGATCTATCTAGAGGTTTGTCGATCCAAGGTAGCACACAAAATGGAGGCGCGAAGTGACAAGGAGAGCGTAGCGAAGTTCGCAAATCGACTACCGAAGTTACTGAACCACCACTTCTTGATCAGTTCGTTACTGCGGAGCGAACACAAGACTCTTTGTTTGGAGTGGAATCCTGTTTCGAAGTTTGGATATTAGGATGGTGATTCCGAGTTACCCTATTTGGATCAGAATTCCAAAAGGTATAGGTAAGCCACCCTCCAACTCTTTCCTATGGAGTAGGAAGAGATAGGGCTTCAACAGACACATCCATAGAATCTGAGATAGAATAAGCTAAAGTCGATGCGAGCGATAGCGAAGGAAGGCGCTAGTTTCTTTGATTTGGAAAGTATCAAAGAAAGTAGAAAAAATTTACTCTTCTGCAATTCAGAAAGCTGTTCTCAGCCCCTTACAACCCTACCAACGGATCAAGGGACTACTTGCCCGAGGAGAGCCTAGCTTAACCCAGCCCAACGACCCTATGGGTCGCCTTTGAAAGCTCTATCTCAACAGTTTTTTCAATATAGCCAGTGTGTCGGTGCATGTGTATCAGCCACAGAAGAGACTGACTCACCCCCCGAAAGGTCATTGCTCTAACCGACAGCTGGGGAAAGATTTGATGGGATTGGTCTCTTTGCTATAACATAGTAAAAGGAAGGAGGACTTTGATCCCATTGAGAAATAGGTTGCCCACTTTCTCTCTGTCTTTGGATCTAGCTAGAAAAGGAAAGAATGAGGGTGCTGCTCAAGTTAAGCTATGTCGCCCTAGTTCACCAATGAAGTCGTATGTGGCTTGGCATCGCTGTGGACATCTAGGCCCGGTCCTGACTTCGGTCAATAATGACAAAAGAGAAAAAGAAAGCTTTCTTTGAGAAGAAAATAACCCTTGATTTGATAAGAAAAGAAAGGCGCATGGGCGTAGTCATAGCAAGGAAACGACCTTTGACCTCTTCCTCTGATTTTCTTTAGCGTAGTCATTGCAAGGAATAAGGGCAGGCTTTTTTCCTTGTGAACTTTCAATTGGAGCGAAGAAAACTCGAGTGATACATATAGGGATAAAATGAATTGATAGGTAATGTGGAAGATTTGAAAAACCTGTCAGTCCTACCTTGCTTGCTTCAGCTGGTGTACTTCTATTATTTGTCTAAGAAACCGAACCCTAACGATTCAACTTTCATCTGTTCACTGTAAAAGGATGAAAATCAGATCAAACTCGGGCTAAACTAGATGACCGGAATTCGGGTACACAAGGCTCGATGAAAATGGAGTCTCGGAATCAGAATACGATACGCATAGGAAAGGAAAGGGGCTGGACATACTAAAGGCCACAGGCAAGAGAAAAAGAAATCGACTGTCGTACTTGAGGGTACTAAAACTAATGGGTACAAGCAAGCGGGCTGAAGAAGACAAAACTTCACGAAATACAAGATTATTCGCATTGGACAAAATGTAAAACACAAAGCGAAAAACATGAATGTGTCCCAGGCTGAACTCATTAACCAATTAAGCAAATGTGACGAATGGCTCAACGTGTATAATCAGCCTGGTCATCTTTGAAGACATTCAAAGCATCATATGGCTAATTGCTGCATCAGGCCTAGATTTCATCCTCTCATGACCTTCTCTAATCTTCTAGAGATAGGTATTGGAATTCTATCAGAACGCAAAATTAAACAACAATTGGAAAAGGATAAAGAGCAGTATAGGAAGTGCGGCCATCAAAATCTCTGCCAGCAGTATTAATCAACATCTTTATCTTCCACTACTGGAAGAAGAGGAAGACGAAGAGTCAATCTCTGAGGAAGACATGCAATCTGCCTTGGAATTATGTGAATACACTGAAGAGACATAGGGGTCATTGTATAGAATGAAAATGAATTCACCAGGTAAACTATTTATAGATATTGTTGGAAAAGAACTAATCTGCAAACCAGGATCAGTTGACAGAATCTCCAGGGATATGTTCTCCCTTATGACAAGGATTTTACTAGTCAAGAAAACAAATTATAGTAGACTCATATTTGAAAAGATAGTACAAAGTCTAGACAGCCCAAGTTTTGGCAGAATCATCTCCCTCTATCTCTATATATGCTTACCATCTCAAATGGATCCCGGCCTAGGGATTCCTATACATTATCTGAAAAAGATTGATCTAAACACACTAAGAAGATGGGATCAACATGTCCATCATCCAGGAAGGAGCAAAGAAACAACACCTACCGAGAAGAAGAAAGGAAAAGTCTCTCTCCCAGCCCCCCATTCTCATGAGGGGGAGTCCATAGCCCCCCATTCTCCTGAGGAGGAGTCCACAACACCACTATTTTCTACAACAGTCCCACTGCCAACTACACCTGCTCAAGAAGTTACTGAAGTAATAGGTGAATCCAATGAGCAAACTATGACAATCCCCTCTACCATTGAAGATGATTTTGAGAGATCTTCAAATAGACAAAATCATTACTTAGTTAGAACAAATACAACCAAAGACATCAGAAGTTACTGATGCAAACCAGATAACACCACCTTAGAAATCAAACTCCATTGCTGAAATAGAGGTAGTCATCTCTCAAAATGATGATGAGGGGGAGTCTGAGTTGAAAGACTCTACCCATAATCTTCCTTACAAGACCCTTAAACAAGAGGACATTGAAGATGAGCTGACAGGATGGGAAATTGTTCTTTATAAAAGAAAAGGAATTCCAGAAAAATCTTCACCACCCCAGCAAGCAAGAGCAGACACACCAGACTGTCTCTATGAGGACATGGATTTGGCAAAAACACACCAAGTACCCCTCCAATTGTACAACAAACATTCATCCCCACTAGCACAATGCGTGAAACATATTCATCCCCCCTTCTAAATCAGATTCAAGTTCTACTTGAGATCCAAAGAAAGAACATAGAATCTTATACAAATCTGTTCAAACTCTGAGGCAAGAAATGAAGTAGAATTACTCAGCTTTACAAACGAATATAGAAAAGATGACTATGCAATCCTATAAATTCTTTGACACAGCAGGAGGAGCAGTTGATTACACCGCCACATTGTTAAAGGATGCCAACAAATTCATATATGATATCATCAAAAATCAGTACAATACTAATGAAAACCTGAGGAATGCCTTTGCAGATTCTGATTATAACATCCAGGACAATAGAAGAATCATACAGAAAATAATAGATTGAACTACTGAATTCAGAAGACTGTGAAAGCCAGAAATTAGTTCAAGTAAAAATCGACGGGACAGTCTGTCGATTGAACTCTAAACATCAATGGGTAGATAAGTTCACAAGATCGATCGACAAGATAGACCATCTATTCTGATAGTCGACATGACAAAGGATCGACTGGATCAATGTCGATCGACGGGATGATCTCAACATCGATGGGATAGACTTCAATTCATTCAGAACTATAATAAGTGCTTGAATAGCGCGTGATAGCATTAATTCTCCAACCTTTTCATGCCAATCAAGGAGCGTTTCAATGGTGCATCTATGAAAGATCATAATGGAATAAATTCATTGATGAATTGCCTATGGAATAATATAATCAATTATTATGACTGGAATATCAGAAAGAATTATTCATTCCATTCTGATCCTTACTTACCATATGTGGAATATTCCTACTTGAGTCAAATTTGAAATATTCCCTTTTCTGATTAAATTTGAAGATTCAAATTCAGAGATAATTATATCTTCCCATATACTTCTCTATTTCATTTTTAATTAAAGTATCATTATAAAAGGAGAAGATCTAGACCTGTTGAGACTAATGATCTGAAGAATACTAAAGATTCGACTAAAAAGAATTTTAAGTCTCTCTACTATCAAGAGCGAGATCCTTCAAAATTCTCAAGAGCCCTGTTAGATCCATATTCTGAAGAAAGAACTTGCTGAATATAAGAAGAAGGGTTTTTGCTGCTATTAATTATCTTGATATAGATCTCTACCTACAAGTTTAATTCTATTATCTATCAAGGGAGAAGATGTCTACTGCTAGACCTCTACTGAAGACTCAAGATCTAAATCTTATTTTCTACCGAGTCTATTATTGTAAACCACTGTAAGTCTATAAACATTGTCTAGGATCATTGTGATCTGAGTATAGGATTCCTGTGGAAGCTAAGTGTAGGATTCCTATGAGAATCTGAGGTAAGATCTTGGTGATCTGAGTGTAAGATCTGAGTGATCAGAGTGTAGGATCTATTTGTAAGGATCTGAATGTAAGTCTGATATTATAAAGACTGAGGTAGGGACTCTGTTTGAGTTCTGAGTTTTGGAGGAGATTGTCTAGGCTAGCACATTGCTAGATAGGTGAAGTGGGGAAGTGGATTACCCAACTCTTGGGAAACCACTATAAATCCTTGTGTCTTTTGTGATTGCTTGCTTTGTGCATTTAATTTGAAAAAGATAACATAAATCACCCATCACACTATTCACCCCCCACCCTCTAGGTGTGATCCTTGTTATTCCTTAAGAATAACAATGTTGAATCCAAAACAATTGAGCACAACAGCTCCCAACAGAGATGTATTCTGACTCTGTAGTTGATATAGCAACACTGGTTTGGATTTTACTACTCCATGAGATTAGTCTTCTTCCAAGGAATTAACATGTCCCTGAAGTGTTTTTCCTATCTTCCTTGCATCCTGCAAAGTCTGCATCTGAAAAGCATGTTAGTTCAAAATCATTACTCTTAGGGTACCATAAACCAAGATAAGGTGTACCCTTGAGGTGTCTCAAAATCCTCTTGGTAGAGGCATAGTGAGAGTCCTTGGGGTTCACTTATTATTTGGCTCAAACACATGTAGCAAACATCATGTATGGTCTACTAGCAGTTATGTAGAGCAGAGATCCAATGATGCATCTATAGATGGTCTCATAAAAAGGTTTCCCTTTCTAATCCTTGTTCAGGGACACATTGGAGCCCATTGGAGTCCTCATTGAGGTTGAAATCTCCATTCCAAACTTCTTTATGAGCTTTTTTGTGAACTTGGTCTGAGAAATGAATATTCCATCCTTAGATTGTTGCACTTGGAGACCAAAGAAGTATTTCAGCTCTCCCATGCTGCTCATTTCAAATTTCCCTTGCATAAGGTTGGCAAACCTTTTACAATGGTGATCATCTATTGATCCATAGATTATGTCATCAATATATATTTGGACCAGCAATGTCTTGCCTTTAATTTCCCTTAGGAATAATGTGCTGGGAAAAACCCTTATGATTTATCTAACAAATTATTTAAAGTGATTTCACCAGTTAGGTTACATTACCCACATTGTATAGAAAGGGTAAATTGGTCATTAGATGTCTTAGGATGTCACACTCACCTTAGAGTATCAACACTAGGTCACGATAAGCATAAATTTAGTTGAGTTAAAAACTTGCGTCGAATAGAAGTCGACGCAACTTTGACTAGATGTCGACGTAACTCTGACTGAAAGTCGAAGCAACTCAGTCATCCTGTCAGAGTATAAGTCAAGTCGACGCAACGTCGAAAGTAACTCGACGCAGAAGGAAGATCTGTTCGACGCCATCTTTGAAGTCGACGCAACTTCGACTTTTATTTGACGCAGAAGATGAAGTTCAAGTCAAAGCCTTCAACTCAACGGATTCGTCGATAAGGAACCGACGTAACGTCGACATATGAGTTCAGCCAGAGCTAACATGGAATTCAAAGCTACACCTATAAGAACTCAGAGGTGCGCTGACATGAAGAATGATGAAGTCGATGCAGCGTCGAATACATTCTGAAAAGGAAGCTTTTTCTGCTGTCCTCGTAACACCTTTTTATAAGGACCACAAAGCTAAAGATGATTCTTCAATGACTCATTTATTACCAAGAGTGGAATGGAGTATTCCAGGACACAACAAAAACATTCTTGGAAGGTATTCAAATCTGATGGACGGGTCGTCATCAAAAGAAGAAAGAGAAATCTGATGTCCAATAAGAATTCCTTTTCTGGACAGCCCAAAATAAGAAAGAAATTCAAATTCAATCATGTAGAATAAGTATGTTGAAGAGGAGAAGAAAACATAATTTTGATCGCATTATTATTCATCTGTTAAAAAGGGTTCTTCTGCTTATTCCCCCTACAACACAAAGACAGAAAAATAAGTGCTCTCCCTGCACAGGAAAAGAATACAACTGCTTCTTCTTCTTCATCACACAACATCTTGTTTACAAGAAGTGCTCTGAGAATAAGGATCAAGCAAATAACCCTTGCAATCATCACAATCATAAGTAAGTGTTCATCATATTCAGATCCAGTGAAAAACAGAAGCTGCAGTTCATGAGAAATTGCTTCTAAGGAATTCTAAAAGCAGAATTCTATTCTCCCTCTTCTTTCTATCTTCTCCTTTATTCTACAACTGTAAAAGAGTTTTATTAATCCCTCTTTCAAAGGATTCTGTGGTTCTAAGAGTCTCCTTATCAAAAGACTCAGTGGTTCTAAGAGTCTCCTTATCAAAAGACTCAGGCAAAGGTAGTGCAATCCAACCAGAGAGGTAGAAGGGAGGAGTACTCACATTTTGGGGAACCTCTACAAAATTCATGTGTCCTTTGTGTTTGATTTTCTGTGCTATCCCTATTTCCAGTTTTCTGCGTTTATATTTCCTGCAATCTGTGTTTACTTTATTCTGTCTTTTGGATTGCTGATTGTATAATATTTAGTGTTTTTATTGTGTGTGGATAATTATGGTAGAAAATATTTAAAACTCTATTCACCCCCCTCTAGAGAATACTCAGAGGCACAATGTGCTCTTTCAATTGGTATCAGAGGGAGGTTGATCATTAAAAGTTTAATACCTTGATCAAAAGATCTCCTCCTCCCATTTCTTTACAATAAATTAAGTTAAAAACTATTTTCTAACGAAAATGAGTTATAAGGATTATGCATCAAAAAGACCACCAATGTGTAAGATAAATAAGTTTACACTCCGGAAGGCCAGAATAAAGCTTTACATGAAATCAATTGATGAAGACATTTTTAATGTCATTATTACAGGTCCCCCAGTCCTAGTGAGAAAAGATGTTGATGGGACAGTAACACAAACTAAAATCCCTAAAGCAGAGTATACTGATGTTGAGAAGAAGGTGAAGGCATTTGATGCCAAAGCTATGAATATCCTGGTGTCAACTATGTCAGATGACATATTTCATAAAGTTGCTGATTGCAACTCTGCCAAAGAAATCTGGGAATCTCTTTCCAGATTATTAGAGGGCAGATCTGATGAAAGAAAGGACAAGAAGTCCCTTCTCATTTCCCAATATGAGAACTTTAAGAAAAAGGCTGATGAAAGCATAGCTGAAATGTATGACAGGTTCAGCTTCAACATAAATGAACTAAGAGGCCTTGATAAAGAAATTTCTCTGACAGAACTTAATGAAAAGCTCCTCATGTGCTTCCCAAGCACATGGACTCAAGAAGATGGGCCTTCAGAGATTCTAGATGTCTCAGTGAAATATCAATAGATGCTCTGCTATGGAAGCTCAAGTCCCATGAGCTCTTATTAAAAAGCAGGGTTGAGTCAGAAGCCCATGAGAAAATCTCAACTCCTAAAGAAAGGACACTTGCACTAAAGTCTGTTGAATCAGAGCCATCCAACTCTAAAGAAGAGATGTTTAATCTCTTAGCTAAATGATTCAAGAGATGGGTCAAGACAGAGGACTCCAGAAGGAAAGAGAGGAGTTCAAGCAAACTACTGTTTGACAAAACTCCTAAATAGGAAATTATCTGCTTCTCTTACAGAAAACCTGGACACTTTGCCACTGAATGTCTTGAAGAAGAAAAGAACAAAATCAACAAGCAGAAGAAGGAACACAAGAAGAAATCCTTCATGAGGAAGGATAAGAAAAGAGGAAAAGGATTCATTGCTGAAACCTGGAGTGATTCAGAGTCTAAGCCAAGCTCCTCCTCATCTGATAGTGATGAAGAGTGTGGAACTGAAGAAGCCTGTTTAATAGCTCTAGAAGGCTCTAATGCTAAAGGTCAGGTAACAATTTTTGATGATTTTGACTTCTCTTCAGAAGATTTTAAAGATTGTTTCAAAGAATTCTGTCAAGATTACATTAACAGTCAAAAGGAACTTAACATAATCAGAATAGAACTGAAGACCATAGGAAAGATATGTTGTACTCAGTAACTATGATCTGAGAGGTCAATTGTTTAAGAAAGAAAAAGAAATATACACATTTGTTAATGAAAATTCTGATTTAGAGAAAGAACTTACAAAGGCAAAAGTCTTTAAGGACTCACTCAATGTAAGGAGTCAAAAGATTTAGGATATCTCACAAAACCTCTCAAAGGTATTTGATCATCTTGATCTAGAATCACTACCATCCACTAGATCACGAATCCCTAGCAAACTTGCTTTGGAAAATCCTGTAGCATTCATTAGGTCTAGCATGAATCAACCTAATAACAGCTTAGAATCAGGTGAAGAACAAAATAATAACCTTAGTAAACTCACTATATTAAATATGGTAAACACAACTAATCAAACAGAGATTCTAGGTAAACACCCCTTAGAATGATAAACAAAAATTATAAAAATCTTATTAAAAAGAATCATACGTCAACTAGAACTCGACGCAGTTTTAAAGATGCGTCGAATGCAACTCGACGGAGTTCAGCATATGCGTTGACATCAACTCGAAGCAAGTATGAGGGTGCGTCAAATTATATTCGACACAACCAATATTCTGCATCGAATTATTATCGATGTAACTATGCAGACACGTCGAATTACACTCGACGCAACTCTAAAGATGCGTCGATTTCTCATCGACGCATGCTTCCAGCAAGAAATTTTTAGACATCTAAATCTCTCTCCTCTTGCATTCCTAGATGTTTCTATTGTTTTAAAATTGAGCACATCGCCAAACATTGCTGGCAAAACAATGCAACACTTCTTCACCTTAAGGGGTATACTGAAAGACCATCTTTTTCTTTCATAACTCTATATGATGATAGAAGAAAGGGACCCCAACAAGTGAGGGTCTATGCTAATGTTTGATTTCATGTGCAGAAAGGAGACTGTTCAACCACAAACTAGCAGTAGTATCTGTAAAGTGGATGCTCCATGTATATGACTGGAGCAAAAGAATTGCTGGACAACTACAAGGCTAAGGAAGGGACTAAGGTAATTTTTGTGAATTCCCACTCTGGTCAAACCAAAGGATATGGTTTTCTCAGGATTGGGGAAGTCTCTTTCTCTAAGGTAGCTTATGTTGAAGGACTTCAACATAATCTAATTAGTATTCATCAGTTGTGTGCCGGTGAATACAAAGTTGTATTCACTAAGTCTTTATGTCATATAGTTAGCTCTGTAACTGACAAAATTGTGTTGACTGGCCTTAGGAAAGGTAAGGTTTATGTTGTAGACTTTGAGTATACTAAGTCAGAGATCTGCTTATTCAACTCTCAGTTAGAAAACAATGAGCTGTGGCATAAGAGACTCAGTTATCTTAATTTTAAGACCATTGCTAACTCTCTAAGCTTAACCCAGTAAGAGGCTTACCAACAGGTACGTTTAATAAATACCATCTCTGTAGAGCCTGCCAACTAGGAAAGTAGGTCTAATCATCATTCAGACCAATTGCTAAGAATGATTCCCCTAGAATCCTATACCTATTGCACAAGGACCTATTTGGTCCTATCTCCACTCAGAGCTTAGCAGGTAAGTCCTATACTCTAGCTATTGTGGATGAATTTTCTAGATTCAGCTGGGTGTTCTTTATAAAAGCTAAGTCAGACACCTTTAAGATCCTCTCAAGATAAATTAGGCATATTCAATCTGAATTTACAACTCAGGTTGTTATGATCAGAAGTGATCATGATACTGAGTTTGAAAATCAGTTAAAGTGTAGATTCTGTGAGGATGAAGGGATAAGACAACTTTTCAGATCCTAGAACCCCCCAACAAAATGGGGTGGCAGAAAGAAAAAATAGAACCTTATTTGAATCAAGAAGGGCATTATTGGCTTAATCCAATTTGTCAAAGTCCTTTTGGACTGAGGCAGTGAATAATGCCAACTATGTTTTGAATAGAAGTCTCATTCACAAGACAAAGTTGAAGACTCCCTATGAGTTATTGAAGGGAAAGGCACCTATAGTCAATTACTTTAGGATCTTTGGTTGCACTTGCTTTATCCTTAATAATGGGAAAAGTCATCTTGCCAAATTTGACAAAAGGCTGATGATGGAATATTTTGGGGATATTCCTCATCAAGCAAGGCCTATAGGTGCTATAATAAAAGCTCTCTCAAGATTGAGGAGTCTGTCCATGTGGTCTTTGATGAAGCAAACATGTTTTATAAGGGGATGGAAACTTCCACCAGCACTATTCTGCAGGAAGAAGACCAACTAGCAGATACGTTTGAAAGGCTCAGCATCATAAAACATTCACCATTGTGTCAAGACAAAGGAAAATAGAAATTTGACACTGATTTAGATGAAGAGGAACTTACAGCACCTGAACTACCAACCACTGAGATCGTTCTATAGAATGAAGATGGTGCTCCCACTGTCAATGAGCAAGTGGATCTTCAGGAAGAAGAGAATCTCCTTAATAACTCAACAAGAATCAGGATGACCCTAAATCATCATCCTTCAACACAAGTTATAGGAGATTTGACTGTGGGAGTAAAGACAAGGAATCAGCTAACAAATGAAGCAATGCTATAATGTTTTCTCTCTCAATATGAACCTAAGAAGTTTGGAGAAGCAGATAGTGATCCCTACTGGATATCTACAATGCAAGAAGAGCTAAAACAATTTGATAGAAACAAGGTCTTGACATTGGTTGATAGACCAACAAATTACCCAGTCATTGGAACAGAATGGGTATTCAAAAACAAGATGGATTAAACAGGAGTAATAGTCAGGAACCAGGCCAGACTGGTGGCTCAAGGATATAGGCAAGAGGAGGGGATTGACATCAACCAGACATTTACTCTAGTAGCAAGACTGGAGGCCATTAGAATGTTCCTTGCATATGTTGCACACATGAAGATTAAAGTCTATCAGATGTATGTGAAGGGTGCTTTCCTAAATGGAACTCTTCAGAAAGAAGTGTTTGTGGAGCAGCACCCAAGTTTTGTCAATCCATCTTTTCTCTCCTTTGTATATAGGTTAGATAAAGCACTGTATGAACTCAAGCAAGCTCAAAGAGCTTGGTATGAGACCATATCCACCTTCCTTCTGGAACACTCCTTTGAAAGAGGGAAACTGGATAAAACACTCTTCACAAGAGCACATAAGAATCAGCTCTTACTAGTGCAGTATATGTAGATGATATTATATTTGGGTCAACAGATCAATGACTATGCAAAAGATTTGTTTACCAAATGCAGTCAAGATTTGAAATGAGTAGCATGGTCGAACTATCCTATTTCCTAGGCCTCCAAGTAAGGCAGAATGCAAATGGCATTTTCTTATCCCAATCCAAGTATACCAGAGAACTCATCAAAAGGTTTTGGATGGAAAATGCCTCTGTCATGAAAACCCCCATGATTACTAATGTTGTTTTAGATAGAGATGAAAAGGTTAAGTCCTTTGATCAGAAGATTTACAGAGCAGTCATTGGCTCTCTTCTCTATCTGACAGCTAGCAGACCAAATATAATGTTTGCTACATGTATATGTGCTAGGTTTCAGGTTGACCCCAAGGAGTCCCACATGAGTTCTGTAAAAAGGATACTCAGATATCTAAAGGGTACACCTAAACGTGGCCTGTAGTATCCAGTAGAACCTGGATTTCAATTTGTTGGTTATTTAGATGCAGACTATGCTGTATGCAGGCTGGATGGAAAAAACACCTCAGGAATATGTCAATTCCTAGGTGCTAGACTGATCTCATGGTTATTAAGAAGCAAACCATAGTCTCCACTTCTACAACTGAAGCTGAGTATATAGCTGTAGGAAGCTGCTGCTCACAACTACTGTGGATGCAAAATCAGTTATTAGACTACAACTTTTCTCTTGTCAATTCCACAATATTTTGTGATAGCTCTAGTTGTTGGGTCCAGCGTTCCTTTACTTGACCTATAACGCCTTTCCTACTTCCTTTAAGAAAAAGTAGCGCCCTTCCCATTAGTCCGGGCTTTTGGTATAGTTGTTTGCGCTTGATCCTACAAGTGGTATCAGAGGAGGTTGTGGGTTCGAGGCCAGGGGGCGTTGATTAAATCCTGAAATTTCTCTACCTGTATGGGTCCCGGTAGGTCAGGCGGTCGCGACCATGTGAAAAGCCACCTCTGAGCCATATGATGCACCATCTCTGAGCCATGTGGAGCACCTCTAAGCTTGTAGGTCGTGTTGGATGCTGGAGGCGGGGGGGGGGGGGGGGGGGGGGGGATTGATGGGTCCAGCGTTCCTTCACTTGACCCGTAGCGCCTTTCCTACTTCCTTAAAGAAAAAGTAGCGCCCTTCCCATCAGTCTGGGCTTTTGGGATAGTTGGTTGCGCTTGATCCTACACTAGTGCTATTTCTATAGCTTTCAACCTTGTTCTCCACAGCAGAACTAAGCACATAGATATAAGGCACCACTTTCTCAGGGACAATGTTGAGAAAGGTAAGATCAATCTTCAATACATTTCCATTGATATTCAAAGGGCTGACATCTTCACTAAGCCACTTGAAGAAAATAAGCACAAGTTCTTCATCAATTCACTGGGAATGCTTGATGAACCCCTTAGGACACCTCTATTATGTATTCAAACTTATTTTTTATAGAAAGGTATTGCTGGAAAAAATAGCAAAAATTTTATGAAAAATATAACTGTTTAAATCAGAGCTGCGTCTAATAAAAATCGATGCACCGTTGATTTCTAATCGACATCAACTTCGAGAGAATAATGGGATAGTTCATTCAAATAACACTCGACATTGCGTTGAATACATATTGATGCTTACGTCGACATCATTGTTGCTGACTATATTTGGAGCCACGTCGATTTCTACTTGGCGTTACGTCGACTTTGCAAAACGCACGCAGACTACTTATAGAAGCGACATCGATATGTTTTGGCGTGCTAATTTCATCTCTTTTTGACTTTGCTTTGAATATAACCCTAAGTTGCGATGATTCATCTACTCAAAGCAACTCAGGCATTCGACTTTATTGTGCTTTTCAAATTCTCTCCCTCCCTATCTCTTTCATCTTCCTTTCTACTTCTCTCTTTCTGTTTCTGTGCAGGTACTCACAGGACATCAATGGCGTATCCTACAAATCAAAGAGATATTGTCAAAGCAGTTGATCTAGATCTAGAGACTTTGCTATCTCAATTCAGTTCTCTCTACATTGATTTCTCGAAAGAATGTTATCGAAAGTTGTGGGCTCAACACAAAAGGTTGCGAGGCCTAACTACTCAAATAAAGGCAATTGATACAGAAATAAGATCATCAGTATTGCATGCTGTTGTCTTTATATACTTTTTCAACGATAAAAAGCAGGGGAGAAGTGTAACAGCAGGCCACCCCAAGACTCAATATACACTACAGCAATCCCTTTGTCCATTGTTTTTGAAGGAGAGCCTCCCATTGATGGCGCAAATCTCGCACAGCGCTATAGGCGGTAGCTCGACTGCGGCACGAAACGGCAGTGTACCGATCGTTCAAGTAATATAAAATGGGAATGAATCCCCAAGTATCGATCTCAAAGGAACACAGTAAGGTGGAGTTTATTATCGAGGAAGGACTTGAGATTAAAGTCCTTTTGAGCGGATGGATGCGGAAACGGGGATTTTGGATTGTGGAAAATAAAGAGAAAATGCTATTACTACTCCTATGCAATGCCGCTATGCAATGCTTCGCTTGGCGGAATGGAGACTAGGCAGGCCTTGAGCGCGCTGCGTCGCAAGGGCGGATGGACGAGTAGGCAGACGGAATCGAACTATGCAGGCCTTGAGCGCGCTGCTTCGAAGGGCGAGTGGATTACACGGGCCGCGATGCCACGCTTCGGTAGGCGGATGGACGAGTAGGCTAACGGAGTGAGGGTCGTAAGAACCTCTTCAACAAGCACGCCACTAGCAATTGCTAGTGCGACGACGAACGTGACAGCGGGATGGAGGATGGAATGGGGCCCACATCAAGCAACTCAAACAATAAACATTTCACATAGACATGAAATATATAGAAATACAAACTAGTTTTAAGTGCAACTTCATCTTAATACATAGATCTAACTACATACACATCAATAAGAGAAGAATAAGGCAAGAAATCGACCGAGTCCGAAGTCTCGTTGTAGATTCACGGTTGGAATCGCCGGGTTGTCAATCCGCATCCAAGCTCGGTCCGCAACTACGTCCGGGGTAGAGAAAGCTGTCACTACTCTCCAATGAGCCCGTCTTCTTCGTGTCACGATCCGGTATAGGTTGCAAACTTCCTCTTGCTTGATGGTAATGGCAGCTAGGTCTTCCCTTGGAGCACTAGGATGAAGGAGGAGGCCGAGAGGAAGCTCCGGCTCAAGATTGGCATGAAGAACAAGCCCGGAGCACCTCCATATGGTGGGCGGCGATGGAGGGGTGAAAATCCTGCGGAAGGGGCGAAAACGGCGGAGCTGGGCGGAAGAAATGCGTCGATCGTGACCTAAATTTATAGGCGCTGGAATAAACAGTGCGCACGGTCATTGGCGCACGACCAGTGGTCGTGCGCACTAGCATCCTGTGATCGTGCGCCTGTCTGGACAGAGCCTGCAAGGCAAGAAAATTATAGAATATAAGTTCGCACGACCAGTGGTCGTGCGCACTATCGTAAGTGGTCATGCGATAAGCAAGACAGAACTCATAAAATGGGCGTTAAGTGCGCACGATCAGGGGCGCACGACCAGTGGTCGTGCGCGATAGAGCCAGTGATCGTGCGGATTGTTCCTGTACATAATTGTACCGGGAACACCTGCACGACTCCTGATCCAGCATACAACACAAGTCTAGCCACTGAAGGTGGCACTTAACACTGCATGAAAACTAATAATGAAGATAAACAAGAAATAACACCAAAACGGGCCTAGAAGTGCACTTAGCAAGGAGTATTAAATAGGAATGAAAACATGTCAAAAGTGAAGAGCAAAGACTAGAAAATCGACCCAGATGAGTCCATAAATGTGTATATAATTGGGACTCATCACACCCTCAGACTTACCTGTTTGCGCGTCCCGAGCAAACAAATTCTACGCGAACGAGGAATGAAAAGTAGATGGCTTAAAATTACAATACAGAGTACCATGCGAAGTCGCATGCTCACGTGCATAAGAAAAATAGTAGAGAAGATTTCTCATTATACACAAACTGTTTATATATTTCTAAAAGAGTAAAAGCATATTACAACCACTCAAAATGGTGAACTACGGTGAATCATTCGGTCATGCATATGGAGAAAGTAAACTAAGCGCTGAGATGAGCATTGCTCAAGATTTGGGTGCCAGACAAACTCCACCGAAATCCATCGGTGTCGGCGACCATAGGCTCACCCGGTCACATTCTCTCCACGACACTAGATTGGTCCATAGCGTGAGTCGGTAGGACTTTTAGGTTTTAATTGAGGCTTGGGTTACGGTGAGGTAAACAATGATAAACAAGAGGGCTTAGCACACCTAACCCAACATGAGCACAAGATAGAGCTACCCGCACAACGATAATAAACAAATGCACCACACCCCCAGGCTTGGACTTTTACAACATAGGTGTGTGCACCGCCCACTCCCAATACCAAAATTTCAAAATTTTCAATTCAACTTTTTCATAACAATCCCCCCTTTTTTTCTTTTCTTTCTCTGCTTCATTCTTCTTTTTCTTTCTTTTCTTTTTTCAGCAAAAATATCAATGAATACACCCACAATTTCCACTATAAAAATTACCACATCAACACCCCCCAAAATGTAAATATAACTATAACTAAAGCTCAGATTTGGGTGTGCGACTAGGTTGGGCTTTTAGGCTTTGGTGTGATAAAAGTGGGGCTGAATCAAGAGGAAGGGGTAGGCACAAAGGGGCTAGCAAGGGTAGATGATAGGCATGAAATAAAAAGCTCAACCGGGCCAAAATAATGGCCTATGTCATTCTCACGCACTAGAACTATCCTATGCCAATGCTTCAAGAATCGCTTGGGGAAAGTTCTAGCCACCGAGAAAGATTCTCCTTTCTCCCGACTCAAGCAATACGAGTCTAGCGATCATTTACACACATCCCTACGCTACCGTTTGATTCCACCGGATTCACCATTTGAGTAGAGTAAACAACATTTACACTAATAGAGAAAAATATAAAACCATAAGTATAAAGAGAAATCTAATCTACACAAATTTCTATGCAACCGAGCACTCGACTAGGAGCACTACTGGAGTCAACATTTTACTCTGCTGCATAGTCCTAAACCATCACCTAGACTTTCCCACATAAGCAGAAGAATTAAATTCACTACAGAGCACGCATACAGATGAGTACGCGCTCAAGTGGGTGTTGTGGTGTGCAAAGAGAGTGAACAACAATTTTCAATAAACTAAAATAAAAGTACTTCTAGCATGCTATGCAAGAGTGCACGTGAGTGGGCACAAAAACTGCTCTCCCCCAGACTTAAACTAAACAATCCACAAAATATATGACATGAAAATCAGAAAAGGCTAGGGAAAGAGAGTACCCAGTGCTCAGAAATGAGCACACCAGAAGATTGGCGTGTAAGCTAAAATGAGCCGCAGCATCCGCCATCCAGAAAAGATACCTGCAGGGGTCAGCTCCGCAAAAAAACAAAAAAATAGAAAACTGAAATAAAGTGCAATTAACTAAATAAAATTAAAAAAGACATGAAAATGCAGGAAAAATTAAGATAACTACTGGGGTTATTGTCATCCCAACACGACTTATTCAAAAATTTATAATATCTAGCTAATGGGAGTATGGAAGGAGAAGTGGATAGGTAACTGGCCCAATATCCGTGTCGGTAGCGGGTACCTATACGGAGAAAGAATAGTCACTCCTCTACCCGAATATAAATAAAACCTGCCAATCACAGGTAGAGGGAAAAGAAAGTAAGAAGAGGAGGAGGCCTGGTCCTCACTCATCTCACCAAAACTATCCTTGCCCAGCAAGGTATCGTCCACAGGGAGGCTGCAGGAGGCGAAGGCAATGAGTGGAGCTTCCTCTACGGAGGGGGAATAAACCTCCTCACATGAGAGGATGCTCTCATCATTGACTTGAGCAAAAAGCTCCAAGTCTTCCTGAAGTACCTGTGAAGATTCAACCTGCACAGACTCAGATGAAGGAAGGGGATCAAGAAATAAAGAAGACGAAGAACATAAATAAACATCAATCGGGGGAGTGATCCCGGTCTCACTACCATCAGGTTGGGGAAGTAAAATAATGTTGGCATTGTCATCAATGCCGAAAGGTTCAACGGGATCGACAGTGGCCATGCCCAAGATTTGGACTTCCTCCACCGGTGTTGAGGAAACCTCCTCTTCACCTAGAAGGTTGTCCTCCTCCATAGGAGCAGGCATAACACATAAATCGCCAGCCTCATCCCGCGACACATCCTCAACAATGTCGTCAGAGATGAAAGTAGTATGCACAACAGGGGGAGGAGTAGTGCTCGGATAAAAGTCGAGCACCGATTCCTCACAAAGAATCGAATCCACTAGGGGTGGTGGATGCACATGGAGAATAGGCTCAGCAATGTTGGTGCATAGATCAGCCGCACATCCGGTGACCATATCCATGCCATTCCCTTCAAGATGTGAAGGTGACAAAGACACATAACCGGATGTTGAAGGTGTGCCGCCAGAGTTAGGAGTTGGGACGATCCGGATATCCGGCTCGTCATCCTCATCCAATTGGCGAAGATACTCGGCACAGTCCTTCAAGACATGATCAGTGCTCCGACAAAACCGGCACTGCCTTGCGGGCTTCTTTGGCACAGCGGGGGCTGAAGCCGAAAAGAAGTATGACGGTAAAGGCTCAGCAGAGTAGCCATAAGACTTACGCGCACCACATGGAGTATCATATGAAGTCGGTGCTCCATATGCTGGGCTATAAGACTTATGCCTACTATTCTCCGTAGGACATTCATCACTAGAGTGGGAGGTAGCTCCACACCAACGGCAACGGAAATTAAGATGTGCCCACATAGTGTGAAGATAATACGATTCAAAATAAAAATGCTATTGTGCAAAATACTACACCTAACAAAAATTACTAAAGCAACCTAATTAAAACAGGAAAATGGAATAAAAAGAAATAAAACAAAGAAATGCAATTTACAAATGGAAGGGCTTCTCTCTCAGGTTCTCCCTCTCCAGAAAACTCACACGACTGTGTTCCCCGGCAACGGCGCCAAAAACTTGATGGCGCAAATCTCGCACACCGCTATAGGCGGTAGCTCGACTGCGGCACGAAACGGCAGTGTACCGATCGTTCAAGTAATATAAAAGGGGAATGAATCCCCAAGTATCGATCTCAAAGGAACACAGTAAGGTGGAGTTTATTATCGAGAAAGGACTTGAGATTGAAGTCCTTTTGAGCGGATGGATGCGGAAACGGGGATTTTGGATTGTGGAAAATAAAGAGAAAATGCTATGACTACTCCTATGCAATGCCGCTATGCAATGCTTCGCTTGGCGGAATGGAGACTAGGCAGGCCTTGAGCGCGCTGCGTCGCAAGGGCGGATGGACGAGTAGGCAGACGGAATCGAACTATGCAGGCCTTGAGCGCGCTGCTTCGAAGGGCGAGTGGATTACACGGGCCGCGATGCCACGCTTCGGTAGGCGGATGGACGAGTAGGATAATGGAGTGAGGGTCGTAAGAACCTCTTCAACAAGCACGCCACTAGCAATTGCTAGTACGGCGACGAACGTGACGGCGGGATGGAGGATGGAATGGGGCGCACCTCAAGCAACTCAAACAACAAACATTTCACATAGACATGAAATATATAGAAATACAAACTAGTTTTAAGTGCAACTTTATCTTAATACATAGATCTAACTACATACACATCAATAAGAGAAGAATAAGGCAAGAAATCGACCGAATCCGAAGTCTCGTTGTAGATTCACGGTTGGAATCGCCGGGTTGTCAATCCGCGTCCAAGCTCAGTCCGCAACTACGTCCGGGGTAGAGAAAGCTATCACTACTCTCCAATGAGCCCGTCTTCTTCGTGTCACGATCCGGTAGAGGTTGCAAACTTCCTCTTGCTTGATGGTAATGGCGGCTAGGTCTTCCCTTGGAGCACTAGGATGAAGGAGGAGGCCGAGAGGAAGCTCCGGCTCAAGATTGGCGTGAAGAACAAGCCCGGAGAACCTCCATATGTTGGGCGGCGATGGAGGGGCGAAAAACCTGCGGAAGGGGCAAAAATGGCGGAGCTGGGCGGAAGAAATGCATCGATCGCGACCTAAATCGCGAGCAGGACAATTTATAGGTGCTGGAATAAACAGTGCGCACGGTCATTGGCGCACGACCAGTGGTCGTGCGCACTAGCATCCTGTGATTGTGCGCCTGTCTAGACGGAGCCTGCAAGGCAAGAAAATTATAGAATACAAGTTCGCATGACCAGTGGCGCACAACCAGTGGTCGTGCGCACTATCGTAAGTGGTCGTGCGATAAGCAAGACAGAACTCATAAAATGGGCGTTAAGTGCGCACGATCAGTGGCGCACGACCAGTGGTCTTGCGCGATAGAGCCAGTGATCATGCGCAGTGTTCCTGTACAGAATTGTACCGGGAACACCTGCATGACTCCTGATCCAGCATACAACACCAGTCTAGCCACTGAAGGTGGCACTTAACACTGCATGAAAACTAGTAACGAAGATGAACAAGAAATAACACCAAAACGGGCCTAGAAGTGCACTTAGCATGAAGTATTAAATAGGAATGAAAACATGTTTAAAGTGAAGTGCAAAGAGTAGAAAACCGGCCCAGATGAGTCCATAAATGTGTATATAATTGGGACTCATCACCCATCACCTCCATGTTTCTTCCACTCCCATCATCTTCCTCTCCTCCAAGAACCCTTCCTTTAATACAGGGGGAGTCATCAAAATAGGGGGAGAGTGACCTATTCTCATATGACAATGGTTACTTAAAGAGTGTGCAATAGAAAAATGAGTCCACTAAACTATCCATTCCTGAGACACAAGGGTTCTGGACCTACTCAGAAGAATCTACAACAGCACCATCCCCAGTCAAGCCTGCTGATCAGGTCCTTGAATCTGTTCAATCATCTCCACCACTAGCTCAGCTCCCTCCTGATCCAACTCTAACACCCACAATAATTGTCCAAGAACCTGCTTTCAGAGGATGACCTCCATACAGAGGAAGAGGGTAGGGAAGAAATTTAAGAGGATGAGTTGGAAGAGGAAGAGGATATGGAAGGAATATCCCCATCTGGGATAGATATACAAAAGAGCAAAGAAAAATGTGCAAGAAGGACAGATCCTATTACAAAACTTGTGAGAAAGTTGAAATTCCTGAAAATACAATGAAGGAGTATATTGATCGAAAACTTGGCAGTGCCCTAGATGAAATCAAAGAAAGAGATAAATATGAATTTGAAGCTTCTTAAAGAGAGCTTGAAGAAAACAGAAGATTGTTCATTGAAAGGCTGAAGAAGGGTAAAGAGGCTATGGAAAATGAACAATTAGAAGAGGAAATCTAGATTCCTAGCACTCTGTTTGATCTCTCTAAATATACTGTAAAGAACCCTCATGCTTAACTCAGGGATGAGAAAGGGAAAAAAGGTACAAAGGGTCTTAGAGTCAGTCAAGATATAGAAGACCTGCTATATCAGAAGAAAAGAAAGATCACATTTAAAATAGCTCTAGTTTCAGGCATACCTCAGTCAACCTTCATAGTACCAGATCCTGATGCAGAGGATATAGACCTAGAAGAAATCAACTTTCTGACTGCTAAAGTCATCAGTATGGGATCCAAGCTTAGTGATGTATATTCTGAAGTAGAAACTAATCTGGAAAAGCTTTTCAAGGGACATGAGAGAATTCAGAAGAATCCAGAGAAAGACATTCCAGCAAATTACAAATATGTGGAGAGGAAGTCAAGGAAGGTCTTTGAGGCCTTCTCAACATTCCTCAGAAAGAAAAAGTAAATCATGACTTGGGTAATTAACTCTGATAAACATTCAGTTATATCAATAAGATGTTTTTTAGTCTCTTATATTTTTCTGACTTATGTATAGTTGTTTGTGTTTTTGTCAAAGCATGTTTGAAATCACTTACTTTATTTTGTAAAAATTTGTTATGATAAATAGGGGGAGATTGTTGGGAAAAACCCTTGTGATTTATCTAACAAATTATTTAAAGTGATTTCACCAGTTAGGTTATATTACCCACATTGTATAGAAAGGGTAAATTGGTCATTAGATGTCTTAGGATGTCACACTCACCTTAGAGTGTCAAGACCAGGTCAGGATAAGCATAAATTTAGTTGAGTTAAAAACTTGCATCGAATAGAAGTCGACGCAACTTTGACCAAATATCGACCTAACTCTGACTGAAAGTCGAAGCAACTCAATCAGCCTGTCGAAGTATAAGTCAAGTCGACACAACATCGAAAGGAACTCAAAGCAGAAGGAAGATCTTGTCGACGCCATCTTTGAAGTCGACGCAACTTTGACTTCTATTCGACGTAGAAGATGAAGTTCAAGTCAAAGCCTTCAACTCGACGGATACGTCGATAAGGAATCGACGTAACGTCGATATCTGAGTTCAGCCAGAGCTATGAAGTAATTCAAAGGTACTCTTATAAGAACTCAGAGGTGCGTCAACATGAAGAATGATGAAGTCGACGTAGCGTCGAATACCATCTTAAAAGGAAGCTTTTTCTGATGTCCTTTTAACACCTTTTCAGAAGGACCACAAAGCTAAAGACAGTTCTCCACCGACTTGTTTATTGCCAAGAATGCAATAGTGTATTCTAGGACACAGCAAAAACATTCTTGGAAGGTATTCAAATTTGATGGACGGGTCGGGATCAAAAGATGAAATAGAAATGAGCTGTCCAATAAGAATTCCTTTTCTGGACAGCCCAAAAGAAGAATGAAATTCAAATTCAATCATGGAGAAGTATGCTAAAGAGGAGAAGAAAACATAACATTGATCACATTATTATTCATCTGTCAAAAGGGTTCTTCTGCTTCTTCCCCCTTCAACCGTAAGACAGGAAAATAAATGTTCTCCCTGCATAGGAAAAGAATATAGTTGCTTCTTCTTCATCATCACACAACAGCTAGTTTACAAGAAGTGCTCTGAGAATAAGGATCAAGAAAATAACCCTTGCAATCATCAGAATCATAAGCAAGGGTTCATCATATTCATATCCAGTGAAAAACAGAAGCTGCAGTTCATGAGAAATTGCTTCTGAAGAATTCTGAAAGCAGAATTCTATTCTCCCTCTTCTTTTTATCTTCTCCTTTATTCTATAACTGTAAAAGAGTTTTATTAATCCCGCTTTCATAGGATTCAGTGGTTCCAAGAGTCTCCTTATCAAAAGACTCAGTGGTTCTAAGAATCTCCTTATCAAAAAACTCAGGCACATCTTTTGTGCAATCCTACTAGGAAGGTAAAAGAGAGGAGTACCTACATTTTGGGGGACCTCTATAAAAATTCATGTGTCCTCTATGTTTGATTTTCCGTGTTGTCCTTATTTCCAGTTTTCCGTGTTTACTTTATTCTATCTTTTGGATTGCTGATTGCATAATAGTTAGTGTTTTATTGTGTGTGGATAATTAGGGTAGAAAATATTTAAAACTCTGATCACCCTCCCCCCCTCTAGAGAATACTGAGAGACACATTGTTGACTTTCATAATGTCTTATCTATTTCTACCCTTGAAAACTTGTTTTTAAAAAAAGCTAGATAGAGTATCATACCAAGCTCTAGGTGCTTTTTAAGACTATATAGATCTTTCTTAAGATAAAAAACATGATTGGGATAAGTTGAGTTTACAAAACTTGTGGTTGTTCTACACATACTTCCTCTTTTAAGTCTCCATTGAGGAAGCCAGACTTCACATCCATTTGATATACCTTAAAGCCTTTGTGAACTGCATATGCCAGAAACCACCTGATGACCTCCAATCTTGCTACTAGATCAAAGGTCTGGTCAAATCTATTCCTTATTCTTGTTTATAGCCCTTTGCAACCAACCTTACTTTATTCTTGATAATCACTCCTTTTTCATCCACTTTATTTCTAAACACCCACTTTATTTTAATTTTGTTATGGTCTTAGGGTCTGGGAACCAAATTCCTGACTTTGCAACTTTGTAATTGGTTCAATTCCTATTACATAGCTAGAATCCAGAATGGATCTGAATTAGATTTTTTCAAACTTCTTTGGCTCTACCTGTAAGAGAAAGCTCAAAAAGAGTGCTTTATTCATGGTGCCACTTCTAGTTTGAATTTGTTGGTTGATGTACCCAATGATTTGATCTTGTGGGTGGTCTCTATGGAACTTAGTGGCAATAACTAATCTTCTATTCCTTTCAGGTACTGCTTTTTCTATAGGCTGAATGATTTTTACATTAGGATTTGTGTCTTGTTCCTCGTCTTCTTCTTCAACACTGATAGGATCAGAATAGATCACTTATTGTACTTCTTCAGTGTCAGCAATCTTCAACACTGAAAGGCTTTGAGCATGTACCTGCATCTGGACACCTTGAAGAATTCTCAAGCAACATGTTAAATTCATCAAAGATAACATGTATTGATTCATCAACCAACTTAGATTTAGGATTATAAATCTTATAAGCTTTGTTATGAAGGTTGTATCCAACAAAGATACCTTTATAGGATTTCTCAGCAAACTTGGTTAGATAGTTCTTTCCATTGTTTAACACATAGCACTTACTTCCAAATATTTTGAAGTGGACCAAGGTTGGTTTTCTGCCTTTCAAAAGGTCATAGGGAGTCTTATTGTGATTTTTGTTGATCAAGGCTCTATTTTGGACATGACATGATGTGTTAACTGCCTCAGACCAAAAATATTTTATTAGTGAAGAATCACTCAAAATAGTTCTACTTACTTCAATAAGTGTTATGTTCTCCCTCTCAACAACCCCATTTTGTTGTGGAGTTCTTGGAGAGGAAAACTCCTGAAAGATGCCTAGAATTACACAAAATTTCATCATAGCAGCGGGTTGAAACTCTATACTATGGTCACTTCTGATTTTGACACAGTGCAGTTCATTTCATTCTAAATTTGCTTGACAAATGTAATGAAAATGTCTAGTGTATCTAACTTGTGTTTCAGAAAGAACACCCAAGCAAATCTAGAGAAATCATCAATGATCACAAGTTTTTTAGAATTTTCCTCCTAAGCTGTGAATTGACATTGGAACAAACAAGTCCATGTGTAGCATGTATAAACACCTAGTGGAATCTTTTACACCAACTATTTTGAAGAAAGCCTTTGTTTGCTTGCCCATTTGGCATGCATGACAAGGACTTTCTTGAGCACAATTCCACTTGGAACCATCTCTAACAAAGTTTTATGACAAAAGCTTATTAATTGTCTTATAGTTAATATGTGCTAATCTCTTGTGCCATTGCATACAAATGGATGCTCTATTCTTATCTATAAGACAAATTGGAGAATTAGAACTTAAAAAATTGAGACAATAGATATTTCCACTCCTAGTGTCAGTCAGAATAATTTTAAAGTCGTTAGAGTTTTTGATTAGACACTTATCCTTGTGGAACTCAATCACATAACCAAAATCACTTAGTTGACTTATGCTTATCTGATTGTGTTGCAATCCTTCCACATAAGCAACTTTTGTGTTGGTAACTATGAAATTGGAGATCTTACCATAGTCTTTTATTTTCCTCTGCCAGATCCTCCAAGAAAGACTTTTGGACCATGATCAACTGAAGAATATTCCTTCAATAGGCTTCTTGTTCCATTCATGTACCAGGAACATCCACTGTCCAAGTACCATATAGGAGTGTGGTTGGTCTTTGGACATACCTTTGGAAATGACTCATTTCTTCTTAGGCAACCAAACATTGTTGGGTCCTAGATTTCTGTTAGTATTCAAAATCATATTGGATCTATTTCCAAGCTGATGTGCAGGATGAATTCCAACAAGGTTGAATACTAACTTTGCAATAGTTTCCCTAGGGACTATTGGATTGAACCAACTGTCTATGGCAAAGTGGCCAATCTTGTCGCATCACCAACATTCAGAATTATTATACTTCATATTTTTGCTCACAACAGATATTTGATGATTGTGCTGAACAGATGGATACCTGAAGGAGACTGCATGGTGAAAGTATCACCGCAAGGCGGCGGTTCTAGGCGGTAAGACACAGTGCAGTTCATTTCAATAAATACTAGGACAGGGAAGCGACGATGTTCAATTGAACATCGATCCTTGCCCCTTTCTTAGTGGCTAACAATATCTTCACGACATCAATCAGTTTCTATCTCAAAGTTCCATAATTTGATATTAATAAGGACTTCTATTTGTTGGTGAGTATCCCCTCAGGACCCTTAACATAGCGTATCAAAATCTCGTATTGATAATTTTACTAATTGCACCACAACCCTTACTTCTAGTATATGCCACTAATGGTTAATCCTTCAATAAATCCATGCATATACAAAGATCACGGAGTAAATAACTCTATGTATGATTGTCAGATGGGGTCTAAATCAATTTTTTTTTAGTTTTTACTATTTGAAGACCCAACTGCCCTCAAGTGAGATAACATGACTTAAAAGGGTGACTACATGATCTTCTATCTAATATATGCCCAATCTAGTTTCTAGAAGTTGTAGGTTGTCAAAATTCAGATTTCCAATTTTTCATATAATAAAATCATATATGGGCCTATTTAAATAATTTCTTATAATTCCGGGAATGGCTAGTTTTGAACATGATGTACCATTTTTAATTGGCCAACAAATCTAATAAAAATTCCAGAAGTTAGTTATGGTCCATGATGAAGTTTAGTAGAACTTCATAATTTTTCTCCATTTTAAAATTCCAAAAATCAATTAAATATTTAAGGGTACTAATTTACAATTTGTGAAGGATCTACTGAAATTATTCATCATAATGTTGTAAATAAATTTCCAGGTGTTCAAATAAATCAAAGATGGATTCCAGCAAGGTTTGGTATTTTTCTAGTAACAATAATTCATCAATATTGAATAAACCATAATTGTCACCTAAATCCGCAATATGAATGAACTACTGTAAATCTTCAGAAAATAAATATAATAAAATTCTTAGAGCATTATCATGATCTCTTAAGCCCACTCACCAAGCTCTGCAGATTTTCTAGCTCCATAGCTAATCATTATCAATTAACCAATGCAAATACTAAGCTTTCACATTGTGAAGGAAGTATGATAATTAATTAGTAATTAAATCTAATAAAATTTTCAGAGGTCAATAATGAGCTCACAAGTCTAACCACTAAATTCCATAATTCTAATTAATTCAATATACCAATTAATCCATGAAAACATTAAAAATCCACTTTATGAAGGAAGTACCATAATTACTCAGTAATTAAAACTAATAAATTTTCCAGCGGTCAGTAATGGTCCCACAAGTCGACTAATAAATTACATAATTTTCCAGTTTCATTAATTCAACATATCAATTAATCAATGAAAACATTAAAGTTCCACTTTGTGAAGGAAGTACAATTAATATTCAACAAATAATTTGACAAAAAATTTCATAGATTTCAAGTTGCCTCATAAGTCCAAATACCCAATTTCATACAACCCTAAATACATTAGCTTACCTAAAGGTGGGGTAAAGTTGATTGGGGTAAATTGAATAATCAATAAATAATGGACTATAATATTTGTAAAAATTCCAACAAAAATCTATAGAGTGTAATCTCACTTTTCTCAGTAAATCTCAGAGGCTCATAATATTTCAGAAAGTTTTGACCCCAGAATACTCATTTAAGCTCAATGTGACAAAATCACATAAACCCTAATTTCCTAGGGAAATTAACCCAAAAGTTCATAATTTTGTCTGAGATGTATTATCTCATAATACCAAGTGCATGTTTTTTCATAGGAATTGACCAAGGGGATACCCATCATTTCTCAAAACATTATTGAATATACATCTTTATGATCTTCCCATGGTACCTAGATTTTTGCATGTGAATTTCCCTCACATGCATCAGTCCAAATGGCCTCAAATTTTAACCAGTGACCATTTATGGTCTACTTAACATGCCACCAAAAGTTTCGGTCAAGATGATTTGATTTAACCACAAAAATCTAGACGTACATTATAGTGCTATATGCACACAAAAACTTTCCCCTTTGCATGCATGTAAAATTCCTTCACATGGACAAAGACAATTGGTTCCAAATTTTTACCAGCAGCTCATAGTGACCTTCACTATTATCTATCAAAATTTGAGGTCATTTGGTGTTGTCTAGCCTTGTGTACTACCAATATATGAATTTTCAAATTATTTTAATAACTATGGGAGATTCTTTCTATTGGATTGGTAGGCACCCTTAGATGGGAGTGAATAAGGGTTTTAAAAACATATATTATATTTTGAATAACTTTGAAAAAGCTTTGATTATTAAACTAGAGAAGATCAAGACAAATCAAGTGAAGTAAAAGTAAAGACATGATTTTATTAACTCTAGAAGCTTGATTACAAAACTTGATCTCCTATCGAAGCTAGAAATCAAAGCTAATAGAAAGACTCTTTTTGTTTTCTATACCGACTCGTATCTCCACGAACCGGTTGGCTTTAGCCGATCCTTTCCCGGATACGGCCTCAAGCCGCTCTAGCCAACCATTCCCCAGATATTGCCTCGAGCACCCCTTAGACCTACACCCGAGACCTAGTCGCCAACACGAGGCAAATTTCTGCCCTAAGTCCTACCTAGGCCTAGTCGCCAACACGAGGCAAATTCTCTAACGGTTACAAAAGATATGAAATAAAATAACAACAACAATATTAAAACTCCCTCTAAGAAACTTCTGAAGTCGGAGATGAACGATCGCTGGAGAATAAGCGAGGTTGAAGCGATCCCTCTTTGGATGTAGCGTGATGAAGTCCTCCTTCAGAGACTCTCTAAGCGTTTGGTGGGAGATCAACTCTCGGACATATAAGGCTTTGGAATTCTGGCACAAGACCTCTCTCAACAATCAGCACAAGACACGAGAAGAGAAGGGTCCATTATATAGCCTCAGCGCTAGCGCCTGCGCTAGTGGTATAGCCGGCGCTAACCCATATTAGGACATATTCTACGCGGCAGAAACTTCAATCGGAGGAAACTTTTCTCTCTTGCCTACTGTGCTCCTTGCTATCGCCTGCACTATCGGATACCGCCTGGCGCTATCTCTTTCCATAAGTACACCCGACATTTGCGCTTATGTAAATATTTTGTCGATCGACATTTCATCGAACGCAGCTAACATTTCGTCGAGCGAAATTTTGTCGAACGCAGTTAAGAGCATTTCGTCGAGCGCCGCTAACAGTTCGTCGAGCGAGATTTCGTCGAACACAATTTGTCGATCAGGCTTCGACATTCGTCGAACGCAATTTCGTCGACCGGAGTTCGTCGACCGGGCTTCAACATTCGTCGACCAGAAATTCGTCGAATGGGCTTCAACATTCGTCGAACGATAGCTAGCGCCTGCGCTAGTACTACCGCCAGCGCTAGTAGGGGATTTGGATTTGATGGCTCAACTTTGGGGGCAACCTTCTTATGTAATCCTTGAGTCATGTGGACTCTGTTATCCTGCACACTTAAACACACAAGATCAAATACACATAGGTTTTGTTATTCTCAAACCTAGTTAATGTGGAAGACCATGTTCCAACAAACTCCCCCTTTTGATAATAACAAAACCATTAATGATAAATCAGAGCATTAATATATATATATAAGCATGATGAACTACTTGTGTGTGTGAGAGTGATGACTTAGGATATTTATCGATTTTAGTATTTAGAATTGCTCCCCCTAAATACTTGCTCCCCCTAAGTGAATGCTCCCCTAATATATAAGCTATCATATAAATTAAGCATTTTAGTTTTCTTTTTTTTGATAGCGGATTATATTTATCATGTTATTTCTCCCCCTTTTGTTATTAGCAAAAACGGGTAAGGAGACACCACTTAAAAGTTGATAATAAGATAAAGGCATGATCGAGCTTATAGAGAGAAGGAAATAATAAGGAGTTTTTGAGTAATTTTTATAGATCAGAGTTTTTAGCTTAAAGAGGTAATGATTTCCAAATAACCAATCTTCTCAGACAATATATCTACACCCTAGCCTCGTACTAAGTGACGGATGGGCATGAGGAGCTGCAAACATGCCGTAGTTTGGGGTGTTAGTCCCATATGCAAACACTAGACACAACTTAACCTAGCACTCTTTCCCCCAGTGCCTCGCAAGGCCCCACTGGAACCCTCCCCGGTTAAGGACAAGACATGATTAGAAATAAAGGTTATCTAATGTCTACAATCCTACGCCCCCGCTATGGTGAGAAATGAAGTCATGGATAATAATTATTGGAAACATTAAGCATTTAAATTTAGTGATAAGTTCATAGTCTATGAGTTTATATTTTTATTTGAATTTATGAAAACACTCACATATCTATTTTTAACTCCATTAATGAATCAGAGTTAACAATATTTTCGTAGAAATAAATCAGAGTTTCTTAAAAAAAATTTATATTAAAAGCAACCAATATAGAGTTTACCAAGCAAGTCTACTACTTGTTGCAAGAAAGGAATTTGAAGATTCAAGTGATGATGCACACAAAATAAAAGTCTTTAATTAAGCATGAAAGCGCAAGGTAAAACAACTATATTGTTATGAGGCGGAAGACTTATCGAAATACAAGAAACATCTTATTGTAATCAATGATGATCCATAAAAAGATATATGAGTTAAATTTCATAAAGAAGATGTTTTTGTAAATCATTTTTCAATTAAAATCTTTAAGTTTGACAATAAAGTAACCAAGCATGAAATAATGTTATCAAAAAGAGATTACTACAATGTTACTTTAATTCACAATTTCAAAATATACCAAACATTGTAGAAAGCATGCTAGGTTATCTAGTGCATTTCATAAATAAAGAGTAGTATAGAATTAGCATTAGGATCCCATACTCATGAGAAGAAGTGTTATGGAAGATAATGATGTGCACATAAGTGTATTTTTGAGTAGAGTAAACAAATGTTTTAATAAAAAAAATACAAGTAATATGTAAAGTAAAGAGCACAATAAAATAGAAATAATTTTACTTCCACGCACTTCAATGCACACAAAAAATGTACAACTACCAAGGTGCTTTGCACACACAATGCTCATTAAGACTTATCAGGGTGCAAAGTAGTGCTTGGGGGATCACATATTTTTATTTTAAAATTGAAACTAGTGATCCGGTGTACTTAAGAGTAAGTGGTTTTTATTTTGAAAGAAAGTTATGGTTTGCACAAGATACTTTACTATTCTTTCAAAGGTGCTCAACCTCACAACGCTTATTAAGACTTATCAGGAGGTTCAAGTAGTGCTTGGTGGAGTTATCTTTGTCACTTTATTTTATGATTTTTGTTTTGTACAAAGTTCTCCGAATACACTTGTTTTGCAAACCAATATAATTTATAAAAACATAACCACTTTTCTTAACTTTAAAGTGCAAACAAAGGTTATGTAGGTAAGATACTTGTGCAATTTTAATTCATTGTACTATTATAAAACATACACAAGCATTCTTAGATTAAACACATATGTAGACAATGCCAAAATAAGTGAGTGAATAGCGATCATTATCAAACATAAAAAATTTACTCATACCTAAAGGCATATTAAGCTTAGTTCTACACAACTTTTTCACTATAATTGATGCACATATTAATAGATATATCAAAGCATGATGAAAGAAATATTCAAAGTAGTTTAAAATGATAAATTGCAACATTGTAGAAGTTCTAAATAATCGATTAAATCATGCTTGATTTTCAATGAAGTCCATACAGTATTTTTGATATTTTTGAAGAATAATTTTTATTTAAAGTTTGAACTCATAAGATTGATCTTGGACTTCCCGAGGACTACCTTGTGAGAGGTTCGCCCAGTACTAGGTCATATGATGGGATGATAGCCCAAATCACTCTTTCGCAAGATACATGTAAATAGAAAAGTTAGGTTCAAAATAATAATTTTTGGTACTTGTTTTTTTTGTTTTATATTTTTGTAATTTATTTTTGCTTTTAGAAATAGAATTTAAACAAATGACAAAAAAAACCAAAAAAAGGCAAAATATATTTTTTGTAATTTGGCTTTTGTATTTTTGTATTTGATTTTTCAAAAATGTAATAAAAGCAAAAGTGCAGAAATGAATAGTACACATAGATTAATATATTTTTAGGGATTTTTCAAAATTTTAAAAATACAGAAAAACACATAGGTGCGCTAGCGCCGGCGTTAGCACTAGCGCGGGAAATAGTACACGATTTTGTATGATTTTGAAATTTTTGTTTGTTGATCTTGATTAAGTGTCCAAAGAGTAGTTTCATGCTGAAATTTCAGATTTTTAGGAAATGTCTAGATAATGCAAATTTCATGAAACATTATCGATTTTGTATATGACTTTACCAACTAAACTTTGCAAGTGATATATTTCATTATATCTCCATTTTAATATTTTTAAGGCTTATATTTACCAATGTAGTTTGAAAATGATAGGAAATGTAAGCATGAGAGGACATGAATGAACAAATCAAATATGCATGATTTTAGTGATTAACAATAATGTTCATGCACAATCATACCATGGATAAGCCCTAGATGAGAATACCCAGCCTGTATATCTTGGTAAAACAAATAAAGCTTAATATAGACACAAATATTCTTTAGGCGATAATGTTAGTATGATAAGTTTGAGATTAATGTTATACCAAGATTTGATAGTGTTTTAACTTATAGACCTAGAATGAAGTGACGATTTAATTCGATTTGATATCAAGATGATTCAAATGTCTAAACTTGAAATAAATCACAATACACACATAATACACCATAATACTAACCATGGTAAACAATTGTAATGCCAATTGTTATCATATAATTCATATACATGTGATAGAGATAGCAGTTTTTAGATGATTTTTTTATATGAATTATGATATATGAATTTTAGAGAATTTTATCAAAGGACATCAATAGATCATGGTGGTGCGTGTGGCAATAGTATTTAAGACAATTAATCTTTCAACATGTCTTTTGTGATTTTCTTTATAATTTAGATAAATATCTCATAACAAATTTAGAGTTTGATTCATATGGATAATATAAGATATTTATAAGCAATGAATATTAGAATAAAATATAGGTCATCAAAATAAAATATATGTCATCAAAATAAAATATGATTTTGAATTTTGATCAATTTGATTTATAAGATCATATTTCCTATAATATATAAGATGACTATAATATGATAGCCTAAATGGAAAACAAAAAGAAGAAAATAGAAAAGACATTAAAGCACATCATGAAGTAGAAATTTGTATATTTCAATTTGAAAATATTCTACTTCATGCATTTGGATGATACTAGTAGATGAGAGATTTGGGTATTCAAAGGGAACCAAGTGTAACGGTTCCTAAATATAGAGTGATAATTTTTGGGGAGACGATAATAAATGAATTCTTTCAAGTGGATTCAATGTTTCATTTTTTATTTTGGGTCTCCATTCTTATTTTGATTTAATATTATGCATCAAATTTCCATATTCATTAAACTTAGGTTTAAAATAATAATCACTTTTGAAATTATATTTCATAGGAAATTTGTGCACATTAGAATTTAATTTGGGAGATACATAATGTGTATTAGAATTCATTGTGTTTGTGTGATTAAACATTCTACTAGGTGCATGTTTAATATGTTTTAACATACTAGTAAAAGCATAACACATGTTTGATGATAAACTAGAAATAAGATATTTAAAATCATTTAATCCTTTTTGAAAGAGAGATTTTAAAGATTCTAGTTTATGAGAGAGAATATTATTTTCGTTTATCAATTTTTCGTTATGTTCTATTGAAATTAAAAGTTCTTTTTCTAAATCCTTGAATTTTTCTTTAATATTATTATAATCAAAATAAGGTGTATAGTTTTCAAATGAAGAGCATGATTGAGATTCAAACACATCCTTTTTGGATTCTTCATTCACATTTGCTTTCAAAGTTTTATTTTCTAAACGTAATCTCTTATTAGCAATTTTTAATTTCTTCATTCTACGTTTAGCAATTTTTTGTATATGGAAATAAGAAAAAGAATTAGACTTTCTTACAGCGCTATCGGAAGAGGCAAGATGTGAACATGAGGTTCCTTTGCCGTTTTCTAGGCCTTCCTCCTTCATAGATGAAATTTCATCTTCTTTTTCTCTTGATGTATTGCTCTCTTTGTTTAAGTCAATTTTCATGATTTCCATGGTTTTGCAATAAGAGAGATCTCCTTGAGTTATGGTGGATGCTTGTATGTCCTTCTCCTCTTGTGTTCCATTCATGCCTGTAGATGGAGAATCATAAGTTATTACAAGAAAATTCCACATCTCATATGCATTAGGAAAAGTATGAATGAGTTTGAAAATATTTTGATCTAACACACAAAATAGACTATTCATAGATTTTGCATTTAAAACCATTTCATTTTTATTTAATACGCTAGGTGGCTTTTTAATAGTAATATTCCAAACTTTTTAATCTAAAGCTTTAAGAAAATTTTCCATTAATATTTTCCATCCTTTAAAATTTCTTCCTTCAAATAATGTTGGTGCTAGTGATTTTTCTTCTTCATAAAAATTTACCCCACTAGTAGAAGCGAGATCATGAGATGCCATTATTCCCGGTTGTTAAGACGATTTGAAATAACCTCGCTCTGATACCACTTGTTGGATCGGTAGGCGCCCTTAGAGGGGCGTGAATAAGGGTTTTAAAAACTTATATTATATTTTGAATAACTTTGAAAAAGCTCTGATTATTAAACTAGAGAAGATCAAGACAAATCAAGTGAAGTAAAAGTAAAGACATGATTTTATTAACTTGAGAAACATGATTACAAAACTTGATCTCTTATCGTAGCTAGAAATCAAAGCTAATAGAAAGACTCTTTTTGTTTTCTATACAGACTCGTATCTCCACGAACCGGTTGGCTTTAGCCGATCCTTCCCCGGATACGGCCTCAAGCCGCTCTAGCCAACCCTTCCACGGATATGGCCTCGATCACCCCCTAGACCTACACCCGAGACCTAGTCGCCAACACGAGGCGAATTTCTTCCCTAAGTCCTACCCAGACCTAGTCGCCAACAAGAGGCGAATTCTCTAACGGTTACAAAAGATATGAAATAAAATAACAACAACAATATTAAAACTCCCTCTAAGAAACTTCTGAAGTCGGAGATGAATGATCGCTGTAGAATAAGCGAGGTTAAGGCGATCCCTCTTTGGATGTAGCGTGATGAAGTCCTCCTTCAGAGACTCTCTAAGCGTTTGGTGGGAGATCAACTCTCGGTCATATAAGGCTTTGGAATTCTGACACAAGACCTCTCTCAGCAATCAGCACATGACACGAGAAGAGAAGGGTCCATTATATAGCCTCAGCGCTAGCGCCTGCGCTAGTGGTACCGCCGGTGCTATCCCATATTAGGACATATTCTGCGCGGCATAATCTTCAATCAAAGGAAACTTTTCTCTCTTGCCTACTATGTTCCTCGCTATCGCATGCGCTATCGGATACCGCCTGGTGCTATCTCCTTCCATAAGTACTCTCGGCATTTGCGCTTAAGTAAATATTTTGTTGATCGAAATTTTGTTGAACGCAGCTAACATTTCGTCGAGCGAAATTTCGTCGAACACAGTTATGAGCATTTCATTGATCACCACTAACAGTTCGTCGAGCGAGATTTCGTTGAACACAATTTGTCGATCAGGCTTCCACATTCGTCGAACACAATTTCATCGACCGGAGTTCGTCGAGCGGGATTCAACATTCGTCGACCGGAAATTCGTCGAACGGGCTTCAACATTCGTCGAACGACAGCTAGCGCCTGCGCTAGTACTACCGCCAGCGCTAGTAGGAGATTTGGATTTGATGGCTCAACTTTGGGGGCAACCTTCTTATGTAATCCTTGAGTCATGTGGACTCTATTATCCTGCACACTTAAACACACAAAATCAAATACACATAGGTTTTGTTATTCTCAAACCTAGGAGATGCGGAAGACCATGTTCCAACACTTTTTAGGGTGTAAATTGGCATGATATGCCTATGGTTAACATTCCAACCCTATTCACCCAAAGGATTGAGAGATATTCAAAAATACTCACTGAAATTACAAGGTAATATTTCCTGATAAGTAGTATTTTTATAACTTTTTAATAGAAAATTTTGTAAATATTTAAGATGAATTTTCCTTTTATGTCAATTTTAGGTTATAAGTTAGTTTTTTTGTAATTTTGATTCTAAATTAGCTTAATTTCAATATTTGCAGAATTTTGGGACAAATCGGGAAAAATGGCATGTCACGCCCTCGGTCACGCCCGTGACCAAGGGCGTGTAACCTAAAGATCAGCCCATAATGATGCCGTGCTGTCTGAGCTAGCCCACACCAAGTCACGCCCCAGGTCTCGCCCGTGACCCAAAGTCAAGCCCGTGACCAAGGGCGTGTAAACTTAGAATCTTCCACGTGGAGCCGCCGTCGAGACGTGGAGATGCTGTCGAGAAGTCAACATAAGTCACGCCCGTGACCCACATGTCACGACCGTGACTTTCCAGCGTGATCTCTGCTTCGCCACCGCGCCGAATTCCAGCCCACGCCGCATTTAATGCAGCCGTCCAAAGTCACAGCCGTGACCCGACATGTCACGCCCGTGACATGTCACTTTTCGCCGCGCCGAATTCAAGCCCACGCCGCTGTCGGATCCGATGTGAATAGTGCAGTCACGCCCTTGGTCACGCCCGTGACCGAGGGCGTGTAATCTGAAATTTTTTCCTATAAATTCAGAGGTTCAGCTTGAGTCCAGGGTTCAGAATTTTGGAGTGGGGGAGGTGCTGTTGGAGCCAATCTTGAGTTTTTTTTTACTTTCATGTTCATGTTCATGTGACTTTACTTTCATGCTCTCTTCCTTTTCTCATGCAATGTACTAGCTTCCTTTCAATGCAATAGTTTAGTTTAAGCTTGTAACTTGTTTTTCCTAGCTTGCAATCTCTTCTCTTAAGACATGTAAAATTTTTCATTTAAATAAAAATTAGTTGTTCTTTTTATTTTGTCTCCTCCTTACTTAGTTAAATTTTCTTATTATGCATTTTTATTTTTCTTCCTCTTTCCCCTCCACCATGATTAACTAATCCTCATTAGTACTCGATCAAAATGATCCGAGGATGAGTTAGACAAGTTATGATTTTCTAAAGTTTTCTTTTTCCATTTTTATAAACACTTGAATTACCCTTGATTTTTAATTAGTGAGACCATATTTTCGATATATGGTTTTCGCTTATATTTTCATAGTTAGTTAGCCGAGAGGCTCAAAGTATGAATCGATCACTCAAGGGTAAAGAGAGTTGCACGCACCCCTCGAGAGAGGATGACTTAAATCTCCCGGGTTGGAGTCAAATCCAATAGCGGGGTTCACTTCGTAAAGCAAGTTTTAGGTAATCGATTATAGGACGAGAGTCCGGTTTATTTTTCCTAAACTTAGTTTGGCATTAACCTCGAGAGAGGCATGTTCGAGCTTCGGGAACCTCCACGGTCAAGTAGTTTAATTTAAACGGAATTAGATTTAATTTCTTTTCACTTTTCTTTTCTCACTCCAAGGTGACTTTTGATTGAGTACTAGCCTCTTTTATCATCATCTAAACCCTTAATTTAGCTTGCAATTTCTCTTTTTTCTAGCTAAGTAACCAAAACCCCAAAATATCATTAGATAAGATAATAGCGACTTTCCTCAAAGTAGAAGTAATCAATGCGCCCCGTGGAATACGACCTTGGTATTTCTTAATATCCTATACTATAGACGATAAGGTACACTTGCCTTTATCGGATATAGTTTTGGAGAAAATCTCAACCCTTCACTAAATTTCAAAACCGCAAAAATTAAATATCAAGTTTTTGGCCCCGTTGCCGGAGACTTTTGCGTAGATATTTTGAAACAAGGATAGCTATTAATTTTATCATGTTGTTTTTATTTTAGTTTTTCTATTTTTGAAAATCTTAAGGGTGAAATTAAAATCTTGGAAAGGGACGTTTGGGGTGTCATCCCATCTCACCTCCTAGTACCTTGCAAACCCTTCACCGGGTAGATCTTGGGAAGTCCAAAACTAACTTAATCTGCCTAAAAGAACAAAAAAAAAAAAATTCTCTCTTTTTCTTCTTCCTTCCTTCTCTTTTTAGTGTATGACCCGTGGTAGCACTTCGATTCTTCCTTTTGATCCGGAAATCGAGCGAACCCTTTTAAGGCACCGCCGTTCTTGTGATCAAGGAAATCAAGTAGAATCCGAAGAGTCGATCGGGGACACTAACGCAGCGAACATGGATCATAATCTTAATCCTCCTAATCTTAACGAGCCAAATCCTAATGAGGACGCGCAATGGACCATGTCCTATTATACGCGGCCGAATTTAGAAGGCACACAATCGAGTATTGTTCGCCCCACGGTGGCGAACAATAATTTTGAGATCAAGTCCAGCATCATACAAATGGTACAACAATCGGTGACCTTTGATGGTCAACCGGACGAGGATCCAAACTCACATATTTCTTACTTTCTTGAAATTTGCGACACATTTAAGATCAATGGCTTCACCGATGACGCCATTCGATTACGTCTTTTTCCTTTTTCTTTGCGGTCTAAGGCCAAGCAGTGGTTGCGCTCCCTACCAAGGAGATCCATCACTACATGGGCCGAAATGGCGGAAAACTTTCTCAATAAATATTTCCCGCCTTCAAAGACCGCTAAATTGCGCACGGATATTGCGTCGTTCATGCAAATCGACTCGGAGACTCTCTATGACACATGGGAGCGCTTCAAGGAGCTTTTGCGCCGATGCCCTCACCACGCACTTGCCACTTGGCAATAAGTGCAAATATTTTATAATGGCTTAAATCTCCAAACGAGGCAAATGATTGATGCGGCCGCAGGAGGGACATTAATTAATAAAACCCCGATCGCCGCTCAAGAGCTTTTCGAAGAGATGTCCACAAATGCGTACCAGTGGACATGCCCCGAGCGTGGCCTAATAAGCCGGCCGGAATTTTTGAAATAGACGCTAACGCAAATTTGGCTTTACAAGTTGAGCGCTTAACAAAGCAAGTGGCGGTGATGTCTGCTTCCTCCGCCACTCCTCCTTGGGCTAATAATGTTTTACTTGAAGTGCAAGTTGATTACATGGGAAATCCGCCTCGGCCTTCCTATAACCTGAACACCGCTCCGTATAATAACACCTACAATGCGGGTTATAGGAATCATCCGAATTTCTCATGGAGCAATCAAGGAAATGCTCAACATCCCTTAAATTTAAATCAACCTCCAAATCAACTTCTTAATTTAACTCCCCCTCCAAATTTTAATCCACCCAGTTTTCCACCGCAACAGCAAAAGCCCTCTCCGCTTGAAGAGGTTTTTGCAAAATATGTTGCTACAAATGAAGCGAACATCCGGAACCTCACCGGATCGATCAAAAATTTGGAGAACCAAGTGGGCCAGCTAGCAAAGATAATCTCCGAGCGCCAGCAAGGAGCCCTTCCGGGAAACACGGAGCCAAACCCAAGGGAGAGCGCAAATGCGATTACACTCCGAAGCGGGAAGGAGGTGGTTTCAAAACAGGACGAACCCATGGTAACTTCCTCCCCTCCTCCTCCTCCTATTTTATCTTCGAATTTACCTACTACGTTAGCTCCGCGCGCTTCTACTTCAAATATTCCGTATCCATCTAAGTTTAAAAGCGAGAGCGCCGAAAAGAATTATAAAAAGTTTTTAGATATTTTAAAGCAAATTCACATTAATGTACCCTTCTGCGAGGCTATCTCTCAAATGCCTAAATATGCGAAATATCTTAAGGAGTTGCTCTCCAATAAGAAAAAATTAGAAGATATTTCGCATATTTCTTTGAACGCAGAATGCTCCGCGGTTGTACTCAACAAATTGCCTAGAAAAGTGAATGACCCGGGACGGTTCTCCATCCCGTGTTTATTTGGCAATTCGTTAGTAAAACACGCTTTAGCGGATCTGGGAGCAAGTATCAATCTCATGCCTTTTTCACTATTTAAGAAACTAGGTCTAGGAAATCCAAGCCCCACTCGAATGAGTATTCAATTAGCGGATCGCTCTTTAAAATATCCGGTAGGAATAGTGGAGGACGTGCTCGTCAAGGTCGACAAGTTCATCTTCCCGGTGGACTTTGTCATTCTTGACATCGAAGAGGATGCCGAAGTACCCCTCATACTCGGCCGCCCCTTTCTTGCCACCTCCCGCGCCATTATTGACGTAAGTAACGGAAAGCTCCTCCTTCGGGTTGGAGACGATGAAGTTTCTTTCGGCATAAATTCCTCGATGCGGAACACATTAGAAAATGACGATTCGTGTTTTTACCTGGAAGAGTGTTGGGAATTCGATTCACCTCCCGAGTTAGTCTCCACCTCGAGTCACGAGTCCGAGCTCGTCGAATTCTTTTGTCTGGAAGAAGAAGAAGTCACTCGTTTCACACCACCCGAACCACTATTTTTAGAAAAATTGAAAATCAAAACTTCTTATGAAGAACCACCCGTTTTAGAACTAAAGCAACTTCCCCCTCACCTTAAGTATTTATTTTTAGAAAAAGAGTCGAAGCTACCCGTCATCGTTTCATCCGAACTTAGCAACTCAGAAATTTCTGAGTTAGCTATTGTCTTAAGAAAGCACCGCCACGCAATTGCGTGGCAAATTTCGGATATTAAGGGTATAAACCCTTCCTTCTGCACTCATAAAATCTTTCTCGAAGATAATTCCCGAAATTCGGTCCAGCCTCAACGGCGGCTAAACCCTAACATGAAAGAAGTCGTTAAGGCCGAAGTGATCAAACTATTGGACGCAGGAATTATCTACCCGATATCGGATAGTACTTGGGTTAGCCCAGTACAAGTCGTACCGAAGAAAGGTGGCGTTATGGTAGTAGCTAACGAGAATAACGAGTTGATCCCAACCCGTACTGTTACGGGTTGGCGGATGTGCATCGATTACCGAAAACTAAATGATGCCACCCGTAAGGATCACTTCCCTCTACCGTTTATTGATCAAATCTTAGAGCGCCTTTCAGGTCACTCCTACTACTGTTTTCTCGATGGTTTGTCGGGATATTTTCAAATCCCAATTTCGCCCAACGACCAAGAGGAAACCACTTTCACTTGTCCCTTTGGCACCTTCGCTTATCGAAGGATGCCATTTGGTCTTTGTAACGCGCCAGCTACATTTCAAAGATGTATGCTGGCGATTTTTGACGAGTTAGTAGAGGAGGTGATGGAAGTGTTTATGGACGACTTTTCCGTATTCGGAAACTCATTTAAAAATTGTTTAAAAAATCTTGAGCGTGTGTTGCAGCGATGCGAGGAAACGAATTTAGCACTTAATTGGGAGAAATGCCATTTTATGGTCAAGGAAGGATTAGTCCTCTCCGCTTGAAGAGGTTTTTGCAAAATATGTTGCTACAAATGAAGCGAACATCCGGAACCTCACCGGATCGATCAAAAATTTGGAGAACCAAGTGGGCCAGCTAGCAAAGATAATCTCCGAGCGCTAGCAAGGAGCCCTTCCGGGAAACACGGAGCCAAACCCAAGGGAGAGCGCAAATGTGATTACACTCCGAAGCGGGAAGGAGGTGGTTTCAAAACAGGATGAACCCATGGTAACTTCCTCCCCTCCTCCTCCTCCTATTTTATCTTTGAATTTACCTGCTACGTTAGCTCCGCGCGCTTCTACTTCAAATATTCCGTATCCATCTAAGTTTAAAAGCGAGAGCGCCGAAAAGAATTATAAAAAGTTTTTAGATATTTTAAAGCAAATTCACATTAATGTACCCTTCTGCGAGGCTATCTCTCAAATGCCTAAATATGCGAAATATCTTAAGGAGTTGCTCTCCAATAAGAAAAAATTAGAAGATATTTCGCATATTTCTTTGAACGCAGAATGCTCCGCGGTTGTACTCAACAAATTGCCTAGAAAAGTGAATGACCCGGGACGGTTCTCCATCCCGTGTTTATTTGGCAATTCGTTAGTAAAACACGCTTTAGCGGATCTGGGAGCAAGTATCAATCTCATGCCTTTTTCACTATTTAAGAAACTAGGTCTAGGAAATCCAAGCCCCACTCGAATGAGTATTCAATTAGCGGATCGCTCTTTAAAATATCTGGTAGGAATAGTGGAGGACGTGCTCGTCAAGGTCGACAAGTTCATCTTCCCGGTGGACTTTGTCATTCTTGACATCGAAGAGGATGCCGAAGTACCCCTCATACTCGGCCGCCCCTTTCTTGCCACCTCCCGCGCCATTATTGACGTAAGTAACGGAAAGCTCCTCCTTCGGGTTGGAGACGATGAAGTTTCTTTCGGCATAAATTCCTCGATGCGGAACACATTAGAAAACGACGATTCGTGTTTTTACCTGGAAGAGTGTTGGGAATTCGATTCACCTCTCGAGTTAGTCTCCACCTCGAGTCACGAGTTCTAGCTCGCCGAACTCTTTTGTCTAGAAGAAGAAGAAGTCACTCGTTTCACACCACCCGAACCACTATTTTTAGAAAAATTGAAAATCAAAACTTCTTATGAAGAACCACCCGTTTTAGAACTAAAGCAACTTCCCTCTCAACTTAAGTATTTATTTTTAGAAAAAGAGTCGAAGCTACCCGTCATCGTTTCATCCGAACTTAGCAACTCGGAAATTTCTGAGTTAGCTATTGTCTTAAGAAAGCACCGCCACGCAATTGCGTGGCAAATTTCGGATATTAAGGGTATAAACCCTTCCTTCTGCACTCATAAAATCTTTCTCGAAGATAATTCCCAAAATTCGGTCCAGCCTCAACGACGGCTAAACCCTAACATGAAAGAAGTCGTTAAGGCCGAAGTGATCAAACTATTGGACGCAGGAATTATCTACCCAATATCGGATAGTACTTGGGTTAGCCCCGTACAAGTCGTACCGAAGAAAGGTGGCGTTACGGTAGTAGCTAACGAGAATAATGAGTTGATCCCAACCCGTACTGTTATGGGTTGGCGGATGTGCATCGATTACCGAAAACTAAATGATGCCACCCGTAAGGATCACTTCCCTCTACCGTTTATTGATCAAATCTTAGAGCGCCTTTCAGGTCACTCCTACTACTGTTTTCTTGATGGTTTGTCGGGATATTTTCAAATCCCAATTTCGCCCGACGACCAAGAGAAAACCACTTTCACTTGTCCCTTTGGCACCTTCGCTTATCGAAGGATGCCATTTGGTCTTTGTAACGCCCTAGCTACATTTCAAAGATGTATGCTGGCGATTTTTGACGAGTTAGTAGAGGAGGTGATGGAAGTGTTTATGGACGACTTTTCCGTATTCGGAAACTCATTTAAAAATTATTTAAAAAATCTTGAGCGTGTGTTGCAGCGATGCGAGGAAACGAATTTAGCACTTAATTGGGAGAAATGCCATTTTATGGTCAAGGAAGGATTAGTCCTTGGTCATAAAATTTCGGGCATGGGGATCGAGGTCGATAGGGCCAAGATTGAAGTGATTGAAAAGCCCCCCCTCCAACAAACGTAAAAGCTATTTGTAGTTTCCTAGGGCACGCAGGGTTCTATCGGCGCTTTATACAAAATTTTTCCAAAATCACAAAGCCGTTAACCCATTTTCTTGAAAAGGAATCCTCATTTATTTTGAGCGATGAATGCCATTTGGCCTTTAAACTTATTAAAGAAAAACTTATAAACTCCCCGATTCTAGTCGCGCCGGATTGGTCGCTCCCTTTTGAAATCATGTGCGACGCGAGTGACATTGCGGTTGGTGCCGTTTTAGGCCAACGGGTGAGTAAGTATTTCCACCCTATTTATTATGCGAGTAAAATACTCACGTCGGCACAAGCGAATTACACCACTACCGAAAAAGAGCTTCTAGCGATCGTTTTGGCCTTCGATAAGTTTAGGTCATACATCACCCTCTCGAAAGTTATCGTCTTCATGGATCATTCCGCACTTAGGTATCTTTTAAGCAAATCGGACGCCAAGCCTCGTCTTTTGCGATGGATCCTCCTCTTGCAGGAGTTTGACTTAGAGATCCGGGACAAAAGAGGAGCCGAAAACTTGGCGGCCGAACATCTTTCTCGTCTAGAAAACCCCGCCTCGGAAGTATTGATAGAATCTGACATCGATGATAAATTTCCCGAAGAGCGCCTCCTCGCTCTCGAAAATATTAATTCATCGTCTACCCCCTGGTTTGCAGATCTGGCTAACTATCTAGTAGCCCGGGTCCTGCCGAAAGAATTCTCGAGTCAGCTAAAGAAGAAATTCTTTTCTGATTTAAAGAATTACTTTTGGGAGGACCCCTTTTTATTCCGTGTATGCGCAGACCAAGTGGTGAGACGATGCGTCTCGAGTGAGGAGGGTCTTAAAATTTTACGACATTGTCACGAGGGACCATCCGGTGGTCATTATCATTCAAACCGAACCGCGAGGAAGGCACTGGAGGCGGGCTTTTATTGGCCCTCGCTCTTCAAAGATGCTCACACCCTTGTGAGTACTTGCGACAGCTGCCAGCGGTCGGGGAACATCTTTTGCCGGGATGAGATGCCCCAAAATATTTTCTTAGAATACGAAATTTTCGATCTTTGGGGCATTGATTTCGTTGGTCCTCTCCCTCCTTCGTTTTCAAATAAGTATATTCTAGTAGCGGTCGACTACGTGTCGAGGTGGGCGGAAGCGCAAGCTCTCCCCACCAACGATGCGCGAGTCATCGTTAACTTTTTAAAAAAATTATTCTCTCGATTTGGCACTCCGCGCGCTATTGTGAGTGATCGGGGCACCCATTTTTGCAGTACTCAATTCACAAAAATCTTAGCAAAATATGGTGTCACGCACAAATTATCCACTGCATATCACCCACAAACGAACGGCCAAGTTGAAGTTGTTAATCGAGAATTAAAACGGATCTTAGAAAAAACGGTTTCTATTAATCGGAAGGATTGGGCAATAAAGCTCGATGACGCGCTATGGGCCTATCGAACGGCGTACAAGTCCGCTATCGGTTGTACACCATATCGAATAGTCTATGGCAAGGCTTGCCACCTCCCGGTTGAATTAGAACACCGCGCATTTTGGGGGATTAAATTTTTAAATCTTGATTCTACTTTAGCGGGCGAACAAAGAAAATTTCAAATGAACATATTGGATGAGTGGAGAGCGAATGCGTATGAGAGTAACAAATTATATAAGGAGCGAACAAAGTTTTATCACGACAAACATATAAAATTTCCAAAAACTTTTTCGCCAGGCGATCTCGTCCTCCTTTATAATTCTCGTCTTCGCCTTTTTCCGGGAAAGCTGAAATCTCGATGGTCCGGACCTTTTATTGTTAAAGAGGTTTGGTCCTATGGGACAATTCTAATTTCCCACCCGGAAAAAGGTTCCTTCAAAGTTAACGGGCACCGCCTTAAATTGTATCTTCCGGGAGACTTACCTAATGACAAGAGTGATGCGATATTTCTTCATAATATAACATGATCGGCAAGTGGGTCAAGCTACGCGACCTTAAACAAAGCGCTTTTGGGAGGCACCCCAAGTTTATCTTTTTATTATTTTCTCTTGTTTTTGTTCTTTCTTTAACATCTTTTGTAGGTAATCGCGGCTTCCCCACAAAAGCTTCAAAAAAAAAAAATTTATCAGGGAAGCTCTTTTTCCTTCTTTCTTTTTCCTTGCATTTCTTTTTACCTTTTCTTACTTCATACTTATTTTTAAACATTGGGGACAATGTTTAACTTTAAGTATGAGGGTGTAAATAGCCCTTTGTAAATATTTGTAAAGAGTTTTAAAAAAGAAAATTCTCAAAAAAAAAATGAACAAAAAGAAAATTTTAATTTTGTTTCTATGTTTTCCTTTATTTAAGCACTTGCAAAAACCAAAAACTAAAAAAAAAATAGAAAACAGAAAAATTTAAATCTTGGAAAGGGACGTTTGGGATTTTATCCCATCACACCTCCTAGTACCTTGCGAACCCTTCACCGGGTAGCCCTTGGGAAGTCCAAGACTTAACAAAAATTGTTAAGTTTTAAAGCTAGTTTCTTTTCTTTTTAAATATTTTTTAATGACAAAAATTCAAAAAAAAAAGATAATATAAAAAATGCAAAAAATATATATATGAAAAAACTTAAAACACAAAAAAAAACTTTTATCTTATACCTCTCCTATTTGTTGTTTTTGTGATTTCTTAGAAATCTAGTTGAGAATTTTTATAAGCATGTTTAAGTTTTTAATTGGCTATAATTTTGCTTATCATAGTTTGTTAATTCTAAATTTGAGGTAATCTTGATTTAAGAATCATCTTATGATTTTAAATTGATTAGAGAATTTTGTTAGCATGACTTCTCTTTTTATTTTTAAATGGCTTCATTTTGTAGTAAATTTCCTAAACCTCTTTAGATTTCAATTATATTTTCTTCTAACTTCTTAGATCTTAGGAATTTTAATTTTACTAGAATTTGCTCTCAATATGATTTAAAGCTAGCTAGATTTATTTTCCCCTACCCTACCCCCTTTGATGGCATAAAAAAATATATTAAAAGATCATATGTAATGGGAATAAGAGGATAAAATTCATTATTCCCTAAAACATATGCACCCAAAATATTTGAAAAGATTATATGGCATGGAGTAAGAGGATAAAATTCATTACTCCTAAACCATATACATTTTGGGTTTTTATTAGAAGAGAAAAAAAAGAGAGAAAGAAAGAAAAAAAAAAGGAAATTTCATGATAAATTCCATTTCCTCCATTCAAAAATGTCTCTTCTTATGCCAAATTTTATGAAATCCCCCTTAGCCAATTATCATTGTTCTAGTTTTAGTTGAAAATTATGGAGAGAGCAATATTTAGTAATTTACTTTTCCTTAAGTTTCTTTTAAGGTAGAGTTCTTATAATTTTAATTTAATTTAGTTTTATAATTTCTACAATTTTGTCAAACTACTTAATTTTCTTGAGAAGTTCTTGCCTAAACATTTTTCCCTCTTTTCAAATCATCATCATAATTTAGGACTTAACTCCCCCTTGAATTTACTCTTAATTTAACTTTTGGTTAAATGAAATTTTAGTTTTAAATTAAAAATTTTTAAGGATGTCTTATAAATTATGTCTCACACTTTTGCTCTGGAATAGCAAAACCTCAAGTATGGGGGTATTTGATAAGTAGTATTTTTATAACTTTTTAATAGAAAATTTTGTAAATATTTAATATGAATTTTCCTTTTATGTCAATTTTAGGTTATAAGTTAGTTCTTTTTGTAATTTTGATTCTAAATTAGCTTAATTTCAATATTTGCAGAATTTTGGGACAAATCGGGAAAAATGGCATGTCACGCCCTCGGTCACACCCGTGACCAAGGGCGTGTAACCTAAAGATCAGCCCAGAATGATGCCGCGCTGTCTGAGCTAGCCCACACCAAGTCACGCCCCAGGTCACGCCCGTGACCCAAAGTCACGCCCGTGACCAAGGGCGTGTAAACTTAGAATCTTCCACGTGTAGCCACCGTCGAGACGTGGAGATACTGTCGAGAAGACAACCTAAGTCACGCCTGTGACCCACATGTCACGACCGTGACTTTCCAGCGTGATCTCTGCTTCGCCACCGCGCCGAATTCCAGCCCACGCCGCATTTAATGCAGCCGTCCAAAGTCACGGCCGTGACCCGACATGTCACGCCCGTGACATGTCACTTTTCGCCGCGCCGAATTCAAGCCCACGCCGCTGTCGGATCCGATGTGAATAGTGCAGTCACGCCCTTGGTCACGCCCGTGACCGAGGGCGTGTAATCTGAAAATTTTTCCTATAAATTCAGAGGTTCTCCTTGAGTCCAGGGTTCAGAATTTTGGAGTGGGGGAGGTGCTGTTGGAGTCAATCTTGAGTTTTTTTTACTTTCATGTTCATGTTCATGTGACTTTACTTTCATGCTCTCTTCCTTTTCTCATGCAATGTACTAGCTTCCTTTCAATGCAATAGTTTAGTTTAAGCTTGTAACTTGTTTTTCCTAGCTTGCAATCTCTTCTCTTAAGACTTGTAATAGTTTTCATTTAAATAAAAATTAGTTGTTCTCTTTATTTTGTCTCCTCCTTACTTAGTTAAATTTTCTTATTATGCATTTTTATTTTTCTTCCTCTTTCCCCTCCACCATGATTAACTAATCCTCATTAGTACTCGATCAAAATGATCCGAGGATGAGTTAGACAAGTTATGATTTTCTAAAGTTTTCTTTTTCCATTTTTATAAACACTTGAATTACCCTTGATTTTTAATTAGTGAGACCATATTTTCGATATATGGTTTTCGCTTATGTTTTCATACTTAGTTAGCTGAGAGGCTCAAAGTATGAATCGATCACTCAAGGGTAAAGAGAGTTGCACGCACCCCTCGAGAGAGGATGACGTAAATCTCTCGGATTGGAATCAAATCCAATAGCGGGGTTCACTTCGTAAAGCAAATTTTAGGTAATCGATTATAGGACGAGAGTACGGTTGATTTTTCCTAAACATAGTTGGGAATTAACCTCGAGAGAGGCATGTTCGAGCTTCGGGAACCTCCACGGTCAAGTAGTTCAATTTAAACGGAATTATATTTAATTTCTTTTCACTTGTCTTTTCTCACTCCAAGGTGACTTTTGATTGAGTACTAGCCTCTTTTATCATCATCTAAACCCTTAATTTAGCTTGCAATTTCTCTTTTTCTAGCTAAGTAACCAAAAACCCAAAATATCATTAGATAAGATAATAGAGACTTTCCTCAAAGTAGAAGTAATTAACGCGCCCCGTGGAATACGACCTTGGTATTTCTTAATATCCTATACTATAGACGATAAGGTACACTTGCCTTTACCGGATATAGTTTTGGAGAAAATCTCAACCCTTCACTAAATTTCAAAACCGCAAAAATTAAATATCATTTCCCATACTAGATTATGTTTGCATGATGAAAATATTCACATGCATGAGTCCAAATGGCCTACAATTTTGGCCATGAACTATTATGGACTTAATTGACCTTTCAAAGAAGATTTGGTGGATTTTGAGTTCATATAACCCAAAAATCAACACATACATGAATATTTAAATATTTAACAAAACCATGGAAAATTTTCTCCAAAATTTCCAAATTTTGGACAAGGGGTGTATTTTGTTATAACACAACTGTGGTTTTAATTTCACTCACATTCATGGAGTATTTTCAGAAAAATTCACAAAATACACCTTGCACCAAAACAGGTGCCCAGGGAGTTGTGGTGCACCAAATCACATGAAATTAGTGCCCATGTGTAGTCATGACCTAGGGCTACATATTTGATATAGACCATTTTATTTGGTTCAGCTTTTAAGGTGGACAAAATAAGGTTAGAAATCACTGTGAAATGTGTGACAGTTAATTAAAATCCCATATTTAATTTCATATGGCTTGCGGCTATCAGATCTCCCAGATCGGACGGCTCCCAGTCATCTTCTCCAATGGATCAAAGGTCATGATTTTGCCATCCTGGAGAACTTCTTGAGCAAATTTTTGACCGATCCCAGTAGCTCCTAGCGAAACCCTCTAGCCACCACCTTCAGTAGACATTTGGTCATTGACTGGTGGTAGACGATTGGCCTGAGGTGGCCAGAGAAGGGATCTGGTACCTTTCATTTTCTTGGGCAGGAATATCAAAAACAAAAATGGTGATCCAATAATTCTTCAGCAATTTGAAAAGGAAGAGAGGGGGAAAGCTAGCACTAGTGGAGAGGAGAAGGAATCTACATGTGATTGGGCTTGGGAATAGGTGGATCTCTTTGGTTCCATTTTTGATTTCTCAGGCGACTCATTTGCTAACCTCCGGCCACAGCACATGAACTCCTCAATCAGCTTGGGGATTCTCTTGCTCTGGGGATTCTGCAGGTGGTAGGAGGGATGAATGGGCTGGGGTGGCTAAATCTAAGAGTGTCATTAATGTCCTCTTTCGGCCACCCCCCCATTTCCCTAAATTGCACCCACCTGTGCGACCATCTACTAGGAAAAGCTCTGGGATCTCTAAGGGAGTTCAGATGTAAGATCCCTCTCCCACACCATGAGAGTTTCCGAATCTTATGCCCAGAACCACCGCCTTACGGTGATGCTAACACACGAGTTAGCCACCTCCGCAAGACGCCGATCCTGCCGGCAGGAACGATCAACCAGGCCAACATGAGATAAGAAGAAAAACTCGGTAAAATAAACCAAGTCCACAATCACACACATATACATATGCCAAAATAGTAAACAAGTCCATCAATGCGTACAAAAAGAAAGAGTAAGGGCTTATGCCCGGTACATGTCCAAAATAAAGTAAATAAATAATAACTCTCTCTCATCATCTCTATGCGGAAGCTAAACACTCTCATAATCAAGCACCTGTCTCGTAGTGGAAGTAATGTGCGGCACCTAATCCTCAGTTCCTGCCACCCTGTCTGTCTGGTCATGCTGGTGCTCCATCTCCTCGGACTCCTACGGTCATAACTGACTGTTAGTCATAAAGACTAAGCCAGTTTTGTCCACTCCTCCCACTGCGACCCCTAAGCACCGGGCGGGATGAAGAAGTGGAGGACAACAAGGGGTAATAATAAATGCATGTGACAAGGGAATCTATACTAGCAAGTATATACATAACAAGGTAAACTATTCTAGCAGATATATATGAACAGTAAGTGAAGTAGTAAACAAGAAGTAAGTAAGCAAAGCAGTGTACGTAAGTACATTAAACAAGTAAAGTATACTACCATCACATGAGTATCTTAACTTATATGAATGCACATACAAGCTTATAAGTTAAGATTTCCGAAATTATAACTTATCATATAAAATAGCCTATACTAATTTATATGATAAGGGTCTCCAAATTATGTTCTAAGGTTTATGGATGATATGATATGCATGTTATAATCTGATTCATACATGTGCAACTCACCCACACGACTCGGTGATCACAGACCTTTAGTTCCCAATTTTTGGAGCTAGCTTCACTCTCTGGTACCACCGTTGTGGCTACGGCAGCAGTGGAGTGGGCAACTCCACTTCCTAGGCGGGTATACACACTACCAGGCCTAGACCCTTCGTACGCCTTTGTACACATCCTAGGTGCACTCTAGAGTCTTGCTTACTCTTTGCTGGAATCCAGCAGTCTTTAAGGTCGGGTTTACATTTTTGGGGATCGTCCTCCAGACCGCTGTATAAACAACCTACTGGCCCATCAAACCCTCACACCCGCCTAAGTCAATATACTGCCATCGGTGTGATGACCGGTCCAGTACCGAAGCCCCGCCACTAATTGTTTTCTATGCACATGCAAGTTATCATAACTCGAGCCTCTATCTTACAGGACCAACCCGTCCTGATAAACAACTTTCCGAGCCTCCAACTCGCAGGACTAACCCGTCCTAATATACAACTTCCTGAGCCTCCAACTGGCAGGACTAACCCATCCTGATATACAACTTCCCGAGCCTCCATCTCGCAGGACCATCCGATCCTAATATACTATTTCCCATCCTCTAACTAGGGATGAAGTTTAGCAAATCTCTTATTCGATTAGTTAGCCTACTCTTGACTAATTATTGTTATACTTAGAAGTTTAGGGTGAATCTTGGACTTCCCGAGGTTTACCCGGTGAAGGGCTCGCAACGGTACTAGGAAATGTAATGGGCTGAAGCCCAAATCTCCCTTTCCAAGATAGTTACTTTTATTGGTGTCAACCTTTCTAAAAACCCACTCTCCTTATTACTCTTTATGACTTAGGTGCTTTATGACTTATCCTTCACCCTATTCCTAAGCAAAAGTTCTCTTGAACGATGCTCAACACCTAAGATCTCTCATCCTCTAAGCGGTGTAGGCCTTGTGTAATTCTCAATATTCCTAATCACACTCAAATGATCTAATATGAACACTTTACCATGTTGTGTGATTACTATGATCACATAACCTAATCCTTTCCCCTTTATATATAACGCGACATGAATCAATGTTACTCCCTAAACAATAGTTGTAACGTACTCCATTAATTCCATAACTTCTATGGGCTAATATAAATGATATGTTACTGTAATAATCCAAATCTCACTGATTTTCTAAATGATCTAGCTGGTTAAATCATCACATTAAGTTTTTACTATCCGCAGACCAAAATGAGATTGAACTAAATTTGATTCCTATTATGTAATCTTGACCATATCATGTCCAAATGAGTTCCAATTTTTCCATAGGTTCATAATGGATAAATTCAGGGTTGACTAGAGTTTTGACATACTTCAAATAAATTTGACTTCAATTTAACATCAAAAATAGCTCCTCAATGGCGGAAACCATCACCCTTTGACTCGTAGAGATTCCCGAGTACAAAAATAGCTCCTCAATGGCGACTAGCCAATCATCTAACGCCATGAAATTAGCTCTTCCTTCAAATCTAGGAGGTCCTAATCACTGGAAATGCGATATAAAGTTCATCTTTGGTGGCAGCATGACTGGAGGCACCAAGGGAGCGGGAGGAACAAGTACAGTCTGACCCACTGCAGGGTCATGCACTGTAGGCTGTTGCCCAGTGGTGGCAGTCAGCAACGTCTGAATCTGCGATTACATCACAACCAACTGCCTTGACAGAGCCTCATTACTCTATCGCAGACTCTCGATCACGGCTTCACTCTGCGCTCTCGAAGACTCACCCTCTGATTGGGGAGTCAGCCAAATCGCAACACGTCTCGATGGCATATCTATAAATACGAACAAATAGCTCATCAAAACCCTAGCTTGGAACTAGAACTACTCAACTCAGCTCAAAACAAACAGGAAAAGACACTTGCTCTAGTTACTACCTTGCTCTGGGATTTTATACAAATAATGTTATGCTTTAACTTAGGATGATATATTATCATCCTTTGACTCTTGTGCATATCACATACATGGATGAATGTTTAAATTTCCATTTCAAATTATGTGTGTACAAGTGTCATCATATAAATCTTTAGCTTGGCACGGGTGCTTTATGCGATGTTATGATGTGTATGTTGTGCTATGCATTCTAAGAAAAGCCTTAATGCATGTTATGAGTGGCGTAGGCAAGAAATATTATGCACCCCATAATACATAATATCGCATGCAATGAAGAAAATAAAAATCGAGCTAATGGACATTCATGAGACAGGTGTTATGCATCCCATACTACATAACGGTCATATGTTGTCACCTATGAGGATCCATATACAAACACATATTATGCATCTCATACTACATAATATGCCCCGTATACTTCTTATCATGCTATGAGTGTAGTGTTCATGCATCAGCGAAGACGTATGGATGACACTTCGGTGTGTGTATGCAATGAGACAAGATGATTAACACCTGATCAGAAAAAGTCGTTCGACCAAATTGTCAAACAAACCTCCCTCTGATACCAACTGTCACTACCCGCATTTTCTTCGTATTAAATAATAAGTCAGCGTAAGAGAAAATACGCGTCATGATGCCACATCATGCAGGGGACAACTGCAGATGCTCAGGAAGCTCTATCTTAACACTTTTTTTTAGAAAGCCATGAACTTTATGTTTAAAAAATAATTAAAGTTTAAAGTTTTCAAACACCGTGTCCCTCGGTTTAATGGATCAACTAGTCCATAAATAAGAAAGTATAAATTTACGCAGCGGAAAATACATAATTTACTTTAATTTAACCTACATGAGCGTGATGAATTAACCAGCACTCTAATGGTATGCAGCTTCTAGATTTAGCATAGGTAAAAAAGTTTCTTTTACGGGCTTCAAAATAGTAGGATGATAGTAGTTTAAAAGAGATGTCATGTATGAAGAATTATGCAGATTTTTGTATGAAAAATATTTACTATGCATCCTAACATAAAATCTTCCCAAGAGCATTTGCACTAAAAGCAGGGTAACAGTGGTAGCATAAAAATAGCAAGACAAAGTCTAACACAGAAAGATATTAGGCTTTGGGCATCAACAACTGACACGAACCCATCACCTTAATAAGTTCTCAAAAGAAACCAATAGTCTACCTCTCTGAAAGGAGAAAATAAAACCACTACAGCAGATCTGACGGAAATTGAACTCAGTCAGCTCAACCTACTACTGATCCGAACCCGAGGCATTCAAAAGAAAAGAATGTCTCAGCACAAGGGCATAAAAACATCATAATCAAAGAGTAGGAGAAATATTAGCAAAAGGGGGTTACCATCCCACCAGGGATAGCTGTGAGCATCAGTAAATCTCATAAAGAAATATTAGCACCCAATAGGTAAGGAAAGACTAGCACAAGGTGCGGTCAAATTGCATTCCAACAACATCCAAAGGAAAAAGGTATCGAGTTTCCCAAGAAATGAATCACTATCCCGCCAAAAGCAGGATTGAGGCAGAGGCATTCTTTCCAACCAACTGTCAGACCAAAACATACATCTATGGAACAAAAGCACTGTGGTCATGGTTACAGCCCACACAACCAATAGTCTACACGTCCATGGAAAGAAAAACATAGGCACTGACAGTGGCCACTTCGTCCACCCATAGTCCAAAAACAGCCAACTGGGAATAGTGGTTCACAAAATCCTAATCAAAACAGACACCTCAAAAAAACCCAAACTCAATCGCAGGAAAACCCAACTCCAGAACAAATTCGTCGAGGACACTCGACGAATTTCACAACCACTCGACGAATTGATAACACTCGACGAATTACTATTTATTACTCGACGATATTACACGCATCTATATGGCGAATCTATACTCGACGAATTAACTTAACTTCTGGATGAAATATACTTTAGCCAAATCGACGTACTCTACGATACTACTACAGAAATTTTGTTTGAATAACTGAACACTTTACATTACAGCTCTCTACGAGGAAAATAAACGGTAAAGGGAAAAAATGCGCAAGAGGGGTTTAGTCCACCACTAGCCTAGTTTCATTGGAAATGTTCTCCGAACAACTCCTCGTCGCAGATCGGCCGCTAGAAAACCTCGAGGAAGAATATCTAAATCTTTTGGAATGAAAAGGAGGGTTAGGGCTACCGGATCTAACCTCAAAAATCTACGAAACTCAAAATACTTACCGCGCACGCGAAGATCTCGGCGAGAGCTTTCCAAATCTATGCTCCGGCGAAGGTTTCTTGCTCCGGAGCTCCGGTGGCGGCGATCTGAAGGTTCACGGAAAGATGCTTCTGCTCTCGGTTCGCAAAAGTCGGGAAGAAAGAAGATGAACAGGGCTTTTCGGTTTTCTTACGGAGGAATAAGAGATTAGCGTGTATATATATGTATATATATATATGAATATCATAATATTAGTAATAATAATAATAATAATAATAATAATAATAGAGATAATAATAATAATTACTATAGCTATTAACGGAGGAAAAAATTTCACAAGATAAGATAGGATTTCACGTGAAATGATTATTTCACTTGAAAAGGATTTGGATTTCTCGTGAAAGGAAATTTGGGTTTCACGTAGAAGAAATATTGGGATTTCACGTGGAAGGAAAAAATTGGATTTCACGTGAAATGATTTGGATAATTGGATTTTGAAAAGAAAATGGATTTCACGTGAAATGATTTGGATTTCACGTGAGACTTTTTACCATTATGTAAATTTAATAAAAGTATATTATTACCAAAAATTAAACGAATGCCGAAATCGACGAAATTCGCACTAAAGGTGAACGACGGCGTTACGAATCCAACGACGAAGTCGGAATCAAAATCCGACGTACCATTCTCGAGATATAAATTTCTGAAGTTTACTGCGACGTTAAATATACAAATCTTTGAAAATTCACTGAGGCTACAATTTTGCTCGGAACGCCACAAAACTTTAACAACCATTCTAAAATTAAATAATCTAATTTCCTAACGTAAAATTTTCCAATTTTGGATAGTCTCAAAATTGGGTCGATTTAACCAGTCGGACACGAAAACGCGCAAACAACGGTGCACCGCTAACTCCGCATTAACGTAACAACCTTACATCATTATGGCATCATCAATATATTTCCAAATAATAGCAAAAAATTCAGGGGCGTTAAACTCATCATCAAGCACCTGTCTCGTAGTGGAAGTAATGCGCGACACCTACTCCTCAGTTCCTGCCACCCTGTCTATCTGGTCGTGCTGGTGCTCCATCTCCTCGAACTCCTATGGTCACAATCGACCATTAGTCATAAAGACTAAGCCAATTTTGTCCCCTCCTCCCCCAAGGACTCCTAGGCACCTGGAGGGAGGAAGAAAAGGAGGACAACAAGGGGTAATAACAAATGCAGGTGATAAGGGAATCTATACTAGCAAGTATATACATAACAAGGTAAACTATAATATCAGATATATACGAGCAGTAAGTGAAGTAGTAAAGAAGCAGTAAGAAAAGCAGTAAGTAAGAAGTAAGTAAAGTTGTGCACGCAAGTACAGTAAACGAGTAAAGTATACTACCATCACATGAGTATCTTAACTTTATATGAATGCCCATACAAACTTATAAGTTAAGATTTCCGGAATTATAACTAATCATATAAAAGATCCCATACTAATTTATATGATAAGAGTATGCAAATTATGTTTTAAGGTTTATGGATGATATGATATGCATGTTATGATATGATTCATACAAGTGCAACTCACACACACGACTTTGTGATCACAGACCTTTAGTGCCCTATTTTTGGAGCTAGCTTCACTCTCTGGTACCACCATTGTGGCTACGGTAAAAGTGGAGCGGGAAACTCCACTTCCTATATGGGTATACACACTACCAGGCCTAGACCCTTCGTACGCCTCTGTATACGTCCTAGGTGCACTCTAGAGTCTTGCGTACTCTTTGCTGGAATCCACCAGTCTTTAAAGTCGGGTGTACATTTTTGGAGATCGTCCTCCAGACTGTAGTATAAACAACCTGCTGACCACTCAAACCTTCACACCCGCCTAAGACAACGTACTGCCGTCGGTGTGATGACCGGTCTAGTACCGAAGACCCGCCACTATTTGTTTCTATGCACATGCAAGTTATCATAACCCAAGCCTCCAGCTCGCAGGACCAACCCGTCTTGATAAACAACTTCCCGAGCCTCCAGCTCGCAGGACTAACCCATCCTTATATACAACTTCCCGAGCCTCCAGCTCGCAGGACTAACCCATCCTGATATACAACTTTCCGAGCCTCTAGCTAGCAGGACCATCCCGTCCTGATATACTATTTCCCATCCTTTAACTAGGGATGATGTTCAGCAAATCTCTTATTCGATTAGTTAGCCTACTCTTGACTAATTATTATTTTACTTTGAATTTTAGGGTGATCTTGGACTTCCCGAGGTTTACCCGGTGAAGGGCTCGCAGCGATACTAGGAAATGTGATGGGATGGAGCCAAAATCCTCCTTTCCAAGACATTTACTATTATTGGTGGCTACTTTTCTAAAAACCCACTCTCCTTATTACTCTTTATGACTTAGGTGCTTTATGACTTATCCTTCACCCTATTCCTAAACAAAAGTTCTCTTGAACGATGCTCAACACCTATGATCTCTCATCCTCTATGTGGTGTAGGCCTTGTGTAATTCTCAATATTCCTAATCACACTCAAATGATCTAACATGAACACTTTACCATGCTGTGTGATTACTATGATCCCATAACGTCATCCTTGCCCCTTTATGTATAGTGTGACATGAATCGATGTTACTCTCTAAACTATAGTAGTAACGTACTCCATTAATTCCATAACTTCTAGGGGCTAATATAAAGGATATGTTACTGTTATAATCCAAATCTCACTGATTTTCTAAATGATCTTGCTGGTTAAATCATCACATTAAGTTTTTACTATCCGCAAACCAAAATGAGATTGAACTAGATTTGATTCCTATGATGTAATCTTGATCATATCATGTCCAAATGAGTTCCAATTTTTACCATAGGTTCATAATGGATAAATTCAGGGTTGACCAGAGTTTTGACATATTTCAAATAAATTTGACTTCTATTTAAAATCAATTAATCAATTAAAATCATCTAAATTACAAAGAAAGTACCTTGTCAGTAAGTTAAATCTGGCTAATAAAATTTCCAGAGATAATAGATGACATAACAAGATTTCCAAAATCCCATAATTTTTCAGAGGATTTATAATCATAATTTCCATTTAACATAAAATGGATGAAAATATGACTTTACACATCCAATACTAGTTTATGTCTTCCAACAATTCTGAGAAAATTACTATGGCACTATAGTGACCTTAAAAAATCCTTATCCAAAGTTTCATAATTTTTCAGGAATGTTTCACCATAGATACTTCATTGAATAAGAAGTGTGATAAACTAAATATATGAAATTTTACCATGCATAATATATCCAAAAGTTCGACCAAAAATTCCAGAGGTTCATAATTAGATTCCTAATGAGTTTCCAGAGTTTCAATATTTTCTCAAACATTTTGCTCAGTGAAATTTCAAATATTCAAAAATGTGTCCAAAGATAAATTTGATAATTTCTAAAGAAATAATCTCTGAAATTTTGTACAAAAATTTGCAGAGATTCTAAATGGTATAACAAGTGATTCTACAGAGTTTCAAAATTTTCCACAAGATATTAACCATGAACATTTCACAAATACATAAATATGACATAAATCATATTTATCATATACTTAGGATTTTTGATCCCAAAAATCCTAATTTTTCCTGAGGTGATGTATTATGTCATAAAGAGGGTGTGGACAAAATTTCATAAGCTAACACTAAACCATATGTGCTAAATACACAAAAAAACTCTTTTGGCTATTGGCACACCATAACACATTTTAGGCAAAGACATGCAAGTGGAATTACCCTACAAGCAGAGGTCCAATTGCTCTCAAATTTTAACCATGGTCTAATAATGCCCTAATAAGCATGACACCCAAATTTGGGGTCATTTGGAGTTACACATCTCCATAACTATCATTTATTTGATTTATCATATTTTGAACAAAACTTTAGGGAAATTATCTCAAAAATTCTATTTTTTGGAAGGATGATATGCTACCTCATGTCTCATCTAAGTTTCAAATTTCACATGCATGGAAGGTATTTTGACAGGTATATGTACAAAATACACATGCACACACATTGTACACCCCTCACTAAAACTGGTGCCCATGGGGTTCTGTTGCACCAAATCACATGAAATATGGGCCAAATTAAAGTTAAACCAAAGATCTATAACTTCCATGTTAATGGTATGCCTCTAAGGCACCTAATTTTAAGGTATAAGTCGATGGTAATAGTGTGACAGAATACACATAAGGAAATGAATATATTCATTTGATCAGCACGTATCTTAAAGCAAATCCAAGGGGCCACGGGTCATCTTCCTCCTTGAGCCAATGGCTCAGATCTTCCCGACCTAGAGGTCCTTGATCCCCTATTTCCCGGCCACTGAGCCACCTCCATGGCCCGCCACCACCACCACCACCTCCGTTGATGTGGGGGCTACCGATTGACGGTGGTTTGGCCGCCAGAGGTGGTGTTTTCCGGCGATCCGAGCATGGGCAAAACCATGAAAATACTCAGCTTTTTCTCACTTGAATATGGCTCTGTTGAGCTGGATACCTCTCCTAAATGATCTAAGAGGCTAGCACAGAGGGAGAGGAGGGGAAACCAGACCTTAGTGGGTCTTAGCGGCGGCGGCGATGGCGGTTGTCCATGAATCCTCTCTTCTCCGTCGAGCTTTCTCCCAATCCCGATTCTCCAAGGTTTTCTCCTCTTTAAATCTCTAGCCTACCTTCTTTCTACTTTCTAAAGCTTAATGGAAAGGTCTAATGGAGTTGGGAAGGGATGTATGTGTATTTCCTATTAAGGCAAGGTTCTGCCATACCTTGGTTATTCCTCCCAGCCGCCAAGTGGCATCTGTTCAGCCCAATTTTGGCTGGGCATTTACTAAAGAGCTCAAGCATGGCTTTGGGCAGAGGAGTGGAGTGCCAACTGGCCTTCATTCCTCAAAATCCTCTTTGTCCTTAATGGACTTTGGCGAAAGACCCATTCTGCCCCTTTGCATGTCATCTCTCTCCTATTTTCAGAGGGCCTGGCTGGTAATTAGGCATGTGGGCTGCTGGATGGGATTTGGTTGAGGTCTTAGCCCGATTGAATTGATTGGGGCTTTTAATTTCTTTCTCAAGAGAAAATTGGAAGAGGGTTCTCGTCGATCGACGGGAGGTCCAGTCGATCTACGGGACCATCCGTTGATTCTATCTAATCCTCAGTTAACATCCATCTACGGGACCATCCATCTATTTTACCTAGCAGGAATAATTCCTTCGACGGGATGTCCCGTCGATCGACGGGACCATCCGTCGATCTTTTCCCGTCAAACTAACGCGCGAATCTAGCACACCGCTATAGGTGGTAGCGAGACTGCGACACAAAATGGCAGTGTACCGATTGTTCAAGTAATATAAAATGAGGAGAAAATCCCCGAGTATCGAATCTCTAAGGAACACAGTAAGGTGGAGTTTACTATCGAGGAAGGACTTGAGATTGAAGTCCTTTAGGTAGAATGGATTGCAGAAAAAGGGGGGGGGGGGTGATTTGGATTGTGGAAAATAAAAGAAAACAACTACTCAACTACTCTTATGCAGGCCTTGAGCGCACTGCTTCGCTTGGCGGGATGGAACTACGTAGGCCTTGAACGCACTACTTCGCTAGGCAGATGGAAGAGTAGGCACGTGGATGAGGTGGTTTGCACTGGCGAAAAGGTTTTGAGGGCCGTTAGCACCTCTTGGCTAGGCGGATGGAAGAGTAGGCTAGCGTAATGGAGTGGAGGGTGATGACGGATGTGGAAGATGGAATGGGGGCGCACCTCATACACACAGATGAATAATATAATTTCATAAAAATGAAATAAAAATTACAAAATATGGTTCATAGTGCACATCATCAAAATATTAAGAAATCTAACATTTACAACCATCAAAACAAAGAGGAGAAAGCAAGTAATCGACCCAATCTGAAGCCTTATCGAAGATTCATGGTTGGAATCGCCGGGTTGTCAATCTGCGTCCAGGCTCGGTCCTCAACTGCGTCCGGGGTAGAGAAGGCTGTCACTACCTTCTAATGGCACGTCTTCTTCGTGTCACGATCGGCCGCATGACCAAGCTTCCTTCTCCTTGGATATTGGTGGATATAGGGCTAAATATCTCTCCTTGGAGCTTGAGGATGATGGAGGAGGACAAAATGGGCGGAATACCTGCGGAAATGGCGGAGCTGGGTGGAGCAAAATGATCTATCTGAGCTAAAATCGCGCACATCTATTTATAGGCGGAGCAAAAATTAACAGCGCACACGGTCAGGCGCACGACCAGTCGTCGTGCACGAAGAAATGCCTCTGATCGTGCGCAAAGAACCTGTAGCATAGTCCTGAACTGCAAAATAGCGCACGGTCAGTGGCGCACGACCAGTGGTCGTGCGCGAAGAAGGTTCGTGATCGTGCGAACTTCTCTGTTTGATAAGGGGAATTAACGCACGACCAGTGGTCGTGCGCCTGGTCGTGCGCGAAGGAAAATGCACCACCAGTTGCTTTTTCGGTCAAAAATCCCCCAGAACCAATCCCTAGTGTCGCACAACCCTTGAACCTGCATGAAAATATCCAGGACCCCTGGACAATAAGAAATCAAACCACAATAGGATAAGGAATGCACTAAGCGCTGAAACACACAGTGTAATCACAAAGAAGCATTTACGAGCAATAAGTGCAGTGCATATGCATGAAAACTAGCCCAGATGAGTCCAAAAATCCCTATATAAACTGGACTCATCACACCCCCAGACTTACCTATTTGCATGTCCCGAGCAAACAAATCCGGCGGAGTATGAAAATGGTAGTTATTGAAGAGCATTGCAAAATAGGAGTACGGTGCGAAGTAACATACTCATGCAAATAGAAATTCAGTAAAAGGAGATTCTGACTATGCTAAATAATTTAAAGCAGTGTTAATGCGTAAGTAGAAATTTAAGTTTACTCAAAAGGTGAATCATGGTGAATTTTGCAGTCGTGCACCAGTGTGAAAGTAAATAAGCCACTAAGGAGGGGGTTTCCAAAGACCGGAATTCAGGGGTAACTCCGCTGAAATCCATCAATGTCATAAGCCATAAGCTTGCCCGGCCTCACTCTCTCCACGATGCTAGCAAACTCATAAGGTGAATCAGTAGCGCTTTCGGTTTTTTTTCAAGGCTTAAGTTAGGGAATGATATACAAAGATAAACTGAAAGACTATGCAACCCAAATGAGCAACATCAATATTCTTACACTGAACAATCCCAAAACAACGCTAGTGTAACACACCCCCAGAATTAGCTTAAAAACTGGGTGTGCACACAACCTACTCCAAACAAATACCAACTAAATTTTTCTATTACGCCCAAGGGGATTTCTTTTCATTTATATTCTTTCCTCAGATTTTTCTTTTCATTTTCTTTCTATTTATTTTATCCCCCAATTGGTTTACAAGAATGCATTCAGCACACAATATAATTTTTTTCACATCACAAAAATTCCATACATCACACCCAAAGAAATATAATTTCAGTTAACTAATTACTTGGTTGTGATGATAGGATAAGCTTCAAGTTTTGGTGATTGAAAGAAGAGCTAGAACAAAGGAGGGGTAGGCACAAATTTGGCTTGCAAAGGTAAACGCATAGGTCATGGAAATCAAGGCCCAATCTAGCCAACTAGATGGCCTACTTCACGCTCACTTTTGTGAGCCGCTCTCACCCATGCTTCAAGAGTCGCTTGGGGAAAGTTCTTAGGCCACGAGAGAGATAAACCTTCCTTCCGACTCGACCAACTCACACCTAGCGCTCGCATACACACAACACCTTGCTACCGCAAATTTCATCCATATTCACCAAATGAGTAACTTAAATTTAAAACTTCGCAAAAACATTAATTGTAAATTAAAAGCATAGAGACAATCTAATTCTACTCAAATTTCTATGCAAGCACGAATATGCGACTAGAACACTATTGGAGTCAACATCACACTCCGACATACAATACCTAAGCTAACATCCTATTTCAAAATCCCAACCAAAATAAGCGTGAACGGAAGCACACAAATAAGTGAGTGCGTGCTTATGTGGGTGAACTGGTGTATGCTATGATATGACATAAATAAAAATATACTTCTGGTCTACTAAAACATGTACACATGTAGTGAACACTCGGTACACTCTCCCCCCAGACTTTAATTGGACAATCACATAAATTATGACAATGAGAGTAAGGAACTACTAAGGAAGAGGGTACCTATGTTCAGACATGAGCATACTAGAAGATTGGCGTTAGTACAAAGAATCCACTCCCATATCCGCCAAACAAGAAAATCGTCGCGCACCTGCAGGAAAAAGACTCCACGCAAAAAATATAAAATGCTAAACTATTAGTACATTAGTACAATAAAACAAAAAGATTTGGGTTGTCTCCCAGCAGCGCTTTTGTTTACCGTCCTTAAGCTGGACTTAATACCTGTATTATGCTGTTTTAATAACATTGTCTAAACATAAAAGAGAAAACTAAAATATCCTAATTATTACAAGCATGCCAAAAAGATCAACTGTAAGTTGATTTAAAATAGTAACTAGAAATAAAAGAAATGGGTCCGAAGACCCAACAACGGCAGTCCAGAAGATCAGGAGCTTTCCATCTCCATATTTCATCTTTCTTCATCCTCTTCCTCTCCTCCAATCGGCGGTCATGGATGAAGTAGCGTTTACCACCCTGCACCCAGTCTTTCAAGGAAAACGCAAGCAATGATGATGAGGGAGAATATGTTATTAATTTCATCATTGCCATCTGCTTTCCCTTCCATGACTGCCTCTAAAAATTAAACAAGAATGGGTCTATAAATTCATGCACCTGCAAAGGAATATGTAAAATATTAGAAATTAAAGCAGGAGGGGAAGCAGGAAGGATGAACTTATCAATATCTGCATTATAAGAAGGTTGATTAGGAAATAAAATGGAAGAAGAACTAAAAGAGTCAAACAAAGGAGGAGTGATCCCAGTTTCACTCCTGGAAGGTTCCACAAAAGACTCAATGCCAGTTGCAATAGAATCACTGCAGGCATAATATGAGCAGCTAGGAACTTTGATGATGAGTTGGACCTTCTCCTCCGGTGATGAGGTAGAAACCTCATCACTAAGGAAAATGTCCTCCTCAGTGCAACTCAACATAGCTTCAGGCTCCATAGGCTTATCCTACACATCTAAAAACTCAGCAATAAAAGCAGAAGATACATGCATACTGATACAAGAAAATATCTGAGTAGAAATAGGACTCACGATAGAGTCCGATAGGAGTGAAGAAATATCCTTAGATACAGAATCCACCGGAAAGGATGGCACAATGGAGGAAGAAAACTCCACAATGTCGTCGTTGTGATCAACAACGACGCTGATCGACGCATTTGTTGTACTCCCAAGATGACCCAGGGGCCTAACGTATGTGTCATCAGCGATGGAAGGAGCGGTGGCATAGGAAGGCAGTGGAATGGAGATAAGTGCTGGCTCATCATCCTCTCCCAATTGCAATTTCCATTGCTCACAGTCTTTCAGCGCGTGATCAAAACTCTGACAACACAAGCAGCGCTTCCCGATAGGTTTTGACTGTGGAAAATCCAAACCACCCGGTGAAGGCGATGCTCGCAATGGGGACGCATACTTATAATACGTAAGTTCATTGTATGAAGTTCTAGATTCTCCATACGATGAACTACACGGATTATAATTATGGCTTCCTAAATAGCACTCATCACTAGAGTGATTAGTCGCTCTACACCACCTACATTGTTGATAAGCATACAAATTAGGGTAAAGAAGGATTAAAAACTAATATAAACAGAAAGTGATCTCAATATGCATGTAATAAAGTTTAAAACGACCGAAACCTGATTTTTGAAATACTTAAAAACAGATAAAAAGAGAATTTACAAACACTAAATTAAAACATATGCGATATACAAATGGAAAATAACTTCTATCTCACAACTCTCCCTCTCCAGAAAACTCACACGTCTCTGCTCCCCGGCAACGGCGCCAAAAACTTGACGCGCGAATCTAGCACACTGCTATAAGTGGTAGCGAGGCTGCGACACGAAACGACAGTGTACCGGTCGTTCAAGTAATATAAAACGAGGAGCAAATCCCCGAGTATCGAATCTCTAAGGAACACAGTAAGGTGGAGTTTGCTATCGAGGAAGGACTTAAGATTGAAGTCCTTTAGGTCGAATGGATTGCAGAAAAAGGGGGGTGATTTGGATTGTGAAAAATAAAAGAAAACAACTACTCAACTGCTTCTATGCAGGCCTTGAGCGCACTGCTTTGCTTGGCGGTATGGAAACTATGCAGGCCTTGAACGCACTACTTCGCTAGAAGGATGGAAGAGTAGGCACGCGGATGAGGTGGTTCGTACTGGCGGAAAGGTTTTGAGGGCCGTTAGAACCTCTTGGCTAAGCAGATGGAAGAGTAGGCTGGTGTAATGGAGGGGAGGGTGATGAAGGATGTGGAAGATGGAATGGGGGCGCACCTCATACACACAGATGAACAATATAATTTCATAAAAATGAAATAAACATTACAAAATATGGAGCATAATGCACATCATCAAAATATTAAGAAATCTAACATTTACAACCATCAAAACAATGAGGAGAAAGCAAGGAATCGACCCAATCCGAAGCCTTGTTGAAGATTTACGGTTGGAATCGCCGGGTTGTCAATCTGCGTCCAAGCTCGGTCCTCAACTGCGTCCGAGGTAGAGAAGGTTGTCACTACCTTCTAATGGCCCGTCTTCTTCATATCACAATCCGGCCGCATGATCAAGCTTCCTTCTCCTTGGATATTGGTGGATGTAGGGCTAAATCTCTCTCTATTTAGAGCTTGAGGATGATGGAGGAGGCCAAAAGGGGCGGAATACCTACGGAAACGGCAGAAACGACGGAGCTGGGCGAAGCAAAATGATCGATCTGACCTATAATCGCGCACATCTATTTATAGGCCGAGCAGAAATTAACAGCGCACATGGTCAGGCGCAAGACCAGTGGTCATGCGCGAAGTAATGCCTCTGATCGTGCGCGAAGAACCTGTAACATAGTTGATTATTTGTTTTTATTCATCATATTAGAGATTAAATTAGTAGAATATTCTCCTATGTTTACGTTAATTTCACGCACGTAACGTATATTTTGTTTAATTTTATAATGCGCATAACTAATTTATATTTGTGTTATTTTGACAGGCCTGGGGGGAATCATTAGTGCCCGCTGTCAAGACGTCGTCGCGACATATTTTGGAGTTATAGTGGTGCAGTCCGACCACCAAGAGATGTATTAATTCAAGCTCAGGTCAAGTTAAAGTCAACACCAAGGAAGATTAAATGGAGACATGGTGCAGTCCATGCAAAACCTGAGCAGCCACCCCCTTCATTTGGTCCAACCCGAGCCCCCACTACAAGTCAAAACTGAACCCCCCTAGCTGTCTACATGCAGCCCGCCACCTTTGCATGGTTTCCCCCCTTTTTCAATGCTTAGCCGGCCCCCTCTCTCCTCTCTCCTCTTTCTCTTAATTGAAATCTCATTCCTCTCTCTCTCATTTATTCTCATACATTCCCCCCTCTCTCTTTTATTCTCTTCTAAATAAAATGCATGCATGAACCACTCTCCCCTCTCCTCTTTCTATTTCTAGAACCTTCCCCTCCATCTATAAGAGGAGCCCATGCCTCATGATTAAGGAGAACTTTTGGCAAGAGAGAGATCAAGGATAGTTGTAGTTTTTAGTTCTTTTTATTGTCAAGTTTTATTTCCATGCTTTGTATTTCTTTTTCTTGAGAATATTATTGTCATTTTTCTTTTATTATTGTACCCTTTTTATTCACTAATGAAAATGCAAGTTTTATTTTTCATCCTTGTCTCAATTTCTATTATGCGTAACTAATCTCCGTTAGCATTTGATCATGAGGATCCATGATTTCAGATGAGATTTTATTTTTCTTAGTTTTATTCTTGTTAAACTCTTCTCGATCCTTCTTTGATTTATCTCGTGTCGACTCCGTATTTCTGTTATATGGTAGTAGACATTTGATCTCATTTCATAGAAGTCGAGAGACTCATTGATTTGAAAGATCATTCAAAGAAGGAAGGAGTTGCACGTAATCCTAGAGATAGGACGACGTAAATCCTCCGGATTGGAGTCAAATCCAATAGTGCGGTTCATTTCGATAATGCGACTTTACCCCTTTTGATTTGCAAAGAGATTTCGATCAAAACCTCTAATAGTTAGGAGATTTAATGCTCTTGCGAGATTATTTCTTATTTTTGGATCCGTCACGGTCGAGTTTGGTTTGCAATTGTAAAATTATATTCTTATCCTTCTCGTTTCTTTTCATGTTGAATCATCGATCGAATGCTATCTTCTTAATCTGATTTTCTTAATTTACTTTTATATTTAGCTTACTTAAAATTCTCAAAAACCCAATCAATCGTTCGGTAGGATAATAGAATCGTTGTGAGTAATTGTAGTTGCCTGCCCCGAGTTTTTATACGACCTTGATATATTTTATATCTTATGCTATATTTCGATAGGTACACTTGCTTTAATCGAGTATAGATTGGAGAACACAAATTTCTCTATCAAGTTTTTGGCGCCGTTGTCGGGGAATATTTTTGGCAATATTATGAAAGCACCGAGTTTATTACTTGTACAAAAAAATAAAAACAAAATTATTATATATTATAATTAACCCACATCATCGTATTTCTACCCCACCTAAAATCCTGGAAAGGACACTTTGGGCTTGAATTCCCATCACAGCCTCTAGTACCGTTGCAAACCCCTCACAGGGCAGATCTCGGGAAGTCCAGGACTAACATAATCCCCCTAAAAAGAAAAAAAAATATTATCATTTTTAATTAAATTTTCTCTTTCTTTTTTTGGTAACAGTTTTTTTTTATCATGGAATCATCTTCTTTCTGCGCTCTTTGCGGGTCTCCCGACCATTTTAATTTTGCATGTTTTTCGGGAACCCCTCCCTCATATGATTTCAATTTTTCTGGAGTAGGACAAAGTGGCCAATTTGACCCTTACTCCAATTTTTATCCTACATGGGAGGTGGGGAACCCGTCTTATTTTTCGCATGATTTTGCCCCGCAAAGCGCCTCGCCTCCAATTTTTAATTCTATCGATAATTGGTATCTTGAAATGCAAACTTCTTTAAATAATATTAATTCGCATTTTAAGACCATTATTGATTACTTTTCTTGTGAGGCCGCGTCTTTTTCTTCGTCTTCTTCTCCGTCTCCTCCAATTTCTTTATGTAATGAGTGACCGGATACCCCGACTTGTCTTATTCCTCTCGAGGAAGATAACTATTTGGATATTCCAGATTGTTTCCTTCCTCCTTTGGATGACACATATATGGATACTCCGGCGTGCTTCTTACCTTTTGAGGATGACGAGCTGTCTCAAAATTTCCCTTCTTTTTCTGAAGACGTATGTGATTCCATGTCAAGTTTAATTTCAATTGTTCCAACTTTTCCTAGTTTTAGAGAGTCTTTTTCTTCTTCTTCTTTTATTTTAGATAATTCCTCTTTAGTTCTTTCTAGCCATTCTTCTCCCGAAATTTCACAAGATTCACTTTCTCCTTGTGAAATTTCCGTTAATGGAATTTCTTTTTCTACTTCTTTTATTCCTCTTTCTATTTCTTCCTTTTTTATTTCTTCTTCTTTTGACGACCCATTCTTTCCCCCTTTTACAAACGGCAGAGTTCTTCTATAACTCCGTCCGTACATTTTTGGCCGTCATTCCTTTGAAGATTCCACCGCATGTCGGTGCGATTCTTCATTCCTTCTTTTTTCTTATTTACCCTCCTAAGCGCAAACTTAGGGAGTTACCTCTTCATCTTAGTTTTTATTTTCCATTTAGCTAACCAATAACGTCGGGCTCAGACAACGTTAAACAAAGAGCGCTCTTGGAAGGCACCCCTTGCTTACCATTTTTGTTCTTTCTTTTTCTTTTTATTTTGTTTTGCAGGAATAAAACCTTCGGCGGATCGTTTGGCTCCATCTTCTCTTCCTTAGGCCTGAGTCGGTTTCCAGCTCAAGCATGGGGGAGCGACTTCCGCATTCGGCCATCACAACCCCGGGGAAGTCCGATTTTTTTTATTTTACTGCATTTCTTGTCTCTTCCCCTTATTCTCTTTCTCTTCATTGTTTTACTTTTTCATTGAGGGCAATGAAAAAAACTTAAGCATGGGGGAGGGTTTCATTGTTCTATTTCTCTCTTTTCAAAATAAATATAAAAATCACAAACAAATTGTACTTTTTCTACTTTTTCTTTAAGGTTTATCAAAAATTAAAAAAACTAGAAAATTCAAAACCCCCAAAAAATGAAAAAAATATAAAAAACGAAAAAAAAAAATAAAAAAAAACACAAAATGAGAAAATCATCAAAAATTATTTTCTATCATTTCTTTAGTATGTTTCGTTGAGTGTTGCGTAGGCTCATGTAGTATTTTTTAATCTTTGGTAGTATGATAGAATAGAGTTTAGGTTAACTATATTACTTTTGCATACGTTAGTTTTGCATTTTCTCTTTCATAACTTTTGGCATCATATTTTTATTTTATCATCATAACGATGTTGTAATTTTTCTTCTAATCTAAGTGTAGTTGCGTGTATTTGTTGTTAGATGATATTATTAGACACTCACTCACATTGTAGTCTTTCTTGGTGGCTAGAACTTGCCTCTAGCGATCCTCGAAGCATTTGCATAATTTTGTCATGGTTTTTAGAAATGATTTAGGCATCTTTTGGATAGTTTGTGCTTTTTTTGCCCACCTAAAACATTTACTTTGCTAAAACAATTTTGGGCCTTCTCCTTATTTTCTTTATTAGATCCACCTCTCATTTTTCACCAAAGCCAAATACCCTTCCTATTATCACAACTAAATTGTTGAGTTTTATTTAAATATCATTTTGCGTTGGGTTGTTATTTTGAAAAATGTGGAGGAAATTATTTCAAGCTTATTTTGGAGCTCTTATGTGCAATGAGTTAAAAAAATGAAAAAAAATCATGAAAAATTATTATCCAAAAAAAAATTAATTGAAAAGTTATTGTTGACCAAGAATGAAAAAGGAAAAATATCCATGGCCTTATGTTTCTTAAATTTTGAGAAATTTGACGTACGTCTCTTGTCATTTCTCATTCTGGTGTGCTTTATTTTGAAATTTATTTAAAAGTCTCCCCTTGGTTTAGTGTGATATTTTAGCCATCGTGTTTATCTTTGATTTCCAAATCCTTATTATTTACCTAAGCCAAGTCTTTATACCTAATGAAAGTCCTATTGATCTTTAAGCCATGACAATGTACTCGTGTAGTGGAGAGGGTGTGACCGGGCAAGCCTATGCACACCATCATTGATGGATTTCTTTGGAGGTTACCTTGGAGTGTTTGTAGAATAATCATAGTCTCAGCAACTTGTTGCTTGCTCAATGCACTTATTTCGGTTGAATTGCTACTCTTGTTATGTTTGTTAGCTTAAACCTTTTGATGCCTATTTGTTATGTTAGTAGGAAATTTGCAATCTAGGTTTATGCCCAAGTAATGTTTTTAAAATCTTCTTTATTCTCCTCTACATTGATTTCTCGCCGCACTCATTGGTAGCGTATTAGTTTTGATAGCTTAATTTTTGTTTGGTTCTCGCAACTAAAATATTGGGTAGTGTAGCCTCCTATATTTTGATTTCTATTTTGCTTGAGGGCAAGCAAAAACTTAACAATGGGGGAGTTTGATAATTAGTTTTTATTCATTATATTAGAGATTAAATTAGTAGAATATTCTCCTATGTTTACGTTAATTTCATGCACGTAACATATATTTTGTTTAATTTTATAATGCGCATAACTAATTTATATTTGTGTTATTTTGATAGGCCTGGGGGGACTCATTAGTGCCCGCTATCAAGACGTCGTCGCGACATATTTTGGAGTTAAAGTGGTGTAGTCCGGCCACCAAGAGATGTATTAATTCAAGCTCAAGTCAAGTTAAAGTCAACACCAAGGAAGATTAAATGGAGACATGGTGCAGCCCATACAAAACCCGAGCAGCCACCCCCTTCATTTGGTCCAACCCGAGCCCCGACTACAAGTCAAAACCGAACCCCCCTAGCTGTCTACATGCAGCCCGCCACCTTTGCATGGTTTCCCCCCTTTTTCAATGCTTAGTCGGCCCCTCTCTCCTCTCTCCTCTTTCTCTTAATTGAAATCTCATTCCTCTCTCTCTCATTTATTCTCATACATTCCCCCCTCTCTCTTTTATTCTCTTCTAAATAAAATACATGCATGAACCACTCTCCCCTCTCCTCTTCCTATTTCTAGAACCTTCCCCTCCATCTATACAAGGAGCCCATGCCTCATGCTTAAGGAGAACTTTTGGTAAGAGAGAGATCAAGGATAGTTTTAGTTTTTAGTTCTTTTTATTGTCAAGTTTTATTTCCATGCTTTGTATTTCTTTTTCTTGAGAATAATATTGTCATTTTACTTTTATTATTGTACTCTTTTTATTCTCTAATGAAAATGCAAGTTTTATTTTTCATCCTTGTCTCAATTTCTATTATGCGTAACTAATCTCCGTTAGCATTTGATCATGAGGATCCATGATTTGAGATGAGATTTTATTTTTCTTAGTTTTATTCTTGTTAAACTCTTCTCGATCCTTCTTTGATTTATCTCGTGTCGACTCCGTATTTCCGGTATACGATAGTAGGCATTTGATCTCATTTCATAGAAATCGAGAGACTCGTTGATTTGAAAGATCATTCAAAGAAGGAAGGAGTTGCACGCAATCCTAGAGATAGGACGACGTAAATTCTCTGGATTGGAGTCAAATCCAATAGTGCGGTTCATTTCGATAATGCGACTTTACCCCTTTTGATTTGCAAAGAGATTTCGATCAAAATGTCTAAAAGTTAGGAGATTTAATGCTCTAGCGAGATTATTTCTTATTTTCGGATCCGTCGCGGTCGAGTTTGGTTTGCAATTGTAAAATTATATTCTTATCCTTCTCGTTTCTTTTCATGGTGAATCATCGATCGAATGCTATCTTCTTAATCTGATTTTCTTAATTTACTTTTATCTCTAGTTTACTTAAAATTCTCAAAAACCCAATCAATCGTTCGGTAGGATAATAGAATCGTTGTGAGTAATAGTACTTTCCTGCCCTGAGTTTTTATACGACCTTGATATATTTTATATCCTATGCTATATTTCGATAGGTACACTTGCCTTAATCGAGTATAGATTGGAGAACACAAATTTCTCTATCAATAGTCCTGAACTGCAAAATAGAGCACGGTCAGTGGCGCACAACTAGTGGTCGTGCGCGAAGAAGGTCAGTGATCGTGCGAACTTCTCTGTTTGATAAGGGGAATTAACGCACGACCAGTGGTCGTGCGCCTGGTCGTGCGCGAAGGAAAACGCACGACCAATGGCTTTTTCGGCCGAAAATCCCCCAGAACCAATCCCGAGTGTCGCACAACTCTTGAACCTGCATGAAAATATCCAGGACCCCTGGACAACACGAAATCACACCACAATAGGCTAAGGAATGCACTAAGCGCTGAAACACGCAGTGTAATCACATAGAAGCATTTACGAGCAATAAGTGCAGTGCATATGCGTGAAAACTAGCCCAGATGTATCCAAAAATCCCTATATAAACTGGACTCATCACAAACCTAATTCTATCGATGGAATGTCCCATCAATCGACGAGACCATCCCTCGATTGATAGGTCCATCCCTCAATTTTTACTTGAAAGAACTAATTTTTGCACTAATCTTGAAGCAGATCTGAAGGCTCTCCATCATCTTTCTCCTCTGGTGGACCACATGTGAGTTCTCTCTATTTTAATGTGACTTAAGGCCACTACCTAGCTATGACCCACTTCACACACTACATGACCTACCCTAATTAAAGTCAAGGGGTCTAGTAGGAATGGGGATGTTACATGAGAGTCAGGCCTTGGGAGGAGAATTGAGTGCCAATTGGCACTCAATCCATGCCTCCCCCTTTTGTCTCTTCTCCAAATTAGGGGAAAACCCAATTTTTCTCCCTTTAATGTCAATTCCTCCTCAGATTTGATGGCATGAAGGGTCATGTGTCATTGGGCTGCAGTGTGGGCCTCCTATTGAGGCCTTAGCCCATGGGGATTTGGTTTAATTCGTCCAAATGACCATTTAGGCCAATTTTGACCTATGTTGACTTTCATGGTTGACTTAATCAACTAAGGGTGGTGTTGACCCCACTTGATGGCATTAGGTCTCTAGTCATCTTGTGAGTTGTATTGGGCCATTGTGTGGCCCTAATTGGGCTAATTGAGCCATAAGGTATGATTTTGACCAAAATTAGGTTAGGTTTGACTTTGGTCAAATTGGTTCAATTGATTGACCAATTGATGGGATTTTGGTCCATTGAACCTTTTAAATGGTTTTCCATGTAGTAGTGGGGTCAATTTGTCCATATGATGTCTAATTGAGCTAATTTGGGTTGAATTAGGTTATGTTCACCTAAGTTTGACTTTGGTCAATTTGGCCAATGTGGTTGACCATTTAATGGGGCTTTTGGTCAATTGAGGCTCTTAAAGGGTTTTCCATGTATTGGTGTGCTCAATTTGTCCATCTGAAGTCCAATTGACTTCAATTAGGGAGGTTTGACCTAATTTGGGCTAGGGTTGACTTTGGTCAAATTGACCAACTTAGTTGACCCTAAAGGGTCCAGAGTGACCTATTGGCCTCCTTAAATGGTCATAAGGGTCAAGGTGAGGTTCTATTGACATATTGAATCTTCTTGGTCAACCCTAGGTTAGGTTAACAAAAGTTGCTAAATGCACACCAATGCGCAATTCAACTATTTTCTTGGGTTTCTAGGACTCTTGGACTGGTCTCCCCTTTTCTCATGACATAGTCATGACAAAAATTCAACTTAGGGTTCTAGTGGTGCAACATCCTCCAAACAACTAGACACCTAGAGTGGTTTTGTTATGACTACGTCATGACAAAACCCTAGGAAGCTTGAAGAGATCACTTAGCCTTAGGCTTTAAGGGGAAGAGCACCTTGGTCTGCAAATAGTAATTTCCAGTTACCATGCTTAGGGTTGGAATTTAGGGCCTCACCTTGGTCCTTTGACTCCAACATAACATTCCTAACCCATTATGGGTCCCTTAGAGCACCAAGGACCCATTGGGGTCAACCAAAGTGTTCAAGTTGACCAAAGTCAACCATAACCTTAAATTGGTCAAAGTAGCCTAATTAGGGTCAATTGGCCTCCAAATTGCCAAATTTACCTTGCCCCTACCCTTATAAGAACATTAGTACCCAATGGATCAAAAATCCCTATCATGGGGCCACCAGTTTGGCCAATTTGACCTAAGTCAACTCTAGCCCTCTTTTTGATCAAATTGCCCTATTGTGGATCAATTGGCCTCCACCATACCAAATTGACCCTATCTAGACCTTGCTAACCCTTAGGGGAGGCCAATAGGTCACTAGCCACCCATTGGGGCCAACCCAAATGGTCAAATTGACCAAAGTCAACTCCACCCTAAATTTAGGTCAAAATGTCCTATTTTGACATAATCAAGCCCAATTCACTTGGGCTAGACCCAATTCAGGTGGTCCACTAGCTAATGGAGTTGGGAGTTACAGAAATTGCCATTCAATTTTAGATAATTCGACTAGGAGAGAGAAAATTCCAATTTTCCCAAAAATGGAGGAGAGAGAAAGAAAGGGAGTAATGGCATCCATGGCCAAGGGAGGCCAATTGATCTCCCAATTGATGGGGATTCATCTCCTCTGGATGCTACCATAAGTTTAGGGGGTTTTCAAACCCACATGGGGGCTGAATTTAGTGGGTTACACCATGTCCGAAATTAGGCTTAATTGCCATTAATGGTCGAATCAAGGTGGTGGCTCCTCCTCTCCCCCAATTAATCCTTTTAAAAGCTTCAGAGGACTGAGAGGAGTGTTTTCCCCCATTTACTTGGAGAAATCAGGAAACTCGGTGTAGAGGTTTCATGACACCTAAAGCTTGAGGCTGGCCATGGAGGATCACCCAATCGGCAAGGAATCAACCCTCCCAACAGGTCCTCCACCCCTCCTATCTATCTCTTTGGGTAGATCTACATCTATTGGCCGCAAGGTTTGGGGAAAAATGGCCTTGGATCGGTTTTGGCTGGAGCTTGGATTTTCAATCTCTCAATCCCACCCTAAACTCACCATTCTGGCCACCTCCGGCTGTAACGCCACAGGTTTTCTCTTATAATTAATCTAAGCGGGTTTGTGGGGGTTGATAGTGGTTAAAATGTTAGGTTAATCGTTACGTATTGTTAATGCGAGGGGGCATTATCTTTTAGGGAACGTCGTCGTCGTCCGGCGAGTTAATCCTAGATTGAGTCATTTATGCAGACATATGTATATATATATATATACATGTATGAAGGTTCATGCGGGTAGGTGTATACAAATACATATATACATGTGTGAGTATGTATGCAGTTTTAATGAGTGTATAGGCAAACTTATACAATTGTTAAGATTCCTATGGGAAGGGTTATGTAAGTAGGTAAATATATAAATATATATATACACGTATTTGTACAAAGGAATATATAAAGTTTATAAATGTGCATGTTATATGTATGTACGTATAATGGTATATAAAGGCTTGTATATATACATAATATATATATATATACGTTTGTTATATAAATATATATAATAAAGTTCTTTTTTTATTATAATTACCTATAAGGTTTCCTGATGGGGAGGAAATGGGAGTTCTGCGATTTCTTTTTTCTTCCTTTCCCTGATGCCGCTGGTTCCATCAAGCGGGAGTTGAGATGAGCTAGGGTTTGCTCCGGAGTCACCGGGCATCGGTGACGTAGGCCGTCGGATAGTTTTGGAAGTGGCCGGGGCTTATCTTCGTCGCCGGGTCTAGGATTTTATCGAGCATGTCGCAATCCGGCGGTTCTCCGGTTGATTTAGATGCAAGAAAACTTTTCCCCTCCCTCCCCTCCATCTCTTTTCTGGATTCTATATTCTTTGGTAGTTCATGGATCTTCAAATGGCATAACTTCTAATTTTGTTGACAAAATTTCTGGATCATTAAGGGCTTGATCCTCTAGTTTTTGTTGGCAAAATTTTTGGGCTATATGTGGTATTTCCTCTTGTTTGGTTAGCAAAGATTTCTGGAATTTTTAAATGGCGGATTCCCTACCTTCGTTAGCAAATTTTGGATTTATTTGGGGGCTGCTATATATTTTCCAGTTGGGATTTTGTTGGGGGTTGCTATGTATATTCCAGTCTGGACTTTGGGGGATGCTATATATAGTACTATTAGCTATATTTAATTCTATTCTGAATCTTTTTTGGGCTGCCATATATAATTCTATTCTCGATATTATGTTCAATTGTTGTTATATATGACTGGTGGGCCACCTTCAGGTTGCAAGTCTCGACAATTCAAGTTGCGTAATCGATTCATAGTTTAAGATTATTCTTGTTATATGGCATTCAATTGCTTTGGTTATATGGTCTTGGTTATTAGAGAATATGGATGTCATGTTCAACAATAATATTTAAATGTTGGTTAAATTATAAAGTCACTCATAGTCTCACACTAGTAGCCTAGTTGTTGAGGTCATTTAATTGCTCTTTTCCCCTCCCTGGGCTTGTATGTTTCTTCAGAACTCTAAATCTTCTTTATATATATATATATATACATATATATATCTTTTTGTTTGTTTCTCCTCATTTTCTGCAAGTGAAGTTCTGTTTATGGTCTTACTTATTGTTCTGATAGTCTCTCTCAAAAAAGTCATTTTCTGTGTATTCTTGGAAATCAAGTTTCTTTTTGTGCATTTTGATTCATGTTTATACCATAGAATTGCTTAGAAGTTCTCTCTGTGTAGTTCCAGAATTTTCTAGCCTTTTTGTCCATAATTTATTAGAACTTCTGCCCTGAATTTTTTTAGTCTTTCTGTCCAGAATTTCTGTCCAGAATTCCCTGATTTTCTCTGTAATCTTCCTATAATTTCTGAGTATTTTAAACTCTTCCAGACTCAGTCTTTCATGTAATTTTTTGTGTTAACTTTCTCAGTGAAGGGTAATGCTTCCTCCTCACTGTCTTAGCAATCTGGTTGAATGTAAAGATTTTTTTCATAGTGGTTGTGGGCTGTAAATAACAGTCATTCTCCTTAATGACTTTGTTTCCTGAAGCTTAGTTATGCTAGGCTCTCTTGTTGTTTGTGTTCTTCAAGTAGTAGTAGTCCCCTTAGCCGTATTTTGCTGGGTGATTGAATGTCCTTCATTTCAGTCATTTCTTCTTCCTTGTCTGCCTAACCTATTGATTTTAGGTTAGTGGCTGTTGTGTTTCCCTTTTGGGTCTTGATTGGTGTTCTAGGTTCTTGATTTTTGCTGTCATCCCCCTTGGAATCTGGATAGCTTCTATACATGTTTATTTATGCTACCAGGTAGTCTGATAAGACTTCCCTATGTTTAGAAAAGTTTGCTCACCCAAAGATCATGTAATTACTTCTTCTTTTATGAAGTTTCCCGTCGACTTTGACATGAAGTCTTCTAGTCAACTTTGATATAAGTCCTTCCCGTCGACTTTGATATAAGTCATTTCCCGTCAACTTTAATTAAGTTTTCCTGTCAACTTTTGATAAGTTTTTCTGTCGATTTCATCGCTTATTCTGAATTGTTTCCTCATATATTTAAATGTTCTTTTGACGGGTGTTCCAGGGTATCTTAAGCGATGTTATCAAGCATTTTAAGTCATTTTGTTGAGACTTTTGATGAAGCTATGCTTTATTCTTTGAGTTGTCCTGTATTTGGTTAGTGATCATTTATGGTGTCTTTTCATGCCTTACTCATCGTACTGTTACGAGAAGTTCGTTGGGAGTCAAGTTTGGACTCACCAAGTGTTTTCAAATGAACCGTTGAGTATTGTTCTAGTGTTTGGCCTTCGTGTTAAGTTTATCTTCATCTTGTTCCGACACCAAGCCTTGCATGGTGTCGGCTTTCTGAAATCTTCGACCTTGTTGTAAGTTGAATGTTGATATATTGATTAATTGCTGAACCAAGTGCTTACTGATTCTCTCGTCTTGAGTTGTGGTTACAACTATCTGAAATCTTGTTTTCCTTCCTGGCACTCCTCTGTTTGCTATGTTGGATTTATGAGCTAAGTATGCTATGTTGTCTAATGCTCCGAGTGTTTTCTGGTGATCTGTAGTGTGTTTTATTTATATACTATATATATATACGAGTGATAGGCACGGGGCTCTGCCCCTATCCAAGGCGACATTTGTCGTGGGGGGGGGGGAGACATTTATCGTGGGGGGAGACATTTTTTGTGGGGGCGACATTGGTCGTGGGCGGCGACATTGGTCATGGGTGGCGACATTCATCGGGGGCGTATTTGTTGATAGGGATTTGAGGAGGCTTTGGTTTAGATCTGGCTGTTATGATCAATTTAATGGCTCATTTATGTAACATAATTTTGTAGCTACGAATTAGTAGGGAGTATAAACAAATATGTTAAATGAATTATGCAGTCTAACCCCATGAAGCTCCCCCAAGAAAACATCTCCCAAGTAAGGGAGATGTCTACATATATAAACTAAATTTTGATCATTGTCTTACAACCCCTATTGAACACCACTTGTGATCTCACATGTTGTTGATTTTTGTTTACATTGTTAGTATTCATTCAAAGAAAAATAAGGATACAGATTATGAATTTGATAAGAATACTGCTTTGCAAACGCCAAAAATAAATAAATGATATAATAGAAATGGCCAAGAAAAATAAGGATACGGATTATGAATTTGATGAGTTATTAGCAGTCGCAGTATACAACCAAATGAGATAACCAAACTTCATTTGGTTATTTAAGCTGATAGCAATTGGCTAACAGATTACATATAATCTGAAATTCTGGTCACAAATGGCTATCAGATTATATAAATGATAAATTGGTTATAGCATCAAATAGTAATGTTATCTGATAGTTAACCAAATTCTATAATCATCATTTTATAGCATCAAATATCAACGCTATCTGATAGTTAACCAAATGCTATAATCATCATTTAAATGAATCAAAAGATAAAAAAAATCTTTAATGAAATTATTCTACATTTATGTACAAATGAATTGGATGGTTATAAGCAAATGAATCAAATGCTATCAAATTTTTATATACTCCATTTGATTATATACAGTTTTTCTGCAGTATATATTTCAGTTGCGATCCGCACCTATAAAACATAAACATTCGATTTTATCATAAATGTTAGACATTTATCATGTGGTTGAATTCAGAAGATATGAAAAGGCATGTGGAGGCAAATGCGTTCGAAATGGAAATTATTTTAAACCGTAAGGCAGAGTCTTATTGGAACGGCTCTCTCCTTCCAGAACATGGTATGCAACATCCTTGTGGGTAACGTGGGTGGGTACTGTACATTTACTTGCACAGTCCATCAAAAGTTGCTACCAAAATAACTTTAAGAGCAAGAATAATCCTCACATTTCTTGCACTTGAAATTTCCGTAAGTCAACCTGCCCTTTCATAAACAAAATTTCAAATTATGTTCAAACAACCGTGGGCATATTGATGCGATGATTCGGCAAGTGCACCGGTCGCGCAAGTAATAATAATGGGGAAAATCCCCGAGTGTCGGTCTCTTGAGGAACACAGTAAGGTGGAGTTAGGTTTCGAGGAAGGACTTGAGATTGAAGTCCTTAAATCGGATGGAATGCGGGGGAGTTGGATTGGCTTTTGGAAAATAAAATAAAAGCTATCAACTACTCCTATGCAATGCCGCTGTGCAATGCTTCGCTTGGCGAGATGTAGACTAGGCAGGCCTTGAGCGCGCTGCGTCGAAAGGGCGGATGGGCGAGTAGGCAAGCGGAATCGAACAGTGCAGGCCTTGAGCGCACTGCTTCGTTAGGCGGGATGGAATACGGGCCGCGATGCCACGCTTCGGTAGGCGGATGGACGAGTAGGCTAGCGGAGTGAGGGTCGCAAGCACCTCTTCGACAAGCACGCCACTAGCAATTGCTAGTGCGGCATACGAACGTGACGACGGGATGGAGGATGGAATGGGGCGCACCTCAAGCACACAAATAAACAAAAAAGGTATTTCACATAGACATGAAATAACTTTAAATAGCAAGGTTTATAGTGTTATTCATCAAAATACAAAAGATCTAACTATTACAACAATCAATAAGAAGAGAACAAGGCAAGAAATCGACCGAATCCGAAGGCTCGTTGGAGATTCACGGTTGGAATCGCCAGGTTGTCAATCCGCGTCCAAGCTCGGTCCGCAACTACGTCCGGGGTAGAGAGAGCTGTCACGACTCTCCAATGGACCCGTCTTCTTCGTGTCACGATCCGGTAGAGGTTGCAAACTTCCTCTTGCTTGATGGTAATGGCGGCTAGGTCTTCCTTTGGAGCTCTTGGATGAAGGAGGAGGCCGAGAGGAAACTCCGGCTCAAGATTGGCGTGAAGAGCAAGCCCGGAGCACCTCCATATGGTGGGCGATGGTGGAGGGGCGAATCTGGGCGGAACCGGGCGGAAAACGGCGGCTGAAATTCGGGATCTGACCTAAAATCGCGAGCAGGTCATTTTATAGGCGCTGGAATAAACAGTGCGCACGGTCATTGGCGCACGACCAGTGGTCGTGCGCACTAGAATCCTGTGATCGTGCGCTCTGCCTGGACGGAGCCTGCAAAGATAGAAATTATAAAATAACATGTTCGCACGACCAGTGGCGCACGACCGGTGGTCGTGCGCACTATCGTAGGTGGTCGTGCGCACTGGTTGAAACAGAACTCATGAAATTGATGGTAAGTGCGCACGAACAGTGGCGCACGACCGGTGGTCGTGCGCACTATCGTAGATGGTCGTGCGCACTGCACCAAACAGAACTCATGAAAAAAGTGTTAAGTGCACACGATCAGTGGCGCACGACCAGTGGTCGTGCGCAATAGAACCAGTGATCGTGCGCAGTGTTCCTGTGCAGAATTGCACCGGAAGCACCTGCACGACTCCTATTCTAGCGTACAACCACGAATCCATCTACTGAAAGTGGCACCTAACAGTGCATGAAAACTACTAATGAAGATAAACATGAAAACACACCAAAATGGGCCTAGAAGTGCACATAGCAAGTGATAACAAATATAAGCTAAAACAAGGCTAAAGTGCAGTGGAATGACTAGATAAACGGCCCAGATGAGTCCATATATGTGTATATAATCGGGACTCATCACACCCCCAGACTTACCTGTTTGCGCGTCCCGAGCAAACAAATTCTAAGCGAACGGGGAAAGAAAAGTAGATGGCTTAAAACTACAATATAGAGTACCATGCGAAGTCGCATACTCACGTGCATAAGAAGAATAGTAGAGAAGATTTCTGATTATATAAATAGTCTATATATTTCTAAAAGAGTAAAAGCATATTACAACTACTCAAAATGGTGAAAAGCGGTGAATCGTTCGGTCATGCATAAGGAGAAAGTAAACTAAACGCTGAGATGAGCATTGCTCAAGATTGGGATGCCGGACAAACTCCACCGAAATCCATCGGTGTCGGTGACCATAGGCTTGCCCGGTCATATTCTCTCCACGGCACTAGTTTGACTCAAATGCGTGAATCAATAGGACTTTAGGTTTTAAATGAGGCTTGGGTTTAGGTGAGGAAAAACAAAGATAAAAACGACGGCTAAAGCACTAAACCCAAATGAGCTAATGCAGGAAACTATCCTCATTCACCACACAAACATGCGGGTACACAACACCCCCAGACTTGGACTTAACAGCATGGGTGCGTGCACCGCCTACTCCCAAACATAAATTTATACATAAAGATTTTCAATTAAACACTCCTTCTCTTTCCTTTCTTTTTAACTTCTTTTCTTTTTCTCATTTTTTTTCTTTTCTTATCATTTTCAGCAAATAAACAAAAGGACACATCCACATCTTCACAAACATATTACCACATTAACAACCCAACTCATGAAAATAATAAACAGCTAAAGCTCAAATTTTGGGTGTGCGACTAGGATTGGCTTTTGGGCTTTGGTGAAATAAAAGTGGGGCTGAATCAAAGAACGGGTATGCACAACTGGGCTAGCGAGGATATAGCGGTAGGGATAGGCACAAAGGCTCAACCCGGCCAAAATGATGGCCTATATCACATTCACACAATTGACTAACCGTATACCCATGCTTCAAGAATCGCTTGGGGCAAGTTCTAGCCACCGAGAAAGATTCTCCTTTCTCCCGACTCAAGCAATACGAATCTAGCGATCGTTTACACACATCCCTATGCTACCGTTTGATTCACACCGGATTCACCATTTGAGTAGAGTAAACAACATTTACACTAATAGAGAAAAATATAAAACCATAGTATAAAAAGAGATCTATCCTACACAAATTCCTATGCAACCGAGCACTCGACTAGGAGCACTACGGGAGTCAATATTTTACTCTGCTACATAGTCCTAAGCCATCACCTAGACTTTCCCAAATAAGCAGAAGAATTAAATTCACAACAGAGCAAGCAAACAGATGAGTACGCGCTCAAGTGGGTGCTGTGGTGTGCAAAGAAAATAAACAAAACATGTTAAATGAAATCTTCTAGCATGCAGTGCAATAGTGCACGTGAGCGGGTAAACAAAACTACTCTCCCCCAGACTTAAACTAAACAATCCACAAAATATATGACATGAAAATCAGAAAAGGCTAGGGAAAGAGAGTACCCAGTGCTCAGAAATGAGCACACCAGAAGATTGGCGTGTAAGCTAAGACAAAACTGCAGCATCCGCCATCCAGAAAAAGACACCTGCAGGGGTCAGCTCCGCAAAAACAAAAGAAAAATGACAAACTAAAATAAACTACAGCTAACTAAACATGATTAGAAGAAATAAAAATGCAGAAAAGAAAGATAACTACTGGGGTTATTGTCATCCCAGCACGACTTATTCTAAATTAAAACGGTTCTAGCTAATGGGCCTATGAAAAAGAAAATGCACAGGTAACTGTTCTAATATGCGCATCGGTAGCGGGTACCGATACGGAGACAGAGCAGTCACCCCTCTACCTAAATATAAATACCTGCTCCTCACAGGTAGAGGGTAGAGAATGTAAGAAAAGGAGGGGGCCTGGTCCTCACTCATCTCACAAAACACATCCTTGCCTAGCAAGGTATCGTCACCAGGGAGGCAGCAGGAGGAAAAGGCAATGAGTGGAGCTTCCTCAACGGAGGGGGAATAAACCTCCTCACATATGAGGATACACTCATCATTGACTTGAGCATCATGCTCCAAGTCCTCCTGATGTACCTGTGAAGACTCAACCTGCACAGGCTCAGATGAAGAAGGGGGGTCAGGAAATAAAAGAGAAGAATGACATAAATAATCAAAAATCGGGGGAGTGGTCCCGGTCTCACTCCCAGCAGGATCCAAACATAGATCACTGTCAGTATCATATGAGTCGTAACGAGGAGAACCCAAGAGCTCGGGGTCCTTGGTGGTGAGCCGGATGTCCCCATCCAATAAGAAGGTAAATACCTCCTCCTCGGAAAGAGAATCCTCCTCATCCCACCGCGGCGCATCATCGTGTTCAAAGGTATCAAACTCCCCATCAGAGAGAGTGAAATCCTCGTCCCACTTTGGCGCAACCTCAGGCGCTGAATCAGCCACCCGCACGACATCATCAGCCGACTCACTAAAGATTGGAGTAGATGAATTTTGCAAGGAATGCGGAGGAACCGGACTGCTCTCATGATCAGAGAGTAAATGAGCAGTCGCATCCGCGAAAATATCCACAGACGCCTCCCCGCAGGAAGAACCAGAATCTGCACACCATACTGGTGCATCCATGAGTTCCCAATCCTGTCCCTGTTGACCATCGAATGAGTGCACATCGTCACTCAAGGGAAGCTCATAAGAGTGGATTGAGGGACCCATGAAAGAGCAGTACGCGGCGAGAGATTCCTCGGTAATCTCCAAGGGCAAAGATCGAGCAATATGTGCAATGTCAGTATAGGGGCCAGGCAACACTCTGGTGGGCATGTCCGCAGTAGTCTCCCGTAAACGGGGGAATGCTGCGTAAACGTACTCAGAGGGGGAAGGATCGCACAGACGAGGGCAATCCTTCAACACATGGCCTATACCTTGACATAACAAACACCTAATACAATGCTCAGCGTTTAAAGCAGTCATGGCGTCGATGTATCGACGCAAAGTGTCAGAAAGATGACACTCGGCTTCAGAATACATCACAGAAATATGTGGATAACAGAAAAGAAAGATTCTTTGCAAAATAATACTACACACACAAGATAAATCTGAAAATCCTGCTTTAGAAAAGTTAAAAACTAGAGAAAACAACAGAGCAAAGAAAATTAAGAGGCTAAAATTTTTTTTTAAGACAAAAACAAAGTTGAAAAATGGATATACAAGTGAAAAAAAAAAGAACTAGAATCTCTTGTCTACCTCTCAAGAAAACTCACACGACTGTGTTCCCCGGCAACGGCGCCAAAAACTTAATGCGATGATTCGACAAGTGCACCGGTCGCGCAAGTAATAATAATGGGGAAAATCCCCGAGTGTCGGTCTCTTGAGGAACACAGTAAGGTGGAGTTAGGTTTCGAGGAAGGACTTGAGATTGAAGTCCTTAAATCGGATGGAATGCGGGGGAGTTGGGTTGGCTTTTGGAAAATAAAATAAAAGCTATCAACTACTCCTATGCAATGCCGCTGTGCAATGCTTCGCTTGGCGGGATGGAGACTAGGCAGGCCTTGAGCGCGCTGCGTTGAAAGGGCGGATGGGCGAGTAGGCAAGCGGAATCGAACAGTGCAGGCCTTGAGCGCACTGCTTCGTTAGGCGGGATGGAATACGGGCCGCGATGCCACGCTTCGGTAGGCGGATGGACGAGTAGGCTAGCGGAGTGAGGGTCGCAAGCACCTCTTCGACAAGCACGCCACTAGCAATTGCTAGTGCGGCATACGAACGTGACGGCGGGATGGAGGATGGAATGGGGCGCACCTCAAGCACACAAATAAACAAAAAGGGTATTTCACATAGACATGAAATAACTTTAAATAGCAAGGTTTATAGTGTTCTTCATCAAAATACAAAAGATCTAACTATTACAACAATCAATAAGAAGAGAACAAGGCAAGAAATCGACCGAATCTGAAGGCTCGTTGGAGATTCACGGTTGGAATCGTCGGGTTGTCAATCCGCGTCCAAGCTCGGTCTGCAACTACGTCCGGGGTAGAGAGAGCTGTCATGACTCTCCAATGGACCCGTCTTCTTCGTGTCACGATCCGGTAGAGGTTGCAAACTTCCTCTTGCTTGATGGTAATGGCGGCTAGGTCTTCCTTTGGAGCTCTTGGATGAAGGAGGAGGCCGAGAGGAAACTCCGGCTCAAGATTGGCGTGAAGAGCAAGCCCGGAGCACCTCCATATGGTGGGCGATGGTGGAGGGGCGAATCTGGGCGGAACCGGGCGGAAAACGGCGGCTGAAATTCGGGATCTGACCTAAAATCGCGAGCAGGTCATTTTATAGGCGCTGGAATAAACAGTGCGCACGGTCATTGGCGCACGACCAGTGGTCGTGCGCACTAGAATCCTGTGATCGTGCGCTCTTCCTTGACGGAGCCTGCAAAGACAGAAATTATAAAATAACATGTTCGCACGACCAGTGGCGCACGACCGGTGGTCGTGCGCACTATCGTAGGTGGTCGTGCGCACTGGTTGAAACAGAACTCATGAAATTGATGGTAAGTGCGCACGAACAGTGGCGCACGACCGGTGGTCGTGCGCACTATCGTAGATGGTCGTGCGCACTGCACCAAACAGAACTCATGAAAAAAGTGTTAAGTGCACACGATCAGTGGCGCACGACCAGTGGTCGTGCGCAATAGAACCAGTGATCGTGCGCAATGTTCCTGTGCAGAATTGCACCGGTCACCTGCACGACTCCTGTTCTAGCGTACAACCACGAATCCAGCTACTGAAAGTGGCACCTAACAGTACATGAAAACTACTAATGAAGATAAACATGAAAACACACCAAAATGGGCCTAGAAGTGCACATAGCAAGTGATAACAAATATAAGCTAAAATAAGGCTAAAGTGCAGTGGAATGACTAGATAAACGGCCCAGATGAGTCCATATATGTGTATATAATCGGGACTCATCACATATCAACCCACACAGTTCTACAATGGGACAATAGAATAGAATATATGTTTTGATTGGCAACAACCCAGATTGCATGTTGGTGACCGGATTTGGTGGATTATTTAATGGAATAATGACTAAACTATGCAATTAAAATAGGGAATCTTCCACAGAGTTCTACATTGAATATGGTGGGATTTAGAGTTATTGTCCAACAAATTTGAATGGAAGCTCCCCATATGAGTTGCATCAAATTGATTTATAATGATGAACTCAATTCATGAACTTGTATGACAAAAGAAATCATCAAACTTCTGAGGAGAATTTTGTCGATATGGCCATGCACCTGCTTCATCCCTGACAATAATGTAACTGTGCTGTAAGTAGCTAGATATGTTGGTGCTTTGCTGGACTACCTCCTTTTGACATATCAAAGAAATTCAGTTAGAGGCATCATAAGTAGAAACAGTTGGTGTGCAAACTTATGAAAAATTGCTCAAACAGTTGGCTCTTCCAAGTTCAGTATTGAAGAGAAATACCTGTCTAAGAACACCAAAGTAGAAACAGTTGGATTGCATCATATGTAGAAACAGTGAAACCAATATTCTTCCAGGTCAATATAAATATGAAGAGAAATACCTGTCTAAGAACACCAAAGTGAAAATGCAATAGGAAAGAAGAAGTGTAAATATATCATAATAAAAAGGAGAAATACCTATCTAAGAAATTCCTGTTTAAGAAATACCTATCACAATTAATTAAATAATGTATAAATCTTAGGAAAGAAGAAGTGTAAATATCATAATTTGATAAAGAACTGAATACTTGTATTAATTTTGCCTAAATTATCAGTTTTCAAAATTAATTCCCTCCAGATTTGCGAACATCAAATTTGATTTTACTTGAGTGTGTAACTATGCATATTATGTATATTATATTTATAAGACTTACTACATCTGTCAGTAGCTTGAAACTCTCCCTCCCTTTGCTTTAGATATGAGCAATATTTAAGTGAGTAGCACTCTTTATATATAATTGGGGTTGAACACGTAAGCATTCTTTAACAACCAAAAGATAGTAATTGTGGTTGAACAAACTTGTAGAAATAAGTAGCAAAGTAAACAACAGTTCTCAGCAATCCTTAATAACGAAAAGATGGGGAATATAATGCTCGCACGCACTACTATATAAAGATGAACAACTTAGAAACCAAATATCAATTAACCTACTTGATGAGAAGCATCTCAAAGAAGAACAATTGAAATTAACACCAAGTATAATAAATCCTATAAGTGATAAAGCTTTCTCACTAAAAATTCACAAAATAGGTGTCCAAGCTAAACAATGTCTATGAATTTAATAGTAAAACTTCACAGAGTAAGAAATTAAAATGCTTACAAATTCACCAAATAGGATTGAAACAAAGCAGCGGGTGCGGGAAGGTTACACTACTGAACTGCAGGAAGAGAAGGAGGACAAATGTTGAGCGAGAAAATAGTACGAACACATAAAGAGGATGATTTCTTTTCTAGTACGATTGAATAAAAAAAAATCAACACATAAAGAGGATGGATCGAAGAAAAAAATCAACATATAAAGAGGATGAATTGTTTTCTAGTACGAATGAAGAAAAAAAAAATCAAATTTTACCATTTGATCCCTCTGCTGCAATGTTTCTGTGAATGAAGAAAGAAAATCAACTCATAAAGAAAATTAGATTTCTCACGGGAGTGATTTCCTATGTCATCGCGGGACACATTTAGAAGAAGAGCAGCCGCAGATGGCCTCCAGTCGTCGATGGCCTTGCTCGAGACGGGCCTTAGATGGCGGAGAAGGGTGGCAGCGGTCGGCGTCGGGCTTCCATAGAGGTCGCTAGGAGAGTGAGCGAAGGTGGCGCAGAGTAGCGACGGTCTGAAATGGCGAGCGGCTGGGTATCAGGGAGGGGGAGTTAGGGTTATCGTGGGATTGAAAAGGATTGAGGGAGGAGGGTGTTTAATAAGGTGGGATATTAAGTAAATGAAGGGTCATGATTTCTTTGATGGCATTTTAATTCATGGATTTTTAAAGCCATTCATATTTCTTTTTAAAATAGTATAGATATATATATACTTATATATATGTTTATGCACCACTACTTTTGGTGTTATGTTGGGGTCTGTTGGACGTGTGAGCTAAAAGTCACCGCCATAGTGCCTTTTTTGGGTTATTGGTTTGAGTGGATAGGAGCTACCACCGCAGCACTCCTGTTTATTTGTTGGGCTGCGGGCATTAGTGGAAGATACCACCATCGCAGTGCCTTCTTTTAGGGCACGCTCTTCCCTTGAGCTGATCAGTCTCAAGTACTTATAAATATATATGCTTATATATGTGAATTATGATATTACATGTATAACCACCACCTCTGAGCCGCAATGGCGGACAAGTGGTTGGCTTTGATTGTTTTGGCAATTACCTTCTGGTGCAGGCTTTTCCTCTTACCGAGTGCACTCGTTTGAGCTGTCTCAGGTTGTTGTAAGATTATAGATGCTTATCTGATTAGTTCTCCTTTCTGCAATCTTTTATTTCTGATTGCTGCTAACCTTGGTTTTTCTTGCTACCACCTGCACTTTCTTGCTGAGGCATTCTTTTCTTTTGAATGTCTCAGGCTCAGAGCCATAGCAATTCGGTTAGTAGAGTTGGTGTCTAATGGAGCTACAGTTAGTTGCAGTGGTTCGTTCTCCCCTCACGGTTGTGAGGTAGTTGTGCCTTTTGTTTCAGATATAGGCGTGTACTTTGTTTTTCTATGGGCTCGTGTCATTTGTTGAAGCCCATACCTCTAGTTTTCTAGTGCTAGATTAATTGCTAGCTATTTTGTTATTACTTTCGGGTTGTTTACATACTTGCTCTCTGGGAAGCTTTATGCTAGGATGCATTAGTTACTTTATTAGTATAAGAATATCATTCTTGCATATCATGATTTTAAGTAAATGTCACGTACTTTAAAGATCGTATAAAATCCTTTCTTACCATTCTAAACATAGATATGTGCATATCATTTCTGGGATGTTGATCTTCATTCTCATGTAGGATAAAATGAACATATTTTCTGCTGCGTATGTATTGTTTTCTACTTGTGGACTAGATGATCCACCAGACCGAGGGACACGGTCCTAAGCTAAAATGTAAAATTCTCTTTTTAATCCAAGCACATTTATGTCTTTTATAAAATAATCGTAAGCAGTGTTTTCCTGAGCGTCTGTAGTTGTTCCCTGCATGACGTGGCATCACGAAGTGTATTTTCCCCTTGCTCTGATAATATTTATTAAATTCATGGGAGAAATGAGGGTTATGACAATTGGTATCAGAGCTAGGTTAGATGGGTTGCTGGGATAGTCTTGTTGGCCCGGTTAACCGCCTGGTGAGAATCATTATTCATTGCATACACACACCGAAGGGTCATCTGTAAGTCTTGGCTGAAGCATGAACACTACACTCATAGAATGATAAGAAGTATACATGGCATATTATGTAGTATGTGATGCATAATATGTGTTTGTATATGGATCCTCATAGGTGACAACATACGACTGTTATGTAGTATGGGATGCATAACGTAGGTCGCATGCGTGTCCATTAGGTCGATTTTCCTTTTTGTTACATGCGATAATATGTAGTATGGGATGCATAAGATCGCATGTGTACGCTGCTCATAGCATGCATTAAGGCCTTTTTGTAGATTGCATAGCACTGCATGCACATCATAACATAACATTAGCACACGTGCCAAGTTAAAGACATACCTGATGACGCTCATACACACATGATTTGAAATAAATTTTTGGCATTCATGCATTTATATTATGTGCACATAAGTTGATAGGATGATGGTATATCATCCTAAGTTAAGCATTACATTATTTCATGAATTCCTAGAGCAAGGTAACATCAAGAGCAAGTATATACACTTTTCTGATCTGTATCGAGTTAGGAAATACTAGTTCCTAGCTGTTGTGGCTTAAGCTAGTTGTAGTGAGGTGTTTGTTCATAATTGCAGTCGATGACTCCAGAGCGTAGTGCGTCGGAGTTGGCTCCCCAGTCAGAGGGCGAGTCTTCGGGTGTGCGCAGTGAAGCGATAATTGAGGAGTTGCGTCAAAGTAACCAGGCATTGTCGAGGAAGGTGGTCGAGATGTAGGCGCAGATTCAGACTTTGATGGCGGCTGCTTTTGGGCAGCAGCCTGGGGTGCAGAACCTTATTGTGGGTCAAGATGCGGTGTCAAGAAAGGGAAAGAGGAAGGTTGGTGATAGCGGCCTCCCAGCTCCAAGTAAGAAGGGCAAGATGGTGTGCAATTTTTGCAGTCGTATGGGCCATCCGTTTGAGAAGTGTTTCAAGAGACTAGGCGTGTAGAAGCAGCTTCAGGTGAAGCAGATGCAGTTTTTGTCGTTGTCTCTTCAAGGTGCTCCGAAGGATATCAAGTATTACACTTTTTGTAGTCGGGCGGGGCACAATCTTACGCAGTGTTGGAAGAAGGATAAGTCGTGTGGGTATTATGGGAAAAGAGGGCATGATGCGACTCGATGCCGGTTGAAGGATAGGACGTGTTATAAGTGCGGGCATAAAGTGCATGTGAAATCCCGGTGTTCGCAGTTCCAGTAGGCCGGCAAGCAGCTTGCCCTTCCAGCACTTGTACATCCACCGCCTCAGCAGCGGCAGTTGGATCGAGGAGAGGGAGAGTTAATTGTAGTAGCAAAGGAAGGATAGCAGTTCCCCCCGGTGATTCCAGGTTAGATTCTAATCTAACTCTTAGCTTTCAGCTTTTTTCCTAGTTTGCTTTCGCTCGTTTAGTTGCGTATCCGCCTTTATAGGAGAGTTTAAGGTAAATAACCATTAGGCGTGCATCCTCAATGGCCGCCATGTTCTCGATTCTGTGCCAGACTTGCAGCCAAGTCTGTCCTATGTAGAGCAGCCTGTTCGTATCTTGGAGAAGCAAGATCGGGTGTTGCGAAGGAAGTCAATCCCTATGGTGAATGTCCTCTGGGGTAATCAGGATGTTCGGGGTGCAACCTGGGAGCTAGAATCAACAATGAAGGAGTCCTATCCTCATCTTTTCGGCTAGTTTGCCATGTAAGTTTCCGTCTCTTATGCTTTTCCTTGTTTTGAATTGTTGTTGCAAAGTTTCGGGGCGAAACTTTTTGTTAGGAAGGGTAACTGTAACGCCCCAGGTTTTCTCTTATAATTAATCTAAGCGGGTATGTGGGGGATGATAGTGGTTAAAATGTTAGGTTAATCGTTACATAGTGTTAATGCGAGGGGCATTATCTTTTAGGGAACATCGTCGTCGTCGTCCGGCGAGTTAATCCTAGATTGAGTCATTTATGCATACATATGTAAATATATACATGTATGAAGGTTCATGCGGGTAGGTGTATACAAATACATATATACATGTGTGAGTATGTATGCATTTTTTATGCGTGTATAGGCAAACTTATACAATTGTGAAGATTCCTATGGGAAGGGTTATGTAAGTAGGTAAATATATAAATATATATATATATATATATATACACGTATTTGTACAAAGGAATATATAAAGGTTATAAATGTACATGTAATATGTATGTACGTATAATGGTACATAAAGGCTTCTATATATATGTACATAATATATATACGTTTGTTATCTAAATATATATATAACAAAGTTCTTTTTTTTATTATAATTACCTATAAGGTTTCCTGATGGGGAGGAAATGGGAGTTCTGCGATTTCTTTTTTCTTCCTTTCCCCGATGCTGCTGGTTCCATCGAGCGGGAGTTGAGATGAGCTAGGGTTTGCGCCGGAGTTGCCGGGCGTCGGTGGCATAGGCCGTCAGAGGAGTTTTGGAAGTGGTCGGGGTTTCTTCGTCGTCGGGGCTAGGATTTTATCGAGCTTGTCGAGATCCGACGGTTCTCCGGTTGATTTAGAGGCAAGAAAACTTCCCCCCTCCCTCCCCTCCATCTCTTTTCTGGATTCTATTTTCTTTGGTAGTTCCATGATCTTCAAGTGGCAGAAATTCTAATTTTGTTGACAAAATTTCTGGATCATTAAGGGCTTGATCCTCTAGTTTTTGTTGGCAAAAAATTTGGGCTATATGTGGTATTTCCTCTTGTTTGGTTAGCAATGATTTCTGGAATTTTTAAATGGCAGATTCCCTACCTTGGTTACCAAATTCTGGATTTATTTTGGGGCTGCTAAATATATTCCAATTGGGATTTTGTTGGGGGCTGCTATGTATATTCTTCTGGACTTTGGGGGCTGCTATATATAGTTCTATTAGCTATATATAATTCTATTCTGAATCTTTTTTGGGCTTCCATATATAATTCTATTATCGATATTATGTTCAATTGTTGTTATAAATGACTGGTTGTCCGCCTTCAGGTTGCAAGTCTCGACAATTCAATTTACGTAATCGATTCATAGTTCAAGTTTATTCTTGTTATATGGCATTCAATTGCTTTGGTTATATAGTCTTGGTTATAAGAGAATATGGATGTCATGTTCGGCAATTATATTTAAATGTTGGTTAAATTATAAAGTCACTCATAGTCTCACACTTGTAACCTAGTTGTTGAGGTCATTTATTTGCTCTTTTCCCCTCCCTGGGCTTGTATGTTTCTTCAGAACTCTAAATCTTCTTTATATTTATATATATACATATATATATATATATATACACACACATATATATACACACATATATATATATCTATATATCTTTTTGATTGTTTCTCCCCATTTTCTGCAAGTGAAGTTCTGTTTGTGGTTTAACTTGTTGTTCTGATAGATTCTCTCAGAAAAGTCGTTTTTTGTGTATTCTCGGAAATCAAGTTTCTTTTTGTGCATTTTGATTCCTATTTATACCATAGACTTTTCGGAAGTTCTCTCTGTGTAGTTCCAGAATTTTCTAGCCTTTTTGTCCAGAATTTATTAGAACTTCTGCCCTGAATTTTTTTAGTCTTTCTGTCCAGAATTTCTGTCCAGAATTCCATGGTTTTCTGTGTAATCTGCCTTTTATTTCTGAGTATTTTAAACTCTTCCAGACTCAGTCTTCCATGTAATTTTTTGTGTTAACTTTCTCTGTGAAGTGTAATGTTTCCTCCTCACTGTCTTAGCAATCTGGTTGAATGTAAAGATTTTTTTCTTAGTGGTTGTGGGCTGCAAATAGTAGGCCTTCTCCTTAATGACTTTCTTTCCTGAAGCATTGTTATGCTAGGCTCTCTTGTGGGTTGTGTCCTTCAAGTAGTAGTAGTCCCCTTGGCTTGATTTTGCTGGGTGATTGAAAGTCCTTCATTTCAGTCCTTTCTTCTTATTTTCTGCCTAACCTAATGATTTTAGGTTAGTGGCTGTTGTATTTCCCTTTTTGGGTCTTGATTGGTGTTCTGGGTTCTTAATTCCTGCTGTCACCCCCCTTGGAATCTGGATAGCTTCTATACATGTTTAGTTATGCTACCAGGTAGTCTGATAAGACTTCCATAGGTTTAGAAAAGTTTGCTCACCCAAAGATCATGCAATTACTTCTTCTTTTATGAAGTTTCCCGTCGACTTTGACATGAAGTCTTCTAGTCAACTTTGATATAAGTCCTTCCCGTCGACTTTGATATAAGTCATTTCCCGTCAACTTTAATTAAGTTTTCCTGTCAACTTTTGATAAGTTTTTCTGTCGATTTCATCGCTTATTCTGAATTGTTTCCTCATATATTTAAATGTTCTTTTGACGGGTGTTCCAGGGTATCTTAAGCGATGTTATCAAGCATTTTAAGTCATTTTGTTGAGACTTTTGATGAAGCTATGCTTTATTCTTTGAGTTGTCCTGTATTTGGTTAGTGATCATTTATGGTGTCTTTTCATGCCTTACTCATCGTACTGTTACGAGAAGTTCGTTGGGAGTCAAGTTTGGACTCACCAAGTGTTTTCAAATGAACCGTTGAGTATTGTTCTAGTGTTTGGCCTTCGTGTTAAGTTTATCTTCATCTTGTTCCGACACCAAGCCTTGCATGGTGTCGGCTTTCTGAAATCTTCGACCTTGTTGTAAGTTGAATGTTGATATATTGATTAATTGCTGAACCAAGTGCTTACTGATTCTCTCGTCTTGAGTTGTGGTTACAACTATCTGAAATCTTGTTTTCCTTCCTGGCACTCCTCTGTTTGCTATGTTGGATTTATGAGCTAAGTATGCTATGTTGTCTAATGCTCCGAGTGTTTTCTGGTGATCTGTAGTGTGTTTTATTTATATACTTATATATATATACATACTTATATATATGTTTATGCACCACTGCTTCTGGTGTTATGTTGGGGTCTGTTGGACAAGTGAGCTAAAAGTCACCGCCACTGTGCCTTTTTTGGGTTTTTGGTTTGAGTGGATTGGAGCCACCACCGCATCACTCCTGTTTGTTTGTTGGGTTGTGGGCGTTGGTGGAAGATACCACCATCACAGTGCCTTCTTTTGGGGGACGCTCTTCCCTCGAGCTGATCAGTCTCAAGCGCTTATAAACATATATGCTTATATATTTGTATTATGATATTATATGTATAACCACCACCTCTGAGCCGCAATGACGGACAAGTGGTTGGTTTTGATTGTTTTGGCTATTACCTTCTGGTGCAGGCTTTTCCTCTTACCGAGTGCACTTATTTGAGCTGTCTCAGGTTGTTGTAAGATTATAGATGCTTATCTGATTAGTTCTCCTTTCTGCAATCTTTTATTTCTGATTGCTGCTAACCTTGGTTTTTCTTGCTACCACTTGCACTTTCTTGCTGAGGCATTCTTTTCTTTTGAATGACTCAGGCTCGGAGTCGTAGCTGTTCGGTTGGTAGAGTTGGTGTTCTCTGGAGCTGCAGTTAGTTGCAGTGGTTTGTTCTCCCCTCACGGTTGTGAGGTAGTTGTTCCTTTTGTTTCAGATATAGGCTTGTACTTTGTTTTTCTATGGGCACGTGTCAGTTGTTGACGCCCATAGCTCTAGTTTTCTAGTGCTAGATTACTTGCTAGCTGTTTTGATGTTACTTTCTGGTTGTTTACCTACTTGCTCTCTGGGAAGCTTTGTGCTAGGATGCATTAGTTACTTTATTGGTATAAAAATGTCATTCTTGCATATCATGATTTTAAGTAAATGTCACATACTTTGAAGATCGTAGAAAATCCTTTCTTACTATTCTAAACATAGATATGTGCACATCATTTCTGGGATGTTGATCTTCATGCTCTTGTAGGCTTAAATGAACCTATTTTCCGTTGCATATGTATACTTTTCTACTTGTGGACTAGATGATCCACCGGACTGAGGGACACGGTCCTAAGCTAAAATGTAAAATTCTTTTTTTAATCCAAGCACATTTACGTCTTTTATAAATTAATCATAAGGAGTGTTTTCCTGAGCGTCTGTAGTTGTCCCCTGCAAGACATGGCATCACGACACGTATTTTCCCCTTGCTCTGATAATATTTATTAAATTTGTGGGAGAAATGCGGGTTGTGACAAGGGCCGACCAAACACCCCCAATCGTCGGCCACCACCTCAACAGAGGTGGTGGTGGCATTGGCCGGCCGGGGCGGCGCTTGGGTGGCCAACAAAATGCCTCCAAATATTGCCCAGGCACGGAAAATATGGTCCCTTGGCTCACTGGAGAAGATGAAGGGATGCCTCACGTTTTTTGCTTTAAGAACTGTGCACGGATCATGTGTTAGTTTAATTAATATTCGTATTTTTGTCCCTTTACTGGCAGCTGATAGAAATAAATATTAAAAATACTTAGGGCCTCCTGATGGAAAATTGTTTAACACCAAACCTGTAGCCCGTGGGGTCTACTTTATTTTAAAATTTGTTTCACTCCATTTGGGCCAGTGGTTTGACCTCGACACTCAAAATGGTGCAACATGTACAAAGAGGTGACTAGAGTTGATTTGTGTGCCCCCACTAAACCAGCCATCCAAATGTCCTAAAATTTGGAACATAGCCTAAATATACCCACACCCTTAACATATCCAAAAATTAGAATTTTTGGAGGACATTTTGTAAGGTTTTTGCAAACATTTAATAATTCATAAATAAATTAATTTCAGGGTCTAATGACATCTAAACCCTTCCAAATTTTGGTGGGTGATCGTTAGGGTTATCATACGGCTCTGGTAAAAATTTCATCCCATTTGTGATTGATTTGGTTGGGTAATTAATTAAGGGTGTTGTTATAAGCAAACCCTTTTTGGTTGCTAGCAAACCAATTTCTACGAGTTATTACGCGCCTTTTGAAAATACATCTTGTACATGCATTTTTAGGAAAAGTGTTCAACACGAAAATTGTTGATCTCGTCGAGATCTACAACTTTCGTGTTGAACACTTTTCCTAAAAATGCATGTACAAGGCGTATTTTCTTGTTATTTTCAAAAATTCACTATATTTACGATCAGGGCGATTTTAGGGCCTTGTGCGTGCATTTTTAGAAAAATATTTCAACACGAAAGTTGTAGATCCCGACGAGATCTACAGTTTTCGTGTTGAACACTTTTCCTAAAAATGCATGTACAATGTGTATTTTCAAAAGGCGCGTAATAACTCATAGAAATTGGTTTGTTAGCAACCAAAAGAGGTTTGCTTATAACAGCACCCTTAATTAACCCAAGATTGGTCCAACTAAGGGTTAAAAGGTCAAAAGTGCACATGTTGGGTTGAATGGTCAAACCTCATCCAAAAGTGATGAAACCTTGGCCACTAACTTAATATCACATAAAACACCACCACCAATGATTTGGGGTGATTTGGGATGGATGTGCCCTAGGACCCTAGTTCAAATCTTAGGGTTGCATTTTGAACCCATTGAAGGACATAAGGTCATATGTCCTTGGATTAACTTGGAATTTGGTATAGAGGTTCATAGGGTGGTATTAAGCCCTATGTAATTTATCTGGGATTTTTAGAGACATTTAGTCTCTCTGAATTAGTTAAAAATCTATTAGGGTACTTTTCTATAGGAGGAATCTACATGCTCATTTTACCTTATTTGTTGATGCAAGCTTAGTAGTGCTCATATGATCATGATATAAATCTCTGATAATTTTTGTGTGAATTTTGGATTGATTGAATTAGTACTTCATTCACAAGTCTACTATTTTTCCCTAAGATTATAATAAATAAATGAGGGCCTAATATTCTCTGGAAAATTGTTAAACTTGGTAATAAGATATTTTAGGGCATTAGAAAGCTCTGTAAATTTTTGTATGCTTTTTGGAAGTATTTATCAGTAGATTACTTCACAATGTGTCCTAGTTTGGATTTTCTTAAAATATTTATTTATGTGAGTAAATGATTTTGAAAAATTATAAAACTCAGTCAATAAACTTTTCCCAGCATTATAGAGGTCTGGTAATTTTACCATAATCTTTTTATAAGTAATTTTGGTGGTTCCTTCATTAGCCTCCAATTTTGGATAATTATTCAATATTATAATTAGAGGCTAATACCTTACTGTAAAATTGTGACATTATGTATTTGTTGTTATTTTGATATCATAGATTTTCCATAAATTTTTGCAGGCCATATCCTAAGAAGATCTTACACTTTATGTTCAATTTCATACTTGGCCAATTTTGGAGAAATTATAGTAAATGCCAAAAAAATATGGAAAATTATGACCGTCTGATTTAGTCTGATAATATCATAATAGACTCCCAGTAATAATCTTGGGTCATCGGGTGATTATTCGGAGTACCTCCTCTCATGCAACTCAAATAGCCCATTTGGTCTGCGTATAGTAAAATTGTAAATCTTGAGTAACTTGTAGACCATTAGGTGGGAATGAAAGGTAGATGGTGTAACTAGTCTAGTTGATAAGATTTAAGGTTACCAGTAGGAGTCTATATGTTGAGTGTGCCCGATAAGCTAAGGGGCAAGGTTGTGCTCGGGATCGACGAAAGATCTTCTTTCCCCTAAGAGGGTCATAAAATACATAGGGTAATCCAAGTGTAATTATAAGAAGGGTATTCTTATGAGTAGTTACCAATAACATTATGTGTCTTGAGAAATGGAGGTTTGGGCTATCATCCCATCGTACCTCCTAGTACCGCTGCGAGCCCCTCATAGGGTAGACCTCGGGAAGTCTAAGATTAACCCTAAAATTGTAGGAGTAAGTTGTTGTGCAAGATTAACCCTAAAATTGTAGGAATAATACACACACCCACACTCCGTGGTAACGGGAGGTTAGTTGGTTTAGTCTTACGAGCAGTAGGCTCGGTGGTTGTAGGTGCAGACGGGTTGGTCCGACGAGCCGGTGCCTCGGAAGGTTATGGTGACGGGAGGGTTAACCCGGGGATCTTATGGCTCGGAGATAGATGGTAATCATAATTGCATGTGTATAAAGGTGGTGGATCTTCAGTATTGACGATCGTTCACACCGACGTCGGTACGCTGACTTGGCAAGTGTGGATTTGCACTTATACATGAAAAGTCTGGTTGTCCAGCCAGTAATAGTGCGAAGGCACTCCATGGTTTTGCGTTGAGGCGTACAATAGGTCTAGGTTAGGTAGTGTGAATACCAACCTAGAGGTAGGTGAGGCCCAACCCACCACTTTCGTTTGCCACTAAGGGGGTATCCTGGGAGTCTTGCTAGCTCCAAAAGGGGGAACTAAAGGTCCGTGCGCATAGAGTCGAAGTGTGTGAGTTGCACTTGTGTGAACATAGCATAAATTGCATAACTCTGTCATGGCATAAGAATTGCATTTCAACCCCTACCCATATCGTATAAATTGGTTATGGGACTTTTTATACGATAGGACTTGCTAAACAACCCCTTAGTATATTGGTTTGTATGGGCATTCCTATAAATCAATGGTTACTTTTTTATTATATACTTGTCTTTACATAATTATCTTACTTGTTATTTACCCTATTTTATTTACTGCTTCGATTATCTATGAACACATGTGTAGTGGTAGACATTTCCTGTAGACAAGATCTGCCGTCACCTGCATTGTTTTATACCCCTTGCTGTCCTCCGCTTCATCCTCCCGCATGGTGCCTAGGATCCATTGGGGTATTGGTGGTGGGAAACGAGGCTTAGGATTTTTTGACTAACGGTCGGTGGACCATATCATTTTAGGGGATCGAGGAGATGCAGCAATACTAGAGTCTGGTGCAGATGGAGGCGGGACGGTCTAGTATATAAGCACCAATTTCATGATCAGTGAGTGATTAGTAGTTTGCTTCCGCGAGTGAACTTGTAGTGAGGACATGATGTACAAGTCATGAGCCTTTTATTATTGTTATCTTTGTATTCAGTTATTATCTGTGGACATTTATCATTTATAGTTTTATATTTCATGTGATGTGGACTTGTTCTTCTATATATGTACAAATATACTTTTCTTCTTTTGTGATCGATATGTCTGGCAGGATCGGAGTTTTGTAGCGATGACCTTCCCGAGTGTTGGTGTCACCGCAAAGCGGTGGTTCTGGGCATAAGAACCGATTTTGTAGCAAAAAATAGGGTATTACAAACTGGTATTAGAACAAACCTCGATCCGAAGAAAAGAATTCCACAAACCCTTGGACACCCAGCGTGAGTTTAGTTTGAGGACAAACTAAGCAACAGAAGCAATGGTGTGCCCATTTGGGGAAATCACATGAAAAAGTACACTTTTAACTGAATCTTTTTAGCCAAATCTCCTTACGAGTGACAAGTTTTCTTTTATAGCCTGCGGCGAACCCTGCCCCTAGCAGGGAATACCTTTGGCTACAAAGATCTCTTTATATTGTCCTTTATTCAATGAGTTAGACTCAACTCCATTAGGACACATGACTCACCATGACAATTTATACCATGCCCTAGTCTGAAATAGACAAATTTGATTAAGGTACGAGGATACCCCAAAGAGGTTAGAGGAGGAGCTTAACGTGGGAACGACCACTTAAGACATAAACTTTGATGCCCCTACTTCACATACCAAGGGTTATCCAAACTGATAGGACCACCTTAATTAGATTGACACATAGGCAGAATGGTAAGGGACTCGTAGACTCAACCCTCGTACCGGTGATATGTTTACATTGAGACAACCCCCATGACAAACATCGAGGGTCGGATAAGAATTCAAGTTCAAAAGAGACCCGTTTGGGATTGGGTCATATATTGACCCTTGAAAGTTTGTTAGGATGTAGTCTTAGTCACCTAGACAGGGGAGGGGTGAATAGGTCTCTTTTTATTTTAGGCTTTAACCTAGAAGTTTTCTGATTTTAAGTTAGTTATATATCAAGCGCACAGAAAACACACAATGGTTTATAGAGGTTCCTCAAGATAGGGTGTCTTGAGTAGTCCTCTTTCCCCCTTCACCTTTCTAACAATGAGTTAGATAAGGCCAACACCTCCAAACTCAGCTCCAAGAGCTTACAACACAGGTCTCTCAGGATCTCTCAGGTTTTCCCAAACCCTACCTCAGGCTCAACAACCCTACCTCAGATCTCACAAAGATCCTACACTCAAGCTGACCTCTTAACTCTACTACTCAGGGCCAACAACCTTACACCCTTAGGCAAAGATGCCCTACAATCTCAGAACTGTTAAGTTCCTACAAAAGTAATAATAGATGATTGTAATCAGAAGATAAAAGAGGTCAAGCCTTGGTCTTCTGTTGCTGAACAACTGCTGTTGCAGTTTTGAAACAGGGAGGAGTAAGATGGCCTCAACACTGATTCTTCTGATCCTTTCCTTCAGATGATGGATGAAGATCAACTTGCTCTATCTTTAGTTGATCAAGAGGAACAATCTTTTCTCTCCTTCCAGCATCAGGAAGCAGGAGATGAAAGCTTTCTTGGCTGCCATCAATGGAACAATAGTATGCTCTTCTTTAGTGAGTGAGAGAGCTTTTACAAAGACCTAATTTATTTTTTTATACTCCTCTGTTCTTCAACGGCTATCAGATGTCCTTCTGACACAGTATGGGAGTGATTGGAACATCCTCTCTTGATTTACAGTGTGTTGCGCCAAAAGTAAACCCACCAGATCATTTGAATCTATCTCAGTGGTTGGAATGAGACGCCCTACAGTCTCAACGACTACTTCTATTCCGTCCCAGTGGATCCTCTTAGGCGAACAGTTGTCTCAGCGGTTTTCCTCTATCTGCAGCTTACATGGCCCAGACACCTTCTCAGCGGCTCCTGGACTTTTCTCAGCGGTTCAGCTGAGACAGAGAGCTTGTCTCAGCAGTTTTTTCAGCAAACCTACTAAACTTACTTCACACCTTTGTATGACCTAATCCTGCATGGTCATGAGATGAAATAGGGTTTATCAAATACAACTTGTACTTAGCATTGAGTGTGAGGCTTCTTCAAATCAAGGGAACATTGAGGGTAATATTCCCAACAACCCTGATAAAGTTGTCGTAGAAGGTACCTTGAAGATTCTAAAGTATGGAGTGTACCAACAAGTATCAAGAAGGAACCCCAAGTCTAAGGTTGTGTGCCCTATGGATTGTTTGCATACTTGGGACGAATATTACATGGCGATATCAAAGATACTTAGCCCAAAATAGATAGTGGTTTATCTTTTGTTTATTGGGGCTTACCTTTCGTTTATTGGGCAAATTAATGGCTGAATTGGGTTTCCCTTAGATCTAATTTAGAAAGTGTTGCGTCGTGAGCATAGTGATCTTGAAGTTGATCATATTCAATGTTACTCGAACGAAGATGAGATTGTGTAACAGTATGGTTGGAATGATGACATATTGTATTACCAGGACAATGGATAGACGTACCTCCAGTGGCTCTAGCTGCTCTTATCCTTCTGGATATTCTAGTGCTACCAGTACTCTTCGCTACGCGCCTTGCTTCGAGGAGGTTCTAGAATAGTCTAAGAAGGGGACAGGTGCTCGTCCGCCCCCCAGTAACTCAACCTAGCTCGAGTTGCTTCACAACCTGGCGTCAAAGCCGAGGTCGTCCGGTTCAAAGCTAGAAGCAAGACTCGGTCCTGCTCTCAGGCTAGGTCCAGAAAGGCGAGGTCCCAAAGAAAGGCTAGACCGAAGGTCCCGTCCGGTGCTTAGCTGAAGATGGAAGGCGAAGCCGAGGCAGGTTGAAAGAAAAGAGAAATTCTCTCTCTTGTTCCATTCTCAATGGTTGGTCGGTTGGCCTCCGGCCTGGATGCGTTGATCGGATCGATCGCTGTGGTCAAGTGTCGTTGATCAAGCAACGACTTGACTTTAGTTGAATCATTGGAAATTTAAAGTTGTCAGGTTTAGTCACTTAGGGATGCAAATTCCCTTCTGGTGGTTAGGAACTGAAATTAGGTCGTGCAAGCTATAACTATATTGGAAAGTTCTTGTGATTTGGGGCTTTTGGAATGACTAACTTATGATTTGTTAAAAATCACACCCTATCATGGTGGAAAATTTTAACTACAATAATAGACCTTATACCTTGGAAGCTATGATGATGAGTAACCAGAGATCTTAGACGATGACTTATTGAATATAGAATCTAGTGTTTGAGTTTACTATGATAAGAACGATCTAAGTTTATCTTACTTTGGACCATTCGAAAGTGATCAAGATTAGCATGTGGAAGTGATAGGAATTTGGTGAAATAAACGTGAAGATATTTTCTTGATGAAATTGACTTGTGAAAAATCTTAGGGTTTCAAAAGATTTTACATGTATACCTTATAAATCAAACTCCACATAGAAAATGATTGGGAGTCATCTTACAAACATGGATACTAATAGTGATTGGTTAACATATACTCTTAAGAGTTCACGAGTACACCCCTTAAATTTTGAGGATAATTGGAACATAGATTGATCAGTTCCATCCATGTTAAGAACTTGATAAGTTGTGGAGTTGAAATGATTAATTACCCGGGCGAACGGGAAGGAAAAAGAATCTGAACGTGTAGAGAAACTTTATAGAGGCATTGTCTACCCTTACAAACAAGAGCTTTAGTCACCGAAGAAATGGTGTATTGCGGAATGTATATTTTCCCGTAATGAGGAAAGACAACATAGGTTTTGTGATGCACGGTGAGGTCTGTCGACTGGTGAAGGCCAAGTGCAGGAGTCTTTGGGGAACTACCACAGTCACTACCCATGTTAGAGTGGAAGCTCGAGGATATAATTATGGATTTCATACACAGGTTACCACGTCCTCACCCCGGGCCGGAAGGACACTCCCGTTGGTGTTCGATGGGATTTATTGACCTGTTTGGCCATTAATGTGGTGTGCTTGGGATGATCATGTCGGATCGGGTTGGACGAGTTATGTCCAAGAAGTGAAGATCAGTCCAGGCTTATTTTGGCTCCTGGATGACTTTCAGCACAACTTTCCACACTCACAGGGATGGAGGCGAGAGATTCCACTATCTTGGACTCAGGATGAGGATTTAAAGACACTCGGCTCTAAATTTATGGAGGACACCGATGCCCAGGTGCGACTGATTCGAGTTAGGATGCTGGAAGCCCAAAACAGGCAGGCCAAGTATTACGATGCGCGACATCATACAGTAGTGTTCCTGGTTGGAGACTGGATGTCCCTGAAGATATGTCTGATGCATGCAGTCTTACGGGTAAGTGGGCGGAAGAAGCTCAGTCTAAGATAAATAGGACTCTACAGGATCCTGGAGTGGATCTGCCCATTGGCTTATAGACTAGAGCTACCCCCTGAGGTAGCGGGTTTGCATGACGTCTTCCACGTCTCCTCCCTTAGGAAAGTTCTACTACGGCCGGAGCAGCATATATCTATTACAAATGGGCCAGTAACTTCTGACCGATAAGTTTGCGCGAAGTCGGTCAGGATAGATGGCACGAAGATGCGGGACTTGCGGCGCAAGAAGGTTCCGTAGGTAAAAGTCCTGTCGTAAAATCATGGACAGGAGGAGCATACCTGGGAGCCACTAGAACTGATGTAGCATAGATAGTCGTTTCTCTTCGAGTCAGGAATAACTTCAATTCTTAGGGGATGTTATGTTCGGTCACTCTTAGTGAAAGTCCCGCAAGCCTAACCAGAATTTTGAGGACGATTTTTTTGTTTACTGGGATTTGTACCATCCCCCAAACAACTAGACCCCTAGAGTGGTTTTGTCATGAATAGGTCATGACAAAACCCTAGGAAGCTTGAAGAGATCACTTGGCCTTAAGTTTGAAGGGGAAGAGCGCCTTGGTATGCAAATAGCAATTTCCACTAACCAAGGTTAGGGTTGGAATTTTGGGCCTCACCTTGGTCCTTTGACCCCAACATAACATCCCTAACACATTAGGGGCCCCTTAGAGCACCAAGGACCCATTGGGGTCAACCAAAGTGGTCAAGTTAACCAAAGTCAACCATAACCTTAAATTGGTCAAAGCAGCCTAATTAGGGTCAATTGGCATCCACCTGGCCAAATTGACCTTTCCCCTAACCTTATAAGGACATTAGGAACTCAATGGATCAAAAATCCCTATCATGGGGCCACCAGTTTGGCAAATTTAACCTAAGTCAACTCTAGCCCTATTTTGGTCAAATTGCCCTATTGTGGGTCAATTGGCCTCCACCTTGACAGATTGACCCTACATAGACCTTCCTAACCCTCAGGGGAGGCCAATGGGTCACTACCCACCCATTGGGGTCAACCCAAATGGTCAAATTGACCAAAGTCAACTCCACCCTAAATTTAGGTCAAAATAACCTATTTTGACTTAATCAAGCCCAATCCACTTGGGCTAGACCCAATTGAGGTGGTCCACTATCTAATGGGGTTGGGAGTTACTGAAATTGCCATTCAATTTTAGATAATTCGACCAGGACAGAGAAAATACGAGAGAAAGAAAGGGAGTAATGACATTCATGGCCAAGGGAGGCCAATTGATCTCCCAATTGATGGGGATTCATCTCCTCTGGATGTTACCAGAAGTTTAGGGGGTTTTCCAACCCACATGGGGGCTAAATTCAGTGGGTTTAACCATGTCCAAAATTAGTCTTAATGGCCATTAATGGTGGAATCAAGGTGGTGGCTCCTCCTCTCCCCAAATTGATCCTCTTAAAAGCTTTAGAGGACTGAGAGGAGTGTTTTACCCTCTTTACTTGGAGAAATTGGGCAATTTGGTGTAGAAATTCCATGACACCCAAAGCTTGAGGTTGGCCATGGATGATCACCCAATCAGCAAGGAATCAACCCTCCCAACAGGTCCTCCCCTCCTCCTCTCTCTCTCTTTGGGTAGATCTACATCTATTGACAGCAAGGTTTGGGAACAAATGGCCTTGGATCGGGTTTGGACATAGCTTGGATTTTCAAGCTCTCAATCCCTCCATAAACCCTCCGTTCCGGTCACCTCCGGCCGACCAGACACCCCCAATCGTCGGCCACCACCTCAACAGAGGTGGTGGTGGCATTGGCCGGCCGGGGCGGCGCTCGGGTGGCCTGCAAAACGCCTCCAAATATCGTTCAGGCGAGACAAATCTGGTCCCTTGGCTCACTGGAGAAGATGAATGAATGCCCCACATTTTTGCTTTAAGATCTGTGCACAGATCATGTGTTAGTTTAATTAATATTCGTATTTTGTCCCTTTACTGTCAGCTGTTAGAAATAAATATTAAAAATACTTAAGGACTCCTGATGGAAAAGAGTTTAACACAAAACCTGTAGCCAGTGGGGTCTACATTTTTTTAAAATTTGTTTCACACCATTTGGGTTAGTGGTTTGACCTCAACACTAAAAATGGTGCAACATGTACAAAGGGGTGACAATAGCTTGATTTGAGTTCCCCCACTAAACCAACCATCCAAATGTCCTGAAATTTGGAACATAGACTAAATATACCCACACCCTTAACATATCCAAAAATTAGAATTTTTGGAGGACATTTTGTAATGTTTTTGCAAACATTTAATTGTTGGATCTGTAGGCGCCCTTGGAGGGGGGGGGGGTGAATAAGGGTTTTAAAAACTTTAAAATTTAATAGAAAACTTTTGATATTTTGGTCGAAGTAAGTTAAATCAAAAGTAAAGAGATAATGAAATTAGAAATGAAATCAATTTTATTAAACAAGAAAAGACATGATTATCATTTATAAAATTAATTACAAAATCTGATTTCAATGACGCTAGAAATCAAAGTGAATTATATGAAAACCCCTTTTTGTTTTCTATACCGACTCGTCTCCCCACGAACCGGTTGGCTTTAGCCGATATCTCCCCAGATACGACCTCAAGTCGCTCTAGCCTTCCTATCCCCAATAAGGCCTCGAGCACCCCCTAGATCTACTCCCAAGACCTAGTCGCCGTGTGGCGAATTCCTCCCTAAGTCCTATGTAGACCTAATCGCCGTGTGGAGAATTCCCCTAGTCCCCGCAAGGCCCTAGTCGCCGTGTGGCGAGTTCCTCTACCAAACAAAAGACATAGAGATTACAATTTTAAAAGTAAAATAAGACACAAACTAGAAACTCCCTCAAAAGTAGAACTTGATGTCGATGTAGATGTGATCGTATTGGTCTTCAAGTTCTTTGCGTTCATGAACGTTGACAGAGTTCTTCGGGCTGCTTTGAGAAGGCTCTTACGAGTGCTCTGAATATATGGCTCCAATTCCTTCTATCTCAGCAAGCACACAATGGAGGAGGTGCGCGTCTTTTTATAGATTTAGCCACTACCGCCTGCGGTAGTACTACCGCCCCGCGGTATCCACATAAGGCAATGAAGCACATATATCATGGTAGATTAGGCAACATTCTGAGTGCCAAATCTAGCACACCGCGGTACCGCTAACGCCCCGCGTTAGCGAGATTTTCTTTCTTCAGCCAATATCATCTTCCAAATCTGCTACTCAATCAACTGCAGACAGGATGTTTCCAAAAGCTACCGACGGGCGTTAGACCTAACGCGCCGCGGTAGTACTTGCCAAACATAGCATCCCACCGACATTCCATTTTCTCCACTGTTTCCTTCTCGTCAAATGTTTCCATTTATGTTAGCGCCAGCGATAGTGCTAACGCTCAGCGGTAGAGCATTTCTTTACGTCGGGCGCATCTTTGTCGAACCGGCCTCATATTTTGTCGATCGAATTTTCGTCGAACGGGATTCCACTTTCGTCGATGGCAAATTCGTCAAACGCAGTGATAAGAATTTCGTCGAGCGCAGCCTTCATTTTGTCGATTGAATACTAGTGTCAGCGGTAGTTGTAATGCACCGCAGTAGAGCACTTCGTCGGGCGCATCTTCGTCGAACGCCGCCTTCATTTCGTCGACCTCCATTTTGTCGATCGCTAGCACCAGCAGTAGTTCTAGCGCACCACGGTAAAGCATGCATTTCATCGAGCGTCGTGGTAGAATATGCAGTTCATCGAACACAGGTTTCATTTCGTCGAGCGCCAGCTCGTCGAACGCCGCATCCATTTCGTCGAACGCAGATTTCCTTCTCAGCGGTTTCTTCTCAGCGGTTATTAGCGCCAGCGGTAGGCTTAGCGCGGCGTGGTAGAGCTTTCAGATCTTCTCAGCGGTTTCGTCTTAGCGGTTCATTATTGCTAGTGCCAGCGCTAAAATTAATGCGGCGTGGTAGCAACAATACACAACACCATGGAGATTTGAAAGCACAGAATCCTGTGTACTATAAACACAAAATAAGTATGATCAAATACAATATGATTTGTTATTGTCAATCCAAGAGATGCGGAAAGCATGTTCCAACAAACTCCCCCTTTTGATAATAACAAATCCCCTTAGAAAGAAATAATACAATTGATAGGAATTTGTGTTTATAATAGAGATAAGCATGAAATTTAAGACATGTGCATATGCTCCCCCTAAATGAATGCTCCCCCAATGAATGCTCCCCCTACAACAAAACTTCCTATGAACTTAACTCCCCAAACATGTTAATTTCTTTCAAATTTATTCTCCCCTTTTGGTATTATCAAAAGAGGGTGGAGAGGAAGGCCAACAAAAAGTGTGCAATTACTGTGTAGAGAGGGAATGAGCATGATAAAGAGTTAAACACTAAGGAAAAATACAATAGATAGGAGTGAAAAGAGAATGTGAAGAAATAGTCATAAAGAAACCCCTTGTTGGGAAAACGTATTCATGATCGAGCATACAAGTAGTAAGGAGGTGGAAAGCATGACAAAATATGTTTTAAGTGAACATCTTTATAGGAATTGAGAAGCATAGTAGATATTTAAGAATTTTGGATATAACAAAATAGATGTTGTAACATAGCCATAGACTAGTTTTGAAAGGCATGCAATACATAGTTCTCATGGCGTAGCGAAAAAAAAATGTAAGCATGATATAAGATATCAAGACAAGACAGAAGAAGACAATGTTCAAAATTTAGAAACCAAGTACACTTCTACATTGTAATGATCATGCAAGGCTATCTAGTGCATTTACTTAAGAATTTAGAGAATACATGTAGATATGCAATAGACTCCAATGCACATGAGTAGAAGGCTTACAAGTGATAATGATGTGTACCAAATAGAGTTTTTGAAAAAAGTATACACATGAGTTAATCAACACACATGACATGTATAATGGAATAAACATGATATTATTGAACAAGCATTTTTAGAGTTACCTCTTCCCACAAAGCTATATAAATTATTCAATGCACATAGTAAAATAGTAAAACTACTAAGGTGCTCTGCACACACAATGCTTATTAAGACTTATCAGGGTGCAAAGTAGTGCTTGGGGAATCACAATTATTATTTTGAATTTTATTTATTTGTGATTCGGTGTACAAGAAGAAGTATGAAAAAAATGTTTGCGACAAGGCACTTTACAATTCTCTCCAAGGTGCTCAACCACACAATGCTCATTAAGACTTATCAGGAGGGTGAGTAGTGCTTGGTGGAGTTATCTTTGTCAATTATTCATTTGATTTTTTTTGCTTAACGATAAAGGTCTCCGAATTCACTTGTATGTGCAAACAAATTTTTTTTTGAAAAGACAGGCTTCTTTAAAGATATGTGCATGAAAAAAAATTTAACATGTGTTGAAGGTAAAACTAAGCATGCCTAACAATAATATGAAGTTGTTACACTACACAATCATGTAAGAGAAGATTAAATGCATATGTAGTTTGTCAAAAAGTGTGAGTAAAACAAAATCATTAGCAAATATAAGCCATTTACTCATACATTGAGGCACGCTATGCAAAACTACAAATGATTTCTATAATCAATTTCAAAGCACACATAAGATAATGATCAAGGCATGATACAAAAACAATGTTATTAAGATACTTGAACGAGAGAATGAAATATTGTATACTAGGCTTGGCAAGATAAACTATATCATCCTTGAAACGTTGAGAAATTACATCAGTTTTTATAAATTTTAAGTTTTCAAAAACCAAAAATAAAATAAATAAAAAGCATGTTTTTGATGTTTTAATTTTTTATTTTATTTTGTAGTTTGTTTTGATATATAGAAAAAACACAACATGATTTTGGTTGGATTTTGATTTGTCTTACTGTTTTTTATTGTTTTGGGAATTTTAAAAGAGAATAGCAGAAACTGAAAAATAAAAATGAAAAAGAGACTAGAAATATAGTAGTATCCACTACCGCCAGCGGTACCCAGCTATCACCGGGCGGTAGTGATAGAGCTACAAATTTTGGGAAAACGTGAAATTTTTCAGAATTTGTCTTTTGAATATATTAAATAATGCGGAATTTGCAAGTTCAAGCTAGAATGTCCAACACCCCTAGTTCTAGTCTAAGTAGATGAAATCGTGAGTCAGGTAGAGGCTTGGAAATAACAGAAAATAAGTGCATAAAGATAAATAAAAGAAAACAGTAAAAGGAAAAAAGCACGCTACCACCGGACGATAGAGTTACCGTACCGCGGTAATGCTTGAAATATAAGGGTTTGACCCGGTCAGATCTCATTTTGTCAAGGGTTTTGGATCACATTTTTTTTCATCGACTTCCGCCGGCATTAGAAGCAGGTAAGGTTTCTCTTTTGTTGTTTTACTTTCTTTTATGGTTTATTTTGGTGATTCAAACTAGGATCTAGTTGATTTGAAGGATTTTCATGGTGGTGTGTTAATAGGAGGCTATATGGCAAATGTTTTAGGATATTTTGGTAGATCTATGAGTTATTGTTTGAGTATTCAAGTTAGAGTAGTTGAAATAACTCAGATTCGGAACTTTTGAGTCTTTTCGAAACGATTTTGGAGGATTTTTGGTGGATTCGAAGGAGGAAGACGAACAACAGTTTCGTCAGCTACCGCGCGGCGATAGAATCTACCGCGCCGCAGTAACTCTCCTGTACCGATTTTCAAGTAATCTCTTGTCCAGATTTTGATGTTTTGCCTTTAATTTTATTTTGGTGCAGATTTGATAATGGCTTCCATTAGTCGTCACGCTCGACGGTCAAATGTAGGTCGGAGTCAAGTGGGTGGATCAATATTCCCCGGTATTGAGGATGCTACCATCAAAGTGGCAATGGCGGTGGGGATAGAGCTACCCGTTCATGAACATATATATGAATATTTGGCTGACGCAGGTGTACTCTCAGGATCATAGATGATAATTTTTCTTCAGTTTTGGTAAGAGAATTTTATATGAGATTGGAGGATCCGGCTCACGCTGATCTTCAAGGCGGAGTACGTTCCTATATTCAAGGTCATGAGGTAGTGATAACTCATGAAGAGTTACGTGAGGAGTTTGGCCTTGATTGGAGTGGTAATCTCTTGGATATTGTAGAGCAGTTCCGAACGCTTCGGAACTGGACTCGAATAAATGAAGTGTTGCATGGTCGAGAAGGTGTGGAGGAATTGATTTCATCGGTTACTACACTAACTCCCGACGCATAGATTATCCAAGAGATCCTACGGCGTACTATCATGATAAAGGCGGGAGATACAAGGATGATCACATCTCAATTGAGTATAGTCACCTATCATATTTTAGAAAAAAAATAAGTTTGATATGGCAGATCTACTATTATCTATGATCTGATATACATATAAGTTGAAATACCTACGACGACAGTGATTGAATACTCTTCCGTTGGGAGGAATAATTCAATGAATTGTAAGCAAGAAGTTCCTGTCTCTCAATATGGAAGTTTATCATCTTGACTGTCGTCCGGCCAGATTATCCTCCCTATTTATTCATCCTCCACGTTAAGACCGAGATCCATCTCCACAACCTCCAGTTTGACGAGGTGTGTCAGTGAGAGAGACCCAACGAGACCTTCAGGAGCTAGCGGAGCAGGGAGCGGATATCAATAGAAAGGTGACAAGAATGTCGAAAAAGATTTTTGGAATCGAGAAGATGGTACGAAAGATCATGGTGGCCCTTAAATCAACTCCATAACCACCTAGAGAGGAGTGTCTAGAAGAGGAGCAGCCACGAAGATCGGTTCGTCGGAGACATCGTGGAGGTGATGAAGGAGACAACAGCAGTATGGGGGCTGGAGAGTGGGAGAATGAAGTTTAATTTTCTTTTTGTAATTAATGCAGGTTTTCAGAGACACCAAAAACAGATTGCTGTTACTACCGTGTGGCGCTAGTTCTAACGTTGGCGTTAGTATCGGCAAACTTTCTGGGTTTATCTATTTCAGTTTGGACTAATTTCTGGCTTTTTTAAGTGTTCTTTTATGCTTATCTTGCTAAAATATTTTAAGAATCTCCTGCATGGTTATGAAATTTTTTACTCCATAGTTTGATAATTATTCTTATTTGTCTTGAAAAGTTAAATTATCATGTGACATTATCATAGCTATTTCAATTTAGTGTTAATAAATTTTGATTAAAAAAAATGTTACAAGTTATATAAAGTGATTTTATCATGACGGCTCAAGGAAATAAAAACAAAAAAACAAAAAGGAAATTCAGCATATCATGAAGTAGATAATTGATATTTTAAATTTTTTGTTGATTTCTACTTCATGCTAATGATTTGATACTAATGAATGAGATATTTAGGTATCCAAAGAGGACCTGGTGTGACGGTTCCTTTGGGTACCCATATACATCGTGTTTGCTTTTGGCGAGATAGTGATGAATGGGCCCTTTGAGTGGAGATTGTGTTTCTTCTTTAGCTTTGGGTCTCCATTCAAACCTTGGAAAAATGTTATTTTTATTTTTCAAATTTTCATAGTCATTTTCTTGAATGTTTGGATAACAATGTCTTTTGAATTTATTTTTTAAAGGAAATTTGTTTGCGTTTAATTTTACGTTGGAAGAAGATTGATTTTGTAAATGATAGTAATGATTGTATTTTGGAATTTCATTTTCAATCTTTTGAAGTTTTTTATTTCCATTGTTTGACTTATTTAAAATATTCATATTCATATTCAACTTGTTTTTAGATATTTCTTGATATTGTGAATTTTTATTTATAAATTTCATAAGCAAGTTGATTTTTGTTTTTAATTCGTCATTCTTAATTTTTTAATTATGTCTAGCTTTATTATATACGATTGTGCTATTTTTAAGAATGGAAACAATTGAATCAATATGATTTTGATAGTTATTTCTATATTCATCAAATGTTTCATCCATCTATTTAATTTCAATTTTGTAGTCTTTACACATAGCACAATCATTTTCCAAAGATGAATTTTCTAAACATAATATTTCATTTTGTTCTTTTATAAAAACAAGTTCCTTTTTAAGTTCCTTGCATTTTTCTTTTAGATCATTAAATTCTATACAAGGTGTAATGTTTTCAACTAAGGAGCCATGGATAGAACTAGAAAAATTTGAATTTGATTGTTCATTAATTTTTGCCTTTAAATTTTTATTTTCTAAGCGCAAATATTTATTAGCATCTTTTAATTTCTTAATTTTGCGCTTTGTAGTTTGAAGCAATTGTAATGAAGAGATAGAAGTACAAAAAATGAGATTTGATTTCCTTACGTTGCTTTCGGGAGAGGCACGATTTGAACACATAGTTTCTTTGACATCATTTTGGCACTCCTCTTCCGAAGACAGTACTTCGTCTTCTATTCCATTTGATGTGTGCTCCAATGATCCGTCATGAGAGGAGTATTCTTGAAGGCTTGTGCAAGCTTGCATATTCTCCGGTTCTTGAGATTGTTCCATACCTGTAGAAGGAGCATGCAGTTCGTCGAACACAGGTTTCATTTCGTCGAGCGCCAGTTCGTCGAACGCAGCATCTATTTCGTCGAACGCAGATTTCCTTCTTAGCAGTTTCTTCTCAGCGATTGTTAGCGCCAGCGGTAGGCTTAACGCGGTGCGGTAGAGCTTTCAGATCTTCTCAGCGGTTTTGTCTCAACAGTTCGTTAGTTCTAGCGCCAGCGGTAAAATTAACACGGCGCGGTAGCAACAATACACAACACCATGGAGATTTGAAAGCACAGAATCCTGCATACTATAAACACAAAACAAGTATGGTCAAATACAATAGGATTTGTTATTGTCAAACCAAGAGATGCGGAAAGCATGTTCCAACATTAATAATTCATATATAAATTAATTTCAGGGAATAATGACATCCAAACCCTTCCAAATTTTGGTGGGTGGTCCTTAGGGTTATGATATGGCTCTAATAAAAATTTCATCCCATTTGTGATTGATTTGGTTGGGTAATTAATTAACCCAAGATTGGTCAAACTAAGGGTTAAAAGGTCAAACGTGCACTTGTTGGGTTGAATGGTGAAACCTCATCCAAAAGTGATGAAACCTTGGCCACTAACTTAATATCACATAAAACACCAGCACCAATGATTTAGGGTGATTTGGGATGGATGTGCCCTAGGACCCTAGTTCAAACCATAGGGTTGCATTTTGAACTCATTGAAGGACATAGGGCCATATGTCCTTGGACTGACTTGGAATTTGGTATAAAGGTTCATAGGGTGGTATTAAGCCCTATGTAATTTATCTGGGATTTTTAGAGGCATTTAGACTCTCTGAATTAGTTAAAAATCTATTAGGGAACTTTCATATAAGAGGAATCTACATGCTCATTTTAGGTTATTTGTTGATGAAAGTTTGGTAGTGCTCATATGATCATGATATAAATCTCTGATAATTTTTGTGTGAATTTTGGATTGATTAAATTAGTACTTCATTCACAAGTCAACTATTTAGCCCTACGATTATGACAAATAAATAAGAGCCTAATATTCTCTGGAAAATTATTAAACTTGGTAATAAGACATTTTAGGGCATTAGAAAGCTCTGTGAATTTTTGTATGATTTTTGGAAGTATTTATCAGTAGGTTACTTCACAATGTGCCCATGCTTTGATTTAAATGAAATATTTATTTATGTGACTAAATTGTTTAACAAATAATAAAACTCAGTCAGTATACTTTTCCCAGCATTATAGAGGTCCGGTAATTTTACCATAATTTTTGTATAAGTATATTTGGTGGTTCCTTCATTAGCCTCCAATTTTGGATAATTATTCAATATTATAATTAGAGGCCAAAACCTTACTGTAAAATTGTGACATTCTGTATTTGCTGTTATTTTGATATCATAGATTTTCCATAAATTTTTGTAGGCCATATCATAAGAAGATCTTACACATCATGTTCAATTTCATACTTGGCAAATTTTGGAGAAAATATAGTAAATGCCAAATAAATAAGGAAAATTATGACCTTCTAGATTTAGTCTTATAATATCATGATTGTCTCCCAAAAATAATCTTGGGTCATTCGGATGATTATTCAGAGTACATCCTCTCATGCAACTCATATAGCTCATTTAGTCTGCGTATAGTAATATTGTAAATCTTGAGTAACTTGTAGACCATTAGGTGGGATGAAGGTAGAAGGTGTACCTAGTCTGGTTGAGAAGATTTGAGGTTACCAATAGGAGTCTATATCTTGAGTGTGCCCGATAAGCTATGGGGCAAGGTTGTGCTCGGGATCGACGAAAGATCGTCTTTCCCCTTATAGGGTCATAAAATACTTAGGGTAATCCAATTATAATGATAAGAAGGGTATTCTGATGGGTAGTTACCAATAATAATAAGTGTCTTGAGAAATGGAGGTTTGGGCTATCATCCCATCGTACCTCCTAGTACCGCTGCGAGCCCCTCACAGGGTAGACCTCGGGAAGTTCAAGATTAACCCAAAAATTGTAGGAGTAAGTTGTTGTGCAAGATTAACTTAATAATACACACACCCACACCCCATGGTTATGGGAGGTTAGTTGGTTTAGTCTTACGAGCTGTAGGCTCGGTGGTTGTAGGTGCGGACGGGTTGGTCGGGCGAGCTGATGGCTCGAAAGGTTATGGTGACCGGCGGGTTAGCCCGGGGAGCTTATGACTCAGAGATAGATGGTAATCATAATTGCATGTGTATAAAGGTGGTGGGTCATTGGTATTGACGGTCATTAACACCTGCTTTGTTTATACCTCTTGCTGTCCCCCGCTTCATCCTCCCGCACGGTGCTTAGGAGCCAATGGGGATGGGTGGTGGGAAATGAGGCTTAGTCCTTTTGACTAACGGTCGGTGGACCATATCATTTTAGGGGATCGAGGAGACGCAGCAGCACTAGAGGCCAGTGCAGATGGAGGTGAGCCAGTCTATTACAGGAGCACTTATTTCAGGATCAGTGAGTGATTAGTAGTTTGCTTCCGCGAGTGAACTTGTAGATAGGACATTATGTATAGGGCATGAGCCCTTTATTATTGTTATCTTTGTATTCAGTTATTATCTGTGGACATTTACCACTTATGGTATTATATTTCATGTGATGTGGACTTGTGCTTCTCTATTTGTTCAAATATACTATTCTTCTTTTGTGATCGATATGGCCGGCAAGATCGACGTTTTGTAGTGACGACTTTCCCGAGTGTTGGTGTCACCGCAAAGCGGTGGTTCTGGGCATAAGACCCGATTTTGTAGCGAAAAAATAGGGTATTACAAACTGGTATCAGAGCAAACCTCGATCTGAAGTAACGAAGTCCACAAACCCTGGGACACCCCGTGCGAGTTTATTTTGAGGACAAACTAAGCAGCGGAAGCAATAGTGTGCCCATATGGGGAAATCACATGAAAAAGTCCACTTTTAACTGAAACTTTTTAGCCAAATCTCCTTACGAGTGACAAGTTTTCTTTTGTATCCTGCAGCGAACCCTGCCCCCAGCAGGGAATACCTCCGGCTGCAAAGATCTCTTTAGATTGTCCTTTAGTCAATGAGTTAGACTCAACCCCACTAGGGCACATGACTCACCATGACAATTTATACCATGCCCTAGTCTGAAATAGACTAATTTGATTAAGGTACGAGATACCCCAAAGAGGTTAGAGGAGGAACTTAATGCGAGAACGACCAATTAAGCCATAAACATTGATGCCCCTACTTCACATACCAAGGGTTATCCAAACTGATAGGACCACCTTAAGGAGATTGACACATAGGCAGAATGGTAGGGGACTCGTAGACTCAACCCTCGTACCGGTGATATGTTTACATTGAGACAACCACCATGACAAACATCGAAGGTTGGATAAGAATTCAAGTTCAGAAGAGACCCGTTTGGGATTGGGTCACATATTGACCCTGATAAGGTTGTCGTAGAAGGTACCTTGAAGAGTCTAAAGTATGGAGTGTACCAACAAGTCTCAAGAAGGAACCCCAAGTCTAAGGTTGCGTGCCCTAAGGATTGTTTGCATTCGTGGGACAAATATATCATGGCGATATCAAAGATACTTAGCCCAAAATAGATAGTGGGTTATCTTTTGGTTATTGGGGCTTACCTTTTGTTTATTGGGCAAATTAATGGCTGACTTGGGTTTCCCTTAGATCGAATTTAGAAAGTGATGCGTCCTAAGCATAGTGATCTTGAAGTTGATCATATTCGATGTTACTCGGACGAAGATGAGATTGTGTAACAGTATGGTTGGAATGATGACCTGAAGTATTAGTAGGGCAATGGATAGACGACATTGATCAAGCAACGACTTGACCTTAGTTAAATCTTTGGAAATGTAAAGTTGTCAGGTTTAGTCACTTAAGGATGCAAATGCCCTTCTGGAGGTTGGGAACTGAAATTAGGTCATGCAAGCTATAGTTATATTGGAAAGTTTTTGTGGTTTGGGGCTTTCAGAAGTGACTAACTTTTGATTTGTTAAAAATCACACCATATCATGGTAGAAAATTTTAACTACAATAATAGCCCTGATACGTTGGGAGCTATGATGATGAGTAACCAGAGATCTTAGACGATGACTTATAGAATTTAGAATCTAGTGTTTGAGTTTACTATGATAAGAACGATCTAAGTTTATCTTACTTTGGACCATTCGAAAGTGATCAAGATTAGCATGTGGAAGTGATAGGAATTTGGTGAAATAAACGTGATGATATTTCCTTGATGAAATTGACTTGTGAAAAATCTTATGGTTTCAAATGATTTTACCCATATACCTTATGAATCAAACTCCACATAGAAAATGATTTGGAGTCATCTTACTGTGCAACCCAGTATTCGCCGAGTGGATCCACGGGGCCCAAGGTGTCAATAGGCCCAATATCTTTTAGGAGGCACTGCCCCAGGTAATAGGGGCGTGTGAGCCATCGGATGGGCTCAAGACCGAGGGGTGCAGCCCCAGATTATTCCATAGAGGGGGGGGTGTGTGAAAATTTTCGAATCTTTATGGAGAGAGTAGGAGTTAGTCAACTTAGAGATACTAGACAAAACAACCGAAAGCAAATGGAGGCAAATAAATGATCTTTATTAATAGCAACTTCAAATTACAAGGCAAGGCATGCTTGGCGAGACATGATTTCGCCAGCACAAACACCAAAGGAAAATAAAATAAGTTGAAGATAACTTGAGACCGCGCGGTCTCCCTTGCGACCTCAGCAACTCGCCAGACCGCAACTCGCCAGACCGCAACCCGCCAGATCGATCTCAGAACAACACCAACCCGCTGAACAGACCGCACCCTTCCTTTCCAAACTCCTGATTCTCCCGAACTCCAGCACCACAACTCCAAGCCGCAGACCAGCCGAACACTTTCAGAGGAAGAGGTGATCGCTGCTGCCCGCACTATCCGCAGAAGCTGCACAAGAGAAGTTCAATCAGCAGACCGCCCGGTCAGACAAACAGAGACCGCAGGAAAGAAGAGAAATCGGCTTACACTTGGTGTGTCTTATAATTTGCTGCTACAGTGGCTCCTATTTATAGGCGTGGGACCTGATCCAGTCACCACCTTATGAGATAGGATCACCAACCTCCAGACTGCGCGGCCTGACTGGTCACACCGCACGATCAGCAACAATACTCCTGCTTCATTTTGGTGAACTCGCCAGCTTCAACATCACCCATGAGAGATCGCTACTCTCACAGCAGATCGCTACTCCAAAGAAGATCGCCAGACCGCCCGAAGCTGTTCACCCCCTGTGTTCGTCCAAGACCGCGAACACAGCTAGTTCGCCATCAACCCGCGAACTCAAGTCCGCATGCCGGTCTCCACCTGAGACCACGAACAGCGTCCAGCTCGCATACCAGTCTCCTCCTGAGACCGCGACCTGAGACCGCACGACTAAGACCCTTAGTCCGTAAATACCACCAGAAAGCTCGGTCAGCCACCAGACCGCATTCTGGAGTGAACTGGAACAAGCTGTGCGGTCACACCAAACCGCCACAGCCTTGAAGAAGATAGCACGCCACGCGGTCACGCACAGACTGCACACACCTGAAGGCGATCAACCCGCCACGTGGTCAGAGACAGACCACGCGGCCTTCACCTTCATCCGCCTTGGTCCCATACCAGTGATCAAGCTAGGAGACCGCAGCTAAGCTTAGACAAGCCAGACCGCAGAGGCAGACCGCCAAGTCATGTGGTCACGCCAGACCGCCCGACCTCCTCCCAGACCGCCCAGGTCCAAAAGACCTCTAACTTCCACTTCAACAATTTCAACACTCCCCCTTGAAGTGGGAAGTTAAAACTAGCCCCAGTAGGCTCCTTAGCCGTGTGAACTGCCCTTTTGCCAGCGCCTTTGTGAAGATGTCCGCCACGTTGTCCGCACTCCGCACATGCTCGACCGAAAGTGATCCCTCCAGCACCTTCTCCCGTATGAAGTGATGCTCGATCTCGATATGCTTGGTCCTTTCGTGACAAACTAGATTGGTAACCAGTTTGAGAGCACTCTCGTTGTCACCGCATAGCAGAGTCGGCTCCCGAACCTCCTTGTGGACGTCTCCTACCAACCTCCTAAGCCAGATGGCTTCCTGAGCTGCCAAGGCCGAAGCCTTGTATTCCGCTTCCATGGTGGAGACCGATACGGAATCCTGCTTCTTGCTGCACCATGATATAGCTGTAGGGCCCGCCATGAAGATGAATCCAGTCGTCGACTTCCGATCATCCGAATCTCCCCCGTAATCAGCATCCATGTACCCGTGCACCTCGAAGCCCGCATCTCTCCTGTATAGGAGACCCATGTCCGAGGTCGCCTTGACATACTTCAGAATGTTCTTGGCTGCTAGCAGATGAGGTACCCGTGGCTCCGCCATATATCGACTCACTCTGCCAACTGCATATGCAATATCTGGCCTCGTGATCGTCAGATAAATCAAGCTCCCAACCAAAGCTCGGAACACCAACGGATCTTGCATAATCCTCCCCTCATCCTTGCGAAGTTTTGTGGCCTTCTCCAGAGGTGTGGAAGTGCACTTCCCTTCCTTCATGCCGAATCGCTCCACAGTCTGCTCCGCATATCCGGCCTGGGTCACCAACACTCCACCTTCCTTCCTCTGCACCTCGAGTCCAAGGAAATGGTGAAGCTCACCTAAGTCCTTCATCTCGAACCTGATAGACAGCTCGGCTCGAAGCTGCGCTACCTCCTCCTTCGAGTTCCCCGTCATGATCATATCGTCGACGTATAGCAGCATGATGACTTGAAGCTCCCCGCTCTTCTTGACGAACAAGCTTGAGTCTGAGTCTGATGCACCAAATCCACATAATAGGAGATATTCTGCGATCTTCCTGTACCACGCCCTCGGTGCTTGCTTCAACCCATACAGGGCCTTCTTCAACTTGCAGACATGCCCCAGAAAATCTTCAGACACAAAGCCTGGTGGCTGGACAATGAAGATATCCTTGTCAATCTCGTCGTACAAGAAAGCGTTCTTGACGTCGAGCTGCCAAATCTCCCATGCACTGAACGCCGCCAAGGCAATGATGAAACGAACTGAAGTCATCTTAGCCACCGGACTGAATGTCTCCTCGTAGTCTTCACCGTATTGCTGCGAGAACCCCCGAGCTACAAGGCGAGCCTTGTAACGCTCGATGATGCCGTCAGCTTTCTTCTTAAGCTTGTAGACCCACTTGCATGTAACAAGAGTAGTTCCCTTGGGCTTGTGCACAAGAGACCAGGTCTCATTCTTCTCGAGAGCTTCCATCTCTTCTTGCATTGCAATGTCCCACTCCTTCACACCTCTGGCCTTCTCAAAGCTCGACGGCTCCCTCTCATCCAAGGGACCAGCGAAGAAACATGAGACGAAGCTCACTGCATTTCCTCCTGTATAGCAATCAGGGGCGACGATTTCTCTCTTTGACCTCCTCAAATCCTTCCCCTGAACCGCATTATCTTTAGCTTCTTCTTCCCTAGTTCCTCTTCCAGACGTGCTAGGAGCATTGCTCCCCCTGCTCCATGAACCAGAAGCCCCCGTCTCGGAACTAGAAGAAGATGGACCACCTGGTGACACAGGTAGCTCCACCCGCAGATCCTCCACAGCTTTCTCTGGCACCTCCACCCTGCTCTCTGGTAGCTCCATATCAGAAGACCCCTTGTAAGATGTCACCTCATCGAACACGACGTCCCGAGATACCACAAATCTCTGCGTCTCCGGGTCCATGCACTTCCATCCTTTCTTTCGCTCATCATATCCCACGAAGACTAGCTTCCTTGCTTTTGCATCTAGCTTCGTTCGAAGAGCATCTGGAACATGCACGTAGCAGGTGGATCCAAACACCCTAAGGTGTGCCACGCTTGGCTTCTCCTTAAACATCATCTCATGCGGAGTCAACATGTTGATGGGACTTAAAGGCATCCTGTTGATGACGTTGGCAGCACAAGACATTCCCTCCGCCCAGAAGGACTTTGGGATACTCTTGGCATGCATCCAACACTTGCAGGTCTCCGTCAGATGATGGATCTTCCGCTCTGCAACTCCGTTCTGCTGTGGAGTATGTGCACAAGTGAGCTCTCTCCGGATGCCTGCCTTCCTGCAAAAAGTAGAGAACTCACTGGAGGTGAACTCCCCTCCATTGTCAGTCCTCAGCTTCTTCACCCGCAGTCCTAGCCGACCCTCCACGAGCTCCTTGAACTCCACAAACTTGGCAAATACCTCCGCCTTCTCCTTCAGGAAATATACCCAGACATATCTGGTGTAATCATCGATCAACACCAACATATATCTGCTGCCTCCGAGGCTTGGGGTAGCAGTAGGTCCCATCAAGTCACCGTGGATGCACTCCAACGGCACACTACTCCTTGTCCGCGACTTGTCAAACGGTAGTCGATGAGACTTGCCGAACTGACATCCCGCGTAAACATGACCTTCACCGTAGGAAGATAGACTCGGCAGGCCCTTGACCAAACCTCTCACTGCCATAGCTTTCAGCTTGTCCATCCCTACGTGCTCCAACCTCTCATGCCATATAACGGCACCATCATTCGTCTTCATCTTGTCGACGTAGGAACTTGTCGATAAAATGAACAAGTCCTTTGCCCGTCTCCCGACATGGACGACCTCGGCCTTTACAGCCTCAAAGTTGCGTAGAAACTTCACTTCTGTTGGGCCGAACAGAACGTGATACCCAGCGTCTACAACGTTGGTCACGGAGAAGAGGTTTTTCCTCATACCAGGCACGTGATAGACACTCTTCAAAGTAAGTGGCTCTCTATCACTGCCCAAGGAAACAACCCCCACCTTATGTACTGGATGCACAGTATTATCAGCAGTAATGATTGCATTGTTACCTGTATAGGGCTGTGCAGAAGAAAGCTTGGTCTCGTCTCCGGTGAGGTGATGACCACACCCTGAGTCCACGATCCAGTCTTCCAGATAGTTGATAGGAGCAGAAGCTCCAACAGAAGCCGAGAAGGCTCCTCCCCAACCTCCTTTAAAGTGCCTGGCCTCAACTTCCTCCTTCTCCGCAGCATGCCCAGCTTGGGTGACCACCTTGCAATCCTTCCTGATGTGGCCATACTTGCCACACTTGAAGCACTTTGTACCTTCACCCTTCTTCTTCCCGTCAGCCTTGGGAGCATACCCCCTTTCCTGCTGCCCAGAAGTTGAAGGCCCATAGCCTCCTCCAGCGATCTTCTTCTTCTTATCCTCTTCCCCGAGAAGAGCACTTCTCCATCTCCCCCAGCCACCGAGACCCCCGCCATCTGCCTTGCCAAACATTCTTGCGATGCAAGGAAGTTCTCCATCTCCAACAGAGACGGCTGATTTGCCCATCCCTGCACCGATGTCACAAAGGCAACATATTCCTTCCGCAAGCCTCGAATGATGTGCCTCTTCAGCTTCGCCTCAGAGATAGGCTCATCAGGATCCAATGCTGAGATTTCAGCGCACAAGTTCTTCATCTTCAGAAAGAAAGTGGAGATAGAAAGATCTCCCTGAGCCGACCTTGCCAGCTCATTCTTCAAGAACTGTAGCCTTGCTAAATTTTTCTTGTTAAACAGCCCATCCAGGGCTCTCCAGATCTCTGTAGCCGATCCAGATCCCAGAATGTGATCAAACAGATCAGGTGAAATTGCCCTCTTCAGAGTGAACTCTGCCTTCGCATTCGTCCTCCTCCAAGTTCTCACCTCAGCCCCATTATCCCCTTCCGGGACAACTTCCTGCGTCTGATCTCCTCCAACTACTTCCCAGAGGTCCTCACCTAGAAGATAGCTTTGCATACACGACTTCCACTTCTTGAAGTTAGTCGACGTAAGCATCTCAATTCCAAGACCCCTCGCTTCCATTGCTCTACCACTGGTTCCTTCTTCACAAAGGCGATGGCTACTCTAAGTCACTCACTGCTCTAACCACTCCAACCTAGCTCTGATACCATGTGAAATTTTTTAATCTTTATGGAGCGAGCATGAGTTAGTCAACTTAGAGATACTAGCCAAAACAACCAGAAGCAAATGGAGGCAAACAAACGATCTTTATTGATAGCAACTTCAAATTACAAGGCAAGGCATGCTTGGCGAGACAAGATTTCGCCAGCACAAACACCAAAGGAAAATAAAACAAGTTGAAGATAACTTGAGACCGCGCGGTCTCCCTTGCAACCTCAGCAACTCGCCAGACCGCAACCCGCCAGACCGCAACCCGCCAGACCGATCTCAGAACAACACCAACCCGCTGAACAGACCGCACCCTTCCTTTCCGAACTCCTGATTCTCCCGGACTCCAGCACCACAACTCCAGGCCACAGACCGCCCGAACACTTTCAGAGGAAGAGGTGATCGCTGCTGCTCACACTATCCATAGAAGTTGCACAAGAGAAGTTCAATCAGCAGACCGCCCGGTCAGACAAATAGAGACCGTAGGAAAGAAGAGAAATCGGCTTACACTTGGTGTTTCTTATAATTTGCTGCTACAGTGGCTCCTATTTATAGGCGTGGGACCTGATCCAGTCACCACCCTATGAGATAGGATCACCACCCTCCAGACTGCGCGACCTGACCGGTCACACCGCGCGATCAGCAACAATACTCCTGCTTCATTTTGGTGAACTCGCTAGCTTCAACATCACCCATGAGAGATCGCTACTCTCACAGCAGATCGCGACTCCAAAGGAGATCGCCAGACCGCCCGAAGCTGTTCACCCCCTGTGTTCGTCCGAGACCGCGAACACAGCTAGTTCGCCATCAACCCGCGAACTCAAGTCCTCATGCCAGTCTCCACCTGAGACCGCGAACAGCGTCCAGCTCGCATACCAGTCTCCTCCTGAGACCGCGACCTGAGACCGCGCGACTAAGACCATTAGTCCATAAATACCACCAGAAAGCTCGGTCAGCCACCAGACCGCATTCTAGAGTGAACTGGAACAAGATGTGCGGTCACACCAGACCGCCACAGCCTTGAAGAAGATAGCACGCCACGCGGTCATGCACAGACCGCGCACACCTGAAGGCGATCAACCCGCCATGCGATCAGACACAGATCGTGCGACCTTCACCTTCAGCCGCCTTGGACCCATACCAGCGATCAAGCCAGGAGACCGCAGCTAAGCTTAGACAAGCCAGAACGCAGAGGCAGACCGCCAAGTCGTGCGGTCACGCCAGACCGCCCGACCTCCTCCCAGACCGCCCAGGTCCAAAAGACCTCTAACTTCCACTTCAACAATTTCAACAGGGGGGCGAGAAAGGGAGGCGGGTGGCCTCCCGCTAGCCCAACCCAAGGAGGGAAGAGGGTGCGAACCAGAGAGTAGAGGGGAGGAAGCCCCCCACCCCCCCCCCCCCCCCCCCCCCCCCCGGCTCGCCCTGTTGGAGTTGCCATTGTGATCTAGAAGTGGTCAAACATGTAATCTCACTGCCAACGCGATATGAGCCTGCAGGGTCGCACATAAGAGCATGTGGAGAAGTTGGTAGATTGACTGTGTTGGTAAATGTTACCAATCACCATATATAGAATGGGGAAATCCAGCAGGTTGTTGCTGTCTGAATTCGTCGGGTTTACACGGATAGAATTCGTCGGATTCGTCGGGATTCGTCGGATTGTCCCGTGAACACTCGACGAATTATTACAGAAACCCTTCAGTCGGCAAAATGTTGTCGTCTGTCTGGATTCGTCGGGATTCGTCGGGATTCGTCGGGTTGTCCCGTGAAGACTCGACGAATTGTTACAGAGATCATTTTCTCGGCAAATGTTTCTGTCTGATCTGATTCGTCGGATTCGTCGGATTGTCCCGTGAAATCTCGACGAATGATCTTCCGTGGAATTCCGACGAATTGTAACAGAAGCCCTTATTCTGCTGTGTGGTCTGCGGATAGCGATTCTTCTAGAAGCTGTTTATCCTTTGGGTATAAATAGGACTTCGTTTTAGGGTTCTTATAACTAACGAAAAGAAAGGCCGACGGAAGTGTTCCGCTCTCGCCCGAACCCTAGACGGAAGGAGTTCCGTCGCTCGTTCGCCTCCGCTGACCTCCTCTCCGGCGATCGTCGCCGTGTGTGTTCTTCCTGGAGCGAACCTAGCAGTTCGTGGAAGTTCAAGGTGCAGTCATTCTTCTCCCGGCTCGTGTGGATCACTGTAGAGACGTAGATATTATTCTACGTGAGGTCTCGCATAGCCGACGACAGGAATCAACTCGTGGAGCATCTAGGTTGGATTTGATCCAATCCCGCAAAGGTAATTTCATACCTATCATTTTGTTAACTTCTTGATTCAACATTCATGGCCGATCCAAAGTCTTTTTGGGTTGTTTCTCTTCATTTCCGCTGCGCCTACATTTGATGTATGGTTCTAGAAAAACCCAACACGCCCCACCCTAGCAGGGGGCGAGCCAGAGGCAGGCGGCCTCCCGGGCTTGCCCCCCCCCCCAGCAGGAGGCTAGCCAGGGGCAGGCGGCATCCCAATCTCGCTCCGTCCCAGTAGGTGAGGAGCCGGAGAGGCAGGCGGCCTCTCGGGCTCGCCCCGCCCCAGCACAGGGCGAGCCGGAGCCAGGCGGCCTCCCGGGATCGCCCCGCCCCAGCAGGGGGTGAGCCGGAGTGGCAGGAGGCCTCCCGGGCTCGCCCCTCCCCATTAGAGGGGCCGAGCCAGAGGCAGGCGGCCTCCCGGGCTCGCCCCGCCCCTTGGACCCCGTTAGGGGCTCTGCCCCTAAGACCCCGCCAGGGGCGCGGCCCCTTGGAACCCCGCCAGGAACGTCTGGGATTTCGTGGTCATTTCTAATTGTTAGAAATTGTTGTCTCCTTAGCAGTAACCGTCCCTCAAGTGGTTAATGAACCCTTGTATTGTTTTGGATTTTGAATCCAACAATGAGAGACGAGCTTGTCTACTGCTTTAAGTCGAGTTGTCTTTGCCTTTGTCCAATGCATGTAAATCTGAAGATTTGGAAGAGTTCTAAATGTCCAGATTTAGCCTTTTCGTCTATCAAAGGTTGATAGTCTTATGTTGTGCACATAAGGGATGCATGTGGATTTAAGAAAGCTTGTTTTTCTGTGGATGTGCACTTTGATCAAATGTTGATCATGGTTAAGTGTTAACCTATTATTAAAATTAAAATCCCTTCATCAAATATTAAGTGTTCGGATGCCTTCCGATGGATGACACTCTTCCTGCCTCGATCGATGAAGTGTGGGCTTGCCAAAGCAAGGTGCATTAATCTATCTTGGTAAGGGTGCGAGCGGATAATTGTGATATCCCACTGTCGACATCGGGTCTAACTTAACTAGGTGACCTCAAAGGTTGAGTGCCTAGAGGCATAGGGTTGGCATGCACCATATGATGGATGCGAATAAGGAGTTATTCACCAGCCATACAAGAGTTGCATGAGGATGCAATTGGCAAGCGTTGCCTACCTAAATAACCGCATTATGAGAGGAACGCCAAAGCGGACTCGTGGTGTTGGTGAAATACGGATCTTGTCCACTAAGAGAGTAGCTCGCAATGGACTCTCCGAATTGATAGTGAGGGCCATCAATTTGAATAAAATAGTGGGAGTATTTAATTGAAGTCCAAATTAAAATAAATTGTATTTTGGAATTTTGGTACTAATTAGATTCTGCATGAATTCTTGTAGAACTCCATGGCAAGTGGTTCACATTCCACCTTGTCCCTAAGAGCTATCCTTGAGAAGGACAAGCTTAGTGGGATGAATTACATGGACTGGTATAGGAACCTGAGAATTGTTCTCAGGCAAGAGCGAAAGCTCTACGTCTTGGAAGAAGAAGCCCCCGAGGTGCCGACCGGGAACTCGTCCCGTGTTGATAAGGATGCTTATAAGAAGTATACCGATGACGCCTTAGACGTCGAGTGCCTTATGCTTGCCACCATGAACTCTGAGCTTCAGAAGCAACACGAGAACATGGGGTGCAAGGAGATTGACGAGCACCTAAAGAAAATGTTTCAAGGGCAAGCTCGTCAAGAGAGGTTCGATGTCACGAAGGCATTATTTCAGTGCAAAATGGGAGCTCGAGACTCAGTTGGTACTCACGTACTCAAGATGATTGGGTATATAGAGAACCTGGAGAGACTGGGTTTTCGTCTGGGTCAAGAGTTGGCCACAGATCTTATCCTGCAATCGTTGCTGGATAATTATGAGCAGTTCGTCTTGAACTACAACATGAATGAAATAGACAAGACACTGCCCGAGCTCCTAGGCATGTTGCGAACTGCCGAAATAAACATGAAGAAGGCCAAGCCTGCTAGTCCCATATTGATGGTACATAAAGGCAAGGGTAAGGCCAAGGGCTTCAAGAAGACGAAGGTGGGACCTAAGTCACATCTTGAGCCCAAATCTTCTGCGCTGAAAAAGAAGAGCACCGTGAAGGAAGGGAAATGCCACCACTGTGGCAAGGCTGGTCATTGGAGGAGGAATTGTCCTTCGTACATTGAGGGTCTGCAGAAAATGAAGGGAGGTATGACTTCCGCTTCGGATATTTGTGTTATAGAGATAAACCTTTCTGCTCCTTCATCTTGGGTATTGGATACCGGATGTGGTTCTCACATTTGTACAAATGTGCAGGAACTAGGAAGGAGGAGATTGCTGAGTAAAGGAGAGGTGGACCTACGTGTCGGCAATGGAGCAAGAGTTGCTGCTGTAGCCGTAGGGGTTTACCGTCTTTCTTTGCCCAGTGGGCTTGTAATAGAACTTGATAATTGTTATTATGTTCCGGCCATAACTAGAAACATTATATCCATTTCATGCTTAGACATGATTGGATTTTCTTTTATAATTAAGAACAATTGTTGTTCTATATTTAAGAATGATGTTTGTTATGCTGTAGCTCAATTGTTTAATGGTCTTTATGTTTTGAACCTGGACCATCCGATCTATAATGTAGATAATAATAAAAGACTAAGAACAAATGACTCAAATCCTACATATCTCTGGCATTGTCGTTTGGGCCATATAAATGAGAAGCGCATATCCAAACTCCATAAAGATGGACTATTGGACTCATTTGATTATGAATCATTTGAGCGATGTGAGTCTTGTTTATTAGGCAAGATGACTAAAGCCCCTTTCACTGGTTATACTGAGAGGGCTGAGGATCTCTTGGGTGTTGTACATAGTGATGTATGCGGACCCATGAGTTCTATGGCTAGAGGTGGGTACTTCTACTTCGTTACATTTACTGATGATTTCAGTAGATACGGATACGTGTATCTTATGAAGTGCAAATCCGAAACCTTTGAAAAGTTCAAAGAGTTTAAGAATGAAGTGGAGAACCAATTGGGTAAAAAGGTTAAAGCACTCCGATCTGATCGAGGTGGCGAATACCTGAGTCATGAGTTCCGTGATCATCTGAAAGAGTGTGGTATTGTATCACAGCTCACTCCACCTAGGACACCGCAGCATAATGGTGTGTCTGAGAGGAGAAATCGTACTCTGTTAGACATGGTACGGTCGATGATGAGTCATGCAGACTTGCCTGTTTCCTTTTGGGGTTTTGCTTTAGAGACTGCTGCAATGACACTGAATCGCGCTCCGACGAAAACGGTTCTAAAGACACCATATGAGATATGGACTGGGAAGCGTCCTAGTATGTCGTTCATTAAAATTTGGGGCTGTGAGGCATACGTACGACGTCAAATGCCTGACAAGCTGGAACCCAAATCGGATAAGTGTTATCTGGTGGGATATCCTAAGGAAACGAAGGGATATTACTTTTACCTACCGTCTGAGGGCAAAGTGTTTGTCGCAAGGACGGGTGTCTTCTTGGAGAAAGAGTTCTTATCAAGAAAGACGCAAAAGGTAGAACTTGAAGAAGTTCAAGAACCACAAATAGTGAATGAACCAGAGTTGGATTCTGAGCCAGGACTACAAGATGTTGTAGCTAGAGAACCTGCTCACGAAACACAAGTCCTACGTAGATCTGGTAGACCAAGATTTGAGCCTGAGAGATATGGATTTCTCGTGTCTCAAATAGGTAATGTGTTGCTTATGGATCATGATGATGAACCAGCAACCTACCAAGAGGCTATGAATGGACCGGACTCCGACAAATGGCTTGAGGCTATGAAATCCGAAATGGACTCCATGTATATAAACCAAGTTTGGAACTTGGTGGAACCACCTGAAGGGGTACGACCCATAGGGTGCAAGTGGGTCTTCAAGAAGAAGACCGACATGGATGGGAATGTACAGACATTCAAAGGGCGACTGGTGGCTAAGGGTTTCAAGCAAATTCATGGTGTTGACTATGATGAGACCTTTTCCCCTGTTGCTATGGTAAAGTCCATTAGGATATTGCTTGCTATTGCTGCGTATTATGACTATGAGATCTGGCAGATGGATGTCAAAACGGCTTTCCTAAATGGAAACCTCCTTGAGGAAGTGTACATGACACAACCCGAGGGTTTTGTATCCCCAAATGAAGCCACTAAAATATGCAAGCTGAATAAGTCCATCTATGGATTGAAACAAGCCTCTAGAAGTTGGAATCTTCGTTTTGATGAGAAGATCAAAGAGTTTGGTTTTGTCAAGAATGAAGATGAACCGTGTGTTTACAAGCGAATCAGTGGGAGCATTGTTGTCTTCCTGATATTGTATGTAGATGACATACTGCTGATCGGGAATGACATACCTACCCTGAAAGTTGTTAAGAACAACCTAGGGAACTGCTTTTCTATGAAGGACTTGGGTGAAGCGACTTACATACTCGGTATTAAGATCTATAGAGATAGATCGAAGAAGTTGCTGGGTTTGACCCAGAGTACGTACATTGACAAGGTGTTGAAGCGGTTCAACATGCTTGAGTCCAAGAAAGGATTTTTGCCCATGTCTCATGGTGTGAATCTCTCTAAGGACCAGTGTCCAAAATCTTGCGAAGATAAGGACCGCATGAAGTCGATTCCATATGCTTCGGCAATTGGGTCAATCATGTATGCAATGTTATGTACTCGACCCGATGTCTCTTTTGCTTTGAGCATGACTAGCAGGTATCGGTCTGATCCCGGTGAATGTCACTGGATAGCCGTAAAGAATATCCTGAAGTACTTGAGAAGGACTAAGGATGTATTCTTGGTGTATGGTGGAAAGGAAGAGCTCGTTGTAAGTGGTTACACGGATGCCAGCTTCCAAACTGATAGGGATGATTCAAAGTCTCAGTCAGGGTTTGTGTTTTGCCTGAATGGAGGAGCTGTGAGCTGGAAGAGTTCCAAGCAAGAGACAGTTGCTGATTCTACAACTGAGGCCGAGTATATCGCTGCAGCTAATGCAGCGAAGGAGGCTGTATGGATTAGGAAATTCATCGGCGAGCTAGATGTAGTTCCTAGCATTGTTGGTCCCGTAGTTCTCTACTGTGATAACAATGGTGCAATTGCACAATCTAAGGAACCTAGATCCCATCAGCGCTCCAAGCACATACTTCGGCGGTTCCATCTTATTCGTGAGATTGTCGAACGAGGAGATGTGAACATTTGCAGAGTGCCGACTGAGGAGAATATTACAGATCCACTGACAAAGCCTCTCGCGCAGAGAAAGCATGATGGTCATACTAGATCAATGGGTATACGATACCTGAATGATCAACTCTAGTGGGAGTCTTGTGGGTTGCATGTAAAATAAATATTCTGTTGGCTGTTTAAAATTTATTCATATGATGAATTGTGTACCAATTATTTCTTTTTACGATTAATGGCAAGTTCTTTTATTACGATATACTGTTTCTATATGATAGAATAAAATTCGTGATAAATACCCTTAGAATGTTCGCTTCCATAGGACATCAAGTACGAGACTTGAATGTGAGAGCCTATGATTTCGAAGCTTCATTCTTAAAAGGTCCCTGGTCGAGGTATCATCGTAGAAGCTAAGGGTGATGATGATACATTAAGACTAGCATGTGTGTTGACTGATGACCGGTTCTCACAGGTCATGATATTGTGATATCAAGTCATCACGTGGGTACTTGTTAGTGAACAAGTTGTACTGGACAGACCCAACCTGAGACTACTTTGTGGATTGTTACTTAAAAGTGTCACAAGTAGGTCTCATTTGACAATGGTGTTGTGGTCCTTTGACCTGAAGTCACAGCATTCACCGAGTGAGGAAGAGCGTGCTTTGATGTCATCTAAAGTCTTCCTTGAAGAAGGTTGATGATAAGGGTGGTCGTTGGGTATGTTACGAATCATTTGGGTGTTTGGGTGTGAGCAGATATGGGATTTGTCCTCCTATATAACAGGAGTTGCATCCATGGGCCCCTTGATGGAATTGGACTGAGAAACGCATGGCCATGCTTGGTAGAGTCAATATGTGATATTGAGCTCACCATTCTCTGGAAGTCCGTTCTAGATCAAGAAACTTGGATTGAGCTATTATGAGGGTGACACGGTCCATGCCTCTAGTTCTTTCCGGATGTAAGGAACAAAGGGACAAAGACAACGCTGGAACATTGGTCATAAAGGCTTATGAGTTATGAACTCTTATTGCTTGGGGAGCAATGATGCATTGCTAGATGCCGCTCATTGTTTGTGAGGTTTTTGGTTTGATACTTTCAAGATCAAGTGGGAGACTGTTGGAGTTGCCATTGTGATCTAGAAGTGGTCAAACATGTAATCTCACTGCCAACGCGATATGAGCCTGCAGGGTCGCACATAAGAGCATGTGGAGAAGTTGGTAGATTGACTGTGTTGGTAAATGTTACCAATCACCATATATAGAATGGGGAAATCCAGCAGGTTGTTGCTGTCTGAATTCGTCGGGTTTACACGGATAGAATTCGTCGGATTCGTCGGGATTCGTCGGATTGTCCCGTGAACACTCGACGAATTATTACAGAAACCCTTCAGTCGGCAAAATGTTGTCGTCTGTCTGGATTCGTCGGGATTCGTCGGGATTCGTCGGGTTGTCCCGTGAAGACTCGACGAATTGTTACAGAGATCATTTTCTCGGCAAATGTTGCCGTCTGATCTGATTCGTCGGATTCGTCGGATTGTCCCGTGAAATCTCGACGAATGATCTTCCGTGGAATTCCGACGAATTGTAACAGAAGCCCTTATTCTGCTGTGTGGTCTGCGGATAGCGATTCTTCTAGAAGCTGTTTATCCTTTGGGTATAAATAGGACTTCATTTTAGGGTTCTTATAACTAACGAAAAGAAAGGCCGACGGAAGTGTTCCGCTCTCGCCCGAACCCTAGACGGAAGGAGTTCCGTCGCTCGTTCGCCTCCGCTGACCTCCTCTCCGGCGATCGTCGCCGTGTGTGTTCTTCCTGGAGCGAACCTAGCAGTTCGTGGAAGTTCAAGGTGCAGTCATTCTTCTCCCGGCTCGTGTGGATCACTGTAGAGACGTAGATATTATTCTACGTGAGGACTCGCATAGCCGACGACAGGAATCAACTCGTGGAGCATCTAGGTTGGATTTGATCCAATCCCGCAAAGGTAATTTCATACCTAGCATTTTGTTAACTTCTTGATTCAACATTCATGGCCGATCCAAAGTCTTTTTGGGTTGTTTCTCTTCATTTCCGCTGCGCCTACATTTGATGTATGGTTCTAGAAAAACCCAACACGCCCCACCCTAGCAGGGGGCGAGCCGGAGGCAGGCGGCCTCCCGGGCTTGCCCCCCCCCCCCAGCAGGAGGCTAGCCAGGGGCAGGCGGCATCCCAATCTCGCTCCGTCCCAGTAGGTGAGGAGCCGGAGAGGCAGGCGGCCTCTCGGGCTCGCCCCGCCCCAGCACGGGGCGAGCCGGAGCCAGGCGGCCTCCCGGGATCGCCCCGCCCCAGCAGGGGGTGAGCCGGAGTGGCAGGAGGCCTCCCGGGCTCGCCCCTCCCCAGTAGAGGGGCCGAGCCAGAGGCAGGCGGCCTCCCGGGCTCGCCCCGCCCCAGCAGGGGGCCAGCCGGAGGCAGGCGGCCTCCCGGGCTCGCCCTTCCCTAGCAGGGGGCGAGCCAGAGAGGCAGGCAGCCTCCCGGGCTTGCCCCGCCCTAGGAGGGGGCGAGCCGGAGGTAGCTGGCCGCCCAGGCTCACCCTGCCCCAGCAGGTGGCAAGCCAGAGAGGCAGGAGGACTCCCGGGCTCACCCCGCCCCAGCAGATAGGGCGAGCCGGAGGCAGGCGGCCTCTGTAAGACCCCTTTTTTTTCTTGTCAAACCCGGGGTCTTAGGCCCAGAACCGCCGCTTCGCGGTGACACCTTCGCTCGGGAAGGTTGCCAGCACACAACGCCGATGCTGCCAGCCAAATTGATCACAAAGAAGAAAGTACAAAGAAACTTAAACAAAAGAGCCAAGTCCACATCTCATAGAAAAGTAAAACATCACAAGGGATGTCCACATAGTATAACTGAATAAAAGATTATAATAATAAAGGGCTCATGCCCTGTACATCATGTCCTCACTACAAGATCACTCGCGGAAGCTAACTACTAATCACTCACTGATCCTGAAACTTGAGCTCCTGTACTAGACTGGCCCACTTCCGTCTGCATCGGCCTCTGGTGTTGCTGCGTCTCCTCGATCTACTAAAATGATAAGGTCCACTGACCGTTAGTCAAAAAGACTAAGCCAATCCCGCACCCCTCCCCCGGTGACTCCTTGGCACCGAGCCGGGAAGGATGAAGCGGAGGACAACAATGGGTAAAAACAAAAGCAGATGACAGCGGATCTAGTCTACAAGAGTTGCCTTACACTACACATGTGATTATAAATAATTGAAGTAGTAAAATAAAGCATGGTAAAGAGCAAGTAAAGAACAGTAAGTAAAGCAGGTACATAATAGAAAAGTAACCATTGGTTTATAGGAATGCTCATACAAACATATAGACCAAGGGGTCGTTTAGCAGGGCCTATCATTTAAAAAGTTCCATAACCAATTTATACGATAGCGGTAGGGGTTGTAATGCAATGTTTATGCCATGACATGCAGAGTTATGCAATTTATGCTATGTTCATACAAGTGCAACTCACACACTTCGACTCTATGGGCACAGACCTTTAGTTCCCCCTTTGTGGAGCTAGCAAGACTCCCAGGATACTCCCGTAGTGGGAAGCGGAAGAGGTGGGTTGGGCCTCGCCCACCTCTAGGTTGGTATTCACACTACCTAACCTAGACCTATCGTACGCCTCAATGCAAAACCGCGGAGCATCTGCGTCCTCTTACTGGCTGGACCACCAGACTTTTATGGCTAAGTACAAATTCCACACTTGCTGAGTCAATGTATTGACGTCGGTGTGAACAACCGTCCAATACCAAAGACCCACCACCTTCGTGCACATGCAACATGTTCTACTATATCCCGAGCCATAAATTTCCCGGGCTAACCTTCCCGTGATCATAACCTTCCGAGTCAACGGCTCGCCGGACCAACCCATCCATACCAACAAGTATTACTGAGTCACAAGCTCACCGGACTAACTAGTCCGCTGCTTCAACCGCCAAGCCTATCGCTCGTACAACCAAACCAACTAACCTCACGGAACCACGGGGTATGGGTGTGTGCGTTATTAAGTTAATCTTGTACAACATATTACTCCTACAGTTTATGGTTAATCTTGGACTTCCCGAGGATTACCCTTTAAGGGGCTCGCTACGGTACTAGGAACTATAATGGGATGACACCCCAAAGTTCCCTTTTTCAAGACACTTAGTGTTGTTGGTATCTACCCATAAGATTACCCTTCTTATTTTTACCCTTGGATTACCCTAAGCGTGTTATGACCCTCTAAGGGGGAAGACGATCTTTTGTCTATCCCGAGCATAACATACCCTTAACTCACCAAGCACACTTTCACCATCTAATCCATTTTGGTGACCTTCAATCTCTTCAACCTGACCATGCACACCAACTACATGTCACTTCCACTTGGTAGGCCCCTAAAAACCAAAGTTTCACGGTTTTACTAAATGCAGACCAAACTAACTATTTGAAGCTTAAAAGTAGAGGTACTCCAAATATTCATCCAACTGACTCAAGACATTTACTGGAGGTCTATCATGATGTTATAAGACTAAATTTAGAGAATCATATTTTCCTTAATCATTTAGCATTTATTTTAGTTTCTCCAAACATTTGCCAAGTATGAAAATGAACATGAAGTGTAAGGAATTCTTATGATATGGCTCTCCATAAATCATGATAAATCTATGATGACTAAATAACAGGAAATACAACATATCATATTTTTGCAGTAAGAAATTGTCCTCTATTTTTAATATTTATCCTCTATCCAAACTTGTAGTTGTATGAAGGAACCACCAAAAATATCTACTTCAAAATTATGGGAAAAATACCAAGCTCTTGTATTCATAAAAAAGGCTACTGACTAAATTTCAGGATTTATGGAAATCATTTTCTTACTTAAATAAATACTTTAAGAAAACCTCAAATAAGACAAGTTGTGAAGTAGCCTACTGATTTAAGTCTCCAAAAATTATATAAAAAATTACAGAGTTTCCTAATGCTCTGAAATGTCCCATCACCAATTTGCACAATTTATCAAAGAGTATTGGACCCTCAATTAATTTTATTAAGCCGAAGACAAAATAGGTGCCTTATGAATGAAGTAGTGGATAAATCATTTAATAAAATGCACAAATATTACCAGAGGTGTATATCATAATAATAAAGGCACTACCAAGGTTTCATCTCCATCCAAGACCTTTTGTGCATGTAAATATCTCTCATAATAAAATTCCCTAAAGGGGTTATGTCCTAATTCAAGGGGATAATTGCTCCTAAAATCCCTATAAAATTACCTAGGGCCTAATTACATCCCATGAACTTATCCACCAAGTTCCATGACCATTCAAGAACATTTGACGCCATGTCCTTCACAAGGTTCAAAGAGCAACCCAAGGTTAAAACTAGGGTCCTATGGCATATCCACCTCTACACCACCCCATCTTACTCATGAAGGTGTTTTAGGTGATCCTAAACCAGTGGCAAAGGTTTCAACTCATGGTGACGAGTTCTGACCACCATACCCCAAGATAAACACCATGCCCTAACTTTGACCCAATTTGACCTAACTTAGGTTTACAAATTACTCAATCAAAACAGTCCCAATTGGGCTGAGATTTTTACCAAGGTCATAACATAACCCTAAGGAGCACCCACCAAAATTTGGAGGTCATTGGAGGTCCTTTCATCCACTAATTAATTAGTAAATGATTTATAAAATTATCTCAAAAACCTTAGAAAAAGATTATCCTAAAAATCCCATCTTTGAGTATGTTGTGTGGGTGTATGTAACTAGCCTAGGTTTTAATTATCAAGGCCTTAGCATCTACCAATAAAAAGATATGCAGGAAAGAGTGACTGCCCTACTCTAGGGACAAGTCCCACCATTTTGGCTCTTTAGGGAGCTATAGTGCTCCTTTTGGGCTGAAACAAATTTTGAATTAAAGTACACACCTAGGGCTACAACTTTGGTGTTGGGCACTTTCTCATCAGAGGTTATCTAGTATTTTAAATAATTAAAATGAAGCACTGCATAATGTGTGACAGAAATTAATATAAACATTTAATTATATAAGTGACTCTGCGATCGATGAAATATAATCTGCGTTCGACGACCTACTAAACTGCGCTCGACGAAAGCTGAATAAATCTGCATTTGACGAAATATGATCTGCGTTCGACGAACGCTGAATAAATCTGCGTTCGACGAAATATGATCTGCGTTCGACGAACGCTGAATAAATCCGTGTTCGACGAAATATGATCTGCGTTCCACGAACGCTGAATAAATCTGCGTTCGACGAAAATGAAACTGTGCTCAACGCAAGCTGAATAAATCTGCGATCGACGAATGAACTCCGTTCGATGAACGTCGGGCTCAGCTCGACGAATTTATTCTACCCAGATCGACGGATTAAATAAAATAATGTAAACAACTAACATCTGTGAAAGCTGATCACAGCAGATCGGACGGCTCTTAGTCATCATCCACGAGGAATGGATGGCGCGCGATAGCCCGACCTGGGCTTCTTCGCGGGATGATTTCCCGGCCACCTGTGCCACTTCCCGGCCAGCCAATGCCACCACCACCTCCGTTGAGGTGGTGGCAGGCGATAGGGGGGGGGGGGCGGTTGGCCTGCTGGAGGTGGTCAGATCGGGGTTTAGAGGAGGGTAAAAGAGTACGAATAGAACCATTTTAGAAGCACATTCCGAGCCATATTGAGCACGGATCAAGCCCCAAATTATGAATAGATCTAGCACTAAGGGAGAGGAGGCGGATCGGACCTGTATGGGGGCTTGGTGGTGCGTGTTCCGGCGAGTTGCCAAGGACGGTGCTGGAGCTTTCAGCGCCATATCAGTTTAGGCTTTTGGGGCTCGATTTCTTCAGAGAAGAGGGGGGTTCACTCCTTTTCGTCCTCTGAAGGTGTTAAGGAAATCAAAAGGGGGAGGGGAAGAGCCTTGGCATTAATTACCATAATCACCATTAATGGTGATTTTTGGTTTCTTATGGGAGGAAACGAATTGGTCATCAATTAGGCCGGAAAAGAGCTGAAACTTCTCCTCTCCTCAAGGGGAGATGAATGGTACCATAAATTGAGTTTATTTGGCCATAAATGCCATTCTCCTCCTCTTCCTCTCTCCGCCATTTTTGGGGAAAATAGTGCTTTCTCTCTCCTGGCCGAAATCCTTCAAATTAAATGGCCAACTCAACAGCATTCAATCCCCATTAGGTGGTGGACCACCTCATTTGGGTCTAGCCTAAGTGGATTGGGTTCAATTTGGGTAAAGTAGGTCATTTTGACCTAAATTTAGGCTAGGGTTGACTTTGGTCAAATTGACCACTTGGGTTGACCACAATGGGTGGGTAGTGACCCATTTGACTCCCTTGTGAGTTAGGAAGGCTTAGGTGGAGTCAATTTGGCAAAGTGAGGGTGAATTGCACCTTATTAGGGCACTTTGACCAAATTAGGGTTTATGGCAAATTGGTCAAATTGGAGGCCCCATGATGGGGCTTTTTGGTCCATTAGGTTCCTAGTACCCATACAAGGGTAGGGGGTAGGGTCAATTTGGCATGGTGAGGGACAATTGACCTTAATTGAGTTAGTTTGACCAATTTAGGGTTAAGGTTGACTTTAGTCAAATTGGCCTCTTAGGTTGACCCCAATGGGTCACTCGTGCTTCAAGGAGACCCCTAATGGGTTAGGGATGCTATAGTGGGGTCAAGGTTCAAGGTGGGGCCCTAAAGTCCAACCCTAGGCTTGGTATCTGAAAATTGCTATTTGCACACCACTTGGGTTTTCTCCTTCTCACCTAAATTCACATGGTCTTAGGCTCTTTCGATGGATTTGTCATGACCTAGTCATGACAAAACCAACTTAGGGGTCTAGCTGTTTGGGGGATGTTACAAATCCCAATAAACAAAAATAATAATTTCCTCCTCGAAATTCAGGTTAGGCTTGCGGGGTTTTCACGGAGAGTGACTGAACGTAACATTCCCTAAGAATTGAAGTTATTCCTGGCTCGAAGAGCACCGACTATCTCTGCCACACCAGTTCTAGTGGCTCCCAGGTGCGCTCCTCATGTCCATAATTTTACCACATAACTTTTCCCTACGGAACTTTCTTGCGCCGCAAGACTCGCACCGTCGTATCATCTATCCTGACCGGGGTGACCTAGCTACCTTGGTCAATCTATCCTCGATGTTCCAAATAAACATGTGCCCGGAGTGGGGGAGTGGTAACCTGTGTATGAAATCCATAATTATATCCTCGAACTTCCACTCTAACCTGGGCAGATTCTTATGCCTCTAAAGTTTCCTTCACACTTTCAAATTCTTACTCCTTCAGGTACATCCGAGTAATCTATCATCTCTACTCTACAACTTTTCCAGTTCTTAATCTTGATGGAACTGATCAGATCATGATGCATCTTAATGATCCTCCAATTTTAAGTGGGGGGTGTACTCGTGAACTTTCATGAGTATAAGTTAACCAACCATAATGGTAAGATGACTCCCAATCATTTTCTACGTGGAGTTTGATTCATAAAGTATACGAGTAAAATCTTTTGAAACCCTAAGATTTTTCACAAGTTAATTTTATCAAGAAATTTCATCTCATTTATTTCACCAAATTCTTATCACTTCAACATATGCTAGTCTTGATCACTTTCAAATGCTCCTAAGCAAGATAAACTTAGATCGTTCTTACCATAGTGAACTCAAACACCATATTCTAAATCCAATAAGTCATCGATTATGATCTCTGGTTATTCATCATCATAGCTTCCAAAGTTTAAGGATTATTACTGTAGCTAAACATTTCTACCAGAATAGGGCGTGATTTTTAACAAGTCATGAGTTAATCACTTCTGAATGCCCCAAGTGACAAGAACCTCAAATATAACTACGATCCGTATGACCTAAGTACATCCGTAAGTGATTAATCCTGACGACTTTACATTTCCAACGATTCAACTAAGGTCAAGTTGTTGTTGAAATTTTCAAGTGAAGTGGAGGAGACCGTGCGGTTTATTTTTGGGAGACAGCTGAGACCGCGCAGTCTGTGTTTGTATTCTGCTGGTCTGACTCTGCCGGTCTGTTCTGGCGGACTGCTGGTTCTGCCGTTTGTTCTTGATTGCTGCGGTCTGTTCCCGAGTTAATCTGCTGGTTGGCCTGTCTTCTTTTTTGGAAGACCGGACGGGTTGTTCTTATATGACCGTCTGTCCGGGCGGTGTGTCTTGGCGATCTGGCGACTTGTCTGAAGTCATCCAGATGGTTCCTGGTTGCTCCTGGTGGTCTAGTGGAGGAGTACCTTTGTGCCCGCGCGGCTTGTGCACGGTCTCGTGTTCGCGCGACTTGTGCGCGATCTGCCTGCTGTTCTGCGATCTTGGTCGGTTGGTCGTCCAAGTGGTCTGATCGCGCGGTCTGCCTTATGATACCACTGGCGATCTGACGGGTGGTGACTGTATCCCAGTTTGTGCGGTGATGACATCTGTCTACCCGCCTATAAATAGGGGTGCATGGCCCGTCATTCATAAGAGAACTGTAAGAACTGAGCCTGGGTTAATTCGTGCGGTCTCACTTTGAGGTTTGGCGGTCTCGGAAGCGAGTTGACTGTTTGTTGTGTTCGCAGGTTTGCGGTCAACAGGTTGCGGTCTCCTTCCTTGGTGATTCCCAGCAGCTTGAATAAACAGTTCGGCAGTGGTCTCTCTGCGAACTGTTTTATGTTTGTTCTTGTGCTGTTCACAGCGAGCTCAGCGATCAGGCGACCTTCAGCAGTTAGGCGATCTGAGTTGCGGTCTGGCGACAGCTTCAGTTCTTCGTTCTAATACAGATCCAATTCGTGAGGTCTGAGGTGGCGGTCTTGCAGTGCAGGCGGTTTGTCTGTTTCCTGTTCGCGCGGTCTCAGGTCAAGCCGGGCGACTTCTGGAGTTGAGCGGTCTGTGCGGTCTCAGCTTGTCTAGCCGCCAGTTTTGTTTTGGTGTGTTTTGTTCTTCTCGCCTCCGTGATTCTTATGAATCATGTCTCGCCATGTATGTCTCGCACTGTAAATAAAGTTTGTGATTCAATAAAGTCTCTTGTGTTGCTGTGTGGCATTGTGGTTGTTTGGCTTTAACTCAGTGGATGAAACTCCTGCTTACTCCTAAACGGTTCAAATCAAAAATGTTAACATGGTATCAGAGCTAGGTTGTTGGAGTGGATAAGAAGTGTTCAACTTGAGTTGCCATCATCTTTGTGAAGAAGATACCACATAGATTGCCATGGAAGGTGGATACGTAAGAGGGCTTGGTATTGAATTCCTCACATCGACTAACTATAAGAAATGGAGGTCATGTATGGAGAGCTATTTACTTGGAGAGGATCTATGGGAGATAGTTGGAGGAGAAGACACACAAGAGGTGTTTCTAGTAGGAGATAATATGGCAGAGGTGAGACTTTGGAGGAGGACTAATGCTAAGGCAGAGTTCACACTCAAGAGGGTTATCTCACCAGAGCTGTTTGACCACATCATTGGATGTAAATCTGCTGCTGAGATTTGGACGTCTTTGGACGGGCTGTTTAATAAGAAGAATGTAGCTCGGCTACAGTTTCTTGAAAATGAGTTTGCGAAGGCCTCTCAAGGTGATCTTTCTATTTCTACCTTCTTTCTCAAGATGAAGAACCTCACAGCAGAGATTTTTGCATTGGACCCTGATGAGCCCATCTCGGAGGCAAAACTAAAGAGGCATATCATCCGCGGGTTGCGGAAGGAGTATCTTGCCTTTGTGACTTCAGTTCAAGGTTGGGCAAATCAACCATCTCTGTTGGAGCTGGAGAACTTACTTGCTTCTCAAGAAAGTTTGGCAAGACAGATGGCGGGGACTTCTATCTTTGGGGGAGATAGTGATGTGTTGTTCTCTGGAAAAAAAAAAGAAGAAGTGGGAGAAGAAGAGGCCAAGTCAGGATGGACCCTCTACTTCAGGTCAGCAAGATAGAGGTTATGCTTCAAAGTCTGATGGGAAGAAGAAGGGAGAGGGACCAAGATTCTTCAGGTGTAATAAGACCGGCCACTTCAAGAAGGATTGCCGGGTTAATCTTCAGTCGAGACATGTAGCAGAGAAGGAGAAGCCAAAGTCTGATGAATCTGGATGGGGAGGAGCCTTTGCGGATAATATGACGGCGATGCCCATTAAGGCCTTGGCTGCCATCAACTTCGAAGAGGATTGGATTGTTGATTCAGGGTGTGGACATCATCTCACCGGGGATGAATCAAAGTTCTCTTCATTGGCGCCTTACTCAGGTAACGATGCTATCATTACGGCTGATAATTCTGTTCATGCTGTCGAACAAGAAGGTGTTGTCTCCCTGAGCAGTGATAAGGGTCCACTCATATTGAGGAGTGTTTATCACGTGCCTGGTATGAAGAAGAATCTCTTCTCTGTGACCAATGCGGTCGATGCCGGTTATCATGTTCTGTTTGGCCCAACATAAGTGAAGTTTCTTAAAACTCAACCGGAGATAAAGGGAGATGTTATCCATGTTGGAAAATGGGTGAAGGACTTGTTCGTGTTATCGACAAGTACCTATGTTGATAAGATGAAGACCAACGATAGCGCGGCTATCTGGCATGAAAGGTTGGGGCATGTTGGCATGGTCAAATTGAAGTCTATGGCGGTAAAGGGCCTTGTCAAGGGCTTGCCTAGCTTGTCCTCTTATGGAGACGGTCATGTTTGTGCGGGATGTCAGTTTGGTAAGTCTCATCGACTTCCATTTGATAAATCGCAAACAAGATGCAAAGCACCGTTGGAGTGCATTCACGGTGATTTGATGGGACCGACTGGCACCCCAAGCCTTAGAGGCAACATATATATGTTGGTGTTGATTGACGATTACACCAGATATGTCTGGGTGTATTTTCTAAAAGAGAAGTCGGAAGCCTTTGCGAAGTTTGTGGAGTTCAAGGAGCGGGTGGAAGGTCGGTTAGGCCTGCAGGTGAAAAAATTGAGAACTGACAATGGTGGGGAGTTCACCTCTGGTGAGTTCTCAAGTTTTTGCAGGAAACACGGCGTTCGGAGAGAGCTCACTTGTGCCCATACTCCACAGCAGAATGGCATTGTGGAGAGGAAGAACTGTCATCTGATGGAAACCTGCAAATGCTGGCTTCATGCCAAGAGTATCCCAAAGTCCTTTTGGGCGGAGGGAATGTCTTGTGCGGCTTACGTCATCAACAGGATGCCTCTAAGTCCTATCAACATGAAGACCCCTCACGAGCTGATGTTCAAGGAGAAACTGAGTGTTGCACACATTCGGGTGTTCGGGTCAACCTGCTATGTGCATATTCCTGATGCTCTTCGGACAAAGCTAGATGCGAAAGCAAGGAAGCTAGTCTTTGTTGGGTATGATGAGCGGAAGAAAGGATGGAGATGCATGGATCCAGAGACCCATAGATCAGTGGTATCTCGGGATGTGGTGTTCGATGAAGTGACTTCCAACAAGGGGAGTTCAGGAGTTAAATTACCGAAAAGCAGGGTTGATGAAGCAGGGAAAGCTGCGGGAAGTTTTCAAGTGGAGTTGCCCGTTTCACCAGGAGCTCCAGCTGTGTCAAGCTATGAGATGGAGGCTTCAGGTTCTGGAAGCAGGGGGAGTGATGCTCCAAGTTCATCTGGAAGAGGAGCTTGCACAGAAGAAGCAGCTGAGGAGGTGGTTAGTCAGGTGCAACCTCTTAGGAGGTCGAAGAGGACTATCAAACCACCAGATCGATATACAGGAGGAAACATGGTGAGCTTCGTCTCATGTTTCTTCGCTGGTCCCTTGGATGAGAGGGAACCGTCGAGCTTTGAGAAAGCCAAAGGCGTGAAGCAGTGGGATATTGTTATGCAAGAGGAGATGGATGCTCTCAAGAAGAATGAGACTTGGTCTCTAGTGCCCATGCCCAAGGGCGTTACCCCTGTGACATGCAAATGGGTTTATAAACTCAAGAAGAAATCTGACGGCATGATCGAGCGATACAAGGCTCGCCTTGTTGCTCGCGGGTTCTCACAGCAGTATGGTGAAGATTATGAGGAGACGTTTAGTCCAGTGGCAAAGATGACTTCGGTCTGATTTGTTATTGCTTTGGCGGCATCTTGTGGATGGGAGATTTGGCAGCTCGATGTTAAGAATGATTTCTTATACGGAGAGATTGACAAGGATATCTTCATGATCTAGCCGCCGGGTTTCATCTCGGAGGATCGTCCGGACTACGTCTGCAAACTGAAGAAGGCCTTATTGGGTTGAAGCAAGCGCCTCGGGCGTGGTATGGGAAGATCGCGGAGTATCTTATATTTTGTGGGTTTTTTGCTTCAGACTCTGATTCTAGCCTGTTCGTCAAGAAGGAGGGGGCGCTTCGGGTTATTGTGCTGTTGTATATGGATGACATGATTGTCACTGGGAACTCAAAGGAGGCGGTAGCAAGGATGAGAGCTGAGCTTGCTATCAGGTTCGAGATGAAGGATCTGTGGGAGCTTCACCATTTCCATGGACTCGAGGTCCAGAGGCGGGAGAGAGGAGTGCTCGTTTCTCAGGAAGGATATGCAGAGCGGATCGTTCAACGATTCAGCATGGAAGAAGGGAAAAGCAACTCTATACCTCTGGAACAACATCATAAACTTCGGAAGGATGAGGGAAGAATTCTATCTGATTAGTTGGTGTTCCGAGCTCTAGTTGGGAGCTTGATTTACTTGACCATTACGAGGCATGATATTGCTTATGCAGTTGGCAAAGTGAGTCGGTACATGGCGGAGCCACGGAAGCCTCATCTTTTGGCAGCAAAAGGAATTATGAAATATGTGAAGTCAACCTCTGATTTCGGTCTCCTATTTAGGAGAGGGTAAGGATTGGAGTTGCATGGATACATGGATGCTGACTACGGGGGAGACGTGGATGATCGGAGATCAATGTCTGGTTATGTCTTTATGACGGGCCCCACAGCTATCTCTTGGTGCAGCAAAAAGCAGGACTCGGTGTCCGTATCTACCACAGAAGTGGAATACAAGGCTTCGGCCTTGGCAGCTCAGGAAGCCGTTTGGCTCAGGAGGTTGGTAGAGGACGTTCATGAGGAGGTTCGAGCACCCACTGTGCTACGCGGGGACAATGAGAGTGCTCTCAAGCTGGTTAATAATCCAGTCTGTCATGCGAGGACCAAGCATATTGAGATTGAGCACCATTTCATTCGTGAAAAGGTGTTGGGAGGATCTCTTATGGTCGAGCATGTTCGGAGTGCGGACAATGTCGCAAACATCATCACAAAGCCGCTGGCGAAGGGACCATTTACACGGTTGCGGAGTTTACTCGGGCTAGTCTCCACTTCCCACTTCAAGGGGGAGTGTTGAAATTTTGAAGTGAAGTGGAGGAGACCGGGCGGTCTGTTTTTGGGAGACCGCTGAGACCGCGCGGTCTGTGTTTGTATTCTACCAGTCTGACTTTGTCGGTCTGTTCTGGTGGACTGCTGGTTCTGCCGGTTTGTTCTTGATTGCTGCGGTCTGTTCCCGAGTTAATCTGCTGGTTGGCTTGTCTTCTTTGTTGGAAGATCAGGCGGGTTGTTCTTATATGACCGTCTTTCCGGGCGGTCTGTCTTGGCAATCTGGCGACTTGTCTGAAGTCGGTCAGATGGTTCTTTGTTGCTCCTGGTGGTCTAAGGGAGGAGTACCTTTGTGCCCGCGCGGCTTGTGCACGGTCTCGTGTTCGTGCGACTTGTGCGCGATCTGCCTGCTGTTCTGCGATCTTGGTCGGATGGTCGTCCAAGTGGTCTGATCGCACAGTCTACCTTATGAGACCGCTGGCGATCTGGCGGGTGGTGACTTTATCCTGGTTTGTGCGGTGACAACATCCGTCTACCCGCTTATAAATAGGGGTGCATGGCCCGTCATTCATAAGAGAACTGTAAGAACTGAGCCTGGGTTAATTCGTGCGGTCTCACTTTGAGGTCGGGCGGTCTCGGAAGCGAGTTGACTGTTTCTTGTGTTCGCAGGTTTGCGGTCAACAGGTTACGGTCTCCTTCCTTGGTGATTCCCAGCGGCTTGAATAAACAGTTCGGCAGCGGTCTGTCTGCGAACTGGTTTATGTTCATTCTTGTGCAGTTCGCAGCGAGCTCAGCGATCAGGCGACCTTCAGCGGTTAGGCGATCTGAGTAGCGGTCTGGCGACAGCTTCAGTTCTTCGTTCCAATAAAGCTCCAGTTCATGCGGTCTGAGGTGGCGGTCTTGCAGTGCAGGCGGTTTGTCTGTTTCCTGTTCACACGGTCTCAGGTCAAGCCGGGCGACTTCTAGAGTTGAGCGGTCTGTGCGGTCTCAGCTTGTCTAGCCGCAAGTTTTGTTTTGGTGTGTTTTGTTCTTCTCGCCTCCGTGATTCTTATGAATCATGTCTCGCCATGTATGTCTCGCACTATAAATAAAGTTTATGATTCAATAAAGTCTCTTGTGTTGCTGTGTGGCATTGTGGTTGTTTGGCTTTAACTCAGTTGATGCAACTCCTGCTTACTCCTAAAACGGTTCAAATCTAAAATTTTAACAGTTGTTGTTCAATCAACGATGTCTATCCATTGTCCCGGTAATACTACAGATCATCATTCTGAACATACTGTTGCATCATCTCATCTTTGTCCAAGTAATATTGAATAAGATTGACTCCAACGTCATCATGTTCCCAACATAACACTTGCTGAATTAGATCCAAGGGACACCCAAGTCAGTCATTAATTTGCCCAATAAACAAAAGGTAATCCCCATTAAACAAAAGATAAGCCACTATCTATTTTGGGCTAAGTATCTTTAATATCACCATGTTATATTCATCCCAATTATGGAAACAATTCTTAGGGCACACAACCATAGACTTTGGGTTCTATCTTGAGACTTGTTGGTATACTCCATACTTTAGACTCTGCAGGGTACCTTCTACGACAACCTTATCAAGGTCCACATGTGACCCAATCCCAAACGTGTCTCTTCTGCACCTGAATTCTTATCTGTAACGCCCCTGATTTTTGACTATTATTTTAATTGTTTTAATTGTCGTAATAATGACGTAAGGGCGTTACGCTAGTGCAGAGTTAACGACGCGTCGTTGTTAGTGCGTTCTCGTGTCCGTTTGGTCAAGCCGACAAACTTTTGATAGTTACCGAAATTGGAAAATTTTACGATAGGAAATTAAGTTGTTTAATTTTAGAAATCCCCGTCAAGTTTCGTCGCGATCCGATCGTTTTTGGAGTCTCGGCGCGCGTTTGAAGTTTTGTATGGTTTACGTTTAGCGTAAACTTTGGAGATTTATATCTCAAGAACGGTACGTCGGAATTTGGTTTTGACTTCGTCGTTAGATTTGTAAAGCCGACGTTCACCTACGGTGTGAATTTTATCGGTTTCGATGTGCGTTTAGCCGTCCGTAATCATTATAATAGCTATATGTTATTAATCTTGTTATGTCAATTATTAACAATATTAACTATTAGAAAAAAAAAGGAAGAAGACGCAGCGTGAACTTCTCTCAGTCGGTCCCCTCTCATTTCTCGAAATCTCTCAGCTGCTCCCCTTTGTGGCTGAGTTATATTAAGGGTTGATACTATTATTATCATTAATATTATTATTATCATTATTATAGATGATATATATATATACACTTAAAACCTAATACAACCCTATTTATCTTCTTTCTCCCTCATTTCTCCGACCGAACCAGAGAAAGAAAGGAGAGAGCGGAGCCCTCTTCCGCGTGGACCTTCCGGTGGCCGCCGCCGGCGATCCAGAGCTCGAAATCTTCGATCGAGAGTAGATCTGGAATGCTCTCGACGAGAGCTTCGCTATAGAGGTAAGTTTTCCCCATTTCCTTGACATTTTCGTGATAGGATTTTTGACCCTAACCCCTATTTCGTCCGATTTCTTGTAGCTTTCAGTTTCTCTCGCCTTCTTTGGCCCCGATCTACGACGTGAAGTGTTTCGGAGGACGAATCGCGGAAGAAATCGAGGCAAGTGATGATCTTGCTCTCCTAATATGTTTCCTTCCTCTATTTTGTTTAGTTTCTTGGATCTTTATCCGATTAGCATTAAGCTTTCCGACTGGCTCCACCAATCATCTCAAGGCTTTCAGAACGTTGGAGCTTCCTTCAAAATTTTATATGCTCCTTATATGCTCCCTGCCAATTGAATAATCATAGTTATAATTGCTCTAAAACCTGTGAAGGATCTGATATTCAGCAGGCAGGGTTATGCTAAGATTATGCAGTTTTTCCTCTCATCCCCCTATTATTACTTGTGATAATAATGTTATCTTCTATAATTTTGTCAGAAGTTTTGTTCCTCCTGAGTGTCGTGATCTTCAAAATGGCAAGGGCAAGGATTTAAGTAAAACTGCTAAACAATTATTGTCGGTAGTGGTTTTCCGCTTGGAAGTTTGCCATAATAGTGTTAACTTTGCAGATTTTATCATCGTTCGTTCGTCTCACCATCTCGATCCTAGAGTCTTTAGTTCATCGTACCAACTTGATCGTCACGTCATGGTGTTCGTTTTGTCATTTTGATCGTCGTATCGGTTAGTTCGGCGTGACGTATGGATCATCGCGTAGTTTCAACCAATATTAATTGGATCGTAGGTTGGATCGTAAATAGCGTCGAATGATTTGTTAAATCCGTTGCCCTTGGAAACCATTGTGGTGTAGGTCTTGGGAAATCATCGGGTCAATCGGTGTCGTCATGCCGACAACATGTTTGATTTAAGTCTGCCTCAGCTTTGTCGATTATGGGAATTTTAACATACATATTGACTGCACCATAACTCTGCACAGTCCCTTTCTTACTGCATTCTGTTCGATTGAATGTATAGTTGGCTGCTTCATAAGTTCTGCCCAACTCTAGTATCATCTGCATGATCATGTTGCATGGCTTAAGTGGGTTACTACATACATTTTTTTTACCTATCAATTGCGTGCATTCGGTTTGTCGACCGCCAGATTCAATCGTCCGCATAATTTAGTACTTCGAGTCGTTAGGATAACTTACTTCCCCCTTCCTCATACATAGCTAAATTTCAAGTCAATCATTGTCCTCATAGACCTTGTCTCTGCATAACTTGACTCGATTGCACTGTTTGACTGGTCCTCTGTCGACGACATGTATGAAGTTAATTTCATGGGTGTCGGCTGCCTGCATTAAGTTGATTTGTCTCACAATGATTGCATGATGATGCTGCACAACTTGTGCTTTGTTAATGGCTTATGTCAGGTTTGTTGACTGTAAGACTTCACTTACTTACCCGTTGCCAACTGTATGATCTTGATTCGTTACCTTGTATAACTTAAGGCAGGTATTGGCTGCTTGTCGGTCAGGTCAGCATCATTGGTTGACCGCTTGGTTTCACGTTAATGATTGTATCGCTCATAGTCTTTTTTAATGATTGCATCAAATCCTCAACTCGCTTATAAGTAGGGTGTTGGTCTAAGTGTTGAACTTTGAATAGTGTGCTTCTAGTTATCGTGTCAACTTGGTCGTCACGTCATTTGGATCGTCGCCTCGTTAGGCGGAATGATTTAACTGAATTGTCTCCGTATCGGAATACCATCAGATGGCTAGTTTTTCCCGGTTTATTTTGGAGAGATGTGTTGTTAGGGCCTTGGACTTGTACATGGATGGTCTGCGTAGTTACGTCGACCGTATTTTCAGTTTGGCCTAAGTTCTTTGTCGGCTTCGTAGTTCAGAACCGTCATAATAAAATGCATAGGTTTATATATGTATATGTATATGATATTGTTTGGGCTGTATGCGTCGTGGCTTACACCACCGGCACAGTGCCCTTTTATTGGGGGCTATACTCGCCCTGCTCGTGAGCAATACTCGCTCTGTTTTTACTCTTGGTTGGAAGTGGATAGAGGACCGCCACCTCAGTTGTTTGGAGCCATACTTGCTCTGTTTGGGTCGGTTAGTCGTGTGAGCTAAGAGTCACCGCCGCAGTGCCTCTATTCTGGACTGTTGGTTTGTGTGGACTAGAGTCGCCGGCACGAGACCTTGTTGCTTAGAGCTGATCAGTCTCTTATGAATATAAATACAAATATGATAATGAAATCTGGTAAAATATATATATATATATATATATAGCTATGCATTTCTTTTGTTTCTGTTAGTGAGCTCTCTTGATTTTAGCCATTTAGCTGGTTTCTCTCCCTGTTTCTGCACTCTAGTACTGACTTCTGTTGCAGGCTGTTTGTTTATCTCCCGTTTACATGGAGGTTTGTTTAGCTCTTTTTGCTCTCTTACACCACTTGAAACTTGTTTCTGAGGTGTTCTTCTTTTGAATGCCTCAGGTTCAGAGCAGTAGCAGGTTCGTCTGGTAGAGCTCGAGGTTTCTACGTTGCATATAGTGGCCGTGTTCGTTTCACCTCCTTCTGTGAGGTAGTTTTGTCTTTTCTGACTAGATTTGTTCTTATGGGTTTGTGTCAGTTTGTTGACGCCCATATTGTTTTGTCTCGGATGTTAGACTACTTGCTAGTATTTACTGTTGTTACTTACTGTTAGTTCTTACACTTGCTCTCTGGGAAGGATTTATGTTAGGATGCATGTTAGTTACTTTAAATATAAAAAGCTGCATTTAACTTAGATTAATCGCATATCTTTAACTGAAAGCCACCATATTTTAAACGTTATAAAACTTTGTATTACTTATAATAAATTTAGAGTCATACATAACATTGGCTGTATGTTAGGTCTTCGGGCTCATATAGGACCATAAAAGAATTGAATCAAGTATTTCTCCACTGCGACCATATATACTTTTACACGTGGACTAGTTGATCCACTGAACCGAGGGACACGGTTCTCAACTTAAACATAAATCTTGTTTTATCATACTAACATGTGTTTTCATAAAAGAGCATTAGATTTAGGAGTTTGCCTGAGCGTCTGCAGTTGTCCCCTGCACGGCGTGGCATCACGGCGCGTATTTTCTCTGACTCTGATATATTTTAAATATTGAGAAAATGCGTGTTGTGACAGTTGGTATCAGAGGGAGGTTGGTTTGACAAGTTGGTCGAACCAGCCAATCTGATAAGTGTTATTTCCTCCATTCATTTACATACACACACCGATGTGTCACCAGTACATCTTAACCAAAGCATAGTCACTACACTCATAGCATGATAAGAAGTATACGAGGCATATTATGTAGTATGGGATGCATAATATGTGTTTGTATATGGATCCACCATAGGTGGCAACATGTGACGGTTATGTAGTATGGGATGCATAACCACCATCACATGGATGCCCACTAGCACATTTTCTTCTTTCGTTGCATGCGATATTATGTAGTATGGGATGCATAATATTTCATGTGTACGCCGCTCATGACATGCATTAAGGCCTTTTTAGAATGCATAACACTACATGCATAACATATCATCGCATAAGCACGCGTGCTAAGTTAAGGTTTACATGATGACACACGTACACACATGATTTCAAAAGAGAATAAAGAATACTTGCATTCATATCATAGGCACAAGAGTCAAAAGGGATGACAGAGCATCATCCAAAGTATTAGAGCATAACATCATTTATGAAATCCCAGAGCAAGGTAACAGCAAGTGCAAGTGTCTATATTTCTGATCTATTTGAGTTAGATGATTCTAGTTTCCTAGTTGAGGTAGTAAGCTAGGTAACTAGGTATGGATGAGATGTTCGTTCGTAATCGCAGGAGATGACTTCAGAGCGTAGTACGTCGGGATCGACTCCCCAAGTAGAGGATGAATCCTCAGGTGCGCGAAGCGATTCAGTGATCGAGGAATTGCGTCGGGGGAATGAGGCATTGTTGAGGCAAATGGTCATGATGCAGGCGCAGATTCAGACTTTACTGGAGGCTACTTTGGGACAGCAGCCTAGAGTGCGGGACCCTGTTGTGGGTCAGGCCACTGAGACAAGCAAAGATAAGAGGAAAATCTTTGATGGTGAGAATTTTAGGGTATCTGGCCCTGTTTTGAAGAAAGGAAGGAAGGAAACATGCAGTTTTTGTGGCCGACCAGGTCATCCCGTTGAGAAGTGTTTTAAAAGATTGGGAGTTCAGAAGCAGCAACATGTGCCTTCAAGTCAGAGTGTGCCAAAGGGAGATATCACTTGTACGTTTTGCAAGTGGAAGGGTCACGACGCTGTCCGATGCTGGAGGAAGGACAAAGCTTGCTATCAGTGCAGTCATAAGGGCTATCTAAATGCTGAGTGCCCTCAGGTTCAGCCCATACTCCAAGCAGTCCCCCTTCAGACTTTAACGTCATTGCAGCCGCAGCAACTAGACAAAGAAGAAGATGAGATAGATGTGTTGATCAGGGAAGAGGATCGAGTGTTTGCTCGGGTGATTTCAGGTTATGTTCTGACCTAGTTTTTCGCTTGCACCTTTGGATTAGGATTTTTGTTATGGAAATTATGTGTGTGGTTTTACAAGTGAATTGAAAATAGAGGTTAGTTGAGCGAGCGTTCTTCCAGATTCAGTTTCGTGGCCGATCATCGTTAGATTGTCGATTGTTTGGTTGATCCCCTTAGTGCTATATTCCCTTCTAAGTGGTTTTTATCGCTTAGGCTATTTTGGAAGTGTTAAACTTAGAAGGCCTTTTTGTGAATTTTGATCATGGATTGGGTGTTCAATATTGATGCAGAAAGGAATTGTTCTTGTTCATGATTCATCGAAACTGCAATTTTACGAGAAAAATTACCCAACACTTGTCCTTAAGGTTTCATTGTAATAGCTGGTAGAGGAATTTTTATTGGCAGATATTGGAATCAATGGTGATGTTGACCAGCTTAATATTGGGAGAGCCTTTGATGATTTGGAGTTACGTTTCATTCGAGGTCTAGTCAAAGGGTGGTGATTTTATGGACTTCTCTGAGAAAATTTTTTTTTGATCATTTCTAGAAGTAAATATTGTATTCCCGCTATTGAAAATGTTCGGGCAAGGATTTGTGGTGAAGCGTAAAGTTCTAGCATGCCTACCATTTGGATTCCAATATAAATGTGCTTTGGTTTAGGGAGATGGGTCGGTGTTTGGAAGTACTAGATGGCGTGACAAGGTTTGTATCTGAATGTTGTGCTTGCCGGCCATTTGAGGCAGATTTTGGAAGCTTTGGTGGATTTGAGTGTCGCGGTTTCGATTATTCGTGAGGAGCTACTGTTGGCTCAGATGTGTTATGAGAAATTTGCAATTGGCAGAGTGCTAATTTAGAGCTCGTAGTTGGGGGCATGGTTTTCTAGATAGTTTCTCTGATGCCAGAGTGAGTGCATCAAAGTGTCTGCTGTTAGGCTGTGTTTGCCTACTTCTTTCCCTGGTTTTCACGATGTGTTTCACGTGAGCCAGTGGTGAAAGTTTGTGCTTTTGTTTGTCATGCCCCTAGCTCAGTGTCTCTATTGCATCCTAATCCTTCCTTTGTCGAGACGTTTGTCTGTATTCTGGGGACGTAAGAGTCAATGATGAGTGAGGATCTTATCCTCAGTTGTTCTCCTAGGACTCTTCGGGTAGCATTCCTATCCATCGAATCTCAGTCTATCTTTCCTAGCCTCTAGATTCGTTTTGTGTTCTAAGTTTCAGGACGAAACATCTTTTTAGGGGGAGTGACTGCAACGCCCCTGATTTTTGACTATTATTTTAATTGTTTTAATTGTTGTAATAACGACGTAAGGGCGTTACGCTAGTGCAGAGTTAACGACGCATCGCTGTTAGTACGTTCTCGTGTCCGTTTGGTCAAGCCGACAAAATTTTGTTAGTTACCGAAATTGGAAAATTTTTCAATAGAAAATTAAGTTGTTTAATTTTAGAAATCCCCGTCAAGTTTCGTCGCGATCCGATCGTTTTTGGAGTCTCGGCGCGCGTTTGAAGTTTTGTATGGTTTACGTTTAGCGTAAACTTTGGAGATTTATATCTCGAGAACGGTACGTCGGAATTTGGTTTTGACTTCGTCGTTAGATTCGTAGCGCCGGTGTTCACCTACGGTGTGAATTTCATCGGTTTCGTTGTGCGTTTAGCCATCCGTAATCATTATAATAGATATATGTTATTAATCTTGTTATGTCAATTATTAACAATATTAACTATTAGAAAAAAAGGAAGAAGACGCAGCGTGAACTTCTCTCAACCGGTCCCCTCTCATTTCTCGAAATCTCTCAGCTACTCCCCTTTGTGGCTGAGTTATATTAAGGGTTGATACTATTATTATCATTAATAATATTATTATTATCACTATTATAGAATATATATATATATATACACTTAAAACCCAACCCTATTTATCTTCTTTCTCCCTCATTTCTCCGACCGAACCAGAGAAAGAAAGGAGAGAGCGGAGCCCTCTTCCGCGTGGACCTTCCGGTGGCCTCCTCCGGCGATCCAGAGCTCGAAATCTTCGATCGAGAGTAGATCTGGAATGCTCTCGACGAGAGCTTCTCTATAGAGGTAAGTTTTCCCCGTTTCCTCGACGTTTTCGCGATAGGATTTTTGACCCTAACCCCTATTTCGTCCGATTTCTTGTAGCTTTCAGTTTCTCCCGCCTTATTTGGCCCCGATATACGACGTGAAGAGTTTCGGAGGACGAATCACGCAAGAAATCGAGGCAAGTGGTGATCTTGCTCTCCTAATATGTTTCCTTCCTCAATTTTGTCTAGTTTCTTGGATCTTTATCTGATTAGCATTAAGCTTTCCGACTGGCTCCACCAATCATCTCAAGGCTTTCAGAACATTGGAGCTTCCTTCAAAATTGTATATGCTCCCTATATGCTCCCTGCCAATTGAATAATTATAGTTATAATTGCTATAAAACTTGTGCAGGATCTGATATTCAGCAGGCAGGGTTATGCTAAGATTATGCAGTTTTTCCTCTCATCCCCCTATTATTACTTGTGATAATAATGCTATCTTCTATAATTTTGCCGGAAGTTTTGTTCCTCCTGAGTGGCGTGATCTTCAAAATGGCAAGGGCAAGAATTTAAGTAAAACTTCTAAACAATTATTGTCGGTAGTGGTTTTCCGCTTGCAAGTTTGCCATAACAGTGTTAACTTTGCAGATTTTATCATCGTTCGTTCGTCTCACCATCTCGATCGTAGAGTCATTTAGTTCATCGTACCAACTTGATCTTCACGTCATGGTGTTCGTTTTGATCGTCGTATCGGCTAGTTCGACGTGTCGTATGGATCATCGCGTAGTTTCAACCAATATTAATTGGATCGTAGGTTGGATCGTAAATAGCGTCGAATGATTTGTTAAATCCGTTGCCCTTGGAAACCATTGTGGTGTAGGTCTTGGAATTTCATAAGGGTTAAACGGTGTCGTCATGCCGACAGCATGTTTGATTTAAGTCTGCCTCAGTTTTGTCGATTCTGGGAATTTTAACATACATATTGACTGCACCATAACTCTGCACAGTCCCTTTTTGACTGCATTCTGTTCGATCGAATGTATAGTTGGCTGCTTCATAAGTTCTGCCCAAGTCTAGTATCATCTGCATGATCACGTTGCATGGCTTAAGTGGGTTACTACATGCATTTTTTTTACCTATCAATTGCGTCCATTCCGTTTGTCGACCGCCAGATTCAATCGTCCGTATAATTTAGTACTTCGAGTCGTCAGGATAACTTACTTCCCCCTTCCTCATACATAGCTAAATTTCAAGTCAATCATTGTCCTCAAAGACCTTGTCTCTGCATAACTTGACTCGATTGCACTGTTTGACTGGTCCTCTGTCGATAACATGTATGAAGTTAATTTCTTGGGTGTCGGCTGCCTGCATAAAGTTGATTTGTCTCACAATGATTGCATGATGATGCTGCACAGCTTGTGCTTTGTTAATGGCTTGCGTCAGGTTTGTTGACTGTAAGACTTCACTTACTTACCCGTTGCCAACTGTATGATCTTGATTTGTTCCCTTGTATAACTTAAGGCAGGTATTGGCTGCTTGTCGGTCAGGTCAGCATCGTTGGTTGACCGCTTGGTTTCCCATTAATGATTGTATCGCTCATAGTATTTTTCGATGATTGCATCAAATCCTCAACTCGCTTATAAGTAGGGTGTTGGTCTAAATGTTGAATTTTGAATAGTGTGCTTCTAGTTGTCGTGTCAACTTGGTCGTCACATCATTTGGATTGTCGCCTCGTTAGGCGGAATGATTTAACTGAATTGTCTCGGTATCGGAATACCGTCAGATGGCTAGTTTTTCCCGGTTTATTTTGGAGATATGTGTTGTTAGGGACTTAGACTTGTACATGGATGGTCTGCGTAGTTACGTCGACCATATATTCAGTTTGGCCTAAGTTCTTTGTCGGCTTCGTAGTTCAGAACCGTCATAATAAAATGCATAGGTTTATATATCTATATGTATATGATATTGTTTGGGCTGTGTGCGTCGTGGCTTACACCACCGGCATAGTGCCCTTTTGTTGGGTGCTATACTCGCCCTGTTCGTGAGCTATACTCGCTCTGTTTTTACTATTGGTTGGAAGTGGATAGAGGGCCGCCACCTCAGTTGTTTGGAGCCATACTTGCTCCGTTTGGGTCGGTTAGTCGTGTGAGCTAAGAGTCACCGCCGCAGTGCCTCTATTCTGGACTGTTGGTTTGTGTGGACTAGAGTCGCCGGCATGAGACCTTGTTGCTTAGAGCTGATCAGTCTCTTATGAATATAAATACAAATATGATTATGAAATCTGGTAAAATATATATCTATATATAGCTATGCATTTCTTTTGTTTCTGTTAGTGAGCTCTCTTGATTTTAGCCATTTAGCTGGTTTCTCTCCCTATTTCTGCACTCTAGTACTGACTTCTATTGCAGGCTGTTTGTTTATCTCCCGTTTACGTGGAGGTTTGTTTAGCTCTTTTTGCTCTCTTGCACCACTTGCAACTTGTTTCTGAGGTGTTCTTCTTTTGAATGCCTCAGGTTCAGAGCAGTAGCAGGTTCGCTGGTAGAGCTCGAGGTTTCTGCGTTGCATGTAGTGGCAGCGTTCGTTTCACCTCCTTCTGTGAGGTAGTTTTGTCTTTTCTGACTAGATTTGTTCCTATGGGTTTGTGTTAGTTTGTTGATGCCCATATTGTTTTGTCTCGGATGTTAGACTACTTTCTAGTATTTACTGCTGTTATTTACTGTTAGTTTTTACACTTGCTCTCTGGGAAAGATTTATGTTAGGATGCATGTTAGTTACTTTAAATATAAAAAGCTGCATTTAACTTAGATTCATCGCATATCTTTAACTGAAAGCCACCATATTTTAAACGTTATAAAACTTTGTATTACTTATAATAAATTTAGAGTCATACATAACATTGTCTGTATGTTAGGTCTTCGGGCTCATATAGGATCATAAAAGAATTGAATCAAGTATTTCTCCGCTGCGACCGTATATACTTTTACTCGTGGACTAGTTGATCCACTGAACCGAGGGACACGATTCTCAACTTAAACTTAAATCTTGTTTTATTATACTAACATGTGTTTTCATAAAAGAGCATTAGATTTAGGAGTTTGCCTGAGCGTCTGCAGTTGCCCCCTGCACGACGTGGCATCACGGCGCGTATTTTCTCTCACTCTAATATATTTTAAATATTGAGAAAATGCGGGTTGTGACATTATCCGACCCTCCGTGTTTGTCATGGTGGTCTTCTTAATGTAATCATGTCACGGATATGAGGGTTGAGTCTATGAGTCTCATACCATTCTGCTTATGTGTATCAATCTCTCTTTCTCTATCCTCTTTGGGGTATCCTCATACCTTCACCAAAAGTCATACCTATGGTCTATTTCAGACTAGGTCATGGTATAAATTATCATGGTAAGTCATGTTTCCTAGTGGGTTTGAGTCTAACTTATTGACCAAAGGACTATCTAAGGAGATCTTTGCAGCTGGAGGTATTCCCTGCTGGGGGCAGGGTTCGCCGCAGGCTATAAAAGAAAACTTGGCATTCGTAAAGAGATTTGGCTAAAAAGATTCAGTTAAAAGTGGACTTTTCATGTGATTTACCCATATGGGCACACCACTACTTCCGCTGCTAGTTTGTCCTCAAACTAAGCTCGCACGGGGTGGCCCGGTGTTTGTGGACTTCTTTTCTTCGGATCGAGGTTCCCTCTGATAACACTTGTAAGACCCCTTTTTTTCTTTTCAAACCCGTGATCTTAGGCCCAGAACCGCCGCTTTGCGGTGACACCTTCGCTCGGGAAGGTTGCCACCATAAAACACCGATGCTGCCGGCCAAATTGATCACAAAGAAGCAAGTACAAAGAAACTTAAACAAAAGAGCCAAGTACACATCACATAGAAAAGTAAAACATCACAAGGGATGTCCACATAGTATAACTGAATAAAAGATTACAATAATAAAGGGCTCATGCCCTGTACATCATGTCCTCACTACAAGATCACTCGCAGAAGCTAACTACTAATCACTCACTGATCCTGAAACTTGAGCTCCTGTACTAGACTGGCCCATCTCCGTCTGCACCGACCTCTAGTGTTGTCGCATCTCCTCGATCTCCTAAAATGATAAGGTCCACCGACCATTAGTCAAAAAGACTAAGCCAATCCCCCACCAATCCACCAGTGACTCCTAGGCACCGAGTGGGTGGGATGAAGCGGAGGACAACAAGGGGTAAAAACAAAAGCAGATGACCGTGGATCTAGTATATAGGAGTTGCCCTACACTACACATGTGATTATAAATAATTGAAGCAGTAAAATAAAGCATGGTAACGAGCGAGTAAAGAACAGTAAGTAAGCAGGTACATAATAGAAAAAGTAACCATTGGTTTATAGGAATGCCCATACAAACCTATAAACCAAGGAGTCGTTTAGCAGGGCCTATCGCATAAAAAGTCCCATAACCAATTTACACGATAGGGGTAAGAGTTGTAATGCAATGTTTATGCCATGACATGCAGAGTTATGCAGTTTATGCTATGTTCATATAAGTGCAACTTACACACTTTGACTCTATGCGCACAGACCTTTAGTTCCACCTTTTAGGAGCTAGCAAGACTCCCAGGATACTCCCGTAGTGGCAAACGGAAGGGGTGGGTTGGGCTTCGCCCACCTCTAGGTTGGTATTTACACTACCTAACCTAGACCTGTCGTACGCCTGGACGCAAAACCGCGGAGCATCTGCGTACTCTTACTGGCTGGACCACCAGACTTTTATGGCTAAGTGCAAATTCCACACTTGCTGAGTCAACGTATTGACATCGGTGTGAACGACCATCCAATACCGAAGACCCACCACCTTCGTGCACATGCAACATGTTCTACTATATCCCGAGCCATAAATTCCCCGTGCTAACCTGCCCATCATTATAACCTTCCGAGCCAACGGCTCGCCGGACCAACCCGTCCGTTCCAACAAGCATTACTGAGTCACAAGCTCACCGGACTAACTAGTCCGCTGCTTCAACCATCGAGCCTACCGCTCGTACAACAAAACCAACTAACCTCACGGAACCACGGGGTGTGGGTGTGTGCGTTATTAAGTTAATCTTATACAACTTATTACTCCTACAGTTTATGGTTAATCTTGGACTTCCCGGGGATTACCCTGTAAGGGGCTCGCTACGGTACTAGGAACTATAATGGGATGACACACCAAAGTTCCCTTTCTCAAGACACTTAGCGTTGTTGGTATCTACCCATAAGATAACCCTTCTTATCTTTATCCTTGGATTACCCTAAGCGTGTTATGACCCTCTAAGGGGGAAGATGATCTTTCGTCTATCCCAAGCATAACTTACCCTTAACTCACCAAGCACACTTTCACCATCTAATCCATTTTGGTGACCTTCATTCTCTTCAACCTGACCATGTACACCAACTATGTGTCACTTCCACTTGGTAGGCCCCTAAAAACCTAAGTTTCACGGTTTTACTAAACGTAGACCAAACTAACTATATGAAGCTTAAAAGTAGAGGTACTCCAAATATTCATCCAACTGACTCAAGACATTTACTGGAGGTCTATCATGATGTTATAAGACTAAATCCAGAGAATCTTATTTTCCTTAATCATTTAGCATTTATTTTAATTTCTCCAAACATTTGCCAAGTATGAAAATGAAATGAAGTGTAAGGAATTCTTATGATATGTCTCTCCATAAATCATGAATAATCTATGATGACTAAATAACAGGAAATATAACATATCATATTTTTGCAGTAAGAAATTGTCCTCTATTTTTAATATTTATCATCTATCCAAACTTGTAGTTTTATGAAGGAACCACCATACATATCTACTCCAAAATTATGGGAAAAATACCAAGCTCTTGTATTCATCAGAAAAGTCTACTAACCAAATTTCACGATTTATGGAAATCATTTTCTTACTTAAATAAATACTTTAAGAAAACCTCAAATAAGACATGTTGTGAAGTAGCCTACTGATTTAAGTCTCAAAAATTATATAAAAAATCACAAAGTTTCCTAATGCTCTGAAATGTCCCATCACCAATTTGCACAATCTATCAAAGAGTTTTGGACCCTCAATTAATTTTATTAAGACTAAGACAAAATAGGTGCCTTGTGAATGAAGTACTGGTTAAATCATTTAATAAAATGCACAAAAATTACCAGAGGTGTATATCATAATAATAATGGCACTACCAAGGTTTCATCTCCATCCAAGACCTTTTGTTCATGTAAATATCTCTCATAAGAAAATTACCGAAAGGGGTTATGTCCTAATTCAAGGGGATAATTGCTCTTAAAATCCCTATAAAATTACCTAGGGCCTAATTACATCCCATGAACTTATCCACCAAGTTCCATGACCATTCAAGAACATTTGACCCCATGTCCTTCACAAGGTTCAAAGAGCAACCCTAAGGTTAAAACTACGGAGCTAGGGCATATCCACATCTACACCACCCCATCTTACTCATGAAGGTGTTTTAGGTGATCCTAAACCAGTGGCCAAGGTTTCAACTCATGGTGATGAGTTCTGACCACCATACCCCAAGATAAACACCATGCCCTAACTTTGACCCAATTTGACCTAACTTGGGTTTACAAATTACTCAATTAAAATACTCCCAATTGGGCTATGATTTTTACCAAGGTCATAACATAACCCTAAGGAGCACCCACTAAAATTTGGAGGTCATTGGAGGTCCTTTGACCCACTAATTAATTAGTAAATGATTTATGAAATTATCTCAAAAACCTTAGAAAACGTTTCTCCTAAAAATCCCATCTTTGAGTATGTTGTGTGGGTGTATGTAACTAGCCTAGGTTTTAAATATCAAGGCATTAACATCTACCAATGAAATGATATGCAGGAAAGAGTGACTGCCCTACTCTAGGGACCAGTCCCACCATTTTGGCCCTACAGGGAGCTACAGTGCTCCTTTTGGGCTGAAACAAATTTTGAATTAAAGTACACACCTAGGGATACAACTTTGGTGTTGGGCACTTTCTCATCAGAGGTGATCTAGTATTTTAAATAATTAAAATGAAGCACTGCATAATGTGTGATAGAAATTAATATAAACATTTAATAATATAAGTGACTCTGCGATCGGCGAAATATAATCTGCGTTCGATGAACTACTAAACTGCGCTCGACAAAAGCTGAATAAATCTGCGTTCGACAAAATATGATCTGCGTTCAACGAACCCTGAATAAATCTGCGTTCGACAAAATATGATCTACGTTCGACGAACGCTGAATAAATCTGCGTTCGACGAAATATGATCTGCGTTTGACGAACGCTGAATAAATCTGCATTCGAGAAAAACTAAACTGCGCTCGACGCAAGCTTAAATTTGCGATCGACGAATGAACTCCGTTCAATGAACGTCGTGCTCAGCTCGACGAATTTATTTTACCCAGATCGACGGATTAAATAAAATAATGTAAACAATTAACATCCGTGAAAGCTGATCACAGCAGATCGGATGGCTCTTAGTCATCGTCCCTGAGGAATGGACGGCGCGCGACAGCCCAACCTGGGCTTCTTTGCGGGATGATTTCATGGCCACCTGTGGCGCTTTCCGGCCAGCCAATGCCACCACCACCTCCGTTGAGGTGGTGATCGACGATAGAGGGGGGTGGGGTGGCGGGGGGGGGGGGGGGGGGGGGGGGGGGGGTTGGCCGCCCGAAGGTGGTCGGATTGGGGTTTAGAGGAGGGGAAAAGAGTACGAATCGAACCCTTTCGGAAGCACGTTTCGAGCCCTATTGAGCACAGATCAAGCCCCAAATTATGAATAGATCTAGCACTAAGGGAGAGGAGGCGGATCAGACCTGTATGGGGGCTTGGTGACGCGTGTTTCAGCGAGTTGCCATGGACGGTGTTAGAGCTTTCGGCGCCATGTCAATCTAGGCTTCTGGGGCTCGATTTCATCAGAGAAGAGGGAGGTTTCACTCCTTTTCGTCCTCTGAAGGTGTTAAGGAAATCCAAAGGGGGGAGGGGAAGAGCCTTGGCATTAATTGCCATAATCACCATTAATGGTGATTTTCGGTTTCTTATGGGAGGAAACGAATTGGTCATCAATTAGGCCAGAAAAAGGGCTGAAACTTCTCCTCTCCTCAAGGGGAGATGAATGGTACCATAAATTGAGTTTATTTGGCCGTAAATGCCATTCTCCTCCTCTTCCTCTCTCCGCCATTTTTGGGGAAAATAGAGCTTTCTCTCTCCTGGCTGAAATCCATCATATTAAATGGCCAACTCAGCAGCATTTAATCCCCATTAGGTGGTGGACCACCTCATTTCGGTCTAGCCTAAGTGGATTGGGTTCAATTTGGGTAAAGTAGGTCATTTTGACCTAAATTTAGGCTAGAGTTGACTTTGGTCAAATTGACCACTTGGGTTGACCACAATGGGTGGTTAGTGACCCATTTGACTCCCTTGAGAGTTAGGAAGGCTTAGGTGGAGTCAATTTGGCAAAGTGAGGGTGAATTGCCCCTTATTAGGGCACTTTGACCAAATTAGGGTTTAGGGCAAATTTGTCAAATTGGAGGCCCCATGATGGAGATTTTTGGTCCATTAGGTTCCTAGTACCCATATAAGGGTAGGGGCAGGGTTAATTTGGCATGGTGAGGCCAATTGACCTTAATTGAGTTAGTTTGACCAATTTAGGGTTAAGGTTGACTTTAATCAAATTGGCCTCTTAGGTCGACCCCAATGGGTTACTCATGCTTCAAGGAGACCCCTAATGGATTAGGGATGCTATGGTGGGTTCAAGGTTCAAGGTGGGGCCCTAAAGTCCAACCCTAGGCTTGTTATCTAAAATTTGCTATTTGCAGACCACTTGGGTTTTCTCCTTCTCACCTAAATTCACATGGTCTTGGGCTCTTCCAATGGTTTTGTCATGACCTAGTCATGACAAAACCAACTTAGGGGTCTAGCTGTTTGGGGGATGTTACAGCCTCCCGGGCTCGCCCCGCCCCAGCAGGGGGCGAGCCGGAGTGGCAGGCGGCCTCCCGGGCTCGCCCCGCCCCAGCACGGGGAGAGCTGGAGGCAGGCGGCCTCCCGGGATCGCCCTGCACCAGCAGAGGGGGAGAGACGGAGGTGGGAGGCCTACCGAGCATGCCCCACCCCAGCAGAGGGGGCGAGCTGGAGATGGGGGCCTCCCGGGCTCGCCCCGCCTCAGTAAGGTGGCGAGCGAGGGAGGCGGCCGACCCCCCACTTGCCCGGCTCCATGGGGTGGTCTGCATTTAGCGCCTCGGAATGGCGGGATTTGGCTGTTGGCAGGCCAAACTTGGGGGCACTTTCGTAATCTCGTAGGCCAGAATGTGGCTATTAGTAGACCAAGTCCAAAAAACTATAAATAGGACCAAGGGGGCACCATTTGGAGGGACTTCCTTTTGGGCTTCTCTCTCCCCAAGTTTCTTCATGTGGGTGAAGAGAGCCTCCAAAGGTGACCCAAGCTCAGCATTGGCTTGGGAGGGGAAGCGCTCTAAGATCTTCCGGGTGTGTGGTGGGACCTCCTCGCAGAGCCCTTGGTCCTGTTCCTAGTTTCCTAAGTCTTTGGCCTAGTGCTCTCCCTTGAGACAAGTAGGTGTGAGGTCACCCACTCTTTTTGGGACCTCGAACTCCACAGAGACCAAGTCTTATTATTAAGTCTTGATTTCAACATTTATGGTGCGGTGAGCGTGGAGAGTGACTAGCAGAAGAAAATCTCAAGCTGAGCTCTATGGCTGGAGGTGGAGGAGAAAGGTCCGGCCCGGGCCACTAGGAGTCGCCGGTGGCAATGGTGACGATGGAAATGTTTGAAGACTTCAAGAGGGAGGTCCTGCAGACCTTGCAACTAGCTTTTGCCGCGAGAGGCGAAGGAGAGAGAGGAGGCAGTCCGGAGTTCCCGACCTAGCGGATGGGCGAGAGCACTCCCGGCCAGTGATCTAGGAAGGAGGTGCCGGCGGGGGAAAGTGGGGAGGCATCCGGCCCCCACTCGCCCAGCATCCAAAGAGGGGGGGAGTGGGGAGGCATCTTTCCCCCACTCGCCCAGCCCCAAGGGGGCGAGTGGGGAGGTAGCTTTCCCCCACTCACCCAGCCCCAAGGGTGCGAGTGGGGAGGAAGCTTTCCCCTACTCGACCATCCCCAAGAGGTGGAGTGGGGAGGCGGCCCGCTCCCACTCACCTGGCCCAAAGTGGGGCGAGCGGGGTGGCATCTGGCCCTCACTCGCCCTGACCCAAAAGGGGTCGAGCAGAGGCGCTTTGGCGAGACCTCCCCAGGCGGCAGTTTTTTGGTAGTCCGGCAAGTGCGGAGGTCAGCGAGCCAACTCCGCGAGAGGGAGCCACCCTCCGAGCCAGGGAGGGAAGTCCCTTTTGTTAGTTGATCCTCTCAGCCCCGGTTCCAGAGGGGTTCAGAGGGCCGGAGAAGTCTTATTACTCCGGCAAGGATGACCCAGTCTTGCACCTACAGTGGTTCGAGGACATAGTCTCAGTCAGGCCTATGTAAGATGCCTTCTAGTGTCGGCTCTTTTCCACCACTCTGAAGGAGAAGGCAAGGGATTGGTTCCACCAGCTCCCCGTGGGGTCTATCAATGCCTTCGACGATCTATGCCAAAAATTCCTGTCGCGCTTCTCGACGTTGAAGAAGAGGAGGAAAGATGTCGAGGCACTCTTTAAGGTCAAGCAAGAGCCAAGGGAGTCACTGGCTCATTATGTGGATAAGTTCCAGGAAGAGGTCCTGCAAGTTCATGAGATGCCCAGGTTCACCCTCTAGCTCGCCTTCATAGTTGGGCTGCGAGAGGGCTTCTTCAAAATGAGGTTGAAGCGGAAGACCCCCTTATCCTTCGAGGAATTGATCGAAAGGATGGAGGAAGAAATTGAGAGTAAGGAGACAAACCCAGAATTAGCAAAAAGGTTGGCCCAGCTGAGTGAGCCGGAGGCAAGGCAGCACGGAGGGAGTGTGGAATATACAGAAAGGAAGTTTGACCATGGAAAGGGTAACTTCCAGGGGGAGAGGTCCGACCCCACATGGTAGAGGCAGGGACCGAAGGCACCCCCCCCCCCCCACCACCACCTCGGCAAGCCATGGCAATTGGCAGTGGCAGAAGGAGGAGAGCCAAGAAAGCAAAAAAGAAGAGAAAGAGGAGGGGATAGGGTGGTGTTACCCTACTGTGACTTCCACTAGGAGGAAGATCACGTGATGTTCGCCTGCCTTGAGTTTTTAGAAATGAGGTTGGCAAGGGTTCCGATGCAGCAACAGCAGCAACCGGAGGGGATCTAGGAAGACCATGCCTAGGAGTAGGAAACCAAGTTCTGGTTTCCATACATAGTTTTTTTTCTTTAAACCCATGTAGTATGATGGTTTACTTTCATACTTAGTTTTTTCTTGCGTATAATTTGATAACTAATGTGATGAAAAGTTTTCAAGGTACTTAGCCTTGATGCTGGCCCGCTGACCAGGCTCCCACCAAGCTGGCAGGGCCGGGGACCGCTCGGTGGCTGGAGTTTTTCAAGATGAAGTGCCCCGGATGATTCTGCTGCCGGGCTCTCACTAGCTGGTGGGTCAGGTTGATCTTGCGGAGAGGCTGGCAAGGTAACAAGTTTTTCATGCTGGAGTGCCCCGGATGATTCCGATGTCGGGCTCCCACTAGCCGGTGGGTCAAGTTGATCTCGCGGAGAGGATAACAAGGTAACATGTTTATCATGCTGGAGTGCCCTGGATGATTCCGCTCCCGAGCTCTCACTAGCCGGTGGGTCAGGTTGATCTCGCAGAGAGGCTGGCAAAGTAAAAAGTCTTTCGTGCTGGAGTGCCCCGGATGATTCCGCTGTCGGGCTCTCACTAGTCGGTGGGTCAGGTTGATCTCACGGAGAGGCTGGCAAGGTGACAATTTTTTCATGTTGGATTGCCCGGGATGATTTCGCTGTCGGGCTCTCACTAGCCGGTGGGTCAGGTTGATCTCGCGGAGAGGCTGTCAAGGTGATAAGTTTTTCATGTTGGAGTGCCCTGGATGATTCCGCTGTCGGCTCTCACTAGCCGGTGGGTCAAGTTGATCTCGCGGAGAGTCTGGCAAGGTAACAAGCAAATTTGGCGTAGGTTAGCCCCGATGCTGGCCCGCTGCTAGGCTCCCATCAAGCTGGCAGGGCCGAGGACCGCTCGGTGGCCGGAAGTTCTCAAAGCGGTTCTTCCCCCGTGGTGGCTCCGCTATCCGGGCTCTCGTTAGCCGGTGAGGTGGGAAGGCCTCTCGGGGAGGCTAAGTGTATTTCCCCCAGTGGCTCCGATAGCTGGGCTCTCGCTAGCTGGCAGGGCCGGAAGGCCTCTTGGGGATGCTAAGTGTTTTTGCCCCAAGGTGGCTCCGCTAGCCAGCGAGGTGGGAAGGCCTCTCGTGGAGGCTAAGTATTTTTACCCTAAGATGACTCCGCTAGTTGGGCTCTCGCTAGCCGGCGAGGTGGGAAGGCCTCTCGGGGAGGCTAAGTGTTTTCCCCAGAGGTGGCTCCGCTAGCCGGGCTCTCGCTAGATGGCGAGGTGGGAAGGCCTCTCTGGGATGGTAAGTGTTTTTCCCCCGAGGTGGCTCCGCTAGCCGGTAGGGTCGGAAGGGCTCTCGGGGTGGCTAAGTGTTTTTCCCCAAAGGTGGCTCCGCTTGTCGGGCTCTCGCTAACTAGCAGGGTCCTAAGGCCTCTCTGGGAGGCTAAGTGTTTTTCCCCCGAGGTGACTCCGCTAGATGGGCTCTCGCTAGCTGGCAATGTGGGAAGGCCTCTCGGGGAGGCTAAGCAATTTTCCCTGAGGGGGCTCCGCTAGCTGGGCTCTCGCTTGCCGGCTAGGTTGGAGGGCCTCTCAGGGAGGCTAAGTGTTTTTCCACCCGAGGTGGCTCCGCTAGCCGGGATCTCGCTAGCCGGCGAGGTGGGAAGGCCTTTCGGGGAGGCTAAGTGTTTTTCCCCTGAGATGGCTCCGCTAGCCGGGCTCACGCTAGCCGGAAGGCCTCTCGGAGAGGCTAAGTGTTTTTCGCCCGAGGTGGATCCGCTAGCCGGGCTCTCGCTAGCCGGAAGGATCGGAAGGCCTCTCCGGGAGGCTAAGTGTTTTTCCCCTAGGTGGCTCCGCTAACCGGGCTCTCACTCGGCGGAAGGGTCGGAAGGCCTCTCGGGGAGGCTAAGTGTTTTCCCCCGATGTGGCTCCGCTAGCCGGGATCTCGCAAGTCGGCGAGGTGGGATGGCCTCTCAGGGAGGCTAAGTGTTTTTCCCCCGAGGTGGCTCTTCTAGCCGGTCTCTCGCTAGCCTGCAGGGTCGGAAGGCCTCTCAAGGAGTATAAGTGTTTTTCCACTGAGGTGGCTCCGCTAGCCAGGATCTCAAAAGCCGGCGAGGAGGGAAGGCCTCTCGGGGAGGCTTAGTGTTTTTCCCCCGAGGTGGCTACGCTAGCCGGGCTCTCGCTAGCCGGCAGGGTCGGATGGCCTCTCGGGGAGGCTAAGTGTTTTTCCCCCTAGGTGGCTCCGCTAACCGGGCTCTCGCTAGCTGGCAGGGTCGGTAGGCCTCGCGGGGAGGCTAAGTATTTTTCCCCCTAGGTGGCTCCGCTAGTCGGGTTTTCGCTAGCCAGCGAGGTGGGAAGGCCTCTCGGGGAGGCTAAGTGTTTCTCCCCCGATATGGGGCCGCTAGCCGGGCTCTCGCTAGCCAGTACGGTCGGAAGGCCTCTCGGGGAGGCTAAGTGTTTTACCCCCGAGGTGGTTCCGCTAGCCGGGCTCTCGCTAGACGACAGGGTCGGAAGGTCTCTCGGGGAGGCTAATTGTTTTTCACTAGAGGTGGCTCCGCTAGCCGGGCTCTCCCTAGCCGGCAGAGTCGGAAGGCCTCTCGGGGAGGCTACACTATTAGAAAATTGACTTTTAGCCAGGGCAAATTACCGTGGCTAAAAGTCCAAAATCATGGCAAAAGACTTTTAGCCACGGACTGTCGTGGCAAATGGGCGTGGGCAATACAAGCGTGGCAAAAAAGTATTTGCCATGCTCTTTCAGTGGCAAATACCCTATTTCTATGACTTTTTGCCACGATTTTAGACTTTTAGCCACGATAATTTGACTGTTTGCCACGACAAATGGCCGTGGGCAATACGAGCGTGGCTAAAAGTCAATTTTCTAGTAGTGAGCTAAGTGTTTTTCCCCCGAGGTGGCTGCGCAAGCCAGGCTCTCACTAGATGGCAAGGTGGGAAGGCGTCTCGGGGAGGCTAAGCATTTTCCCTGAGGTGGCTCCGCTAGCTGGGATCTCGCTAGCCGGTGAGGTGGGAAGGCCTCTCGGGGAGGCTAAGTGTTTTTTTCCCCGAGATGGATCCGCTAGCCGGGCTCTCGCTAGCCGGCGGGGTTGGAAGGCCTCTCAGGGAGGCTAAGTGTTTTTACCCCGAGGTGGCTCCGCTAATCGGGCTCTCACTAGCCGGCGAGGTGGGAAGGCCTCTCGGGGAGGCTAAGTATTTTTCCCCCGAGGTGGCTCTCTTAGCCGGGCTCTCGCTAGCCGGCAGGGTCGGAAGGCCTCTTGGGGAGGCAAAGTGTTTTTCCCCTAAGGTGGCTCCGCTAGCCGCGCTCTCGCTAGCCGGCAAGGTGGGAAGGCCTCCCAGGGAGTCTAATTGTTTTTCCCCTAAGGTGGCTCCGCTATCCGGACTCTAGCTAGCCAGCAGGGTCAGAAGGCCTCTCGGGGAGGCTAAGTGTTTTTCCCCCGAGGTAGCTCCGCTAGCCGGGCTCTCGCTAGCTGGCAGGGCCGGAAGGCCTCTCATGGAGGCTAAGTGTTTTTTCCCGGAGGTGGCTCCGCTAGCCGGGCTCTCGCTAGTCGGCAGGGTCGGAAGGCCTCTCGGGGAGGCTAATTGTTTTTCCCCCGAGGTGGCTCCGCTTGCCGGGTTCTCGCTAGCTGGCAGGGCCGGAAGGCCTCTCGGGGAGGCTAAGTGTTTTTCCCCCGAAGTGGCTCCACTAGCCGGGCTCTCGCTAGCCGTCGAGGTGGGAAGGCCTCTAGGGGAGGCTAATTGTTTTCCCCCCAGAGATGGCTCCGCTAGCCGGACTTTCACTAGCCGGTAGGGCCGGAAGGACTCTCGGGGAGGCTAAGTGTTTTTCCCCCGAGGTGGCTTCGCTAGCTGGTCCCTTGCTAGCCGGCAGGATAGGAAGGCCTCTCGGGAAGGCTAAGTGTTTTCCCCCGAGGTGGCCCCGCTTGCCGGGATCTCGCTAGCCGGCAGGGTCGGAAGGCCTCTCAGGGAGGCTAACTGTCTTTCCCCCGAGGTGGCTCCGCTAGCCGGGCTCTCGCTAGCCGACAAGGCCAGAAGGCCTCTCGGGGAGGCTAAGTGTTTTCCCCCAAGGTGGATCCGCTAGCCGGGCTCTCGCTAGCCGGCTAGGTGGGAAGGCCTCTCGGGGAGGCTAAGTGTTTTTCCCCCGAGGTGGCTCCGCTAGTCGGGCTCTCGCTAGCCGGCAGGGTCGGAAGGCCTCTCTGGGAGGCTAAGTGTTTTTCCCCCGAGGTGGCTCCACTAGCTGGGCTCTCGCTAGCCGACGAGGTGGGAAGGCCTCTCGGGGAGGCTAAGTGTTTTTCCCCCGAGGTGGCTCCACTAGCCGGGCTCTCGCTAACCGGCAAGGTCGGAAGGCCTCTCGGGGAGGCTAGGCATTTTTCCCTCGATGAGGCTCTCGCTAGCTGGGTTCTCGCTAGCTGGCAGGGTCGGAAGGCCTCTCGGGGAGGATAAGTGTTTTTCCCCCGAGGTGGCTTCTCTAGCCGGGCTCTCGCTAGCTGGGCTCTGGCTAGCAGGCGAGGTTGGAAGCCCTCTCAGGGAGGTTAAGTGTTTTTCCCCCAAGGTGGCTCCGCTAGCGGGGCTCTCGCTAACCGTCAGGGTCAGAAGAGCTCTCGGGGAGGTTAAGTGATTTTCCCCCGAGGTGGCTCCGCTAGCCGGGTTCTAAGGAAGGCGCTTGCCGAATTGGCAGGGTTGGAATTTTCATTCTGAGCATGAGTCCCGCTCGAAAAGAGCAGGGATTATGTACAACCCTGTATTCGCCGAGTGGATCCCCGGGGCCCAAGGTGTCATTAGGCCCAATATCTTTTAAGAGGCACTACCCCAGGTAAGAGGGGCGGGTGAGCCGTCGGACGGGCTCAAGACCGAGGGGCGCATCCCCAGATTATTCCAAAGAGGGGGGAGAGCAGGGGAGGAGGGCGGCCTCCCGCTCGCCCAACCCAAGGAGGGAAGAGGGGGAGAGCCGGAGAGTAGAGGGGAGGAAGCCCCCCGGGCTCGCCCCGCCCCAGCAGGGGGCGAGCCGGAGGTAGGCGGACTCCCGGGCTCGACCCGCCCCAGCAGGGGGCGATCCGGAGGTAGGCGGCCTCCCGGGCTCCCCCCCAGCAGGGAGAGAGCTGGAGGCAGGCGGCATCCCGGGCTCGCCCCGACCCAGTAGGGGGTGAGCCAGAGAGGCAGGCGGCCTCCCGAGCTCGCCCAGCCCCAGCAGGGGGCGAGCCGGAGGCAGGCGGCCTCCCGGCTCACCCCGCTCCAGTAAGGGGCGAGCCGGAGAGGCAGGCAACCTCCCGAGCTCGCCCTGCCCCAGCAGAGGTGGCGAGCCGGAGGAAGGCGGCATCCCGGGCTCGCCCCACCCCAACAGATGGGGCGAACCAAGGCAGGAGGCTTCTCGGGCTCGCCACGCCCAAGCAGGGGGTGAGCCGGAGAGGCAGACGGCCTCCCGGGCTCGCCCCGGCCCAGTAGGGGGAGAGCCGGAGGCAGGCGGCCTCCCGGGCTCGCCCCGCCCCAGCAGAGGGGGAGAGCCGAAGATGGACGGCCTCCCGGGCCCGCCACGCCCCAGCAGAGGGGACGAACAGGAGGTGGGAGTCCTCCCGGGCTCGCTCCACCTCAATAAGGTGGCAAGCGAGGGAGGCGGCCAACCCCCTGCTCGCCCGGCTCCATGGGGCGGTCTGCATTTAGCACCTCGGAATGGAGGGATTTGGCTGTTGGCAGGCCAGACTTGGGGGCACTTTCGTAATATCGTAGGCCAGAATGTTGCTATTAGCAGACTAAGTCCAAAAAACTATTAATAGGACAAAGGGGGAACCATTTGGAGGGACTTTCTTGTGGGCTTCTCTCTCCCCAGGTTTCTTCAATTGGGTGAAGAGAGCCTCCAAAGGTGCCTCAAGCTCAGCATTAGCTTTGGAGGGGAAGCACTCTAAGATCTTTCGGGTGTGTGGTGGGACCTCCTCGCTGAGCCCTTGGTCCTGTTCCTAGTTTCCTAAGTCTTCGTCCTAGTGCTCTCCCTCGAGAGAAGTAGATGTGAGGTCACCCCCTCTTTTGGGGACCCTGAACTCCACAGAGAAGAAGTCATGTTCTCAAGTCTTGGTTTCAACACTTACAAACATGGATACTAATAATGATTTGTTAACATATACTCTTAAAAGTTCACGAGTACACCCCCTTAAATTTTGAGGATAATTGGAACATAGCTTGATCAGTTCCATCTATGTTAAGAACTGGATAAGTTGTTGAGTTGAAATGATTAATTACCCGGACGAACGGAAGGAAAAAGAATTTGAACGTGTGAAGAAACTTTATAGAGGCGTTGTCTACCCTTACAAACAAGAGCTTTAGTCACCGAAGAAATGGTGTATTGCGGAATGTATATTTCCCCGGAATGAGGAAAGACAGGTTCTGTGATATACGGTGAGTTCTGTCGACTGGTGAAGGCCAAGTGCAGGAGTCTTTGGGGAACTACCACACTCACTGCCCATGTTAGACTGGATGCTCGAGGATATAATTATGGATTTCATACACAGGTTACCACATCCTCACCCCGGGCCGGAAGGACGCTCCCGTTGGTGTTCGATGGGATTTGTTGAGCTATTTAGCCATTATCATAGTGTGCTCAGGATGATCGTGTCAGATTAGGATGGACGAGTTACGTCCAAGAAGGGAAGATCAGTCGAGGCTTATCTGCGCTCCTGGTTGACGTTCAGCACAGCTTTCCACCCTCAGAGGGACGGAGGCACAGGATTCCATTATCTTGGACCCAGGATAAGAATTTATAGACACTCGACTCTGAATTTGTGGAGGACACGGATGCCAGGTGTGACTGATTCGTGTTAGGATGGTAGAAGCCCAGAACAGGCAGGCCAAGTATTACGATGCGCGGCATCGTGCTGCAGAGATTCAGGTTGGAGACCGGGGGTCCCTGAAGATACGTCTAATGCATGGAGTCTCGTGGGTACCCAGGCGGAAGAAGCTCAGTCTAAGATAAATAGGGCTCTACAGGATCCTGGATTGGATCGGCCAGTTGGCTTATAGATAGAGCCACCGCTGGAGGTAGCGGGTTTGCATGACGTCTTCCACGTCTCCTCCCTTAGTAAGGTTCTACTACGGCCAGAGCACCAGATATCTATTACGGATGGGCCAGTAACTTCTGACCGATCATTTTGCGCGAAGCCAGTCAGGATAGATGGTACGAAGATGCGGGTCTTGCGGTGTAAGAAGGTTCTGTAAGTAAAAATCATGTGGTAAAATCATGGACAGGAGGAGAAAACCTGGGAGCCGTGAGAACTGATGTAGCAGAGATAGTCGGTGCTCTTCGATTCAGGAATAAATTAAACTATTAGGGGATGTTACGTTCGGTCACTCTCGGTGAAAATTCCGCAAGCCTAACCTGAATTTTGAGGACGATTTTTTTTTTGTTTATTGGGATTTGTAACATCCCCCAAATAACTAGACCCCTAGAGTGGTTTTGTCATGACTAGGTCATGACAAAACCCTAGGAAGCTTGAAGAGATCACTTGGGCTTAGATTTGAAGGGGAAGAGCACCTTGGTCTGCAAATAGCAATTTCCAATTATCAAGCTTAGGGTTGGAATTTAGGCCCTCACCTTGGTCCTTTGACCCCAACATAACATCCCTAACCCATTAGGGGTCCCATAGAGCACTAAGGACCCATTGGGTTCAACCAAAGTGGTCAAGTTGACCAAAGTCAACCATAACCTTAAATTGGTCAAAGTAGCCTAATTAGGGTCAATTGACATCCACCTTGCCAAATTGACCTTGCCCCTGCCCTTATAAGGACATTAGGTACCTAATGGATCAAAAAGCCCCATCATGGGGCCACCAGTTTGGCCAATTTGACCTAAGTCAACTCTAGCCCTGTTTTAGTCAAATTGCCCTATTGTGGGTCAATTAGCCTCCACCTTGCCAAATTGACCCTACCTAGACCTTCATAACCCTTAGGGGAGGCCAATGGGTCACTAGCCAGCCATTGGGGCCAACCCAAATGATCAAATTGAACAAAGTCAACTCCACCCTAAATTTAGGTCAAAATAACCTATTTTGACTTAATCAAGCCCAATCCACTTGGGCTAGACCCAATTGAGGTGGTCCACTAGCTAATGGGGTTGGGAGTTACTGTAATTGCCATTCAATTTTAGAGAATTCGACCAGGAGAGAGAAAATACCATTTCCCCAAAAATGGAGGAGAGAGAAAGTGAGTAATGGTATTCATGGCCAAGGGAGGCCAATTGATCTCCCAATTGACGGGGATTCATCTCCTCTGGATGTTACCAGAATTTTAGGGGGTTTTCCAACCCACATGGGGGCTGAATTTAGAGGGTTTCACCATGGCCGAAATTAGGCTTAATGGCCATTAATGGTGGAATCAAGGTGGTGGCTCCTCCTCTCCCCAAATTGATCCTTTTAATAGCTTCAAAGGACTGAGAGGCACGACAAATGTGGGCCCTTGGCTCACTGGAGAAGATGAAGGGATGCCCCATATTTTTGATTTAGGATCTGTGCAGAGATCATGTGTTGGTTTAATTAATATTCGTATTTTTGTCCCTTTACTGGCAGCTGATAGAAATAAATACTAAAAATACTTAGGACCTCCTTATGGAAAAGTGTTTAACACCAAACCTGTAGCCCTTGGGGTCTACTTTATTTTAAAATTTGTTTCACACCATTTGGGTCAGTGGTTTGACCTCAGCACTCAAAATGGTGCAACATGTACAAAGGGGTGACTAGAACTTGATTTGAGTGCCCCCACTAAACCAGCCATCCAAATGTTCTGAAATTTGTAACATCGACTACATATACCCACACCCTTAACATATCCAAAAATTAGACTTTTTGGAGGACCTGTTTCTATGGTTTTTGCAAACATTTAATAATTCATATATAAATTAATTTTAGGGTGTAATGACATCCAAACCTTTCCAAATTTTAGTTGGTAGTCCTTAGGGTCCTTATATGGCTCGGGTAAAAAATTCATCCCATTTGGGATTGATTTGGTTGGGTAATTAATTAACCCAAGATTTGTCAAACTAAAGGTTAAAAGATCAAAAGTGCACTTGTTGGGTTGAAGGGTCAAACCTCATCCAAAAGTGATGAAACCTTTTCCATGAACTTAATATCACATAAAACACAACCACCAATGATTTGGCATGGATGTGCCCTATGACCCTAGTTCAAACCTTAGGGTTGAATTTTGAACCCATTGAAGGACATAGGGTCATATGTCCTCGGATTGACTTGGAATTTTGTATAAAGGTTCATTGGGTGGTATTAAGCCCTAGGTAATTTATCTGGGATTTTTAGAGACATTTAGTCTCTCTGAATTAGTTAAAAATCTATTAGGGAACTTTCCTATAGGAGGAATCAACATGCTCATTTTACCTTGTTTGTTGATGAAAGTTTGGTAGTGCTCATATGATCATGATATAAATCTCTGATAATTTTTGTGTGAATTTTGGATTGATTGAATTAGTACTTCATTCACAAGTCAACTATTTTGCCCAAAGATTATGATAAATAAATAAGGGCCTAATATTCTCTAGAAAATTTTGAAACTTGGTAATAGGACATTTTAGGGCATTAGATAGCTCTGTGAATTTTTTTATGATTTTTGGTAGTATTTATCAGTAGGTTACTTCACAATGTGCCCTAGTTTGGAATTTCTTGAAATATTTATTTATGTGACTAAATGGTTTTGAAAAATTATAAAACTCAGTCAGTTAACTTTTCCCAGCATTATAGAGGTCTGGTAATTTTACCATAATTTATGGATAAGTATTTTTGGCGGTTCCTTCATTAGCCTCCAATTTTGGATAATTATTCAATATTATAATTAGAGGCCAATACCTTACTGTAAAATTATGACATTCTGTATTTGATGTTATTTTGATATCATAGATTTTCCATAAATTTGTGTAGGACATATCATAAGATCTTACACTTCTTGTTCAATTTCATATTTGGCCAATTTTGGAGAAATTATAGTAAATGCCAAATAAATAACGAAAATTATGACCTTCTAGATTTAGTCTTATAATATCATGATAGACTCCCAGTAATAATCTTGGGTCATTCAAATGATTATTCGGAGTACCTCCTCTCATGCAACTCATATAGCTCAATTGGTCTGCGTGTAGTAAAATTGTAAAACTTGAGTAACTTGTAGACCATTAGGTGGGAATGGAAAGTAGATGGTGTACCTAGTCTGGTTGAGAAGATTTGAGGTTACCAATAGGATTCTATATGTATAGTGTGCCTGATAAGCTTAGGGGCAAGGTTGTGCTCGGGATCGACGAAAGATCGTCTTTCCCCTTAGAGGGTCATAAAATACTTAGGGTAATCCAAGTGTAATGATAATAAGGGTATTCTTATGGGTAGTTACCAATAACATTAAGTGTCTTGAGAAAGGGAGGTTTGGGCTATCATCCTATCGTACCTCCTAGTACCGCTGCGAGCCCCTCACAGGGTAGACCTCGAGAAGTCCAAGATTGACCCTAAAATTGTAGGCTTGGTGGTTGTAGGAGCGGAGGGGTTGGTCCGGCGAGCCGGTGGCTTAGAAAGTTATGGTGACGGGCGGGTTAGCCCTGGGAGCTTATGGCTTAGAGATAGATTGTAATCATAATTGCATGTGCATAAAGGTGGTGGGTCTTCGATATTGACGGTCGTTCACACCGACGTCGGTACGCTAACACGACATGTGTGGATTTGCACTTAGCCATGAAAAGTCTGGTGGTCCAACCAGTAAGAGTACGCAGGTGCTCCGCAGTTTTGCATTGAGGCGTACGATAGGTCTAAGTTAGGTTGTGTGAATACCAACCTAGAGATGGGCAAGGCCCAACCCACCGCTTCTGTTTGCCACTACGGGGGTATCTTGGGAGTCTTGATAGCTCCAAAAAGGGGGAACTAAAGGTCTGTGCGCATAGAGTCGAAGTGTGTGAGTTGCACTTATGTGAACATAGCATAAACTGCATAACTCTACATGTCCTGGCATAAGCATTGCATTTAAACCACTACCCCTATCGTATAAATTGGATATGGGACTTTTTATATGATAGGCCTTGCTAAATGACCCCTTGGTCTATAGGTTTGTATGGGCATTCCTATAAATCAATGGTTACTTTTCTATTATATACTTGTCTTTACATATTTATGTTACTTGTTCTTTACCCTATTTTATTTAATACTTTGATTATCTATATACACATGTGTAGTAGTAGACATTTCTTGTAGACAAGATCCATCGTCCCCTGCATTATTTTATACCCCTTACTGTCCTCTACTTCATCCTCCCGCACGGTGCCTAGGAGCCATTGGGGGATGTGTGGTGGGAAACGAGGCTTAGTATTTTTGACTAACGGTCAGTGAACTATATATTATTTTAGGGGATCGAGGAGGCGCAACAACACTAGAGGCCGGTGGAGATGGAGGCAGGCCAGTCTAGTACCGGAGCACCAATTTCAGGATCAGTGAGTGATTAGTAGTTTTCTTCCGCGAGTGAACTTGTAGTGAGAACATGATGTACATGGCATGAGCCCTTTATTATTGTTATCTTTGTTTCAGTTATTATCTGTGGACATTTACCATTTATGATTTTATATTTCATGTGATGTGGACTTGTGTTTCTCTATATGTTCAAATATACTATTTCTTCTTTTATGATCGATATGGTCAGCAAGATAGGCATTTTGTAGTGACGACCTTCCCAAGTGTTGGTGTCACCGCAATGCGGCAGTTCTGGACATAAGACCCAGTTTTGTAGCAAAAAAATGGGGTCTTACAAGTGGTTTGTTGGATATTACACTTGTTTTCTCTAATCTCTAGAATCTAAACAAAAAAGGAGTTTACTGTCACTAACGCTGAGCGGTAACTCCTACCATTGGCGGTAGCAACAGTGACTCCATATATTTTGCTTTCTATAATACTATTTCGTAAAAGCATAAGGCACTATTCTGAGAGAAATATTAAGTAAAATATATTCAACATATTTGTATAATTGCACTTAAGCACGAAAAGTTTTTTAATCCTTATTCACCCCCCTCCCTCTAAGGGCGCCTACAGATCCAACAACTCAAGCTTCTGTGTCGAATACAATTTGACGTTGCGTGGACTTCAATTGATACTTCGACTGCTAGTCGGAGTTATCCTTACTTCTACTCGAAGTTACTTTGACTTGAAATCGAAGCTGCGTCGACTTCTAATCGACGCAGAATTGACTCAACTGAATTTTTTTTGAACTCTTTTGGACTTGTCTTTGACACCCTAATATGAGTGTCATCCTACAACATCTAAGACCATATTATCCTAGATGATGAAATTACTTTAACATAATTTGTAAGATAAATCCAGAGGATGTTTTTCCCAACATAAATATCTCAAGATATTATAACACCGTGGAATGGAACAAACATGAAGAACAGGAGAGGAAGAGGAGGGGTCACATGAAGAGGTATCCTAATGGAACACCTCTTCCTACCAAATAAATCCATAAACCACTAGGCTATGTTGAAAGGCAAAGGAGGAAAGGTTCTAGTGATACTGATTAGAAATCAAATCATGATAATGGAAAGTTGACACTCTTGGGTTTATGATATCGTGATTAAACACTCTAATGTAAACATTGTTCTGATTTAGTATAAAATGGAATGTATACATTATGCTTTGTGTCAATTCTATTTATTATAATGGACATGTGTTTATATTTGTATAAGGTTCTGACATCTTTAGCTAGAGTGAGATTGTTGGGAATATTTACCACAAGATTGCTAATTTGAAGAAGGCCTTATGATAACAATAAACACATCACGTATTTGATATTCTATTTTAGTTTTGATGTGTAGGTATAACTAAAGTGCATGGCTAATGTAGGGTTAGGCTTATAGTCAATCAAATAATGTTATGCGTATGTAATCCCTCATGCAAAACATATGTTGACTTATGTTTTAACATTATATTATACTTCTCACTATCAAGGAAAAGTCACTTGGAAAAGGTTTGGATAAGAAGCTACAAAGATAAATAATAGGTTGGATTAAGCCTGAAATTGGCTAAAGCAAATATCAGCTAGATGGTCTAGATGACCAGGATTCTATGTCGTCTAGACCGCAACTGTGTCGGCTATAAGTTCTCGACAATAGAAAATAATATGTTGTCTAGATCATTGTTGTATCAGCTAGAAGATCTCTACAACAATGTTTTATGTCGGTTATACAGCCAATATCAACTAGAAGAGCTATTAACCAGAAGGCATATATCGACTAGAAGGCCTATATCGACTAGAAGGCTTATTTTGACTAAAAGAGCAATATCGACTAGAAGCCCTATATCAACTAGAAGGCATATATCATATAGAAGAGTATATTGTCAAGAAGATTCTTATATTTACAAGGCATGGGAATAAAGCCAGATATTATGCCTTAAGTTTATATTCATTTTTAACTACAATATTTAATGAACCAATCAGAGGATTTCTTCTAGAAGTTCGTAATTAATAAATCATTCTTGATTTATGGTCGTCAGTTGATGGGTCTATATAAAGGCCCCGGGGGTTCTCAATTAAGACAAGGAATTTAATTCAAACTTTAGAATCTTTTACGATTCATCTGCATCCTTCTCAAGAACACAATTTCATTGGAGGGAGAACCAAAATTTCTCATGGAAGAACCCTAAGGTGCTACTTTTAAAAGTTCTCATGTTTTTCTTGCAAGGTCTTCAAAGCCTGAACAATCAAGAATTTATTCAGCATATTGCTCAAGTTCTACTTAACAATTCAAAATCTCCTTGAAAATTATTGAGTAATAAGATTTTTTTCTGCAAGAAGAGTTTGTTTAATCAAGATCTTATTTCCCAAGAATTTTATCTTAAGATTTGTTCAAGAAGGAAGAAGCCACTCTGCAGTTCTTCAACAGAAGACTCATGTCATTCATCTATTTATCTTTTTTAGTCTATATTGTAAAGCAAATAGTAAAATTATAAACTGATTGTTGTAGGATCTTAAGAGATCTGAGTGGTAGGGCTTTTTGTGTGAGCCTGAGTTGTAGGGTTATTGAACTTGAGTGTTAGGATTCTTGTGAGAATTTGAGATTATTGTGGGATTCCTTTGGGAATCTGAGTGTAGGATTGTGAAAAGGTTTTGAGTGTAGATCTCTTGTTATAGAGATTGATGTAGAGCTTTGGTGGCCTGAGTATAAGTCTTGAAGAAGAAGACTGAGATTTGGAGGAGTTTACCTAGTCTAGAACATTGCTATTGATAAATAGTAAAATATACGTATTTTTAGTATAGTTATTTGTATAGATTTAATTAATATTGTGAATTTTCTAGGTTAAATAATGAATAAATTGCTTGTTTTCATTATTTCCTTACTAACTAGTATTATTTTTGTTTTTGCAGATTTTGGCAATTTTTTGTCAAGTCACGCCCGTGACCCTGAGTCATGCCCGTGACCAAGGGCGTGTAATTTTAAAATGCCAACTTTCCAGTTGTCGGCCGTTTTCAGGCGAAATCCCAATGAATTGACTAAGTCACACCCGTGACTCTTCTGGTCACGCCCGTGACATTTCGAATCACGCCTGTGTACTCCTGGTCAAGATGAATAGGCCGCGCGATCAAGTCGAATCGGCCTGATTTCACGACGAATCAAGTCATGCCCGTGTCAAAATTTGTCACGCCCGTGTTCCGCCAATCAGCCAGCGTGGCACGCCCAATGTCACGACACATGTTGCTGACGTCTGCCGCCAATAGTAATGCCCGTGACATTCCATGTCACTCCCGTGACACCTCAAGTCATGCCCGTGTACTGCCATATTTGATGGAGGATCCTTCGAGAAGACGGTCGTTACAGCCGAGCAAATGCCACGTCCTAGGTCACGGCCGTGACATCCAAGTCACGCCCGTGACCCAGGGCGTGTAATAATAAATTTTTGCCTATAAATAGAGGGGCTCGACTGAAGGAATTTCCATCAAGAATTTCATGTGTTATCTAGCTTCTGGGGTAGTTTAGGACTTGTATTTGAGTTATTTTCTGCATTTATAAGTAGCCACTTTCTCTTTCCTAGTCTTATTGTAATCTTCATTTTGCTAATAAAATAGTTTGTTTTCTTACCTCAACTTTGTCTTATAATGTTTTGAAGTAGTCTCTGAGTGATGTTTTCCAAACCCTATTTTGGGTTTTGAGTGTGTAACACTCTTTTCAGTTTTAATTTTAAGTCTTTATATAACTGTTTATACCACCCCCATCTCGGATGAGAGGCTAATTTTCTTTAGCGCTTGATTAAGATGGTTGGGACGGATATTATTTCTGCTTTTATATAAGTATTTCATTTCTATACCACCCCTGCCCCGGATGAGAGGCTAAAAACTTTTTAGCGCTTGATTAAGATGGTTGGAATGGATACTATTTCTATTTTTATATAAGTCTTCTTACACTTTCTCTCACGCTTATATCCGCTCAAATTATTTAACATGTATTTTCTAAGCACTTATGTCGTCTCCATTCTGATGAGTGGCTAATTTCCTTTAGCGCACAATGTCGAAGAGCATTGGGACAAATAAATAGTTTTCTAAAAAAAATAAAACATCTCTTTCTAAAATAATTAACGAGCTTAAGGTTTACCCGAGAATAACGTTGAGTGGAGCCATATAATTGATGTGTTGTTTTCATTTCCATTATTCCGATAAAATAATAGTTCGCTCCTCAAAGTAGCTATAATCAACACAATCCGCAGAAATATAAGACCCCGATATTTTCTAAAACAAAATATCATGTATTACTCACGATAAGGTATACTTGCCTTTATCAAATGATTAGTTTGGATTAAAATTTAAACAAAAGCTTTTCAAACCAATTTAGTGCAAAACTCTCCTTTTCGATTCTAAAAATCAATAGAATTCGGTGTTGTAACCGGGGCATAATCGTCAATACTTCGAAAAAAGAAAAGACCGTTCTATCTTTCGATAGGATAACAGTTAGTTTCTCAAATTAGAAGTACTTGCGAAACTCCTCGAAAACACCTGCCTAATTATCAGCTCATCATATAAAGGTTGTGCAAACCATAAAAAGAAGACAATCCAAATATTAATCACCAAGTTTTTTACGCCGTTGCCGGGGAGCTCGTGTTGTTATTTTGAAAAAAGGAATTACTAGTAATTTTATTATATATATTAAAAATATATAATATAAAAAAAATAATTATAATAAATAAATAAAAAATAGAAAAAGCCAAAAAAATATAATAATTTTTATTATTAGTATATGACTCGAGGAAACTCCTCGGATGATTCGAATATTTCTTTTGACCCCGAAATTGAGCGCACCCTTCGTGAGCGCCTTCGTCTTCGTGATCAAAACTTACTCGAATTTCCCGAAGAGTCTATCGGAGATACTTATGCTGAAGCTATGGCCGATCAAATTCCAGATGCAGCCCCACCACGGACCATGGCATATTATGTTAGGCCAAATTTGGAAGATACCGGATCGAGTATTATACGCCTAATAGTGGCTAATAAAAATTTTGAAATAAAATCTAGCATCATTCAAATGTTACAACAGTCAGTCCAATTTGATGGTTTGTCGGATGAGGATCCGAATTTACACCTTTCTAGTTTTTTGGAAATATGCGATACCTTTAAAATTAATGGCGTTACTGACTACACTATTCGTTTACGCTTATTTCCATTTTCACTGCGGACAAAGGCCAATGCATGGTTAAGTTCTCTCCCTAGAGGATCCATAACTAAGTGGGCACAATTGACGGAGAAATTTCTCACAATATATTTTCCCCCGTCTAAAATTGCTAAACTACGCACATATATCGCCTCCTTCATTCAATTCGATTTTGAGTCTCTCTACGAGACTTGGGAGCATTTTAAGGAGTTCTTGCGTAGGTGTCCTCATCACGCACTACCGTCTTAGCTGTAGGTCCAGACGTTTTATAATGGTTTGAATTTCTCAACACGACAGATGATCGATGCAACCGCCGGGGGAACATTAAACAACAAAACCCCGGAGGCCGCACAAGCTCTGTTCAAAGAAATGGCCATGAACGCCTATCAGTGAAATGTGCCTAGATCACGACCTACTAAACCAACTGGGATATATGAAGTGGATGCCACTTATCACTTAGACTCTCAAGTCGAAAGGTTAAGTAAGTAAGTGGCAGAGATGACTGCTTCCTCCTCCACTCCGGCTTGGCTTAATAATAATAATAATAATAATAATAATAATAATTTTGTCGAAGAAACTGTAGATAACCTAGGCAACCTAGTTAGGCCCCCCTTCAACCCTAATAACAATCTGTATAGTAATAATTATAATCCGGGTTGGAGGAATAACCCAAATTTCTCCTGGAGCAATCCCAACAATTCTCAAAGGCCCCCAATTGTGAATCCGCAAGTATTTCCGAAAGGATTCCAGCCTCCACCTCCAAAACCTTCTCCGCTCGAAGATATTTTTGTTAAATACTTCGCGTCCACCGATTCAAATATCCGGAATATTACCAGATCGATTAAAAACTTGGAAAATCAGGTTGGACAGCTGGCAATGATGGTCTTTGAGCGGCCATATGGAGCTATACCAGGGAACACGGAGCCGAACCCTAGAGAAAATGCCAACGCCATAAACCTTCGCAGTGGAAAGGAGGTAACCTCCCCAAAATGGGTTGAGCCCAAGGTACATATTTCGACACCGACCCCTCCACCCTTTCTCTCGATAGATAATTCAACGAGTTTTTCGATTGTGTCGAACATTTTTAGCCCGTCCCTCCCATATCCCTCAAAAATAAACAACGTGCGGAATGATGAGCATTATAAATTTTTTTACAAATTTTAAAACAAATCCACATCAATTTTCCTTTCTGCGAGGCACTCTCCCAAATGTCGAAATACGCGAAATATCTTAAAGAGTTGCTTTCTAATAAAAAGCGACTTGAAGATGTTTCATGTGTTTCCCTTAACGCGGAATGCTCGGCTGTTCTCCTTAATAAATTGCCGCCAAAACTGAATGACCCTGGATGATTCTCCATCCCGTGCCTCTTCGGCAATATGTTAATAAAGTACGCTCTAGCGGACTTAAGCGGTAGCATCAATTTGATGCCTTTCTCCCTTTTCAAAGAACTCGATTTGGGTGTCCCAAGCCAGACAAAGATGAGCATCCAACTCGCGGATCGCTCGGTAAAGTACATGATAGGTTTAGTGGAGGATGTTCTGGTCAAGGTCGACAAGTTTATCTTCCTGGTAGACTTTGTCATCCTAGACATGGAGGAGGACGCTGAGGTGCCTATCATTCTCGGTCGCCCCTTCCTCGCAACCTCCCGCGCGTTAATCGATGTTAGTAACGGTCGCCTACTCCTTCGCGTCGGAGACGATGAAGTGACTTTACATATTAATCCCTCCATGCGGAACTCACTATCGAATGATGATTCCAGTTATAACTTGGAAACCGAAGAGGAATGTTCTTCGCTTACATAATTTCTCTCTTTAGCACAGGATAATTCGAATTTGGCGAATCTATCTTGTCTCGACGACATGCCGACAGATTCTCCATTCGAACCCTTCGATCCAGTTAGTATCTCTTCCACTTTAAGTGATTCGGAGACCTGTAAATTAGTCGAAGTCTTAAACAAGCACCGCCGTGCATTTGCATGGCAAATTTCAGATATCAGGGGAATCAACCCCTCATTCTGCACCCACAAATTTTTCTTAAAGATAACCCCCAAAGAACTATTCAACCTCAACGACGTCTTAACCCGAACATGCGGGAAGTCGTTAAGACTGAAATCATAAAACTCCTCGAAGCAGGGATTACCTATCCTATATCCGACAGTATGTGGGTAAGCCCCGTACAAGTTGTCCCTAAAAAAGGCGGTATAACGGTCGTGGCAAACATGAAGAACGAATTGATCCCAACTCATACTATTACGGGTTGGAGGGTGTGCATCGACTATCGAAAACTAAATGATGCCACCAGAAAGGATCACTTCTCGTTACGGTTTATTGATCAAATCCTGGAGCGTCTCTCAGGTCATCCTTTTGATTGCTTTCTTGATGGTCTCTCGGGATTTTTCCAAATCCCTATTTCTCCCGAAGACCAAGAAAAAACAACTTTTACTTGCCCATTCGGCACCTTCGCATATCGAAGGATGCCATTTGGCCTCAGCAACGCGCCAACTACATTCCAAAGATGTATGCTGGCGATATTTGGCGAGCTTGTAGAAGATATAATGGAAGTCTTTATGGATGACTTCTCTGTCTTTGGAAACTCTTTTCAAAACTGTCTGACAAATTTAGATAGAGTTCTCCAGCGGTGTGAAGAGACAAACTTTGTTTTAAACTGGGAGAAATGCAACTTCATGATCCGAGAGGGTTTAGTCCTCAGCCATAAGATTTCTTCCAAGAGGATGGAGGTCGATAAGGCTAAAGTTGCCATAATTGAACAACTTTCCATACCTTCGAACGTAAAATCTATTCGAAGTTTTCTCGGCCATGCGGGTTTTTACAGGCGGTTTATACAAGATTTTTCTAAAATAACGAAACAGCTAACCCACCTCCTGGAGAAGGATTCTCTATTTATTTTTGATACTGCCTGCGTAGAGGCATTTAATTTTATAAATCAACAAACTTATCAACTCTCCCATTCTGGTGGAGCTAGATTGGTCCCTTCCATTCGAAATCATGTGCGACGCAAGCGATATTGCGGTAGGAGCCGTATTAGGCCAACGCATTAATAAATATTTTCATCCAATCAATTACGTTTCTCGCACGCTCACAACCGCACAGGCTAACTACACGACAACGGAAAACGAACTTCTTGCCGTCGTATTTGCCTTTGATAAGTTCAGGCCCTACGTAACACTTTCACAAGTAATCATTTTTATTGACCACTCCGCCATAAAATATCTTTTAGCTAAAATAGATGCCAAGCCCCGCCTGCTTCGATGGCTCCTCCTTTTACAGGAATTTGATTTAGAGATCCGGGATAAGAAAGGGGATGAAAATTTGGCAGTCGACCACCTCTCACGTTTAGAAAACCCCACCGCAGAAGCGCTCCTCGAACCCGAAATAGACGATCGATTTCCTGAGGAGCGCCTCTTAATTATAAATAATATAAAAACTTCTTCCACCCCTTGGTTCGCAGATTACACGAACTATTTAGTCGCGCGGGTCATTCCATTAGATTTTTTGACTCAGCAAAAGAAGAAATTCTTTTCTGACTTGAAAAATTACTTTTGGGATGACCACTTTCTCTTTCGCGTCTGCGCAGACCAAGTGATACGAAGATGTGTTTCAAGCGAGGAGGGTGCATAAATATTGCGACACTGCCATGAGGGGCTGGCTGGGGGGCATTTTCAAGCCAACCAGACCGCGCGGAAAGCGTTAGCGACAGGCTTTTATTGGCCCACTGTCTTTAAAGATGCTCACACATTTGTGATTAAATGCAATAGCTGCCAGCGGCCGGGTAACATCTCTCGTCGTGACAAGATGCCCCAAAACCTTTTTCTCGAATGCGAAATCTTCGATTTGTGGGGCATACATTTTATAGGCCCCCTACCTTCTTCTTTTAATAATTGCTATATTTTAGTGGCGGTCGACTACGTCTCTAGGTGGGCGGAAGCGCAAGCTCTGCCCACCAATGACGCGAGACTCATCGTCCATTTTCTGAAAAAACTTTTTTCTAGCTTCGGCACGCCCCGCGCAATAGTAAGTGATCGGGGTACGCACTTCTGCAATGCCCAATTTACAAAAATTTTATCTAAATACGGTGTCACGCTCAAGCTCGCCACCGCCTATCACCCCCAAATGAGCGGCCAAGTAGAGGAAGTAAATCGCGAGATTAAACTCATTTTGGAGGAAACTTTTTCTTTAAATAGGAAAGATTGGTCCTTAAAACTCGATGACGCACTGTGGGCGTATCGTACGATGTACAAGACCTCTATCATTGTACGCTCTATCTATTAGTCTACAGCAAAGCGTGCCATTTACCGGTAGAGTTAGAACACCGCGCTTTTTGGGCCTTAAAATTTTTAAATCTCGATTCGAACTTAGCCTCTGTGAATAGGAAATTCCAACTAAATGAACTTGATGAATGGCATGCGAACTCTTATGAGAGTAGTAAATTTTATAAGGAGCGTTCTAAGTTCTACCATGATCGCAAAATAAAATTTCCCAAAACATTTATGCTGGGCGATCTTGTCCTTCATTATAATTCCCGCCTTCGAATTTTTCAGGTTAAGCTAAAATCCCGATGGTCCGGCCCATTTAAAGTCAAAGAGGTTTGGCCATATGGGACCGTTCTTATTTCCCACCCCGAAAAAGGCGAATTCAAAGTCAATGAGCATCGTTTAAAACTTTATATTGTGGGCGATCTAGTGGGCGATACTATCGAATCCTTAACCTTCCCCAATTTAATATCTCACCATGCCAAATTCGTCAAGCTACGAGACGGTAAACAAAGCGCTTGTGGGAGGCACCCCATATTTATCTAATATTTTATTACGTTTTGTTCTTCTATATGTTTTTGTAGGTGTTCTAACTGCCTCGCTAGCTTTAATTCAGGGAAGCCGTTTTGCTCCCTCTTTCCTTTAGTCCATACTGCACTTTTATTTTCTCTTCTTCCTACTTACATTACAACATTGGGGACAATGTTGGATTTTTAGTATGGGGGGGGGGGGGTTACCGTTTTCATTTAAACAAACAAAAAGTTTCAAAAAAATATTTTATTTCATAATTACCAAAACTTAGAAAAATTACCAAAACTTAGAAAAAATCCAACAAAAAAAATTCAAAAACAAAAGAAAATTATACTTTTCCCTGTTTTATTTTGCATTTTATTTTGCTTACCTTTGTAAATATAAACTTAAACAAAACTACAAAAAAACAAAAATAAAAAATGCAAAAATCAAAAAAATTAATAAAACCCTACTTTACTTTTATTCTTAAAAGCATTTAGTTTCGAGAATATCTATTTGTGGATTTTCATAATCGCTAGTTTTATTATTCGTTCGTTTATATAAGATCGATAGATTTAAACGTTCGGGGTTAAGTTTTAAAGAATATCTTGTGTTTTTAATTTAAATAGAGGCTTTGTTTTCAAGCACTACTTCTACTAGCTAAAATAGAGGCATGTGTATTATGTTGGCAAAACAACTTTAGACTGCAATTATCCCTACTTAATGTCTTTAGGAATCTAGGAATATTCAAATTACTAAGGTTGCTCTCAAACCTTTTTTTTATTATTCTAAAATTTCTCTTAAAAATCCCTTGCATACACCAATTTAGCATGACAAATAAAAAATTAAAAGAAGAAAAAGATCTTATGTCAATGGGAATAAGAATTCATTCCATAAACATAGGCACCCAATAAAAACTTTAAATGATCTTTTGTCAATGGGAATAAGATTTCGTTCCGTAAACATAAGCATTGGGTTAATAAAAACAAATGAATTAGTTTTCCCTCATAAACCACGGGGCACCAAAGAAAGCTAAAATGTAGGGGCGGACGAATAAAAACCATCACCCCTATTTCAAAACTCTTCTTTTTACCAAGCCTTTTTACCCTTTTTCCCTTAGCCAAATTATTGATTCTAGTTTTAATTCAAAAAATCATTTAAGAGCATAATTAGTAACTTATATTTTTCCTTCACGTTTCTTTAAATAAAGGTTCATATAATTTCGATCTAATCTCATTTACTAATGATTGCAATTTTGCTTTCTATTTGGTTAATTAATAAGTCTTTTGGCTAAGCCATTTCTTTTTACTTAAATCATTTGCATAATTTAGGACTTAACTCTTATTACTCCTGATGCGCAAAACTATGCTTGCAAACGATAACGGCAAGTGTACCGTATCGAATGTGGTATAGGTTGTTAAAACAAGGTCGTATTAGACTCGGGGCGGTTGAGTACTCTTACTTCGGAAAATCTCTATAATTTTATCGAAAGAAACTTGGGTTGGTTGGTTGCAAGAAAGAGAAATAAATTGTTAAAACTATGATAAGAAGGATTAGCACTCAACCTCGAATCACCTTGGAAAAAAATAAATAAATAAAGAAATAAAACTTCTAATTCTCTTTAAAAGAAATGCTTGACCGTGGAGGTTCCCGAATTATGAACGCACCTCTCTCAAGGATACGCCTAACTGAGTTTAGGTTGATCAATCGAACTCTCGTTCTAGAATCGAAACCCCTAAAACTCGCTTTATCGAAGTGAACCCCTCTATTGGATATAACTCCAATCCGGGAGATTTATGTCGTCCTCTCTCGAGGAGTGCATTCAAATTTCTTTATCCTTGAAATGATCGATTCGAACTCAAAACCTCTCGATTATTAGACTACGAAAACAAGAATGAGATTATATATCGATAATATAATCTCAATCAATATAAATTCAAGGATAAATCTTAAGCGATCTAAATAAGAGAAAAAGAAGTTCTAAACTGAATTATGAATTATATTTTCCTTGGATCATCTCGGCCGAGTACTAATGAAATTTAGCTACTCATGGAGATGGAGGAATTGATGAAATACAAGAAGTGCATAATGAAGATTGAGAGTAGAATAAGAGAAAAAGTACTATTTTATTAATTGCAAGAAATTACAACTAGGAAACAAGAAGTTGCAAACCTGAAATGAAAGTGCAAGCTAAGAAGGAAGATTACAAGCTTAAGAATGACAAAAACAGTGCAAGAAAATAAACTTAGAACTCCCAAAATTCATTCCCAAACATCTGGAAAAGCTTCCTTTAAATAGCTGAATTTTTGGTGTTACACGCCCTTGGTCACGCCCGTGACCAAGGGCGTGTAAGGGGCGCGATCGGCTGGGTGCGGGAAGGGCGCCGTCTGGCTTCAATGCAGGCGTTACGGACGTGTCACGCCCTAGGTCACGCCCGTGACCTAGGGCGTGTAATCTCAATTAAGTGCTGCTGGCGGGAAGCTTCGGCGGGAAATTGGCGCGGGAAAAGTCATGCTCGTGTGCTGGATGTCACGCCCTTGGTGCCGTGACATTGGGTCACGCCCTTGGTCATGCCCGTGACCTGGGGCGTGTACTTGGCGAAAACTTCACGGAGCGTCCCTAGAGTGGCAGAAGCAGGTCTGGAGTATTTCGTAGGTTACACGCCCATGGTCACGCCTGTGACCTGGGGCGTGTAATTTTAACTTTTTGCTCGAAACAGCCCAGAAAACCTGAAAACACAAAATAAACTTAAGTTAGCTTATGAAATAACAATGGAAGGATTTATATGATAAAATTCCTAAAAATAACATAATTTTATATGAAAAACATAATAAACCTAAACTAAAAGATAAGTAAATAAATTACTCATCAAATACCCCCATACTTGCTCATTGCTCGTCCCGAGCAATCCATTTTCCACAAGGGTAAGAAAAATTAATGCAAGATAGAATTATGAAGACTAGAGAGTAAAATGCGAAGTATTATGCTGGCATGTGTAGATATTTTAGTGAAAAGATGTTCTTGGCATAAATGCTAATTTATGAAATACTTCAAAAATGCGTTATAATTATTTATCATTACTTTAAAAATGAGTCGACGGTCAATCAAAAAGTTATGTGAAGGGAGAAAATAGCATGATTGCTGAGATTTAAATTACTAGATGTAGACGTTCGGGGTGGCCTCCAAAGAAATCCATCACTGTCGACGGCCATAGGCTTGCCCGTTTGCACTTTCTCCACTACACTTCGAACTAAATCGACTCTATGGATCTTTAGGACTTAAATAGGGTACATTTTAAAGCTTGGGTTTAAGGGTGAGGTAACAATGATAAACATGAAGGCGCATTCCACTTAAACAAAATTTTTGAGCTAAAAGAAAATGATTGCCACCCCAAAATAATGAAGCTTTACCCCCATACTCACATTTTTTCAAAGGGGAAACACTCTCATACTCTTTTATTTAAATCATGAATCTTCATAATTGGGATCATTCCAAGTATGCGTGTACATACCTAGGCCGCATATGATTATGAGATTATTGCTTTTTGAGATTTAAACATTTTTTTGAATTGATACCCATAATTATTTCATAGAATCGTACCCAAATATTTTTTTTCAATTTAGCTCAAAATTTCAAAGTGTTCATTTAGGTTTTGGGCTTTTTAGCTTTGGTGCCGAAATGATGAGGGTGGATCAAATAAAGGTGTAAGGCTCAAATTTGTGTGAACAATGGTGGTAAATCTAGGTTGGGTGCAAAGGCTCAAACTATCCAAAGAAAGGCTTAAATCATTTCCGTAAAGTTAATTTGTCTAAAGCGCACATGTTTCGAAAATAGCTTGGGGCAAGTTCTAGACATCGAGAAAGGACACCCTTTTGTTTAATTCGAGTAATAGCTTTCTAACAATCTTCTATACACTCACCTAAACTACTTTTGGATAAGACCAGATTCGAATTTAAAAGTAAAATAAATTATTACTATGCAAATTAATAAAACATAATTTTAGATCTATGCCAAGAATTTAATTTTACACCAAAACTACTCAAAGACAAGCATATGACTAGGAGCACTACATGAGTCAACAATTTTACTCAAAAGTTTCACAAACTATTCTAGCACAAAATTATTTTTAGTCCATATGAAAAACAGTCTACTTAGAACTTACAATTTAGCAAGTGGGAGTTTTGATGAATAAAAAGAACATTTTCTAATAGATTTTTTTTTGTTCTTGGACTTCCCAAGATCTGCCCGATGAAGGGTTTGCAAGGTACTAGAGGCTATGATGGGAATTCAAGCCCAAGGCGTCCTTTCCAAGAAATTTAATTGCATTTTTTTTATTATTTTTTTTTTATTTTTCAAGTAAAACTACAAAGAAAGCTATGCCACACCCCCATACTTAAAATTAAACATTGTCCCCAATGTTTAAAACTAAGTATGAAAGATAAAACAAAAAAAATGTCAATAAAGAAAAATCAAGAGAAATTACTAAAGTGTAAAGAGGGCTTCCCTGAATGGTAGTCGGGGTTGCCGGTCGAACACCTGCAGAGTTAAATTAGAAAAAACAAATAAGAAAAGAAAGACAAAAATAAAGAGGTTAACATTGGGTTGCCTCCCAAGAGCGCTTTGATTACCGTCGCGTAGCTTGACTAAGTGGTAATTTTAAAGATTTTGGAAGTGAATGGTTTCGATGTTTCCGGGCACTGGGTCGCCCGGGTGATATAATTTTAAGCGTTGTCCGTTGACTTTGAAAGAGCCTTTTTCCGGGTGCTCTATTAGCACCGTTTCGTATGGCCAAACTTCTTTAACTATGAAGGGACCGGACCATCGTGATTTTAATTTACCCGGAAAAAGCCAAAGTCTGGAATTAAATAATAGGACTAAGTCTCCCGGTGAAAAAGTTTTTGGATTTTTGATTTTTTTGTCCTAATAACCTTTTGTGCGCTCCTTATAAATCTTATTATTTTCGTAAGCGTTTGCGCGCCGCTCGTCTAATTCATTTAATTGTAGTTTTCGGTGCTCGGAGGCTAAGTTTAAATCCAAATTTAAAAATTTTAGCGCCCAAAAGGCGCGATGTTCTAATTCCACCGGTAGATGACAAGCTTTTCCATAGACTAATCGGTACGGTGTACATCCGATGGCGGTTTTGTACGCTGTCCGATATGCCCATAGAGCGTCGTCTAATTTTAGCGACCAATCCTTCCTATTAACGGACACAGTTTTTTCTAAAATTCTTTTAAGTTCACGGTTCACCACCTCCACTTGGCCATTTGCTTGTGGGTGGTAGGCGGTAGATAGCTTGTGGGTAACTCCATACTTTGCTAAAATTTTAGCAAGTTGGTTGTTACAAAAATGTGTGCCCCGATCACTAATTAGTGCTCGGGGTGTGCCAAATCGTGAAAATAATTTATTTTAAAAATTTACGACGACTCTCGCGTCGTTAGTGGGAAAAGCTTGTGCTTCCGCCCACCTTGACACGTAATCGACCGTAACAAGGATATATTTATTATTAAAAGAGGAGGGTAAAGCCCTACGAAATCTATTCCCCAAAGATCAAAAATTTCGCATTCTAAAAAAATATTTTGGGGCATTTCATCCCGGTTAGAAATGTTACCTGACCGTTGTCACCGATCACAATTACTCACGAAATTGTGAGCATCTTTAAATAAGGTGGGCCAATAGAAGCCCGACTCTAGCGCCTTTCTTGCGGTCCGGTTCGCTTGGTAATGGCCACCGGTTGGCCCTTCGTGGCAGTGCCGCAGAATTTGGGCGCCTTCCTCGCCCGAAATACACCTTCTTACCACTTGGTCCGCACAGACACGAAATAAAAAGGGGTCTTCCCAAAAATAATTTTTCAAATATGAAAAGAATTTCTTCTTTTGTTGACTTGAAAAATCTTTTGGTAGGACCCGGGCCACTAAATAGTTGGCCAAATCTGCGTATCAAGGGGTGGAAGAAGTCGTTACCTTTTTGATGGCAAGGAGGCGCTCTTCGGGGAATTTGTCGTCAATTTCGGCTTCCATTAGTGCTCCTGCAGCCGGATTCTCCAACCGTGAGAGGTGGTTGGCCGCAACATTCTCCTCTCCCCTTTTGTCTTGGATCTCCAAATCAAATTCTTGTAGTAGGAGGATCCACCTTAGCAGTCGAGGCTTTGCATCTCCTTTTTGTAGTAAATAACGGAGAGCGGAGTGATCTGTAAAAACAATAACTTTTGAAAGCGTTAAATATGATCGAAATTTGTCAAACGCAAAAATTATTGCCAAAAATTCTTTCTCCATTGTTGTATAATTTGCTTGTGCGGATGTTAGCATTTTGCTTGCGTAATAGATTGGGTGAAAATGTTTATTCACCCGTTGGCCTAAAACTGCACCTACAGCAAAATCGCTCGCATCGCACATGATTTCAAACGGAAGAGACCAATTTGGCGCGATTAAAATAGGGGAATTTATTAGTTCATTTTTTATTTTGTTAAACGCTTTCAAACACTCGTCATCAAAATTAAACGCGGATTCTTTTTCCAAAAGATGAGTTAGCGGTTTCGAAATTTTTGAGAAATCTTTTATAAACCGTCTGAAAAAACCCGCATGTTCTAGAAAACTTCTAATAGATTTTATATTGGTAGGAGGGGGAAGTTTTTCTATGACCTCGATCTTGGCCCGATCGACCTCGATCCCCTTATTAGAAATTTTATGCCCAAGGACTAATCCCTCTTGGACCATAAAGTGGCACTTCTCCCAGTTGAGTGCCAAATTCATGTCTTCGCAGCATTGAAGAACACGATCAAGATTATTTAGACAATTAGTGAAAGAATCACCAAAAACAGAAAAATCATCCATGAATACTTCCATGACGTCTTCGATAAGTTCATTAAAAATTGCCAACATACATCTTTGGAATGTAGCCGGCGTGTTGCAAAGTCCAAACGGCATTCTTCGATATGCGAAGGTGCCGAACGGACAAGTGAAGGTGGTTTTCTCTTGAGCTTCGGGGGCAATTGGGATTTGAAAATATCCCGAAAGACCATCGAGAAAACAATAGTGCGAATGACCGGATAAGCGTTCTAAAATTTGGTCAATAAATGGTAACGGAAAGTGATCCTTGCGGGTAGCATCATTTAATTTTCTGTAATCGATGCATACACGCCAACCCGTAACAGTACGGGTCGGAATCAACTCATTATTTTCGTTGGTGATTACCGTTATTCCTCCCTTTTTAGGCACGACTTGCACTGGGCTAACCCAAGTGCTATCAGAAATTGGATAAATAATTCCCGCATCTAATAATTTTATAATTTCGGCCTTAACGACATCCTTCATGTTTGGGTTAAGGCATCGTTGGGGCTGAATAGCGCCTCGAGAATTATTTTCTAAACTTATTTTGTGCATGCAAAACGAGGGGCTAATCCCCTTTATATCCGAAATTTGCAATGCAATTGCATGGCGGTGATTATTTAAAATTTTAATTAATTCGGAAGTTTCTGAATCGTTAAGTGCGGAAGATATTATTACGGGCAGTTTTGAATTTTTTTCTAAAAATATGTATTTTAAATGTTCCGGCAATTATTTTAGTTCTAAACTCGGTGGCTCCTCGTAAGATGTTTTTATTTTAGAAATATTTAAGTTTACTTCTTCAAATTTGGTTGGCCGAGTTTTTTCTTCTAAACAAAATAAATTTGCAATTTCCGGATTTTCAAATAAAGGCGAAATTATTTCAGAAAACGACGTTATTTCCTCTTCAAAATTTGTTTCTAGGGTAAAACAAGAGTCGTCGTTTGGAAACGCATTTCTCATCGATTGATTTATATTAAAAATAACTTCTTCCTCCCCAACTCGTAGGAGAAGGTTTCCGTTACTTACGTCAATTATAGCCCGAGCGGTGGCTAGGAAGGGCCGGCCAAGTATGAGTGGTACTTCAGCGTCCTCTTCGATATCGAGGATGACAAAGTCTACCGGAAAGATAAACTTGTCAACCTTCACTAGCACATCCTCAATGATCCGGATTGGATACTTTACGGACCGATCCGCTAGTTGGATGCTTATATTGGTTGGGCTTGGGGTGCCCAAACCAAGCTTCTTAAATAAGGAGAACGGCATAAGATTTATGCTCGCCCCTAGATCGGCCAAGGCGTTTTTAATTAGTAAATTTCCGAACAAACACGGGATGGAAAACCGTCCCGGATCATTTAATTTTTCCGGTAATTTATTAAGAACTATCGCCGAACATTCTGCATTAAGAGAAATACGTGAAATATCTTCAAGTTTCTTTCTATTTGATAATAAATCCTTGAGATATTTAGCGTATTTAGGCATTTGAGAGAGTGCCTCGCAAAATGGTGCATTAATTTGTATTTGTTTTAAAATATTTATAAATTTTTTATACTGCTCCTCGTTGCGCTCATTTTGTAATTTAGAAGGATACGGAATAGAAGGCGTTTGAATAATGCGCGGAGCTAAATCAGAGGAGTTTAAATGTGGAGTTGGAGTTGAAACGTTTACCTTAGGCTCGGCCAAATTTGAACTTTTTACCTCCTTTCCGCTGCGGAGGGTTTTATTGGCGCTCTCCCGTGGATTGGGCTCAGAATTGCCCGGTAGAGCTCCCTGCTGGCGTTCGGAGAACATCTTGGCGAGTTGTCCAATCTGATTTTCTAGGCTTTTAATAAATCCAGAAAGGTTCCGTATATTGGCATCAGTAGAAGCGACGTATTTGGTGAAGACCTCTTCAAGTGAAGGGGCCTTTGGTGGTTGTGGTGGAGCGAATCCGGGAGGATTCACTTGTGGGGGGCGTTGAGCATTATTGGGGTTGATCCATGAAAAATTCGGGTGGTTCCTTAAACCCGGATTATAACTATTAGGAAGATTATTATTTGGGTTATAAGGAGGACGATAGGAGTTCCCCATATAATCAACTTGTTCTTGATTATAATTATTATTATAATAATAATTATTATTATTATAATTATTAGCCCCGTTAATGACGGAGGAAGCAGACATCTCCGCCATTTGCTTAGTAAGCCATTCTACTTGATATGCTAAATTCGGGGTGGCCTCGACTTCAAAGAGTTCGGTCGGTTTGTTAGGACGCGACCGTGGCGCATTCCACTGATAAGCATTCATGGCCATCACCTCAAAAAGCTCTTGAGCGGCATCTGGGGTTTTGTTATTTAGAGTTCCCCCAGCTGCTGCATCAATCATCTGCATTGTTTGGAGGTTCAAACCATTGTAGAATGTTTGAACTTGTTGCCATAAAGGAAGGGCGTGGTGAGGACATCTCCGCAATAATTCCTTAAAGCGCTCCCATGTGTCATAGAGAGACTCCGAGTCTATTTGCGTAAACGAGAGAATGTCCTTATGTAATTTAGCGGACTTCGCCGGAGGAAAATATTTAGTTAAAAATTTCTCCGTCATCTCGGCCCATGTAGTGATGGAACCTCTAGGAAGAGATCCCAACCATTGCTTGGCCTTAGTCCGCAAAGAAAATGGAAATAAACGCAAGCGAATGGCGTCATCGGTGACGCCATTAATTTTAAACGTATCACAAATTTCCAAAAAATTCAATAAATGTAAATTTGGATTTTCATCTGGTAACCCGTCAAAGATGACGGTTTGTTATACCATTTGAATGATACTCATTTTGATTTCAAAATTATTATTTGCCACCGCCGGGCGAATAATACTTGATTGTGTTCCCTCCCAATTTGGCCTCGCATAATAGGACATAGTCCGTAGCGGAGCCTCATTATGGTCGGGGTCACCCATTATATCTTCGTTAGTCTCTCCGACTAACTCTTCGCGAATTATTGGTAGATCACTAAATCGGAGACGTCGCCGCAAGGTTCGCTCGATTTCCGGATCAAAACCAAATTCAAAATCAATTGAAGAGTTTCCTCGGGTCATAAACCAAAAGAAAAGAAAAGAAGCGGAAAAAGAAAAAGGGAAAATAAGATTTTAGATAAATAAATTTATTTTTATTTTATTATATTTTATTATATTTTTATTTTTTTATTATTATTAGGTGAATTAGAATTAGTCCTGGACTTCCCAAGATCTACCCGGTGAAGGGTTTGCAAGGTACTAGAGGCTATGATGGGAATTCAAACCCAAAGCGTCCTTTCCAGGAATTTAGTTGCACCTTAAAATTAAGAAAAAGAAAAAAAAAGATAAAATTAATAGATATTTCGGTTTTCGAAATATCAACCAACTCCCCGGCAACGGCGCCAAAAACTTGATGCGCAAAACTATGCTTGCAAACGATAACGGCAAGTGTACCATATCGAATGTAGTATAGGTTGTTAAAACAAGGTCGTATTAGACTCGGGGCGGTTGAGTACTCTTACTTCGGAAAATCTCTATTATTTTATCGAAAGAAACTTGGGTTGGTTGGTTACAAGAAAGAGAAATAAATTGTTAAAACTATGATAAGAAGGATTAGCACTCAACCTCGAATCACCTTGGAAAAAAATAAAAAAATAAAGAAATAAAACTTCTAATTCTCTTTAAAAGAAATGCTTGACCGTGGAGGTTCCCGAATTATGAACGCACCTCTCTCAAGGATACGCCTAACTAAGTTTAGGTTGATCAATCGAACTCTCGTTCTAGAATCGAAACCCCTAAAACTCGCTTTATCGAAGTGAACCCCTCTATTGGATATAACTCCAATCCGGGAGATTTATGTCATCCTCTCTCGAGGAGTGCATTCAAATTTCTTTATCCTTGAAATGATCGATTCGAACTCAAAACCTCTCGATTATTAGACTACGAAAACAAGAATGAGATTATATATCGATAATATAATCTCAATCAATATAAATTCAAGGATAAATCTTAAGCCATCTAAATAAGAGAAAAAGAAGCTCTAAACTGAATTATGAATTATATTTTCCTTGGATCATCTCGTCCGAGTACTAATGAAATTTAGCTACTCATGGAGATGGAGGAATTGATGAAATACAAGAAGTGCATAATGAAGATTGAGAGCAGAATAAGAGAAAAAGTACTATTTTATTAATTGAAAAGAAATTACAACTAGGAAACAAGAAGTTACAAACCTGAAATGAAAGTGCAAGCTAAGAAGGAAGATTACAAGCTTAAGAATGACAAAAACAGTGCAAGAAAATAAACTTAGAACTCCCAAAATTTGTCCCCAAACATCTGGAAAAGCTCCCTTTAAATAGCTGAATTTTTGGTGTTACACGCCCTTGGTCACGCCCGTGACCAAGGGCGTGTAAGGGGCGCGATCGGCTGGGTGCGGGAAGGGCGCCGTCTGGCTTCAATGCAGGCATTACGGACGTGTCACGCCCTAGGTCACGCCCGTGACCTAGGGCGTGTAATCTCAATTAAGTGCTGCTGGCGGGAAGCTTCGGCGGGAAATTGGCGCGGGAAAAGTCACGCTCGTGTGCTGGATGTCACGCCCTTGGTCACGCCCATGACCGAGGGCGTGTAATTTTAATTGACATGGCGGCGTGCTCCGGATGCTTGTGGCGGGTCGTGGCCGTGACATTGGGTCACGCCCTTATTGACGCCCGTGACCTGGGGCGTGTACTTGGCGAAAACTTCACGGAGCGTCCCTGGAGTGGCAGAAGCAGGTCTGGAGTATTTCGTAGTTTACACGCCCATGGTCACGCCTGTGACCTGGGGCGTGTAATTTTAACTTTTTGCTCGAAACAGCCCTGAAAACCTGAAAACACAAAATAAACTTAAGTTAGCTTATGAAATAACAATGGAAGGATTTATATGATAAAATTCCTAAAAATAACATAATTTTATATGAAAAACATAATAAACCTAAACTAAAAGATGAGTAAATAAATTACTCATCAACTCCGAATTTTTATATTTCAGTCTCTTATGATTAAAATAAAACGATAGCTAAAAATTAGAACTTATGTTAATCCCTTATATATCTCTCTTACTTTTGCTCTAGAATAGCAAAAGCTTAAGTTCGGGGGTATTTGATAAATAGTAAAATATACGTATTTTTAGTATAGTTATTAGTATAGTTTTAATTAATATTGTGAATTTTCTATGTTTATAATGAATAAATTGCTTGTTTTCATTATTTGCTTACTAACTTAGTTTTATTTTTATTTTTGCAGATTTTGGCAATTTTTTGTCAAGTCACGCCCGTGACCCTGAGTCACGCCCGTGTCCAAGGGTGTGTAATTTTAAAATGCCAACTTTCCAACTGTTTGCCGTTTTCAGGAAAAATCCCAAAGAATTGACTAAGTCACGCCCGTGACACTTATGGTCACCCCCATGACATTTCGGATCTCGCCCGTGTACTCCTAGTTAAGACAAATAGGCCGCGCAATCAAGCCGAATTGGCCTGATTTCAAGACAAATCAAGTCACGCCTGTGTCAAAATTGGTCACGCCCGTGTTCCGCCCATCAGCCAGCATGACACGCCCAAAGCCACGACCCATGTTGCTGACGTTTGCCGCCCATAGTCATGCCCGTGACATTCCATGTCACGCCCGTGACACTTCAAGTCATGCCCGTGTGCAGCCAAATTTGACGCCGGATCCTTCAAGAAGAAGGCTGTTATAGCCGAGCAAATGTCACGCCCCAGGTCACGGCCGTGACATCCAAGTCACGCCCGTGACCCAGGGCGTGTAAAAATAAATTTTTGCCTATAAATAGAGGGGCTCGCCTGAAGGAATTTCCATCCAGAATTTCATGTGTTAGCTAGCTTCTGGAGTAGTTTAGGACTTGTATTTGAGTTATTTTCTGCATTTCTAAGTAGCCACTTTCTCTTTCTTAGTCTAGTTGTAATCTTCATTTTGGTAATAAAATAGTTTTTTTCTTATCTCAACTTTTTCTTATAATTTTTTGAAGTAGTCTCTGAGTGATGTTTTCCAAACCCTATTTTGAGTTCTGAGTGTGTAACACTTTTTTCAGTTTTAATTTTCAGTCTTTATATAACTGTTTATACAACCCCCATCCCGGATGAGAGGCTAATTTTCTATAGCGCTTGATTAGGATGTTTGGGACGGATATTATTTTAGCTTTTATATAAGTATTTCAGTTCTATACCACCCCCATCGCAGATGAGAGGCTAAGAACTTTTTAGAGCTTGATTAAGACTCTTGGGACGGATACTATTTTTGTTTTTATATATGTCTTTTTAATCTTTCTTTCACGCTTATATCCACTCAAATTATTTAACATGTATTTTCTAATAACTTATGTCGTCTCCATTCTGATGAGTGCCTAATTTCCTTTAGCGCACGATGTCGAAGTGCATTGGGACAAATAAATAGTTTTCTAAAAAAAATAAAACATCTCTTTCTAAAATAATTAACGAGCTTAAGGTTTACCCGGGAATAACGTTGAGTGGAGCCATATAATTGATGTGTGGTTTTCATTTCCGTTTCCGTACACTAGTTAGTCGAGAGGCTCGTGCATACGGACTGATCGCTCATGGTTAAAGAGAAGTGCGCTCTACCCTCGAGAGAGGATGAGGTAAGTCTCCCGAATTGGAAATAAAAACCAAATAGTGGGGTTCACAACATAAAGTGAATATTAAGGAGATTCGATTAAAGAACGAGAGTTCGGTCGAATATTCATAATCTTAGGTGGGCATACCCTCGATAGAGGAGCGTTCATACTTATCGAACTTCCACGGCCAAGTCGTTTTAATGTTTTGAAAAGTCATAACTTTTACTTCTAAAAAATACTATTTTCGTCTCAAGGTAATTCGACATCAGGTGCTATCTTTGTCATCGTTTAGAACTCTAGTTATACGCTTATTATCGTTTTCTTTTAAAAACTCACGCTAAAAGCTTATTCTGAAAAAATAATAGTTTGTTCCTCAAAGTAGCTATAATCAACACAATCCGCGGAAATATACGACTCGATATTTTCTAAAACAAAATATCATGTACTACTCGCGATAAGGTATAATTGCCTTTATCAAATGATTAGTTTGGATTAAAATTTAAAGAAAAGCTTTTCAAACCAATTTAGTGCAAAACTCTCCTTTTCTATTCTAAAAATCAATAGAATTCGGCGTTGTAGCCGGGGCATAATCGCCAATACTTCGAAAAAAGAAAAGACCGTTACTTCTATCTTTCGATAGGATAACAGTTAGTTTCTCAAATTAGAAGTACTTGCGAAACTCCTCAAAAACACCCGCCTAATTATCAGCTCATCATATAAAGGTTGTGCAAACCATAGAAAGAAGACAATCCAAATATTAATCACCAGCAATATATGTGGTGTGGAGAGAGGACTACCCAAGACAATCTTGGGGAACCTATATAAATCATTGTGTGCTTTCTGTGTTTAAACTTTTATCATCTTGCTGAAAATTAGAAAAGGATTTAAAAAGTACCCATCACACTATTCACCCCCGCTCTAGGTGTGATCTATGTGAACCAAATTAAAATAATAACTTCCCATCCACAACCATAAATGGTCGAGCAGGTTACGAGGAAAGCAGAAACTTGGCAAGTACTGTTATGGTCTTCTGTGATCTAGAAGTGATCAAAGAGTTAGTCTCACTACCAACATATTATGAGCCTATGGGGTCGCACTTCAAAACATATGGAAAATTGGATAGATGATCGTGTTGGCCTGACTTATATTGTATATGAGTGATGGACCATGCCTATGCCGGATGAGAGTAAGTCTATGTCGGCTAGACCTTGTAAAGATTTGGGTTTGTCGACTTGATAAATATCGACTAGATGTCAAGCCAAGATTTGAATATCAACTAGACATCAAGACGATATTATATCTGTCGACTAGACAAATATGGACTAGACATCAAGCCGATATTATGAATATCGACTAGATGTCAAGCTGATATAGTGTTTATAGACTTGACTTGATGTCGACTAGAATGTCTGTCAATGATAGTACAATATTTATCTATATTGTAGTATAATATTTATATATTAAATAAGTATTTATTATAGTATTTTATCTTAATTTCTTTTAAATTAGCTTATTTTTGCATTTTTAGGTATTTTGGGCTGCTGGTAACAATTTGGAGCTCATGGACGTGATTAGGAGATGTTTGAAGCATTTCATGGCCAGAACCCTCTCCACAATTCTTTCCAGTGCATTTTAAAGTTACACGCCCTTGGTCGAGGGCGTTACCAAGGATGTGACATCATGTCACGTGTAACATCCCCCAAACTACTAGACCCATAGGAAATTTTTGACATGACATAGTCATGACGAAAATAGGTTAAGTGACCAAGGGTACCTTGGTGATAAGTTGAATAAGTGGAGAACACCATGGTGTGCACTTAGCCACCATGGGCCATCCCAATTTAAGGAGAATTAAAGGGTAACTCAAAAAGGGCTAATGCACCTTATGCATCACCTATAATCATAGGGAAAATCCCTAGACTTAATTAAAGTATACTATATGGCATAGATGGTTCCTTGAAGCAAAATGGTGTACCTTGATCACCATAGGAGCCCTTGACCTGGCTAGGTCAAGTTACATATAAAGGCCCAATTTGACATACTTCACACTAAAATAGGTCAATTTGCCTGAGCATGATGAAATTGACCACACCACACCCTTCCTAAACACTAGGGTAGATGAAAGTGCACAGTGTTCCTCTGAGTATTCTCTAGAGGGGGATGAATAGAGTTTTAAATATTTTATATCAAATTTGTACACACATAATAAAAACATTAAGTGATTATGTAATTAGCCAAGACAAAGACAGAATAAAATAAACACAGTTTGCTGAAAATAACAACAGAATAATAAAAAGGGACAACACAAAAAATCAACACACAGAAGACACAAAGATTTTTATAGAGGTTCTCCAAAATGTGGGTACTACTCTCTTCTACCTCCCTGGTAGGATTGCACAACCTGTGCCAGAGTCTTTTGATAAGGAGACTCTTCGAACCACATAGTCTTTTGATAAGGAGACTCTTAGAACCACTGAGTCTTTTGATAATGAGACTCTTAGAACCACTAAATCCTTTGGAAGATGGATTAATAAAACTCTTTACAGTTGAAGAAGAAAGTAAGAAGAAAGTAAGAGGGAGAAGAAAAGATTTCTGTTCTCAGAATTCATTAGAAGCTCTGATGCTGCTTCTGCCTTTCACAGGATTTGAAATGTTGAACCCTTGCTTATGATAGTGATGATTTGCAAGGGTTGTTTTGCTTGATCCTTTTCTATGAGCCATTCTTGAAATTCAGCTATTGTATGATGATGATGAAGAAGCAGCTGTATGTATGCTTGTGCAGAGAAAGCACTTCTGTATTTCTGTCTTTTAGGGTTTAAGGAGAAAGAAGATAATGACCCTATTTGACAGATAGAATAATGTAATAACTCTGTTGATTATTTTTTCCTTCTTCCCTTTTTGCCTACTTATTCTATATGATTAGGATTTAAAAAACCTTTCTTCTTTTGGGCTGCCATGGAAAGGAATTCACCTAATTTTCGTTCTTCTTTTGTTCTTAACCCTTGAATCCATTTTGAATACCTTCCAAAAATGATTTGTTGTGTCCTGGAAAGCTCCATACCATTCTTGGTAATAAACGAGCTGTTGGAGAACTGTCTTTAGCCTGGTGGTCCTTCTGAAAAGGTCTCAAAATGACAGCAGAAAATGCTTCCTTTTTCTTAATGTATTCGACGCTGCGTCGACTTCATCGTTCTTCATGTTGACGCACCTATGTGTTCTTATCGACGTAACTTTGAATTTCTTCTTGGCTTTGCCTGAACTTAGATGTCGACATTACGTCGATTCCTTATCTACGTTACGTCGGTTCCTTATCCACGTGTCCGTCGAGTTGAAACCTTGGACTTGAGCTTTCATCTTCTGCGTCGAATTGTAGTCTAAGTTGCGTCGACTTCTTAGATGGCTTCGACAAGCTCTTCCTTCTACGCCGAGATCCTTTCGATGTTGCATCGACTTGACTTATACTTTGATAGAGTGAATAAGTTGCTTTGACTGCTAGTCAGTGTTACGTCGATATCAAGTCAAAGTTACATCGACTTTTATTCGACGCAAGTCTTAACTTAATTTATTTTGTGATTGTCTTGACTTGGCCTTGACATTCTATGGTGAGTGTGACATCCTAAGACATCTAATGTCCAATTTACCCTTACTATACAATGTGGGTAATATAACCTAAGAAGTAAAATCACTTATAGTTAATTTGTTAAGTTAAATCAAAAAGGAGTTTTTCCCAACAATCTCCCTCTATTTATCTTAACAAATTTTACAGATTGGTTAAAGTGATTTTACACATACTTTGACATAAACAAAAATACAAACAAGACATACATAGAAAATATGATATGGTAGAATGAATTATATCTGATATAACTGAATATCTGATTAGGTATAACTGAATGCTTGTCAGAGAAAATTACCAAGGTCATGAATTACTTTTTCTCCCTGAGGAAAGTTGTCAAGGCCTCATAGACCTTCTTGGATTTCCTCTCCACATAATTGTAGTTTGCTGGGATGGCTTTTTCTGGGTTCATCTGAATTCTTTCATATCCTTTGAAAACATTTTCTAGATCAACTTCTATTCTAGAATACACATCACTTAGCTTTGATCCCAAGCTGATGACTTTAGCAGTCAAAAAATTGATTTCTTCTAAGTCTATATCCTCAGCATCAGGATCTGGTACTATAAAAGTTGACTGAGGAAGACCTGAAACTGGGGATGTTTTGAAGGTGATCTTTCTTATCTTTTGATATGGTAGGTCTTCTAAGTCTTGATTGATTCCAAGACCCTTTGTACCTTTTTGCCCTTTCTCTTCCCTAAGTTAGGCCTGAGGGTTCTTGGCAGTATATTTAGAAAGATCAAACAGAGTTCTGGGAATCTTGAATGCCTCTTCTAATTGTTCTTTTTCCACAGCCTCTTTACCCTTTTTCAGCCTTTCAATGAACAATCTTCTCGTATCCTCTAGCTCTCTTTGAGAGCCTTCAAATTAATGTTTCTCTTTTGATCTGATTTTGTTTAGAGCATTGTCAATTTTGGATCAAGATATTCCTTCATTGTATTTTCAGGAATATCAACTTTTTCATAAGTCTTGTAATAAGATTTAAGCACCTGAAGCACGACATTTTTTGAAATATCACCGAATATTGTGGAATTGATAAGAGAAAAGTTGTAATCTAACAACTGATTTTGCATCCATAGTATTTGTGAGAAGCAGCTTCTTGCAACTATATACTCAGCTTCAGCTGTAGAAGTTGATGAGTCCCATTTATATACACATTTATGGACTCATTTGGGCCGTATTTCTAGTCGATGCACTACACTTTAGGCATGTTTTTGATTATATTTGTTATTCCTTGCTAGGTGCACTCTTAGGCCCGTTTCGGTGTGCATTTGCGCTCCTTGTTATTGGGGGTAAGCACATGGTGCTCCCCAATCCTTTTTCTGTGTTTTTTTGGTGCTGGAGGTGTATTCCCAGCTGGTATGTCTTATGTGCAGGTGGCCGGATCATCCCGTTTTCCTCCAAAATTTATGTTTGTGCATATCGCACGGTCGTGCGTTTCCTTGACGCACGGACGGTTGCAATCGTGCGTCTGTATCTTGGCAGAAAACGGACAATCTGAGTTTAGTCGTGCGTTTTTACGCACGGGCGGATTAGCCCGTGCGTGAGTAAAACGCACGGTCGACCTGTTTCCTCCTATTTTTAGTCATTCTGAATTTACCCGTGCATTTTTACGCACGGGAGGATTTCCCCGTGCGTGAGTAAAACGCACAGGCGGTGCAGCGTCTCCCTCAAGTAAAAATTTATCATTTATTAACGCACGGTGCATGCACGGTCGTGCGTTCGACCGTGTGTGACCATTTTTCTTCCTGTTTAGTATATAAAGCAGGATAAGCCGCAGTCAACGGGAGAGCCCTACGGGGAGCGGGAAATCAGGTTCTTCCCACCATTTCTGAGGTGTGAAGGCTTCTCCTTCACCCCCACCACCAAGGATACCATTTTCCGGCGATTTCTTCCACCATTCTTCCATCCGGGAGCGTTAACAAGCATTCTCTGCCATTAGTTTAAGCATTCCTCGTTGTGGGAAGCCATAGAAGTGTTGCAGATCATTGGAGCGGTGACAGCCTGCTTCGAGTCCGCACACCATCTGAGGGCCGAGCCCGGAGAGAGCCCGACAACCTCTCATTCCGGCCGAGAACCCAAGATGCGGTGATATCTTCTGTTTGGTCCTCTCTAAACTTGATGCTTGTGTTTTCTCCTAGTGTGTTGTAATGAACTATTGTTAGAGTAATGATTTAAATCCTTGCTTGTTCATGTGCAATGACACTGTGGTATGAGAATAGCTTTTCCTTCTTGTTGTGATTTTCTGAGTCCTTTGTGTGAGAAGCCACCTAGCAATTGCTAGTGGTGATGTTTGTGAAGAGTTGTGTGCGACCCTCATTCGTCACAGTTACCTTCCAACCACGCGCCACCTGAAGCACGGCATCGCGGCCGTTGCATCCATCCCGCCTTGTGAAGCGGAGTTTTGACCCGCATCTCTCTTTTCCGCACAAGCTTAGGAAACCAATCACAAAGTCCTTGTTGTTATTTTCTTCGCTCGTATAACAATCGATTCACCACGCGTTTCGTTCACCAGAACCTGCATTCCTTGAGAGACGATATTCAGGGAAGCGATTCCCAAATTTATTACTTGACAGCGACCGGTGCACTTTCCGAATACGCATCAAGTTTTTGGCGCCGTTGCTGGGGAATGCAAGTGTGATGAGATGTTGGTTGTGAATCGATTGTTTTCGATTGAGTCTTTTATTTTCTTTAATTTACTCTTTTTCATGCTATTTTCTTCTTCTGTATCATGTGGGCACATTTGAATATCTGATGTCGTTGGTGTGGGGACACATCCCACGCTAGTGATAGGTGTCCCAAAGAGTATGGTGTTGTTCAGAAACCGTAAGGGTCCCATATATCTTTTGGCTCCTCTACTGCGCCTCCGTTGTCACACTATTTCGCGGCTACCGAACCTGGGGTGCCGGCAAAGCTGGTAAAGCAGTGTTTATTTTGCAAAGTAGAGAGCACGCCTTGAAGTACTGTGCGGATTATCTTCACCAATTGGCGGATGGCGATGAGCCGGACATCCGGATCGTCCCATCTTCGAATTCTGTGAGCATAGCCCCTTCCTCTGGTTACGTGTCACTTCCACCTTCACTTTTTGAAGGCTCTTGAATCGACACATGGATCAGTGTCCCTCATGACTCTGTTTCTGATGCGACTCTCCATACCTCTTCGGTTCACGTACCTCTTTGCGTGGATTTGTGCCCTTGTGTGGAGAGTGAGCCTGAACTCTTAAGAAGCACGTCTCCTCCCACTACACACGAATCTAAATCTATTTCTGATATTGTCATTGAGGTCAATTTACAGGATGTTGCAGACATGCGCAGTGTCATGCCCACTCTCATGGAGGACAGTCTCGAGTGTGCTGAAGCAACCGTTTTGGTCCAGAGCGAGGAAGTCCAAGTTATAGAGGAGGCCATTGCGTGCGCTGTTGAGTCTAGTGAAATCTTCGATGATATCATCAGTTTGTCATTGCCACACCCTATGGGGGATGAAGCCGGGATTATCCCCTCAGATGAGATTTCTTTTAGTTTTTCTTCCAATTTATTTCCTGACCCCCTTTCTTTATGTACAAGGATGCAGGATGCCCCTCCTCCGGTTGACCAGACCTTATGCATGGAGGAGCTGAAAGCCTGTCGGGATGAGGAAGGTACTGTGAAGAAACATCTTGTTTCCTCATCATCGTTGGTGCTTCCCTTTGAGGATTGGTTACAAGGGGGCAAGCAGTTCTTCTTTGAAGACATAATACTGGAGGAGAAGAAGAGAGCAAAAAAGGAGGAGATTTGGGGTTGGAGGCTGAGCATCCTACTTAATTTCCACCCTTACTACCAGGTCTCCGGACCTTTTTATTTCATCAGTTGTTACTACTTCAAATCAGCTAATAGCTGATTTGTTTTGAGCTTGTAATAATAATTAGGATTTATTAGCTTTTGATTATTCCTAGACTTTATGAACTGTGCTTTAATACAGGTATTTGGTCCACCTTTAAGGACGTTAAACAAAAGGGCTTCTTGGGAGACAACCCATGGGAACTACCTGGTTCCGTGCTTGCTTTAATTTCTATTATGTTTTGTTTGTTTTTGCTTTTGTGCTAACAATGCAGGTGTGAACTCGATTGGATGAAGATGAGGAGATCTTTAAAGAAGGATTATACCTCTCTTCTGGCATGCTCTTAGGAGCATAGGTACTCTTAACCCTGCTCTTAAGTTGCTTCGAAAGATTATTTTTGATTTGTTTTTCAAATCAAGTCTGTAGGGAGCGGGCCTTTGCTTACGCTACACGCACATACATGCTAGAATGTTGTGTTAGGAAACTTATATTGATTGTATCATTGCATAACACACACCACACGTGTTTTATTTTTCACTCGTGCGCAATTATCGTGTAAGTGCTTGATGTATATGTTTAGAAGTTTGATTGTTAGTTTAGGATTGTGTGGCAGAACAGGATGTGACCCGTGCGGTGCTACTCGTAGAGCGCTTACACAACATAAAAATTCACGTAGAATAGATTTAATTACAAAGTTATAGTTTTATTTACTTCATTTGTGTAATTACTTAATACTCTACTCGAACGTTGAATTTTGTGAATCTAGCGGTAGCCCTAGGTTGAGTGTAGAAGAGCTGTTAGCCTCATGTTGTTTGAGTTGGAAGGAGAGGAGACCTCGCTCGGTGGTTAAGAACTTGCCCCAAGCTATTTTCAAAACGAGTGCGTTGAATGATCTTGTTGGGAGCATGACGTAGGCCATCGTTTGGTCCGGTTGAGCTTTGATTTCCCAACCTAACGTCTTCCTTTGCTAGCCTCATTGAGCCTTACCTCTCCTATTTGTTAAACTCCACTAAACTTTCACTAAGGCCACATATCCTAACCTAATGCCCACTAGAGTCGAACTTTGGCATATATACATATTTATGATGATTTTGCGTTGCGGAGAAATATTTGTGTGCGCGGAAAAAAATGAGAATGAGTTAAAATTTTGATTCATCCTAACTTATGTTTCTATGGATCTAGAAAAAAAATGAAGTAAAAGAACTCTAAAAAGAATCGAACCACAAGTGTGGTAGTCTTGCGCGCACCATCGTGCTTAAATGAAGTCTGGGGGAGTGTGCTTCAAGGTGAAGATGTTGAGGTTGAAATTTGTTATCTACCGGAGGATGAGTGCGTTTAACCTACGTTCTTCTACTCCATTACCGTACCTCAACCCAAGCCCTAAGTCTAGCCTAAAAGCCCTACTGATTCTTGATAAGATCGTCTCATACAGTGGAGAAGGTGCAAAAGGGCAAGCGTATGACCACCGACCTTGATGGATTTCTTGGAGAGCTCTTCCTTGAGATCTAATTTGAGCAATGCTCACCTCAGCAGTTCACGCTATTTTCCCTAGGGCGTGACTGTTTGATTCACCAGTGATTCACCTCAGAGTAGTAGTATTTTGTATTTTACACTTGTAGAAGTTCTTAAAATATAGTCTTTGTTTTAAAATCTTTTCTACTTTATTTTTACGCTCGTTAGTTCTTTACTTCCCATCATGTTTTGCCTGCACAGTTGCTTCTTTAACGTCAATTTTTCTATCATGGGATTGAGTGTTTGCCCAAGACGTGCAAACGAGTAAGTCTGGGGGTGTGATGAGTCCCATTTATATACACATTTATGGACTCATCTGGGCCGTATTTCTAGTCGATGCACTACACTTTAGGCATGTTTTTAATTATATTTGTTATTCCTTGCTAGGTGCATTCTTAGGCCCATTTCGGTGTGCATTTGCGCTCCTTGTTATTGGGGGTAAGCACATGGTGCTCCCTAATTCTTTTTTTGTGTTTATTTGGTGCAGGAGGTGTATTCCCAGCTGGTATGTCTTATGTGCAGGTGGCCGGATCGTCCCGTTTTCCACCAAAATTTATGTCTGTGCATATCGCACGATCGTGCGTTTCCTTGATGCACTGTCGGTTGCGATCATGCGTCTGTATCTGGGAAGAAAACGGACAATCTGAGTTTAGTCGTGCATTTTTACGCACGGGCGGAATTGCCCGTGCGTGAGTAAAATGCACGGTCGACCTGTTTCCTCCTGTTTTTTGTCATGCTGAATTTACCCGTGCGTTTTTACGCACGGGCGGATTTGCCCATGCGAGAGTAAAACTCACGGGCAGCGCAGCGTCTCCCTCAAGTCAGAATTTATCATTTAATAACGCACGGTTCACGCATGGTCGTGCGTTCGACCGTGTGTGACCATTTTTCTGCTTGTTTAGTATATAAAGCAGGATAAGCCGCAATCAATGGGAGAGCCCTGCGGGGAGCGGGAAATCAGGTCCTTCCCGCCATTTCTGAGGTCTGAAGGCTTCTCCTTCACCTCCACCACCAAGGATACCATTTTCCGGCGATTTCTTCCACCATTCTTCCATCCGGGAGCGTTAGCAAACATTCTCCTCCATTAGTTCAAGCATTCCTCGTCGTGGGAAGCCATAGAAGTGTTGCAGATCATTGGAGTGGTGACAGCCTGCTTCAAGTCCGCACACCATCTGAGGGCCGAGCCCGGAGAGAGACCGACAGCCTCTCATTCCGGCCGAGAACCCAAGATGCGGTGATATCTTCTATTTGGTCCTCTCTAAAATTGATGCTTGTGTTTTCTCTTAGTGTGTTGTAATGAACTATTGTTAGAGTAATGATTTAAATCCTTGCTTGTTCATGTGCAATGACGCTGTGGTATGAGAATAGCTTTTCCTTCTTGTTGTGATTTTCTGAGTCCTTTGTGTGAGAAGCCACCTAGCAATTGCTAGTGGTGATGTTTGCGAAGAGGTGTGTGCGACCCTCATTCGTCACAGTTACCTTCCGTCCACGCGCCACCTGAAGCACAGCATCGCGGCCATTGCATCCATCTCGCCTTGTGAAGCGGAGTTTTGACCCGCATCTCTCTTTTCCGCACTAGCTTAGGAAACCAATCACAAAGTCCTTGTTGTTATTTTCTTCGCTCGTATAACAATCGATTCACCACGCATTTCGTTCACCAGAACCGGCATTCCTTGAGAGACGATATTCGGGGAAGCGATTCCCAAATTTATTACTTGACAGCGACCGGTGCACTTGCCGAATACCCATCAGAAGTGGATATTGTGGTTTGCTTCTTGCTAAACTAAGAGATCAGTCTAGCACCCAGGAACTGATATGTTCCTGAGGTGCTTTTTCTATCCAGCCTGCATCCAGCATAGTCTGCATCTGAATAACCAACTGATTCAAATCTAGATTCAGCAAGGTACCACAAGCCAAGTTCAAGTGTGCCCTTTAGATATCTGAGTATCCTTTTTATAGAACTCGTGTGGGATTCCTTGGGGTCAACCCGAAACCTAGCAAATATGCAGGTGGCAAACATTATATCTGTTCTGCTAGCTGTCAGGTAGAGAAGAGTGCCAATGGCTGCTCTGTAAGTCTTCTGATCAAAGGACTTACCCTTTTCATCTCTATCTAATACAACATTAGTAGCCATGGGGGTTTTCATAGCAGAGGCATTTTCTATCCCAAATCTCTTGATGAGTTCTCCTGTATACTTGGATTGAGATATGAAAATGCCATCTACATTCTGCCTTACTTGAAGGCCAAGGAAATAAGATAGTTCCCCCAAACTACTAATTTCAAATCTTGTCTGCATTAGGTAAGCAAACCGTTTGCATAGAGATTGATCTGTGAACCCAAATATAATGTCATCTACATATATTCATATATTTGTACTAGCAAAAGTTGATTCTTATGTGCTCTTTTGAAGAGTGTTTTATCCACTTTCCCTCTTTCAAAGGAGTGTTCCAGAAGGAATGTGGATAAGATCTCATACCAAGATGTTGGAGCTTGATTAAGGCAAGACAGTACTTTATCTAATATATATACAAAGGAGGGAAAAGATGAAATGACAAAACCTGGGGGCTTCTCCACATACACTTCTTCCTGAAGGGTTCCATTTAGGAATGCACTTTTCACATCCATCTGATAGACTTTAATTTTCATGTGGGCTGCATTTGCAAGGAACATTTTGATGGCCTCCAACCTTACTACTATAGAAAATGTCTAGTTGAAGTCAATCCCCTCCTCTTGCCTGTATCCTTGGGACACAAGTCTGGCCTTATTCCTGATTATGACTCCTGTTGAATCTATTTTGTTTTTGAATACCATTCGGTGCCAATGACTGGGTAATTCCTTGGTCTTTCAACCAATGTCCAAACCCTGTTCCTCTCAAACTGTGTTAGCTCTTCTTGCATAGCAAATATCCAATGAGGATCACTATCTTCTTCTTCAAACTTCTTGGGTTCATATTGAGAGAGAGGAAACATTGCAACATTGTTTCACTTGTGAGCTATTTCCTTGTCTTGACTCCAACTGTCAAATCTCCTATAACTTGTGTTGAAGGATGATCCGTTTGGTTCATCCTGGATCTTGTTGAGTTATTAAGGAGATTTTTTTCTTCCAGAAGAGCTACTTGCTCAGTGATAGTGGTATCACCATCTTCATTCACTAGAATGATCTCAGTGGCTGGTAGTTCAGGTGCTGTGATTTCCTCTTCATCTGCTATAGAATCTTCATCTAAATCAGTGTCAACATTCTGTTTTCATTTATCTTGACATACTGATGGATGGTCCATAATGATGAGACTTTCAACCTGATCTGCTAGCTGTTCTTCTTCCTGCAGAACAATGTTGGTGGAAGTTTCCTTCCCCTTATAAAATATGTTAGTTTCATCAAAGACCACATGCATAGACCCCTCAATCTTAAGAGAGATTTTATTGTAGCATCTACAGACCTTGCTTGATGAGGAATATCCCAAAAATATCCCATCATCAGCCTTCAGGTCAAATTTGGCAAGATGACTTTTCCCATTATTAAGGATAAAGCAGGTACTGTAACACCCTGCCAGTACGAAAAGTATAACAGCGGGTCCGGTTGGGACCCCACGCCATACAAACCACAATAGCTAGGAGTTAAAAGGTGATAAACAGAAAAGAATACAACTACACGAGAGTACAAAACGTAAGCGGAAGCATTTGATTAAAACATTTCAATTAGAACTGTCCACTATCATAGGAATGAAACCATAATATAGAGTTACGGCCTTAAGGCCTTACATTTACCAAATGTGATAAAAACTCCAAACATACATCGGCACGCAGGCCGGCAATACAAGGAAAATAGAAAAGAGGCTGGCCTTCGAGGGCCAACTCAGCATAAGGGCCACCGCCCGCTATTTTCCGCTAGGCTCACCTGCACCTGCATAAGAACATTCCACCAAGCGGTGCCAAACAAGGTAACGGTCAGCAAAGCTGACCAAATTAAAACGACCCCACCCCTTTCCCGGGGTGGCGGAGCTTCTACCCTGCAAGCAAGCCATACTAGCACAAGTACTAATATAAAGAAAGTGCAACTACACAAGGTGAGGGTTCAAGCACAATCAATCTTCTAGGTTGAGCATCAAAGAGAAGGGAACCTAGGTATGCACATGATGTTGGTTGGGTTCACCCGAAAGTTTCCCCACAACCGCCTAAACAACCGCATGAGGCTAATAACATCAATTCATCACAAATGTGGGTACACACAGCCGCACGCTTCATGCTCACAAGGCATGCACCAAAGGTACTTCTTCTCGAGCACCAATACCATCATGAGTCCGGAAACTCTAGATGGAAAAGAGATTTTGGTTGGTCTAGGCAAGACGCCCTTCCCAACCTCTCCCAAGGTCGTTCGGTTTTACAAGAGATAAATCCCCCTACCGCCGCGCCTGGAAACGAGTTCAGTTCAGCCAATTCCCGTGCTCTTGTCATCAATTGAACACACGATGCGGGTATGACATCTGATGAGTCCTGATCATATACACTTTTATGGACTCATCTGGGCCTTTTTTCAGTCATTTCACCGCACTTTAGCCCTGTTATTGTTTATATTTGATATTCCATGCTAGGTGCACCTCTAGGCCCATTTTGGTGTGATTTCATGCTTTTCTTCATTAGTAGTTTTCATGCTCCGTTAAGTTCCACTTTCAGTGGCTAGACTCGTGGTTGTACGCTAGAACAGGAGTCGTGCAGGTGCTTCCGGTGCAATTCTGCACAGGAACACTGCGCACGATCACCGGTTCTATTGCGCACGACCACTGGTCGTGCGCCACTGATCGTGTGCACTTAACCCTTTTTTATGAGTTCTGTTTAGTGCAGTGTGCACGACCATCTACGCTAGTGCGCACGACCACCGGTCGTGCGCCACTGTTCGTGCGCACTTAGCATCAATTTCATGAGTTCTATTTCAACCAGTGCGCACGACCACCTACGATAGTGTGCACGAGCACCGGTCGTGCGCCACCGGTCGTGCGAACATGTTATTTCATAATTTCTGTCTTTGTAGGTTCCGTCCAGGCAGAGCGCACAATCACAGGATTCTAGTGCGCACGACCACTGGTCGTGCGCCAATGACCGTGCGCACTGTTTATTCCAGCGCCTATAAATTCCGCTGCTCGCGATTTAGGTCAGACCCCAATTTTTAGCCGCCGTTTTCCGCCCGGTTCCACCCAGATTCGCCCCTCCACCGTCGCCCACCATATGGAGGTGCTCCGGGCTTGCTCTTCACGCCAATCTTGAGCCGGAGTTTCCTCTCGGCCTCCTCCTTCATCCGAGTGCTTCAAGAAAGGTTTAGCCGCCATCGCCATCAAGCAAGAGGAAGTTTGCAACCTCTACCGGATCATGACACGAAGAAGACGGGCTCATTGGAGAGTAGTGACATCTCTCTACCCCGGACGTAGTTGCGGACCGAGCTTGGACACGGATTGACAACCCGGTGATTCCAACCGTGAATCTACAACGAGACTTCGGATTCGGTCGATTTCTTGCCTTATTCTCCTCTTATTGATGTGTATGTAGCTAGAACCAACATTTTGATGAAGTATATTTTTACTTGTTAACATTAGTATGAAATCATGTCTATGTGATTGAGTAATCTTGTTATATTTTCATTTGAGGTGTGCCCCGTGGTGTGGATTGTTCGTTGTGTTGTGCCGCCCTAACAATTGTTAGTGGTGTGCTTTGCGAAGAGGTGCTTACGACCCTCATTCCGTTAGCCTACTCTCCCATCCGCCTACCGAAGCGTGGCATCGCGGCCCGTACTCCATCCCGCCTAACGAAGCAGCGCGCTCAAGGCCTGCATAGTTCGATCCGCTTGCCTACTCGTCCATCCGCCCTTACGAAGTAGCGCGTTCAAGGCCTACGTAGTCTTTCATCCCGCCGAGCGAAGCATTGCATAGCGGCATTGCATAGGAGTAGTTGTAGCTTTTTCTCTTTATTTTCCACAAACCAAATCAACCCCCGTGTCCGCAATTCATCCGACCCAAAGGACTTCGATCTCAAGTCCTTCCTCGAACGTTAACTCCACCTTACTGTGTTCCTTGAGAGATTCGATACTTGGGGATTTACTTCCTCATATTATTACTTGACAACGACCGGTTCACTGCCGTTCGGATCGCAGTCTCGCTACCGCCTATAGCGGTGTGCAGGATTTGCGCATCATGTTTTTGGCGCCGTTGCCGGGGAACACAGTCGTGTGAGTTTTCTGGAGAGGGAGAATCTGAGAGAGAAGCCCTTCCATTTGTTTATCGCATCTTTTGTTTTATTTCTGTTCTCTTTATTCCATTTTCTGGTTTTATAGTAGGTTGCTTTAGTAAATTTTTGTTAGGTGTAGTATTTCGCAGAATAGTGTTCTTCTTTTTGAATCGTTTTATCTTCACACTATGTGGGCACATCTCAATTTCCGTTGCCGTTGGTGTGGAGCTACCTCCCACTCTAGTGATGAATGCCCTACGGAGAATAGTAGGCATAATTCTTATTGCCCAGCATATGGAGCACCGACTTCGTCTGGTACTCCATATGGTGCGCGTAAGTCTTATGGCTACTCTGCTGAGCCTTTACCCTCTTACTTCTTTTCGGCCTCAGCCCCCGCTGTGCCAAAGAAGCCTGCTAGGCAGTGCCAGTTTTGTCGGAGCACAGATCATGCCCTGAAGGATTGTGCCGAGTATCTTCGCCAATTGGACGAGGATGACGAGCCGGATATCCGGATCGTCCCAACTCCTAACTCTGGCGGCACACCTTCAACATCCGGTTATGTGTCTTTGTCACCTTCACATCTTGAAGGGTATGGCATGGACACGGTCACCGGATGTGCGGTTGATCTATGCACCGACATTGCTGAGCCTATTCTCCCGGTGCATCCACCACCTCTAGTGGATTCAATTCTTTGTGAGGAATCGGTGCTCGACTTTTATCCGAGCACTACTCCTCCCCCTGTTGTGCATACTATACTCGTCTCCGATGACATTATTGAGGATGTTTCGCAGGATAAGGCAGGTGATTTATGTGTTGTGCCTATTCCTATGGATGAGGATATTTTCCAAGGTGACGAGGATTTTACCTCAGCACCGGTGGAGGAAGTCCAAATCGTGGAGGAGGTCACTGATGAACCTACCGAGCCCTGCAGCATTGTCGATGATGCTGACATTATTTTACTTTCCCAATCTAATGGGAGTGAGACCGGGACCACTCCCCCGATTTCAGATTATTTTTGTCATTCTTCTCTTTTATTTCCTGACCCCCCTTCTTCATCTGAGCCTGTGCAGGTTGAGTCTTCACAGGTACTTCAGGAGGACTTGGAGCTTTGTGCTCAAGTCAATGATGAGTGTGTCCTTTTATGCGAGGAGGTTGATCCCTCCTCCATTAAGGAAGCCTCATTCGTTGCCTTCTCCTCCTGCGGACCTGCTGTGGACGATACCTTGCTGGGCAAGGATAGTTTTGGTGAGATGAGTGAGGACCAGGCCTCCTCCTCTTCTTACTTTCTTCTCCCTCTACCTGTGAGGAGCAGGTATTTATATTCAGGTAGAGGCGTGACTGTTCTATCACCGTATCGGTACCCGCTACCGACACGGATATTAGGCCAGTTACCTGTCCACTTCTCCTTCCATAGACCCATTAGCTAGAACTCTTAAAGTTTGAATAAGTCGTGCTGGGAGGACAATAACCCCAGTAGTTATCTTTATTTTCTTGCATTCTTATTTCTTCTAATCATGTTTAGTTAGTAGTACTTTCTTTTCAGTTTTCTTTTGTCTTTTGTTTTTGCGGAGCTGACCCCTGCAGGTATTTCTTCTGGATGGCGGATGTTGCAGCTTAGTCGTGGTTTAAACGCCAATCTTCTGGTGTGCTCATTTCTGAGCACTGGGTACTCTCTTTCCCTAGTTTTTTCTGATTTTCATGTCATATATTATGCGGATTGTTTAGTTTAAGTCTAGGGGAGAGTAGTTTTGTTTACCCGCTCACGTGCACTATTGCACTGCATACTAGAAGATTTCATTTAAAATGTTTTGTTTATTTTCATTGCACACCACAGCACCCACTTGAGCGCGTACTCGTCTGTATGCGTGCTCTGTAGTGAATTTAATTCTTCTGCTTATTTGGGAAAGTCTAGGTGATGGCTTAGGACTATGTAGCAGAGTAAAATGTTGACTCCCGTAGTGCTCCTAGTCGAGTGCTCGGTTGCATAGGAATTTTTGTAGGTTAGATCTCTTTTTATACTATGGTTTTATATTTTTCTCTATTAGTGTAAATGTTGTTTACTCTACTCAAATGGTGAATCCGGTGTGAATCAAACGGTAGCATAGGGATGTGTGTAAACGATCGCTAGATTCGTATTGCTTGAGTCGGGAGAAAGGAGAATCTTTCTCGGTGGCTAGAACTTGCCCCAAGCGATTCTTGAAGCATGGGTATACGGTTAGTCAATTGTGTGAATGTGATATAGGCCATCATTTTGGCCCGGTTGAGCCTTTGTGCCTATCCCTACCGCTATATCCTCGCTAGCCCAGTTGTGCCTACCCGTTCTTTGATTCAGCCCCACTTTTATTTCACCAAAGCCCAAAAGCCAATCCTAGTCGCACACCCAAATCTGAGCTTTAGCTGTTTATTATTTTCATGAGTTGGGTTGTTGATGTGGTAATATGTTTGTGAAGATGTGGATGTGTCCTTTTGTTTATTTGCTGAAAATGATAAGAAAAGAAAAAAAATGAGAAAAAGAAAAAGTTAAAAAGAAAGGAAAGAGAAGGAGTGTTTAATTGAAAATCTTTATGTATAGATTTATGTTTGGGAGTAGGCGGTGCACGCACCCATGCTGTTAAGTTCAAGTCTGGGGGTGTTGTGTACCCGCGTGTTTGTGTGGTGAATGAGGATAGTTTCCTGCATTAGCTCATTTGGGTTTAGTGCTTGAGCCGTCGTTTTTATCTTTGTTTAACCTCACCTAAACCCAAGCCCCATTTAAAACCTAAAGTCCTATTGATTCACGCATTTGAGTCAAACCAGTGCCGTGGAGAGAATGTGACCGGGCAAGCTTATGGTCACCGACACTGATGGATTTCAGTGGAGTTTTTACCGCATCCCGATCTTGAGCAATGCTCGTCTCAGCGCTTAGTTTACTTTCTCCGTATGCATGACCGAATGATCCACCGTTGTTCACCATTTTGAGTAGTGTAATATGCTTTTACTCTTTTAGAAATTTATAAACTGTTTTTATAATCAGAAATCTTTTCTACTATTTTTCTTATGCACGTGAGCATGCGACTTCGCATGGTACTCTGTAGTATAATCATTAAGCCATCTACTGTTCTTTCCTAGTTCGCTTAGAATTTGTTTGCTCGGGACGCGCAAACAGTTAAGTCTGGGGGTGTGATGAGTCCTGATCATATACACTTTTATGGACTCATCTGGGCCTTTTTTCAGTCATTTCACCGCACTTTAGCCCTGTTATTGTTTATATTTGATATTCCATGCTAGGTGCACCTCTAGGCCCATTTTGGTGTGATTTTATGCTTTTCTTCATTAGTAGTTTTCATGCTCCGTTAAGTTCCACTTTCAGTGGCTAGACTCGTGGTTGTACGCTAGAACAGGAGGTGCAGGTGCTTCCGGTGCAATTCTGCACAGGAACACTGCGCACGATCACCGGTTCTATTGCGCACGACCACTGGTCGTGCGCCACTGATCGTGTGCACTTAACCCTTTTTTATGAGTTCTGTTTGGTGCAGTGCGCACGACCATCTACGCTAGTGCGCACGACCACCGGTCGTGCGCCACTGTTCGTGCGCACTTAGCATCAATTTCATGAGTTCTGTTTCAACCAGTGCGCACGACCACCGGTCGTGCGCCACCGGTCGTGCGAACATGTTATTTCATAATTTCTGTCTTTGCAGGTTCCGTCCAGGCAGAGCGCACGATCACAGGATTCTAGTGCGCACGACCACTGGTCGTGCGCCAATGACCGTGCGCACTGTTTATTCCAGCGCCTATAAATTCCGCTGCTCGCGATTTAGGTCAGACCCCGACTTTCAGCCGCCGTTTTCCGCCCGGTTCCGCCCAGATTCGCCCCTCCACCGTCGCCCACCATATGGAGGTGCTCCGGGCTTGCTCTTCACGCCAATCTTGAGCCGGAGTTTCCTCTTGGCCTCCTCCTTCATCCGAGTGCTTCAAGAAAGGTTTAGCCGCCATCGCCATCAAGCAAGAGGAAGTTTGCAACCTCTACCGGATCGTGACACGAAGAAGACGGGCTCATTGGAGAGTAGTGACATCTCTCTATACCCCGGACGTAGTTGCGGACCGAGCTTGGACACGGATTGACAACCCGGCGATTCCAACCGTGAATCTACAACGAGACTTCGGATTCGGTCGATTTCTTGCCTTATTCTCCTCTTATTGATGTGTATGTAGCTAGAACCAACATTTTGATGAAGTATATTTTTACTTGTTAACATTAGTATGAAATCATGTCTATGTGATTGAGTAATCTTGTTATATTTTCATTTGAGGTGTGCCCCGTGGTGTGGATTGTTCGTTGTGTTGTGCCGCCCTAACAATTGTTAGTGGTGTGCTTTGCGAAGAGGTGCTTACGACCCTCATTCCGTTAGCCTACTCGCCCATCCGCCTACCGAAGCGTGGCATCGCGGCCCGTACTTCGTCCCGCCTAACGAAGCAGCGCGCTCAAGGCCTGCATAGTTCGATCCGCTTGCCTACTCGTCCATCCGCCCTTACGAAGTAGCGCGTTCAAGGCCTACGTAGTCTTCCATCCCGCCGAGCGAAGCATTGCATAGCGGCATTGCATAGGAGTAGTTGTAGCTTTTTCTCTTTATTTTCCACAAACCAAATCAACCCCCGTGTCCGCAATTCATCCGACCCAAAGGACTTCGATCTCAAGTCCTTCCTCGAACGTTAACTCCACCTTACTGTGTTCCTTGAGAGATTCGATACTTGGGGATTTACTTCCTCATATTATTACTTGACAACGACCGGTTCACTGCCGTTCGGATCGCAGTCTCGCTACCGCCTATAGCGGTGTGCAGGATTTGCGCATCAACATCACCTCGGCCCGTAAGGGTTTAGCACTCGCTAGCGCTACACAAAACATAAGTTACAACACCCAAGCCTTCACGAGGACTTAGGCTTTACACGTAACCAAAAAGGAGGTACAAGACCACTCCTCAACAATTCTAGTGGTGAGGGTTTGCATTCAACCACTAGCAAAGCATGGGGCTTTCGCTAGGATCTTCATAAGACGCCTACGCTTAAATCCCACAATACTATCGCATATATCACGGAGTCATTCTCCGGCATGCATTCTAGGCTTAACCTAAATGCAACGTCGCAAATCAAGCATCACCGATTCGGGCTCGCGGCCATGAATAGGCTTCACACACAATGCCTAAATCCGCACGACTACCGGATTTTCTACATGCAATATGCTGGGGACGGACACTATCAACCCGGAGTTCCGAAGAACTTGAGGAAATCCTACAATTCACCCATTTGGTGAAAGGGATTCCTCATGCAAGCATAGAGAAATGAAGGAGAGGACAAATGACAAGTCCAAATATCGGGAGGAAGAATCATTACCCTAGGAGCATTCTTCTTCGCCATGGATCTGAGATTCTAGACGGAGGGAAACGACCGCACCGGGCTGCACTCTCCAGATCTGGAAACGGCTTGCGAAACGGAGCTCCGGAGCTCCGTCAATGGCGGGATCTCTCCATCTTCTTCCTTGCCTCCTTCTTCTTTCTCTAGGTTTGGAGAGAGAAAGGCTTAGAAATTATGAGGATTAACCTCCTCTCATCAGCCCTAAAGACCTCCAGCATCTAATCCTAGCCATTGGATCGGATTCCAAAAGATTTGGACGGACCGATCTCCTTCTCCGCTCAAATTCGCGGAGCAGAATTAACAGAGCGCACGATCACAGGCGCACGATCACTGGTCATGCGCGAAGAGGAGAAATGGTCGTGCGCACTACCCGAGATAGAACTTTGATTCCTTGCGAATTAACGCACGATCATTGGCGCACGATCACTGGTCGTGTGTGAAGAGGAGAAATGGTCGTGCGCAGAGAACTGCTATGGAATTTTTTAGCCTATCCCGAGCACAGCACTACCACTCCGCCTACCTCGCTGAACTACGATTTTTGGGGTGTTACAACTCCACCCCCCCTTAAAAGAATTTCGTCCCGAAATTTCGAAAACAGTAATAGCAGGAATTATAGTTATACTCTACCAGAGAGAAATAGCTCGGGGTACACCGCAAGCATCATTTGCTCTCTCTCCCAAGAGAGCTCCTCTCGGCCGCAATTGTCCCACCGGAGTTTTACCATCCGAATGGACTTGTTCCGCAACTGCTTTACTTCGGTATCTTCGATGCGTAAGGGCTTGACTTTCGTCGACAACCCACTATCAACCGGCACTTTGCCGACCGCAACAATATGAGTAGGCTCTTGCACTGCCTTCCTCAATACTGAAATGTGAAACACGTCGTGCAGACCGCTCAGCTCTGCAGATAGTGCAAGCCGATAAGCCGCATCACCAACACGCTCCACGATCTCAAACGGTCCTAAGTACCTTGCGCTGAGCTTTTTCAAGCGTCGGATCCTTGATACCCCTTTGAATGGTTTGATCGTCAAGTAAACCCGGTCACCGACGGCGAACTCTAGGTTCCTATGCTTGGTGTTGAAATATTTTGCTTGCCTATCATGGGCAATCAATAGCCTTTCACGTATAGTTCGGATCGTCGAAGTTGCTTCCTCAACATCCTTTCGCTTTAATAGCTTAGTATCGCCCGTTTCCGCCCAAGACAACGGCGTGCGACACTTCTTACCATAGAGGGCCTCGAAAGGAGCCATCTGTATACTGGCTTGGTAGCTATTATTGTAGGCGAACTCGATCATATAGAGATGATCTTCCCACTTCTTTCCAAAATCTAGAGTGCACATTCGGAGCATATCCTCCATAGTCCTGTTGGTTCTCTCGGTCTGTCCATCCGTTTGCGGGTGGAAGGCCGTGTTGAACTTCAATTTAGTGCCCAACAGTTCATGGATAAGCCTCCAATCTTTCGATGTGAAACGCCCGTCACGATCGCTGACGATGCTACGAGGGACACCGTGCAGCCGCACAATACTATCAACATAGAGCTTCACTAGCTTTTCTACAGAATCATCCTTCCGGTTCGGAATAAAATACGATACCTTCGTCAATCGGTCCACGATCACCCAGATGGCGTCGTTTCCATGTTGTGATCTCGGCAATCCGTGCACGAAATCCATCGAAATATCATCAAACTTCCATTCCGGAATCGGCAAGGACGTCAAAAATCCACCGGGATGTTGACATTCCACCTTCACCAACGCGCAAGTATTACACTTGGCCACGTAGAGGGCAATGTCCTTCTTCATACCTGGCCACCAGAAAATTTTCTTCATGTCCATATACATTTTAGTGCTCCCTGGGTGGATCGAGTACTTGGTATGATGAGCCTCGTACATCAACTCCCCCCGTAGAGTACCAATGTTTGGGACGCACAATCTGACCTCTTTCCACATAAGGCCATCTTTGAAGGAGAAATTAGCATTTAACCCATCCACGATTTCCGCTTTATAGCGTTTCATGCTCTCATCCAGCTCCAATGCTTGTCGAACTCGGTCGGCAAGGTCGTATTGAACCTCCGTCCAGTTCAAGCATGCTGAAGTAGACGCTCTTCTATCAACGCAAATGATCTCCATTTCTTCCAGTTCGCGGATTAGATGCTCATCGTGCATCAAAATCCAATTTGCTTGAGCGGGAGCCCGACGACTCAACGCGTCCGCAACTACATTTCCCTTTCCAGGAGTATATTTGATGTCGAAGGTGTAGTCCCCAAGGAACTCCATCCACCTCCTCTGACGCATAATCAACTCCATTTGATCCAGCAGGTACTTGAGGCTCTGGTGGTCGGTAAAGATGTCGATCTTCACGCCATACAAATAATGCCTCCAAAGCTTAAGAGCAAATACCACGGCCGCTAGCTCCAAATCATGGACCGGGTAATTCCTCTCATTAACCATCAACTGCCGGGAGTCGTAGGCAATTACCTTTCCGAACTGCACTAGGACACAACCCAAACCACTCCCCGAGGCGTCGCTATAGATTTCATAGCCTTCCGTACCACATGGAGAGCAAAGAATTGGCGTCGTGGTCAGATGGCTCTTCAGCTCTTCAAAAGCTCGTGCGCACTTGGGCGACCAAACGAACTTATGATCTTTCCTAGTCAGTTTAGTGAGAGGGAGTGCAATCCTCGAGAAGTTTTCCACAAAGCGCCTATAATAGCCGGCAAGTCCTAAGAAACTTCGGACTTCCGCTACGTTTTTCAACAAAGGCCACGCTCGGATCGCTTCTATCTTCGACGGATCAACTGCAATTCCTTCTCCACTAACAACATGACCAAGGAATGGTACAGACTGTATCCAAAACTCGCACTTGGAGAACTTGTCATATAGCTGACTCCTCCTCAAGGTGCTCAGAACTGCGTGCATATGCCCTACATGCTCCTCTTCCGATTGAGAGTATACCAAAATGTCGTCGATGAAGACGATCACAAATTGATCCAACTACTCCTGGAATGTCCTGTTCATTAAGTCCATGAATACCGACGGTGCATTAGACAGACCGAACGGCATCACCGTGAACTCATAGTGCCCAAAGCGGGTACTGAACGCTGTCGCTAGAATGTCACATTCCCTTATAATAAGCTGAAAGTAGCCGAACCTAAAGTCAAGCATAGAGTATACCGTCGACCCAACCAGTTGGTCAAGTAAGTCGTCGATTCTCGGAATCGGATAACGGTTGCTCTCGGTCAGTTTGGTCCGCTACTACTAGGACAACACAAAAATGGTCTTAGGCCCCGAATCCTTCGACAAGGTGAAGAACATCTTCGCGCCTTTTCACAGCTTCTCCTATTCGCGCTCACTCGAGATCTATTGGGCAGCATTACCTCCAATCTATCCTTGACTAAGGTAAATGTCAATTCGATTCATAACACGAAGTCCTTAGATAAATAGGAAAACGATGTTCCCACACCAACGGAGCTCTCGTCGAATAGTCGATAATTAGGACAAGGCCTAATTGCACACAAATACAAGACATAAAAATTTTGATGTCAACAGATACAGTGGACACATTTCTATCTCTATCCGCACACGGGGTAGAAATCATATTAGGAGATGGTCATCCATACCTGTGGTAACATCGCATTGTTGAATGACCTCTTGCTGGCCATAAGAGTAGACTCTCGGCTGGGTTAGAGAAAACTGGGGAATCGAAGACTCCACCGCCTTGCCTTTCTCCATAGAAGCTGAACCCATCACACGAGCATAGTCCACTTCTCCGTTTTTGCTTTTGGTGGACCACTTCGACACACTCGGGCTTTGTGTCCCACCTTTCCGCAAGTGAAACAAATTAAGGAACACTATGCAGTCTTAACTTCCACAGAGTTGAACTTTCTCTTGTTTCTTCTGAACTCAGACTTGGACTGAGAGACCGACACATGAAACTCATTGAAGTCTTTCGCGCACGGCATACTCTTCATATCCATTTCCAGAGATTTAGCTGTTTTCACTAAGACGTTGAAGCCGAGTAACTTTGGACCCACAAGCATTAGTCTTAGGTCATCTCGCAGACCATTGTAGAACTTGTTGACCTTGGTTTCCTCATCTTCCCACATAGACCTCTCATAACGATTCCGACTGCTGAACTCCTTCAGGTACCCATCCACTGAGTGCTCTCGCTGCTCTAGGTGTGAACACTGATCTTGTAGTGCATGAATCTCGGTTAGGGGTATGAACTTTAGAAGGAAAGACTCATGGAAGTTTTCCCAAGGGATTTCGGTAAGTTGTCTCCCACCAAACTTGTGCACCAACTCCTCTTCCCACCAAAGTCTTGCTTCTCTTATAAGTAGGAAGGTGGTTAAGGTTACCAACATATCTTTGCTTATAAGCATTGACATTAAAGTCCTCTTTATTTCTGACAACCACTCAGCAGCTCTCCCAGGGGATTCCGTCCCCGCGAAGGATGGAGGGTTGAGGCTCAGAAAGTACTTTAATTGCTGGTCGCGCGCTCGCCCCACAACTACCTGCGCAACTCGACATTCCACCCTCAGCTCTACCGCAGGTTCCACTGCAGCAACAGTTACAGGGGACACATCCAGAGTCGGAGTAGTAGGCTGTGCAAGCCGCCCAGACTGAGTGTTGATCATCGCGAAGATCGCTTCAGCGACTAACTTGATCATCTCAGCCGAAGGAGTGGTCGCTGGTACCTCAGACGACCCACTACTTTCAGGGTTGTTACGGGGTCGAGACTGCCCCGCAACACTTCTAGTCACCTATAATCATGCAAGGCTCAATTTAGTGACCGAAAACATAGCAAACAACAATCATGGAATGCTCAGGTTCCGCAAACAAGTATGTCTTTTCCATTCCTAAGTGGACATTCTTATTAGTTTTTGTCGTTTTAGGTGAATGCACATCCCGTGCACACCACCCCTTAAAAGGAATTCGTCCCGAATTCGCTAAACTATGGATCGACGCCTTAAGTCCGATACCAAATTATAACACCCTGCCAGTACGAAAAGTATAACAGCGGGACCGGCTGGGACCCCACGCCATACAAACCACACTAGCTAGGAGTTAAAAGGTGATAAACAGAAAAGAATACAACTACACGAGAGTACAAAACGTAAGCGGAAGAATTTGATTAAAACATTTCAATTAGAACTGTCCACTATCATAGGAATGAAACCATAACATAGAGTTACGGCCTTAAGGCCTTACATTTACCAAATGTGATAAAAACTCCAAACATACATCGACACGCAGGCCGGCAATACAAGGAAAATAGAAAAGAGGCTGGCCTTCGAGGGCCAACTCAGCATAAGGGCCACCGCCCGCTATTTTCCGCTAGGCTCACCTGCACCTGCATAAGAACATTCCACCAAGCGGTGGCAAACAAGGTAACGGTCAGCAAAGCTGACCAAATTATAACGACCCCACCCCTTTCCCGGGGTGGCGGAGCTTCTACCCTGCAAGCAAGCCATACTAGCACAAGTACTAATATAAAGAAAGTGCAACTACACAAGGTGAGGGTTCAAGCACAATCAATCTTCTAGGTTGAGCATCAAAGAGAAGGGAACCTAGGTATGCACATGATGTTGGTTAGGTTCACCAGAAAGTTTCCCCACAACAGCCTAAACAACCGCATGAGGCTAATAACATCAATTCATCACAAACGTGGGTACACACAGCCGCACGCTTCATGCTCACAAGGCATGCACCAAAGGTACTTCTTCTCGAGCACCAATACCATCATGAGTCCGGAAACTCTAGATGGAAAAGAGCTTTTGGTCGGTCTAGGCAAGACGCCCTTCCCAACCTCTCCCAAGGTCGTTCGAGTTTACAAGAGATAAATCCCCCTACCGCCGCGCCTGGAAACGGGTTCAGTTCAGCCAATTCCCGTGCTCTTGTCATCGATTGAACACACGATGCGGGTATGACATCACCTCGGCCCGTAAGGGTTTAGCACTCGCTAGCGCTACACAAAACATAAGTTACAACACCCAAGCCTTCACGAGGACTTAGGCTTTACACGTAACCAAAAAGGAGGTACAAGACCACTCCTCAAAAATTCTAGTGGTGAGGGTTTGCATTCAACCACTAGCAAAGCATGGGGCTTTCGCAAGGATCTTCACAAGACGCCTACGCTTAAATCCCACAATACTATCGCATATATCACGGAGTCATTCTCCGGCACTGATAAGTAGAATTTTTATAACTTTTTAATAGAAAATTTTGTAAATATTTAATTTGAATTTTCCTTTTTATGACAATTTTAGGTTATAAGTAGTTCTTCTTGTAATTTTGATTCTAACTTAGCTTAATTTCAATATTTGCAGAATTTTGGGACAAATCGGGAAAAATGGCTTGTCACGCCCTCGGTCACGCCCGTGACCAAGGGCGTGTAACCTAAAGATCAGTCCAGAATGATGCCGCGCTGTCTGAGCTAGCCCACACCAAGTCACGCCCCAGGTCACGCCCGTGACCCAAAGTCACGCCCGTGACCAAGGGCGTGTAAACTTAGAATCTTCCACGTGGAGCCGCCGTTGAGACGTGGAGATGCTGTCGAGAAGTCAACCTAAGTCACGCCCGTGACCCACATGTCACGGCCGTGACTTTCCAACATGATCTCTGCTTGGCCACTGCGCCGAATTCGAGCCCACGCCGCATTTAATGCAGCCGTCCAAAGTCACGGCCGTGACCCGACATGTCACGCCCGTGACATGTCACTTTTCGTCGCGCCGAATTCGAGCCCACGCCGCTGTCGGATCTGATGTGAATAGTGCAGTCACGCCTTTGGTCATGCCAGTGACCGAGGGCGTGTAATCTGAAATTTTTTCCTATAAATTCATAGGTTCTCCTTGAGTCCAGGGTTCAGAATTTTGGAGTGGGGGAGGTGCTGCTAGAGCTGTTAGTGAGTTTTTCAATGCAATTGTTCATGTCTTTAAGCTTTCATGTCTTCCTTTTCAATTCATGCAATGTTTTAGTTTAACTTTCATGTACTAGCTCTTTTTAAGCTTGTAATCTTCATTTCCCTAGCTTTGTAATCTCTCTTTAAGATTGTAATAGTTTTGATTTTCAATAAAAATTAGCTTGCTCTCTTTCATTTGCTCTTTCTCCTTAAGTACTTCTCCTTCCATGCAACGTTAAGTTTTCTTTCCTTTTTCCCCTCCACTATGTTGAGCATTAAGTCTTTTTATTATCGTTTTAATCATTCACAAAGTTTGCAAAATGTCTCTTTTTAACTAAGTAATCAAAACCTCCAAAATATCATTAGATAAGATAATAGTGATTTTCCTCGAAGTAGAAGTAATCAACGCGCCCCATGGAATACGACCTTGGTATTTGCAAATATCCTATACTATAGACGATAAGGTACACTTGCCTTTATCGGATATAGTTTTGGAGAAAATCTCAACCTTTCACTAAATTTCAAAACCGAGAAATCTATATCAAGTTTTTGGCGCCGATGCCGGGGACTTTGCGTAGATATTTTGAAAAGAGGATAGCTATTAATTTTATCATGCTTCTTTATATTTTATTTTGTTTTTTCTAAATTTCAAAAAGAATTTTTTTTTTTAAGTTTTTCTTCTTCCTTTCTTCTCTTTTTAGTGTATGACCCGAGGTAGCACTTCGATTCTTCCTTTTGATCCGGAGATCGAGCGAACCCTTTTGAGGCACCGCCATTCTCGTGATCAGGGAAATCAAGTAGAATCCGAAGAGTTGATCGGGGACACTAACGCAGCAAATATGGATCATAATCTTAATCATCCTAATCTTAACGAGCCAAATCCTAATGAGGACGCGCAACGGACCATGTCCTATTATGCGCGGCCGAATTTGGAAGGCACACAATCGAGTATTGTTCGCCCCACGGTGGCGAATAATAATTTTGAGATCAAGTCCAGCATCATACAAATGGTGCAACAATCGGTGACCTTTGATGGTCAACCGGACGAGGATCCAAATTCACATATCTCTTACTTTCTTGAAATTTGCGACACTTTTAAGATCAATGGCGTCACCGATGACGCCATTCGACTACGTATTTTTCCTTTTTCTTTGCGGTCTAAGGCCAAGCAGTGTCTGGGCTCCCTACCTAGGGGATCCATCACTACATGGGCTGAAATGGCGGAAAAATTTCTTAATAAATATTTCCCGCCCTCAAAGACCGCTAAATTGCGCACGGATATTGCGTCATTCATGCAAATCGACTCGGAGACTCTCTATGACACATGGGAGCGCTTCAAGGAGCTTTTGCGTCGATGCCCTCACCACGCACTTGCCACTTGGCAGCAAGTGCAAATATTTTATAATGGCTTAAATCTCCAAACGAGGCAAATGATTGATGCGGCCGCCAGGGGGACATTAAATAACAAAACCCCGATCGCCGCTCAAGAGCTTTTCGAAGAGATGGACACAAATGCGTACCAATGGAACATGCCTCGAGCACGGCCTAATAAGCCGGCCGGAATTTTTGAAATAGACGCAAACGCAAATTTAGCTTTACAAGTTGAGCGCTTAACAAAGCAAGTGGCGGAGATGTCTGCTTCCTCCGCCACTCCTCCTTGGGCTAATAACATTTTAATTGAAGAACATGTTGACTACATGGGAAATCCACCTCGGCCTTCCTATAACCCGAGCACCGCTCCGTATAATAACACCTACAATGTGGGTTATAGGAATCATCCGAATTTCTCATGGAGCAACCAAGGAAATGCTCAGCGTCCTATGAATTTAAATCAACCTCCCCCTAATCAACTTCTTAACTTAACTCCGCCTCCAAATTTGATTTCTCAAAATTATAATCCACCCGATTTTCCACCGCAACAGCAAAAACTCTCTCCGATTGAAGAGGTTTTGGCAAAATATGTTGCTACAAATGAAACGAACATCCGGAACCTTACCTGATCGATCAAAAATTTAGAGAATGAAGTGGGCCAACTCGCAAAGATGATTTCTGAGCGTCAACAAGGAGCACTACTAGGGAACACCGAGCAAAATCCAAAGGAGAGCGCGCACGCGATTACACTCCGAAGCGGGAAGGAGGTGGTTCAAAAACAGGACGAACCCAAGGTAATTTCCTCTCCTCCTCCTCCTACTTTTAATACATCTTCGAATTTGCCCGCTACGATAGCTCCGCACACTTCTATTTTAAATCTGCGCGCTCTTACTTCTAATATTCCGTATCCATCGAAATTTAAAAATGAAAGCGCCGAAAAAAATTATAAAAAGTTTTTAGATGTTTTAAAACAAATCCATATTAATGTACCTTTCTGCGAGGCTATCTCATAAATGCCTAAATATGCGAAATATCTTAAGGAGTTGCTCTCCAATAAGAAAAAGTTAGAAGATATTTCGCATATTTCTTTAAACGCAGAATGCTCCGCGGTTGTAGTCAACAAATTGCCGAAAAAAGCAAATGACCCGGGACGGTTTTCCATCCCATGTCTTTTTGGCAAGTCGTTAGTAAAACACGCCTTAGCGGATCTTGGAGCAAGCATCAACCTTATGCCATTTTCTTTGTTCAAAAAGCTAGGTCTAGGAAATCCAAGGCCTACTCGAATGAGTATCCAATTAGCGGATCGTTCTTTAAAATATCCGATAGGAATAGTGGAGGACGTGCTCGTCAAGGTTGACAAATTCATCTTCCCGGTGGATTTTGTCATTCTTGACATCGAAGAGGATGCCGAAGTACCCCTCATACTCGGCCGCCCCTTCCTTGCCACCTCCCGCGGTATTATCGACGTAAGTAACGGAAAGCTCCTCCTACGGGTTGGAGACGATGAAGTTACTTTCGGCATAAATTCCTCGATGCGGAACACGCTAGAAAATGATGATTCATGTTTTTACTTAGAAGAGTGTTGTGAGTTCGATTCATCCCTCGAGTTAGTTTCATCGGCGAGTAGTGATTCCGAGCCCGTAGAGCTCTTTTGTGATGAAGAAGAAGTTTCTCACCCCACACCACCCGAACCATTATTTTTAGAAAAATTAAAAATCAAGACTTTTTATGAAGAACCACCCGTATTGGAGTTGAAACAACTCCCCCCTCACCTTAAATACTTGTTTTTGGAAAAAGAGTCTAAGCTACCCGTCATCATTTCATCCGATCTTAGCAACTCAGAAATTTATGAGTTGACTATAGTCTTAAGAAAGCACCGCCACGCAATTGCGTGGCAATTATCGGACATTAAGGGTATAAACCCATCTTTCTGCACTCATAAAATATTTCTCTAAGATAATTCCCGAAATTCAGTCCAGCCTCAACGACGACTAAACCCTAACATGAAAGAAGTCGTTAAGACCGAAGTTATAAAACTTCTGGACGCGGGAATCATCTACCCGATATCGGACAGTACTTGGGTTAGCCCAGTACAAGTCGTGCCAATGAAAGGTGGTGTCACGGTAGTTGCGAACGAAAATAATGAATTGATCCCAACCCGTACTGTTACGGGTTGGCGGATGTGCATCGACTATCGGAAATTAAATGATGCCACCCGTAAGGATCACTTTCCTCTACCATTTATCGACCAAATTTTAGAACGCCTTTCGGGTCACTCCTACTACTGTTTTCTAGATGGTTTGTCGGGATACTTCCAAATTCCGATTTCGCCCGACGACCAAGAGAAAACCACTTTCACTTGTTCCTTTGGCACCTTCGCTTATCGAAGGATGCCATTTGGTCTTTGTAACGCGCCATCTACATTCCAAAGATGTATGCTGGCAATTTTTGACGAGTTAGTGGAGGAGGTGATGGAAGTATTTATGGACGATTTTTCCGTGTACGGGAGTTCATTTGAAAACTGTTTAAAAAATCTCGAGCGCGTGTTGCAGCGATGTGAGGAAACGAATTTAGCGCTTAATTGGGAAAAATGCCATTTTATGGTCAAGGAAGGACTAGTCCTTGGCCATAAAATTTCGGGCAAGGGGATCGAGGTCGATAGGGCCAAGATTGAAGTAATTGAAAAACTTCCCCCTCCCACAAACGTAAAAGCTATTAGGAGTTTCCTAGGCCATGCGGGGTTCTATCGGCGCTTTATACAAAATTTTTCCAAAATCACAAAGCCGTTAACCCATCTTCTTGAAAAGGAATCCTCATTTATTTTTAGCGATGAATGTCATTTGGCCTTTAAACTTATCAAAGAAAAACTTATAAACTCCCCGATTCTAGTCGCGCTGGATTGGTCGCTCCCTTTTGAAATCATGTGCGACGCGAGTGACATTGCGGTTGGTGCCATTTTAGGCCAACGGGTGAGTAAGTATTTCCACCCTATTTATTATGCGAGCAAAACACTCACGTCGGCACAAGCGAATTACACCACTACCAAAAAAGAGCTTCTAGCGATCGTTTTTGCCTTCGATAAATTTAGGTCATATATCACCCTCTCGAAAGTTATCATCTTCACGGATCACTCCGCACTTAGGTATCTTTTAAGCAAATCGGACGCCAAGCCTCGTCTTTTGCGATGGATCCTCCTCTTGCAGGAGTTTGACTTAGAGATCCGGGACAAAAGGGGAGCCGAAAACTTGGCAGCCGATCACCTCTCCCGTTTAGAAAACCCCGCCTCGGACGTATTAATAGAATCTGACATTAATGATAAATTTCCCGAAGAGCGCCTCCTTACTCTCGAAAATATTAATTCATCGTCTACCCCCTGGTTTGCAGATCTGGCTAACTATTTAGTAGCTCGGGTCCTGCCAAAAGAATTCTCGAGTCAGCAAAAGAAGAACTTCTTTTCTGATTTAAAGAATTACTTTTGGGAGGACCCCTTTACTTTTGGGAGGACCCCTTTTTATTCCGTGTATGCGCAGACCAGGTAGTAAGACGATGCGTCTCGAGTGAGAAAGGCCTTAAAATTTTACGTCATTGTCATGAGGGACCCACCGGAGGTCATTATCATTCAAACCGAACTGCAAGGAAGGCGCTGGAGGTGGGCTTTTATTGGCCCTCGCTCTTCAAAGATGCTCACACCCTTGTGAGTACTTGCGACAGCTGCCAGCGGTCGGGGAACATCTCCCGCCGGGATGAGATGCCCCAAAACATTTTCTTAGAATGCGAATTTTTTGACCTTTGGGGTATCGATTTTGTTGGTCCTCTCCCTCCATCTTTTTCAAATAAATATATTCTAGTGGCGGTCGACTACGTATCGAGGTGGGCGGAAGCGCAAGCTCTCCCCACGAATGATGCGCGAGTCGTCGTTAATTTCTTAAAAAAATTATTTTCTCGATTTGGCACGCCGCGCGCTATTGTGAGTGATCGGGGCACCCATTTTTGCAATACTCAATTCACAAAAATCTTAGCAAAATATGGTGTCACACACAAATTATCCACCGCATATCACCCACAAACGAGCGGCCAAGTCGAAGTTGTTAATCGAGAATTAAAACAGATTTTAGAAAAAATAGTTTCTATCAATCGGAAGGATTGGGCAATAAAGCTCGATGACGCGCTATGGGCCTATCGAACGGCGTACAAGACCGCTATCGGTTGTACACCGTATCGAATGGTTTATGGCAAGGCTTGCCACCTTCCGGTCGAATTAGAACACCGCGCATTTTCGGTGCTTAAATTTTTAAACCTCGATTCCACTCTAGCGGGAGAACAAAGAAAATTCCAAATGAACGAATTAGATGAGTGGCGAGCGAATGCGTATGAGAGCAAAAAATTATATAAGGAGCGAACGAAGTTTTATCACGATAAGCATATAAAATTTCCAAAAACTTTTTCGCCGGGCGATCTCGTCCTCCTTTATAATTCCCGCCTTCGCCTTTTTCCGGGAAAACTAAAATTCCGATGGTCCGGACCCTTTATTGTTAAAGAGGTTTGGTCCTATGGGACAATTTTAATTTCCCACCCGGAAAAAGGTACCTTCAAAGTAAACGGCCACCGCCTTAAATTATATCTTCCGGGAGAGTTAACTAATGAAAATAGTGACTCGATTGTATTTCAACCTATAATATGATCGGCAAGTGGGTCAAGCTACGCGACCTTAAACAAAGCGCTGTTGGGAGGCACCATAAAGTTATCTTTTGTTATTTTCTCTTGTCTCTTCTTTTCCTCTTTAACAACTTTTGCAGGTAATCGCGGCTTCCCCACAAAAGCTTCAAAAAAATCAGGGAAGCCCTTTTTCCTTCTCTTCTTTCGTTTTTGCATTTCTTTTTACCTTTTCTTACTTCATACTTATTTTTAAACATTGGGGACAATGTTTAACTTTAAATATGGGGGTGTAAATAGCCCTTTGTAAATATTTGTAAATAGTTTTAAAAAGAAAATTTTCAAAAAAAATTATGAAAAGAAAAAAAAAACAACAAAAAGAAAATTTTAATTTTGTTTCTATGATTTCCTTTATTTAAGCACTTGTAAAATCCAAAAACTAAAAAAAATTAGAAAATCAAAAATTTAAATCATGGAAAGGGACGTTTGGGATTTCATCCCATCACACCTCCTAGTACCTTGCGAACCATTCACCGGGTAGCCCTTGGGAAGTCCAAGACTTACAAAAATTGTTAAGTTTTAAAGCTAGTTTCCTTTCTTTGTAAATAGTTTTTAATGAGAAAAATTCAAAAATTAAAAAAAAAAAGATAATATCAAAAATTCAAGAAAAAAAAAATCAAAAATTAAAAAAAAAAAGATAATATCAAAAATTCCAAAAATTCTTTTATCCCTCCTTCTTGTTGTTTTTGTGATTTCTTAGAAATCTAGTTGAGAATGTTTATAAGCATGTTTAAGTTTTTAATTAGCTAAAATTTTGCTTATCATAGTTTGTTAATTTTAAATTTGAGGTAGTCTTGATTTAAGAATCATCTTATGATTTTAAATTGATTAGAGAATTTTGTTAGCATGACTTCTCTTTTTATTTTTAAATGGCTTCATTTTGTAGTGAATTTCCTAAACCTCTTTAGATTTCAATTATATTTTCTTCTAACTTTTTAGATCTTAGGAAATTTAATGTTACTAGAATTTGCTCTCAATATAATTTAAAGCTAGCTAGATTTATTTCCCTTCCTTACCCCCTTTGTGGCATATAAAAAAATGAACTTTAAAAGATCATATGTCATGGGAATAAGAGGATAAAATTCATTATTCCCTAAAACATATGCACCCAAAATATTTGAAAAGATTATATGGCATGGAGTAAGAGGATAAAATTCATTACTCCTAAACCATATACATTTTGGGTTTTTATTAGAAGAGAAAAAAAAAGAGGAAATTTCATGATAAATTCCATTTCCTCCATTCAAAAATTTCTCTTCTTATGCCAAATTTTATGAAATCCCCCTTAGCCAAATATCATTGTTCTAGTTTTAGTTGAAAATTATGGAGAGAGCAATATTTAGTAATTTACTTTTCCTTAAGATTCTTTTAAGATAGAGTTCTTATAATTTTAATTTAATTTAGTTTTATAATTTCTACAATTTTGTCAAACTACTTAATTTTCTTGAGAAGTTCTTGCCTAAACATTTTTCCCTATTTTCAAATCATCATCATAATCTAGGACTTAACTCCCCCTTGAATTTACTCTTAACTTAACTTTTGGTTAAATGAAATTTTAGTTTTAAATTAAATTTTTTTTTAAGGATGTCTTATAAATTATGCCTCACACTTTTGCTCTGGAATAGCAAAACCTCAAGTATGGGGGTATTTGATAAGTAGTATTTTTATAACTTTTAAGTAGAAAATTTTGTAAATATTTAATTTGAATTTTCCTTTTTATGACAATTTTAGGTTATAAGTAGTTCTTCTTGTAATTTTGATTCTAACTTAGCTTAATTTCAATATTTGCAGAATTTTGGGACAAATCGGGAAAAATGGCATGTCACGCCCTCGGTCACGCCCGTGACCAAGGGCGTGTAACCTAAAGATCAGTCCAGAATGATGTCGTACTGTCTGAGCTAGCCCACACCAAGTCACGCCCCAGGTCACGCCCGTGACCCAAAGTCACGCCCGTGACCAAGGGCGTGTAAACTTAGAATCTTCCACGTGGAGCCGCCGTCGAGACGTGGAGATGCTGTCGAGAAGTCAACCTAAGTCACGCCCGTGACCCACATGTCACGGCCGTGACTTTCCAGCGTGATCTCTGCTTCTCCACCGCGCCGAATTCCAGCCCACGCCGCATTTAATGCAGCCGTCCAAAGTCACGGCCGTGACCCGACATGTCACGCTCGTGACATGTCACTTTTCGCCGCGCCGAATTCGAGCCCACGCCGCTGTCGGATCTGATGTGAATAGTGCAGTCACGCCCTTGGTCACGCCCGTGACCGAGGGCGTGTAATCTGAAATTTTTTCCTATAAATTCAGAGGTTCTCCTTGAGTCCAGGGTTCAGAATTTTGGAGTGGGGGAGGTGCTGCTAGAGCTGTTAGTTGAGTTTTTCAATGCAATTGTTCATGTCTTTAAGCTTTCATGTCTTCCTTTTCAATTCATGCAATGTTTTAGTTTAACTTTCATTTACTAGCTCTTTTTAAGCTTGTAATCTTCATTTCCCTAGCTTTGTAATCTCTCTTTCAGATTGTAATAGTTTTGATTTTCAATAAAAATTAGCTTGCTCTCTTTCATTTGCTCTTTCTCCTTAAGTACATCTCCTTTCATGCCACGTTAAGTTTTCTTTCCTTTTTCCCCTCCACTATGTTGAGCATTAAGTCTTTTTATTATCGTTTTAATCATTCACTAAGTTTGCAAAATGTCTCTTGTTGGGTATTGTATCCACAATCACCTGGATTTGAAGGTGTCCCCTAATGAACTAAATTGAATTGAGTATGTATTTGATGATTTCTCTTTAGATGTATTGTGACAGGTCATAATGCTAAGTGCACACCAAAGTCAGGTTGCAATGGATCACCAAACACAGTTCTAGACAATGTAATCCCTCATTGTGTAGAACAAAGTGTTGGTTCATGTGTAATCTCTCTTTTGGGGTGCACTTCATCTTCTCACAACTGAAGGCTTTCAAGGTTGAGGAGTGGAGCAGGTCTTCAGAAGAAAAAGGAATTTTTTGCTAAGTCAATTCGTCGAGTTGTCACGTGAAGTCCCGGTGACTCCCGACAAATCCTGACTGTAGCAAATCTTTCATTTTGAAGAAGAAAATTCTGCTGCCAAGTCCATTCGTCGGCTGTTCTCGTGAACTTCCGACGAATGTCGACGAATCCAGACAGAAGCCAGTTTTCCTGTCTGAAGAAGGAATTTTCTGTGGCCAACTCCATTCGTCGGATATTCACGTGAACTCCCGACGAATATCGACGATTGCTGACAGAAGTCAAAATGGCAGCCTTGTGAAGGATTTTGTGCGGCTAAGTCCAATCGTCGAAAGTTCTCGAGAACTCCCGAAGAATCCCGGCGAATGAAAACAGATATGGTTTTCAAACCTTTGAACTGTCTTCATCTTGGCTAAGTCAATTCGTCGGATGTTCACGTGAAGTCTCGACGAATGACGGACAGACGGATTTCAAATCTTTATTTCGATTTCGAAAATTTAGGGTTGGCCGCCATGTACAGTGCACGTGTCGTTCCTCCCTTCTTTGTCGAACGAGCCGTTGAAGTCCTCCCTATAAATAATCCTCTATTTTTTTAGGGAAAATCTCTCTTCACACGTTTTTGTTTAGAATCGAAAAGCTGTTCTCATCTTCCTTTGCTGAACAAGTTTTCTGAGACCTAACACCTAATGCTCAAGAATTATTCTTCTTTGTTGTTAGAGTTTTCTCAGATAAGAAGGTCTTTGATCCTTGTGCAGCACTTCATATTGACGATTCTCTCGAGTGGATCAAAGGGCTTATTCAGATCAGGTTAGCCAAGTTTATTTTTCTTCCAGATCTTTCAAGATCCAAGCTTTCTCTCTCAAGGAAGAAGAAGACTCAGTTTTCCCAAGATCTGAAGTTAATCTCTGTTGAGGTTTAGAAGAAGTATTTTATTTCTTTCTCTATTTGATTTCTGTAGGAGTTGTTACTCCGAGTTATTTGTAGGAGTGGTTTACTCCGAGTTGTAGGAGTTGTTTTACTCCGAGTTGTAGGAGTGGTATACTCTGAGTTGTAGGAGTTTTGACTCCGAGGTGTAAGATTATTCATAATCTGAGATTGGTGAAGTAGCCGAGTCTAGCCTCGAAGTGCTAGATAAGCGAGGCGGGAAAGAGGACTACCCACATCGGGGAACCTCTATAAAATCCTTGTGTCTGTGCTGTGCTTTGTTGTGTACTTTTCTGTGTCATATTTTAATTCCGCAAGTAGGCATAGAATCCACCTATTCCCCCCCCCCCCCCCCCGCTCTAGGTGATTTAGGCCGCAACTAGATACTTTCATCTCTTTTTAACTAAGTAATCAAAACCTCCAAAATATCATTAGATAAGATAATAGTGATTTTCCTCGAAGTAGAAGTAATCAACGCGCCCCGTGGAATACGACCTTGGTATTTCCAAATATCCTATACTATAGACGATAAGGTACACTTGCATTTATCGGATATAGTTTTGGAGAAAATCTCAACCTTTCACTAAATTTCAAAACCGAGAAATCTATATCAGGCACGCATTCTAGGCTTAACCTAAATGCAATGTCGCAAATCAAGCATCACCGATTCGGGCTCGCGGCCACGAATAGGCTTCACACACAATGCCTAAATCCGCACGACTACCGGATTTTCTACATGCAATATGCCGGGGACGTACACAATCAACCCGGAGTTTCGAAGAACTTGAGGAAATCCTACACTTCACCCATTTGGTGAAAGGGATTCCTCATGCAAGCATAGAGAAATGAAGGAGAGGACAAATGACAAGTCCAAATATCGGGAGAAAGAATCATTACCCTAGGAGCATTCTTCTTCGCCATGGATCCGAGATTCTAGACGGAGGGAAACGACCGCATCGGGCTGCACTCTCCAGATTTGGAAAAGGCTCGCGAAACGGAGCTCCGGAGCTCTATCAATGGCGGGATCTCTCCTTCTTCTTCCTTGCCTCCTTCTTCTTTCTCTAGGTTTGGAGAGAGAAAGGCTTAGAAATTATGACGATTAACCTCCTCTCATCAGCCCTAAAGACCTCCAGCATCTAATCCTAGCCATTGGATCAGATTCCAAAATATTTGGACGGACCGATCTCCTTCTCCGCTCAAATTCGCGGAGCAGAATTAACAGGGCGCACGATCACAGGCGCACGATCACTGGTCGTGCGCGAAGAGGAGAAATGGTCGTGCGCACTACCCGAGACAGAACTCCGATTCCTTGCGAATTAACGCACGATCATTGGCGCACGATCACTGGTCGTGCGCGAAGAGGAGAAATGGTCGTGTGCAGAGAACTGCTATGGAATTTTTTAGCCTATCCCGAGCGCAGCACTACCACTCCGCCTACCTCACTGAACTACGATTTTTCGGGTGTTACAGGTACAACCAAAGATCCAAAAGTAAGTTACTATAGGTGCCATTCCCTTCAATAACTCGTAGGGAGTCTTCAACCTTGCCTTGTGAATGAGACTTCTATTCAAAACATAGTTGGCAGTACTCACTGCCTTAGCCCAAAAGGACTTTGGCAAGTTGGATTCAGCCAACAATGTCCTTCCTGATTTAATTAGGGTTCTATTTTTCCTTTCAGCCACTCCATTTTGTTGGGGGGTTCTAGGAGCAAAAAAGCTTTGTCTTATCCCTTCATCCTCACAGAATTTACATATTAACTGATTTTCAAACTCCGTACCATGATCACTTCTGATCACAGCAACCTGAGTGTTGAATTCAGATTGAATCTGTCTAATGAATCTGGAGAGGATCTTGAAGGTGTCTAACTTATCTTTTAGAAAGAACACCTTTCATCCTCACAGGATCTTGAAGGTGTCTAACTTAGCTTCTAGAGCCATTAAGCAGTCTTCTTGAGGTCCACACTCTTCCTCACTATCAGATGAGGAGGAGCTTGACTCAGAGTCTGAATCACTCCAGGTTTCAACAATGAAACCTTTCCCTCCTTTCTTATCCTTCCTCCTGACGGATTTTTTTTTGCTCCTTCCTCTGCTTGTTGCTTTTGTTCTTTTCTTCCTCAGGACATTCAGTGGCATAGTGGCCTGGTTTTCTGCAAGAAAAGCAGATAATCTCCTGTTTAAGAGTTTTCCCATACCATGGCTTGCTTGAACTCCTCTATTTCAATTCCTCCTGGAGTCCTCTGCCCTGACCCATCTCTTGAATCTTTTATCCAAGAGATTAAACATCTCTTCTTCAGAGGTAGAGGGCTCTGCTTCAGCAATCTTTACTGCAAGAGTCATTTTTTAGGAGTTGATATTCTCTCCTGGGCTTCTGACTCAGCCATGCTTTTAAGAATAAGCTCATAGGACTTGAGCTTCCCTAGCAGGGCATATGTTGATATTTATTTGATGCATCTAGAATCTCTAATGGCCCAGATTCTAGAGTCTCATGTGCTCGAGAAGCACATGAGGAGCTTGTCATTAATTTCTGTCAGAGAATTTTCTTTGTCACGCCCTCTCAACTCATTTATGATAAAGCTGAACCTGTCATACATTTCAGTTATACTTTCATCAGCCTTTTCTTGAAGTTCTCGTATTGGGATATGAGAACTGACTTCTTGTCTTTTCTTTCATCTGAGCTACCTTCAATTAATCTAGAGAGAGATTCCCAGATATATTTGGCAGAGTTGTAATCAGCAACTTTTTGAAATATGTCATCTGACATAGTTGAGAGCAAGATATTCATGGCCTAGGCATCACATGTCTTGACCTTCTTCTCAGCATCTGTCCATTCTGCTCTGGGAACTGTAGTTTGTGTTACTTTTCCACTAGCATCTTTCCTTACTGGGACTGGGGGACCTATAATGATGACATTAAAAATATCTTCATCAATAGAGTTCATATAAGGTGTTATTCTGGCCTTCTAGAGTGTAAACATATTCAGATTACACATTGGTGGTCTAGTTGATGCATAATCCTTAGAACTCATTTTCTTCTGGAAATAGTTTTAATTAATTTTAAAATAAAGAAATGAGAGTAGGAGATCTTTTGATCAAGGTGTAAACTGTTTAATGATCAACCAACCTATGATACCAATTGAAAGTGCACAGTGTGCCTCTGATTATTCTCTAGTGGTGGGGGTGAATAGTGTTCTAAATATTTTCTATCCTATTTGTGCACACACAATAAAAAACACTAAGTAATTATGCAATCAGCCAAGCCAAAGACAGAATAAAATAAATATAGTTTGCTGAAAAAAACATAGAACAAATTAAAAGGGATAGCATAGAAAGTCAATACACTGAAGACACAAAGATTTTTATAGAGGTTCTCCAAAATGTGGGTACTCCTCTCTTCTACCTCCCTGGTAGCATTGCACAACTTGTGCCTGAGTCTTTTGATGGGGAGACTCTTAGAACCACTAAGTCTTTTGATAAGGATACTCTTAGAACCACTGAGTCTTTTCATAAGAAGACTCTTAGAACCACATAATCATTTGGAAGAGAGATTAATAAAACTCTTTACATTTGAAGAAGAAAGTAAGAGGGAGAAGAAAAGAATTTTGTTCTCAGAATTCTTTAGAAGCTCTGATGCTGCTTCTGTCTTTCAGAGGATTTGATATGATGAACCCTTGCTTATGATAGTGATGATTTGCATGGGTTGTTTTGCTTGATCCTTTTCTCTGAGCACTTCTTAAAATTCAGTTGTTGTATGATGATGAAGAAGAAGCAGTTGTATGTATGTCTGTGCAGAGATAGCAAATCTATATTTCTGTCTTTTAAGGTTTAAGGAGAAAGAAGATGAAGACCCTATTCCACAGACAGAATAATGTAATAACTCTGTTGTTTATTTTTTTTCTTCACTTTTTGCCTACTTATTCTGTATGATTAGGAATTTAAAAACCTTTCTTCTTTTGGTCTGTCCTGGAAAGGAATTCACCTAATTTCCTTTCTTCTTTTGTTCTCGACCCGTCAATCCATTTTGAATACCTTCCAAAAATGATTTGTTGTGTCCTGAAAAGCTCCATACCATTCTTGGCAATAAATGAGCCATTGGAGAACTGTCTCTAGCCTGGTGGCTTTTCTGAAAAGATCTCAAAAGGACAGCAGAAAAAGATTCCTTTTTCTGACTGTATTTGACATTGCGTCGACTTCATCGTTCTTCATGTCGACGCACCTCTGAGTTCTTATCGACGTAACTTCGAATTTCTTCTTGTCTTTGGCTGAACTTAGATTTTGACGTTACGTCGATTCCTTATCGACGTGTCCGTCGTGTTGAAGTGTTGGACTTGATCTTTTATCTTCTGCGTCGAATTGTAGTCGAAGTTGCGTCAACTTCTTAGATGGCTTCGACAAGCTCTTCCTTCTGCGTCGAAATCCTTTCGACGTTGCGTCGACTTGACTTATACTTTGATAGACTGAATAAGCTGTTTCGATTGCTAGTTAAAGTTACACTGATTTCAAGTCGAAGTTACGTCGACTTTCATTCGATGCAAGTCTTAACTTAACTTATTTTGTGATTGTCTTGACTTAGCCTTGACACTCTAAGGTAAGTGTGACATCCTAAACATCTAATGACAAATTTACCCTTACTATACAATGTGGGTAAACCTAAGAAGTAAAATCATTTATAGTTAATTTATTAAGTTAAATCAAAAAGGATTTTTCCCAACAGTAGACTAATGAGACAAAATGGACCTATTGGAATTGGTCAATTTTGGGAAATTAGGCCAATTTACCAAAAAAAAAACAATTTGACCTAATTGAACTAATTCCCTCAATAAACCTTCAATTGGCTCAATGTGATCAAATTTATAACACCCAACCCTCCATCACCATTAGGAGAGACTAGTGGGACAACATTGACCCATTGGGGTGGACCAATTTTGGGAAATTGGGCCAATTACCAAAAAGCCCCAATTTGACCTAATTGAACTAATTCCCTCAATTGACCTTCAGTTGATCATATGTGATCAAATTGATCACCCATAACACTCCAAGAACACTAAGGGAGTCTAATGTGTCCACATTGGACGCTTGGGATAAACCAATTTTGGGAAATTAGGCAATATTTCTAAATTGCCCCAAATTACAATTTTGCCCTATATGGTTCAATTGTCCCTCAATTGGCCAAATTGACCTATCATAATCTCTCTGAAAACCTAAGGGGAGTATATGACACCTAAATGAATCAAAGTGCACATTCAATTTTGGAAGATTAGGGCAAAAACACCAAAATCCCCAAATTGCCCCTAAAGCCCAAAATGTGTAATTAAACCCAATATGACCCCACCATGACCAAAATCCCCTTTGAATAGGTCCATAGGATCTAAGGCACCAATGTAGGTCAGCCACATTGGTTGGGGTGAGCTTGGGTCAAGCCCAAACTCAAAAGTCCCAATTTGGTCTATTTGGGTCAAGTGAGCCCAAACTCAAAACACATTGGACTTAGCCCAACCCAAGACCCATTAGCAAGCCCACATAAATTCTGAGCCACATGCCCTCTAAAATTCGAAATTTGGGGTTTAAATTCCAAGGATTTTGTGTTCAAAGATTGGACAAAAGGAAAAGAAACATTGAGGAGGAAAATGGGGAATGGGTGCCAATAGGCACCCCACTTCTCTTCCCCAAGCTCTTCTCTGAGATGAGGAGTAAATTCACATCAATTTGGGGTAGCGGGGGAGGGGCCTTGAATGGCTAGAAGGGGAGGCAAGAGCTGGTCGAGAGCCATTAATGGCATGAAGCCATATATACCACCTCCTCCCTCATTTCTCCATTCCATCACCTTCAGACCTTCCAGAGCAGACGAACCCCCCTTTCATAGAGAGAATTGAAGCTTAGCAAGCCCTGAACAGCAATGACACCAAGGAGGTTGAGGTAGGCAATGGCAAACTGTGCAGCCAACAATGATCCAACTCAAAATGAGGCAAGATCCTTTCCCCCTCCTCTTGTGCTAGAAATCCCCATCTTACATTTTCAAAATCGCGTGAGCAATGGTGAGATCACCAGTTGGTTTTTATTGCTCCTAACTACAAAAATTGAAAATACTGGAGGGCTACTCTGGCCACCCCAGGGCAAACGGCCACCACCAGTCGAAAGCCCTATGTCTACTAGTGGTGGTGGTGGAAGGGTTTTGCCAAAAACTGCCAGGAGATGCCAAAAATTGGCCCACAAATGGCCCGGGCGCGGGAAATCCCAGACGTTGGCTGTTTGGGATGATAACCCAAGCTCATTAATCATGCGCCAAGATTCGTGCGACATATGAAATATAAAACCTATATTTCATTTAAATTCTGTCACAAATTTTGGCCCCTTTTGTTCTCAAAATTTTAGGCCTTCAGAGGCCATAAATTGAAAAATCTGCAGAGACAGCTCTTGTAGATCTTTGAGTCAACTTTCTATAGGAATTAAAATTAAGTCATTTAGGGTCCTATAGCTCCTTGTAGGACAGTTATGGTGGGACAGGTCTTTGGGAAGAACTAAACTTTGAAGATGAATAACTCACACATGGTAGACTGCATGAAGCTAAAATTTTGATCACATGTGTGTGTACCCTAGACCTGCTGTGTGCCCAAAAATCAGAATTTTTGAGGCACATTTTTCTATAGTTTTTCTAATAATTTAATAAATCATTTATGGTGTATAAATTCAATTAAATTAACTCAAATATAGTTAAATCTCCTCTGGATTATGGGTTATGTGGATACTATTGTCTGGTAAAATTTTTGGGCCATTTGGACCCTTGCATGTTAGTAAAATCTAAATTTCAAATGAACCATAGTAGGAAAATTTTAAGAATGTGACACAAGTGTATTTTGAAAATTTAATCAAAACCACCCCATAGATGGCCTTGAAATTTTAATCATAGCTGAGTTAGGACCAATTACATGGCCTGTCCAAAAATGGGAATATTTGGAGGACATTTTTCTAAGGTTTTAGAAATAATTTAATTAACCATGCATGTCATGATCATTGGGTTATATCAATCCAAATCCACCCAAATCTCCCGTGGAAGGTTCATTAGGTCATGATCGGTCACTGGATAAAATTTGGGTCCATTTGGACCCATGCATGTAGAGTTATCCACATGCTAACCAAATCTAGTAATGTTAAACCTTAATATGTGACCTAGGGAGAATTTGTGAAATTCTCCCAAACCCCTTGGGCAATAGGTCTGAAATTTTATACAGTGGTGTGTTATGCCTAGTCACACATTATGGCCAAATTTAGTTATTTTTGGAATTTATTTTACTATAATTTCATTTATTATTTAAATAAGCATGAATATGTAATATTCTTGGATTGGTGATAAATAGTGACCCAAAAATGTATAAAATGATACTAAGGGCCAAAATACATCTCTGTTAGAGATTTTAAGTCAATTGACTTGGTGCATGTGGGTAAAATTCACATGCAAGTACATGTAGAGTGGGAAGGGGTGCTAATAGCACAAACCCCTTTTCTTGAGTTCTTATCTCAATTTGGCTATTGCATGCAAGCACAAACCCCTTTTCTTGAGTTCTTATCTCAATTTGGCTATTGCATGCAAGAAATAACTTGCACATGCATAGGATAGGAGGAAATATAACGCCTTAGGGAATTTGGGAACTTTTCGTACAAAAATTCCCTAAGTCTTTACATAGAGTATAAATATTACAAATATTAATTAATGAAATCTTTTGGATTAAAACCTTAGGGAAAAATCAGAGACTTGGGCATATGATCTGGTAGGATGAAATAAACCTCTGTAAATTTTGTGAGATTTATTTATTGAGAAGATATCATATTTCCTTCACAATGTAAAATTTGTAGTTATAACTTAGGAAATTCATATCTAGAATTATTGACACTAGAATGATGTAGATATTTGTACATAGACTTTTGATAGCAATATGAACCTCTGTAAATTTTGTGAGATTTATTTATTGAGAGGATATCATACTTCCTTCACAATGTAGAATTTGAAGTTATAACTTAAGAAATTTATATCTTGAATTATTGACACTGGAATGTTATAGAAATTTGTACAAAGAATTTTCATAGCAAAATGAACCTCTGTAAATTTTGTGAGATTTATTTATTGAGAGGATATCAAACTTCCTTCACCATGTAGAATTTGAAGTTATAATTTAAGAAATTTATATCTTGAATTATTGACATTGGAATGCTATAGAAATTTGTACATACTTTTGATAGCAATATGCACTTCTGGAAATTATATTAGATTTATTTATTGAGAAGACTTAGTACTTCCTTCACAGTGTAGAATTTGGAGTTATAACTTGAGAAATTCATATCTAGAATTATTGACACTCGAATGTTGTAGAAATTTGTACATAGACTTTTGATAGCAATATGAACTTCTGGAAATTATATTTGATTTGTTTATTGAGGAGACATAATACTTCCTTGACAATGTAGATCTTGGAGTTATAACTTGAGAAATTCATATCTTGAATTATTGACATTGGAATGTTGTAGAAATTTGTACATAGACTTTTGATAGCAATATGTGTTGGGTTTTCTTTGGAATAATGCTTCAGATGCACGCGCAAAAAATGAACAAGAACAACCCAAAAGAGTTTCGGATCTTGCGATTTCATGAATCAAGAAATAAATAAAGCAACACATTGCAATATACCTGAGAGGGATTGAGTTGATACTCAACCAAGGTGCTCCAAGAAGAAGTTCCGAGAACATACATCAAATTTTGTCGGCTTGTGCAACACTTCCGTCGCTCTGATAAATCCCAAAAGGAGAGAGCACACTTAGGGCATAGAATCGTATTCTATTTATACCCCAGACGCAAAAGAAGATATCCGCAGACTAGTATTGGAGTATTCAACAAGTATCATTGTGATCACTAAATATCGAAGAGACGATCTCGGCAAAATTGTCGTGATAACATGTAACGTCAAGACGATCTTGATGACATATATCGTCTTGAAGACCTATATCGTCGAGACAATCTCGACGACATTATCTTGAATACCTATATTGTCATGAAGAAATATACTGTGTTGAAGACACAGACATCATCGAGACGATCTCGACGATATCATATTGAAGACCTATATCGTCGAGACAATCTCAACGAAATCGTCTTGAAGACCAAAGCATCATCTTGAAAATCAAGACGATATAGGCAACACATAACCATTTTGACCTAACTCTAGTGAGTCATAGGATTGGGCTTTCACTCATATCCAATATGAGTAAGGCCAACACAATCCTTCACTCCAACTATTCCAAACACTCTTGTGTGTGACCTATAGGCTCATATTGCGTTGGATGTAAGACTAACTTCTTGATTGCTTAGAGATCACCTAAGAAACACCAACAATATGAACTTCTAGAAATTTTGTTAGATTTACTTATTGAGAAGACACCATACTTCCTTCACAATGTAGAACCTTGGATTATAATTTGAAAGATTGATATCTGGAATTATTGTTGCTGGAATGTTATGGAAACATATATATAGACTTTTGATATCATTATGAACATCTAGAAATTTTCTTAGAATTGTTGACATGTGACAAAAGCTACCTTATGTTCAAATCTAGTCTCCCCAAGTTATAAGAATTTATTATATAGGCCCAAATATGTTTGTTCGGTGAAATAAAATTAGAAACCTGGATATGGTAACCCTACAACTCTTGGAACTATAACCGACTCATTCTTAATTAGGATTCATATAGTCACCCTTTTAGGACATGTGGGTTTGATTAAAGGTCGTTGGGTAGCGTATAGTAAAAACTGAAATGTTAAAATTAAACTCCTCCCTTCTGTCCACCACCCCTGGAGGTGCTAACTCTTGTTATTTATATGTGCATAGTTGATCAATGAGTTTAACCAGTAGTGGGATACACTGGTGGTGGAGGTCGAGGTGCGATTAGTAAATCATTAACTCGGGGTTGGAAACCTCAACTAAGCGTAAGGGGAGGGGGAAGTATACAGAAACTAGAACCCCAATCAATGTGGGTCATGAAATTTATATGTCATGTTAAGAGAGGCCGGAGAGTCAGAGCACTACTAAGGCAGGGCAAGGTCCGGTGATCAATTGAACACCGTCGCTTCCCCGTCTGCATAATTGAAAGTATCCTAAAAAGACAGCATAACACGTGAGGTATTACCGTAAAAGAGTGGGTAGTCACCAATAAGCGTAAATACCTTGAGAAAGGGAAGTTTTGGGATGTCACCTCATACTTCCTAGTACCGTTGCAAGCCCTTCACCGGGTAGACATCGGGAAGTCCAAGGTTCATCCTAAACATTTAGGTACAACTAAACAATAGACAAGAATTGATAACTAAGGGAATGATAGTTGTTAGGAAAAGTGCCCAGCAATGTTCCTGATTTGAAGAAGTGTTCAGCTCAATGATAAATGCAAGTTGTATTTAACATCATATCCAATTCATGCTTACAGAGATAAAACAATATGTACAGTACTTCAATAACCTGCCTAAGTATAATATCGTCGAAAAATGCTGGACATATCGTCGACAAGTATTGGCACATCGTTAAAATGATGGGCAAAGCAAAGAAGAATGATTATGTTTGATGTCGTCGAAAAGGATCAAGCATATCGTCGACAACAGTAGTCATATCATAAACAACATGCAGAGTAAGGCAATATAGTGATATCGTTGTGACATTCACCTTACAACGATATCAGGATGTCGAGATGAAGAAGAAGACTCGAAGATGTCGCTGATATCGTTGACAAGAAGCCTTAACGTCGATAAGGCTAAGGAAAAACAGATGTCGTTGACAGGAAGCCTTGTCGTCGGAAAGGCTAAGCAAGAATGATGCCAATGACATTGTCGTAAAGAAGGCGTGACATCGAGAAGACTTAAGGAGGTCATATGAAGACAGGCAGTTGCTGTAGTATATTCTGTCGACATAATATCAATCATGTCGTCGACAAGATAATGTAGTTTCAATGATATCTAGCAGACAAGGAGTTCTCGTCGATATTAGTTTGATGACTTCGTGTCGTCCTAAGCTCGAGTGCAGAAGTGATATCCCGTATCGTCGAGATATCACTATCTGATGAAGAATTGAAGAAGAGACCAGTTCAAGTCATCGACAAGTCCTGTTGTCGAGATATTGTCCTTGTCGTCGTAACAATGGAAATATCATCAAGACAGATTCAAATATTGCCAGACATCGTATCAGCAATTAATGTCACCGTCTGATTGTCCAATCAGTGCGTTCTCTTAAGGCATGGGTGTTTGTGATAATAGGATATCATATGTGACTATTAAGCGGCTCATTCGTCCTATAAGAAGGGAACAGTGATGTCCTTGAAAAGGGAGAGAGAAAAGAAATGAAAAAGAATCCCGCCTAGCAATACAACAGTACAAGCGGCGGTGAAGAAAGAAAGAAGAGAAGAACCAAACGATTATTCTGTTTTCTTCAAGTTGCAGTCCAGTTTCATCGACTGTTAAGAAGTGTTCAAGGAAGATAGCCTGTCAACACCTGGCACATCAAGAAGCTTGAAAAAGATTTGCACTGTCAAGATTCACATCAAAAGCATCTTCTTCAAGTAAAGAAGCCGATCTCCATCAGGCAGAATCAATATTGTAAATCTATCTGTATACGACTTGCGGGCCAAAGTTGTGAGATCTGTTTTCAGATCTGTGTGTCAAGCTTGAGGGCTTGAGATCTGTCAGGCTTGAGGGCTAGGGCAGAGGGACTTGCGGGTCCAAACGTGTCGAGCTTGCGGGCTCGGGTGCACTGACGGGTCTTTTGGGACTAGGCTGCAGGAAAGACTTGTGGGTCTGTGCTGTGTAGGGCTTGAGGGCCTGAGTGTCGATCTTGAGGGCTCAGGTGCAGTGAAGGTCTTGTGGGCCTAGGCTGCAGGCAAGACTTGTGGGTTTGTGCTGTGTAGGGCTTGAGGGCCTGAGTGTCGAGCTTGCGGGCTCGAGTGCAGTGAAGGGGCTTGAGGGCCTAGGCTGTAGGGACTTGTGGGTCCGAGTTGTAAGGCTTGCAGGCCAGAGACATTAGCAGAGTTTGCTGAGCCTAGCACACTAATAGGTAGGCGCAGAGGGAAAGAGGACTACTCAAGACACCCTTTCTTGAGGAACCTCTATAAGTTCTGGAGTGTTTTCTGTGCTATGCTTTTCTAATCTATAGATCTATTAACCAGAAAACAAGTACACCAAAAAGGGAGAAAGAAAAATAATTTGAAATACCTATTCACCTCCCCCCCTAGGTGATAAGTCGACACCCAATAACTAAAAAGTGGTATCAGAGCGAGGTTGTTCAAAGAAAAGCTTAACAGCTTGAACATATTTGCCCATTGGAAAGTAAGAGCTAGAATATTCATGGAGGCAGTGGACCCTAGAATGATTCAAATTATTCAAGAAGGGCCATATGTCCCCGAGATAGTGCCCAAGAAAATGACTGAAGAAGAGATCATCATAATCAGCTTGGACAAGGAAGCCAAAGATATTATAGCTGGTGTAGTTGACATCTCAACACTTCATAAACTTGCACACTACATAACATCAAAAGAGATGTGGAACTCTCTAATAGTCCTTATGGAAGGATCAAAAGAAGGAAGAGCAGAATCAGTACTGCCATCCAAGAATCAGAAAGAAGAAAGAAATTGTTTAGCTGAGAAGAAAGTCAGAGCATTGAGTGATAGTGACTCAAGGTGTTCAGACTCAGAAGAGAATGCTAATTTTGGACTAACTGCTTTATCTGAGTCAGAGGAGGAAACTCAGGATGATGTCTCTCCTGAACAGGTTTGCATAAGGGCTCCTCTATCTACCTCAGACTCAGAATCTGAGACAAGCTCATCAGGAAATGATGACTTGTCCAAGCCATATGATGTCCTTCTAAAAGATCTCAAAACGGTCAAGATGCTCTGCAAGGAGCAAGCTGAAAAAATCTCAATCCTTCAAGCCAGAAATTTTGATCTCTCTGAAAAGGCTGAGAAGCTAACTCTACAGTATGCAGAGTTTTGCCAACTAAAAAAGGACTTCAAGGCAAGCTCCAACCTTGATCTGATAAACAAATTTGGGAAAACTCTGAAGGCACTGACTGACAGTAAGGAATTGTGCTGGTCTCTAACCAAAGAGATTGTGCTCCTAAAGAAAGATAGAGATCAGCCTAGTACCCTTAAATCTAGGAAAAATAGTGTTAGAAGGGTGGAGGATAAATCCTTCAATGCAAGGAAACTTGTAGCAAGCTCCTTCAAACCCCTGAACATGCCTAAGACCCCAAGGGTGCCTCATGAAGACATGATCACAAGAAGGCATGAAGTCACTTGGTCTAGAAAAGAGAAGAAATCATTAAAGATGACTGACTCCAGATGGAAAACCGTGGATGGTGATGGTCAACATCACACGCACAATCAGTACAAATCAGTCTCCTTCAAACATCCTTCTGTTCATACACAAGGGATTCACGCTCACACAGTCAGCCAAAAGGGAAGATACAACAGGTTCGAATGCTGGTGCTATGGAAAGACTGGGCATTCTGCAATTGATTGTTGGTACAATCGAATGGCTCCAAGGTGCAGGGGTAATGCCAAAAGTTATCTCCTAAGAAGGGCCGAAAGTTGCCCCAAGCTGCCATGCTTAAGAAATCTGTATCGTCGATACCATAATTTATTATGACGACATAACAGATGTTGCAACGATAAATGGTTTAAGTTGGAAGGATGCGTATCAAAGAACCATTTCGACGATAATCAGAAGTATCATCGAAACAGAGTACAACTTCTTTACACGGCACTAGATCGATCCATCAGAACCGTTTGATCATTTTTCACCGACGCAGTCAAAGATACGCGCTCCTTCACCTACCTACACTATAAATAGAGTGAATGCTCGAGAATAAGAATTATGATATCATTTGCCACAAACTACTCCGTCGACAAACCACTGCTTCATCTCCAATGTGCTGTCTGCTCTCTCGCTCTAGATCAATGGATCCCAAGAAAAAAGAAGTAATTTCCGGTTGTGAACTCCAGCGTGGGGGTTTCAACTCATGCTCGGAATAAATAAGGTCAGTACTAGGGCTTCTAGAATCCGCCGGCCTAGAATATCTATTGTGTGAACCCTCAGTTCTTCTTCACCGAGAACTGACAGAGTTCTTCGCTGAAGCTCGACTCAACCATTCTGAAACTCAAATAAAATCCATCGTAGCCGGGAAGAAGATCAAAGTATCAGTCAAGAACCTCGGAAAGACACTCCATCTGCCAAAAATTAAAGGGGGAGAGGAGGAAGAGCTGACGCCGGAGGATATCTCGGCCAGCTACTCCTGGTGCGGCCATATCGGGAAGACCTACGGGTCAATCGAGAGGAATGAGTTCAACCAGAAAGGAAAATTGCTAGCAGACATCGTGGGAAATGTGTTGCTATGCAAACTTGGGTCACACGATCGAATCTCTAAGGAGATGTTTGTCATCATGGCAAGGATAATTCTAACCAAGAAGACCAACTGGAGCGGATTTCTTTTCGAGAGATTAAAGAGTACCTTGAAGACCCCCTCCTATGGAAGAATTCTGTCCCTCTTCCTTCTGCACAGCCTGGATGAAGTGTTACACAAAAGTATGAGAGTGCCCCTGCACTACTCCAAACGACTGGATGCAAAGATGCTTGATCGATGGGATAGGTCTATGCCTAAACCATCATCTGATGTCCCGCCTGCTCCAAAGAAACAAAAGAAACAAGCAGTCCCAATAGATCCCTCCGAAAAAGAAGATTCATCAAGCAGTTATGATGACAATCCCTCACCCCCACACAATCCTGCTCCATCTGAATGTGAAACATCTACTCGAGGAAATGCTCCTGTATCAACTCCTGAACCTACTCCCAAAGAGGTTGTTGAAGAAGAAAGAGACCCCAACTTGGGGAGTGACCCTGTTGAGGGGGAGTCCCAATTCAGAGGCTCAGCCCAAGATGACAAAATGATTGAGGGGGAGCACCCAACTGAAGGCTCAACCCAAGAAGATGCTCCAGTTGAGGGGGAGACCCAACTGGGGTACTCCGCCTTAGAAGATCAAGAAAATGTGCCCCCTGCTCCAGAAGATCAAGGCAATGTGTCTGAGCCCATGAAAGACCCCTCTCCGTCAGACTGCCGAGAGTTGATAGTAGCAAGTAAGATCGTGCTTAATTATCCAAGTAAGACAATACAAGAAAATGTCAAGGGGAAAGGCAAGGTGACAGCACACATCAGTGAAGAATCATCTGCAGATATCTCTGAAGCAGCTTTAAAGGAAGGAGGAGATGAAGAAGAACAAACTGGTGAGCCATCTTCGTCTCAGGCGAGATCTCACACTCACATGATATCATCCCTAATGATGGCTCAAAGGAAACAACTAGAAAACTTTGTCGAAAAGACTGTGAATGGCCTGAGGAAGGAGCTGAAGACTAAGATCAAGGCTGTAAAGAAGGACATACTCACTCTCAACACCCAGTGTGCCCACTTCTACACCCTGGCAGCTCCGGTTATAGAAAAGATGGGTGAGGAATTCAACAAGGTGGGACATCAAACCCACATGATCCTGACAAATCAAATAACCCTGTCAGATAATGTGGATTATGCTTTTGAGCAAATAGCAACAGGTGCTAATAACAATAGGAATCAAATTTTGAACAGGGTTAATCAGACTGCTCTTACATTAGATGGCCATCTACTCAAATTAAAGAACAACTTGGATGTGAATGAAGGGTCGCTGCATGAACAGTTGGTTCTAGTCAGAGAAGGTCTTGAGGAACGGGTAATTGAACAAGCCCTAAAGGGGGAGAATGAGATAATGAACGTCGGATCCCATCAAGCGATGTGGATAGCAAATCATATAAAGCAGACAATGCAAAAAACCCCATAAGTATATGAGGTTGCCAATCCTTCTAAAAGCACTGACTCAGCAGAGTACGTCGTAGAATTCAGAGAAGAATCATCCTCCAAGAAGAGAAAGAGACTTCAAAGTGACAAGTATAGACAGAAGAGACTGAGGGAAGTTGATCTGGATCCACAATCAGGAAGGTGGAGTCCAGTCTCAAGAGAGATCATAACAGAATCATGGATACAGTTTTGATACCCTCAAGAGAACCATCACAGGGTATATCAGTCAGTTGAATGGGAAAATCATCTGAAACAGCTGGAAAGGAGGAAGAGTCACAAACAAGCATTCCCACAGGGTCCTCCACCCTCTCCTAAGAAAATTCTAATGCCCATCACCTATTATCAGAGGCAGAGGAAGAAAGACAAAGGGGCAAGCAGCAGCAGACATTGAGAAGCACTAAATTAAAATCTTAATTAGAATGGGGCAAATGAATGCTAGCTTTTATTCATGAACATCTAATCTATTTATGTGCTTGGTATCTACTGTCAAGAACATATAGTCTATTTTTGTGATTGCTGCTTTATGTGATGCTATTATCTGAAATGTTAAATCTTTATATGTGTGACATTTATCATTGATGTATGTTAGGGTTTCTTCAAATAGGGGGAGATTGTTGGGAACAGTGCCCAACAATGTTCTTGATTTGAAGAAGTGCTCAGCTCAATGATTAATGCAAGTTGTATTAAACATCATATCCAGTTGATGCTTGCTGAGATAAGACAATATGTCCAGTACTTCAATAACCTGCCTAAGTATAATATCATCGAAAAAGGCTGGACATATCGTCGACAAGTATAGGCACATCGTTGAAATGATGGGCAAAGCAAAGAAGAATGATTATGTCTGATGTCGTCGAAAAGGATCAAGCGTATCATAGACAACTACAGTCATATCGTCAACAACATACAGAGAGGCAAGATAGTGATATCGTTGTGATATTCACCTTACAGCGATATCAGGATGTCGAGATGAAGTAGAAGACTCAAAGATGTCGACGATATCATCGACAAGAAGCCTTAACGTAGATAAGGCTAATGAAGAACAGATGTCGTTGATAAGAAGCCTTGTCGTCGGAAAGGCTAAGCAAGACTGATGTCGATGACATCGTCGTAAATAAGGCGTGATGTCGAGAAGACTTAAGGAGGTCATATGAAGGCAGACAGTTGCTGAAGTATAGTCTGTCGACATAATATCAATCATGTTGTCGACAGGATAATGTGGTTTCAGCGATATCTAGCAGACAAGGAGTTCTCGTCGATATCAGTTTGATTACTTCGTGTCGTCTTAAGCTCGAGTGCAGAAGTGATGTCCCATACCGTCGAGATATCACTATCTAATGAAGAATTGAAGAAGAGACCAGTTCAAGTCATCGACAAGTCCTGTCGTCAAGATATTGTCCTTGTCATCGTAACAATGGAAATATCGTCAAGACAGATTCAAATATTGCCAGATGTTGTGTTAGCAATTAATACCGCCGCCTGATTGTCCAATCAGCGCGTGCTCTTAAGGCATGGGCATTTGTCAGAATAGGACATCATATGTGACCGATAAGCGGCTCATCCATCCTATAAGAAGGGAACAGTGATGCCCTAGAAAAAGGAGAGAGAAAAGAAACGAAAAAGAATCCCGCGTAGCAATACAACAGTACAAGCAGCGGTGAAGAAAGAAAGAAGAGAAGAACAAAATGATTATTCTGTGTTCTTCAAGTTGCAGTCCAGTTTCATCGACTGTTAAGAAGTGTTCAAGGAAGATAGCCTATCAACAACCAGCACAGCAAGAAGCTTGAAGAAGATTTGCACTGTCAAGATTCACATCAAAAGCATCTTCTTCAAGTAAAGAAGTCGATCTCCATCGGACAGAATTAATATTGTAATTCTATCTGTGTAAGGCTTGCGAGCCAAAGTTGTGAGATCTGTTTTCAGATCTGAGTGTCAAGCTTGAGGGCTTGAGATCTGTCAGGCTTAAGGGCAAAGGCAGAGGGACTTGCGGGTCCAAACATGTCGAGCTTGTGGTCTCGGGTGCAGTGAAGGGGCTTGCGGGCCTAGGCTGCAGGCAAGACTTGTGGGTCTATGCTGTGTAGGGCTTGCGGGCCTGAGTGTCGAGCTTGAGGGCTCGGGTGCAGTGAAGAGGCTTGCGAGCCTAGGCTCCAGGCATGAATTGCGGGTCTATACTGTGTAGGGCTTGAGGGCCTGAGTGTCGAGCTTGCGGGCTCGGGTGCAGTGAAGGGGCTTGAGGACTAGGCTGCATGGACTTGCGGGTCCAAATGTGTCGAGCTTGCTGGCTCGGGTGCAGTTAAGGGGCTTGAGGGCCAAAGATGCGGGGACTTGCGGGTCCGAGTTGTAAGGCTTGCGGGACGGAGACATTGGCGGAGTTTGCCGAGCCTAGCACACTACTGGGTAGGCGCAGAGGGACAGAGGACTACTCAAGACACCCAGTCTTGAGGAACCTCTATACATCTCATCTTGTGTGTGTGCTGAGATTTTCTGTGATTCTTCTGCGTCATGCTTTCATTAAACTCATTTCTTGGAAAATGTTTTAAAAACAGCAGTAATCACCCTACCCCCCCCGGTGATTGTTCTATACCCTACAATAGTAGATGACCTTCGTCTCAAGTTTGGGATGGAGTAATACACGGGCTGGTTGTCCCTGTGAGCTGTAGGCTCGATGTTTTTCCATAGGACAGAACATTTCGATGAGTATAGAGTCGATGAAATATAGAGTTGAGAGGTGGCTTCATATTGCATAGTATGCGGATACCCTGTGTGTTCTTATGGCATACGTAAGATCTAGGCCAGGATGTTTGGATAGAAGCCTAGAAGTGCACATGCCCGATCCACTGCCCCTGTTTGCCTCAATGGGGGTACCTGAGTTGACATACTCGAATAGAGGGAACTACCAAGGTCTGTACGTACATATTCGAGTGGGTGATTGACATCATTGCACTGCATAGAATATCATAGAATTATTGCATAAATAAGACCTCATCGTATAAATTATTATGGGCTCGTTTAAACGATGAGTTTACCTTTGTGCCAGATCCCTTAACTTATGTGTTTGTGTGTGCGTCCATATAAGTTAAGGTTATTTTTATAGTGTTTCTCTTTATATAGAATTGCTCTTTCAGATACTTTTATTATGAATATTATGGCTTGATGTTTCTTTAAACTATTGTTGGAAACTTGTGAACTATTGGATTGTTCTTATGGTTTACCTTTATACATATGGCTTACTTCTGGAAACTGCTAGAGATAAAGTACTTTATTCATAAATATACTTGTTAGCTAATTCCATGTCATTTGCTTGTATTTTCTTTACCCCTTGTTTTCCTCCGCTACCTCCACCCGCACTGTGCCTAGGAGTCACAGGTGGAGGCGGTGAGGAACCTACTGAGTCTTATAGACTGACGGCCAGTTGTGGCATAACAAGCAGGAGCGCCAGTGGAAGCAGACCCTCAACTAGATGGAGGAATAGGACATGGTGGCTAGACCTGGACTTGGTCTCTCGGCAGCTGCGGGGAGAGCACCGATGATCGAACCTCTTTCAATACCCACTCTTCACATCTACCCAGGCAGAGCAGAGAGTTATACATTCGTGAAGGCAATAGTCTGTGTCAGTGTTTATAATGTTTAATCTTTGCCAAGAGAGAGGCCAAGAAAGCATGATGTATCGGGCTTATGCCATTTGAAAGTGCACAGCGTGCCTCTGAGATTCCTTAAATATTTTTCTATCCTAACCGTGCAGACAATAAAACTTACTAAGGTATTATGCACACAAACAAAACCAAAGGCAGAATTAATAAGATAAATACGGCTGGAAATAAATGCTGAAAAATGAAGTGGGACAGCACCGAAAATCACAGCAAAGACACACAGATTTTTATAGAGGTTCCCAAAAATGTGGGTACTCCCCTCTTCTACCACCTGGTAGGGATGCACAACCTGTGCCTGAGTTTTTTGATAAGGAGACTCTTAGAACCAAAGATCTTTTGATAAGGAGATCTTGAACCACAGATCTATTGATAAGGAGATCTTGAACCACATATATTTTGATACGGAGATCTTGAACCACTGAATCCTTTGGAAGAGGGATTCTTAAAACTCTGTACAGTTGAAGATAAAGGATTAAGAAGAAGGAAGAGGTGAGAAGAAGAATTCTGTTCTTAGAATTCTATTGAAGCCTTCTGCTTTAATTTTTCCTTGTGCTGGATCTGCTAATGATGAACCCTTGCTTATGATAGTGATGATTTGCAAGGGTTATAAGCTTCAGATCCCTTTGACTATATTATCCTTGTAATCTAGCTGCTATGAGATGGTGATGAAGAGCAGCCTTCAGTTCTTTCTGTTCAGAGAGGGAGAGCAGTACTTGTTTTTCTATATTTTAGGGTTCCAGGAGGAAGAAGAAGAAAGAGGAAACAATAATCGACAAGATGCATAAGGTTGTAATGAATGCTCAGTATTTCTCTCTTATCTCTTCCTATTTATTGTGCATGATTAATTTTGAATTTGTTTCCTTCTTTGGGTTGTCCTGAAAAGGTATATGCTTGGACAATTTCTATTCCTTTCCTCTTTTGTTCTCGACCCATCCACCAGTTGTTCTATTTCATTCCAAGAAAGCTTTCCCTGTCTTCTTGAATGCTCCTTTCCATTTGAGGCAATAAACAAGACGTTGTAGAATGGTCTTCAACACTGTGGGACTTGAGAGAGTTCTAAAAGGACAGCTAAAAAGGTTTCCTTTTTAGACTGTATTCGACATTACGTCGATTTCTCTTTCTCTCTTATCGACACACCTTCAAGTTCTTGTAAGAGCAACTTCGAATTCCTTCTTGATCTGTTTGAACCCTGATGTCGACGTTACGTCGATTACTTATCGACATAACCGTTGAGTTGACGGCTTGGCTTTGAACATCATCATCAGCGTCGAACTGTAGTCGACGTTGCGTCGACTTTACATGGCTTCGACAGTTTCTCCCTTCTGCGTTGAGTTGAAGTCGAAGCTGCATCGACTTCTAATGATACTTCGACATGCTTATTTCATCTACGTCGATATCCTTTCGACATAGTGTCGACTTGATTTTCTTCGACAGAGAGGTTGAGTTGTTTGGACTTCTAGTCTAAGTTACGTCGACATGAATTCAAAGTTGCGTCGAATACTATTCGACGCAATTGTTAACTCAACCCAATTTATGTTTGTCTTGCTCTGGTCTTGACAATCCAAGTTGTGTGTGATATCCTAAGACATCTATTGACAGAATTACCCTCACTATACAATGGGTAATTAAAAACCTAAGAGTTAAAATCACTTTAGATATTTTGTTAAGTTAAATCCACAGAGTTTTTCCCAACAATCTCCCTCTATTTATCTTAACAAGTTTTACAGTCTTGGTTAAAGTGATTTTACACAATCTTTTACATAATCAGAAATATATAAGACAACATAGACACAAAATAAATAACTAGATGGGTTGCTAAACAGAAAAGCATCTGATTAATTTTAACAAGTGTTTAGCAGAGTTTACCCAAGGAAACGTCTACTTCCTTCCTTTAAGAAAAGTAGATAAGGCCCCATAGACCTTTCTGAATTTCCTTTCCACATATTTGAAGTTTGCAGGAGTTGCTTTCTCTGGATTCTTCTGTATTCTTTCATGACCCTTGAACAACTTTTCTTGATCAATTTCTGTTTCAGGGTAAACATCTTTTAAATAGAAACCCAGATCAAGAACTTTTGATGTCATCAAGTTTATGACTTCCAAATCTAAATCACCCGTCTCAGAGTCTGCATCGGGATTTGGCACAACAAAGGTTGATTGTGGCTTGCCAGAGGTTGAAGATGTCTTGAAAACAATCTTCTTCTTCTTCACAGGCTGCTGTTCTCCTTTCTTTTTCTTCTGGGGTGGCTCCAATGTATCCTCTGGATTACATCCAATACCCCTTCTGTGAAGTTGGCCTATTTCCTCCAACATTTTAGCTTGAGGATTTCTTGCAGTAAACTCAGTGGGGTTGATGCGTGTCGGCAAGTGCACCGGTCGCGCAAGTAATAAAAATGGGAAAATCCCCGAGTGTCGGTCTCTTGAGGAACACAGTAAGGTGGAGTTTGTTATCGAGGAAGGACTTGAGATCGAAGTCCGGCGGTAGGTGGAATGCGAATGAAAGGGGCTTTGAGGTTTGCAAACAAAAGTAAATACTACGCCTACTCCTATGCAATGCCGCTATGCAATGCTTCGGTCGGCGGGATGGAAACTAGGCGGCCTTGAGTGCGCTGCGTCGAAAGGGCGGATGGACGTGAAGGCTAACGGGAACGAGCTATGCAGGCCTTGAGCGCGCTGCTTCGTTAGGCGAGTGGAATACGGGCCGCGATGCCACGCTTCGAAGGCCGGATGGGCGAGTAGGCTTACGGATTGAGGGTCGCAAGCACCTCTTCGACAAGCACGCCACTAGCAATTGCTAGTGCGGCACCGGACATGGTGGTGGAGCGGAAAATCGATGGGGGCGCACCTCATTAACACAAATGAACAAAATGATTTCATAGACATGAAATTAACAATACTAACATAGTTCATAGCGTTCATCATCAAGATAAAGAGAGTACAAACAAATACAACCACATAAGTAGAAGAAAAAGGCAAGAGATACGACTGAATCCGGAGTCTCGTTGTAGATTCACGGTAGGAAGCACCGGGTTGTCAATCCGCGTCCTAGCTCGGTCCCAACTGCGTCCGGGGTAGAGGAGAGCTGTCACACCTCCCAATGGACCCGTCTTCTCCAGCGATTTACCATCCGGTCACGTCTAGTGCGAAGAACTTCTTCCTTAGCGATCAAAATGAGTGTAGAATCTCTTCTTTCAAGCCCTTGGATGATGGAGGAGGCCTAGGGGGTGAAAAACCTCTGGAAATGGCGAAAACGGCGGACTGAACGGAGTCCAAATGCGTAATCCCGACCTAATTCGCGATCAGGTCATTATATAGGCGCTGAATTAAACAGCGCGCACGGTCATTGGCGCACGACCAGTGGTCGTGCGCACTAGAATCCTGTGATCGTGCGCCTGTCTGGGTAGAACCTGCAAGAAACGGAATTTATAGAAGATAATGTTCGCACGACCAGTCGCGCACGACCGGTGGTCGTGCGCACTGGAGTTGATGGTCGTGCGCACTACATCAAACAGAACTCGGAAATTAAATGATAAGTGCGCACGAGCAGTGGCGCACGACCGGTGGTCGTGCGCACTGGCGTTGGTGGTCGTGCGCACTGCACCAAACAGAACTCGTGAAAAAGGGTTAAGTGCACACGATCAATGGCGCACGACCAGTGGTCGTGCGCAATAGAACCGGCGATCGTGCGCAGTAGAACCGGCGATCGTGCGCAGTAGAACCGGCGATCGTGCGCAGTGTTCCTGTGCAGAATTGCACCGGGAACACTTGCACGACTCCTATTCCAGCATAACCACAGATCCAGCCACTGAAAGTGGCACTTAACAGCACATGAAAACTACTAATGACAAAAAGCACGAAAATCACACCAAAGTGGCCTAGATGTGCACCTAGCATGGATTATCAAATATAAGCTATAACAAGGCTAAAGTGCGGAGAAATGACTAAATAACGGCCCGGATGAGTCCATAAATGTGTATATGATCAGGACTCATCAGGGGTCAAACAAGGAGGTTTTGATTAGGATTGCTTTTGCCAGCTCCTCTTGTTCAACAACCTCTTTTCCTCTATTCAAAATATCAATGAACCTTTTCCTCTTTTCTTCAATCTCATTTTGAGCTGTCTCATACTCATATTTGTCTCTATCTCCAATCTCCTCTAAAGCTATATAGAAATTTGGATCAGTGTATGTTTTCATTGTATTCTCTGGGATTTCAATCTTCTCATATTTTTTGTAATAGGACTTGTCCTTTTTGAAATCCTTCCTTTGTTCTTTTGTATACCTTTCCCAAATTGGCAGCTTACCTCTGCCCCCGCTTCCTCTTCCTCTACCTCTATATTGAGGTCTTCCTCTGAAGATAGGTGTTGGAAGAATTGGTTTAGCTGTTTGAATTGGAGCAGGTGGAGATGAAAGCTGAGCTGGGTGTGGAAGCTGAGATGGAGATGGATCAGATGAAGCAAGATCCTGATCAGCCACCTTGACTGGAGAAGGTGTTGTGGTAGAGTCTTCAGAAGACTCCCTGAATGCAAGTGCATCAGGAATGGATGTTTCAGTGTCCATATGGAACTCCTGCAGAGTCATTAAGTAGACCTGATCATCTGAGATAAGGGAAATCTCCCATTGAATTGAGGACTCCCCCTACGTTGAAGGCAGGATCCTTGTTGGGAAAAACCCTTGATTTAACTTAACAAATTAATTAAAAGTGATTTTATTCTCTAGGAATAAATTACCCATTGTATAGTGAGGGTAATATAGTCATTAGATGTCCTAGGATGTCACACTCAACCAAGAGTGTCAACACTAGACCAATGAAAGCAAAAAATGGCAGAAGTTAATAATTGCGTCGAATGGAATTCGATGCAACATCGAGTTCATGTCGACGCTACTCCAACTAGAAGTCCAAGTGGTTCAACTCTACTGTCGAAGTAACACTAGTCGACGTTACGTCGAAAATGATATCGACGCAGAGACCCGGGACTTGTCGAAGGAACTTGAGAAGTCGACGCAGCTTCTACTTCAAACTCGATGCAGAAAGGAACACATGTCAAAGCCATCTAAAGTCGACGCAACGTCAACTTCATCTCGACGCAGTTAATGGAAGTCAGAGTTGATGTTATTCAACTCGACGGGTGCGCTGATAAAGAATCGACGCAACGCCGACTAGCTGAGTTCAGTCAGAGTAGAGAAGAAATCGAAGCAGCTCTTAGATGAACTCGAAGCAGCGTCAATAAGAGAGGAAGATAATTCGACACTACTTCGAATACAGTCAGTGAAAGTTCAATCTTTACAGCTGTCTTTCTGATAATTCTATCATGGCCCACATCTTTCAGACCATTCTCCAACGGCCTAATAATTGCCTGAAGAAGAAGGAAACATTAAAGAAGGAGAAAAGGGATTTCTTGGAAGTATACACCTTCTGGTTGGACGGGTCGAGAAGTAATTAAGGAAGGAAAGAGAATGTCTATCAAATATACCTTTTCAGGTATTTCCTAACAAGGAAACAAATTCGAAATAGAGACAGGGTATATAAGGATAAAGAAGGAAGAGAAGAATAGCAGCAATAATCACTATCAACTGTCTCTTCTCAAATTAGGGTTTCCTGTCTTCTTCTTCCTCACTCTCAGGAACCCTAACACAGAGCTGTGAAAGAAAATAGAAGGAACTGGTGTTCTTCATCTGATAGACCAGAAGATCCAACTGCTGCTTCTCATCACCATCATATAGCAGCAGGATCTGAGTTAGAAGAAATCAAAAAGGATCTAACAAACAAAGTCTCTGCATATCATCACCATCAAAAGGAGAGGCTAATCAAGAGCAGATTCTGTGGGACTTCAAATTGGCTGTTCTTAAATCAGCCATCATAAGAATTCTTAAAACAGAATTCCTTCAACCTTCTTCTTTCTTCTTTCTCATTCTGTAAAAGAGTTTTATTAACCCCTCTTCAAAGGATTCAGTGGTTCAAGATCTCCTTATCAAAAGATTTTGTGGTTCATGATCTCCTTATCAAAAGATCATTGGTTCTAAGAGTCTCCTGATCAAAAGACTCAGGCACAGGTGGTGCATTCTTACCAGGTGGTAGAAGAGAGGACTACCCACATTTTGGGGAACCTCAATAAAGTTCTTTGTGTATGTGATGTGATTTTCTGTGGTGTCCCATTCTTTTATTCTGCACCTTAATTTCTACTCTCTTTATTCTGCCAGGATTGTAAAGCATAATACCTTAGAATAAATTATTGAACACAATTAGGACAGAAAAAATTTTAAATCTCTATTCACCCCCCCCCCCCCCCCCCCCTCTAGAGGATTCTCAGAGGCACACTATGCACTTTCAATCCTTGGAGGGGTTGACTCCCCCTGAGTTGTTGAACCTCCAAGATGCAGCCTAGATGTGATGGTTGGCTCCCCTTTAGAGATAAGGGAGATAGCAATTGTTGTGGTGTACACTGAGTCTTGGAGAGGTTTGTACACACACTCTTGAGGAGACCTGCTTGTACAACACTCATATTTTCCAAGTCGGTGTGGCCCAGTGCGGAGAGGGTCGTGGTAGAGAGATTGGTCATAACGTAGAAGATTGACTAGCCAAATGTAGCCATGACCGAGAAAGAGAAGACCTGGGGGGAGCACTTCCCACTTGGGCGAGTGGACCCTAGGTCCACTCGCCCAAGGCTCTGGGCGAGTGGACCTAAGGTCCACTCGCCCGAGTGGAGGGGCGAGTGGACCATAGGTCCACTCGCCCAAAGTAGGGGGCAAGTGGATAGGTCCCCTCGCCAGGTTAGCTGAGTGGACCATGAGGTCCACTCGCCCAGTTCGGGTGGTGGACATTGGTCCAATCGCTCGACCCCCAGCAAGGGGGAGAATGGACGCCTCAACCTCCACTCCCCCCCCCCCCTCCTGTGTTGGTCATTCAGGTTCGTGGTTGAGCTGCGGATAGTGGTTTTTGGGCTATCCGCAGCCCATTTTTGGGAAAGTCTATAAATAGACCCCCATGGGCACCTTGGGAAGGGTTGGTGTCTACCCCCTCTCCCTCGTGTGTGTCTTGTGAGAAAGCACTACCCCATCCCCCCCTATCAGTGAAGGTGGGTGGTGAGGTGAGCTTTAGTGCCCTCCAAGGTGCCCAGACTTAGCATTGGCTTGGGAGGGGAAGTTCCTTGTGAGCTTCCGGGTGTGTGGCGGGACCTCCGCGCTGCAGCTTAAGGGGTCCATTTGCGGACTTAGGTGTTCTTCAAGGGCAAGGTTCTTCGTTTCTTTGCAACTAGTCAAGGGTTCTAGCTCGAGTCAAGTGAGGGTTGGTTGCATCTCCCTTTCGAAAATCGAGACCAGTTCTTTGGTTTCAATGTTATGGTGCGGTGAGCGTGGAAGCAGCTAGTTCGGAAAGCTCTGAGCAAGTCTCATGGCAGGAAGCGATGAGCTGGGGAACTCGCCCCCTATCGGCGAGTACGTGAAGAGGAGTGATTTTGATGAGTTTAGGAAGACGATCCTGGAGCTCTTGCGGGTCGCACCCCCCCCCCCCCTCCCCCTCACGGTGAGTGCTCAACACCACCCGCACCCGTGCCCGCCTCGCCCTCTCCAATGGAGGTGAGGCAAGCACATCGGCAAGGGAAGTAGCCGGTCACAGGGGAGGGCTCGGGCCTTCAAGCGAGAGTGCTTTTCAACAGCTCTCCTAAGACTGTCTACCCTAGTGGAGAAGTGGAGAGAATGCCTTCGACCCGCCAAGGAGGATGGGGAAGTCCCTTCTATGAGCTGAACATCTCGGCTCCCATTCCTGATGGGTTCAGCGAGCCTGATATGTCTGACTACGCATGGAAGGATGACCCCTTTCAACACTAGTGGTTCGAAGACATGGCTTCGATCAGACAGATGTTGGATGCCTTTAAATGCAGACTCTTCGCCATCACGTTCAGCGGGAAGGTGAGGGACTGGTTCCACCAGCTCCCAGTGGGAACCATCTACGGCTTCGAGGACCTACGTCGGAGTTTCTTGCTAAGGTTCTCTACTTCAAAGAAGAAGAGGAAGGGGGGAGAACTGTTCTTGATTCGACAAAGGTCAGGGGAGACGTTGGGAAGTTACGTGGATAGGTTCCAAGAAGAAGTCCTCCTAGTCATCGAGGTGCCCGGGAACACCCTACAACAGGCCTTCACCCTCGGGTTGCAGCAAGGGCTGTTCAGGACGAGTTTGACTCAGGACCCCCTGGTGCCTTTTGAAGAGCTGATGGAGCGCGCTGCCCGGGATTTCGAGTGCGAAGCCACAAATCAGGAGTTCATGACAAGGTTGGCCAAGGGCGCAGAAGAAGAGAAGAAGGAGGAGAAGAAGGAGTAGGGAGGAAGAAGGAAATAGGAAGTGAGGAGTCAGGGACACTAGGGACCCCCCGCTGGGTCAGAACAAGGATGGAGGTATCAACCGCCAGCCGGCCGACCAGCCTGGAGGCCGCCTGGGGACCTTCTCAGGGCCAAGGAAGAGGCCACTTCCATGGAAGGGGAGGTTACTAGGGAAGGCAGGGATGGTTCAACCCGGCAGGCTGGCAGCCCGACCCAAGTCCGCAGGCCATGGCGATCGGCCGAAAGAAGGGAGGAAAAAAGAGGGGCTACTATGAGAAGGAGGCAAAGGGATTGGCGCTACCGTATTGTGACTTACACCAACAGGAAGGTCACGCAACTGCGGCCTGCCCAGAGTTTCTTGAGATGCGAGAAGGATGGAAAGCCCTAGCAGGGGGAAGCAGCTCTGCTGAGTGGGTCCAAGGGGAAGAGGAGAAGGGAAAAAGAAAGAGGAGGAAGACCCGTGCACAGAAAGGATCGACCTGGGTGCCCTGGGGGGAACGGGGTGATCCACGGAGGAGTTGGTATATAGGACACCCGAAAGGGGAGCCTCCATACCATGTACTGTCGAAGCGTCGCTTCGACCTCCCGACCGCCACCCCCTGGCGAGAAGTTCACCTTCTCGGCCCAAGAAATGCCGGCCCACGAGGATCCCTTCTGCAAAGTACTCATCATCAAAGCCGCAATCAAAAACTTCATGGTCTCTTGAATCTTGGTCGACAACGGGAGCTCGGTGAACGTGGTGTTCAAGAAGGCTTTCGACAGGATGAAGGCCGAGTCGAAGCGGGTGTTGGCGTTAGACGGGCCACTCTTCGGGTTCTCTGGAGAAAGGAAGGTAGTGGAAGGGGGAGTCGAACTCCTCATCACTTTGGGGGGGACGTCCAAAAACTATCGGTTCGTCATCGTGGATGCGCCGAGTAGCTACAATGCCATCTTCGGGCATCCCATCATCAGCGCATACCAGTGCGTGCGGTCCTCATACCACCAGTGTTTGAAATACAACACTGGAGGAGTCAAATTCCGGGTTAGGGGAAATCCTAGGGAGACGCACCAGTGCTACGTCACAGCAGTCAACGCGGTCGAGTGGGTGAAGAAGGCGGAAGAGATGGAAGAGGTGATGAAGGAGAAGGCCGGGGAGTATGTGGCCAAGTAAGCGCAAGGAGGCGCAATGTAATGAATTTGTATTGCCTTAACTATGAATTAAAACAGTTTCTTTTTTCAGGTGACGCCGGTTGGTAAGATCCCCGGCTAGAAGCCATTCTCCAGGCTCAGTCATGCCGACAGATGGGAAAATCATTGGCTCGACTCGTCACTTGGTAACTGGATTGGGAGGGCGTTGAGTTCCTCTGCCTCCAGGTGAATGTAAGCACCTAGGACGCGGATGGGTACTTTCGCCTCCAATCAGTAAGATCCCCACTAGAGGCCATTCTCCGGGCTCAGTCAGGCTGGCAAATGGGAGACTCATCGGGTCGACTCGTTACTTGGTAACTGGATTGGGAGTGCGTTGAGTTCCTCTGCCTCCAGGTGAAGGTAAGTACCTAGGACGCGGATGGGTACTTCCGCCTCCAATCAGTAAGATCCCCGACTAGAGACCATTCTCTGGGCTCAGTCATGCCGGCAGATGGGAGACTCATCGGGTCGACTCGTCACTTGGTAACTGGATTGGTAGGGCGTTGAGTTCCTCTACCTCCGGGTGAAGGTAAGCACCTAGGACGCGGATGGGTACTTCCTCCTCCAATCAGTAAGATCCCTGACTAGAGACAATTCTCCGGGCTCAGTCATGCCAGCAGATGGGAGACTCATCGGGTCGACTTGTTACTTGGTAACTAGATTGGGAGGGTGTTGATTTCCTTTGCCTTCAGGTAAGCAAAGCCCCTAGGACGCGGATGGGTACTTCCGCCTCCAATCGGATTGGGAAGACATTGAGTTCCTCTTCCTCCAGGTAAGCTAAGCCCCTAGGACGCGGATGGGTACTTCCACCTCCAATCGGATTGGGAAGGCATTGAGTTCCTCTGCCTCCAGGTAAGCAAGGCACCTAGGACGCGGATGGTTACTTCCACCTCCAATCAGATTGGGAAGATGTTGAGTTCCTCTGACTCCAGGTAAGCAAGGCACCTAGGACGCGGACGGGTACTTCCGCCTCTAATCGGTAAGATCCCCAACTAGAGACAATTCACCGGGCTCAGTCATTCCGTCAGATGGGAGGCTCATCGGGTCGACTCGCTACTTGCTAAGTGGCTTGAGAAGGTGTCGATTTCCTCTACCTCCAGTTAAGCTAAGCCTCTAGGGCGTGGACCGGTTCTCCGCCTCTGGTTGATCTGACAGGTTGGTTTGAGGTATGGCAAGATAGTAAATTCTCTCCGTCGCAGGAAGAGATCTCAATCCAGACAATTGTTTTACTTGAATAGCGAGGGGTTGAAAAACCTAGAAGGTTCAATGAATGGTTGCATGTTTAGTAGTAACATAGATTACATAGGCAAGCGCTTTGCCCTTAATAGCTAGCACATAAGTGAAAATACAAAGTAGTCATTGCTTATAAAGAAAAAAAAAGAGGTTCCTAGCAACTCCGGCATTCAGGGGGAATAGTCGTCGCTCGAAGGGGACGAGCTGGGACGCGCAGGGGAGGGGTAGAACTCATAAAGTATATCGCTAGCAGAGACCCGCTCCAATCGTCCCAAAGAGCGTTCGCCTTGTGAAGGGAGTTCACCAAGGCCTCGGCCGTCTTCATCGCGATCTTCCTCCGGGAGCTCTCCGCCCTAGCCGGGGAAGGCAGGATGAGCGCCGCCGTCTTCATCGCGATCCACCTCTCACGCCCCCCCCCCCCGCAACAGCCCCTGGGATTCAGCAAGCTGAGCCTTCAGGTCATGCACCTCCCTATCTGACTCCTCGCATCGCCTCCTGAGCGAGTCAGCAGCTTCTGGTCCCTGCAGGTAGGAAAGGTAGAGGGGTTACAACTATTGAAAAAAGGAAAGGTGAAGAAGAAGGGAAGGGTAACCAAGGCAGGCACGAACCAGGTCTCCGGATGACTGCTCCAGGAGCCTCTCAGTGGTGGCTAGGCATGCGGTAAGGGAAGCGGCTTTCTCTTCGGCAGCCTGACTCGACGCCTCAGCTTGCCTCAGCTTCTTCAAGAGACTAAGACCTCGGCGGGCAGTCATATGCGAGAGTTTGGCTGTGCAAAGCAAGGCTTGCGTGCTCATCCAGGCAAGATCACAAGTGGACTTTTTCTTGTAGGAGGTCGCGTCCTGCCAGCCATAGAGGCCAAAGGAGAGGTTATATGCGGCATCCCCAAGAGATTAACTTTCTATCCAGGAGGGTTGCTGGGAGGTGATCGAGACCCGGTTCGAAGTCTCATCCTAGTAAAGGACAGGGTCACCAAAGGAGTCATTGGCGTTCCCCAAATCTCAAAATTGGGATGGTCGGCTAACGCATCAGGATCACTGGGTTCCTCCTTTTCCCTCGGCGCCACCCCTAAGTCCTCCCTGCGGACAGCCTTCCCCCGCCGCATTGTTGGTCCTCTTGGTGGGGAGGAAGGCGTAGCCTCCTTCACCACCTGCTCCTTCTCTCTTTGTTGCCTCGGCATGGAGACCTTCGGGTCAAAGGCGCATGCAGCTGCAACCTCCTTGACGAACCAGCGGGCGGATTAAGAGCTCCCCCTTGTGAAGGGAGGAAGCCGCAGAAGAGTCCGCTCACCTGTGCGAGTCACAAGGTAAAAGTAAGTGTCCGTAGGCATGAGTGAAAAAAAAGAGGGGGCACCTTAGAAGGGAGAGGATACCAGTCCTAGGCTCAACGTAGGTAAGCCGGTTGATGTTCCTCTGGAGCCGATCAGCGAAGCTAATCCTTATTATTACATAGAAAATAAAAGCTCATGAATAAAAGCCGATCAGCTCGGCGTCCATTTACAGAATCCTTGGTCCCGGGTGCAAGACGTCACCCCATGCATAGATCCAATACATTCCTTCGCTGAAGCAACCTCCTCACTCATGGTGCGTACAGTAGCCTCCACCTGACGTAGGTGGTCTGCGATCGGCGCTGATATGCCCCCGGACGTAAGCCAGACCTCCTCCCTAAGCAGATTGAGTTCTTTTTCCAGCCTCTCCATCCGCTGCTCCAGTGCGCAGACATGGGCAAGAGGGTCAGGTCCGGCGGACCATCTCCCCTCTCGCAGCTTGTGAAGAAAGGCCTCCTGCCTCCTCACCGATTAAGCCAAGTGATCCAGGCGCTCGAGGACGTTAGGTTGGTCCTCAGCAGGCTCCTCAACCGTAGTAGGGGAGAGGAGTGGTGGGGAGACCTCCCTCCGGCTCGACTGACCCGTCGAGGTCTTGTCCTCTCCTGCAAAAGTATAGCTTTAGATACCGAAGCACCCAACCCAATAGAGGCTCTCACAACAGCATTACCTTGCGAATCCCCAATCCCTTGGCTTTTTGAGGAAGGGTTGTCATGGGCAGCTGAGAAGGCGGCAGGTTCCTGAATAAGAGTGGCAGGTTGGCTTGAACGCCCGTGCCCGTCATTTCCATCACACTCTGGGTTCCCTCGGGGTGATTCGAAATAAGCTGTTAGCATTCAAAAAACATGTCTCAGCTAGCACAGAACAATCGCAAAGGAAGCAGAGGCGAGGGATGAAGCGATACCGTGTCTAGCCCCAAGTCCCGGACAAAGTCGGTCACCCCGTGGGAGAATGACGACGCCACCTCTTTCACCTGGTCGGGTCGTAGTTTCTTCCATGGTGATCGCACCGCCGGCCGAGTAGGGGAGAGCGAAGGACCACTAACCATGGCCCTGAGCTCTGCCAGGTCACTCCGGTCCATCCCAGCAAGAGTTTTGAAACGAGCTCTGAAGTCTCGAGGAGGGTCCATCCTACTCAAAGGAAGGAGGGAAGGGAGAGCCCTCGGGGATGGTGCTCTCCTTACCTCCCCCTTTGGGGGATTTTTATAGCTGCCCAGTGGGGCCCTCCATAGATTCCCCCAAGACCCCACTTGACTCGTCAAATAGGTGGGTTGGACTTTCTTTCCGAGCTTAAGACAAGCTCGAAAAGAGCGGGGATTGTGTACAACCCTCATATTTTCCGAGTCGGTGTGACCCGATGCAGAGAGGGTCGTGGTAGAGAGATTGGTCATAACGCAGAAGATTGACTAGCTAAATGTAGCCAAGACCGAGAAAGAGATGACCCGGGGGGAGCACTTCCCACTTGGGCGAGTGGACACTAGGTCCACTCGCCCAAGGCTCTGGGCGAGTGGACCTAAGGTCCACTCGCCCAAGTGGACGGGCGAGAGGACCATAGGTCCACTCGCCCATGGTAGGGGGCGAGTGGACCTATGGTCCACTCGCCTGACGTAGGGGGTGAGTGGACCTATGGTCCACTCACCCCAGGCATGTGGGCGAGTGGACCTTAGGTCCACTCACCCTTGGCAACTGGGCTAGTGGACCTATGTTCCCCTCGCCCGGTTAGCTGAGTGGACCATGAGGTCCACTCGCCCAGTTCGGGTGGTGGACCTTGGTCCACTCGCCCGACCCCGGGCAAGGGGGAGAATGGACGCCTCAAACTCCACTTGCCCCCCTCCTATGTTGGTCGTTCAGGTTCGTGGTTGGGCTGTAGATAGTGGTTTTTGGTCTATCCGCAGCCCATTTTTGGGAAAGTCTATAAATAGACCCCCATGGGCACCTTGGGAAGGGTTGCTCTCTACGCCCTCTCTCTCGCATGTGTCTTGTGAGAAAGCACTACCCCTACCCCCCCCCCCCCCCCCCCCCCCCCCCCCCCCCCCCCCCCCCGTCAGTGAAGGTGGGTGGTGAGGTGAGCTTTAGTGCCCTCCAAGGTGCCCAAGCTCAACATTGGCTTGGGAGGGGAAGTTCCTTGTGAGCTTTCGGGTGTATGGCGGGACCTCCGCGTTGCAGCTTAAGGGGACCGTTTGCGGACTTAGGTGTTCTTCAAGGGCAAGATTTTTTGTTTCTTTGTGACTAGTCAAGGATTATAAATCGGGTCAAGTAAGGGTTGGTTGGTTACATCTCCCTTTCGAAAGTCGAGAGCAGTTCTCTGGTTTCAACACTGCTGACATATTTCTCCCCCTGCTGTATATCATTGAAGAAGGATATAAAAGCATCAGCAGGGAGACTCTCAGACCTTACTCTTTCGTCTAGATCTTTGATTTGAGCATTGAGATACTGCTGCATTTGATGTTGAGCACTGATCTTCCTGTAATATGCTTTAGAAAAATCAAGATAGAGGGATCTGAAGTGAGAGAGAGGGGTCTTCAGGTCTTGATCAATCACATCGGCAATGTCTTGGGGAGACGTCATTGCTGTCCTGCGAGTACCTGCACGAAACAGAGAGAGACAAAGAAAGGAAAGAGAGTGAGAGAAAGAGGGAGAAAATTCGAAGAGCACAATAAAGTCAAAGGCTTAAGTTGCTTTGAGTAGATGAATCATCGCAACTTAGGGTTATATTCAAAGCAACTTCAAAAAATAGCAAAATTCAGCGCGCCAAAATAAGTCGATTAGTCACGCTTTTGGACAGGTCGACGGAGCGTCGAGTTGCAATCGACGCAACGTCGAGTGGAAGTTGTCGTGGCTCTGAAATGGAATCAACAATGATGATGTCGATGTAAGCATCGATAAGTATTGTTGTTTATTGGGTGTCAACTTATTACCTAGAGGGGGGGGGGGGGTGAATAGGCTTTACAAATTATTTTATCCCCTTTAGGTGTTCTTGATTTCTGATCAATAGATTTATAAATTATAAAGCACAATACAGAAAAGCAAGCAAGAACTTATAGAGGTTCCTCAAGACAGGGTGTCTTGAGTAGTCCTCTTTCCCTATGTTCCTACCTAGCAGTGTGCTAGGCTCGGCAAACTCTGTGAAATCTTCAGCCCCGCAATCCTTACAACACGGACCCGCAAGTCCTACAGCCTAGGCCTGCAAGCCCCTACTTTACCCGAGCCCGCAAGCTTGACATTCAGGACCTCAAGCCCTACACAATACAGACCCGCAATTCCTGTGCCTACAGCCTAGGCCCGCAAGCCCTTACTGCACCCAAGCCCTCAAGCTAGACAATATCGGACCCGCAAGTCCACTGCCCTGGCCCTCAAGACTCATAGCTCTCCAGCCCTCAAGCTAGACAAGATCGGACCCGCAAGTCCACTACCATGGCCCTCCAGCCTCACAGCTCTCCAGCCCTCAAGCTAGACAAGATCGGACCCGCAAGTCCACTGCCCTGGCCCTCAAGCCTCACAGCTCTCCAGCCCTCAAGCTAGACACATAGGCCCGCAAGCCTTACAATAATGAAATTACAGTGATGAAAACTATTTCTTCTGCCTGATGAAGACCAGCAACTTAGCCTGATGGAGATCAGCTTCTTATCCTGATGGAGATCGGCTTCTTAGACTTGAAGAAGATTCTTCTTGATTTGTCATTTTTAGCACTGGATCTTCTTCAGCCTCCACTTCTTTTGCCTGATGTTGATCGGCTTCTTATCAGTCAATGGAGACGACTGATTCTTCTGAGAACGCTTGATTCTTGTTCTATACTTTTTCTTCTTCTTCTCCGCAGCAACGACGGGATACTTTTTCGTTCTTTTCTCTCACCTTCTTATTTTTCTAGGGCAACCTCTTATCTCTTTTATAAGACTACAAGGCTCCCAACGGTCTTCTGAAAAAGTTCCTTAAGTGTCAGATGCCCCATTCCTTAAGAGCACGCGCTGATTGGACAATCAGGCGGCAGCATTAATTGCTGACAGCGCGTCCGCAATATTTTAATTCCATCTCGATGATATTTCCAGCTTCATGCCGATACTGACAGCTTTACAACGATATGGATAATATCTCGACGACATGACTTTGTCGATGCCTTAGGCCTTGGTGGATCTTCAAGTCTTCTAGCTTCTGCCTCTGACGCTAATGTCTCGACGATACGAGATATTCTGACGTTTCTGCATATACAACGATATGTTATATCTGACTGTGTCGTCGTGATCTTCTTTCTTGTAGTCTGTCGTCGTAATCACTTTGTTCTTTCGACGACATGAGCGATATAATGTCGACAGACTATGCTTTAGCAACTACTTGTCTTCAGCTGTCCTTCTTCAGTCTTCTCGACGTCACACCTTCTTTACGACGATATCTATTCTTCTCGATGACAAGGCTACTTTGTTGATGTCGATGATACTGTATCTTCTCGATGACATTCCTTCCTTTGATAACTTCATGTCTTCTCTGCGTTCGACGAACAGCATTTTGCGTTCGACTAACTTCATTTTTGTGTCCCGTCTCTACGTTCGACGAACTTCATTCTTCATTCGACGAACTCGCCAAGACTCAGCTTTTGCTTTGCTCATCATCCTGACGACAAGCATACTTTGTCGACGACATCTCCTATTCTTCTCGACAATATTGTACTTAGAGAAATAACTAAAGTACTTGACATATTGTCTGATTTCTACAAACATGAACTAGATATGACATTAAATACAACTTGCACTTATCATTGAGCTGAGCACTTCTTCAAATCAGGAACACTGTTGGGCATTGTTCCCAACAATCTCCCCCTATTTGAAGAAGTCATAACCCACTCAATGATAAATGCCACTCAAATAAAAGGTTTAATATTTTAAGCAAACAAGCATATAATGATGACATTGCAGCTATAATTGAGTGAACACAGAATTTGACAAATATTACTTCATTTATAAATAGCCAAATGTTTTCAAAAGTATTGAGATTTCTACATTTAGCCCCCTAAAGATTTAGCCATCTAAATCTCTGGTGCCCTTATATCAGCTTCACCCTTTGCTTTCTTGGCACTGGCTTCCTATTCCTTTTCAGCTTGTCTGATGAAGTACTCAAACGGTTTAGGATGATACTTTAGAGGTTCAGGATTGTTAGCTGGAATTCTTCCTGCTTGCTTATTCCTTCTGTATTCTCTCCTTACTTCTTCTTGATCTTCATGCTTAGCCCATTCTTGAGGGTTGTATACATTGTATCTTTCACCTTTATTAGCTTTCACTTGCTCCCATGCTTTTAGAATGATGGTCCTGGATATGGAAGTCCATCTTTCATAGTCATCCTTTTCTCCATTTCCTCCATGTACTTTCTCTTTCTCATTTTTATTTCTTCATCCTCAAGTGCTTCCTTTTCTTTACCCTGATCAGCATCAGGAATATCTGTATGTTGCTCTTCAGCAGGCTCGTCATAAAGTAGAGGAGGGAGATTCATTGCTTCCCTGATGGTGTTTGTGGTCCAGATGGCATGATCACCACTGGCCTTTATCATTGATCTCTCCCCCTTTATGACTTCTTCAGATATCCCCCTTTGGAGATTCTGGAGGCCAATATCTTGTTTTTGAGCATGTGGATTCCTGCTTCCAAGTGATTCTTGGTTTCAAGCAGATGATTATCTAGATCTTTATTGTGGTGATCTAGACTTTCTTGGAGATCAGTTTTGTGTTCAGCCATCTTCTTGGTGGATGCAATGTAGGCTTTTTCAATGCTGCTGAAAATCAATGTCTGATTAACCCCTAGGTTAGATATACCCTTGTGGGTACGGCAGTGTATTCTTGCAGATTTTTCACATCATTTCTTAGGCTTGCCATTCCAGCAGACAGTTCCCTTCTTAGCTCATTGATAGCAGAGGTGACATAGCTTTCAATTTTTAATCTTTGCTCTTCCAGGAGCATCTTTATCTGAGATAATAGTCAGAGCTCCATTGGTCTATTCTCTGGAGATGAACTATCTTGTTCCTCTTCTTCATTCCCTTCACTTATTGGAGATAGAGATTTTCTTATGGGTGAATGGTTTGGCTCATTTTACTTTTCAGGACTTTGCTGATCTTTGCTAGTCTTATCAGCAGGGTTCTCTTGGTTGACCTCTTGCATTGCTGGTTCAGAATGACCAGCATTCTCAGCCCCTATTGTTCGAGCCAAAAATGTTCCAGGTCCACACTCGCTCAAGCTGAAAAGAGGTGGAGGAAGAAAACTGTTAGATGGTTGGTTAATTTGAGCTGTGATGGAAGACAAGAGGAAGGAGAAAAAGAGATGTCGAGGGTCTCTTAAGAGAAGATAGCAGAATCTGCTGAAAAAGAGGTAACGAGGTCTCAGAAATGAGATAGCTCCAGCTATCGAAAATGAGGTAACAAGGTCTCAGAAATGAGACCGCTCCAGCTGATGAAAAGAGGTTCGATGGTCTCAAAAGTGAGACCGTTCATGTCCAAGACAAGGACTTGAAAACCCTCCAAAGATCCCGAAACAAAAGCCCCTACCTCCCTATTTATAGGCGGGAGGGCCTGCCCAAACGGGCAGGTCAGGAAGGAACGGGCTGCCCGGAGCCGAGATCTCCCAGGACGAGATCGCCCCTAGGGGGGAACGATCTGGCGAGGTCGCCAAAAGGGCGACCTCAGGCCGAGATCGCCCCAGTTGGGGCGACCTGCCTCAGGCCGAGGTCACCCCGAAGGGGCGACCAGGCGAGGTCGCCCAGAGGGCGACCTCAGGCCGAGATAGCCCCAGCTTGGGCGACCTGCCTCAAGCCGAGGTCACCCGAAGGGGCGACCTGGCGAGGTCGCCCAGAGGGCGACCTCAGGTCGAGATCGCCCCAGCTGGGGCGACCTGCCTCAGGCCAAAGTCACCCCGAAGGGGCGACCTGGCGAGGTCGCCCAGAGGGTGACCTCAGGCCGAGATCGCCCCAGCTGGGGCGACCTACCTCAGGCCAAGGTCACCCCGAAGGGGCGACCTGGAGAGGTCGCCTAGAGGGCGACCTCAGGCCGAGATCGCCCCAGCTAAGGCGACCTGCCTCAGGCCGAGGTCACCCCGAAGGGGCGACCTGGCGAGGTCGCCCAGAGGGCGACCTCAGGCTGAGGTCACCCCGAAGGGGCGACCTGGCGAGGTCGCCCAGAGGGCGACCTCAGGCCGAGATCGCCCCAGATGGGGCGACCTGCCTCAGGCCGAGGTCACCCCGAAGGCGCGACCTGGCGAGGTCGCCCAGAGGGTGACCTCAAGCCGAGATCGCCCCAGCTGGGGCAACCTGCCTCAGGCCGAGGTCACCCCGAAGGGGCGACTTGGCGAGGTCGCCCAGAGGGAGACCTCAGGCCGAGATCGCCCCAGCTGGGGCGACCTGTCTCAGGCCGAGGTCACCCCGAAGGGGCGACCTGGCGAGGTCGCCCAGAGGGCGACCTCAGGCCGAGATCGCCCCAGCTGGGGCGACCTGCCTCAGGCCGAGGTCCCCCGAAGGGGCGACCTGGCGAGGTCGCCCAGAGGGCGACCTCAGGCCGAGATCGCCCCAGCTGGGGCGACCTGCCTCAGGCTGAGGTCACCCCGAACGGGCGACCTAGCGAGGTCTCCCAGAGGGCGACCTCAGGCCGAGATCTCCCCAGCTGGGGCGACCTGCCTCAGGCCGAGGTCACCCCGAAGGGGCGACCTGGCGAGGGAGGGATCACGCGAGGCGTGACCTCTAGGCGAGGTAGAGCGAAGCGTGACCTCTATGAGATGAAAGGCGAGACCACCCGGGCGATACGGGACCACCAGGGCTTGGATATTCGGCGAAACAATACCTGGAATGCCAGGAGAGGGTGTGGATTACTTCGGTTACCTGTAAAAAGCTAGCTCAAGGGGATCGCTAATTTCTAGGTAAACATAATCCCCGCATATTTCCAAGTTTTGAGAAGCTTGGAAAAATAGAACTTACCCATGCAAATTAAGATCCACCTATCTTGTGAGGACAGAATATGTGTATATAAAAATGTAAATACCTGTGAGGACTTGTCAATGGCCGAAGAGAACTCGCCCGCGAGTACGTACATATTTCTGAATAAGGACTCGCAAACACCTGCTTTCTTCAAAAAGATATAAGAACTGGTATATGAAGAATTTAGTATGTGAGTACCTGAAGAGAACTCGCAAGCACATGTTTTCATCTGAAGAGAACTCGCAAGCACCTGTATATCTCTGCAAAAGATATGAGAAGCAGGTAATGAAGATCTAAAGTATATCACCGCACCATTTCTTTTTATTCATACTTGAAGTGTAGGAAAAAGATTATCCCATTTATATAGAGTATATGAGTGTTTATTCACAATCACTTTGCTTTGATGTTGATGAAATAACAACTGCGTGAAAAGAAGAGATAGTACTCATTCCTGCGGATAGATAAAACTAACATTCTGATATCATCACATTTACATACTCCAGAACAGTGAGTGTGAAGTCGATATAGCTAGCTGATTCTGACAGGCTGATATAATATATTTATTGAGGTTATGTTAGCTGATGCCCAAACCAGCGTATGATTTTGAGAAATCCAGAAATGATAAATAGATTAATCATGAAATCCAAAAGTCCAGAAATCTAGAAATCCTAACATGATATATATGTGAAGTCCATGGTACCTGAAAAATTAGTAGCCAACAAATAATTGCATAATTATTTGTTAGTCGTTGTAGTACATACTAAAGTCAGTATGTTTTTCTTGCCAACGCATGTCAATCCTAACATCGGTTGTTAGCATTTTATCATAACCAGTTTGTTATCAGATGTAATCATCTATTTTCAAGCAAAGCAAGTTGATTAACTCGACGAGATGTCATGGCAATCAATGACAATCATTATAAAGAAAGAGATAGAGAGGAAAAGAGGCTAGGCTACCACTACACATCTGTGAATGCTTCAAGCAAGATGTGGTCACAGTGGGTTTTACGACCCTTACCCAAATCAGAGGTAGTATTTCTACCATTTGCAACCACACAATGTTTAGAGGTATTGATGTAAATAGCAGGAAGTAGAGTAATGAAAAAAGCTTAAGACATACAAAGGATAAATGCTTGCAATGAAGGATACGAGAGTGAATATGGATATGACGTTTGATGTATCTGACTGCTGAGAAAATCTTCGTGATGATAGCTGCCGATAGAATCCCAGTCACTGTCATACTTATTACAAGTAAAACAAAAAAAAAGATATGAAAAAAGCTCCAAACAAATGGGAGTCATACAAAATAGGGAATAAAGTGATATCCTATCTCTTTCTATTCTAGGCATTTCTTTTATTGAGGGAAGAACTCTCTGCTTTGTAAAGTTGTCTCTGCTAGAAGAAAAACAATCTTCACATTACCAAGTAACATAGTCTTGTAATTTTCCTGCCTTCAACAGTTGGTCTATCAACTTTCGGAGAGCATGACAGTCTTCTGTATCATGACCAATATCTGAATGATATGCGCAGAAGAGCTCTTGATTGCGATTTTCAACCTTAGACTTTATAGGAGGAGGTCTTCTATACTCTGGCATATCTTGAATATTTGTTAGGACCTCTTCCAAGGAGAGATTCAACTTAGTAGATCCTTCTGGGTGATTTTCATATTCAAGTGTTGTAGGATCATAAGGCTAAATGGGAGAGACTTCCAAGTATGGAGATGATATATTCTGAGGAAGAGAATAAGACTCGAACTGCTCAACTTGTGGAGGGCTCTGTGTTGAAGATGAGTGACTGTGATAGAAATTTCTATGATGTTGCTGAATCTTATGGTTCTGAGAATGCACATAGTTAGGATTCATCGCTTCACCTTCAATAAACTGATTTGCTATTTCGATAAGATGCGCATAAGACTTTGGCCCTTTTATGCTGACTTTATATTTGAGAGGGCCTTCTTGAAGTCCATGAATGAAGGCACATTTATACATCTCTTGATCAACATTAACAACCTCAAGAATCTCTCTCTGTAATCTATCGATGTAGTGAGCGATAGTTTCATTAACTCCTTGCTTAATTTGGAAAAGAGCTGCTGGGCGCCTCTTTCGCTTCCTTGAGGTAGCAAATTTCAAGAGAAGTTCTCTTCTGAGATCCATGAAGTAAGTAACTGGTTGAGGTGGTAGCTTGTAGAACCATTTCAGAGCTTGACCGCCAAAGGTCATGACGAGAAGCTTGCACCTGATGCTATCTGATATAGTTCTCAACGCAACAGCTGACTCAAAGGCTTGAAGGTGGGAGATTGGATCTTCTCCCCCTGAGAAGGTTGGTAGACGGGGTTCCTTAAACCCATTAGGAGCAGATTCCCAACGAATTCTATCTGTAAAAGGAGAAGGTTCTTCCACTTCAGCTATAATTGGAGGGGCCGAAGGAGTTGCAACTTGAGGAGGATGCTTCTGAATGATAACTGCTATAGCTTGATTAATCCCATTAAGCTGCTGACGAGTTTGCTCCTGCTGCTGAGCAAGCTCTTTGCAAAATTGCTCTAGATGAAGCTCTAAGTGAAGCTCAAGAGCTTCTAGAGTAAGTTCACCATTTGAATGGTCTTGAACCTTTGTCATCTCCATTGCTACTCAAAAAATAGAAGTTGCTGAAAAAGAGAAAACTAAAAATAACTTTCAAACGAAGCCAAATTTTTGAAATCTGAGGGATAAAAAATGCCTGAACAGGGAATCCCGTTCAATTTTTGGATAGTTCAGGTCGATCCGGTCGTGACAAGCTTTGAATTTCTGAATTCCGACACCCGGATCAAAAGTTATGGCCGCTTTAAGATTTGGTGTTATGCTCGGCAAAATCTCATATCTTCACCGCAGCTGCTATTCATCAACCATTCTGATCTGAAGGTCGCGTGTTATGTTCGAGCCAAAAATGCTCCAGGTCCACACTTGCTCAAGCTGAAAAGATCCCGAAACCAAAGCCCCTACCCCCCTATTTATAGGCGGGAGGGCCTGCCCAAACAGGCAGGTCAGGAAGGAATGGGCTGCCCGGAGCCGAGATCTCCCAGGTCGAGATCGCCCCTAGGGGGGAACGATCTGGCGAGGTCGCCCAAAGGGCGACCTCAGGCCGAGATCGCCCCAGCTGGGGCGACCTGCCTCAGGCCGAGGTCACCCCAAAGGGGCGACCAGGCGAGGTCGCCCAGAGGGCGACCTCAGGCCGAGATCGCCCCAGCTGGGGTGATCTGCCTTAGGCCGAGGTCACCTCGAAGTGGCGACCTGGCGAGGTCGCCCAGAGGGCGACCTCAGGCCGAGATCAGCCCAGCTGGGGCGACTTGCCTCAGGCCGAGGTCACCCCGAAGGGGCGACCTGGCGAGGTCGCCCAGAGGGCGACCTCAGGCCGAGATCGCCCCAGCTGGGGCGACCTGCCTCAGGCCGAGGTCACCCCGAAGGGGTGACCTGGTGAGGTCGCCCAGAGGGCGACCTCAGGCCGAGATCGCCCCAGTTGGGGTGACCTGCCTCAGACTGAGGTCACCCTGAAGGGGTGACCTGGCGAGGTCGCCCAGAGGGCGACCTCAGGCCGAGATCGCCCCAGCTGGGGCGACCTGCCTCAGGCCAAGGTCACCCCGAAGGGGCGACCTGGCGAGGTCACCCAGAGGGCGACCTCAGGCCGAGATCGCCCCAGCTGGGGTGACCTGCCTTAGGCCGAGGTCACCCCGAAGGGGCGACCTGGCGAGGTCGCCCAGAGGGCGACCTCAGGCCGAGATCGCCCCAGCTGGGGCGACCTGCCTCAGGCCGAGGTCACACCAAAGCGGCGACCTGGCGAGGGAGGGATCACGCGAGGTGTGACCTCTAGGCGAGGTCGACCGAAGCGTGACCTCTACGAGACGAAAGGCGAGACCACCTGGGCGATAAGGGACCGCCAGGGCTTGGATCTTCGGCGAAAAAATACCTGGACTGCAAGGAGAGGGTGTGGATTACTTCGGTTACCTGCAAAAAGCTAGCTCAAGGGGATCGTTGATTTTTGGGTAAACACCTATGATATTATTGATCACTTCTTCCACTTGAGCAGGGATCTCACTATTCTTCTCCCCCTCAGTTTCATCATCCTCTTGCTCTGTTCCTGCTGTTACCATTGTCCCGGATCCCAGACTTAGAGTAGAGGTTTGGAGGGCTATAATCCTTATCACCACAGGTACTTTAGAGTCAGGCGAAGGTGAGTTATTGCCTAACTTACTTCCTTCAGACGAGCTTTCTCCTTAGCTTTTAAGTCTTCTTGAGCTAATAGCTCCCCCTTGATGGGATGTTCACTTATCTTTACTTGTAACTCCCCCTTGATCAGTGCACCCTTGCATGTGGTGAGATTTTCTTAGTCCGGAGTTGAGCCTGGAGCACTTATTGTCCATTAGCCTTGTTTGCTTTTTATTGGCTAAATGGACTACCCTACAAAACAGATTTTAATATCCCTTAGGAACCCAAGGTGACTTGGGTCCTAGGTTCTTGTTAGCATAATAGGGTTCTTCTACTCACCTCAACCCATCCAGGAGGTCTCTCCTTTGCACTAGGCACACTAGGGTTGTGTCAACAGTCAATGGCAAAGTGTCCCACTTTGCCACAACACCAACATTCATGGATGTTGTACCTTCTTTTCTGAACAATTTTTGAGGGGGTTGGAGAATCACAATGCTTATATTCAGTAGAGAAGGAAGTAGCAGTCTTCATGTCTCTCTCTGCTAAGGGCTGACTGGCTGCTCTAGTATACTTATTTCTTCTTGACTTTATCTGTTTGTCAGCAGCCGATGTCAGCTTGATAGCTGACATAGTGTTGATAGCATTAGAAATGATCAAGTGAGAGTTGATTATACTGGGTCTACCATCCTGCTTCTTTGTTGGAAGAGATTGGGAATGTGTTGCTTCCTTACCCTTGAATGTGGGGGCTGGGACACCAAACACAAATGGTCCATGATGGGCCATTTGGATTTCCTCATGGGGAGCCTTTAATGTACTCATTCTCATGCCCTTTCTCTTCCCATAGTCAGGAGCATTTCCATGACTAATGGAGCTTCCATTCATCCAGTGACCATGGACACTATCCTGCATACCTATTAGAGGGAAGCACTACCTTTCGAAAGGTGGTATGAGGCTCTGCTTTAGGTTTTCCCCTTTCTCCATTCCCAGCATCTATTGTCCCTTCATTGAAACCTAATCCCCTCCTATTTCCATAGGAGGAGAAGGTGTCAATGATGGGTAGTACAGTTTTGGGCTTAGAGAATTGAGCCACCATGCTTCTTTCTTTAAGAAGGTCATTCTCAAGTTTCTTGATAAGTTCTTCCCTTTGGCTCCTTTCATCATAAAGCTTGTCTATGATTTTCTTGAGCTCACAGGAGTTGGTGCCCTCATTGGGGGACATACCCATTTCCTTATTCATCTCATCCTTAATGGGCCTGAGTGATTCTAGATCCCTAGATTGCTTCTTAACAAGCTTCTTGCTCATTCTAAGAGCTCCCAAGAGATCACCAAACTGTTCTATTAGATCAGCATGGTTCTTACTATTGCATGATGAGAAGTCTTCTGCATCATCTTCAGAAGATGAACAATCACCTGATGCACTCTTGGTTTTCTTAATTGAAGAAGGTAGTAAAGGCGTGTGAGTGATGCATACCAGATCATAATGTGATTCATCTTGATTTTCTTCATCTGATAGAGCCATCAGCCAATGAACCTCTTCATCCTCAGAATCACAGTCCGAGAGAGTCAAGGGTGCTCATATTATTTCTCCTGCTCCAGAGCATTCTTCATTATCTGATTCACTGTCTGAAGTAGTCAAGGGTGCTCTGATGCATACCTCTTCATGAGGGGTTTCTTCTTCAAAATCTTCCTCTGACCCTTCCATGAGGACTCCTAAGGAGTCCCACATGTCCTTTGCTGTTGTGCAATGACTCAGCTTCTGGTGTGTTGGCAGATCTACTGCACCAGCTAGAATACTTCTGGCTTCTTTGTCCAAGCTGGCTAGAAGAGTCTCATCTTTTAACATTGTCATGGAGAGTCCTTCTTGAACAAATAAAAACATTCTTGGATCCATTTCCTCCCTGTATATTTTAGCTCTTACTTTCCAAAGGAAAAAGTTCTCTCTAGAACAAACAACTATCCTTGATTCCATAGCTGTGAAGAATGGACGCCCACGGGCAGATCTGTTCAAGCTGTTAAGCTTTTCTTTGAACAACCTCCCTCTGATACCATTTGTTGTTTATTGGGTGTTAACTTATCACCTAGAGGGGGGGGGGGGGGGGTGAATAGGCTTTACAAATTATTTTATCCTCTTTAGGTGTTCTTAATTTTTGATCAATAGATTTATAAATTATAAAGCACAACACAGAAAAGCACGCAAGAACTTATAGAGGTTCCTTAAGATAGGGTGTCTTGAGTAGTCCTCTTTCCCTCTGCGCCTACCTAGCAGTGTGCAAGATTCGGCAAACTCCACCAAATCTTCAGGCCCGCAAGCCTTACAACATGGACCCACAAGTCCTATAGCCTAGGCCCGCAAGCCCCTACTGCACCCGATCTCGCAAGCTCGACACTCAGGCCCTCAAGCCTTACACAATACAAACCCACAAGTCCTGTGCCTACGGCCTAGGCCCGTAAGCCCATACTGCACCCAAGCCCTCAAGCTCGACAATATCGGACCCGCAAGTCCACTGTCGTGGCCCTCAAGCCTCACAGCTCTCCAGCCCTCAAGCTAGACAAGATCGGACCCGCAAGTCCACTGCCCTGGCCCTCAAGCCTCACATCTCTCCAGCCCTCAAGCTAGACAAGATCAGACCCGCAAGTCCACTGCCCTGGCCCTCAAGCCTCACAGCTCTCCCGCCCTCAAGCTAGACACATATGCCTGCAAGCCTTATAACAATGAAATTACAGTGATGAAAACTATTTCTTCTTCCTGTTGAAGATCGGCAACTTAGCCTGATGGAGATCGGCTTCTTAGCTTGATGGAGATTGGCTTCTTAGACTTGAAGAAGAAGATTCTTGATTTGTCATTTTTAGCACTGGATCTTCTTCAGCCTCATCTTCTTTTGCCTGATGTTGATCGGCTTCTTATAAGTCAATGGAGATGACTGATTCTTTTGAGAATGCTTGATTCTTGTTCTCTACTTTTTCTTCCTCTTCTCCGCAGCAACGACGGGATACTTTTTCATTCTTTTCTCTCACCTTCTTATTTTTCTAGGGCAACCTCATATCTCTTTTATAAGACTGCGAGGCTCCCAACGGTCTTCTAAAAAAGTTCCTTTAGTGTCAGACACCCCATTCCTTAAGAGCACGCGCTGATTGGACAATCAGGCGGCGGCATTAATTGCTGACAGCGCGTCCGCAATATTTGAATTCCGTCTCGACGATATTTCTAGCTTCATGCCGATACTGACAGCTTTACGACTTTATGGATAATATCTCGACGACAGGACTTTGTCGATGCCTTAGGCCTTGGTGGATCTTTAAGTCTTCTAGCTTCTGCGTCTGATGCTGATGTCTCGATGATACGAGACATTCTGACGTTTCTGCATATACATCGATATGCTATCTCTGACTGTGTCGTCGTGATCTTCTTTCTTGTAGTCTGTCGTCGTAATCACTTTGTTATTTCGACGACATGAGTGATATCATGTCGACAGACTATGCTTTAGCAACTGCTTGTCTTCATCTGTCCTTCTTCAGTCTTCTCGACGTCACGCCTTCTTCACGATGATATCTGTTCTTCTCGACGACAAGGCTACTTTGTTGATGTCGATGATACTGCATCTTCTCGACCACAATCCTTCCTTTGATAACTTCATGTCTTCTCTACGTTCGACGAACTTCATTCTGCGTTCGATGAACAGCATTTTGCGTTCGACTAACTTCATTCTTTTGTCCCGTCTCTGCATTCGACGAACTTCATTCTTTGTTCGACGAACTCGCCAAGACTCAGCTTTTGCTTTGCTCTTCATCCTGACGACAAGCATACTTTGTCGATGACATCTCCTATTCTTCTCGACGATATTGTAATTAGTGAAATAACTAAAGTACTTGACAAATTGTCTGATTTCTGCAAACATGAACTAGATATGACATTAAATACAACTTGCACTTATCATTGAGCTGAGTACTTCTTCAAATCAAGAACACTATTGGGCACTGTTCCCAATAAGTATTCAATGTTACGTCGAGTGATATTCGAATGATTCGTCCCAGGATGCTCTTGAAGCTATCGTGGAGTAGAAGTCGACGGTATGTCGATTTGAATTTGACGCAGCTCTGAATAACCAGTTATTTTGTTCTTCAAAATCGTGGCTGTTTTTCCCAGCAATAATTTTATATATATAATAGGTCCTTATACATAATAAGTGTGACCTACAATGCTCCATCAAGCATACCCAGTGTATTGATGAAGAACTTGTGCTTACTTTCATCAAGTGGCTTAGTGAAGATGTCAGCCCTTTGAGTGTCAGTGGATATGTATTGAAGGTTGATCTTACCATTCTCTACATTGTCCCTGAGAAAGTGGTTTCTTATCTCTATGTTCTTAGTTCTACTGTGTAGAACAGGATTGGAAGCAATTGAAATAACACTAGAGATGTCACAATAAATTGTGGAATTGTCAAGGGAAAGTTGTAATAAAACAACTGATTTTGCATCCACAATATTTATGAGCAACAGCTTCCTGCAGCTATGTACTAAGCTTCAGCTGTAGAAGTAGAGATTGTGGTTTGCTTCTTGCTAAACCATGAAATCAGTCTAGCACCCAGAAACTGACATGTTCCTGAAGTGCTTTTTCTATCCATCCTGCATCCAGCATAGTCTGCATCTGAATAACAAATTAATTCAAATCCATATTCAGCTGGATACCACAACCAAGTTCAAGTGTACCCTTCAGATATCTGAGAATTCTTTAGACATAACTCATGTGTGATTCCTTTGGGTCAACCTGAAACCTTGCATATATATGGGTAGCAAACATTATATCAGGTCTGCTAGCTGTTAGGTAGAGAAGAGAGCCAATGGCTACTCTGTAAGTCTTTTGATCAAAGGACTTACCCTTTTCATCTCTATCCAAAATAGCATTAGTAGCCATGGGGGTTTTCATAAAAGAGGCATTTTCCATCCCAAACCTCTTGATGAGTTCTCTGGTATATTTGGATTGGGATATGAAAATGCCATATGAATTTTGTCATACTTGAAGACCAAGGAAATATGATAATTCCCCCATGCTACTCATTTCAAATCTTGACTACATTAGGTAGGAAAACCTTTTGTAGAGGGATTGATCTGTTGACCCAAATATAATGTCATATACATATATTTGGACTAGTAATAGCTGATTCTTATGTGCTCTGGTGAAAAGTGTTTTATCCACTTTCCCTCTTTCAAAAGAGTGTTCCAGAAGAAAAGTGGATAGGGTCTCATACCAAGCTCTTGGAGCTTGCTTGAGACCATATAGTGTTTTATCTAATCTATACACAAAAGAGGGATAAGTAGGATTGACAAATCCTGGGGGCTGCTCCATATATACTTCCTCTTATAGAGTTCCATTTAGGAATGCACTCTTTACATCCATTTGCTAGTTTTTGATCTTCATATGAGCTGCATATGCCAGAAACATTCTGATGGCTTCCAACCTTGCTACTGGAGAAAATGTCTGGTTGAAGTCAATCCCCTCCTCTTGTCTATATCCTTGGTCCACAAGTCTGGCCTTATTTCTGATTATGGCTCCTGTTGAGTCCATTCTGTTCTAGAATACCCATTTGGTGCCAATGATTGGGTAATTCCTTGGTCTCTCAACCAATATACAAACCTTGTTCCTCTCAAACTGTGTCAGTTCTTCTTGCATAGCAGATATCCAGTGAGGATCACTGTCTGCTTCTTCAAACTTCTTGGGTTCATACTGAGACAGGAAACATTGCAGCATTGTCTCACTTGTGAGTTGTTTCCTTGTCTTGACTCCAACTGTCAAGTCACCTATTACTTGTGTTGGAGGGTGATCTTTTTGAGTCATCCTGGATCTTGTTGAGTGATGTAGGAGATTCTCTTATTCCTGAGGAATCACTTGCTCAGTGACAGTGGGAGTTTCATCCTCATTCACTGGAGTGATGTATGGGGCTGGCAACAAAGGTGTTGTTGTTTCCACTTCATCTGCTATAGAATCTTCACCTGAATCAGTGTCAATCTTCTGTTTTCCTTTGTCCTGACACACTAATGGATGGTCCATTATGCTCAGCCTTTCAACTTGTTCTGCAAGCTGATCTTCTTCCTGCAGAACAGTGCTGGTGGAAGTTTCTTTCCCCTTGCAAAACATGTTAGTTTCATCAAAAACCACATGCACATACTCCTCAATTTTGAGAGAGCTTTTATTTTATCCCCAATATGCCTTGCTTGATGAGGAATATCCAAAAAATATCCCATCATCAGCCTTCTTGTTAAATTTGGCAAAATGACTTTTCCCATTGTTGAGGATAAAGCAAGTACACCCAAAAATTCTAAAGTAAGTGACTATGGGTGCCTTTCCCTTTAGTAACCCATAGGGAGTCTTCAACTTAGTCTTGTGGATGAGACTTCTATTCAGAAAATAATTGGCAGTATTCACTTCCTCATTCCAAAAGGACTTTGGCAAGTTGGATTCAGCTAATAATGTCCTTCCTGAATCAATTAGAATTCTATTTTTTCTTTCAGCCAACCCATTTTGTTGGGGGGGTTCTAGGAGCTGAAAAGCTTTTTCTTATACCTTCATCCTCACAGAATCTACACATTAACTGATTCTCAAACTCAGTACCATGATCACTTCTAATCACAGCAACCTGTGTATTAAGTTCAGATTGAATCTGTCTAATGAATCTTGAGAGGATCTTGAAGGTGTCAGACTTAGCTTTTAGAAAGAACACCAAGCTGAACCTAGAAAATTCATCAACAATGACTAAGGTATAGGAGTTACCTGCTAAGCTTTGAGTGGATATAGGACCAAATAGGTCCATGTGCATTAGAAATAAGATTCTAGGGGAATCATTCTTACCAGTTGGTTCGAATGATGCTTTGATCTGCTTTCCTAGTTAGCAGGCTCTACAGGCAGGGTATTTATTGAATTTACTAGTTGGTAAACCCCTAACTAGGTTAAGTTTGGAGGGTTTGGCAATGATCATAAAATTAAGGTGACTAAGTCTCCTATGCCACAGCTCACTGTTCTCTAATTGGGAGTTAAATAAGCAGATCTCAGACTTTGTGTATTCAAAGTCTACAACATAGACCTTACCTTTTCTGAGACCAGTCAACATTATTTGATCAGTCTTAGAGCTAACTATATGACACAAAGACTTGGTGAATACAACTTTTTATTCACCACCACACATCTGGTTAATGCTAATCAGATTATGTTGAAGTCCTTCAACATAAGCTACCTTAGAAAAGGAGACTTCCCCAATCCTGAGCAAACCATATCCTTTGGTTTGACCAGTGTGGGAATTCCCAAAAATTACCTTAGGCCCTTCCTTGGCCTAGAAATTCTCCAGCAGTTCTTTTGCTCCAATCATATTTATGGAGCAGCCACTGTCCAGATACCACTGCTGGTTTGTGGTTGAACAGTTTTCCCTCTGCACATTGAATCAAACATTAGTACAGACCCTCACATGCTGGGGTCTCTTTCTTCTATCATCATATGCAGTTATGAAAGAATGAGATGGTCTTTCAGTATACCCCCTTAGGAGAAGAAGTGCTGCATAATTATGCCAGCAATGTTTGGCAATATGTCCTTTTAGAACAGCAAAAACATCTAGGAATAGAGGTAAAAAGAGGTTTAGGTGTTTGGTAGCTTTGTGTAGAAAACATGCGTCGAGAAGAAATCAAGGCATCCTTAGAGTTGCGTTGAATGTAATTCTACATGCCTGCATAGTCCCATCGATAGTCACTCAAAGCATGGTATTGGTTACGTTGAGTGTAATTCGACGCACCCACATAGTTGCTTCGAAATGGTGTCGACGCATATGTTGAACTTTGTCGAGTTTCATTCGAGGCATTCTTAAAATTGCATGGAGTTCTATTCAACCTATGATTCTTTTTATTAAGATTTTTGTTATTTTTATTTGATTTTTCTATGAGGTGTTTGCCTAAGATCCATGGTTGATCACTAGTGTTTGCCCTATTAAATATGGTGAATTTATTAGGGTTATTATGATCTTCATATGATTCTAAAGTATTATTAGGTCTATACCTAAATGATGCTACAAGATTTTTCCAAGCATGTTTGCTAGGGATTTGGGTGCTAGTGGATGGTTGTGATTCCTGATCAAGATGATCAAATATCTTGGAGAGATTTTGTGAGATATCTTTAAGCTTTTGACTCCTTCCATTTAAGGAGTCCTCAAAGGCTTTTGCCTTTGTGAGTTCTTTGTTTATGTCTGAATTTTCAATATCTAGTAAGTATATTTCTTTTTCCTTCCTAAACAATTCACCTCTCATATTATAGTTAACTGAGTACTGGTTATCTCTCCTAAGTTCTTCAAGTTCTGATCTGATTGTTTTATGTTCCTTTTGGTTGTTAATAATGTCTTGACTAAATTCTTTAGAACAATCCTTAAAATCTCTTGATGAAAAATCAAAGTCATCAAAGATTGTTACCTCATTCTCTGTAGTGGAGTCTTCCAGAGCCATTAGGCAGGCTTCTTCTGGTCCACTATCTTCATCATCATCAGATGAGGAGGAGCTTGATTCAGAGCCTGAATCACTCCAGGTTTCAGCTATGAAACATTTTTCTCTCTTCTTGTCCTTCCTCTTGAAGCATTTCTTCTTGAGCTCCTTCCTCTGCTTGATGTTCTTGTTCTTTTCTTCCTCAGGACATTCTATAGAAAAGTGTCCTGGTTTTTTCATACCTTAGCTTGCTAGAACTCCTTTCTTTCCTTCTGGGGTCCTCTGTTCTGACCCACTTCTTGAATCTTTTTGCCAAGAGATTGAACATCGCTTCTTCAGTGATGGAGGACTCTGCTTCAGCAGTCTTTAATGTAAGAGTCCTTTCTGTAGGAGTTGATATTCTCTCCTGGGCTTCTGACTCAGCCCTGCTTTTTAGTAGAAGCTCATAGGACTTGAGCTTTCCCAGCTGAGCATCAGTTGAAATTTATCTGAGGCATCTAGAATCTCTAGTATCCAAGATTATAAAGTCCCATGTGCTTGGGAAGCATATGAGGAGCTTGTCATTAATTTCTGTTAGAGAAATTTCCTTGTCAAGCCCTCTCAGCTCATTTATGATGAGGTTGAATCTGTCATACATTTATGTTAAGCTTTCATCAGCCTTTTTCTTGAAATTCTCATATTGAGATATGGGATGTGCCTTCTTGTCTTTTCTATCATTAGAGCTTCCTTCAACTAGTCTGGAAAGTGATTCCCAGATCTCTTTTGCAGAGTTGCAATCAACAACTTTTTGGAATATTTCATCAGACATGGTTGAGACCAGAATGTTCATGGCCTTGGCATCAAATGCCTTGACCTTCTTCTCAGCATCAGTCCATTCTGCTCTGGGGACTGAAGTTTGTATGACCTTTCCACTAGTATCTTTCCTTATTGGGACTGGGAGACCTGTGAGGATGACATTAAAAATTTCTTCATCAATAGAGTTCATATAAAGTTTTATTCTTGCCTTCCAGAGTGTGAACTTATTCAAGTTACACACCAGAGGTCTTATTGAGGCATAATAAATAGTACTCATTTTCTTTATAAAATATATTTGTAATAAAGAAATAAGAGTAGAAGGTCTTTTTGATCAAGGTGTTAACCTTTTAATGATCAACCTCCCTCTGATACCAATTGAAAGTGCACAGTGTGCCTCTGAGAATCCTCTAATGGGGGGGGGGTGAATAGAGATTTAAATATTTTTCTATCCAAACAGTGCAGACAATAAAACTTACTAAGGTATTATGCACACGAACAAAACCAAAGGCAGAATAAATAAGATAAATATTGTTGGAAATAAATGCTGAAAAAGGAAGTGGGACAGCAAAGAAAATCACAGCAAAGACATACAGATTTTTATAGAGGTTCCCAAAAATGTGTGTACTCCTCTCTTCTACAACCTGGTAGGGATGCACAACCTGTGCCTGAGTCTTTTGATAAGGATACTCTTAGAACCAAAGATCTTTTGATAAGGAGATCTTGAACCACAGATCTTTTGATAAGGAGATCTTGAACCATTGAATCCTTTGGAAGAGGGATTCTTAAAACTCTGTATAGTTGAAGATAAAGGAGAAAGAAGAAGGAAGAGGTAAGAAGAAGAATTCTGTTCTCATAATTCTATTGAAGCCTTCTGCTTCAATTTTTCCTTTTGCTGGATCTGCTAATGATGAACCCTTGCTTATGATAGTGATGATTTGCAAGGGTTATAAGCTTCAGATACCTTTGACTATATTATCCTTGTAATCTGGCTGCTATGAGATGGTGATGAAGAGTAGGCTTCAGTTCTTTTTGTTCAGAGAGAGAGAGAGAGATCAGTTCTTGTTTTTCAGTCTTTTAGGGTTCCAGGAGGAAGAAGAAGAAGGAGGAAGCCCTAATCGACAAGATGCAGAAGATTGTAATGAATGCTCTGAATTTCTCTCTTCTCTCTTCCTATTTATTGTCCATGATAAATCTTGAATTTGTTTCCTTCATTGGGTTGTCCTGAAAAGGTATATGCTTGGACAATTTCTCTTCCTTTCCTCTTTTGTTCTCAACCCGTCCACCAGCTGTACTATTTCATTCCAAGAAAGCTTTCCCTGTCTTCTTGAATGCTCCTTTCCATTTGAGGCAATAAACAGGCCATTGTAGAACGGTCTTCAGCACTATGGGACTTGAGAGAGAGTTCTAAAAGTACAGCTAAAAAGGTTTCCTTTTCAGACTGTATTCGACGTTACGTCGATTTCTATTTCTCTCTTATCGACACACCTTCGAGTTCTTGTAAGAGCAGCTTCGAATTCCTTTTTGCTCTGATTGAACCTTGATGTTGACGTTACGTCGATTACTTATCGATATAACCGTCGAGTTGAAGGCTTGGCTTTGAACTTCATCATAAGTGTCGAATTATAGTCGACATTGCGTCGGCTTTAGATAGCTTCGACAGATTCTGCCTTCTGCGTTGAGTTGAAGCCGAAGTTGCGTCGACTTATAATGATACTTCGACATGCTCATTTCATCTACGTTGATATCCTTTCGACGTAGCATCGACTTGATCTACTTTGACAAAGAGGTTGAGTTGCTTGGACTTCTAGTCTAAGTTACGTCGACATGAAGTCGAAGTTGCGTCGAATACTATTCGACGCAATTGTTAACTCAACCCAATTTATTTTTGTCTTGCTCTGGTCTTGACACTCCAAGTTGTGTGTGATATCCAAAGACATCTAATGACCAAATTACCCTCACTATACAAAGGATAATTAATATCTTAAGAGTTAAAATCACTTTAGATAATTTGTTAAGTTAAATCCAAGGAGTTTTTCCCAACAAGTTTTTTTTTCTTTAGCACTTCTTTTTCAGTACTTTATTCTATTATTATCTCATTTGCACAAGCATTTAAATATTTTAATGATTATGTGATTGTTGTGGACATGTTCTCTTTATTATTTATGTTGTGTGGTTGGCCTGGATGAACAATCAGCCAGCAGGATCGATATATTGTGGTGGTGACCACCCGTGCGTTGGAGCCACCACATCACGACCATGACCAGACCCATCCATCTTCCAGCTGTCAGATCACACCTCCAGCTCAGTTTAATATTACACGCCCTCGATCACGGGCGTGACTGTTGCCTTGACCCTTTTGATAACCAACGCAATCACTCCTGATTGAGTCATTATGCCGTCGTTTCCAGATCTAGCTAGACACGCTTGTGTCCAAGGGCGTGTAACTTCGAGTTAAGTCACTTTTGGCGGGGTTTTCCCCAACATTCTCGGGCTTTCAAGATAGTGGTTACATACCTTACATTCCCTTGGTCACGGGCGTAACCTAGGGGTGTGACTTCCAGAACTTTTTCCCTATAAATTTATGCTACTGCCATGTAGTCCAGGCATCCAATCCTTTCTTAGTTTGGATCATTCTAATATAGTTTTTCTACATTTCCTTAGTGTAACTTACTTTATGTATTGTTATTTTAATTCCTAGTTTAGCTTTACTTTTCTTGCAATTGTACTTTTCTTTTCATAGAAATAAAAATGTTCTTCTTTTTAAATCATGTTTAGCTAATCTTATAGCATTTGAACGGATTTCATATTGTCGACATATGCTTTTCAATCAATGATCCGTATTTTAGTTGATCGAAAGATCCGTGAATATGAGAAGATCATTCAAGGGGAAAGGAGTTTCATGCACTCCTCAAGAGAGGGCGACATAAATCTTCAAATTTGGAGTCTAATCCAATAGTGGGATTCACCACGTAAAGCATGCTTAGGGTTTTCGACTTGCCGAGGGGTCATAATCTATCAAACTAAGGTTAGTTGGTAGCGTATTCTCGAGAGAGGTGCTTTATAATTTGGGAACCTCCTCAGTCGAGTTTCCATTTTCAATTGCTTATGAAATTTAGATCGACGAATAATTTCACTTAAGAAGTGATGGGGTTCCCCTTAATGGTTTCGGTCAAACCAAAGATTCTTTAAGAACGATCTTGACCAAAGAAATCCCCACTAGCCCCGTAACCACCCAACATAAGGGTGCAAATAGTAAAATCCCCAATCATGGGATGCAAATAGTAAAATCCCCCCACATGGTGTTGCAAATAGTAAAATCCTCCAGCATGAGGGTGTAAACAGTAAAATCCTCCAACATGGGGATGCAAATAGTAAAATCCCCAATCATGGGGTGCAAATAGTAAAATCCCTCATCATGGGGTGCAAATAGTAAAATCTCTCAACATGGGGTGCAAATAGTAAAATCCTCCAACATGGGGGTGTAAATAGTAAAACCCTCAAACACGGGGGTGCAAATAGTAAAATCCCATATCGTGGGATGCAAATAGTAAAATCCCATATCGTATAAAAATAGTGAAATCCTCTAATACGGTCTATGTATAGCAAATAATATGTTTATGGTGTGTGCATAACCATATCCATCATATGAGTACATATCACTACAAAATTATACAAACGGGTTTGTGTATAACACATAAATTGTTTTGGTGGTCAGGTAGCCACATAACCACCATAACCACCGTAACCACCCATTATGGGTGGGTGTAAATATCCGAAATTATATCGTCCTGTGCGTAGTAAATTTTTATGAAATATGCATATTAGTCTATATTTAATCGGCTTACAAATAGTAAAAAGTGTGGTTATGGCTTGAGGATAACCATGCAACCACCATAACCACCCATGGGGCCTATAAATAAGACCTCAAGACCCTCGTTCCATTCCATCTTCCTCTCCCCCCGCCTTTCCTACTTCGAGCAAGAGAGATCCTCGAAGACACCTTTGAAGATTTACTTCGCCTTTGAAGGCATCTTCGAAGATCTTCGAGCCCCCTTTAAGCGCACGCGGGGATTCCGCGGTGCTCGCAAACCTTATGCATATTACACATTAGGCGCACATTTCACCTAGCGCGCACACCGCGTACATAGCACCTTGCGCACACCTCACGCACATTGCGTGTTTGCCCGGATGTCCGCGATCTCTCATTGTCAGTTAGAAGGGCCAGTTCTAGCGGTCTCAATTTTTGGAGACCGCCCAGATCGCATGTCTTCTCTTCAGCAATTCTCCTAAGGCACAGGCAGCCAAACTCTAGTCAGACCGCTAGACCGTGTGGTCTGGTGTTTTTTTTCTCCTTTTTCTTATTAGCAACCCGTAATTTTTGGATCTGTCCATTTGGGTAGCCTCCGCATCAATAAATAGAGGGGCAGGGGCACCTGAAAAGGGACTTTTGCTTCGAGCCTCCAGCTTGCAACCTGTGCAAGCGGTCTCAAATTCTATCACTTTTCAACCTCTTATCCTGACCTGTTCTAGTTTCTCTCTATGTTTTCTTTTTGAGATAATCCCAAGCAGTTTTTCCTCTAGAGATCTCTCTCGTGACATCCTTCATCCCAAGTAACCCGCACTCCAAAGTTCCCCTCGTCTCTGTATAGTGTGAGTCTTGGAGGTACATTTTGTGTGCCAACAGAACGAACACGCGACCTCATGTTTGCATGAAAGTCTACGACCTCTCATTTTCGGTCAGAAGGGTCATTTCCAGCGGTCTCAATTTTTGGAGACCGCCAAGACTGCTTGTCTCCTCTTCAGCAATTCTCCTAAGGCACGGGCGGCCAGACTCCAGTCAAACCGCCAGATTGGACGATCTGGTGTTTTATCTCCTTTTTGTTATTAGCACCCCATATCTCTGCCCCGATTCTCCTACACCCCGGGCAGCCCGTAATTTTTGAATCTGCGCGTTGGGGCAGCCTCTGCGTCTATAATTAGAGGGGAAGGGGTACCTGAAAAGGGATTTTTGCTTCGAGCCTCCAGCTTACTACCTGTGCAAGCAGTCTCGAATTCTGTCACTTTCCTACCTCTCATCCTGACATGTTCTAGTTTCTCTCTATGTTTTGTTTTTTAGATCAATCCCATGCAGTTTTTCCTCTGGAGATCTCACTTCTGACATCCTTCATCCCAAGTAACCGACATTCCACAGTCCCCCCCCATCTCTTTCTAGTGTGAGTCTTGGAGGTACATTTTTTGTACAAACAGAATGAACATGCGACCTTCAGATTATAGTGTTTAGGTGAAGTCAGCGGACATCCAAGATGTCAGGCCGCAGGAATCGTTGTCGCCGGTCTCCCAGCAGTCACCATTCGAGCAATCTGATCTCTCTAGAAGCCCTGGAGCATCGCTTTGAACTTCTTATCGAGCGAGCTCTTCGAGAGGCCACCCGGGCTCGCCGAGAGACTGCTCAGGCTCAGCAAGAGTTCTCCAAGCAGTTCGAAGCTATGAACCAGTTCTAGTTGTACTCTCTTAAAGGATTCTTCCTCAGCCTGGTCAGGTCGCTACTCCTGACCGATTGGCTGGTATTCACCCCATTGATCGCGCGACCCCTCTGCCTGCAGCTCCTGTGCGACCTTAGGAAGGGGAGTTCGCAATTCATCAGGATTTCTTCAGAGCAGCAGCTCAAGGACCTCCAGCCCAGGCCATGAACTTTTAGGAGGATTATACTTATCCTCCAGCCCCTGCTGCTGCCTTTTCTGCTCCTTCTAACGCTATTGAAGTGGAGGAGCCTTCCCCCTTTACTGATAAAGTTTGTTGGAAACCAATTCCCAACGTTTTTAGAGAGCCACGTCTACCTATATTTATTGGGGAAAGTGATCCAATCTCCCATATCCAAGCCTTTGAGTCCGTTGTCGCTCTGAGGACTCCTTCAGATGTTGTGAAGTGTAAGCTGCTAATCACTTCTTTCGATGGACAATCCAGGAAATAGTTTTACAAGTTACCTTCCTAGTCCATCTCAAGCTTTGCCATGCTGAGGCATGAGCTTCTTCTGAGGGTTACAACCTCCAAGAAGAGGACGAGTGGTCCTGCAGCACTCTCAAACTTAAGCAGGAAGGAAGCGAGACACTGGCTCGCTTTATTAATCATTTCTAGAAGGAAATTCTTGGGATTCAGGATGTAGATCCCTCCATCTATATGGCGGATCTGGTAAATGGCCTGCAGGAGGGACCTCTTAAGTTTGAGGTCACCACCAAGGAGCCCAACTCATATCAAGAGCTGATTAGCATCGCCAACTGTCACATAGAAGGGGAGATCAACAACCCCACATATGTCTCTAACCTGACTTGCAAAGCTGGCCAAAAAGGTTCTGTGGGTTTTTATTCAGCCCAACCATATTCAAAGCCGCCATATCAAGAGTTCCAGCCTCCATCCCAAAGGGGAAGGATCTTTCGCCATCACCGTTCCTATCCGGGAAATCAACAATTCCAACCCAAAGGGTCTTTGCTACCAACCCAGGCTAACCCAACTCCGCAAACCACACCAGTTCACCAGATCTAGTACATTCTACCACCTCTTCTAACCTCGTCTCAGCCGCTCTTCAATGATTTGCAAGAGTCTTTTACTGATCTCGGTATCTCCATGAGCAAGGTAGTTCAAATCCTCCAGAAGCTGCCCTTTTATAAAAGGCCTGCCCCGCTTAACTCAGATCCGAAGACCAGAAATCCAGCCCTCAACTGTGAGCATTATAGGGAGAGGGGTCATATGACTGAAAATTGCAGAGCTCCCTATTTGCTGGTGTAGAATCTCCTAAAGGAGTGAAAATTTCAAGATTTGCTACAGAAGGGAGATTCTTCCAAGGCTTCAACCTCCAAGAACAAGGAGGTAGTAGAATTCCATTGGGAGTGCAAAGAGGTAGATGACGTTGTCCATCTTGGCAACGTTGGATATCCCGATGAGTGTGTGGATGCAAACGATGAAGGTGCTTTGGGTCACCTCTTCTGCATCCATGGAGGTGCAGGACTTGAGTCTTCTAGGAAATCTAGCCTCGCAAGAGTTTATCAATCCGAAGGCGTTGTTATCTCCTCTTCAGCTCCAATTCGAGGACCAATCACCTTTGGAAAAGAAGACCTTTCTCCGACCACCAATCCTTTCATCGACGCAGTCATTATCAAAGTGGCGATGGAGAACTATACCATAGAGAAAATCCTAGTGGATACCGGGAGCTCAGTGAATGTGCTCTTCAAGCCTGCCTTTGAAGAACTGAAGACTGGAAAGGCTCTTCTCTCTACCGAAGGGATGCTAAATGGTTTCTCAGGGGAGAAGAAGGAAGTGGAAGGAGTTGTCCCTCTCTCGGTTACACTGGGATGTATTGTAGAGCTGGTAAAGTTCATAGTCGCTGAAGATCCGAGCATCTACAACGTTGTTCGAACCAAAAATGTACCAAGTCCACACTTGCTCAAGATGGAGAAGAAAAGAGAAAACTGTTGGATGATTGGTTACTTTGAGCTACATGTGAAGGAGTGAGAGTGGGAGAAAAGAGATGGTAGAGGTCTCCTGAAAAGAGATAGCTGAGGTCTCCTGAGGTGAGATGAATAGGTCTCCGCAGTCTCAAAAACTGGAGACCGCTCAAATCATTGGCTGAGTGCTGGACACATCCCGAAGATCTTCAACCTGGTACCCCTGCCCCTCTACTTATAGGCACGAGGGATCTGCCCGAACGGGTAAGTCTAAAAGTAATGGGCTGCCCTGATCTCCTTAGATCGTTCTGAGATTGTTTTGAGACCGCTGAGATCGTCTGAACCTACTGAGATTGTCTGAACCTGCTGAGATTGTTCTGTGATCGTTCTGAGATCGTCCTGAGATTGTTCTGAGATTGTTCTGAGACCGCTGTGATTGTCTAGACCTGCTGAGATCGATTAAACCTGCTGAGATCATTCTGAGATTGTTGCGAGACCGCTGAGATCGTCTGAACCTGCTGAGATCATATGAACCTGCTGAGATCATTCTGATATCGTTCTGAGACCGCTGAGATCTTTTGGACCTGCTGAGATTGTTTGAACCTACTGAGATTGTTCTGAGATCATTCTGAGATCGTTCTGAGATCATTATGATATCATTTTGGGATCGTTCTGAGATCGTTGAGATCGTCTGAACCTGTTGAGATTTTCTGAACCTACTGAGTTCGTTCTGAGATCATTCTGAGACCGTTAAGATCGTCTAGACCTGCTGAGATCTTATGAACCTGCTGAGATTGTCTTAACCTACTGAGATCATTCTGAGATCTTTCTGAGACTGTTGAGATTATTTGAACCTGCTGAGATTGTCTGAACCTGCTGAGATCGTCAGCGGTCTCAGAACGATCTCAGCAGGTTCAGACGATCTCAGTAGGTTCCGAAGATCTTCAAACTAGTACCCCTGCCCCTCTATTTATAGGTGTGACTGTCTGCCTGAACGGGCAAGTCTAAAAGTAACGGGCTGCCCGGATCTGCTGAGATCATTCTGAGATCGTTCTAAGACCGCTGAGATCGTTTGGACCTGCTGAGATTGTCTGAACCTGCTGAGATCGTCTGAACCTGCTGAGATCATATGAACCTGCTGAGATCATTCTGAGATCGTTCTGAGACCGCTGAGATCATTTGGACCTACTGAGATCGTCTGAACCTGATGAGATTGTCTGAACCTGCAGAGATTATTCTGAGATTGTTCTGAGATTGTTCTGAGATTGTTCTGAGACCGCTGAGATCTTTTGGACCTGCTGAGATCGTCTGAACCTGCTGAGATCGTTCTGAGATTGTTCTGAGATCATTCTGAGATCATTCTGAGACCGCTGAGATCGTCTGGAACAAGCTGAGACCGCCAGGGGCTAATGTCGGAGTTAAGTCTAACATCGGGCGTTAACTACTGAGACTGCTGTGACTACCTGGGAGCAGGCTGACATCGCCTGGTACCTGAAAAAAGGTCAGCTTGGAGGGGATCACCAATTTCTGGGTAAACAAACGCAATATTTGGGAGGCCAATGTTGAATGAATATCAAGCGGTAGTTTCAACCTACCATTACGCCGTAAAGTTTGCTTTAAACGGCAAGGAATACCGGATCAGGAGCAATCCGAGGAAAGCTAGAGAATGCTATATCAGAACGGTCAACGTGGTCGATTCATCTCCTCTTCAGGTAGCTGAAATCTCTTCAGCACCTCAAGTTTCTGACCAAGATAAAATAGTAGAAGATATTGAAGAGGAAGATAAAAGAGATGGAGTTTTCTTGGAACCTTTCCAAGCAACTCAAGCCATACCGATCAGCAAGGAAGATGAGAGCAAGAAGTTCTCAATCAATGTTGAATTGTCTAAAGCTGACAAGAGTCAACTCATCTCCTGCCTTCTGAAGAACCTGGATGTCTTCGCTTTGTCAGCGGATGACATGCCAGGAGTTGATCTGGATGTTGCTAGCCATCACCTCAACATCGATCCCAACTTTATCATAATCAAGCAAAAGAAAAGAGCAGTGGCGAAGACCCTTGCTCAGCCGATTCGGGAGGAAGTGGAGAAGCTGCTGAAGGCCAAATTCAAAAGGAGATTCAATACCTAGATTGGGTATCGAATGTTGTAATGGTCAAAAAGGTTGTTGGGAAGTGGCACATGTGTGTAGATTTTACCAAGCTCAATAAAGCGTGTCCCAAAGATTGTTACCCCTTGGCTCGGATAGATTCTTTAGTTGACTCCCGCGGTTGGGTATTCTTGTATGAGTTTCTTTGATGCATTCTTGGGATATCTACGTCTTTAAAAATCAAAAAGGAAGAAATTTAGAGGTCTATGTCGATGACCTCCTCATAAAAATCAAGTCTTATTCAGCACATCTTAACGATCTCACAGAGACGTTTGCAACCCTATAGACCTTTAACGTGAGGTTGAATCCATTAAAGTGTGTTTTTGGAGCTAGCAAAGGGAAGTTTCTCGGCCATCTCCTCACTCCAGAGGAGTTGGAACCGAATCCCGATAAGGTGAAGGCCATCCTAGAGATGTCACCACCTGAATCCCCAAAAGAAGTTCACCAGTTAGGAGGTAGGATGGCAGGCCTGAGCCATTTTATCTCTCGCTTAGGAGATAAAAGTGCTCCTCTCTTTAAAACTCTCTTTGGAGGAGGTACGTTTGAGTGGACAAAGGAGTGTGATGATGCTTTCAATCAGCTCAAAAAGTAGTTAACATCAACTCCATTGCTCTAGAGCGTGAGAGAGGGAGAAGACCTTTTCCTATATCTTAGAGTTGGCTCTGATGCCATCAGTTCAGTGTTGGCCAGGGAAGAGAAGAAGAGCAAGTTTCTGTTTTATTATGTGAGCAAGATTTTGAAGGATGTAGAAACTCGGTATCCGATTCTTGAGAAACTGACCCTAATGCTCATGACTTCAACATGAAGACTAAGCCCCTATTTTCAAGCCCATTCAAACCAACTTGTCATCTATCTTCCACTAAAGAATGTTTTAGAGAAGCCAAAACACTCTAGAAGATTGGCAAAATGGGCAATAGAGCTCACCAAATTCGATATCTCTTATATTCCCAAAGTAGTGATCAAAGCTCGGGTGCTAGAGGAATTCATGATTGATGCAAGGGAAGCTAGCTCAGAAAAGGAGGTTGGAACACCTCTCACCTGGATAATTTTCGATGATGGAGCTTCAGGAAGAAATTCTTCCAGGGCAAGAGTTGTTCTAATTAACCCAAATGGGGTTAGATTAGACCAAGCGTTGAAGTTCTATTTTCCAACAACAAACAACCAAGCGGAATATGAAGCTTTACTCACCCGCCTCAGATTTGCGAGAGAGCTGGCAATTGAAGATGTTCAACTCAAAACTGATTCTTTGGTAATGACATCTCAGGTAAACGAAACATTTGAGACCAGAGATCGCACTTTGAAACAATACCAAGCTCTGGTAAAAATTGAGAGAGGCAAGTTCAAGAGCTTCGCTATTCAGCATATCCAAAGAGAAGAGAATGCGAAAGTAGATAAACAAGCAAAGTTTGGTCTCCTTTTAGGAGGAAACACCTTAGAATTTTTTCATCCAGCTATCGAAGAGGGAGAAGTCATGCAAATAGATCAACATCCATCTTGGATGGATCCCTTCATCCTCTACCTCTCGACTGGAGAGTTGTACTCAATGGTAAAGGATAGGAAGTGGTTTAAACTTAAAGCAGCCTATTATTATCTTGTTGTAGGAATACTCTACAGGAAAACTTTTCTTTCGCCATTAGCACGGTGCATTTCTAAAAAATAAATCCCAATCATCCTTCAAGAGGTTCATTCGAGAGAGTGCAGCAATCACTCAGGAGCTAGAACTCTAGAAAAGAGGATTCTAAGGCAGGTTTATTTCCGGCCTCAAATGAGAAAGGATGCAGAGAAGTTCGCAAAGAAGTATGTTCAATGTCAAAAGTTTGCTCCTCTTCAGCATCAATCAGCTCAATAACTTAAGTCACTAGCAACTCCATGGCATTTTGCGGTTTTGGTGATGTATTTGGTTGGACCTTTTCCATTGGCTAGTGGTCAACGCAGGTTTATTCTAGTAATGATCGATTACTTCCGCAAATGGATCGAGGCAAATGTGTTGGCTAAATCTACTACTCTTGTTGTGAGGAATTTTATCTGGGGGAGATAGTATGTAGGCATGGAATTCCCATGGAGATTATCACAGATAATGGTCCACAATTCAACAACTCAAGTCTTATAAATTTCTATGATCAAATCGACACTGAGTTGCGATTTCCTTATGTACATCATCCTCCAGGTAATGGTCAGGTAGAGGCTGCCAATAAACTCATAATCAACCTTTTGAAGAAGAAAGTGGAAAATTTCAGAGGTAATTGGGCAGATAAATTACATTCGATGTTATGGGCTCTGAGGACAACTCTAACCTCAGCTGCAAGAGAGACCCCTTTCAAAGTGTCTCATGGTTCAGAAGCTCTTATTCCAGTTGAACTTGAAATAAGGAGTCCAAGAGTATTGCTATCTTAGCAGAACAAGATGACTGAATGGAAGGAAATGATGAACAAATGAAATGTAGTATCGATCTCATTGAAAGTGTAAGAGATACAACAACAATTATGCAAGAAAAGGTGAAAAGAAGAATGGCCAAATACTTGGACAAAAATTTCAGAGTCAATGAATTCATTGTTGGTGATCTTGTCCTAAAAAAGGTAGATGCAGCAAGATCCAGTTCTATTGGAAAACTCAACCCAAACTTGGCAGGGCCATTTATAATCAGAGAAGTACTCAAGAATGGTGCATATTGACTCCAAACTTATGAAGGAAAAGAACTATCTCATACTTGGAGTGGAGACGATCTCAAGCGTTTCTTCTTTTGAAAATTTGTATTTTACATTTTCTTTCTTTACTTTTTTTTCTTTCAAACATTATGACGATATGATTGGAATCTCTTATGATCTGCTTCATTGAAAAGGAAGCACCAAAAATGAATTATTACCAAAGGCTAAGGTCCTGCTAAGAGAGATATCGATGGATCCTACTTGCTGCCCCCTCGAGTTGAAGCTTGAGATGTAAATCTGCCAGAACCACAGATAGCGGTGAAATTACGCGTCTATGTAGCAGTAGCTCGCCAAGCTCGTGCGGAGGAACTTTAGGATGTCGGGTCCTTGCTGACATCTGGCACACCTCTGCATCAATAGAAGTCTAGGTGAATGTTCTCCTCTGTCATGCATTGTAAGATGACATTGTTACAGTCTTGGTGATCTGTCAGGGAAAGCAATGTTGATATAGCCCCTACGACATGACCACACCTGCCCTATGCATCATCTTGTTTTATGACCCTCGAATGCTCACGGATGCATGGATATCCAAGGGGTGGTTGGAAATATCTATGACAATCACCTGAGCCTCGAAGTGGCAAGTGTGCAACAAGCTCGATGATCTTTTTCTTCTTCTTCACTCTTCTTAGATTTCTATAGCTAGATTATCTCGTGATATTCTGCTGTCGGGCTCTCATAGACGGTAGGATAGGTTGATCTCACAGTGAGGTTTCCAAGAAATATTTCTATAGCTGGATTATCCCGTGAGATTCCACTGCCGGGCTCTCATAGCTGGTGGGTCAGGTTGATCTCACGGTGATGTTTTCAAGAAAAATTTCTATAGTTGGATTATCACATGCGATTTTGCTGTCGGGCTCTCATTATCGATAGGGTAGGTTGATATCACGATGAGGTTTTCAAGGAATATTTCTGTAGCTGGATTATCCTATGAGATTCCGCTTCTAAGCTCTCATAGCCAAGGAGGCAGGTTGATCTCATGGTGAGGTTTCCATGGAAGATTTCTGTAGCTAGATTATCCTGTGAGATTCTGCTGTCGGGCTATCATAGCCGGTGGGGCAGGTTGATCGCACGCCGAGTTGTTCAGGGAAAGTTTCTGTAGCTGAATTAACCCGTGAGATTCCACAGCCGGGCTGTCATAGCCGATGGGGCAGGTTGATCTCAGAATGAGGCTTACAAAGGAAAGTGATAGTTTGTTAGGATGTAGTCTTAGTCACCTAGACAAGGGGGTGAATAGATCTCTTTTTATTTTAGGCTTTAACCTAGTAGTTTTATGATTTTAGGTTAGTTATATATCAAGCACCCAGAAACCACACAATGGTATATAGAGGTTCCTCAAGATAGGGTGTCTTGAGTAGTCCTCTTTCCCCCTTCACCTTTCTAACAATGAGTTAGATAAGGCCAACACCTCTAAACTCAGCTCCAAGAGCTTACAACATAGATCCCTCAGGATCTCTCAGTTTTAGCCAAACCCTAACTCAGGCTCAACAGCCCTACCTCAGGCTCAATAGCCCTACCTAAGATCTCACAAAGATCCTACACTAAAGCTGACCTTTCAGCTCTAATACTCAGGCCAAATAGCCCTACACCCTCAGGCAAAGATGCCCTACAATCTCAGAACTGTTAAGTTCCTACCGAAGTATTAATAGATGATTACAATCAGAAGATAAAAGAGGTCAAGCCTTGGTCTTCTGTTGCTGAACAACTGCTGTTGCAGTTTTTAAACAGGGAGGAGTAAGATGGCCTCAAAACTGATCCTTTCCGTCAGATGATGGATGAGGATCAACTTGCTCTGTCTTGAGTTGATCAAGAGGAACAATCTTTTCTCTCCTTGCAGTTTCAGGAAGCAAGAAATGAAAGCTCTCTTGGTTGCCGTCAATGGAACAGTAGTATGTTCTTCTTTAGTGAGTGAGAGAGCTTTTACAAAGCCCTAACTTGTTCTTTTATACTCCCCTATTCTTCAACGACTATCAGATGTCCTACTGACAAAGTATGGGAGTGATTGGAACATCCACTCTTGCTTTACAGCGTGTTGCGCCAAAAGCAAACCCGCCAGATCATTTGAATTTGTCTCAGCGGTTGGGCTGAGACGTCTTGCAGTCTCAACTGCTACTTCTGTTCCGTCCCAGCGGATCCGCTGAGACAAACAGTTGTCTCAGCGGTTTTCTTCTATCTGAAGCTCAGCTAGCCCAGACACCTTCTCAGTGGCTCCTGACCATGTCTCAGCGATTCAGCTGAGACTGAGAGCTTGTCTCAGCGGTTTTGGCAGCAAACCTACTAATCTTACTTCACACCATTGTGTGACCTAACCCTGCATGGTCATGAGAAAATATAGGGTTTATCAAATACAACTTGTACTTATTATTGAGTGTGAGGCTTCTTCAAATCAAGAGAACATTGAGGGTAATATTCCCAATAATCTCCCCCTATTGTAACTTCATAACATGATAATCATTATAACATACTTATGTAAACATTATTATGATATTTAGGATAAGATTATCACAGATGATATTCCTGCCAGGTATGTTACTAACAGAGTTTAACAACCCAATAATATGATTAGATAAACATGATAATGCATCACAGATTTACTTAACCAATAACGCAGGGTAAAATTAAGCTAGTGCTCAGATTAGCTTATGACATAAGGTGATTAATTCAACAATTCATTCATTAGCATTTCAGATAAAGTAATGAATCATAGTTCAATTTTCATTCAGAAATCCATAATACTTAAATACATCCATTTAAATTTTACTTTTCTTAGAAGAAGTTGAGCACTCAGGAATGACAACAACCACTTCTTCTCCTTTAACTGAGGCCTCTTGGTATGTTGCAGCATTCACACTTTCAGCAACCACTTCTTCTTAAGCTGGGATCTCCATATCTTCAGCAGCCACAATCATATTTTCAGGGAGATTTGTGGCTGAGTCTTTTTCAGCATTAGCAGCCTCAATTTCAGTTATTTTTCTTTTGTTCTCTTGCCTTTGAAAATATTGAAATGGCTTTGGGATATATCAAGAAGGCATTCTTCTTGGGTTATCCTTTCTTACAAGATTGACTGTGAAAACTTTTTCTCTTTTTGTGTTTCTTTCTAAGTGCTTTATCCACTCTTTAGATGGATAGAGCTTATCAATATCTTTACCAATCTGACCATGGCTTATCCAGGAATTTAGTATTATTTCCTTGGATTCATCACTCCAATACACATTGTCAGGATCTTTATTTTGCACATCCCTTTGCCTGGCCATGTATTCTTCAACCAGCAATACCTGTTCTCTTTTTCTTCCTTTTTCAATCTCTCATTTTGGTCAATGGCTTCTTGATGTGGGAAGTCCCAATCTTTTGCCCTATTTACATCCAGTAGGCGAAGGTTTAGGGAAAGCCTTGTACCTTGCAAAACCTTAAGAGTTAGGTCAGAATTTATGATGGCATTTGTATCCTCCCCCTTTCTGGCTTCTTCAAACACTTGTTGATGTAGGTCTTGTTTAACTGCTGTTATAGTGCCAGATAAAGTTTGGGAAACATTTTCAAAATTAGATTGGAGCTCATCTTTTAGTTTGACTACCACATCATTTAGTTGGGTAGTAGTGACTATTTCAGCAATTGATTGGAAAACATTGGCATTATCTGATTTCATCTCTTCCTTGTTCCTATCAGCTTGCTCATTCAACTGCATTGCAGTGGAGTATACATAATCTTGGATATGATTTGAGGATTTTTCGATCACCTCATCTGTCTTGCTGACATAATTTTGGACATATGTTATATCCTGTTCAGACATCTGGAGGTGATTATCCATAGATCTTAGAATGGGATTCTGAGAGATCACTGTCTTTTCTGCTAGGTCAAACCATTTATTCATTTGCTTGTTCAGGATCCCAGTGTCCTCCTTGATCTCCTTGACTTTAGCCATTACTTCAGTTTTCACATTTAGGATGGACTAATCAATATATGTTTTGACTGTTGAAACTGACTGATCTACGTAGTTCTTCATGGATGTGAGATGAGTCTCTAGCATGAGTTGAATTGCATTTAGAATGCTCTCATTTTAGGAAGTGGAGGTGGAACATTGTTGATCAGGGATGATTGGGTCTGGGAGCCTTAGTGGACTTTGAGGAGGGACTACTTGAGGCGCAGTCTGCACTGTAGCTGTAGGCATCACTTGAGCTGGATCATCCACCTTCTTAGCAAAAGATGCAATATCATCAATATGAGCAGGGTGGACCCCATCATTATCCACATCATCCATGTCAACATCAGCATTATCAGGTTCCTCCCCCTCAGATAGATCACCTTGATCTGATGAGTCCAAGAATTCTGGGACAAGAATTTGGAGTTAGATTTAATGACTTAGCAATACTAAGGATGGTTTATTAGTCTTACCAAGAACATCATCTTGACCAGCTGATGGCTCATTTGGATTCACCCCCTCAGATGGGGCATCAGATAGTCCTTGTTTGGGTAAGTCCCAGAGAGCTGGGGAGTCATCAATGTTATTTTAAATTCTTCTTTCAAGATCTACTATTATTGTATCAGGTTTACTTTGTAAGTCCTTAGGAGAAGGAACTTTGTCCTTGTCAGTTTTCTCTCCTTCACTTACATTTTGATCAGTGATACCATCCATGGAGGATGGCTCTTGTTGATGCTCCCCCTCAGATGTAGAACTTACTTGGCCTAAAGGATCTGTTGTCCACATTAGTGAAGTGTCTTTAGTGATCAACTAGGTGATTAGCTATGGTTAAATAACATTATGAGTAATGTGGAGTTTAAGGATTAATTACCAAGATTGCTATCTATGTCCAAGTCCTGTGGATGGATAATGTCAACAGGCATGTCATCCAAATTAGAATCCTTATCAGGACTACTGTGAGATACAATATCATCACCAACATACTTATTCTCATCTGAGTGAATTGACTCAGAGCTTGACATGATTAGTTTGGGCTTCTTGACTGATTTGGCTTTCTTTGGTTCTTTCTCCTTTGCCTCAGATGGTTGGATCATGGGGAGCACACTGGTGAACCTGTATAGGGTTTTTATATCCATTCTCTTCAGATAATGGATATTGGATCCTTTCCACCCTTTATACATTTCAGGATAGGTTTGTATCAAATATATGGATAGAATTCTACCCATATTTGGTGCTTGCAGACATTCCTTAAGTCTTTGAAATATTACTTCTCCCCAGGAAGTTTTCTTGGTGAGAATGATCCTTGTCATGATGTCAAACATAGATTGGGATATAGTATCATGTGACCCATGCTTGCATAGGATTGTTTTGCCTACTATATCAGATAGGAGTTTGCCCCTTTGATTGAAGAATTTTCTCTTTAATGATCCAATCTTGGCATCACTGTACTCTGCCCACTTCAGAGCTTTCTTCTTGTCTTTGTCAGAAATAGCATCCTCCTCATCCTGAGTGCAGGAGGGAATTTGGAAACCTTTATCTATCTTTGCTGAAGAGATTTTCACTCTCTCTCCTCCTATTTTTGACTTTAGAGAGGTCTTCGAAGAGGATAATTTGGCATTGCTAAACCATTCCAGAACTTCAGTTCTGAGAATGACTGTGGGTTCAGACAGAAAGTATTCCAGCCCTTGTGCCTCTAGGAGTTTAATCACTCCTTTTATGTCTTCTTGTGCATGGGCAAAGCCATTTCTAACTATCTCATATCCTTCCAGAAAGTCCTTTGAACTCTTGGGTGACATTGTTGTTGTAGAAGAATGCACTGGGATGGAAGAGAATGTGATTCGTCTCGGCGGCTAGGAAGGAAGGGTTGTGTACCTTACACTAAGTAATGATTGTCTATTTATATGGCTTAAATCTGTGTTATGATTAGCCCTAAAAATTAGAGTTAATTGAGCTTATAGTTCTGAGTCAATTGGGATTGCATTTAGCCAAACTGAGATGAGACAACCCTGTCTCAACGGAACAGCTGAGACGAAGACCTAAACCGCTGGAACAGAGCACTGTCAACCGCTGGGATAGTTTAGCAGTATCAGCGGATCAGCTGAGATTTTTCCCAACTGTCTCAGTGGCTCAGCTGAAACAGTCATATCTGTTTTAGCTAACCTTACTACCTTATCATTAATCCTTGTGAGGTCTGTATGTGTTGACCCCTAATCATGTCACTAGGAGTTGATATGATAGGACATCATTTTGAATCCTAACATTGCAAGCATAATATCATATATGATTGAAAGAGGAGAATATTTGACACTATTCAACATTTAACATTCCTAGTTCAATCTTGAAAGCATTAAACTTCGCCTCATCCAATGGATTTATAAAGATATCAGCAACTTGATTGTCAGTAGGGTCAAATTCAAGGCAGATATCTTTACATTCAACATGTTCTCTTATAAAATAATATCTTATCTCTATGTGCTTAGTCCTTCTATGAGAGACAGGATTCTTAGCAAGAGAGATAGCACTGGATGAGTCACAATAAAGAGGAGACTCACTTACCTTGAGGTTGTAGTCCTCTAACTGATGTTGAATCCACAATTGTTGTGCACAACAACTTCCTGCAGCAATGTATTCTGACTCAGCAGTGGATATTGCCACACTTGTCTGCTTTTTGCTGCTCCAAGATATCAACCTCCTTCCTAGGAATTGACAAGTGCCACTTGTACTTTTCCTGTCTTCTTTGCAGCCTGCAAAATCTGCATCTGAAAATCCAATTAGTTCAAAGTCATTATTCTTAGGGTACCAAAGGCCAAGATGTAGGTTGTCTTTAAGGTATCTCAAAATCCTCTTTACAGCTGAGTAGTGAGATTGCTTAGGGCTGTTGAAATTATTGAAGTGGAGTGGAAGGTGGTCGGCGGCCTATTTTTGATGACCGCAGAGACCGCGCGGTCTCTGTGTTGGTTATCTGCCGGTCAGGCTCTGGTGGTCTGCTATGTTGGCCGGTCTGTTCTTGTTTGTTCCAGTCTCTTCCCGGGTTGTTCTACTTGGTTGGTCTATCTCCCTTGTAGAAGACCGGGCGGTCTGTTCTTGACCGGGCGGCTTATGCTGGGCGATCTGGCGACTTGTCTGAAGTCGGCCAGATGTTCTTGGTTTGCTCTTGGTGATCTAAGGAAGGAGTGTTCTTATGTCCGCGTGGCTTGTGTGCGGTCTTGTGTTCGCGCGGCTTGTGCGTGGTCGACTGCTGATCTGCGGTCTTGGACAGGATGTTGTCCAAGTGGTGTGATCGCGCTGTCTGCTCTGTGAGACCGCTGGCGATCTGGCGGGTGGTGACTGTATCCCTCTTGCGGCGGTGACGACATCCGTCTTGTCGCCTATAAAGAGGGGTGCATGGCCCATCATTCATAATGAGAGCTGTAAGAACTAGAGCCTGGGTTGTTTCGTGCGGTCTCACTTTGAGGTCGGGTGGCCTCGGAAGTGAGTTGACGGTTTGTTGTGTTCACACATTTGCGGTCAGCAGGTTGCGGTCTCCTTCCTTGGTGATTTCCCAGCGGCTTGAATAAACAGTTCGGCAGCGGCTTGTCTGCAAACTGGTTTATGTTGTTCTTATGCTGCTCGCAGTGAACTCGGCAATCAGGCGATCTTCAGCGGTTAGGCTACCTGAGTTGCGGTCTGGCGACAGCTTCAGTTCTTTGTTCAGTGCAATAAGCTCCAGTTCGTGCGGTCTGAGGTGGCAGTCTTGCAGTGCAGGTCATCTTGCATGTTTTTTGTTCGTGCGGTCTCAGGTCAAGCCGGGCGGTCTATGGAGTCGAGCGGTCTGTGCGGTCTCTGCTTGTCAAGCTGCCAGATTTGTTTTTTGTGTGTTTTGTTCTTCTCTCCTTCGTGATTCTTATGAATCATGTCTCGCCATGTATACCTCGCACTATAATCAAGTATTGTTATTCAATAAAGCTTTGTGTTGCTATGTTGCATATTGTGGTTGTTTGGCTATAACTCAGTTGATGCAACTCTTGCTTACTCCTAAATGATTCAAATCAAAAAATTTAACATGGTATCAAAGCGAGGTTGTTGGAGTGGATAAGCAGTGTTCAACTTGAGTTGCCATCGTCTTTGTGAAGAAGAGACCACATAGTTTGCCATGGAAGCTGGAAACGCAAGAGGGCTTGGTATTGAACTCCTCACATCGACTAACTACAAGAAGTACAGGTCGTGTATGGAGATCTACTTACTTGGAGAAGATCTATGGGAGATAGTTGGAGGAGAAGACACACAAGAAGTGTTTCTAGCAGGAGATAATATGGCAGAGGTGAGACTTTATAGGAGGACTAATGCAAAGGCAGAGTTCACACTCAAGAGGGCTATCTCACCAGAGCTATTCGATCACATCATTGGATGTAAATCTGCTGCTGAGATTTTGACGTCTCTGGACGGGTTGTTTAATGAGAAGAATGTAGCTCGACTACAGTTTCTTGAAAATGAGTTGGCGAAGGCCTCTCAAGGTGATCTTTCTATTTCTACCTTCTTTCTCAAGATGAAGAACCTCACAGCAGAGATTTCTGCATTGGACCCTGATGAAGCCATCTCGGAGGCAAAACTGAAGAGGCATATCATCCGCGGGTAGCGGAAGGAGTATCTTGCCTTTGTGACGTCAGTTCAGGGTTGGGCAAATCAACCATCTCTGCTGGAGCTGAAAAACTTACTTGCTTCGCAGGAAAGTTTGGAAAGACAGATGGCAAGGACTTCTATCTCTGGGGGAGATAGTGATGTGTTGTTCTCTGGGAAGAAGAAGAAGAAGTGGGAGAAGAAGAAGCCAGGTCTTGATGGAACCTCTACTTCAGGTCATCAGGATAGGGGTTATGCTCCTAAGTCTGATGGGAAGAAGAAGGGAGAGGTACCAAGGTGCTTCAGGTGTAATAAGATCGGCCACTTTAAGAAGGATTGTCGGGTTAATCTTCAGCCAGAACATGCAGCGGAGAAGGAGAAGCCAAAGTCTGATGAAGCTGGATGGGGAAGAGCCTTTGCGGCTAAAATGATGGCTATGCCCGTTAAGGCCTTGGCTGCCATCAACTTCGAAGAGGATTGGATCGTGGATTCAGGGTGTGGGCATCACCTCACCGGGGATGAATCAAAGTTCTCTTCCTTGGCACCTTAGTTAGGTAACGATGCAATCATTACGACTGATAATTCTGTTCATGCAGTAGAACAAGAAGGTGTTGTCTCTCTAAGCAATGATAAGGGTCCACTCACATTGAGGAGTGTTTATTACGTGCCGGGTATGAAGAAGAATCTCTTCTCTGTGACCAATGCGGTCGATGCTGGTTATCACATTCTGTTTGGCCCAACAGAAGTGAAGTTTCTTAAAACTCAATCGGAGATAAAGGGAGATGTTATTCATGTTGGAAAGCAGGTAATGGACTTGTTTGTTTTATCGACAAGTACCTATGTTGACAAGATGAAGACCAACGATAGCGCGGCTATCTAGCATGAAAGGTTGGGGCATGTAGGCATGGACAAATTGAAGGCTATGGCGGTAAGGGGCCTTGTCAAGGGCTTGCCTAGCTTGTCTTCCTATGGAGACGGTCATGTTTGTGCGGGATGTCAGTTTGGTAAGTCTCATCAACTTCCATTTGATAAATCGCAAACAAGATGCAAAGCACCGTTGGAGTGCATTCACGGTGATTTGATGGGACCGACTGCCACCCCAAGCCTTGGAGGCAATAGATATATGTTGGTGTTGATTGAAGATTACACCAGATATGTCTCGGTATATTTTTTGAAAGAGAAGTCTGAAGCTTTTGCAATGTTTGTGGAGTTCAAGGAGCTGGTAGAAGGTCGGTTAGGCTTGCGGGTGAAAAAACTGAGAACTGACAATGGTGAGGAGTTTGCCTCTGGTGAGTTCTCAAGTTTTTGCAGGAAGCACGGCGTCCGGAGAGAGCTCACTTGTGCCCATACTCCACAGCAAAACGACGTTGCGGAAAGGAAGATCCGTCATCTGACGGAAACCTTTAAACTCTAGCTTCATGCAAAGAGTATCACAAAGTCTTTTTGGGCAGAGGGAATGTCTTGTGCAGCATACGTCATCAATAGGATGCCTTTAAGTCCTATCAACATGAAGACCCCTCACGAACTGATCTTCAAGGAGAAGCCGAGTGTTGCACACCTTCGGGTGTTCGGGTCAACCTGTTATGTGCATATCCCTGATGCTCTTCGGACAAAGCTAGATGCGAAAGCAAGGAAGCTAGTCTTTGTTGGATATGATGAGCAGAAGAAAGGGTGGAGATGCATGGATCCTGAGACATGGAGATCAGTGGTATCTCAGGATATGGTGTTCGATGAGGTGACTTCCTGCAAGGGGAGTTCAGAAGTTGAACTACTGGAGAGCAGGTTTGATGAAGAAGGGAAGGCTACGGGAAATCTTCAAGTGGATTTGCCTGTTTAACCAGGAGCTCCAACTGTGTCAAGCTCTGAGATGGAGGCTTCAGGTTCTGGAAGCAGGGGGAGCGATGATCCAAGTTTGTCTGGAAGAGGAGCTAGCATATAAGAAGCAGCTGAGGAGGTGGTTAGTCAGGAGCAACCTCTTAGGAGGTCGAAGAGGACTATCAAGCCACCTGATCGATACACAGGAGGAAACATGGTGAGTTTTGTCTCATGTTTATTTGCTGGTCCCTTGGATGAGAGGGAGCCGTCGAGCTTTGAGAAGGCCAAAGGCGTGAAGCAGTGGGACATTGCTATGCAGGAGGAGATGGATGCTCTCAAGAAGAATGAGACTTGGTCTCTAGTGCCCAGGCCCAAGGGCATTACCCATGTGACATGCAAATGGGTTTATAAGCTCAAGAAGAAAGCTGATGGCACGATCGAGCGATACAAGGCTCGCCTTGTGGCTCGCGGGTTCTCACAGCAGTATGGAGAATATTATGATGAGATGTTCAGTCCAGTGGCAAAGATGACTTCGGTTCGATTTGTTATTGCCTTGGCGGCATCCAGTGGATGGGAGATTTGGCATCTCGATGTGAAGAATGCTTTCTTATACGGAGAGATTGACAAGGATATATTCATGATTCAACCGTCGGGCTTCATCTCGGAGGATTGTCCGGACTACGTCTGCAAACTGAAGAAAGCCCTGTATGGGATGAAGCAAGCGCCTCGGGCGTGGTATGGGAAGATCGCGGAGTATCTTTTATTCTGCGGGATCTTTGCTTCAGACTCTGATTCTAGCTTGTTCGTCAAGAAGGAGGGGGCGCTTCGGGTTATTGTTCTGCTGTATGTGGATGACATGATTGTCACCGGGAACTCAAAGGAGGAAGTAGCAAGGCTGAGAGCCGAGTTTGCCATCAGATTTGAGATGAAGGATCTGGGTGAGCTTCACCATTTCCTTGGACTCGAGGTTCAGAGGCGGGAGAGCGGAGTGCTCGTTTCTCAGGCTGGATATGTGGAGCAGATCGTTCAACGATTTGGTATGGAGGAAGGGAAGAGCAACTCTATACCTCTGGAACAGCATCATAAACTTTGGACGTATGAGGGGAGAGTTCTATCTGATCCGTTCGTGTTCCGAGCTCTGATATTTCTTATGCAGTTGGCAAAGTGAGTCGGTACATGGCGGAACCACGGAAGCCTCATCTTCTGGCGGCAAAAGGAATTTTGAAATATGTGAAGTCGACCTCTGATTTGGGTCTCCTATATAGGAGAGGGTCAAGCTTGGAGTTGCTTGGATACATGGATGCTGATTACGGGGGAGACGTGGATGATCGGAGATCAACGTCTGGTTTTGTATTTATGACAGGACCCACAGCTATTTCTTAGTGCAGCAAAAAGCAGGACTCGGTGTCCGTATCTACCACAGAAGCGGAATACCAGGCTTCGGCTTTGGCAACTCAGGAAGTCGTTTGGCTTAGGAGGTTGGTGGAGGACGTTCATGAGGAGATTCGAGGTCCCACTATGCTACGTGGGAACAATGAGAGTGCTCTCAAGCTGGTTAATAATCCAGTCTGTCACGCGAGGACCAAACATATTGAGATTGAGCACCATTTCTATCGTGAGAAGGTGTTGGGAGGATCTCTTATGGTCGAGCATGTTCGAAGTGCGGACAATGTTGTAGACATCTTCACAAAGCCGCTGGCGAAGGGACCGCTTACTCGGTTGCAGAGTTTACTTGGGCTAGTTTCCACATCCCACTTTAAGGGGGAGTGCTGAAATTATTGAAGTGGAGTGGAAGGTGGCCGACGGCCTATTTTTGATGACCGCAGAGACCGCGCGGTCTCTGTGTTGGTTATCTGCCTGTCAGGCTCTGGCGGTCTGCTGTGTTGGTCGGTCTGTTCTTATTTGTTCCGGTCTCTTCTTGGTTTATTCTACTTGGTTGGTCTATCTTCCTTGTAGAAGACCGGGCGGTCTGTTCTTGACCGGGCGGCTTATGCTAGGCGATCTGGCGACTTGTCTGAAGTCGGCCAGATGTTCTTGGTTTGCTCTTGGTGATCTAAGGAAGGAGTGTTCTTGTGTCCGCGCGGCTTGTGCGCGGTCTTGTGTTCGCGCGGCTTGTGCGCGGTCTGCTGCTGATCTGCGGTCTTGGACAGGATGTTGTCCAAGTGGTGTGATCGCGCAGTATGCTCTGTGAGACCGCTGGTGATCTGGCGGGTGGTGACTGTATCCCTCTTGCGGCGGTGATGACATCCATCTTGTCACCTATAAATAGGGGTGCATGGCCCATCATTCATAATGAGAACTGTAAGAACTAGAGCCTGGGTTGTTTCGTGCGGTCTCACTTTGAGGTCGGGCGGTCTCAGAAGCGAGTTGTCTATTTGTTGTGTTCGCAGGTTTGCGGTCAGCAGGTTGCGGTCTCCTTCATTGGTGATTTCCCAGCGGCTTGAATAAATAGTTCGGCAGCGGCTTGTCTGCGTACTGGTTTATGTTGTTCTTGTGCTGTTCGCAGCGAACTCGGCGATCAGGCGACCTTCAGCGGTTAGGCGATCTGAGTTGCGGTCTGGCGACAGCTTTAGTTCTTTGTTTAGTGCAATAAGCTCCAGTTCATGCGGTTTGAGGTGGCAGTCTTGCAGTGCAGGTCATCTTGCATGTTTTCTGTTCGTGCGGTCTCAGGTCAAGCCGGGCGGTCTCTGGAGTCGAGCGGTTTGTGCGGTCTCTGTTTGTCAAGCCGCCAGATTTGTTTTTGGTGTGTTTTGTTCTTCTCTCCTTCGTGATTCTTATGAATCATGTCTCGCCATGTTTACCTCGCACTGTAATCAAGTATTGTGATTCAATACATCTTTGTGTTGCTGTGTGGCATATTGTGGTTGTTTGGCTATAACTCAGTTGATGCAACTCCTGCTTACTCCTAAACAATTCAAATCAAAAATTTTAACAAGGGCATGCCTGGTACCTAGCACAAACACATGTAGCATACATAATATCTGGTCTACTAGCAGTTAGATATAATAGGGATCCAATAATGCACTTGTACATGGATTCATCAAAGGCCTTGCCCTTCTCATCCTTGTCCAGGGAAATATTAGACCCCATGGGAATTTTCATGGTGGAAGCTGATTGCATCCCAAACTTCTTGATAAGCTCCCTAGTGTACTTGGTCTGAGAGATGAATATACCCTCATCAGACTATTTCACTTGGAAGCCTAAAAAGTACTTGAGCTCTCCTATACTGCTCATCTCAAACTCCCCGTGCATAAGGTTGGCAAACCTTTTGCAGAGGTTGTCATCAATAGACCCAAATATTATGTCATCAACATATATTATGACTTGAAGACATTTGCCCCTTGATTCCCTAAGAAACAATGTATTATCTATTTTTCCCCTCAAGAACTTGTTCTTGATGAGAAAGCTAGACAATGTCTCATACCAAGCCCTTGGGGCTTGCTTTAGACCATAAAGAGCATTCCTAAGTAAATATACATGATTAGAGAGGGTTGGATGCACAAAACTTGATGGTTGTTCAACATATACCTCTTCCTTCAAGTCACCATTGAGGAAGGTTGATTTGACATCCATTAGATATACTTTGAACCCCTTGTGGGCAGCATAGGCAAGGAATTGCCTAATTTCTTCTAACCTTGCAACAGGGGCAAAGGTTTGATCAAAGTCTATTCCCTCTTCTTGTCTATAGCCTTTGGCTACCAATCTTGCCTTATTTTTTTTATGATTATACCATTTTCATCCAACTTGTTCCTGTAAATCCATTTGGTGCCAATAATATTGTGTCCATAAGGTTTTGGCACCAACTTCCATACCTTGCATCTTTTGAATTGAAGAAGTTCTTCTTGCATTGCTTGAATCCAAAAGGTGTCTTGGTTGGCTTCTTCAAACTTCTTTGGCTCCATTTGTGATAAGAAGCTCAAGAATAGGACCTCATTATGAGCCCTTCTTCTGGTTAGTACACCTTGGTTCTGATCTCCAATGAATTGTTCTCTTGGATGATCCCTTAGGTGTCTTACAGCTGTAGGCAATCTGTCCTCAGCTTGCTGTAATACTTCTGCTGGTTCAGCAGTGTCTTCATCACCCTGGACCTCTTCCTCTTCAGGAATTGATGCATCTGTACATGCTCTGCTACTGCTGGGTATGTCTTGCACAGTCATCTTTTCCATGTCCTTTTCATTTCTTGTCAAAATACAAGAACTAAACCAGCCCTTAGAAATTAGGCTTGTCTCATCAAATACCACATGCATAGACTCTTCTACAACATAGGTTTTCTTCTTATAAACTCTATAAGCTCTACTATGTGAGCTGTAGCCAACAAGAACCCCCATATTGCATTTCTCTGCAAACTTTGTTAATTGAGATTTTCCATTGTTTAATATATAGCATTTTGAACCAAAGATTCTAAAGTAGGAAATTGTAGGTTGTTTGCCTTTCAGAATCTCATAGGGAGTAATTCCATGAACCTTATTGATGGAAGCCCTATTAAGAATATAACATGAAATATTGACTGCCTCAGCCCAGAAGTATTCTGGGAGTGAGGAGTCACTAAGCAATGTTCTCCCAGCTTTTATTAAGGTTCTATTCCTCCTCTCAGCCACACCATTTTGTTGTGGAGTCCTTGGGGAGGAGAACTCTTGGGTGATACCAAATTCTTGGCAAAACCTTGTCATGGCTTTAGATTGAAATACTATGCCATGGTCAGTCCTAGTCCTGACCAAAGCACATTGTAAGTCATTCTGAATAGCCTTGACATGATTTATAAAGACATTCAATGTATTTGATTTCTTCTTAAGGAAAAATACCCATGTATATTTTGAGTGATCATCAACAATCACCAAAGTATATAACTTCCCACTTAGTCTCTTAATTGGCAAAGGACCAAACAAGTCCATGTGCAACAGATATATACATCTTTCAGTGTCTTTGGAGCCAATACTTTTAAAGGTGGCCCTTGTTTGCTTACCCATTTGGCAAGCATGACATGGACCACTTTTAATACATTTTAAATTTGGACTATTCCTAACAAGGTTTTTAGAGAATAGTCTATACATTGTCTTGTAGTTAATGTGGGCAAGTCTCTTGTGCCATTGAACACAAAGAGACTCATTAGCTACAAGACATACAGATGAAAGAGAATTACTGCATATAAAATCTAAGCAATAAATATTCCCACTCCTAGTGCCTGAGAGAATGGTCTCTACGTCATTAGACTTTTTGATCAAGCACTTGTCATTGTGCAATTCAATAGTGCAAATGGAGCTTTCCATAGGGAGACCCTTTAGGTCGTCTAGAAACATTTCAAGTAAGACTGTCGAGAATAGCAAAATTCAGCAGAATTCGTCGAACGGAGATCGACAAAATGTATCCACTTCGTCGAATGTTTGATGTCTTACTAGAAAGTCTTACTTAAAAGTTTTAGGAATGAATAAAAACATTTCAAGTAAGACTGTCGAGAATAGCAAAATTCAGCAGAATTCGTCGAACGGAGATCGACAAAATGTATCCACTTCGTCGAATGGAGCTCGACGAACTCTGAAGACAGATTTTCAATATAGTCATTATATGAACGGCGCTCGACGAAATCTCAGTCATTCGTCGAACGGCGCTCGACGAACTCAGCCTAGTTTGTCGAACAGAAACTATACAGCGAATTTGAACAATTCTTATTCTTCACATTCTAAGAATCCTTTCACTAAATGGATAATACCTCCAAGGAGATATCATCCACAAGGTTACAAGGACCAACCTGAAATGTCTTTTATTTCAAATTTTTGTGGAAATTCAAAAAGAACCAAGGTAGTCTGGGTCAGGAACAAATAGATTGTTTTTCTGTTTTTTTGCAGTTACACAGCTGTTCAAGAATAAATAAAAAATGGTATTTGGATAGTGGATGTTTAAAGCATATGACAGGAAACAAGGCCAACCTGAACAACTACAAGGCAAAGCTTGGACCAAAAGTAATATTTGGAGACTCCAACTCTGGACAAACAAAAGGCTATGGAAAAGTCAAGGTTGGAGAAGTCACCTTCAAAGAGGTAGCTTATGTCAAGGGACTGAAGCACAACCTCATCAGCATAAGTCAATTATGTGATGAAGGGTATCAGGTAACTTTTAATAAATAAAAATGCCTTATTAAATCTTCTGATAATATTGTTGTTTTATCAGGTATTAGGCAAGGTAATATTTATTTAGTAAATTTCAATTCATCTAAATCAGAAATCTGTTTATTTAATGAATTAAGAAAACCTAGTGAACTTTGGCATAAGAGATTAGGACATGTAAACCTTAGGACCATTGCTAAATTATCTAAGGACAATCTTGTTAGAGGTTTACCTTTAGGTTCATACAAGAAAGAAGGTCTTTGTAGGGCATGTCAACTAGGCAAGCAAACTAAAAGTAGTTTTAAATCATTATCTAAAAGTGACTCACCTAGAATCTTATAATTGCTACATATGGACCTTTTTGGACCAATAGCAATAAAAAGTTTAGGGGGGAAGTCTTACACTCTAGTTATTGTAGATGACTTCTCTAGATTCACTTGGGTGTTCTTTTTGAGAGAAAAGTCAGATAACTTTAAAGTTCTTACAGACTTTCTTAAGAGCATAAAGATTGAGTACTCTACTCATATTGCATTGATCAGAAGTGATCATGGCACTGAGTTTGAGTCTCTTCTCATGCAAGAATTCTGTGAGAAGGAAGGTATCAGGCATTGCTTCTCAGCTCCTAGAACTCCTCAACAAAATGGGGTAGTTGAAAGGAAAAATAGAACTCTAATTGAATCAGCAACAACATTACTTGCAGATGCTAACTTGACCCTATCATTTTGGGCAGAGGCTATTAGCACAGCAAATTATGTGTTGAATAGAAGTTTGATACACAAACTTAAGGGTAAGACTCCTTATGAGTTACTTAAAGGGAAGAAACCTAAAGTTAACTATTTTAAAACATTTGGTTGTAAATGTTTTGTTCACAATAATGATAAAAAATACCTTTGAAAATTTGAACCAAAATCTGAAGAAGGAATTTTCTTAGGCTATTCTTTAGTCAGGAAAGCATATAGGATATTTAACAAATCCTCTCTTAAAATTGAAGAATCTATGCATGTTTCCTTTGATGAAACTAATATGTTTTACAAGGAGAAGAATTCTTCTACCATAGAAAACCTACAGGTACCTACACTATGTGAGCAGCTAGATCAATTAGCTCTACAGAAAGAAGGATTTCTAAATCCTGTACAACAGAATGCTGAAGAAAGTGAAGAAGAAAATCATCCAGATTTTGCTGACAGTTCAAATCAGATAACAGCAGAACATCTTCTACAAGATATCACAGCTGAACAAATTCCCCAAGTGGAAATCATTGTTGAACCCACTCCAACTGTTGATGACATCACAGTTAGAGATCATCCAATATCTCAAATCATTGGTGATATTTCAGCAGGTGTGCAAACAAGGCATCAAGCAAATCAGAATATGATGCACACTTGTTTTCTCTCTCAGATTGAACCTCAAACCCTATAAGATGCAGAACAAGATCCCAAATGGATCATTGCTATGCAAGAGGAGCTCAATCAGTTTGAGACAAACAAAGTTTGATAATTGGTTCCTAGACCAAAGAATAATCCAGTCATTGGAACTAAATGGGTCTACATGATCAAGCTAGATGCAGATGGCAATATTGTGAGAAACAAAGCTAGACTTGTAGCTCAAGGATACTCACAGGAAGAAGGAATAGATTATGATCAGACTTTTGCACCAGTTGCAAGGTTAGAAGCAATCAGGATCTTCCTTGCATTTGCTGCATACAAGAAATTCAAGGTTTATTAAATGGATGTAAAGAGTGCATTCTTGAATGGAGAAATCAAAGAAGAAGTCTATGTGGAACAACCACCAGGTTTCATCTCTCCAACTCACTCTTCTTTTGTATTTACGCTTAATAAATCTCTCTATGGTCTTAAACAAGCTCCAAGAGCATGGTATGAGACCTTAGCTAGTTTTCTTTTCGAGAATAAATTATGTAGAGGCATAGTAGATAAAACTTTATTTTTCAGGATACATAAAAATCAAACTCTACGAGTTCAAATATATGTAGATGACATTATCTTTGGTTGTACTGATTCAAACTTATGCAAAAGATTTTCTAATCTAATGCAATCTAAATTTGAAATGAGTTGTATGGGTGAACTATCATACTTCCTTGGTCTTCAAGTGAAGCAAACTCCCAATGGAATCTTTATATCCCAATCTAAGTATGCTAAGGAATTAGTGAAAAGATTTGGTATGCCTGATTCTTCTCACATGAAAACACCCATGCCTTCTAATGCTGTTGTTGATACTGATGAATCAGGGAAACCTGTTGATCAGAAAGTATATAAAGCAATTGTTGGGTCACTACTTTATTTAACAGCAAGTAGGCCAGATATAATGTTTGCTACCTGTATTTGTGCTAGATTCCAAGTTAACCCCAAAGAATCTCATCTAATTCTATTAAAAAGAATTTTGAGATATATAAAGGGTTGCCCTAATCTAGGACTTTGGTATCCAACGACATCTGAATTTGAATTAACTGGATTCTCAGATTCGGATTATGCTGGATGCAGAGTAGACAGGAAAAGCACATCAGGAACTTGACAGTTTCTTGGTGATAGGCTTGTGTCTTGGTTTTGTAAGAAACAAACATATGTGTCTACATCAACAGCTGAAGCTGAATACATAGCTGCAGGCAGTTGCTGCTCACAGATATTGTGGATACAAAATCAGCTCCTAGACTATGGTGTCAACTTAAATAATTCAATTATATTTTGTGACAATACTAGTGCAATATCTATAGCACAAAATCCAGTTCTCCATAGTAGGAATAAACACATAGAAATTAGGCACCACTTCCTTAGGGATAATGTTAATAAAAATAAAATTTGCCTATAATTCATCTTTACTGATTTGCAAAGAGCTGACATTTTCACCAAGCCCTTGGATGAAAAGAAACATATTTTCTTTATAAATAAGCTAGGTATGATAGATGGAGATTCAATCTGCTAAAAATTAAGTTTTCTACTTACCCATTTCTTCATTGAACTGGGCTCGACGAAATCAAGTTTTTCGTCGAACGGAGATCGACGAAGTCATCAAGTTCGTCGAACCGAGATCGAAGAAAACTCATTTTTCGTCGAACCCAGTTTTTCTGAAGCTTTTTATTTCAGCCTGTCATCATTAATCAAATTTTTTTATTTTAGCTGAATGTCTACAGAATTGTTTCTCTTTGTAGTTCCCTTTGCACTTGATCTCTATTTTATTATACAGGAATAATATCAATGGCAATCTTGCATCCTTCCCTACCTCTATCAAATGTCCCTTCTTCAAGGGGCCTAGCTTCAGGCCTTCCTGAAACTAGGCAGGGGGAGAAGTTTTTATGAGCAAGCTCCATTTGATGCATTGTTTTGCTCAGGGGGAGTTGTTCTATAAACTAGGCAAGGAGAGAAAGCTGAAGAACCTCCAGTCTCAGGGGGAGACACTCTCAGGGGGAGATGCCTTCAGAAAGGGCAAGATGACAAGCACAGCTAATCAGAATTATAAAGCTGTTAAGATTAGAAAGTAGATTGCAGTATTTGTATGCAGATTCAGAATATAGTTTTGGATTTAAAAGAAGCAACAGATAACATATTCAGAATATACAGTTCAGTTACAGATCAGAATTCAGAACAATACAGTTCAGACAATATCAAATTTCAGAATTCAGATGTCAGAATTCAGAGAAGACAAAGGTTCCTTTTATTAGTTTCTATTGAAATGTAATGTCAGAACTTAGAGTAGCATTTATTTTATATCTGATAAAATATTTAAAATATATCAGAGTTGACCCCAATGTATAGTTTATGGGTCAAGAGTTTAGGCTGTTAGAACTCAAGATTCATTCAGATTCTGCGTTCGACGAACTCCACACTGCATTCGACGAACGACTATATGCGTTCGACGAACGGAGTGCTCTCTGCGTTCTACGAACGGCAAGCTCTCTACGTTCGACGAACGGCAAGCACTCTGCATTCTACGAACGGATTATATTCAGCGTTCGACGAACAACTCAAATCTCAGCGGTCGAAGAATTTGTCTAAGTGCAGCGCTCGACTAATTACATTCTGCGTTCGACGAATGGCTTGCTTCAAGCCCATCTCAGCGGTCGACGATCTCGTCTCAGCGGTTCAGAGGTTGACAAACAGATTGGTTCAGAGGTCGACGAACTGATTGGTTCAGCGGTTGACGAACAGATCCCAGCTCAGCGGTCGACGATTTTGCTCAAGCTCAGCGGTCGACGAATTTATCTAGGCTCAGCGGTCAACGAATACTTCCGTTCGACGAACTCAAGTCTGCATTCAACGAATACCTTCAGATCGACGAAAGTTCTCCTTAGCTCAACAAAATTAATTATTCCAGTAAGATTCATTTGAGGTCGACGAAGTAAATTTTGTGTTCGACAAAAATCTTGAGGTCAACGAATCTGCGTTCGACGAATTTTACTCAGATCGAAGAATTCTTATTTAAGTTCAGAAATTTCAGAAATATTATATTATCTCATTCTCTGAACTCAGATCGACTTCAGCAATGGTTCTTTCTATCAGATCAAGTAAGGAAAATATATTTCCTTTATTATTTAAAGATTATAGCCGTTGACATTCCTCGGAAAAGGACATTTCATGGAAAATGAAAGAGATTTACGGCGCAGCAGATTTGTGTTTTCAAAATAGCTTTTCAGATATATTAATTCCTTAATATAAGGGATCTGCAATTAATTTCTGTCAGAGATTTCAAAAGAAAATAAGGAAGAAGATACAACAAATTATTATCTTCAGTTTTACACGACAAGAAATATACAGAACTTATTACATTTTGCTGTACAGAGAAAAAAATAACAGGAAAAGAAAGAGAGAAATATACAGGAAGAACAGAAGAACAAAATCACACAGATCTTCATCTTCTTCCTCTAGCAGCTCTTACATACACTTCTCTCAGTCATTTGCAACAAGTTTGGATCTTCAAAAGAGCAACAACAAATTGGAGAACTTGTTCTCTCAATTTATCAGCTACAGGAAGATCATTTCTTTCAAGTAAAAGCTCCAGCAAATCAACTATCAAACAACTTCATATCAGACAGGGAGCTTTTCAACATACATCCACTAGAGTCTTCTCTCAGCATCTTGATAGAGAAGAACATCTAAACCCCTCTCTATCCCATCTTGTACAGGGTTAAAACTCCCTTCAAAAGTTTACCTCTTGGTGGCAAGACACCTTATCAAAAAATCCTGCTTGGTTTTTGGGCACCTTATCAAAAGCTCATTGGTGTGAGGGCACCTGATCAAAAATCCTAGTGGATTCCTACCAAGGGTGGAAGAAGAGTAGATGTTCCCAAGTTTAGTGGGGAACTACTATAGATCCTTGTGTCTTCTTTGATTGCATTACTTTTCTGTGCTTGTGCTTTGTTGATTTGTTTTTATTTAGTTTTCATAAATCACTATGCTACACATATACTTATATCAGTATTTTTAATTCCGCAAAAAAACTAAGGGAAAAAGTTTTAATACTCTATTCACCCCCCCCCCATCCCTCTAGAGTTAATTTAAGATCTAACCTCCACTTTCAGGGTCTGCTCGGGGCCAACCTTTGGAACTTTTGAAACCTGCCACCGAGTGAGCCTTCGGCCCTGCCAGCTAGGTGAGAGCGTGGATAGCTGGTCTGCTCAGGGCCAACCTTTGGATCTTTTGGAACCTGCCACCGAGTGAGCATTCGTCCCTGCCAGCTAGGTGAGAGCCTGGACATCGGGTCTGCTCGGGGCCAACCTTTGGAACTTTTGAAACCTGCCACCGAGTGAGCCTTCGGCCCTGCCAGCTAGGTGAGAGCCTGGACAGCGGGTCTGCTCGGGGCCAACCTTTGGAACTTTTGGAACCTGCCATCGAGTGAGCCTTCGGCCCTGCCAGCTAGATGAGAGCCTGGACAGCAGGTCTGCTCGGGGCCAACCTTTGGAACTTTTGAAACCTTCCACCGAGTGAGCTTTCGGCCCTGCCATCTAGCTGAGAGCCTGGACAGCGGGTCTGCTCGGGGCCAACCTTTGGAACTTTTGGAACCTGCCACTGAGTGAGCCTTCGACCCTACCAGCTAGGTGAGAGCCTGGACAGCGGGTCTGCTCGGGGCCAACCTTTGGAACTTTTTGAAAGTGCACAGTTAACCTCACTAGAATTCTCTAGAGGGGGGGGGGGGGGTGAATAGAGATTAAAATATTTTGTGAAAAGTTAATATATATATATATATATATATATATGTGTATGATCACAGATTAGAGCTTCCCACACACACCAACAAGAATTAAACAAATAAAGAAAGTAAATGCAAGAAAAGAAATCACAGCACAACACAAAGAGATATAGTGGTTCCCCAAACTTTGGGTAGTCCACTCTTCTACCCCCTTGGTAGGAAATTCACTATCTTGTACTGAGTCTTTTGATAAGGAGACTCTTAGAACCACCCTGAGTCTTTTGACAAGGAGACTCTTAGAACCAACAGAGTCTTTTGAAAAGGAGACTCTTAGAACCAGTACACTGAATTTTTTGAAGAGAGATTTTAAAAACTCTTTTACAATGTTTAAGTAAGAATAAGAAAGAAGAAAGAAATAAGAACAAGAATGAATCTTCTTCCTAGCAAGAAGATTGGAAGCACAAGAAGTGAATTAAATCTTTCTTCTATAGAGAGAAGAAGATTTGTAGCTTTTTCCTCTTATGTGAGAGCTATCAGAATTTGCAGCAGAGTGACTTCAGAAGTAGGAGAAGAAGAATGCTTGAATATTGCTGCAGGGCTATTTCTCAATTCTCTCTTTATCACTTGGGAGCTTTTCCTCCTTTTCAATGAGTAAAAATGGTGGATCCCTCCTTGTCTTTCTCTGCCGACCTCCTTAGTTATTTATAGCTCTGTTCATTAAAATAACACTATAGGAGAGTAATCAATTAGCAGGTAGAGTATTAGAAAGAAAGAGAAATTTCCATAACAGTTATATCCATAGAAGGAAAGTATTCAATCTGATTTCAAATAATTTCCATAAAGGATTTAATCAATTTAGCCAAGAATCTATTAGAGGTAAGAATGATTCAGAATGGCTATAAAGAATAAATTGATTCCATATAAATTAGATCTATAAAAGAAGGAAAGAGATCTGGCGATTTTTGAATTAATCATATAAATCAACGTGCGTCAATTACCATTCGACGTAGGCGTCGAATTCATCCTGGCAGTGCATTGAGAAGAGAATAAGGAAGGTGCGTCGACTAGGGTGCGTCGACTTCTCAAGATACGTCGACTAGAAGTCAGAGCTACATCGACATAGGTTACGTCGAATTCTGCTTGGAGCTACTTCGACTCATTCTGAAAGGAACGTCGATATAACTTCGACGTTGCGTCGAATACTATTCGACGCATATTGACTTAACCTTGATTTTCCTTTCTTAGAATTCATATTTAACTCTTTTGCAGGGGTTAAGAGAAATCATTTTCCCAACAATCTCCCCCTATTTTTCTTAACCCTATTTAGAGAGAAATTGTATTTAGCATATAATTAACATAGCAAAGCATTTGTACAGATAATGAAGATTTCACACAATCAGGAGCAAACTTCATGTTCAGACCAATCATAAAGTATATGAAGCATTGTTTTCAAGTATTATTCAGGAGGGGTAGGATGAGTCTTTCTTTTTCTCTTGAATACTATTGTGGATTGCTCTTTCCAAGTAGCAGGTGACTCCCTCAGCTCCCCCTGCCCCTGACTCCTGAGCCCCTTCTTCAGCCATCACAGCATCTGGCTCTTTCCCTTTTCCAGCATCAGCTTCATTTCCTTTTTCAATTCCAGCAGCTGGTTCATTTTCTTCTTGATTTATAGCAGTATTCAGCTCTTTCTCACCTTCTTCCTTTTCAGCCTCATTTTCTGCTCTGCTTCCCTCCCCTTGTAGTAGTGCCACTTGATTTGCAGCATCTCTTGCTATGTTGAGTACCTCTATTGTTTGTTCATCATTGTGTAGCTCAGGTACTATCTCATTTCCAATTGTCTTGAGCAGTGCAAGACTGTCAGATTTTGAAGAAGGAGGGGATTTGTGTGAGGGAGGTTTAAGATTGGAGGGCTGCTCTTCATCTAGCTTCTCCCCCTTCTTGACCTTCTTGGCCAAGGAGGTTAAGAAAGACTTGGTAACTCTTGAGGAAGAGAGAGAGTTCTTCAGACTTTGCACAGAGGCACTGACCCCATCTATTTGGGTGTGCATGTGTAGGATTGAGGAATGAATCTGGGAGCAGTGCTCATCCAGCATTGCTTGGAATGTTTGAGTTGCTGATGCAATGCACTGAGTGAGGAGAGCTTCAGTGGATGCAGATGGTTCATGTTGTGGTTGGGGATGAGGAGAGAGTGGTGAAGGTGGTGATGAGGCTGGAGAGAAGTTAGTTGATACATGAGGTATGGGTGATAAAGGAGGTGGAGAGGATGAGAAAGTAAGAGGAGGAGGAGGTGGAGAAGATGCTGTTTGAGGAGCAGGTGTTTGAGAAGAGGTAGGTAGAGTAGGAGTTGTGAGGGTGGTAGAGACTATTTGAGTGGATGATGGTGGTAGAGAAGAATTGTCTCTTTGAGGAGAAGGAGGAGGAGATGGAGTCCTTTCAGGAATGGAACCAGGCTTGGGGATTTGCCTAGTCCATTTGGAGAAGAGGGCAATGGACATCCTCTTTCCAGGAGGGATAGGAATTCCTTTTGACCTACAGAGGTCAGGGAAGGAGTGGAAGAGTACTTGACTCATAATCCTCATGTAGGCATTCTCTTTGTGAGAATATCTAGAGCCTATCATCTTGAGCAGACAGCTGGCCCAGTCTATTTTCTTCTTCAATACAAGAGCCCCCATGATGTTCAGTTGCTGCTTGGGCACTGCATCATGGGCAGATATCTTACATAGTAGTATCTTTCCTACTATATCTGCCAGTAGTCTATACTCCTCAGAAAAGTCTATTTTCTTTAGATGGGTTGGTTTATCCCTTGAAAACTTCATGATGGTTAGCAGATTCTTGATTTCATCAGGTGTGAGGTCTATAGATTCATCACCTAATAAAGGAATAATTTAGACTTGTTTAGTCATTCTTTTAGAAGCTCATTTTCTTTCCTTATTTCATTTGAACAAAGAGGATATTAGGATATACCTGATGTAAGATCAAAGGTGGCCCTAATATGTTCTGCTGAGATTAAGACTGGTGTCTCATATAGTGTTCCCTGGATTTCTCCTTGTTCAGATATCTGAACATGAGTTATTAGCTCTTTGAGCTCTGATTCCAGGAGCTTGCACCTAGTGGAGATGAGCTTGTCCAGTCCTGCTGCAGTAAAAAGAGCAATGATGCTCTTGTAGTTTTTTGCGGCTGCTTGGAAAGACTCAAGGTCAATGTCGAAGCCTGAGTTGATTTTGGGAGCCATTTTAGGTCAGTGAAAGAGAGAGGAAAAATCGGCTGGTCTGAGGAGCAAGAAGGATGAAAGATGCAGAGTCGTGAAGGTTTCTAATTGAAGAGACTATTTAAGTTAGGTGAAGCGTCGAAACTGGACTTAATTCGAGGCTTATTCGGTATTTTAGTGGATGTGACTGAAAGTATTGCCGCTCGTTTTTATGAAGTTGACGTTACATCGATAGGGGATCGACGTTACTTTGACTGAAGGAGATCAGTGTCAGCGTCGAGGTATTCTCGACGGTGCGTCGATTATAAGTCGATGTGACTTTTAATTTTTCTAAAAGTTCTAGGTGTTTTATTTCTTTTCATCTCTTCCTAGCCCTAAAGATTTCTAAGTCAGTCTTGGACAACTTTCTACAGTTAGTTTGATTGATTGTGCCAACATTGTTTGGCAAGGTGTCCAGTTTTATTACATATATAGCATTTGATTATCTTAGTATTGTGAGAATTTAAGTTTAGAGAGGGATGGAAGTGTTGATTAGAATAGAAGGTTTGATAAAGATGGGAATTTTGTTTAGGATAAACATTTTGGTTAGGATAGAGGTGTTGATTTGGATAAAAATCATGATTGGGATGAATGGGTCCTGAATATGGGTTAGGATGAAAGGCTTTTGGAGAAAAGGTATTTAAGTTACTCTGAACTTTTGTGCGTCGATATCTATTCGACATATGTTGATAGTCGCGTCGATTTGTATTCGGCGCTTTCTCCAAATGGCGTCGATCTGATTTCAACGCATAGAGAAAATTGCGTCGATTGGAAGTCGACGTGCTTTTGTTCAAGCGTCTAGAAGAGGTCGAGGCATCTGAGAGGTTGCGTTGAGTATAAGTCGACGCACTATCGTTTATGCGTCGATATGAAGTCGACGCAATTGTATCTTCAATTTTCATTTTACCTTTTTCTATTTTTACTCCTTTATGTGTTGTTTTTCTTGGATTAGTTGTTTCTTCAGATGAAGTTTGTGAGTCATCAGCTGAATAATATGATGTCTCATTAAATTCCTTTATTTCTTTGAAGGAGTTTTCTTCCTTATCTTGTGGGTCTTTTTCTTGGTTTGTCCATTTGACAGGTTTAGTGAATTTTACAGGGCTCATCCAAGCAGGTTTGTTGGATGGAATTAGGCTGATTAATGGATCGGCCCCTAGCCCAAGATTCTTGTGTCTTATTTTTTGTTTTTCTGTGATTTCCTTAAGAGTTTGGCTTCTCATTTTTATTGATTCTTCAAAGGCATTTGCCTGGGATACCTTATCCTTAAGGAACTGATTTTCTATTTTAGCCTTTTCTACCTCATTTTCTATGATGTTAGCCCTTAATTCATGATCTTTAGAGCATTTAACTTCTCTATTTCTCTGTTTTTTAGCTACATTGATTTGTTCTTTTAGATCTTTAATTTCTTGTGTTGCTTTTAGTTGATCTAGACACATTCCCATAAAATCATTTCTGAAGTTATCACTTTGAAAATCTATTTTATCAAACATGCTTACCTCATCCTTATCCTCAGATTCCTCTATGAGAATAAGGCTATCTTCTTTTTCATCTTCAGAAGATATGCTTTCTTATGATCCTGTCTCACTCCATGATTTAGCACTATCATTATTCTTTGATCCTTCAAGGGCCATCAAGCATAGATCTTCTTGCTTAGATTCTTCATTGTCACTCTTGGAAGAGGAACTGTCCTCAGAGTCTGTTTCACTCCAGGCTTCTGCAATAAGGCCTCTTTCTTTCTTCTTCTCCTTTTTCTTGGGATCTTTCTGTTTCAAAACTTTCTTTGTCTCAGCATTCTCTGGACATTCTGGGGCAATATGTCCAGATTTCCTGCAAGAATAACACACAATTTCTTTAGTGGGAGTTTTGTCATACCTTGGTTTTGACTCCCTTCTTCTTGATCCCTCTGTCTTGACCCATTTCTTAAATCTTCTGGCCAGGAAACTGAATAGTTCTTCTTCAGTGACAGGAGTCCCTTCTTCTGTTGCCTTTAAAGCTATGTTCCTATCTTTTGAGGAGATTGGAGTGTTTTCTCTTCTCTTCTTCTCTTCTCTAGTTTTCAGCAGTTTCTCATAGGATTTGAGTTTTCCTAAGAGAGCATCTGTTGAGATTTCCTTTTGTCCTCTTGTGTCTCTTATTGCCCATGTTCTTGAGTCCCATGAACTAGGGAGACTCATTAGCAATTTGTCATTAATCTCAGTCAGAGAGATCTCTCTATCCAAGTTTTTCAATTGATTGATGATTAGACTGAATCTGTCATACATCTCAGAGATACTCTCTTCATTTTTATTTTGGAAGTTCTCATATTGTGAGATCAATAGAGCCTTCTTATCTTTCTTTTCATCAGCACTTCCTTCCACCATCTTTGTAAGAGCATCCCAAATTTCTTTGGCTGATTCACAGTCAACAACCCTTTGAAAGATGTCATCTGAGAGGGTTGAGACAAGTATGTTCATGGCCTTTAGATCATATGTTCTTGCCTTCTTCTCATCTTCTGTCCATTCAGATCTTGGAACAAGTGTTTGTGTGACATTGCCATTTGCATCCTTTCTATAAGGCTTTGGGGGACCTGTCACAGTAATATTAAACAAGTTATCATCAATAGAATTCATATAAATTCTAATTCTTGTTTTCCAAACTGCAAATTTTTCAAGATTGCACATTGGTGGTCTGGTGGAAGCATAATCTTTGATTTGTGCCATGTGAAAAATAATTGTTAGAAAAATATATATATATATGAAAGGTAGGACCTTTTTGATCAAGGAGTTATCCTTTTTAGATCAACCTCGCTTTGATACCAATTGAAAGTGCACAGTTAACCTCACTAGAATTCTCTAGAGGGGGGTGAATAGAGATTAAAAATATTTTGTGCAAAGTTAATATATATATGTGTATGATCACAGATTAGAGCTTCCCACACACACCAACAAGAATTAAACAAATAAAGAAAGTAAATGCAAGAAAAGAAATCACAGCACAACACAAAGAGATATAGTGGTTCCCCAAACTTTGGGTAGTCCACTATTCTACCCCCTTGGTAGGAAATTCACTATCTTGTACTGAGTCTTTTGATAAGGAGACTCTTAGAACCACCCTGAGTCTTTTAATAAGGAGACTCTTAGAACCAGTACACTGAATTTTTTGAAGAGAGATTCTAAAAACTCTTTTACAATGTTTAAGTAAGAATAAGAAAGAAGAAAGAAATAAGAACAAGATGAATCTTCTTCCTAGCAAGAAGATTGGAAGCACAAGAAGTGAATTAAATCTTTCTTCTATAGAGAGAAGAAGATTTGTAGCTTTTCCCTCTTATGTGAGAGCTATCAGAATTTGCAGCAGAGTGACTTCAGAAGTAGGAGAAGAAGAATGCTTGAATATTGCTGCATGGCTATTTCTCAATTTTCTTTTTATCACTTGGGAGCTTTTCCTCTTTTTCAATGAGTAAAAATGGTGGATCCCTCCTTGTCTTTCTCTGCCGACCTCCTTAGTTATTTATAGCTCTGTTCATTAAAATAACACTATAGGAGAGTAATCAATTAGCAGGTAGAGTATTAGAAAGAAAGAGAAATTTCAGTAACAGTTATATCCATAGAAGGAAAGTATTCAATCTGATTTCAAATAATGTCCATAAAGGATTTAATCAATTTAGCCAAGAATCTATTAGAGGGTAAGAATGATTCAGAACGGCTATAAAGAATAAATTGATTCCATATAAATCAGATCTATAAAAGAAGGAAAGAGATCTGGCGATTTTTGAATTAATCAGACATATAAATCGACGTGCGTCGATTACCATTCGACGTAGGCATCGAATTCATCCTGGCAGAGCGTTGAGAAGAGAATATGGAAGGTGCGTCGACTAGGGTGCGTCGACTTCTCAAGATACGTCGACTAGAAGTTAGAGCTACGTCGACATAGGATACGTCGAATTCTGCTTGGAGCTACTTTGACTCATTCTGAAAGGAACGTCGATATAACTTCGACGTTGCGTCGAATACTATTCGACGCATATTGACTTAACCTTGATTTTCCTTTCTTAGAATTCATATTTAACTCTTTTGCAGGGGTTAAGAGAAATCATTTTCCCAACACTTTTGAAACCTTCCACCGAGTGAGCCTTCGGCCCTGCCAGCTAGGTGAGAGCCTGGACAGTGGGTCTGCTCAGGGCCAACCTTTGGAACTTTTGGAACCTGCCACCGAGTGAGCCTTCGGCCCTGCCATCTAGGTGAGGTCCTAGACAGCGGGTCTGCTTGGGGCCAACCTTTGGAACTTTTGAAACCTCCCACCTCCTTGCAATTCATTCCTACCACACACATATATAAAAATCAAATAGTAAAGCAAAGTATTCTTATTACATGGACTTAAGGATAGAAACGTTTTAAGTCATCACCACTCCACGTGTGATTGAGGGACTCGCCCTCCACATTTTGGGGGCGGTATCCTCCCGATTTCAATGCTTCTTCTATGACATAGGGGCCTTCCCAATTTGGATGGAGCTTACCTACTGCGGCTGACCTTCCGGCCGCATCGACCTTTTTGAACACGAGGTCACCCTTCTCAAATTGTTTGATCCCGACATGCTTGTCGAAGTATTTGGCCATCTGCCTTTTTACTTCTTCTTGTCGAATGGCGGCTAGATCTCGGACTTCCTCGATCAGATCCAAGGAGAGTCACAGCTCCTCCTCATTTCCTGTCCTCCATTCTTCATCACCGTCTGAGACGGCCCTTACCCGGGGCGTCTTGACTTCAAATTCCATAGGAATGACAGCCTCGCAACCATGAGAGAGATTGAAAGGGGTCTCACCAGTGGCGGTGTTGGGGGTAGTCCTTAGAGCCCATATGACTGAGGGGAGTTGCTCCACCCAATTCCCCATCAAGTTCTCTAACTTTTTCTTGAGTAGATTCACTATGACCTTATTCGCCGCCTCCACCTGTCCAGTGCTCCTGGGGTGATGGACATATGCAAACCTGAGGTCTATCCCTAGCTGGCTGCAGAAACTGATAAACTCCTCGCTGGCAAACTGCAGACCGTTATCTGTGACTATGGCTTGAGGGAGCCCATGTCGACAGATAATCTCTCCCCATATGAAGTTGCGGACTCCCTGGGAGGTGACTTTTGCCAAAGCATTGACCTCCAACCATTTCGAAAAGTAATCGATCATAACCAAGAGAAATCTTCTTTGCCCACTGGCCTGGGGGAAAGGTCCCACCAGATCCATTCCCCATATGGCGAAGGTCTAGTGCGCGGTGATGCTCCTTAGCCTCTGAGCTGGCAAAAGTTGAAGTGGAGTGAATAACTGGCACTTTCTACATTGTTTGGTGAACGCCACCACATCCCTGCTCAGAGTCGGCCAGAAGTATCCTTGCCTCATTATCCTTGCTTCCAACGTCCTGCTCCCCGAGTAACTTCCACACTCGCCGGAATGAACCTCCTCTAAGACCCTCGTGGCTTCTTCCTCCGAGACACATCTTGCCAAGAGCCCGGAGAGGGTCTTCCGATACAAGTCCCCTTCATGAACCACGAAGTAGGCAGACTTATATTGAAAATGTCTTTGATCTGGGACCTCTTCTGGAAACTCTCCCGTTGCCAGAAAGGTCATGAAAGGATCCTTCCACAAGCGGCGCTGTTCTATGTCCATGAGCTCCCCTTCCTCAATCGAAGGATGAAAAAGATCTGTCAAAGTACCTCCGACCCGAGGGCCGGACTTGGCCAGCCGATCTGCCTGGATGCTTTCTTCCCTTGGTATGTGCCTGACGGAGAAGGTCTTGAATGTTCCGATGTGACCCCTTACTTTGGCCAAATTTCTCATGAGTGTGGGCTCCCTCGCCTCGAACTCACCCTTGATCTGCGAGGCTATCACCATCGAGTCCGTGAGAACTTCCACGTCGTGAACCCCCAACTCCTGAGCCAGACGTAGGCCGGCGATTACTGCCTCATATTCCGCCTGGTTGTTGGTGATGGGAAAGTGTATTACTAGCATTTGTTTGATTTTCATCCCCTGGGGGCTCTCCAACACCACCCCTCCCCCTACTGAATTCCTGCCTGACGCCCCATCGACCAACAGCTTCCAAGGGATGTGACGAAGAGCTTGGTCTTTCTCCATTTCAATTATGTAGTCTGCCATGAAGTCCGCGACCGCTTGAGCCTTCATTGACAATCGGGGAACAAAGGAGATGTCGAACTCACTCAACTCCACCGACCACTTTGCGAGCCTCCCCGAGTGCTCTACCCCCTCAAAGATTTTGCGAAGGGGGTGGTCCGTCACAACTTGAATCGAGTGGGCCTGGAAATACGGCCTGAGCTTCCTGGCCGAGATGACCAGAGCGAAGGCCAGCTTCTCCACAATCGGGTATCGGAGTTCTGCCTTCTTCAAGACCCTTCTTACATAGTAGACGGGCAGCTGCTTCTTGCCCTCTTCCCAGACCAAGACGAAGCTTACGGCTTCAGCCCTGACCCATAGATACAAGGATAGGTTTTCTCCCTCCTTAGGACCTTGGAGTAGCGGAGCTTTGGTGAGCTGGCTCTTCAGGGCCTGGAAGGCCTCCTCACATTCCCCCGTCCATTCAAACTTCTGGTTACCTCGCAACACCTTGAAGAAGGGGGAGCATTTCTCTCCGGCCTAGGAGAGAAACCTACTCAACCCTACGAGCTTTCCAGTCAGACGTTTAACTTCCTTAGCATTCCGCAGTGATTTCAACTCCATTATAGCTTTGACCTTGTCCGGATTCGGCTCTACCCCCGCCTGGGTAAGGAGATTCCCTAGAAACTTCCCCTTTCTGGCTCCGAAAATGCACTTTAGGGGGTTTAGCTGCATTTTATATTTGCGCAGAGTGGCAAAGGTCTCCTCAAGATCGTTGAGGTGAGAGCTCACACTCTTACTCTTGACCATGAGGTCATCTACATAAACCTCCAGGTTTCTCCCTCTTTGCACCCGGAAGACCCGATCCATCATTCTTTGGTAAGTCGCCCCTACATTCTTTAGCCCGAATGACATCATCTTATAGCTATAAAACCCTTCCCTTGTGATGAAGGAGACGTCCTTGATGTTCGGGGGGTGTATCCTAATTTGATGATAACCTGAAAAAGCATCTAAGAAAGACATTACAGAAAAACCGATGGTTGAATCAACCAGCGCGTCGATTCGAGGCAAAGGATAAAAATCCTTGGGGTAGGCTTTGTTTAATAAAGAAAAATCAATACACATACGCCAGCGACCGTCGCCCTTCTTTACCATAATGACATTAGAGACCCAGCCTGGATACTGGATCTCTGATACGAAACCTGCCTGGAGGAGCTTCTCTACCTCCTCGTGAATCGGCTCCTCCAGCTTGTCAGCGATGGATCTCCTCTTCCGCCTGATGGGGCGGGCTCCTGGCTTAAGGTTGAGGAGGTGGCAGGCCATGTCTGCATCGATGCCCAGCATGTCCGCTGCGCTCCATGCAAAGATGTCCACATTCCTCTTGATGCATTCCAGCAACCTCTTCCTGTCCTCCGGGCCAAGACCCCCGCTGATCCGCACCTTCTCCACTCTTCCCCCTTGGGTGGTGACCTCCACCTCGACCACCTCTTCAGCCGCCTCGAGATGGGCCGACTCTTCCCACTTACTCTTCTCCTCCCTCCCCTCGGGCAGGGTCTTCTCTTCCTTCGGAGCCTCCTCCTCCATCGGCTCGACACGCTCCTCCGGAGCCACCTCCTCCTCCCCTCCTGGGATACTGCTCTCTCCTTCTCCTAACCCCTATCTCCACCTGGCCCCTCCGGCCCCTTCATCTCCCTATCCACCTTTTCTGCTTCCGCCATCCAAGAGATAGTGTTGACGACAGTCACATAGCACTGCCTTGCCACCTTTGCATCCCCCCGGATCCAGACCTGAACTCCCCCGCTGCGAAACTTCAAGCATTGATGGAAGGATGAGGGAACGCACCGGAAGGTGTTGATGAGAGGGCGTCCAAATATGGCGTTATAGCTGCTCGGAGCGTCAACAATGACGAACCGGCAGTTCCTGGGGACCCCTCCCAATGTCACCTGCATGTCGACTCCTCCCTCAACTTCTTTCCTCTCCCCCGAGAACCCGAACAGGGGTCCATCTGAGGCTTGCACTCTCATTGCTTCCACCTCTAGCACGTCAAAGGCCTTCTTGAAAATAACATTCACCGAACTCCCGTTGTCGACCAAGATTAGGGAGACGGTGAAGTTTTCAATTGCCGCCTGGATCACCAGGGCATCACAGAATGGATCTTCAAAGTCTGGCATGTCCTCTGCCGAGAGGGTGAGCTTCTCCGAAGGGGGTGGGGTTTTGGAGGTTGACGTGACGCTTCTCCTGAACATCGCCTGGAAGCTTCTCTTGTGAGTTGATGCGCAAATCTTAGCACACCCCTATAGGCGGTAGCAAGACTGCGGCACAAAATGGCAGTGTACCGATCGTTCAAGTAATATTAAATATGGGAGTGAATCCCCAAGTATCGATCTCGAAGGAACACAGTAAGGTGGAGTTTACTATTGAGGCAGGACTTGAGATTGAAGTCCTTTATGTCGGATGGGTTGCGGAAACGGGGGTTTTGGTTGGTGGAAATAAAGAGAAAACAACTACAACTACTCCTATGCAATGCCGCTATGCAAAGCTTCGCTTGGTGGGATGGAGATTAGGCAGGCCTTGAGCACACTGCGTCACAAGGGCGGATGGACGAGTAGGCTAGCGGAATGAGGCTCTCAAGCACCTCGTCGACAAGCACGCCACTAGCAATTGCTAGTGCGGCACACGAACATGACGGCGGAATGGAAGATGGATGGCGGCACACCTCATACACACATATAAACGAAAAGATACAATCACATAGACATGAAATAACATTATAAAACAAGGTCTATAGTGCTCATCATCAAATAATAAAGGATCTAACTATTACAACACAAAATACAAACATAGAGAATGTAAGGAATCGACTGAATCCGAAGTCTTATTGAGGGTTCACGGTTGGAATCGCTGGGTTGTCAATTCGCGTCCATGCTCGGTCCTCGACTGCGTCCGGGCTAGAGAAGGCTGTCACTACTGTAACACCCCAAAACTTCAAAGCAGATTTGGTATGCTGGGATCTAGCGCAGGCGGTAGCGCTACTGCCTGGCGCTAGCCATCTCGACGCTTGCTAGCGTCGAGGCGGAGGCTGTAAGCATCGACAGATGCTAGCGTCGAGACGGAAGCTAGCGCAGGCGCTAACGCTAGCGCCAGCGCTAGCCATCTCGACGGTTGCTAGCGTCGAGACGGAGGCCTTAAGCGTCGACAGACGCTAGCGTTGAGTCGGAAGCTAGCGCGGGCGCTAACGCTAGTGCCGGCGCTAGCGCGCGATACAGATCCGTGATCTGAAATCGTGGCCGTCAAATCCTTATGCTCTTAGATCCAATGGCTGGGTTTTAATCCGGGATTTCTTAAGCCTTGACCAGAGGAGACATTATCATTATTCTAAAGTCTTATCCCTCTTCAAGCTTGAGAAAGAGGAAAGCCAAGAAGGAAGAAGAAGGTGCCTTCCACCATTGACGGAGCTCCGAAGCTCCGAATCGTGAGCCGTTTGCAGATCCACGGAGAGCAGCCCGGTGCGGTCCTTTCCATCCGATTAGAATCTTGGATTCTTATGGTAAACAAGAAAACGACAAGGGTAACGATCTTCTACTTGGACTAGTGAAGTCCTCCTTTTTATGGCATGTTTGCATGGAAAATCCCCCACCGATTGGTGGAGAAAAGGGAGTTTTCCCGCGGGTTGATCATTTCGATCCCCTTTGGTCACTTGCATTAGCATCCGGAATCATAGTACGGATATAGGCATTGTGTGTAAAACCCATCCGGATAGGTTGGTCGGGATTGGTGATGGCTATAGTGATTAATTATGCCGGAGAAGACTCCGTGTTTTGTTTGCGCTATTTTCGGGTTCTGTGTATAGTAGAGTACTGCAGGGAGTCCTGGAGGTAACCTCCAGGAAATACCCAAAGTTGTGGGTGGATTCGGAGATCTGCCACTACCGCCCGGCGCTAGCGCTAGCGCCGGCGGTAGCTCCCAGTGAACTGGTTGTGGAGTTGTGAAACCTCCTTTCGTTATTCGGGCCGAGGTGAAGCTGTACCCGCGTGGCGACGATTGATTCCGACGATTTGAGCACGGGCAAAGCTGAATCGAACCCGCTCCCATACCGAATAGGTGAAGAGGTAGCTCCTCGGTGCACCGTATGATGTTGGGATTGGTCCGTAAGGCAAGTTAGTCTTGACGGTCAAAGCTCATGCGAACTCTTTGTTTAGGTGTAGCTCGGCAAGTACACCGTGAGAGTGCCTTGAGAGCACGAAATGTGTGGTCGTGCGTGCCCACGTTGGTGTTGATTGCTTGTACATGTGGTGTGTGAATGCACCTTGACAATCTATGCCTATACTGTATGCCTGCAGGGAAGGAGTACCACCACCCCGACTTTAGGGGTGGGGTCGTTATAATTTTGGTCAGCTTTAGCTGACCGGTTACCTGTTTGCCACTTTTTGGTGGATCGTTGTTGCAGGTGCAGGTGAGCCAAGCGGGAAAAAGCGTACCAGTGGCCCTTTTGCTGTGTTGGCCCTCGACGGCTAGCCTCTTTTCTGCTTTTCCTGTATTGCCGGCCTGCATGCCGATGTATGTTTTGAGTTTCTATACATTTGTTAAATGTAAGGCCTTAAGGCCGTAACTCTTTTGTTTCATTCCTGTGATAATGGACAATTTTTAAAAGAAATGTTAAATCTTTATGCTTCCGCTTATGTTTAGTATACTCTGGTGTAGTTCTTTTCTGTTTATCACCTTATAATGCCTAGCTAGTGTGGTTAGTATGGCGTGGGGTCCCGACCGGACCTACTGTTATATTATTTGTACTGGCGGGGTGTTACAATTTGGTATCGGACTTAAGGCGTCGATCCGTAGTTTAGCGAATTCGGGACGAATTCCTTTTAAGGGGTGGTGTGCACGGGATGTGCATTCACCTAAAACGACAAAAACAAATAAGAATGTCCACTTAGGAATGGAAAACCATACTTGTTTGCGGAACCTGAGCGTTCCATGATTGTTGTTTGCTATGTTTTCGGTCACTAAATTGTGTTTTGCACGATTATAGGTGACTAGGAGTGTTGCGGGGCAGTCTCGACCCCGTAACACCGCTGAAAGTAGTGCGTCGGCTAAGGTGCCAACGACTACTTCTCCTGCTAAGATGATCAGGTTAATCGCAGAAGCTGTCTTCGCGATGATCAATGCTCAACCGCAAAGGCTTGCACAACCTGCTATGCCTACTCCGGCTATTGCCCCGGTGGCAGCTGCCGTAGTGGAACCTACAGTGGAACCTGCTGTGGAACCTGCTGTGGAACCAAGGGTGGTGATCCCTGTACCAGTGGCTGTAGTGGAACCTGCGGTGGAGCCAAGGGTGGAATGTCGAGTAGAGCGAGTAGTTGTTGCGCTAGCACGTGATTAACAACTTCAGCACTTTCTAAGTTTCCATCCTCCAACGTTTTCGGGGACCGGATCCCCAACGGAGGCGGAGGACTGGCTGTCAACGATTAGAAAAACTCTAAAGGTGACAGCAACGGAAGAAGCTATGATGGTCACCTTGGCCACCTTTCTCCTTAACAGAGAAGCAGAGCTTTGGTGGACCGAGCAGGAAGCGCATAAGTTTGAAGGTAAGGATATTACCGAGATCACTTTGGCGGAGTTCTCAAAGTCGTTTCTTCAGAGATTTATTCCCTCTGCCCAACGCATTGCGTTGAAGAACCAGTTCTTGAAGTTAACTCAAGGCAATAGCTCGGTGGACGAGTACTTGCACGAGTTCACTAGATTGGGCCGCTATGCGGGGTTTTTGGTGGAAGATGAGGAAATGAAGACGAACAAGTTTTATGAAGGTCTTCGGGATGAGTTGAGGCTGCTCCTTGCAGGCCCAATGACGTTTGGCTTCCATGTGGTGGTGCAAAGCGCCAGATCTCTGGAGTTGGACATGAAGAGAGTGCAAGCACAAGGCGTGGCAAAGAAACCCGAGTTTCATGCGCCGGCCTCTCAGTCCAAGTCGAAGTTCAGGAGGAACAAAAGGAAGTTCAAATTTGCGGAGCCAACTCACTCATCTGTGTCGGGAGCTACGACTGCACGTGGTCCAATTACATGTTTCACTTGTGGAAAGGTGGGACACAAAGCAAGCGTGTGTCGCAGTGGTCCCCCGAGGCCAGAGAACCGAGCGAATGACTATGCTCGTGATGCGGGTCATGCGGAAAAGGGAAAAGCTGCGGAGTCTGTTGCTTCCCAGCACATTCAGACCCAGCCGAGAGTTTACTCGCTTGGCCAGCAAGAAGCCATACGACAAACTGATGTCGTCATAGGTATGAATTAAATGTTAGCTTTTTTATAGCTAAGTGTGATTGATACTATTGTGCGACCTTATGTTATTTTGTGTGCAATTAGGTTTCGTCCTAATTTTCAACTATCCGGCGAGAGATCTATTTGATACGGGAGCATCGCACTCTTTTCTATCAACGGGCTTCGTGGTGCGAATCGGAGTGCCGTCAACCTTAGCAAAAGATAGATTGGAGGTAGTGCTACCTAACGGGTCTCGCATGAGCGCGGATAGGAAGAGCCGTGTGAAGGTGCGGATCGGAAATCAGGATTTTGACTTGGAGGCGTCGTTATTACCGTTAGCTGAATTTGATGTGATCTTCGGCATGGACTGGCTCTCGGAGCAGCGAGCATGCATAGATTGCAATTCAAAGGAGATCACTCTGGGAAAGAACACCGAAGATGAAACCACATTTGCAGGTATGCGAGGAGCGAGCAAGACGTTGATGTCTGCTCTCCAGGTGGTTAAGGCGGTGAGAAAAGGCGCTGAGTTGTTCTTCACCTTGTTGGAGGCTTCGGAGCCAAAGCCCAGGTTATGCGATGTCCCAGTTGTAGCGGAGTACGCCGACGTGTTTCCTAACGAACTCCCTGGGGCTCCGCCTCAGCCGGAGATTGATTTCTGTATTGAGCTGGTGCCAGGTGCCAAACCTGTGGCCCGCTCACCGTACCGGATAGCGTCAAAGGAATTGGCAGAGCTGAATGTTCAATTGCAAGAGCTGCTAGAGCAAGGCTACGTACGTCCAAGTTCATCGCCTTGGAGTGCACCGGTCCTCTTTGTGAAAAAGAAGGACGGGAGCTTGCGTCTATGTATCGACTATCGAGAGCTGAATAAGTTGACCGAGAAGAACCGATACCCAATTCCAAGAATCGACGATTTATTCGACCAACTGGTTGGGTCGACGGTATACTCTAAGCTAGACTTAAGGTCCGGCTACTATCAGCTGCGTATAAGGGAATGTGACATTCCAAAGACAGCGTTCAGTACCCGCTTTGGGCACTATGAGTTCACCGTTATGCCGTTCGGTCTCTCTAATGCACCGTCGGTATTTATGGACTTAATGAATAGAATGTTCCGAGAGTATTTGGATCAATTCGTGATCGTCTTCATCGACGACATTTTGGTGTACTCTCAATCGGAGGAGGAGCATGCAGAGCATCTGCACGCAGTGTTGAGCACCCTGAGGAGGAGTCAACTTTATGCCAAGTTCTCAAAGTGCGAGTTTTGGCTATCGTCAGTAGCATTCTTGGGTCATGTTGTTAGTGGGGATGGAATTGCGGTTGATCCGTCGAAAATAGAAGCGATCCAAGCGTGGCCTGTGTTGAAAAACGTAGCGGAAGTCCGAAGTTTCTTAGGACTTGCCGGCTATTATAGGCGCTTTATGGAGAACTTCTCGAGGGTCGCACTCCCTCTCACTAAACTGACTAAGAAAGATCACAAGTTCGACTGGTCGCCCGAGTGCGCTCGAGCTTTTGAAGAACTGAAAAGCCGTCTGACCACGGCGCCCATTCTATGCTCGCCATGTGGTACGGAAGGCTATGAAATTTATAGTGACGCCTCGGGGAGTGGTTTGGGTTGCGTCCTAGTGCAGTTCGGAAAGGTAATTGCCTACGGCTCCCGACAACTAAAGGTTCATGAAAGGAACTACCCGGTCCATGATTTGGAGCTAGCGGCCGTGGTTTTCGCCCTTAAGCTTTGGAGGCATTACTTGTATGGCGTGAAGATCGATAGCTTTGGAGGCATTACTTGTATAAAGTAGAGACCGTTGATGGGTCAAATGCTGATTTCTCTTTCGAAGATGGCCTTATGTGGAAGAATAGCAGATTGTGCGTCCCAAATGTTGGTACATTACGGGCGGAGTTGATGTACGAGGCTCATTATACCAAGTACTCGATCCACCCTGGGAGCACAAAAATGTACATGGATATGAAGAAACTCTTCTGGTGGCCGGGTATGAAGAAAGACATTGCCCTCTATGTGTCCAAGTGTCATACGTGCGCGTTGGTGAAGGTGGAATGTCAACGTCCCGGTGGGTTTCTGAAGTCATTGCCGATTCCGAAATGGAAGTTCGATGATATTTTGATGGATTTCGTGCACGGGTTGCCGAGATCGCAACATGGAAACGACGCCATCTGGGTGATCGTGGACCGATTGACGAAGATATCACACTTTATTCTGAGCTGGAAGGATGATTCTTTGGACAAGCTGGCAAAGTTGTACGTCGATAACATCGTACGGTTGCACGGGATTCCCCGTAGCATCGTTAGTGATCGCGATGGGCGGTTCACATCAAATGATTGGAGGCTGATTCATCAATTATTGGGTACCAAGCTAAAGTTTAGCACGGCCTTCCACCCGCAAACGGATGGACAGACCGAAAGGACCAATAGGACTATGGAGGACATGCTGAGGATGTGCGCCCTGGACTTCGGAAAGAGATGGGAGGACCATCTCTATATGATTGAGTTTGCTTACAACAATAGCTACCAAGCAAGTATAAAGATGGCACCTTTCGAGGCTCTTTATGGTAGGAAATGTCGCACATCGTTATCTTGGGCTGAGACGGGCGACACTAAGTTGTAAAAACGCAAAGACGTGGATGAGGCTGATAAGTAATAAAATATATGTATTTTTAGTATAATTATTAGTATAGTTTTAATTAATATTGTGAATTTTCTATGTAAATTAATGAATAAATTGCTTCTTTATTATTTCTGGTTTCTAACTTAGTTTTATTTTTGTTTTTGCAATTTTTTGCAAAATTTTCACAGGACACGCCCTCGGTCACGCCCGTGACCAAGGGCATGTAATTTTAAAAGATCAAACATCAACGGGACGGCTCAATTCAGATCAAATCCCGACAAATCGCTCAAGTCACACCCGAGGTCACGCCCGTGACCAAGGGCGTGTAATTTTAAAAGCCAAATTTCCAGCTGGCAGCCGTTTTCAGGTGAAATCTCGAAGAGTTGATCAACTCACGCTCGTGACTCTACAAGTCACGCCCGTGTTCTAGCAGAGTCACGCCCGTGAGCCGCCAGCGCGTCACGTCTCGAAGCCGCGCCCATGCTGCCGACATCAGCCACCCATAGTCACGCCCGTGACTCACCAAGTCACGCCCGTGACATACCAAGTCACGCCCGTGTGCAGCCATGTTTGACGGCCAGACCTTCCAGAAGGCGGCGAATACAGCCGAGCAAATGTCACGCCCTAAGTCACGGCCGTGACATTCAAGTCACGCCCGTGACCTAGGGCGTGTAAAACTCAAATTTTCCCTATAAATAGAGGGGCTCGGCTGAAGTAATTTTGATCCAAATTTTGAGTGCTTTGTAATGTTTTTCTGAGTTCTTTGAGTGAATGCGAGTTTTCTTTATGCAATTAAGTTATGTTCGTTTGTAATTTTCGCCTTTTAGAAATAAAATGTTGTTTTTCTCATTTGGATCATCTTCCTTTTTATTAATGTTAGCGTGTGTGCGTGTATGAGTTTAGCTTTATTGCTTTCATAATTTAGTTTTACTGCCTTTATAGTTAGTTTTATTGCTTTCATAATTTAGTTTTATTGCTTTCATAATCTAGGTTTACTATTTTCATAGCTTAGATTTACAAGCTTTCATAAAATAGTTTTATCGTTTTATTTTTCGCCTTATTTTATCGCTTTCATTTTAGAGTGTGTGCGTGTATGAGATAGTATTTTTTTTTTTTTTTTGTAACTTAGTTTTATTTTCACCTTTCGAACCTTTCGATTCGAAAGATTTAAAAATCTCCACTTCCTATGAAGAACCTCCGGTCTTGGAGCTTAAGCAACTCCCCGACCATTTAAAATATGCTTTTCTAGCCGCGAACTTAAAACTTCCGGTTATAATATCTTCTACTTTAACTGATTCAGAAACATCCGAATTGGTTGAAGTTTTATCTAAACATCGCCGTGCAATTGCATGGCAAATTTCTGATATCAGGGGAATTAACCCCTCATTCTGCTCCCACAAAAGTTTTCTCGAAGAAAACCCCCGCAAAACAATTCAGCCTCAACGGCGACTTAACCCGAACATGCGGGAAGTCGTTAAGACTGAAATTATTAAACTCCTCGACGCGGGGATTATCTATCCTATTTCCGACAGTACCTGGGTAAGCCCCGTACAAGTCGTCCCTAAAAAAGGCGGTATAACGGTCGTGGAAAACATGAATAACGAATTAATCCCAACTCGTACTGTTACGGGTTGGAGGGTGTGCATCGACTACAGAAAACTAAATGATGCCACCAGAAAAGACCACTTTCCGTTACCGTTTATTGATCAAATCTTAGAGCGTCTCTCCGGTCACCCTTTTTATTGCTTCCTTGATGGTCTCTCGGGATTTTTCCAAATCCCTATTTCACCCGAGGACCAAGAAAAAACGACTTTTACTTGCCCTTTCGGCACCTTCGCATATCGAAGGATGCCGTTTGGCCTCTGTAATGCGCCAGCTACATTCCAAAGATGTATGCTGGCAATATTTGGCGAGTTAGTAGAAGACATAATGGAAGTCTTCATGGACGACTTCTCCGTCTTTGGAGACTCTTTTAAAAATTGTTTAAAAAATTTAGATAGAGTCCTCCAACGGTGCGAGGAGACGAACTTAGTCTTGAACTGGGAGAAATGCAACTTCATGGTCCGAGAGGGTTTAGTCCTCGGCCATAAAATTTCTTCCAAGGGGATGGAGGTCGATAGGGCCAAAGTCGCTATAATTGAACAACTTCCTGTTCCTTCGAACGTCAAATCAATTAGAAGTTTTCTTGGCCACGCAGGTTTTTATCGGCGGTTTATTCAAGATTTTTCAAAAATAACCAAACCGCTAACTCACCTCCTGGAAAAGGATTCCCCATTTATTTTTGACACGGCCTGCGTAGAGGCGTTTAATTTTATTAAAAAGCAACTTATCAATTCTCCAATTTTGGTGGCGCCAGATTGGTCTCTTCCGTTTGAGATTATGTGCGACGCGAGCGATATCGCGGTAGGAGCCGTCTTAGGCCAACGCGTAAATAAATATTTTCATCCAATATATTACGCTTCTCGCACACTCAATGCTGCACAGGCTAACTACACCACGATGGAAAAGGAACTTCTCACCGTCATCTTTGCTTTTGATAAATTCCGACCCTACGTAACACTTTCACACATAATCGTTTTCACTGATCACTCCGCCTTAAAATATCTTTTGGCCAAAGTTGATGCTAAGCCTCGCTTACTTCGATGGATCCTCCTTTTACAGGAATTTGACTTAGAGATCCGGGATAAGAAGGGGGCTGAAAATTTAGCAGCCGACCACCTCTCACGTTTAGAACACCCCGTCGCAGAAGCGCTCATCGAACCAGAAATAGACGATCGATTTCCTGAGGAGCGCCTTTTAATCATAAATAATACAAAAACTTCTTCTACCCCTTGGTTCGCAGATTACGCGAACTATTTAGTCGCGCGGGTCCTTCCAAAAGATTTTTCGACTCAGCAGAAGAAGAAATTCTTCTCTGACTTGAAAAACTACTTTTGGGAGGACCCCTTTCTCTTTCGAGTCTGCGCAGACCAAGTGATACGAAGATGTGTTTCAAGCGAGGAGGGTGCGCAAATATTGCGACACTGCCATGAGGGGCCGGCTGGAGGGCATTATCAAGCCAACCGGACCGCGCGGAAAGCGTTAGAGTCAGGCTTTTATTGGCCCACTCTCTTTAAGGATGCTCACACTTTTGTGAGTATGTGCGATAGCTGCCAGCGGTCGGGTAACATCTCTCGTCGTGACGAGATGCCCCAAAATTTTTATTTAGAATGCGAAATTTTCGATTTGTGGGGCGTAGACTTTGTAGGCCCCCTACCTCCTTGTTTTAATAATCGCTATAATTTAGTGGCGGTCGACTACGTATCTAGGTGGGCGGAAGCGCAAGCTCTGCCCACCAATGATGCGCGAGTCGTCATCCATTTTCTAAAAAAATTATTTTCTCGCTTCGGCACGCCCCGTGCAATAGTAAGTAATAGGGGCACGCACTTCTGCAATGCCCAGTTTTCAAAAATTTTATCTAAATACGGCGTCACGCATAAGCTCGCCACCGCCTATCACCCCCAAACGAGCGGCCAAGTAGAGGTAGTAAATCGCGAGATAAAACGCATTCTGGAAAAAACCGTCTCTTTAAATAGGAAGGATTGTTCCTCAAAACTCGACGACGCGTTGTGGGCGTATCGTACGGCATACAAGACCGCTATCGGTTGTACGCCCTATCGATTAGTCTACGGCAAAGCGTGCCATTTACCGGTAGAGTTAGAACACCGCGCTTTTTGGGCCTTAAAATTTTTAAATCTCGATTCGAACTTAGCCTCCGAGAATAGGAAATTCCAACTCAATGAACTCGATGAATGGCGTGCGAACGCTTATGAGAGTAATAAATTTTATAAGGAGCGTTCTAAGTTCTACCACGATCGAAAAATTAAATTTCCAAAAACTTTCGCGCCGGGCGATCTTGTCCTTCTTTATAATTCACGTCTTCGTCTTTTTCCGGGTAAGCTCAAATCCCGCTGGTCCGGCCCCTTTGCAGTCAAAGAGGTTTGGCCGTATGGGACCGTTCTTATCTCTCACCCTGAAAAAGGCGATTTTAAAGTCAACGGCCACCGTTTAAAACTATATCTTGCGGGCGATCCAGTGGACGGACACACGGAATCTTTAACCCTCCCCAATTTATAATCTCACCACGCCAAATACGTCAAGCTACGCGACGATAAACAAAGCGCTTGTGGGAGGCACCCCATATTTATCTAATATTTTATTATGCTTTGTTCTTTTTATATGTTTTTGCAGGGTTTCCTCCGACCCCGCCAGCTTTAATTCAGGGAAGCCTTTTTGCTTCCTCTTTCCTTTTGTATATATTGCATTGTTATTTTCCCTTCTTCATACTTACATTACAACATTGGGGACAATGTTGGGTAATAAGTATGGGGGTGTATTTACCGTTTTCATTTCAAAAAAACAAAAGCTAAAAAAAAAAAAATTAATAAACCCTACTTTACTTTATGTATTTTTTGGAGTTGAAAAAGCTAAAAAGCTAAAAAAAAAACTTTATATTATTAATACAAAAGCTTTTTTTTAGCAATACAAAAGCTAAAAAAAAAAAAAAATTAATAAACCCTACTTTACTTTATGTATTTTTTGTAGTTGAAAAAGCTAAAAAGCTAAAAAAAAAAAAAAAATTAATAAACCCTACTTTACTTTATGTATTTTTTGTAGTTGAAAAAGCTAAAAAGCTAAAAAAAAAAAGCAAAAAAAAAACTTTCCAAAAAAATTAATAAACCCTACTTTACTTTTATTCTTAAAGCATTTAGTTTCGAGAGTATATGTTTGTGGATTTTCATAATCGCTAGTTTTACTATTTGTTTGTTTATCTAAGATCGATAGATTTAAACGTTCGGGGTTAAGTTTTAAAGAATATCTTATGTTTTTAATTTAAATAGAGGCTTTGTTATCAACACTACTTCTACTAGCTAAAATAGAGACATGTGTATTATGTTGGCAAAACAACTTTAGACTGCAATTATCCCTACTTTATGTCTTCAGGAATCTAGGAATATTCAACTTACTAAGGTTGCTCTCAAAACATTTTTTATTATTATTCTAGAATTTCTCTTGAAAACCCCTTGTATACACCAATTTAGCATGGCAAAATTTCTCTTGAAAACCCCTTGTATACACCAATTTAGCTTGGCAAAAACAAAAAAAGATCTTATGTCAATGGGAATACAAAAATTCCGTAAACATAGGCACCCAATATTTGTTAAAAGAAATCCTATGTCAATGGGAATTAAAAATTCCGTAAACATAGGCATTGGGTTAATTAAAAAGGTCAATTTTCCCTCGTACATCAACGATGGGAGTCAAAGGATCCCTCGTACATCAACGATGGGAGTCAAAGGAAACTATAAAAAAGGGGTGAGAGGATAAAAATTCATCACCCCTAATTCAAGTACTCTTCTATTTGCCAAGGCTTTTCCCCCCTTTTCCCTTAACCAAATTATTGTTTCTAGTTTTAATTCAAAAAAATTATTTGAGAGCATAATTAGTAACTTATATTTTTCCTTCGTGTTTCTTTAAACAAAGGTTATTATAATTTCGATCTAATCTCGTTTACTAATGATTGCAATTTTGTTTGCTATTTGGTTAATTAAGAAGTCTTTTGGCCAGGACATTTCTTTCTACTTAAATCATTTGCATAATTTAGGACTTAACTCTTATTACTCCGAATTTTTATTTTTCAGTCTCTTATGATTAAAATAAAACGATAGCCAAAAATTAGAACTTATGTTAATCCCGTATAGATCTCTCTTACTTTTGCTCTGGAATAGCAAAAGCTTAAGTATGGGGGTATTTGATAAGTAATAAAATATATGTATTTTTAGTATAATTATTAGTATAGTTTTAATTAATATTGTGAATTTTCTATGTAAATTAATGAATAAATTGCTTCTTTATTATTTCTGGTTTCTAACTTAGTTTTATTTTTGTTTTTGCAATTTTTTGCAAAATTTTCACAGGACACGCCCTCGGTCACGCCCGTGACCAAGGGCATGTAATTTTAAAAGATCAAACATCAACGGGACGGCTCAATTCAGATCAAATCCCGACAAATCGCTCAAGTCACGCCCGAGGTCACGCCCGTGACCAAGGGCGTGTAATTTTAAAAGCCAAATTTCCAGCTGACAGCCGTTTTCAGGTGAAATCTCGAAGAGTTGACCAAGTCACGCCCGTGACTCTACAAGTCACGCCCGTGTTCTAGCAGAGTCACGCCCGTGATCCGCCAGCGCGTCACGTCTCGAAGCCGCGCCCATGCTGCCGACATCAGCCACCCATAGTCACGCCCGTGACTCACCAAGTCACGCCCGTGACATACCAAGTCACGCCCGTGTGCAGCCATGTTTGACGGCCAGACCTTCCAGAAGGCGGCGAATACAGCCGAGCAAATGTCACGCCCTAAGTCACGGCCGTGACATTCAAGTCACGCCCGTGACCTAGGGCGTGTAAAACTCAAATTTTCCCTATAAATAGAGGGGCTCGGCTGAAGTAATTTTGATCCAAATTTTGAGTGCTTTGTAATGTTTTTCTGAGTTCTTTGAGTGAATGCGAGTTTTCTTTATGCAATTAAGTTATGTTCGTTTGTAATTTTCGCCTTTTAGAAATAAAATGTTGTTTTTCTCATTTGGATCATCTTCCTTTTTATTAATGTTAGCGTGTGTGCGTGTATGAGTTTAGCTTTATTGCTTTCATAATTTAGTTTTACTGCCTTTATAGTTAGTTTTATTGCTTTCATAATTTAGTTTTATTGCTTTCATAATCTAGGTTTACTGTTTTCATAGCTTAGATTTACAAGCTTTCATAAAATAGTTTTATCGTTTTATTTTTCGCCTTATTTTATCGCTTTCATTTTAGAGTGTGTGCGTGTATGAGATAGTATTTTCCTTTTTTTTTGTAACTTAGTTTTATTTCAATCTTTATATAACTGCTATATACCACCCCCTTCTTGAATAAGAGGCTAATTTACTTTAGCACTTATTTAAAGTCGGTTGGGACGGATATTATTTCTGCACCTTTATAAGTCTTTTCATTTCTATACCACCCCCTTCTTGAATAAGAGGCTAAGAACTTTTTAGCGCTTGTTTAAGGTGGTTGGGACGGATATTATTACTGTTTTATATAAGTCTTTTTATTTCCTTTTTATCCGCTTATATCCGCTTTAATTATTAAACATGTATTTTTCAACCGATAATGCCGTCCCCATTCCGATGAGTGGCTAATTTCCTTTAGCACACGACGTCGAAGAGCATTGGGACACAAAAATAGTTTTTCTATAAAATTAAAACATCTCTTTCTAAAATAATTAACGCTTAAGGTTTACCCGAGAATCACGTTGAGTGGAGCCACATAATCGATGTGTGGTTTTCATTTCCGCTTTCGTACCTAGTTAGCCGAGAGGCTCGTGTGTACGGATTGATCACTCACGGGTAAAGAGAAGTGCGCTCTACCCTCGAGAGAGGACGAGGTAATTCTCCCGAATTGGAAATAAAAACCCAATAGCGGAGTTCACAACATAAAGCGAGTATTAAGAACATTCGATTGTAGAACGAGAGTTCGGTCGAATATTCATAATCTCAGGTGGGCGTACCCTCGAGAGAGGAGCGTTCATAATTATGGAACCTCCACGGCCAAGTCATCTTAATATTTTGAAAAGTCATCACTTTTAATTCTAAGAAAAATCTATTTTCGTCTCAAGGTAATTCGACGTCGCGCGCTATATTTCTCATCGCTTAGAACTCTAGTTAATCGCTTATTATCATCTTCCGCATTTTATCATTTAGAACTCTAGTTAAATCAACTAAAAATATTATTCCGATAAGATAATAGTTCGTTCCTCGAAGTAGTATAATCAACACGACCCGCGAAAATATACGATCCCGATATTTTCTAAAAATATCCTGTATTACTTGCGATAAGGTATACTTGCCTTTATCAAATGATTAATTTGGACTAAAAATTCAAACACAGCTTTCCAAACTCATTCAGTGCAAAACTCTCCTTTTCTACTTTTTAATTCCATAGAATTCGGCGTTGTAGCCGAGGCGTGATTGTCAATATTCCGAAAGAAGAAAAAGACCGTTACTTCTATCCTTCGATAGGATAACGGTTAATTTCTCAAAGTAGGAGTACTTGCGAGACTCTTCGAAAACATCCGCCAATTCTAAACTCTTAATATAAAGGTTATCTTTTATTTATAAAATAAAAAAAGAAGTAGTCCAAACGAAATCATCAGAGGCAAATACATCAATTCGGGCTATTCGGGAGCGGTTGCTCATTGCCCAGGATAGGCAAGCAAAATACTACAATGCAAATCACCGGAATGTCGAGTTCGCAGTTGGCGACTGGGTTTATCTCAAGATCAAACCGTTCAAAGGAGTATCGAGGATCCGACGCTTGAAAAAGCTAAGTCCGAGGTACTTAGGACCGTTCGAGATCTTGGAGCGAATTGGTGAAGCTGCCTACCGGCTTGCTCTATCTTCGTAGCTAAGCGGGCTTCATGACATATTTCACATTTCTGTTTTGCGGAAGGCTGTGAAAGAGCCTACTCATGTTGTTGCGGTCAGCGAAGTGTCGGTAGATGGTGGGCTAGCGACGAAAGTCAAACCCATTCGCATTGAAGACACTGCAGTGAAGCAGTTGCGGAACAAGTCCATTCGAATGGTGAAGGTCCGTTTGAACAACTGCGGAAAAGAGGAACTCTCTTGGGAAAGAGAGCAAAACATGCTTGCGGAGTACCCCGAGCTTATCCTTTCAGGTATAATCTTTTTGTACCTTTCTGTTTTCGGAATTTCAGGCCGAAATTCTGTTAAGGGGGGTGGAGTTGTAACACCCCAAAACTTTGAAGCAGATTTGGGATGCTGGGAGCTAGCACAGGCGGTAGCGCTACCGCCTGGCGCTAGCCATCTCGACGCTTGCTAGCGTCGAGGCGAAGGCTGTAAGCGCGACAGATGCTAGCGTCGAGACGGAAGCTAGCGCAGGCGCTAACGCTAGCGCCGACGCTAGCCATCTCGACGATTGCTAGCGTCGAGATGGAGGCCTTAAGCGTCGACAGACGCTAGCGTTGAGTCGGAAGCTAGCACGGGCGTTAACGCTAGCGCCGGCGCTAGCGCGCGATACAGATCCTTGATCTGAAATCGTGGCCGTCAAATCCTTATGCTCTTAGATCCGATGGCTGGGTTTTAATCCGAGATTTCTTAAGCCTTGACCAGAGGAGACATTCTCATTATTCTAATGTCTTATCCCTCTTCAAGCTTGAGAAAGAGGAAAGCCAAGAAGGAAGAAGAAGGTGCCTTCCACCATTGACGGAGCTCCGAAGCTTCAAATCGCGAGCCGTTTGCAGATCCACGGAGAGCATCCCGGTGTGGTCCTTTCCATCCGATTAGAATCTTGGATTCTCATGGTGAACAAGAAAATGACAAGGGTAACGATCTTCTACTTGGACTAGTGAAGTCCTCCTTTTTATGGCATGTTTGCATGGAAAATCCCCCACCGATTGGTGGAGAAAAGGGAGTTTTCCCGCGGGTTGATCGTTTCGATCCCCTTTGGTCACTTGCATTAGCATCCAGAATCGTAGTACGGATATAGGCATTGTGTGTGAAACCCATCAGGACAGGTTGGTCGGGATTGGTGATGGCTATAGTGATTAATTATGCCGGAGAAGACTCCGTGTTTTGTTTGCGCTATTTTCGGGTTCTGTGTACAGTAGAGTACTGCAGGAAGTCCTGGAGGTAACCTCCAGGAAATACTCGAAGTTGTGGGTGGATTCGGAGATCTGCCACTACCGCCCGGCGCTAGCGCTAGCGCCAGCGGTAGCTCCCAGTGAACTGGTTGTGGAGTTGTGAAACCTCCTTTTGTTATTCGGGCCGAGGTGAAGCTGTACCCGCGTCGCGATGATTGATTCCGACGATTTGAGCACGGGCAAAGCTGAACCGAACCCGCTCCCATACCGAATCGGTGAATAGGTAGCTCCTCGGTGCACCGTATGATGTTGGGATTGGTCCGTAAGGCAAGTTAGTCTTGACGGTCAAAGCTCATGCGAACTCTTTGTTTAAGGAGTTGTTAGCTGTAGCTCGGCGAGTAAACCGTGAGAGTGCCTTGAGAGCACAAAATGTGTGGCCGTGCGTGCCCACGTTGGTGTTGATTGCTTGTACATGTGGTGTGTGAATGCACCTTGACAATCTATGCCTATACTGTATGCCTGCAGGGAAGGAGTACCACCACCCCGGCTTTAGGGGTGGGGTCATTATAATTTTGGTCAGCTTTAGCTGACCGGTTACCTTATTTCCACTTTTTGGTGGATCGTTGTTGCAGGTGCAGGTGAGCCAAGCGGGAAATAGCGTACCAGTGGCCCTTTTGCTGTGTTGGCCCTCGACGGCCAGCCTCTTTTCTGCTTTTCCTGTATTGCCGGCCTGCGTGCCGATGTATGTTTTGAGTTTCTATACATTTGTTAAATGTAAGGCCTTAAGGCCGTAACTCTTTTGTTTCATTCCTGGGATAGTGGACAATTTTTAAAAGAAATGTTAAATCTTTATGCTTCCGCTTATATTTAGTATACTCTGGTGTAGTTCTTTTCTGTTTATCACCTTATAATGCCTAGCTAGTGTGGTTAGTATGGCGTGGGGTCCCGGCCGGACCTACTGTTATATTATTTGTACTGGCGGGGTGTTACAACTACCCTCCAATGGCACGTCTTCTTCGTGTCACGATTCAGCACACAACCTAGCTTTCTTCTCTTTGAATGATGGCGGATGAAGAGTTGGATCCTTCTCCTTGAAGCTTAAGGATGATGGAGGAGGCCTACGACCTAGCCCTGATGGAGTGGTGGAAGGGGTACGGAGCACGAGCTCTTTTTGCGGCGGAAAAAACGGAACAAGTACGATCCTCCTCGACTAGGGCAGAGAACTGCGCTTTTATAGAAATGAGTTAGAAAAAATGGTCACGCACGGTCGAACGCACGACCGTGCATAGACCGTGCGAAACTTATTATGAAGACAGCGCAGGAAGACAACCTGGACCGCCCGTGCGATTTACTCACGCACGGGCAAATCCGCCCGTGCGTCAAATCGCACGGGTAAATTTGGAAAGGGGAAAAACAAGGCCAAACAGGGAGAGCGTGCGATTCCTTCACGCATGGGCGCTTCCCGTGCGTAGAGACGCACGAATAACGACGGAACATAAGTTTCCTCCTCAGCAAGGGGCGCACGACCGAAACCAACCGTGCGCCAACATAACGCACGATCGTGCGATATGTACAGACATGAACTTAGGCTGAAACTGATGAAATGTCCACCTGCCTTAGCCACAACAAAGCTGGGAATACCCTTCCAGCACAGGTAATAAAGCATAAAAAGATAGAGGAGCACGCTATGCTTACCCTCGACACTAAAACGTGCAAACGCACACCACAACGGGCCTATAAGTGCACTAAGCAAGGAATAACAAATATGAACAAAACATGCCTAAGGTGTAGTGCAAATACAAGAAATACGGCCCAGATGAGCCGACAAATGTATATATAAATGGGACTCATCACACCCCCAGACTTAACTGTTTGCGCGTCCCGAGCAAACAAATCTGGTGGAGTATTAAAAAGGTAGTTAGCATAAGGAATTGCAAAGAAAGAGTAAGATGCGAAGTACCATACCCATGCAAAATAAAAATTCTGTAAAAGAAGATTCTAACCATACTAACTAATTTACAATAGTATAAATGCGTAAATGGTGATTTATTTGTACTCAGATGGTGAATCGTGAAGAATTTATGCGGTCGTGCCCGGTGTGAAAGTAAACAAGCCACTCAGGAGGGTGTTGCGAAAGACCAGAATTAGGGAATAACTCCGATGAAATCCCTCAACGACGAGAACCATAAGCTCTCTCGGTTACACTCTCTCCACGGCGCTAGCAAACTCATAATTTAAATCAATAGGACTTTCAGGTTATAATGGGGCTTAGGTTACGGTATGATATTCAATGATAAACGAGACGGCTACGCAACCCAATTGAGTTAAAAGATAACGCTGACCCAAAACAACACCAAGAACGATGCTAGTGTGACACACCCCCAGACTTAGCTTGAAAACTGGGTGTGCACACAGCCTACTCCAGCAAATACCAACTGAATTTTCTAATACGCTTAAGCGGAATTTCTATTCAATCTAAAATTTTTTTTTTATAGATTTTTCTTTTAACTTCATTATTTTCTTTTTCTTTTTCTTTTTCTTTTTCTTTTTTTTTTTCTTTAATCCCCCCGGTTGGTTTACAAAAAGGAGTTCAGCAACTAATATAAATTTTTCTTTCACATCACAAAGGTTCCAAACATCACACCAAATCAAGAAATATGATTTCAGATAACTCGCTACTTGGTTGCGAAAATAGGATAAGCTTCAGGCTTTGGTGATTGAAAGAGGAGCCGAAACAAAGGAGGGGTAGGCGCAAACTTGGCTTGCAAAGGTAAACACATAGGTCCTGGAAAACAAGGCTCAAACTAGCCAAAAAAAAATGGCCTACATCACGTTTAACAATATGAGTTGCTCTCGCCCATGTTTCAAGTGTCGCTTGGGGCAAGTTCTTAGCCCACGAGAAAGGTAAACCTTCCTTCTGACTCGAGCAACACACAACTAACGCTTGCCTACACACAACACCGTGCTACCACCAATTTAATTCACATTCACCAATTGAGTATAATAAATCTAAAACTACGTAAAAACACTAATCGTAAATTAACTGCATAGAAATAATCTAATTTTACTCAAATTTCTACTGGAGCATACGGATGCGACTAGAGCACTACTGGAGTCAACATCACACTCCGACTTGCAATACCTAAGATAACATCGTATTTCACATTCCAACCAAAATAAGCATGAACAGAAATACACATACAAGTGAGTGCGCTCTCAAGTGGGTGCTTTGTGTGCAGACAAAATGAACAAAAATAAGTGAATTCAGACTTCTAGCATGCTAAATAAATGTGCATGTGAGTGGGTACACAAAAATATCTACCCCAGACTTAAACTATGCATTAAGATATTCTAAAACAAAGATAGGCGAAGAGGGTACCCAATGCTTAGCAAGTAAGCATGACGGAAGCCAGGAGAGAAGCTCTACGAAGAATCACAACCACTGCCTTCACAAATAGAAAATACCTGCAAGTGGTTGTCTCCGCAAAAGCAAACCAAAATAACACCTAACTAACTCGTTAGAGTAGGCGATAAAATAAAAGACAAGAAAAAGTAAGATAACTACTGGGGTTATTGTCATCCCAGCACGACTTATTCAGGAAGGTGGGGGGTCTTAGCTAATGGGAGTATGGAAAGAGAAGTGGACAGGCAGCTATTCTAATTCCCGTGTCGGTAGCGGGTACCGATACGGTGATAGAGCCACTACTCCTCTACCTAAATAAAAATACCTGCTAGACACAGGTAGAGGAGAGAGAAAGAAAGAGGTGGAGGGAGAGTCCTCCACTCTACTTTCATCAAAATAAATTTCCTTCCTTAGCAAGGTGTCGTCTTCGGGGAGGCAGCAGGAGGGGAATACAATACATGGCATATCTTCTGTGGAGGGGGTATTAACCTCCTCACACAAGAAGCTGTGCGCATCATTGAATGGTGCAATTTGCACCACCTCCTGCATAACCTGTGAAGGCTCAACCTGCATAGGCTCAGAAAGGGAAGGGGGATCAAGAAATAAAAGAGACGAATAACATAAAGAATCAAAAATAGGGAGAGTGGTCCCGGTCTCACTCCCATTAGGATGAGAAAGTAAAATGATGTCGGCATTGTTGACAATGCCGCAAGGTTCGGTGGGATCAATGGTGGCCTTCTCCAGGATTTGCACTTCCTCCACTGGTGTTGAGGAAAAATTCTCTTCACCTAGAAGGTTGTACTCCTCCATTGGAATAGGCACAACGCAAAGATCGCCAGCCTCCTCTTGCGACTCATCTACAACAATGTTATCAGAGATAAATGTAATAGAATGCACAATAGGGGGAGGGATAGGGCTTGAAAAAGAATCAAGCACGGATTCCTCACAAAGAATCGAATCTATGCATGGTGATATATGTACAGGGGAGATGGGCTCAGTCGTGTCAGAGCCTGGATCAACCACACATCTGGTGATTGTGTCCATGCCATACCCTTCAAAGCATGAAGGTGATACAGGCACATAACCAGATGTTGAAGGTGTGCTGCCAGAAGTAGGAGTCGGGACGATCCGGATATCCGGCTCATCATCCTCGTCCAATTGGCGAAGGAATGCAGCACAATCGTTCAAGGCATGATCCATGCTCTGACAAAACAAGCACTGCCTTGCGGGCTTCTTTGGCACAGCAGGAGATGAAGCCGAAAAGAAGTGTGACGGTAAAGGCTCAGCAGAATAGCCATAGGACTTACGCGCACCATATGGAGTACCAGACGAAGTCGGTGCTCCATATGCTGGGCCTTGAGTACTAGGGCTATTATCTCCCTTTGGACATCTATCACTAGCATGCGATATATCTCCACAAAAGCGACAACGAATATTCAAAGAAGCCCACATAATGTGAAGATAACAAGATTCAAATGGAAAACACTATGTGCAAAATAATACACCCTACAAAAATTTACTAAATAACCTAATAAAAACAGGAAAACAGAATAAGAAGAAATAAAACAAAAGAATGCAATACACAAATGGAAGGGCTTTAATCTCAGATTCTCCCTCTCTAGAAAACTCACACGACCGTATTCCCCGGTAACGGCGCCAAAAACTTGATGCGCAAATCATAGCACACCGCTATAGGCGGTAGCAAGACTGCGACACGAAATGGCAGTGTACCGATCGTTCAAGTAATATAAAATGTGGGAGTGAATCCCCAAGTATCGATCTCGAAGGAACACAGTAAGGTGGAGTTTACTAATGAGGCGGGACTTGAGATTGAAGTCCTTTATGTCGGATGGGTTGCGGAAACGGGGGTTTTGGTTGGTGGAAATAAAGAGAAAACAACTACAACTACTCCTATGCAGTGCCGCTATGCAAAGCTTCGCTTGGTGGGAAGGAGACTAGGCAGGCCTTGAGCGCACTGCATCGCAAGGGCGGATAGACGAGTAGGCTAGCGGAATGAGGGTCGCAAGCACCTCGTCGACAAGCACGCCACTAGCAATTGCTAGTGCGGCACACGAACGTGACGACAGAATGGAAGATGGATGGCGGCGCACCTCATACACACATATAAATGAAAAGATACAATCACATAGACATGAAATAACTTTATAAAACAAGGTCTATAGTGCTCATCATCAAATAATAAAGGATCTAACTATTACAACACAAAATACAAAGAAAGGGAAAGTAAGGAATCGACCGAATACGAAGTCTTGTTGAGGGTTCACGGTTGGAATCGCTGGGTTGTCAATCCGCGTCCAAGCTCGGTCCTCGACTGCGTGCGGGGTAGAGAATGCTGTCACTACCCTCCAATGGCCCGTCTTCTTCGTGTCATGATTCAGCACACAACCTAGCTTTCTTCTCTTTGAATGATGGCGGATGAAGAGCTGGATCCTTCTCCTTGAAGCTTAAGGATGATGGAGGAGGCCTAGGGCCAAGACCTGATGGAGTGGTGGAAGGGGTACGGAGCTGGATCTCCTTTTGCAGCGGAAAAAACAGAACAAGTACGATCCTCCTCGACTAGGGCAGAGAACTGCGCTTTTATAGAAAAGAGTTAGAAAAAATGGTCACGCACGGTCGAACGCACGACCGTGCGTAGACCGTGCGAAACTTATTAGAAGACAGCACTGGAAGACGACCTGGACCGCCCATGCGATTTACTCATGCTCGGGCAAATACGCACGTGCATCAAAACGCACGGGTAAATTTGGAACGGGGAAAAACAAGGCAAAACAGGGAGAGCGTGCGATACCTTCACGCACGGGCGCTGCCCGTGCGCAGAGACGCACGAATAATGACAGAACATTAGTTTCCTCCTCAGCACGGGGAGCACGACCGAAACCGACCGTGCGCCAACATAACGCATGATCGTGCGATATGTACAGACATGAACTTAGGCTGAAACTGATGAAATGTCCACCTGCATTAGCCACAACAAAGCTGGGAATACCATTCCAGCACAGGAAATAAAGCATAAAAAGAAAGAGGAGCACGCTATGCTTACCCTCGACACTAAAACGTGCAAACGCACACCACAACGGGCCTATAAGTGCACTAAGCAAGGAATAACAAATATGAACAAAACATGCCTAAGGTGTAGTGCAAATACTAGAAATACGGCCCAGATGAGCCCACAAATGTATATATAAGTGGGACTCATCACACCCCCAGACTTACCTGTTTGAGCGTCCCGAGCAAACAAATCCGGTGGAGTATGAAAAAGGTAGTTAGCATAAGGAATTGCAAAGAAAGTGTAAGATGCGAAGTACCATACCCATGCAAAATAAAAATTCTGTAAAAAAAGATTCTAACCATACTAACTAATTTACAATAGTATAAATGCGTAAATGGAGATTTATTTGTACTCAGATGGTGAATCGTGAAGAATTTATGCGGTTGTGCCCGGTGTGAAAGTAAACAAGCCACTCAGGAGGGTGTTGCGAAAGACCAGAATTAGGGAATAACTCCACTGAAATCCATCAACGACGAGAACCATAAGCTCGCCCGGTTACACTCTCTCCATGGCACTAGCAAACACATAAGTTAAATCAATAGAACTTTCAGGTTATAATGGGGCTTAGGTTACAGTATGATATTCAATGACAAACGAGACGGCTGTACAACCCAATTGAGTCAAAAGATAACGCTGACCCAAAACAGCACCAAGAACGATGCTAGTGTGACACACCCCCAGACTTAGCTTGAAAACTGGGTGTGCACACAGCCTACTCCAGCAAATACCAACTGAATTTTCTAATACGCTTAAGGGGAATTTCTATTCAATCTAAATTTTTTTTTATATAGATTTTTTATAGATTTTTCTTTTAACTTCATTATTTTCTTTTTCTTTTTTTTTTCTTTTTTTTTTTCTTTAATCCCCCCGGTTGGTTTACAAAAAGGAGTTCAGCAACTAATATAAATTTTTCTTTCACATCACAAAGGTTCCAAACATCACACCAAATCAAGAAATATGATTTCAGATAACTCGCTACTTGGTTGCGAAAATAGGATAAGCTTCAGGCTTTGGTGATTGAAAGAGGAGCTGAAACAAATGAGGGGTAGGCACGAACTTGGCTTGCAAAGGTAAACGCATATGTCATGGTAAACAAGGCTCAAACTAGACAAAAAAATGGCCTACATCACGTTTAATAATATGAGTTGCTCTCGCCCATGTTTCAAGAGTCTCTTAGGGCAAGTTCTTAGCCCACGAGAAAGGTAAACCTTCCTTTTGACTCGAGCAACACACAACTAGCGCTTGCCTATACATAACACCGTGCTACCGCCAATTTCATTCACATTCACCAATTGAGTATAATAAATCTAAAACTACGCAAAAACACTAATCGTAAATTAACTGCATAGAAATAATCTAATTTTACTCAAATTTCTACTGGAGCATACGGATGCGACTAGAGCACTACTGGAGTCAACATCACACTCTGACTTGCAATACCTAAGCTAACATCCTATTTCACATTCCAACCCAAATAAGCATGAACGGAAATACACATACAAGTGAGTGCGCTCTCAAGTGGTTGCTTTGTGTGCAGACAAAATGAACAAAAATAATTGAATTCAGACTTCTAGCATGCTAAATAAATGTGCGCGTGAGTGGGTACACAAAAATATCTCCTCCAGACTTAAACTATGCATTAAGATATTCTAAAACAAATTTAGGGGAAGAGGGTACCCAATGATTAGCAAGTAAGCATGCCGGAAGCCAGGAGAGAAGCTCTACGAAGAATCACTACCACCGCCTTCACAAATAGAAAATACCTGCAAGTGGTTGTCTCCGCAAAAGCAAACCAAAATAACACCTAACTAACTCGTTAGAGTAGGCGATAAAATAAAAGACAAGAAAAAGTAAGATAACTACTGGGGTTATTGCCATCCCAGCACGACTTATTCAGGAAGGTGGGGGTCTTAGCTAATGGGAGTATGGAAAGAGAAGTGGACAGGCAGCTGTTCTAATACTCGTGTCGGTAGCGGGTACCGATACGGTGATAGAGCCACTACTCCTCTACCTAAATAAAAATACCTGCTAGACACAGGTAGATGAGAGAGAAAGAAAGAGGTGGAGGGAGAGTCCTCCACTATACTTTCATCAAAATAAATTTCCTTGCTTAGCAAGGTGTCGTCTTCGGGGAGGCAGCAGGAGGGGAATACAATACATGGCATGTCTTCTGTGGAGGGGGTATTAACCTCCTCACACAAGAAGCTGTGCGCATCATTGAATGGTGCAATTTGCACCACCTCCTGCATAACCTGTGAAGCCTCAACTTGCATAGGCTCAGAAAGGGAAGGGGGATCAATAAATAAAAGAGGCAAATAACATAAAGAATCAAAAATAGGGAGAGTGGTCCCGGTCTCACTCCCATTAGGATGGGAAAGTATAATGATGTCGACATTGTTGACAATGTCGCATGGTTCGGTGGGATCAATGGTGGCCTTCTCCAGGATTTGCACTTCCTCCACCGGTGTTGAGGAAAAATCCTCTTCACCTAGAAGGTTGTACTTGAAAGTGGAGATTTAGTTCTTATTCTTCTTATTAAAAGATCTTGTTTAAGTTTTACTTCCAAAATAATGATATATAAATATATAAGAGTGCTGATTGCTGTAGGAGTAATATACACAAACAGTTGAAGTGCATAAATAATAAACAACAAAAGAAATAAAGCAGACAAACAAGAAGCACAATCTAGATGACACAAGATATAGTAGTTCCCCTCAACTGGGTACGTCTACTCTTCTACCATCCTTGGTAGGAATCCACTAGGAATTTTTGATAAGGTGCCCTCACACCAAGGTGATTTTGATAAGGTGTCCACACACCAGGTGAGCTGTTGATAAGGTGCTCTAACCAAGATGCAGGTTTTTGCTAAGGTGCCCTGTCACCGGGAGCTAACTTTTGAAGCGAGTTATAACCCTGTACAAGATGGGAGAAATAAATAAAAAAAATAGAAAACAGATATTGTTCTTCTTTTTCTAAGAAGACACTTGATGAATATGTTGAAGAGAGCTCCCCCTGTCTAATGTAGTTTGATGACATCTTGTGGAGGCTCCTTCTTTTGATTCCAAATCCTTTGTTCTTCTTCTTCTTGCAGTTTTTGATCCCTGAGCAAATGATAGTGTTTGATGTCTCAGGTTGTATGTGATCTGCAAGAGAAGAGTTTAGCAAAAACAGAACAAGATAAAGTAATAAATTTGTTCTCTGTTTTTGCCCATGTTCTTCTTTTTCTCTTCTTCTTCTTCTTCTCTTTTTCCTGTACAGAAGATGTAAAATGTATTTTTTGTCTCTCTATTGAATCTATACAGCAATATATTATATATATATATATAATCTATTGTAAGAGAGAGCAGAATATATTCTGCTATATATAATAATCTGCTATATTTCTTCTACTGTATAAAGTCTGCTGTTGTATAAAAGCTGTTGTCCTCTTTCCTTCTTTTGCTTGCTGCAACGGCTATAGCAATTAATGCTTCTGCCAACGGCTATATTATTAAATGCTTGCAAGCTGTAATGTCAGAACAATAATATATATAGCAAGATATAAAATATAATACAGAAATATTGCTTTAAATAAAATCTGACAGCATATTAAATAAGAAGGATAATTCTGCCTAAATTCCGTGGACCTAAGCTCTCCTTTCGTCGAGCTCATCATTCCATTCGTCGACCAGATAATTAAAATTACTGTTTCTGAAAGTCTGCTGGAATTCGTCGAGCGGCGTTCAACATTCGCAGAGCGCCGTTCGACATTCGCTGAGCGTCGTTCGACATTCGCAGAGAATATGTATAATATAATTCTTAGAGCGTCATTCGACATTCGTAGAGCGTCGTTCGACATTTGTTGAACGCAGAGAATATGTATTAATTTTATTCTTCTCTTTATTTTCTGCCTATTCATTATGTCTCTTTTTCAGTCTTCTTTCTTAATTGGATTTAATCTAAGTTATAAGATATGTTATGATATAAACTTAGATACTAAAGGTGGATCCTAACTCAAATCAAAACTAAGGTTCCAACAATCTCACCCTATTTGAGTTGGGATCCTAATCCAAATTAAGACTAGGTTCTAACGGTACTCCTCCATTGGAATAGGCACAACACAAATATCGCCAGCCTCCTCTTGCGACGCATCTTCAACAATGTTATCAGAGATAAATGTAATAGAATGCACAATAGGGGGAGGGATAGGGCTTGAAAAAGAATCAAGCACCGATTCCTCACAAAGAATTGAATCTATGCATGGTGATATATGTATAGGGGAGATGGGCTCAGTCGTGTCAGAGCCTGGATCAGCCACACATCTGGTGATTGTGTCCATGCCATACCCTTCAAAGCATGAAGGTGATACGGGCACATAACCAGATGTTGAAGGTGTGCTGCCAGAAGTAGGAGTCGAGACGATCCGGATATCCGGCTCGTCATCCTCGTCCAATTGGCGAAGTAATGCAGCACAATCCTTCAAGGCATGATCCATGTTCTGACAAAACAAGCACTGCCTTGCTGGCTTCATTGGCACAGCAGGAGCTGAAGCCGAAAAGAAGTGTGACGGTAAAGGCTCAGCAGAATAGCCATAGGACTTACGCGCACCATATGGAGTACCAAACGAAGTCGGTGCTCCATATGCTGGGCCTTGAGTACTAGGGCTATTATCTCCCTTTGGACATCTATCACTAGCATGCGATATATCTCCACAAAAGCGACAACGAATATTCAAAGAAGCCCACATAATGTGAAGATAACAAGATTCAAATGGAAAACACTATTGTGCAAAATAATACACCCTACAAAAATTTACTAAATAACCTAATAAAAACAGGAAAACAGAATAAGAAGAAATAAAACAAAAGAATGCAATACACAAATGGAAGGGCTTTAATCTCAGATTCTCCCTCTCCAGAAAACTCACACGACCGTGTTCCCCGGCAACGGCGCCAAAAACTTGATGCTCAAATCTTAGCACACCGCTATAGGCGGTAGCAAGACTGCGGCACGAAACGGCAGTCTACCGATCGTTCAAGTAATATAAAATATGGGAGTGAATCCCCAAGTATCGATCTCAAAGGAACACAGTAAGGTGGAGTTTACTATTGAGGCAGGACTTGAGATTGAAGTCCTTTATGTCGGATGGGTTGCGGAAACGGGGGTTTTGGTTGGTGGAAATAAAGAGAAAACAACTACAACTACTCCTATGCAATGCCGCTATGCAAAGCTTCGCTTGGTGGGATGGAGACTAGGCATGCCTTGAGCACACTGCGTCGCAAGGGCGGATGGACGAGTAGGCTAGCGGAATGAGGGTCGCAAGCGCCTCGTCGACAAGCACGCCACTAGCAATTGCTAGTGCGGCACACGAACGTGGCGGCGGAATAGAAGATGGATGGTGGCGCACCTCATACACACATATAAACGAAAAGATACAATCACATAGACATGAAATAACTTTATAAAACAAGGTCTATAGTGCTCATCATCAAATAATAAAGGATCTAACTATTACAACACAAAATAAAAAGAAAGAGAAAGTAAGGAATCGACCGAATCTGAAGTCTTGTTGAGGGTTCACGGTTGGAATCGCTGGGTTATCAATCCGCGTCCAAGCTCGGTCCTCGACTGCGTCCGGGGTAGAGAAGGCTGTCACTACCCTCCAATGGCCCGTCTTCTTCGTGTTACGATTCAACACACAACCTAGCTTTCTTCTCTTTGAATGATGGCGGATGAAGAGTTGGATCCTTCTCCTTGAAGCTTAAGGATGATGGAGGAGGCCTAGGGCCAAGCCCTGATGGAGTGGTGGAAGGGGTACGGAGCTGGAGCTCCTTTTGCGGCAGAAAAAACAGAACAAGTATGATCCTCCTCGACTAGGGCAGAGAACTGCGCTTTTATAGAAAAGAGTTAGAAAAAATGGTCACGCACGGTCGAACGCACGACCGTGCGTAGACCGTGCGAAACTTATTATGAAGACAGCGCAGGAAGACGACCTGGACCGCCCGTGCGATTTACTCACGCACGGGCAAAGTTATCTTCTGGGTGAGGACCTCTGGGAGGTGGTTGGAGGAGAGAGCACGAAGGAAGTTATCCTGATTGGGGACAATGGTCATGAGGTGAGGAACTGGAGGCGAATTAATGCCAAAGCGGAGTTCGCCCTGAAGAGGACAATATCACCTGACCTGTTTGATCACATCTTGGGGTGTGGATCAGCTGCAGAGATCTGGAGATCCCTGGATGGGCTGTTTAACAAGAAGAATGTGGCAAGACTTCAATTCCTGGAGAATGAGCTGGCCAGATCGGCTCAAGGTGATCTTTCTATCTCTACATTCTTCTTGAAGATGAAAAACTTGTGTGCCAAGATTTCAGCGCTGGATCCTGATGAGCCAATTTCTGGGCGAAGATGAAGAGGCACATCATCCGTGGCTTGTGGAAGGAATATGTTGCCTTTGTGATGTCGGTGCAGGGTTGGGCAAATCAACCGTTTTTGTTGGAGCTGGAAAATCTGCTTGCTTTGCAGGAGAGTCTGGCAAGGCAGATGGCAGGGGTGTCAGTGTTTGGGGGAGATGGAGAAGTTCTCTTCACAGGGAAGAAGAAGAATTGGGATAAGAAGAAGAAGACCGATGGAGGCAATGGGCCTTCAACTTCGGGACAGCAGGAGAGGGGCTATGCTCCTAAGGCTGAAGGGAAGAAGAAGGGAGAAGGACCCAAGTGCTTCAGATGCGGGAAGCTTGGTCACATCAGGCAGGATTGTCAGGTGAATCTTCAGCCGGGGCATGCTGCTGCAGGAAAGGAGGAAGCTGAAGCCAGGCAGATTGATGGAGGATTGGGAGGAGCCCTCTCGGCTTCTGTTGGAGCTGCTGCTCCTATCAACTATTAGGAGGACTGGATCGTGGACTCGGGGTGTGGTCATCACCTCACCGGGGATGAGTCAAAGATTTCTTCAGTTCAGTCGTACTCAGGTAATGATGCCATTATTACTGCTGACAATACCGTGCATGCTGTCAAGAAGGTGGGGGTTGTTTCCTTGGGCAGTGATAGGGGGATGCTAACTTTGAAGAGTGTCTATCATATGCCTGGTATGAGGAAAAACCTCTTCTCCATGACCAACGCTGTTGACGCTGGGTATCACATTCTGTTCGGCCAAACAGAAGTGAAGTTTCTTCGGAACGTTGAAGCGGTGAAGGCTGAGGTCGTTCATGTCGGGAGGAGAGCAAAAGACTTGTTCGTTTTATCAACAAGTTCTTATGTTGACAAGATGCGGACAAATGATAGTGCTGTCATATGGCACGAGAGGTTGGGGCATGTAGGGATGGATAAGCTGAAGGCTATTGCAACGCCCCTGATTTTCGTTAATTATTTTACGTACCCTCTGTGACGTAATTTTGGCGTAAGGGCGTTATGTCAGCTCGTCTGGTAGTGTTTCGAGTTTTAGCTTAGTTAAAGCTTGTGAATTAGGTCAAGCGTGCGAGATTTCGCGTCGTTTCGAGTTAAAGTGAAGATTTTGAGTGGATATCAAGATTTTAGCTTCGGAAGGCTTTATCTGGAGTTTGGCTCGTCGGAATTGAATTCTGACTCCGCCGTTGGATTCGTAGCGCCGTTTTTCAGTTAAGGCGCGAATTTCGTAGAAATCCGAGGTAATCTGGTCGCCCTCGCAGTTTAAGTAAATAAGGGAATTAATTAATTAATTAAATATTAAATTAGGTTTTCATATAAATACCTAAAACATCTCCTCATATTCATCTTCCTTTTCCTCGATCAAAATCAGCCGCCGAGGGTTAGGGCGAGAGCGGAGCTTCGGAGAGCTTCCGGCCGGTGATTTCTAGGGCTGTAGTGGTCGGAATCGGGATTGGTTTGAAGATTTGGAAAGCTCTCGGCGAGATCTTCGTTCTAGCGGTAAGCTTTTCTCGTTTCGTGGAGTTTTGGGAGATTTGGCGGTAACCTAACTCTTCCTTTTGGTCTGAATTGTTCCAGGATTTCGTGCTTGAGTGTTTCCTTAGCCTTCAGAGCGGAGGGTCTCGAGTTTTGCAAGGTTAAGGCAAGTGGCTTCCTCCTCCTTCTCTTTCTTTTCTTGAAGCATTGTTTCGCTCGTGTCGATTTCATATCGCTCGGTTTAACTTAAGTTTTGGAGTGTTGATATAAGCTTCCTTGATTGTTCTTCCTTTGCTATGAATCAGGTAGTTGTTCCCTGGAGAAAACCGGGATAGATAAAATCCTCGTTCCCTTACTGAATCTAGAGTTTTCTTCTGATGTCTCGAGAGATCCCTTCTGATGTCTCGAGAGATCCCTTCTGATGTCTCGAGAGATCCCTTTCATGTCTCGAGAGATCCCTTCTGATATCTCGAGAGATCCCTTTCATGTCTCGAGAGATCCCTTCTGATGTCTCGAGAGATCCCTTTCATGTCTCGAGAGATCCCTTCTGATGTCTCGAGAGATCCCTTTCATGTCTCGAGAGATCCCTTCTGATGTCTCGAGATTTCCCCTTCATGTCTCGAGAAATTCCTTATGTCTCGAGAGATCCCTTCTGATGTCTCGAGAGATCCCTTTCATGTCTCGAGAGATCCCTTCTGATGTCTCGAGAGATCCCTTTCATGTCTCAAGAGATCCCTTCTGATGTCTCGAGAGATCCCTTTCATGTCTCGAGAGATCCCTTCTGATGTCTCGAGATTTCCCCTTCATGTCTCGAGAAATTCCTTATGTCTCGAGAGATCCCTTCTGATGTCTCGAGAGATCCCTTCTGATGTCTCGAGATTTCCCCTTCATGTCTCGAGAGATCCCTTTCATGTCTCGAGAGTTTGCCTATTACTCGAAAATTCAACCTTCTATCTCCCGAGAAGTCCTTTGTAGTTCTCGGGAAGTCCTCAATTTGATGTGATTTTTGTATGGTTCCCGGTGGTGGGATTTCAAAAAAATTTGGCACTGCCAGGGGCGCTTCCCCTTGGACCCCGTTAGGGGCTCTACCCCTAAGACCCCGCCAGGGGCGCGCCCCCTTGGAACCCCGCCCGGAACGCTTGTGTTTTCGTTGAGTTTTTGTGTTAGGAGCTCGTGACCCCTCGGGTGTACTTGGATGATTGCCAGTGACCCTTCGGTGCTCCTGATCTTGAATCCCTCTTGCTTGTATCCCTTTTTACTCATTGTGGATCTGTTAACGTTTGAGTTTACTCTTATGATTTATCTTGATCGGTGTGTACCTTGCATCGACCCTATTTCTTAGGGCCTTCAAGTGGTTATCCTTTCGGGTAGCGTCCCGTGTTTAATTAAAACTTAAGTAATAAGAACTACTGTCTTTAGCCCTTCATAGTAGTTGTGTTTGGGGGACAGTGGGGGAAATGTTATAGCCTTGCACGGTAGTCGTGTTTGGGTGGTTGGGTCTAGTGGTACCCCCACCTGCTTTTGGGCTGGGGTAGCGGAGGTAGTTAACCGCTCCCGTATAATTTGAGCTGATCAGTCTCTTTAATTGATGAAACTAAATAAATGAACATGTTTGTTCCTCTTTTGGTATTTAGTGCACTTAATGCTTGTTGATTCTTTGTTTAGAGCTCTCTTTCGGTAAATTTGGCTTGGGTTGGTACCCCTTATGCCTTGCTTGTTTTTCTGCTAGTTTTCTGCCACTTGTAATTCCTTGCTGAGGCATTCTTTGTTTTATTGAATGCCTCAGGTTCAGAGCCGTAGCGGCTAGTGGTGTAGCCTGAAGTTTAGAGTTTTAGTAGCTGTTCACCCCACTGCTGCGAGGTAGTTGTTTTAGTTACTTCTTGTGCTCAGACATACTAGTTGGTGCCAATGGGTTAGTGTCATGTTGTTGACGCCCATTATGCCCCTTTTTATACTTTATAGATTATTTGCCAGATTATGCCACTACTTTTAGATCTTGTGTATCTTACCCTCTGGGAATGATTTATGCTAGGTGCACTATAGTTATAAAATGTTTTTTCTTCATCCTCATTGCATTCTTTCTAACTGAAACCCTTACTTTAAAGTTGCCTAAAGGTATTTTCTACTCTTACAGTACGCCTAGTTATGTGCATATCATTTACCTCATGCTCCGTCGTTTGCATACATGTAGGACTTTAAGTAAATTAAATCAAGTACTTTCCGCTGCAATTATATATACTTTCTCGGTGGACTAGTTGATCCACGAACTGAGAGACACAGTTCTTATCTCAAAACCCCTGATAAACGATTTCAAATGATGACTTATCATATAATCAAGTTTGTTTAGTTAAGTAATAGATTCCCTCCTGAGCGTCTACAGTTGTCTCCTGCATGACGTGTATTTTCTCTTACTCTGATATGCTTAAATTCGGAGAAAATGCGGGTTGTGACAGCTATGGCGGTAAGAGATCCGGTCAAGGGACTGCCTAGTCTATCTTCCTACGGAGACGGTCACGTGTGCGCGGGATGTCAGTTCGGCAAGTCTCATCGACTACCATTTGATAAGTCGCATACAAGGAGTAGTGTGTCGTTGGAGTGCATCCACGGTGACTTGATGGGACCGACTGCTACCCCAAGCCTCGGAGGCAGCAGATATATGTTGGTGCTGATCGATGATTACACCAGATATGTCTGGGTATATTTCTTGAAGGAGAAGGAGGAGGCGTTTGCCAAGTTCATGGAGTTCAAGGAGCTTGTGGATGGTCGACTTGGCCTGCGGGTTAAGAAGTTGAGGACTGACAACAGAGGGGAGTTAACCTCTGGTGAGTTCTCTACTTTTTGCAGGAAGGCAGGCATCCGGAGGGAGCTTACTTGTGCGCATACTCCACGACAAAACAGAGTTGCAGAGCGGAAGATCCATCATCTGACGGAGACCTGCAAGTGTTGGCTGCATGCCAAGAGTATCCCAATGTCCTTCTGGGCGGAGGGAATGTCTTGTGCTGCCTACGTCATCAACAGGATGCCTCTTAGTCCCATCAATATGAAGACCCCACATGAATTGATGTTCAAGGAAAAGCCAAGCATGGCGCACCTTTGGGTGTTTGGTTCCACCTGCTTTGTGCATGTTCTAGATGCGCTTCGGACGAAGCTAGATGCGAAAGCAAGGAAGCTAGTCTTCGTGGGTTATGATGATCAGAAGAAGGGATGGAAGTGCATGGACCCGGAGACGCGGAGATTTGTTGTATCCCGCGACTTCGTGTTCGACAAAGTGACGTCTTACAAGGGAAGTTCAGGTGTTGAGCTACCAGAAAGCAGGGTGGAGGAGCCGGAGAAAGATGTGGAAAATCTTCAGGTGGAGCTTCCTGTGTCACCAGGTGGTCCATCAATATCTAGTTCTGAGGCGGAGGCTTCTGGATCAGGAAGCAGGGGAGAGATGCTCCGAGTACGTCTGTAAGGGGAGCTAGGGAAGAAGCAGTTGAAGATACTGCCAGTCAGGGGAAGGCGTTACGGAGATCGAAGCGAACTATAATTGCCCCTGATCGCTATATAGGAGGAAAAATGGTGAGCTTTGTCTCGTGTTTCTTTGCTGGTCCCTTGGATGAGAGGGAGCCGTCGAGCTTTGAAAAGGCCAAAGGCGTGGAACAGTGGGATTCAGCTATGCAGGAAGAGATGAGTGCTCTTGAGAAGAATGAGACTTGGTCTCTAGTGCCCAAGCCCAAGGGTATCACCCCTGTGACATGCAACTGGGTTTACAAGCTCAAGAAGAAGGCAGACGGCAGTATTGAGCGATATAAGGCTCGCCTTGTGGCTCGGGGATTCTCCCAGCAATACGGTGAAGACTATGATGAGACATTCAGTCCGGTGGCAAAAATGACTTCAGTTCGGGTTGTGCTTGCCTTGGCGGCATGTTGGGGGTGGGAGATTTGGCAGCTCGACGTAAAGAATGTGTTCTTGTACGACGAGATTGACAAGGACATCTTCATAGTCCAGCCGCCAGGCTTCGTGTCTGAAGATTTTCCTGACTATGTCTGCAAGTTGAAGAAGGCCCTATATGGGTTGAAGCAAGCGCCGAGGAAGTGGTATGGAAAGATAGCAGAATATCTCCTATTCTGTGGGTTTGGTGCTTCAGACTCAGACTAAAGCTTGTTCGTCAAGAAGAGCGGGGAGCTTCAAGTCATCGTGCTGCTTTACGTCGACGATATGATCGTGATGGGGAATTCAAAGGAGGAGGTAGCAAAGCTTCGGGCCGAGTTATCTATCAGGTTCGAGATGAAGGACTTAGGTGAGCTTCACCATTTCCTTTGACTCGAAGTGCAGAGGAAGGAAAGTGGAGTGCTGGTGTCCCAAGCTGGATATGCGGAGCGAATCATAGAGCGGTTCAGCATGAAGGAAGGGAAGTGCATTTCCACACCTCTGGAGAAGGCCATGAAACTTCGCAAGGATGAGGGGAGGATTCTGGAAGATCCGCTGTTATTCCGGGCTCTGGTTGGGAGCTTGATCTATCTGACGATTACTAGGCCGGATATTGCGTATGCAGTTGGCAAGGTGAGCCGTTATATGGCGGAACCACGGATGCCGCATCTTCTAGCTGCCAAGAATATTTTGAAGTATGTCAAGGCGACTTCGGATATGGGTCTCCTTTACAGGAGGGATGCGAGCTTCGAGGTGCATGGGTACATGGATGCTGATTACAGGGGAGATTCGGATGATCGGAAGTCAACGTCTGGATACGTCTTCATGGCGGACCCCACGACTATATCATGGTGCAGCAAGAAGCAGGATTACGTGTCTGTCTCAACCACGGAAGCGGAATACAAGGCTTCGGCCTTGGCAGCTCAAGAAGCCATCTGGCTTAGGAGGTTGGTTGGAGACGTCCATAAGGAGGTTCGGGGTCTGACTCTGCTCTGCGGCGATAATGAGAGTGCTCTTAAACTGGTTACTAATCCAGTTTGTAATGCGAGGACCAAGCATATCGAGATCGAGCATCATTTCATTCGTGAGAAGGTGCTGGAGGGGTCTCTTTCGGTCGAGCATGTTCAGAGTCAGGACAATGTTGCTGACATCTTCACAAAGGCGCTGGCGAAGGGGTTGTTCACTCGGCTAAGGAGTTTACTTGGGCTGTTTTCAACTTACCACTTCAAGGGGGAGTGTTGAAAATGTTGAAGTGGAAGTTTGTGGTATTAGCAGTCTGGGGGGAGACCGCGCTGTCTGGTCTGACCGCTCGGTCTTGCGGTCTCCTCTGGCGGTTTGACCTCTCTGGTCTAGCCACGGGCTATTTGGTGTGACCGCCGTTCTTCTGTCCATGGGTGCCGAGGTGAGGCCGCGCGGTCTGGTCGTGTGACCGCGTGGCGGAGCAGGTTTCTGCTTGGTAAGGGCGGCGCGCGGACTGGTCATGTGACTGCATGGTGAGCTGGTGTCATATCGCAATCTGGTGCTTGTGATCGCATGGTGGAGGGTAGCCCGGTCTGGTGGCTGTCCGGTTTCTTTGTGGTGCGTGCGGACTAAGGTCTTCTTAGTCGCGCGGTCTCCGGTTTGTGTTCGCATGGCTGGTCCTTCGGCGATCTGCTGGTAGATGCGGTCACAGGTGTTTGGTCGACTTGGCGGGCTATTGTCCTAGTCGGTATGGTGTGTTCGCGGTCTCTGGTGGAGGTCGGGTGGCGAACACAGGTGGTGAGTGTCATGACCGGGCGAGTTGTCATGATCGCGCGGCTTCTGTTGAAGTCGGCGAGCTCACTAAGCAGGAGGATCTTTTGTTGGTTGCACGGGTTGACTGGTCTGGTCGCGCGGTCAAGGGGCAGTGACTCTATCTCATAGGGTGGTGACTGGATCATGTCTCACGCATATAAATAGGAGCCACTGTAACAACAAAAATATTGCACCAAGTGTAAGTTGAGCTCGCGTCCTGTTCTTGCTGTCTCTTCTTTGTGACCGGCCGGTTTGCTGATCGAACTTGTTTTATGCAGCTTCTGCGGATTGTGCGGGTAGCAGTGGTCACCTCCTCTTCTGAAGGTGTTCGGGTGGTCTCGCGGCTTGCATTGCGGGTTGCTGGAGTTCGAGAGTTTGCGAGGTTCTCAGTTGGTGTTGTTCAAGGCGCAGGCGGGCAGTTCGGGCGGTCTTGTTTTCTAGCCTAGCGGACTGTCAGGTCGGGCGGTCAGGTGGTCTCGCGAAGTCAGACTGCTGGTTTTTCTTTCAGCTATTTTTCTCTTCTATTTTTTGTGTACTGGCGAAATCATGTCTCACCATGTATACCTCGCCCTGTAATGAAGAATTTTGCTTAAACAATAAGATTGTGTTTGCTTCATGTGCTTCTGGTTGATTGGCTTGAACTTTTAGTTATACAATTCCTGCTCACTCCTAGATCTAAGGAATTTTTCACATCGCTGCGGGCATGAAGTTCTGAGATCGTCAGCTCCGTCGTCTCTTTCACAGGAGGCATCATGGCATTTTGTAATTCAGGACTGTCCGCATCATATGCTGCCTTCCTTGATTGCTGCAAAAGAAAAACAGTTAGATCATGCAGTCATGAAAAAGGAGAGTTAGAGACCTCAGGTAAAATAGCCTTACCTTTAGCTCTTATTGCAGGCGCTTAATGTCTCTCAGGGCACCTCACAGAGACTGCCCCATATGATGGTTTAAGACCGTGCACCTTGTGGTCGCCTATGCGCAGACATCAGAGAGTATGTCAGTCTCAAAATTATAGGTCTCCCTGGCATTGCTTTTCCCATAGAGAGCAGCAGTGACCGCAAAAGCATGGCGCGTCAGTTTCCCACTCCAGGGAGGGAGATCGGTAGACACATTCATGCTTCTTGCTTCTGCACCCCACTTGAGGAGGGGCTTTCCCTTAGTATCCTTCAGTTTTTTCCCAAAATCGATCAAGGGAAATGGTTCGCTGACGGCCTCTGACTCGCTACCGAACACCGCAATCTCGCGCTCGTGATCTCCCTTTTTCCTCTTCTCCCTCTGGGTAGGCACCTCTTCAGTTGGTGCCACAAGGTCGATTGTAGGGATCGCAAACGCCGCTGGAAAGAGAATAGTTAGAAAAAATTGAAAAACTATGATGAGATCGCGGGAGGCCGCAGTTAAAATTGCTTACTTTCTTCTGGAGAGACCGCGGCGATCTCAGGCCAGATCGCTAGATAGTGAAGGAGATCAAAGCACTTGCCCGCTGGGAAGGATAAGATCTTAAGCTCCTCCTCTAAGATCGCCTTTTTTTTCTGAAGATTCTATCTACTCTTGGGGATGGTTGGCTTCTGAGACCGCTGAGATTGCCTTCAAAAATCAAAAATCTCTCCATCTAGAAAGGGACTTTATTAGGGAGATTCAGAATTTTTATACCATTGCATGAAAAATATATTAACCCTTTAAACTCTTCATTTTTCTGTCACTCTTTCAACGAATTCACAGTGAAGGTCGCGCAGAAGAGAGCCATGGAGAACTTTATTGTACAACCCCGGTGTTCGCCAAGAGGAGCGGAGATTCAAGGATCAACAAGTGAGAAGAGTAGGAAGGCGGGTGAGCCAGGTCCTCAGAGGTCGCCTCGCTGGAAGGCGGTTGAGCCGGACTCTCGATGGTCGCTCGCAGGAGGGCGGGCGAGTCGGACTCTTGATGGTAACTCGCAAGAGGGCGGGCGGGCTAGACTCTCGGTGGTCGCTCGCAGGAGGGTCGGCGATCTAGGCTCTCGTAGATCATGTGAGGAAGGTCACACGAGAAGAACCCTTGGGGGTGGCTCGCCCAGTAGAAGTCCAGGGGTTCTTTTACCTGAGAACCCTAGGTGGTTTGCAGTTAGCCTCTCCAAACAGCAGAGTTTTGATATTGGCAGACCAGTTTGGGGTGCGTATAGTAAAATCAGAAGGCGAAATTTGGCTATTAACAGACCATGAGTAATAAACTATATATAGACCTTGGAGGGCACCTCTGGTGAGGATCCAATCTCAGCACTTTGAGCTTCTTTCTCCCTAACTTATCTTGGTTCAGCTCTCAGGCTCTCCAAGGTGCCCAGTCTCAGCTTTGGCTTGGGAGGGGAAGCGCTCTAAGATCTTCTGGGTGTGTGGTTGGACCTCCTCACTGTGACCAAAGGTCTGTGTCTAGTTCTGAGGCTTCGGTATATTCCTTCAGAGGGATCAGTAAGTGCTAACTGCCCCCCCACGTTTGGGGGCCCGAGCTCCACAAGAGACCAAGTTTTGGTTTCAACATTTTTAGTGCGGTGAGCATAGAGTGTAGATAGTACCAGAAAGTTCTAACTAAGTGACATGGCTTGAGAGGACGAGCGAGAAGCAGGCTTTGGAGGTTCACCACCACCCAGCGCGCCAGCAATAGTAGAGATGCTGACAGACCTCAGGAGGGACTTTCTCGGGGCTTTTCAGTGCGCTCTTGCCACGGCATTTGGGGGTCTCGCAACCCCTGCGCCCCAGGTGGCCCCTCCAGCTGGAGTTGGCGAGAACGCCCCAGGGCAGAGGGCAGGAAAGGAGGCGACGTCCCAGGCACCGGAGCGAGATCTCATAGGGCGAGAACTTTTCCACAGTCCAGGGAGTGCGGGTGGGGTCCTGGCGAGCGCTGTCATGGTAGGAGGGATTCCGGCCAGTGGGGACCCGGTGAGTGGCCCCTCGGTGAGTGCGAGGTTGATTGGAGTCGAGTCACCCGGGGAGCTCGCGGGGAGAGTGGAGCAGGTCAGGGGGTGAAGTGGGAGCCCATTCTGTGAGTTGGTGCTCTCAGCACCATTCCCCGAGGGGATCAGGGAGCCGGCCATGATGTTGTATACCGGCAAGGGTGACCCCATTCAACACCTACAGTGGTTCGAGGACATGGTCTCTATCAGACCAATGTCAGATGCTTTTATGTGCCAACTATTTGCCACCACCCTGAAGGAAAATGCAAGGGACTGGTTTCACCAGTTACCCTCGGGGTCGATCTACGCTTTCGAGGATCTACGTCGTGGCTTCCTGCTGCGCTTCTCGACCTCGAAGAAGAGGAAGAAGGACCCCGAGGCACTCTTCAACATCAAGCAGAGGCCAGGGGAGTCGCTAGCCCACTACGTGGATCGGTTCGAGGAGGAGGTCCTCCTCATCCAGGAGGTGTTGGAGTTCACCCTTCAGCTTGCCTTCATAGTAGGGCTGCGGCAGGCATTTTTTAAGATGGATCTCAAGAGGAGGGCTCCCTTGTCCTTTGAGGAGTTGATGGATAGAGCGGCGAAGGAGATAGAGGGGGAGGCTGCAGACCCTGAGCTCTCAAAGAGGCTGGCATGGCTGAGCGAGTCATAGGTTAGTCAACCAGAGGTGAGAAGGAGAGAAGTGGCAAGAGTCGCAGAGTTGGGGTGGAGGCAGTAGGAAGGGGGATGCAGGTCCCAAGAAGAGGTTTTCCCCAGGGAGGAGGCAACTTTCAAGGAGGAGGTAACTTCCAAGGAGGGCAAGAAAGTCCTCTCCAGCTAGGGTGGAGGCAAGGTCCTAGACCACTTCCCCCGCCTCAGCAGGCAATGGAAACCAGACAAGGAAGAGCAGGGAGAGGAAGACGAGCGGGGGCCGGAGGAGCCGGGCCAAGGAGGAGGAACAAGGGGTCGGAGGCCGAGGGGAGGGGGTGGCGTTGCCTTATTGTGACTTCCACCAGGAGGAAGCTCATGCAATGGCCACCTGCCCTGAGTTTTTGGAGATAAGAGGGGAAAGAGTCCCAGCACAGCAGCAATAACAGAGGTCGGTGAGGATCGAGGAAGTTCTAACTTGGGAGGAGGAGGAAGAGAGGTGCAAAGACCGGGCCGATGTAGGGACCCGGGGAGGGATCAGAGTGATCCATGGGGGTGTGGGGATCGAGGCAGCCTGAAAAGCGAGCCTCCATACCATGTACCATCGGAGCGTAGCTTCGACTTCTCAAACCCCACCCCCAGCAGAAAGAGTCACATTCTCTCAAAAGGATATGTCGGGTCATGAGGACCCATTCTGCGATGCGCTGGTCATCCAGACAGCCATCGAGAACTTCACCGTCTCCCGGATCCTCATGGATAATGGAAGCTCAGTCAATGTCATCTTCAAGAAGGCGTTCGATGAGATGAAGGTTGAGGTCAGGAGGGTGTTGGCCTCGGATGTCCCATTTTTGGGGTTCTCAAGGGAGAGAAAGGAGGTAGAAGGGGGAGTGGGACTCCATGTGGTCTTGGGGGGCAGTCCCGGAACTGTCGCTTTGTTATAGTGGATGCCCCCAGCAGCTACAGTGCAATCTTCGGACGGCCCCTCATCAGTGCGTTCCGGTGCATCCCCTCCACTTTTCACCATTACCTTAAGTTCAACTCAGGGGGAGTCCAGGTCAGGGTAAGGGGATGCCCTAAGGTGGCGAGGCAATGATAGTGACTATCGTGAACACCATCGCTTGGATGGCAGAGGTGGTGGAGTGGGATAGGGAGATGGGGGAGCCGGAGAGGCTGGAAGAGGTAGGAGAGGAGGAAGGTGGAGTAGAAGAAAAAGATCAGGCCCGGGAAGGAGGGGCGTAGGAGCTGATGGTGATCAGGGAGGAGGAGAAAGAAGGAGGAGCCGAAGCGCTTGCTTACCGCGAGAGGAAGGAAACTGACTAGGCGGAGCAGTCAAGGCTGGAGGCTGTAGAGGAGGTGGTGGAGCTGGAGGTCGTCACTAGGGCAGGGGCTGTCAAGAAGATAAAGATCAGTGGGGAGCTCAGCCCCGAGAACCAGAGGAAGATCTTGGCTTGCGTCCAAGAGAACGTGGACATCTTTGCCTGGAGCACCACAGAGATGTTAAATTTTTTGACTTGAACCGTTTAGGAGTAAGCAGGAGTTGCATCAACTGAGTTAAAGCCAAACAACCACAATGCCACACAGCAACACAAGAGACTTTATTGAATCACAAACTTCATTTACAGTGCGAGACATACATGGCGAGACATGATTCAAAAGAATCACGAAGGAGAGAAGAACAAAACACCAAAAAACAAATCTGGCGGCTAGACAAGCTGAGACCGCACAGACCCCTCGAACTCCAGAGATAGCCCGGCTTGCCCTGAGGTCGTGTGAACAGAAACCAGACAGACCGCCTGCACTGCAAGACCTCTACCTCAGACCGCACGAACTGAAGCTTTATTGGAACAAAGAACTGAAGCTGCCGGCAGACCGCAACTCAGATCGCCTGACCGCTGAAGGTCGCCTGATTGCCGTGCTCGCTGCGAACAGCACAAGAACACAAACCAGTTCGCAGACAGACCGCTGCCGAACTGTTTATTCAAGCCACCAGGAAATTACCAAGGAAGGAGACCGCAACCTGCTGACCGCAAACTTGCGAACACAACAAACAGTCAACTCGCTTCCGAGACCGCGCGACCTCAAAAGTTGAGACCGCACGAATTAACCCAGGCTCTAGTTCTTACAGTTCTCGTTATAAATGATGGGCCCTGCACCCCTATTTATAGGCGGGTAGACGGATGTCGTCACTGCACAAGAGAGGTACAATCACCACCCATCAGATCGCCAGCAGTCTCACAAGGCAGACCGCGTGATCACACTACTTGGACGACCATCCGACCAAGACTGCAGATCAGCATCCATATCGCGCACAGGTCGCGCGAACACGAGACTGCGAACAAGCCGCGCGGACACAAGTGTACTCCTTCCTTAGACCACCAGGACCAAACCAGGAACCATCTGGCCGACTTCAAACATGTCTCCAGATCGCCAGCACAGGCCGCCCGGACAGGTGGTCATATAAGAACAAACTGCCCGGTCTTCCAACAAAGAAGACAAGCCAACCAGCAGACCAACTCGGGAACAGACCGCAGCAATCAAGAACAGACCAGCAAAACCCGCAGTTCGCCAGAACCAGACCGGCAGAACAGACCGGCAGAGCACACGCGCAGACCGAGCGGTCTCTGCGGTCGCCCAAAAACAGACCGCCCGGTCACCTCCACTTCACTTCAAAATTTCAACACTCCCCTTGAAGTGGGAAGTGGAGACTAGCCCGAGTAAACTCCGCAACCGTTTAAATGGTCCCTTTGCCAGCGGCTTTGTGAAGATGACTGCGACATTGTCCGCACTCCGAACATGCTCGACCATAAGAGATCCTCCCAACACCTTTTCACGAATGAAATGGTGCTCAATCTCAATATGCTTGGTCCTTGCGTGACAGACTGGATTATTAACCAGCTTGAGAGCACTCTCATTGTCCCCGCGTAGCATAGTGGGACCTCGAACCTCCTCATGAACGTCCTCCACCAACCTCCTGAGCCAAAGGGCTTCCTGAGCTGCCAAGGCCGAAGCCTTGTACTCCGCTTCTGTGGTAGATACGGACACCGAGTCCTGCTTTTTGCTGCACCAAGAGATAGCTGTGGGGCTCGTCATAAAGACATAACTAGACGTTGATCTCCGATCATCCACGACTCCCCCGTAGTCAGCATCCATGTATCCATGCAACTCCAAGCTTGACCCTCTCCTAAATAGGAGACCCAAATCAGAGGTCGGCTTCACATATTTCAAGATTCCTTTTGCATCCAAAAGATGAGACTTCCGTGGCTCTGCCATGTACCGACTCACTTTGCCAACTGCATAAGCAATATCAGGCCTCGTGATGGTCAAGTAAATCAAGCTCCCAACCAGAGCTCGGAACACCAACGGATCAGATAGAACTCTTCCCTTATCCTTCCGAGGTTTATGATGTTGTTCCAGAGGTATAGAGCTGCTCTTCCCTTCCTCCATGCCAAATCGTTGAACGATCCGCTCCGCATATCCGGCCTGAGAAATGAGCACTCCGCTCTCCCGTCTCTGGACCTCGAGTCCAAGGAAATGGTGAAGCTCCCCCAGATCCTTCATCTCAAACCTGATAGCAAGCTCAGCTCTCAGCCTTGCTACCGCCTCCTTCGAGTTCCCGGTGACAATCATGTCATCCACATACAACAGCACAATAACCCGAAGAGCCCCCTCCTTCTTGACGAACAAGCTAGAATTAGAGTCTGAAGCAAAGAACCCGCAGAATAGACGATACTCCGCGATCTTCCCATACCACGCCCGAGGCACTTGCTTCAACCCATATAAGGCCTTCTTCAGTTTGCAGACGTAGTCCGGACGATCCTCCGAGATGAAACCCGGCGGCTAGATCATTAAGATATCCTTGTCAATCTCTCCGTATAAGAAAGCATTCTTCACATCGAGCTGCCAAATATCCCATCCACAAGATGCCGCCAAAGCAATAACAAATCGGACCGAAGTCATCTTTGCCACTGAACTAAACGTCTCATCATAATCTTCACCATACTGCTGTGAGAACCCGCGAGCTACAAGCGAGCCTTGTATCGCTTGATCGTGCCGTCAGCTTTCTTCTTGAGTTTATAAACCCATTTGCATGTCACAGGGGTAATGCCCTTGGGCCTGGGCACTAGAGACCAAGTCTCATTCTTCTTGAGAGCATCCATCTCCTCTTGCATAGCAATATCCCACTGCTTCACGCCTTTGGCTTTCTCAAAGCTTGATGGCTCCGTCTCATCCAAGGGACCAGCGAAGAAACATGAGACGAAGCTCACCATGTTTCCTCTTGTATACCGATCTGGTGGCTTGATTGTCCTCTTCGACCTCCTAAGAGGTTGCTTCTGACTAACCACCTCCTCAGCTGCTTATTCTGTGCAAGCTCCTCTTCCAGACAAACTTGGAGCATCGCTCCCTCTGCTTCCAGAACCTGATGCTTCCATCTCAGAGCTTGACAAAGCTGGAGCTCCTGGTGAAACAGGCAAATCCACTTGAAGACTTCCCACAGCTTTCCCTGCTTCATCAACCCTGCTCTCCGGTAATTCAACTCCTGAACTCCCCTTGTAGGAAGTCACTTCATCAAACACCACATTCCGAGATACCACTGATCTCCGTGTCTTACGATCCATGCATCTCCATCCTTTCTTCCGCTCATCATGCCCAACAAAGACTAGCCTCTTTGCTTTCTCATCTAGCTTTGTCCGAAGAGCATCAGGAATATGCACATAGCAGGTTGATCCGAACACCCGAAGGTGTGCAACACTCGGCTTCTCCTTGAACATCAGTTCGTGAGGGGTCTTCATGTTGATAGGACTTAGAGGCATTCTGTTGATGACGTAAGCCCCATAAAACATTCCCTCCGCCAAAAAGGACTTTGGGATACTCTTGGCATGAAGCCAGCATTTGTAGGTTTCCGTCAGATGATGGATGTTCCTCTCCACAATGCCATTTTGCTGTGGAGTATGGGCACAAGTGAGCTCACTCCGGATGCCTTGTTTCCTGCAAAAACTTGAGAACTCACCAGAGGTGAACTCCCCACCATTGTCAGTTCTCAATTTTTTCAACCGCAGGCCTAACCGACCTTCCACCAGCTCCTTGAACTCCACAAACTTCGCAAAGGCTTCTGACTTCTCTTTCAGAAAATACACCCAGACATATCTGGTGTAATCGTCAATCAACACCAACATATATTTGTTGCCTCCAAGGCTTGGGGTGGCAGTCGGTCCCATCAAATCACCGTGAATGCACTCCAACAGCGCTTGGCATCTTATTTGCGATTTATCAAATGGAAGTCGATGAGACTTACCAAACTCACATCCAGCACAAACATGACCGTCTCCATAAGAGGGCAAGCTAGGCAAGCCCTTGACAAGGCCCCTTACCGCCATATCCTTCAATTTGTCCATGCCAACATGCCCCAACCTTTCATGCCAGATAGCCGCGCTATCGTTGGTCTACATCTTATCAACATAGGTACTTGTCGATAAAACGAACAAGTCCTTCACCCCCTTTCCAACATGGATAACATCTCCATTTATCTCTGGTTGAGTTTTAAGAAACTTCACTTCTGTTGGGCCAAACAGAACGTGATAACCGGCATCGACCGCATTGGTCATAGAGAAGAGATTCTTCTTCATACCAGGCACGTCATAAACACTCCTCAATGTGAGTGGACCCTTATCACTGCTCAGGGAGACAACACCTTCTTGTTCGACTGTATGAACAGAATTATCAGCCGTAATGATAGCATCGTTACCTGAGTAAGGCGCCAAAGAAGAGAATTTTGATTCATCCCCGGTGAGATGATGTCCACACCCTGAATCAACAATCCAATCCTCTTCGAAGTTGATGGCAGCCAAGGCCTTAATAGTCATTGCCGTCATATTAGCCGCAAAGGCTCCTCCCCATCCAGCTTCATCAGACTTTGGCTTCTCCTTCTCTGCTATATGTCCCGACTGAAGATTAACCCGACAATCCTTCTTGAAGTGGCCGGTCTTATTGCACCTGAAGCACCTTGGTACCTCTCCCTTCTTCTTCGCATCAGACTTAGAAGCATAACCTCTATCCTGCTGACCTAAAGTAGAGGGTCCATCCTGACCTGGCTTCTTCTTCTCCCACTTCTTCTTCTTCTTTCCAGAGAACAACACATCACTATCTCCCCTAGAGATTGAAGTCCCCGCCATCTGTCTTGCCAAACTTTCTTGCGAAGCAAGTAAGTTCTCCAGCTCCAACAGAGATGGTTGATTTGACCAACCTTGAACTGAAGTCACAAAGGCAAGATACTCCTTCCTCAACCCGCGGATGATATGCCTCTTCAGTTTTGCCTCCGAGATGGGCTCATCAGGTCCAATGCAGAAATCTCTGCTGTGAGGTTCTTCATCTTGAGAAAGAAGGTAGAAATAGAAAGATCGCCTTGAGAGGCCTTCGCCAACTCATTTTCAAGAAACTGTAGCCGAGCTACATTCTTCTTATTAAACAACCCGTCCAAAGACGTCCAAATATCAGCAGCAGATTTACATCCAATAATGTGATCAAATAGCTCTGGTGAGATAGCCCTCTTGAGTGTGAACTCTGCCTTAGCATTAGTCCTCCTCCAAAGTCTCACCTCTGCCATATTATCTCCTGCTAGAAACACTTCTTGTGTGTCTTCTCCTCCAACTATCTCCCATAAATCCTCGCCAAGTAAGTAACTCTCCATACACGACCTCCATTTCTTGTAGTTAGTCGATGTTAGGAGTTCAATACCAATCCCTCTTGCGTATCCACCTTCCATGGCAATCTATGTGGTCTCTTCTTCACAAAGATGATGGCAACTCAAGTTGAACACTGCTTATCCACTCCAACAACCTGGCTTTGATACCATGTTAAAATTTTTGACTTGAACCGTTTAGGAGTAAGCAGGAGTTGCATCAACTGAGTTAAAGCCAAATAACCACAATGCCACACAGCAACACAAGAGACTTTATTGAATCATAAACTTCATTTACAGTGCGAGACATACATGGCGAGACATGATTCATAAGAATCACGAAGGAGAGAAGAACAAAACACCAAAAAACAAATCTGGCGGCTAGACAAGCTGAGACCGCACAGACCGCTCGAACTCCAGAGATCGACCGGCTTGCCTTGAGATCGCGCGAATAGAAACCAGACAAACTGCCTGCACTGCAAGAACACTACCTCAGACCGCACGAACTGAAGCTTTATTAGAACAAAGAACTGAAGCTGTCGCCAGACCGCAACTCAGATCGCCTGACCGCTGAAGGTCGCCTGATCGTCGAGCTCGCTGCGAACAGCACAAGAACACAAACCAGTTCGCAGACAGACCGCTGCCGAACTGTTTATTTAATCCATCGGGAAATTACCAAGGAAGGAGACCGCAACCTGCTGACCGCAAACCTGCAAACACAACAAACAGTCAACTCGCTTCCGAGACCGCCCGACCTCAAAAGTTGAGACCGCACAAATTAACCCAGGCTCTAGTTCTTATAGTTCTCGTTATAAATGGCGGGCCCTGCACCCTATTTATAGGCGGGTAGATGGATGTCGTCACCGCACTGGAGAGGTACAATCACCACCCGTCAGATCGCCAGCGGTCTCACAAGGCAGACCGTGCGATCACACTACTTGGACGACCATCCGACAAGACCGCAGATTAGCATGCAGATCGCGCACAGGTCGGGCGAACACGAGACCACGAACAAGCCGCGCGGACACAAGTGTACTCCTTCCTTAGACCACCAGGAGCAAACCAGGAACCATCTGGCCGACTTCAAACAAGTCGCCAGATCGCCAGCACAGGCCGCCCAGACAGGTGGTCATATAAGAACAAACCGCCCGGTCTTCCAACAAAGAAGACAAGCCAACCAGCAGACCAACTCGGGAACAGACCGCAGCAATCAAGAACAGGCCGGCAGAACTAGCAGTTCGCTAGAACCAGACCGGCAGAACAGACCAGCAGAGCACACGCGCAGACCGTGCGGTCTCTGCGGTCACCCAAAAATAGACCGCCCGGTCACCTCCACTTCACTTCAAAATTTCAACAGGAGATGACTAGGATCGATGCGGATGTGTCATGTCATTGCCTCAACCTTGACCCCGGTACTCTCCCCATCCGCCAGAAGAAGAGGTCCATCGCAGACAAGCTGGAGGCACCCATCCGAGAGGAAGTTAGCAAGCTCCTCAAGGTAGGGTTTGTATCTGAGATCTAGTACCCAGGCTGGGTCTCCAACGTGGTCATGGTAAAAAAGGAGATGGGAGGTGGAGGATGTGTGTTGATTTCTCCTTATTGAATAAATCATGCCCTAAGGATTGTTACCCCCTGCCTCGAATCGACGCGCTGGTTAATTCAGCCATCGGTTTTTCTCTAATGAGTTTCTTAGATGCTTTTTGAGGTTATCACCAGATCCGCATGCACCCTCCCGACATCAAGGATGTCTCTTTCATCACAGGGGAGGGGTGCTACTGTTACAAAATGATTCCATTTTGTTTAAAGAATGTAGGGGCGATGTAATAGTGAAGGATGGATAGGGTCTTCCGAGAGCAAAAGGGAAGGAACCTAGAAGTCTATGTGGATGACCTCATGGTCAAAAGTCGAGGCCTCGAGTCCCATCTCCGTGACCTTGAGGAGACCTTTCGGACTTTGAGAAAATTCAAGATGAAGCCCAATCCCACAGAAGTGTGTCTTTAAGGCCAGCCGAGGGAAAGTCCTAGGTCACTTGCTTACCCCGGCTGGGGTAGAGCCTAACCCGGACAAGGTAAGGGTAATCATGGAGCTAGGGTCTCCGAAGAGTATGAAAGAGGTCCAGCCTCTCAGAGGGAAGTTGGTCGGGCTAAGAAGGTTTCTCTTTATGGCAGGAGAGAAGTGCTCGTCCTTCTTCAAGGTGCTGCGAGGGAAACAAATGTTCAAGTAGACTCCTGAGTGTGAAAGGCTTTTCAGGCACTGAAGGAACAATTAACCCAAGCCCCGTTGCTGCAATGGCCGAGACACGGGGAGGACTTATCCCTGTACCTGAGGGTAGGACCCGAGGTGGTAAGCTCGGTGCTGTTCTGGGAAGAAGGAAAAAAGAAACCCCCGATCTACTACGTTAGTCGAGTATTGTGGAAGGCTGAGCTCAGGTACCCCATCTTTGAGAAGCTAGCCTTTGCTCTAGTGGTAACGACCAGGAAGCTTCGGCCATACTTTTAGGCACACTCAGTCAAGGTGGTGACTGATCACCCCTTTCACAACATCATGGAGGGGGTGGAGCACTCGGGAAGGCTAGCCAAGTGGTCAGTGGAGTTGAGCGAGTTTGATATCTCGTACATACCCAACTTGTCCATAAAAGCGCTAGCGGTGGCGGATTTTTTGGCAGACTATGTGACCGAAGTGGAAGAGTCCGAGCTACCGTACTCGGTGTCCTGGAGGATGTTGTTTGGTGGGGCGTTACGGAAACATTCTTTTGGGGGATGGGTGGTTTTGGTAAGCCCTCAAGGGACAAGGATCAAGCAAGCGATCAACATTCATTTCACCCTAACCAACAATCAGGCCGAGTACGAAGCCGTGATAGCAGGCCTCCGCCTAGCCCGGGAGTTAGGTGTGCAAGATGTGGAAGTTTCGACAGACTCCATGGTGGTGTCTTGCCAAGTCAGGAAGGAGTTAGAGGTGAAGGAGCCAACTCTTTAGCGAGCCAACTCTTTAGCGATACCTAGAAAAGGTCAAGGGGCTCATAAGGCAGTTCCGCACCTTCTCGATTCATCATGTGCCAAAGGAGGAGAGTGTCGCGGCGGACCTCTTGGCCAAGTTTGGTCTCAGGGCAGGGGGTACGGTGTCAGACCTCTTCCGACTATCCATCGAGGAGGGGGGACTTATGGAGGTAGACCAACGGGCATCCTGGATGGACCCCTTCATCACCTTCCTAACGTCGGGGAAGTTCCCCGAGAAGGATGTGGACAAGCGGCGGTTCAGGTATAAGTCGGCATACTATTCTTTGCATGTAAGAGGATTATACGGGAAGTCGCTCTCGGGGCTCCTTGCCTGCTGCGTGGCGGAGGAGGAGGTCCTGAGGGTCCTAGAGGAGATCCACTCAGGGGAGTGTGGCATCCATTCTGGTAGCCGAAACTTGGAGGGGAGAGTGCTTAGGCAAGGCTACTTCTAGCCTACCCTCAGTAAGGACGCGATGGAGTTCGTGAGGAAGTGCTCGAAGTGTCAGCTGTTCGCCCCTCTCCAGCTCCTGCCAGCCCAAAGACTTCGGACCATCACAGCCCCCTGGCCCTTTGCAATATGGGGGTTGGATCTGGTGGGTCCTTTCCCCCAAGCGAGTGGTTTTATGTGGGAAAAATAATCTGCAGTTACGGGCTTCCACTAGCCATAATTACGTACAATGGGCCACAGTTTGCTAGCGAGGAGTTTGTCAGTTTTTGTGGCCAGCTTAGTATAGACCTTCGCTTCACATCGGTCCACCACCCGAGGAGCAACGCACAAGTGGAGGCGGCGAACAAAGTCATTGTGAACTTATTAAGGAAGAAGGTCGAGAACCTGAGGGGTAGCTAGGTGGAACAGTTACACTCAGTCCTCTGGTCCTTTAGGACCACGCCAAATATCGCCACAGGGGAGACTCCGTTCAAGCTTTCCCATGGATCCGAGGCCATCCTCCCGGTCGAGTTCGATGTCAAGTCACCTAGGGTGATCGCCACGGGCAAAGGAGATGAAGAGTGGCGAGTGGACAACGAAGAAGGGCAAAGGATGTCTTTGGACTTGGTAGAGGAGCTTCGGGATCTGGCAGGCGGAGGTCAAGCGGCGGATGGCCCGATATTTCGACCAGCACATCCGGGTGAAACAGTTCAACAAGGGAGATCTGGTCTTGAAAAAGGTCGATGCGGCCGGGAGGGAGCCGTGGTGGGGAAGCTCAATCCCAACTGGGAGGGGCCTTACATTATAGATGAGGTGCTCAGGTCAGGAGGGTATCACCTCCAAGATGTGGAAGGGGTACCCCTCAGCCTGGCTCGAAGCGGGGATGATATAAAACACTTTTACCCTTGAGTTTTTATGATAATCTATTACATGTTCTATTCATCATATGCTGATTTAAAAACTTTTTCTAACCATGGGTCCTCAAGCAAATGTTTGGTGCTAGATTGCACCGAAAGATCCCGCTGTCGAGCTCTCATTAGCTGGTGGGTTAGGTCGATCTCGCGGAGAGGCTGGCAAGGAAAAGTTTGGTGCTGGATTGCCCCTGACGATCCCGTTGTTGGGCTAAAACTAGCCGGTGGGTCAGGTCGATCTCACGGAGAGGCTGGCAAGGAAATGTTGTGTACTGGATTTCCCTGGACGATCCCGCTACCGGGCTCTCACTAGCCGGTGGGTCAGGTCGATCTCGTGGAGAGGCTGGCCAGGAAAAGTTGCGTGCTGGATTGCTCTGGACGATCCCGCTGACGGGCTCTCACTAGCTGGTGGGTCAGGTTGATATCACGGAGAGGCTGGCAAGGAAAAGTTGTGTTGGATTTCCCTGGACGATCCCGCTGTCGGGCTCTCTTTAGCTGGTGGGTCAGGTCAATCTCGCGGAGAGGCTGGCAAGGAAAAGTTGTGTGCTGGATTTCCCCAAACGATCCCACTGTCGGGCTCTCACTAGACGATGGGTCAAGTCGATCTCACGGAGAGGCTATTAAGGAAACGTTTTGTGCTGGATTGGCCCTGACGATCCCGCTGTCGGGCTCTCACTAGCCAGTGGGTCAGGTCGATCTCGCGGAGAGGCTGGCAAGTAAAAGTTTTGTGCTAGATTGCCCCGGACGATCCCGCTGTCGGGCTCTCACATGCTGGCGGGTCAGGTTGATCTCGCGGAGAGGGTGTCAAGGAAAAGTTTTGTGCTGGATTGCCCCAGACGATCCCGATGTTGGGATCTCACTAGCCAGTGGGTCAGGTCGATATCGCAGAGAGGCTGTCAAGGAAACGTTTTATGCTTGATTGCCCTGGATGATCCCGCTGCCGGGATCTTGCTAGCCGGTGGGTTAGGTCGATCTCGCGGAGAGGCTGACAAAGAAAGGTTTTAGGCTGGATTGCCCCGGACGATCCTGCTACCGGGCTCCCACTAGCCGGCGGGTCAGGTCGATCTCACGGAGAGGCTGGCACAGAGGCGGTCTATACTGATAGAGCCGCCTCACAAAATCTCTCAAGGTAAGATTGAAGGGGGAGCCCCCGGGGGCTCATTCGCACGAAGATAAAAGGCAATTCTATTGAAATTGCAGCTAAGATTCAATGGTTGTAGCGAAACGCTTGAATGCGCAGGGTAACAAAGCATTTCAAGGCGAGTCCTGGCTCGCAAAATGCTTGGAGAATCTTTAAGCAACACCTAAAATAAGCGAGTCAGGGGGCCACCGGCGTGATAATTAATGAGTAACGTTGGTCGCGCGCAGGGGTCGTGGTGAGCAAGGTAGGGTAATGCCGACCCTGCTCCCAAGGACCCATAGTTAGCGAGCCAGAGGCGCAAAGCGATTCACATTTTACCCATGTGCGAAAGCAAGCAGAAAGTGTATCTAACAAGCATCTACGTGAAGGAAGCTACGCGTAGCCTTATTGGGTGTGTGTGTGTGAGTGCGTCGTAGCGAGACAATACGAAGGAGGTTCACTAAAGCGGTGACAACCATATAAACATTGCTAAGAAAAAATGGCGAGCACGAGCATGACAAATTGAAGAGCAAAAGAATCTTGTTCATTCTTGAAAAATATTCATTACATATAGCGGCGACCTCGCCAGCCAAAATCGAAGTATACATTAAAATTAAAAAAAGTCAAGGAAGACCTTCAGAAAGCTCCTCCTATCTCCCGCAACCCCCAGACTCTGGAATTGGCGCCAATAGATCTGGAATGACATCCTCGGCAGTAAGCTCCATCGCATCCGGGGAAAGTAGGTTCGCCCCATTGAGGGTATCAAAGAAGAGGTTGGCGACACCCATTGAGTTCTTGCAGGTCGCCTCCTCCTCGTCTCGCATTCTGTTGCGAGCTCCAGCTCGCGAAGGAGGCGGGGGTAGCACGACCATGGTCAGCTCACAAATTTGATCTTTCAAGACCGCGCTCTCCATCTCCAGATTAGCATTACACGAGAGGAGATGGCTCGCCATTTCAGCATCCTGCAAAAGAAAAAGATAAGTCAATTAAAGCGACATGCGGCGAGCGAGATAGAAAGTTTGTATAAATTCTTACCATCCCGCCTTGGAGGCTGGCGAGGAGACCCTCAGATAGGGCCTCTTTTCCCTAGAGGCGCGCGACTTCATCTGAGGCCTCCTATAGCTCGCGCTTGAGCTCATTAGATTCCCTATCCGAGGTGAGGTACCGCCGGCCTACCATGTGAGCGAGCTCCATGGCCCGAAATTGGGCTCGCATGGACTCATAAACAAGAAGCATGGACCTTAGGGCGACGAAGTTAGCGACATCCTCGCAACCATATAGCCCAAAAGTGATGGCAAATGCCTCGCCCACAACCATGTCGCTCTCAACCCAGGAGGGGAGGAGCAAAGAATATGAGACCCAATTGTGATCAGGATCCCATGCCAGTAAACGCTCGCCGACCACATCTGGGAACTTCGCACCGAGGCCAAAAATTTTATGGATCGCTGGCTTGGGCTCGCCCGAAGCATACCTAACCTCACTGCTCCCCTTGGAAGCCTTATGACTCGCAAACGGGGGGAGTAGGGTCTCCGTATCACTCAGGTCAACCATAATATTCTTCCCCTTAGTTGTGGCAGGGGTCTCCTTGGACCTCTTCTTTGCTGGGGTTTTCGCGTCGGGTTGGCTCGCAGGTGGCGGTCTCTTCTTACTAGAAGTCGAGCCGGGAGAGGCTCGGAACGCTTCGACGGCCGTAGTAGCGAGCTAGCTGGAGGTGAGGGTTGTATTCCTCGTGTGCGTGGGGTGGAGGGGAAGATCCCGCTCTCTTGCGAAGGTGACAACAGTGAGAATTAATCACCAGAATCAAGAAAATTTTAGAGAGTTTGCGAGTGCGAGTCAAACCTTCTCCTTGGGGCACCGGAAGCAGTGAGTCCACTTTCTGTCGGAGGTATGCGACCTCGAAGTTCTTTCCCTCCAAATACTATAAGAGCTTCATGTTGTCCCCCCAAGCGAAGCAAGGGACGTTAGGTTACCTCGTCTCACTGGAGGGGGGAGAAGGGTATGTTGCCAAAGTTTCCTTTGACAAGGACAAACTTCTGATGCCAGTAATGGCTCTTGTTCATTGTCTCGCAAATAGTTACATGTTGGCTCGCAAAGTGGGTTATTCCATCTTTGTAGGAGTGGAAGGAGAAAATCTTGCGGAAGACGAGCAGGTTGAACTCTATTTCTTCCTCACGTAGATAGCTGGCGAACGCGACCACCACAGCGATCGCGTGTGGGGTTTGCTGGCTCAGCAAGACAGCATAGTACTTGAGCACCTGGGAAATTCACCAAGGAAGGATTAGCACGCTCTTTGCGACACGAGAAAGAAGTGCAAGGGTTGAGTAAAGTACTTGGCGCACTTACTGCCATAAGGGGAGTCGTAACCCATTCTCAAAGTGAGCGATGGGGATGGCGGTCTCGTCAGGGGATGGCTCGTTTATGGAGACGGTGTTCGCCGGGCAGCGAGTGACAAATCCCGAGGGGATGTACTTGTCCACAGTGGTGAGTAACTCCTCGTCAGTGACCATAGCGCAAAAGAAGGTATGGTCGCGATAGGCCCTCGCGCACCTGGCCCGCCCTTCGGAATCTCCATCAGCAACCATGGCTAAACTAGCAGCGAGCCAGAAGAGGCATTAGCGCGAACCGAGAACTACGAGAGAGCCTGGAAGAAAGGAAAAAGGTTGAAGATAGTTAATGCGGTGGTTGGAGAGGAAAAACGGGTGGCTATTATAGGAATAAAAAGAGCGGGAAGAATTTGAAGCGCCAGGGGGTGCAGATAGCCGAACTGCGCGGTGACGTTTCAGCTTCTTGAACCTTTGTCCGCTCCTGGTGGACTAGCATCCTACCAACATCCCCTGACTTGCCATAGGCGAGCCACGCAAGACGATGCATCGTTTAGACCGGAAGTCAGCAGGGGCAGCTACAGGGAAACAAATCAAAATCGCGAAGGCGAGACAGTAGTTCGCGAGCCTAACTTGAAGCAAGGCAGGCATATGAAATATAAAACAAGCAATGCACGGGCACAGTTAACATGAATATAGAAATAATAAAAGGCGAAAGAAAAAGCCCGCGGGCGAGCAAGAATATCCATATTACAAATTCACAAATTGTTCAAGACCCCTAGAGGAGGTAATAGGTGCGAGCGAGAAATAATAAATAACATTGTTTAGTAATTGATCCACTTCCATCGGCCGCGGCCTCGCACCCAGAATGCGGAGGTACTTTCAGGTAGTGGTACTCGCTAACCGATTGGACCTCGCACTGCATTAGGCGCATCTGATCTTCGATTCGCGCGAGGTGCACCCCTAGCAAGGTGATCTCGCTGTGAGCTACCTATCACATCTCAGCAAGGAGGCACGCATTCACATCCTCCATGGCGGTAAACCTCTCTTCATAGGCAGTCCTATCCACCCGGTTTTGGTCGTACAGATCTCGCAGCATGACACCATATTTCTGGAACAGCTTGGTGACCCATCTCTTCATTTGCTCAGGATTGCTGGGGTCCCCTAGGAAGTCAGCGACCTAGTTCGGCGAAGGCGGGGGCGATATCTCCTCCTCTCCGTGCACTAACTCAGCAGATGGGGTCTTGGGAACACTTGCGAGGAAGAAATCAGCAATATGGGTGGGAAAGAGATATTCGACGGAAACTAGTTAACCTGGCGAAATCAGGATGGTACAGGCTCGCTGGAGAGAAGATCTCGGCTCGCCCTTGAAGGCTTCAGTAAAGGCAGGGGTAATGGATTTCCACAGGCCAGGGAGGTGCGTCGTATCGTCTGCGACCTGTGTCTCGGCAAGTAGCGACCCGCCCGGGTTTTGTTGGCCAGAGCACCAAAACCTGGGGTGAGTATGGTTGATTTAGGTGGGGCCGGTGAGCCCATCAGAGTTGGGGTTCGCCTCTCCGGGGTCGTGAGAGGGGTCACTGCACAAAAGGAATTGCGCGGGTTCAGCGAATGAAGAACCGCAAGAGATAGAGGGGTGAACAACTCACCAGGTCGCGACGATGAGACTCGCAGGTCTGTGGTCTCCACCTTTGGGGGAGGGAAGTCAGTCCTCCCGAGGGTGAGGGATGCGAGACCCCGTTGATAACTGTCTGATGATATTTTCTTCGGGGGGAGGGTTCTGCGAGCAAAGAAACCTAGTCAGTCGAGTAAATCTTGATTTATTGAACCTTCGACAGTAGAACCTGCGAGGCGAGCCCATTGCGAGGGGACGGAGATAGGGGCGATGTCCCATCCTACCCGGGAGGCCTCCAGACGGTCTTAGCCTCTTTGACTTGAGGCGAAGGCGGAGTGGGTTGCCAAGAAATCCACGGGGCGAGCTCTGCATCTTTGGCCTTCTGGATCGCATACAAAGCCTTGAGGCGAGCCAATGCCTCTTCTTTAGCGAACATCTTGATGGATACAGCGATGAGCAGCGAAAGTGGGAAGAGGGAGGAAAGTTCATGCACCGGCCCGAATGAATGGTATTTATAGCATTTGGCATGGGTCCCATCAAAAGATTCTTGCCACATCAGCAAGGGGCCGACGAACACCAAGGGTTGGATGTTTCTTCGCAAGCCTAAGGTAGTCTCGCGAAGAGCGGGGATTGTGTACAACCCCGGTGTTCGCCAAGAGGAGCAGAGATTCAAGGATCAACAAGCGAGAAGAGTAGGAATGCGGGTGATCCAGGTCCTCGGAGGTCGCCTCGCTTGAAGGCGGGCGAGCGGGACTCTTGATGGTCGCTCACAGGAGGGCGGGCGAACCGGACTCTCGATGGTCACTCGCAGGAGGGAGGGCGAGCCGGACTCTCGGTGGTTGCTCGCAGGAGGGCGGGCGAGCCAGTCTCTCGCAAATCGCATGAGGAAGGTCAGGCGAGAAGAACCCTTGGGGGCGGCTCGCCCAGTAGAAGTCCAAGGGTGCTTTTACCTGAGAACCCTGGGTGGTCTGCAGTTAGCCTCTCCAAACAGCGGAGTTTGACTATTGGCAGACTAGTTTGCGCTGCGTATAGTAAAATCAGAAGGCAGAATTTGGCTATTAAAAGACCATGAGTAAAAAACTATATATAGACCTTGAAGGGCACCTTTGGAGAGGATCCAATCTCAGCACTCTGAGCTTCCTTCTCCCTATGTTATCTTGGTTCAGCTCTCAGGCTCTCCAAGGTACCTAGTCTCAGCTTTGGCTTGGGAGGGGAAGCGCTCTAAGATCTTCCGGGTGTGTGGTGGGACCTCCTCGCTGTGACCAAGGGTCTGTGTCTAGTTTTGAGGCTTCAGTCTATTCTTTCCGAGGGATCAGTAAGCACTATCTACCCCCCACCTTTGGGTCCCGAGCTCCACAAGAGACCAAGTTCTGGTTTCAATATTTTTTCTTACCGAACTCATGTAGTTGATAAACATATTGATGAGACCGATAGAGTTAGAAGACAGATGGTCGAACACAAACCCATAATAATCCATCACCTCGAGAATTTCCCAAGGGAGAGGGAACATCGGGACATGATCAAAGTGATCGATGGGAATGCCAAATTTATTCTCTCCTCTAAAATTTAGTCCTTCATCTTCCTTGAGCGGTCTCACAACGATTTGATTCTGAATCATATGTTTCTCCAGAAAAGCTAAATATTCATCTTTTGAAATCCGACGGGGTTTGTGATCGACACTCAGGAAAGTCTCAGTAGAGGAAGCTCTAGCAGACACCATTATTAGAGTTCATTGAGACTGGTGCTTCGGGCGCATTCAGAAAGCTTAAAATGAAGAATCCAAAGCCAGTTATTTATAGGAAAGGAAGGATGGTTTCGTAATCATTACTTTTTAGGACACCGACAAGGATGCACGTCAGATCGTTGAACCTGCATAAGGATGAAAAGACAGCAAGCAATAGCGTCGATCCCAGAAAATTGAGATTGCAATATCATCAAACAGAAATACAAAAATATGTAAAGGAATATTGATCGCCATCAGAACAATCACAGAGATCACATAAAATAAAAATCAAATTGTCACAATGTATTACAACAAACTTCAAATTGTTCAGAATTAATGTCTCCAAATCGCAAGAAATAAATAAATTAAAATCTATCTCCTGAGCTGGCACTTTCTTCCGATGAAGGTCACAACGTCCTGCATTTTGTTGACCGCAGATAAAGTGGTCGCCAAGCTCTGGTTTGCCGCCATTGCAGCTCGATGGATCTTCGCGACCTCTTTATCTACTTGCTCCATGGGAATCACGATGATCTCCGAAGTCGGTCTCTCTTTCGGGAGACCGCCAGAAGTTCTTGGCCTCATCAACATTTTTGTACGACCGCCTCTGAATTTTGCAACCTCAGCGAATAGGGCGGCAGCTTTTCCTTTGTCATATTTCACATCTTTCTCAGCCTTTCGGAGTGCTCGGGCGAGCTCAATGTTCTTGAGGTCGCATTCCTTGCGAACTTGTCTCTCTTTAGCGCGCAGCCTCTCTTAAAAATCGGCGGTGAGAAGCCAGAGTTGATCGTCTAGTGCTCACTCCCGAGCTCTCATTGTGCGAGCATCCTCAAACATAGGCTTGAGAATGTCGGCAAGCTGCGGGGGAATCACCACTTGTTTTGGAATCTCCCCTTCTTCAGAAGGCTCCGCGACCTCACCAACATCTGCGATCAAAAGAAAAAGATAGTTAGCTCATCTACAATGGCCTAAAATTAGAAGAGTCTGCGTAAAGAGAGTACTTGTAAAGAAATCAAGACCACAGTCACGTAAGGTACTTCCAACATCTTTGGTGACCGCAAGATCTATGGTTAGCAAAAGGCGGTTTGATTCCCTTAAGCGCTCGAGGTCCAATCTTTCCAAATCCCTCTTCTGCGACCTCTCTCCTTATTTTCTTCTTCTTTTTAACTATGCATTGCTGATAATGATGTCATCGGTCTCTATAATGATGACTTCACGCCACTCTTTTGGAGACCTAAGATGAGGAGCGGGCAGAGGAAGAAACTCCAGCAGTCTCGTGGTCATCTTCCCCTTACTAGCTCGCAAAGCAGAAACTGCTGGCGCACGGTCTGCTGCTGCTTTGTCTATCTTACTTTCCTCGGCAGCGGGGAGATTCATCAGATCGCTAGAGACTGCGATCTTCTCCTTCTTGATCTGTCAAACTCTTTCCTCCTCTTCCTCCTCATCAGAGAGCTGCCTTTTATTTTTCTTCTTCTCTACAGCGAGCAGTGCTGCCTTCTTCTCCTGCTCCTTCTTCTTTTCCACAGCGATGAAAGTTGCCTTCTCTTCATCCTCTTTCTTCTTCTTATCAGCGGCGATCAGCGATGCTCTCTCTTCTTTTTCTTTTTTCTCTCTCTCTCTCTGCAGCGATATGCACTGCCTTCTCCTCCTTTTCTTTCCTCTCTTTTTCTTCCTTCTCTTTCCTCTCCACCTCTGCTTTTAACCCAACCTCCTCTTCAGCGGCCTTCTTCTTCCCCTCCTTAATCTTCTGCTCTACGGCGGTCTCTAGAAGATTCTCAGCTTCAAAATGGTCAAGCACCTGCGAGATCGAATGAACAAATTATTAGAAGAATCATCATCAAGATAGGCCATCAACTCTGAGTCCGCTCCTCTTAAAGAAGTTGAGACCGCAGAAAGAAAAAGAGAGACTGATTTGGTAACTTACATTTTTAAAAGCGGCCACAGAAGGATGACTGAGACCACCACTTTCAGGGAGTGTGATCGCCTTCTTGGCGGTCACATCTTTATTTTCATCACTTTTCTTTTTCTTGGCAGACTGAGCAGAAGAACTTGAACCTTTTCTCTTTATCCCTTTTGCAGCATCCTGCTTATTTGCGATTTACTGTCTGATCCTTTTAGCTATAGATTTCTTCTCTTGAAATTGAGCCTTGATAGCCTCAATAGAGACGGTCTCACCAGTATGCGCAGCAACCTAGCTGAGAGCTTCATCTGACATGTGGCAGTCGAAGGTGATAGAGACATCCTAAAGATTCAACACATGAGGTCCTGAAGAGTTAGCCAACAAATCAACAACATCAGAGGCTAGCAAGACCGCATTGTCCTCTATCGATTAAAGTTGCTTTACCTCTGGGAGAGAGTCAGCGATCTTCTTCTCCGCATCAATTATCGCCAAGTGCTTGAAATCCTTGCCCGCGAACACCTTCTTGGAGTTAGCAGTCTCTTTCCCTTTCCCATTTTCTTTCAGAGAAGCCACCTTGGGCGGTCGCTTAGCCAGATGAGATAGTATTCTTGCCATCTCAGAGTTCGCTCCGATCTAAGAAATGGTGACGCATAAAGAACAAGCTCGCAGTTCTTTCCAGAAGGTTCTAGATTCTAAAGCCTTGAAGTCGTATTTATAGATTCTGGTGCATTTATCGCGAACGCGGTCTCAGTGGTCAAAGCAAACATTTACGAAGTTACAGCGCAACTTGAAAATGTGTGGGGAACTTGTTTGGTCGGAAGTCTGCGACCTCTCGTTGTCAGTCAGAAGGGTCAGTTCCAGCGGTCTCAATTTTTGGAGACCGCCCAGACCACCTGTGTTCTCTTCAGCAATTCTCCTAAAGCACGTGCAGCCAGACTCCAGTCAGACCGCGCGGTCTGGTGTTTTTTTCTCCTTTTTGTTATTAGCACCTCATATCTCTGCCCTGGTTCTTCTATACCCCGGGCAGCCTGTAATTTTTGGATGTGCCTAATTGGGCACCCTCCACATCTATAAATAGAGGGGCAGGGGTACCTGAAAAGGGACTTTTCCATCGAGCCTCCAGCTTGCAACCTATGCAAGCGGTCTCGAATTCTGTCACTTTCCTACCTCTCATCGTGACCTGTTGTAGTTTCTCTCTGTGTTTTCTTTTTGGAATCAATCCCAAGCAATTTTTCCTCTAGAGATCTCTCTTCTGATATCATTCGTCATAAGTAATCGGCACTCCACAGTCCCCCCCGCATCTCTTTATAGTGTGAGTCTTGGAGGTATATTTTTTGTACCAACATTGCTCCTAGGGCACACCTCGTGCAAAGTGCGCCTTGCGCACACGTGCACATTGCACCTTGGGTACACCACACGCACATTGTTTCTTGCATACACCAAATGCACATTGCTCCTTGCACACACCAGACGCACATTGCCCCTAGCACACTATGCGCACGCTGCTCCTCGCGTACACCTCACGCACAATGCGTCTCATGCACACTACGTCTTGCGCACACCTCGCCTTACGCATACCTCATGCACAGTGTGCCTCGCGCACATGGTGCCTTGCGCACATGTCATGCACATTGCACCATACACACATTACGCCTTGCGCACACCTTGCCCGTGTTATGCCACGCCCACATTCTAGCCAGCATAAATTCCACCATGCACACGTTTAACCTTGCATGCATTTTACTACGCACTCGGCATGCACCCCACCACGACCAAAGCATGACCTATGCACACCGCAGTAAGCGCCCCGTGTGCACCATAACAAGCAATCTGAGTGCAACGCGCTCAGTGTTCACAGCACCCTCAGCTCAGTTGAAAGACCTCCAATTGACAATAAGTCCAAAGCGCAAGATCCATCTGCATGCTTTAGGACATAAGACGCAGACACTAAGATGCTCAGAGCACACCCCTCGAGCTTTCGAGCACCAGCAGAAGACCTCAAAGCATCCAGAGTACAACGCTCCCCATTGCAATAAATAAAAGACTTATCTCCGTGAGTGGTGGTATGTCACCCTTCAAACCCATTTCTCTCTCTCCATCAACAATTATAACGAGGAGCGGTTTGTATCCCTCGCCTTCTCTACAAAGCATGGTGCAACAACATCAAAATAGTGAAGTTTGATCTGCATAGCCCCGACCATGTGGTTTTTTACCTCTTTACGAGGTTTTCCATGTTAAAAAAACTCTTTTGCTGGTCGTCTCCTTTTCTTTGACTGTTTGCGTGCTCGACCGCTCCCAGGCTAAGACAGTGCAATCAAGACCGGTCTGCAAGAGCCTCGAGTTGGCCGCAACAACAAGGATTCTAGATCAAATGTTCTTCTTCTTTATCTTTTTTATTTAGATAAAATAATATTTATTTACGTGACTAGAAGTAATCAACAAACCCATAAAATACGACACTTGATATTTATTTTTAGATATCCTATACTATTAACGATAGGTGCTCTTCCATATAGTTCGTAGTGTTGGAGAAAATTATATATCCTAAATTGTACGTATCAAGTTTTTGGCGTCATTGTCGGGGATAATTTTGTTGATATTTTGAAATCATCAATTGCATTACTTTTATCATTCTCTTTCTCCGCCCTCATTTCTCTTTTTGATTTTTTTTTTCAAATTACATTCTATTTAGTGACAGTTGTCTATTTTTTTCTCACCAAATGTTGTCTCATTTGGCCGCCAAAAGTTGTCGAGCTTCACAACAATGTAAATCTTTTGGAAGCCGCACGACAACGCCAAATTAGTTGTCATTATTGTAGTGCGCCCCATCAAAGTGAAGGATGTTATTTTCATTGTTATTCTCCAAATATATATTAGGAAAAGGTTTTTTCTCAAACTTATGCAAATAATTTTGATAATAATTATGATCATAATTTTTCCTCTTTTAATGCAAATAATTGTTCCAACTCTGATGAAAATAATTTTTTAATTTTCACGAGAATAATTTTTCAGTTTTTAATAAATTTTCTTCTAACTCCGAAGTAGATTATTCTTGGTGGCAAGCTCACCCGGATAGTTTCTGGAGCAATGTAGATAAATCTTTAGATCTGAATTTTTGTCCTTCTTCTTTTGCGCCGTAAGTCTTGTACTCTAATTTTGGAGAATTTTCACAATTTCAATTTGATACTCCTCCCCATAATTTATTAGAGAATATTATTTCTTCTAGTGCTTTTTCTCCATCTTTGGATAAGTTGGTTAAATAGGAACATGATTTTTTATGTAATCCATAGATTCTTTGAAAGTTTAGGTCAGATCTTATATTACTCTAGAGGGGGGTGAATAGAGTATTAAAACTTTTTGTTTAGTTTTATAGCGGAATTTAAAATACTGTTTAACTATATGTGTAATCAGTGAGAGTTAAAAATAAAGACAGAAATAGTAAGAAAGCACACAACACAAGCACACTGAAATAAGCAAGCACAGAAGACACAGGGAGCTATAGTAGTTCCCCAATAAATCTGGGTACGTCTACTCTTCTACCACCCTTGGTAGGAATCCACTAGGAGGGTTGATAAGGTGCCCAGGCACCAAGGGGTTTTTGATAAAGTGTCCACACACCAATAAGTTTTTGATAAGGTGCTTAAAAACCACACAAGGATTTTTTGATAAGGTGTCTTGCCACCACTGGGTAAACTTTTGAAGGGAGTATTAACCCTGTACAAGATGAGATAAAAGGTTTAGAATGTTCTTCTCTGTCAATGATCTGAGAGAAGATAAATGATGTTGAAGCAGAAAGCTCCCCCTGTATGATGAGAGTTGATGACAGCTTTGTGGACAGAGCTTTCTCAAACAGAAGTCTTTGTAGCAGATTATCTGGACGAAATTAATCTTCAGATTGTTGTTGCTCTTTGAAAGACTTTATCTTGCAGCAGATCTGAGAAATTGAATCTTGTTCTCAGAATGATGAGGATGCTGCCTTGATGAGGAAGAATGCTGGAAATAATAGTATATTCTCTTCTTCTTATTTCTCTAAACTTCTTTTGTTCTCCTTGTTCTGTGATAACAGAGAGACTGAGAGATGGTGAAGTTTTTCTTTCTCTGTTCTCTGTAAGAAAATCGACTATCTCTGTTTTGTTAATTTTCTTCTCTGGTAACTTGTCTATATTCAAATTCAAATCTTCTGCCTTTTAAGGAATATATTTTTCTGACTTAAATCCTTCTTGGAACTAGGTAGCCACCCAAAAACGACTTTGTAGGTCCTTTCAATTCCTTTTGTCGAGAAAGATGCTTTGACATTAAATGTCAACGGCTATTCTTTTTCTTGGAATAGAGAGAATATAAGGATATAATAAATAAGAAAGATATCCTTACATGGCTGACTGAATACATCCAAGGAGAAATAAATATATCCTTTATACTGCTGATTTGTGTTCAGACAATTGATATCCAACTGAGAATATTAATCTAAGCTTCATAAAGGAATTTGTCGAGTGTTGGCTGGAATTCGTCGAGCGCTGGCTAGAATTCGTCGAGCGCTGCTAGCCATTTGTCGAGCGCTACTCAGAAAATGTCGAGTGCTGGAACTGTCTATATTTCTTCAGTCTGCTGGAGACAATTTGTCGGACGAAGCTGGTCATTCGTCGAGCGCCACTTGCCATTTGTTGAGCTTGAATTTTCCTAAGTTCTGACTAATCTAATCAGCCTAAAACTTGACCCTTAGACTATACAATGGGGTCAATACAGATCTTAATCAACATATAATGATCCTAGCCCAAATCAGTAATAGGGTTGTTCCAACAATCTCCCCCTATTTGGGTTAGGATACTATTTGACAAGTAATTGAATAAATACAGCAGAGAGTATAATCAACAGAGCATAAAATGAAATATATCTGACAGAATTAAATAGATCATCAGATAAGATAAAAAGAAGATGCTCTGAGCTTAGAAACTTTACAGTCATAAACAAGCAAAGATTTAAGACTTTTTGTCCTGAGAAGATGGCTTGAATATGATCTTCCTGTTAGGATCTTCTGATTTCTTTTTGCTGATAAACAGATCTTGAGCTCCAATGATTTTCTGTTCTTTGACATGAGGAATAAATGCTTCTAGGTGCATATCAATATATTCCCCTGAATGCTTTATTTGGTTTGTACTTTTCAAGTTCTTTCCTTCTGTATTCTGACATAGTTGAGATACTTGAGAAATCTCTACCTTCTGCTTTTGCCTTGTTAATCTGTGCAACTGCATTTGTTTCTTTCAGTCTTGCCATCTGACAGATTCTCTCTTCTTCTAGATCTGGAGAATAATAAATATCTTCTGAATCATTTTTATCTTGAGTGACCTTTTGAGGTTCTTTGTCTCTGTGAAGAGATCCATCAGAAATGTGAAGTTTGTATTCTGAAGGTATTTGAGATGAAGTAATGGCTTGACTTCCTTGTAAGGCAAGTGCTGATTTCTTAGAAGGAGGAGCACTGGCTGATCCAGAGGTTTGAGAACCACTAGAACTACCAGGTCTCCCTGATTGTTGAGGGCTTTGCTTCTGAGAAGTGGATGATACACATGCTGATCCTGCTGCACCAGCTGCTGGAGGAGGAGGAGGATGATTATGCTTGACAGGTTTGTCAGGGATGTAGCCAGTCTTCTTGAATTTCTTCCTCCTGTTATTCTCATTTCTAGAGAGCTTCATCCAGTGAGGAGTTTTCTCATCAAGAGGAACATTATACAAAATATAAAGAGGAATGTCATTCTTTGGATTTGGAGGCTTGGGAACAGCCTTTGACTTAGCTGTTCTTTTCTTTCTTTTCTTTGATAATGTATCATCAGAATCACTGTTATCACCATCATCATATTCAGAGTCAGAAGAAGAAATTAGCGTATTATATAAATCATCAATTCTTTTGATTGCTTCACGAGCCTTTAATCTTTCTTCTTCAGCTTTGTCAAACTCTGCATCTGCCTCTTTGCAGATTTCATCCAAGCTTGGCATTGTTTCTTCATTCCATAAAAGAATTGGAGGTGAAGAAACAATTTGTGAGACTGTTTTATCTGGTGGAGTAGGGTGATCTTCTGTATCATCAAGGAATTCTGCAAGACCATCTTCATATTCTGCAGAAGGATCCTTCATTTGAATGATGTAATTTTGTGTGATATCAGAATGAGTCTTCTGAGGAAGGCATATCATAGCCTTTGATAAATCCTCTATGTACACTTTTGGTGATACCCTTGAAGTATATGTGACATCAAATTTTGCTAATACACTATATTGGTCACAAGATGGATGAATGCATATACTATTTATTTCTTCTATAACTTGTGTATCAACCATATCTGTATCAAAAACTGTAACTTCTGTATCTTCTGGAGTAGCTTCTGTTTCTGGAGCTTCTTCATTGGACATCTCCCCCTGCCTAGCTTCAGGGCAGCCTGAATCTAGGCCCCTAGAAGAAGGGACAGCAAGAGAGGAAGGAAGAGAAGCTATCTTATCAGATAGATCAGAAATTGCCTGAAGAACTGGAGCAAATTTTGCATCCAGGAGTTGGCTTATTCTAGGAAGGATATGATCAAAAACCTGATCAGCAATGGAGGAGAGGTTGAGGGAATGATAATCTGGTGGATGAGTAGAGGATGGTTTTGAAGTGGATGGAGATGAGATTGGAGGAATTGGAGAGATATTGCTGATGTTGGTAGTATGTGTGGGAATGTCTGGATGGATTGGACTAGGGGAATAAGTGGGTGATTGATATCCATTATGTATTGGAGATGGAGGTGTGGTAGGTAGTGGTTCTGGAGATAGATGTGGAATATCATTGATAGGTGATATGTCAGTTGAAGGAGGTGGCGAGGAATGAGAATGTGCAGGAGACTGTTGAGCAGGTGGAGATGGGATATGAGAAGGAGAAGGAACTGAGGAAGGAGCTTCTAGAAGGGTAGAGGGAGTGACTTGGTCAGTTCTTGTGTCCTCAGAAGTTTTCCTTTTCCTAGAGGCATCAGCTCCTGTATTCTTCTTGGGAATTACCCTATCCCACTTAGCAAAGAGTGTTGAGGTCAGCCTCTTGCTGGCATTTATGGTCACCTTTGGTGACACCAAAAGGTCTGGATGCCTTTCCTGCAGAAAAATTCCTATAACTCTTCCAAAACTTACACTATCTTTAGAATTTTTCTTTTTAATCAATTCAAAAAGAATTGATCCCTAGTTGATTTTCTTCTTCTCCATCAAGGCCACCATCAACAGAAATTGGTGCCTATTGATATAGTCATGCCCAGATGTCTTGCCCAGCAAGACTTTTCCAACAATGTCTACTAAGAACTTGTAGTCCTGAGACAAGTTCTTTTTCAGAAGGTGGTTAGGGTTTCCAGTCAAATGACCCATTTTGACTAAAGCTTCATCAAATTCATTTGAGCTTATGTCTAAGTCATCTTCACCATTCTCAAAACCAAAAATATCAGAAAGAATGGTGGGGGAGAGAGATACTTGATGACCTGAGATTGTTCCAGACAAGCTTTCATCGACTGGTTTTGCAGTGTAAACCCATTCTTTAATCTCTGCAACAGCTATCTTTTGCCTGGTGCTTAGAAACTTCCTTAGATGTTGTTCTTCTAGCATTTGAAGAATATCTTTGAAGATTTTGTCAGACTGTGCAAAAGAGTCCATGTCAATATCGAAACCTGCATCAAACTTCATTACGTGCAGAGAGGCCTGAGGAATCTCCATTGTTCCTGCAAAGAAAATTGAAGACCAAGTGCAGAGGGGAACTGGAGGGAAAGACGATTTCTGTAGGCGCAAACTTAGAATAAGATAAAATAAAGCTTATATATAAGGGTCGAAGAATGAGGGCGCATTCGTAAACCGCTGTTCGTCAAAACCTAATAAAATTAGAAGTCGAAAAGGCTTTATTTCTTTGTCTGAATGCGTTCGACGAGAACATCTTTTTCGTCGACCATCGTTCGACAAATGAGATTGCCTTAACTGATTCTGTGGTTAAGAGGTTTTATCGACCATCGTTTGACAAATGATTCAAATTCGTCGTTCTCCGTTCGACGAATTTGTGGGATAAATAGAAATATTTAATTTTTAGCAGATTGAGTCTCCATCTATCATTCCTAGTTGATTTATAAAGAAGATGTGCTTCTTTTAATCCAAGGGCTTGGTGAAAATATCAGCTCTTTGCAAATCAGTAGAAATGAATTGTAGGCAAATTTTGTTTTTATCCACATTATCCCTAAGGAAGTGGTGCCTAATTTCTATGTGTTTAGTCGTACTATGGAGAACTGGATTTTGTGCTATAGATATTGCACTAGTGTTGTCACAAAATATAATTGAATTATTTAAGTTGACACCATAGTCTAGGAGCTGATTTTGTATCCATAATATCTGTGAGCAGCAACTGCCAGCAGCTATATATTCAGCTTCAGCTGTTGATGTAGACACAGATGTTTGTTTCTTACAAAACCCGACACAAGCCTATCACCAAGAAATTGACAAGTTCCTGATGTGCTTTTCCTGTCTACCCTGCATCCAGCATAATCTGAATCTGAGAATCCAGTTAATTCAAATTCAGATGTTGTTGGATACCAAAGTCCTAGATTAGGGCAACCCTTTATATATCTTAAAATTCTTTTTAGAAAAGTAAGATGAGATTCTTTAGGGTTAACTTGAAACCTAGCACAAATACATGTAGCAAACATTATATCTGGCTTACTAGCTGTTAAATAGAGTAGAGAGCCAACAATTGCCCTATACATTTTCTGATCAACAGGTTTCCCTGATTCATCAGTATTAATAACAGCATTAGAGGCCATGGGTGTTTTCATAGTAGAAGAATCATACATTCCAAATCTTTTCACTAATTCCTTAGCATACTTAGATTGAGAGATGAAGATTCCTGATGGGGTTTGCTTCACTTGAAGACCAAGGAAGTATGATAATTCACCCATACTACTCATTTCAAATCTTGATTGCATTAGATTGGAAAATCTTTTGCACAAATTTGAATCAGTAGATCCAAAGATAATGTCATCTACATATATTTGAACTAGTAAAGTTTGATTTTTATGTACTTTGTAAAATAATATTTTGTCTACTATGCCTCTACAGAATTTGTTTTCCAAGAGAAAATTAGCTAAAGTCTCATACCATGCTCTGGGAGCTTGTTTGAGACCATAAAGAGCTTTATTAAGCTTAAATACATAGGAGGAATGAGTTGGAGAGATGAAACCTGGTTGTTGTTCCACATAGACTTCTTCTTTGATGTCTCCATTGAGAAAAGCACTCTTCACATCCATTTGAAATACCTTGAACTTTTTGAATGCAGCAAAGGCCAAGAAAATCCTTATAGCTTCAAGCCTTGCAACAGGGGCAAATGTCTGATCATAATCTATGCCTTCTTCCTGTGAATATCCTTGAGCTACCAATCTTGCTTTGTTTCTCACAATATTGCCTTGATCATCAAGCTTGTTCCTTAAGACCCACTTGGTGCCAATAACTGGATGGCCTTTTGGTCTTGGAACCAAATCCCAAACCTTGTTTCTTTCAAACTGGTTGAGTTCCTCTTGCATTGCAAGAATCCAATTTGGATCTTGTTCTGCATCTTTTATGATTTGAGGTTCAACTTGTGATAGGAAACAAGCATGCATCTAATTTTGGTGTAGTTGATGCCTTGTTTGAACACCTGCTGTGATATCACAAATCACTTGTGAAATTGGATGATCTCTAACTGTGATGTGGTCAACAGTTGGAGTTGGTTCAGCAGTAGTATCCACATTGGGAATTTGTTCAGTTGTTACATCCTGTAGAGGATCTGCTGTTACTTGATTTAGGTTATCAACAAGATCTAGATGATCTTCTTCTTCACTGTCTTCAAGAGTTTGAGGTGATGGATGCAGTGAATCTCCTGTCTGTAAATTTAACCCTTTAAGCTCTTCACATAGAGCTGGTACCTGCAAAGTGTTCTTGGTAGAAGAGTTCTTCTCCTTGTAAAACATGTTAGTTTCATCAAAGGAAACATGCATAGACTCTTCTATTTTAAGAGAGGATTTGTTAAATACCCTATATGCTTTGCTAATTATTGAATATCCTAAGAAGATTCCTTCTTCAGATTTTGTTCAAATTTTCTAAGGTACTTCTTATCATTGTTATGAACAAAACATCTACATCCAAAAGTTCTAAAATAATCAACTTTAGATTTCTTCCCTTTAAGCAATTCATAGGGAGTTTTACCCTTAAGTTTGTGTATCAAACTTCTATTCAGAACATAATTTGCTGTGCTGACAGCCTCTGCCCAAAAAGATTGGGGCAAGTTAGCATCTGCAAGCAATGTTCTTGCTGATTCAATTAAAGTTCTATTTTTCCTTTCAACTACCCCATTTTGTTGAGGAGTTCTAGGAGCTGAGAAGCAATGCCTGATACCTTCCATCTCACAGAATTCTTGCATGAGAAGAGACTCAAACTCAGTGCCATGATCACTTCTGATCAATGCAACTACAGTAGAGTACTCAATCTGTATGCTCTTAAGAAAGTCTGTAAGAACTTTAAAGTTATCTGACTTTTCTCTCAAGAAGAAACCCAAGTGAATCTAGAGAAGTCATCTACAATAACTAGAGTGTAAGACTTCCCCCCTAAGCTCTTTATTGCTATAGGTCCAAAAAGGTCCATATGTAGCAAGTATAAGATTCTAGGTGAATCACTTTTATATAATGATTTACCGCTATTTTTGGTTTGCTTACCTAATTGACATGCCCTACAAAGACCTTCTTTCTTATATGATCCTGATGGTAAGCCTCTAACAAGGTTATCCTTAGCTAGTTTAGCAATGGTCCTAAGGTTTACATGTCCTAATCTTTTATGCCCTGATTCACTAGATTTGCTTAGCTCATTAAATAAACAAATTTCTGATTTGGATGAGTTGAAATTTACTAAATATACATTTCCTTGTCTAATACCTTATAGAACAATAACATTATCAGAGGATTTAATAATGCATTCTGATTTATTAACTGTTACCTGATAACCTTCATCACATAACTGACTTATGCTGATGAGGTTGTGCTTCAGACCCTTGACATAGGTTACTTCCTTGAATGTCACTGTTCCAACTTTAATTTGACCATAGCCTCTGGTTTTTCCACAGTTGGAGTCTCCAAAGATCACCTTGGGTCTAAGCTTTGCCTTGTAATTGTTCAGGTTGGCCTTGTTCCCTGTCATGTGCTTTGAGCAGCCACTATCCAAATACCATTTTTGATTTGTTCTTGGATAGCTGTGTACTTGCAAAGACAAAAACATAAACTAGTTGTTTTTGACCCAGACTACCTTGGGTCCTTTTATGTTACCACAAAATTCAGAGATAAATGACATTTCAGGCTGATCCTTATAGCCTCGTGGATGATATCTCCTTGGAGGTATAGTCCACTCAGTAAAAGGATTTTTAGTATATTTAGGATTAGAATTCTTAGAGTTTTCTGTATATTGCTTGTTCGAAGAATTTGAATAAATTTGTCGACCGGCATTCATATTATAACTATACTGAAAATCTGTTTTCAGTTTTCGTCGAGCCCCGTTCGACAGATTTGAATCTTTTTGTCGAGCTTCGTTCGACGAATTCTTCTGAATTCTCTTATCCTTAACAGACTTGCTTGAAATGTCTTTATTTCTTTCTGCAGCCTCTTTGCTTTTAGCAGAAATGAATTTTATGGGTGTGGAGAGGATGTTTCTCTTAATCAGAGATGGCTCACTTGATGAAGAACCCAAGCCCAGTTTGTTATTGTTAAATCTAGCATTGACAGTGCTTGTGATGTCCATCAGTTTGATACTTCTCCCATTGAGGGATTCTTCAAACTTTTTGGCTTCAGATAACTTATTCTCAAGAAGAGTAATGTGTTCTCTGGAGGCAGCCAAATCTTTCTTAAGATTTGCATTATCTTCACTTATATTGTTCATTTCAACTAACTTATTTCTGAGAGAGATTACTTTTTTCTCAGATTGTATTAAGTCTTGGCAAAGAATTTTGAAATCATCTTTGAATTCAATAGAAGTAAAATCAAAGCTAGATAATACCTGATCAATATCATCTTCTGTTTCTGATTCTGATTTCTCTTCATCAGAATTGTTGGCTGAGGCATTGATTGCCATCATGCAAAAACTTTTTTCTTCTTCATCATCACTGGAGATGGATGATGATGTTGATTGTGACTCACTGTCTGAGTCATAAATAGCCATTAGGCATTGGCTGTTTTCTTTTGTTTCTTCTTCATCAGAAGAACAAGATGATGATTCTGATTCAGATTCTGTTTCACTCCAGGATGTTGCTACAAATCCTCTTCCCTTCTTTTTGTGAGAGTGGGAGGAAGATTTGCTGGAGCCCTTATTTTCTTCCTTTTCTTTTCTTCTTTCCTTCTTGTCCTTCTTGTGTTGAATTTCTGGACATTCAGGAGCAATGTGTCCTGGTTTCCTGCAACCAAAACATATAATTTCATTAGAGTGATTTTTGTCATACCTTGGCTTGTCATGGCTCCTGGATAGCTTTTTCCTGATGTCTTTCTTAGCCATCTTGTAGAATCTTTTGGCAAACAGATTCATAAACTCCTCATTGTCAGGAGCTTTCCATTTATCTTCTGCAGCCTTGAAGGCTATACTTCTTTCCTTCTTGGGTGCTGGAGATGAAGTAGATTCTTCAGCTTCCCTAGTTTTCATAAGCTGCTCATAAGACTTGAGCTTGCCCAACAAAGCTTCAGTGGTGATCTCATTGAGACTTCTGGCTTCCTTGATTGGCCAGATTCTGGAGTCCCATGTGCTGGGGAAGCACATAAGAATTTTGTTATTAATCTCTGTGAGTAAGATCACTTTGTCTAGAGACTTCAGCTCATTTATTATGAGGCTGAGCCTATTGTACATATTAGCAACATTTTCTGATTCTCCCTTCTTGAAGTTCTCATATTGAGAGATCAGGTGAGATCTTCTATCTTTTCTTTCATCTGCTGAGCCTGCCACCATGTTGTTGAGAGATTCCCAAATTTCTTTTGCTGAGGTGCACTCAACAGCCTTCTGGAATATGTCATCTGACATAGTTAGGGCCAGAATGTTCATGGCCTTTGCATCTGCATTTCTCTACTTCTTCTGAGCTTCAGTCCACTCAGGAGGTGGAACAGCAGTATTTTCTGTTGTTGCTGCAGTACTAGCTGATGCTGTAGGTGCTGGAGGCCCTATTAAAATAACCTTAAAAATGTCTTCATCAATGGAGTTCATATAGAGCCTAATCCTTGCTTTCCATAGTGCAAACTTATTGAGATTGCACATAGGAGGTCTTGTGCTGGAATATTCCTTGTTTTGTGCCATGAGTTTTAAATAAGATAAAAATAGAGAGAAGGAAACTCTAAAAAAAATTAAGATCTGGTTGATCTTTGTGATTCAGGTGTTGGCCTGTAAAGAATCAACACCCCTCTAATACCAATTGAAAGTGGAGGTCAGATCTTAAATTACTCTAGAGGGGGGTGAATAGAGTACTAAAACTTTTTGTTTAGTTTTATAGAGGAAATTAAAATACTGTTTAAGTATATGGGTAATCAGTGAGAGTTAAAAATAAAGACAGAAATAGTAAGAAAGCACACAGCACAAGCACACAGAAATAAGCAAGCACAGAATACACAAGGAGCTATAGTAGTTCCCCAATAAATCTGGGTACGTCTACTCTTCTACCACCCTTGGTAGGAATACACTAGGAGGGTTGATAAGGTGCCCAGGCACCAAGGGGTTTTTGATAAGGTGTCCACACACCAATAAGCTTTTGATAAGGTGCTTAAAAACCACACAAGGATTTTTTGATAAGGTGTCTTGCCACCACTAGGTAAACTTTTGAAGGGAGTATTAAGCCTGTACAAGATGAGATAAAAGGTTTAGAATGTTCTTCTCTGTCAATGATCTGAGAGAAGAAAAATGATGTTGAAGTAGAAAGCTCCCCCTGTCTGATGAGAGTTGATGACAGCTTTGTGGATAGAGCTTTCTCAAACAGAAGTCTTTGTAGCAGATTATCTGGAAGAAATTAATCTTCAGATTGTTGTTGCTCTTTGAAAGACTTTATCTTGCAGCAGATCTGAGAAATTGAATCTTGTTCTCAGAATGATGAGGATGCTGCCTTGATGAGGAAGAATGCTGGAAAGAATAGTATATTCTCTTCTTCATCTTTCTTTAAACTTCTTCTGTTCTCCTTGTTCTATGATAACAGAGAGACTGAGAGATGAAGTTTTTCTTTCTCTGTTCTCTGTAAGAAAATCGACTATCTCTGTTTTGTTAATTTTCTTCTCTGATAACGTGTCTATATTCAAATTCAAATCTTCTGCCTTTTAAGGAATATATTTTTCTGACTTAAATCCTTCTGGGAACTAGGTAGCCACCCAAAAATGACTTTGGCAGGTCCTTTCAATTCCTTTTGTCGAGAAAGATGACTTGGCATTAAATGTCAACGGCTATTCTTTTTCTTGGAATAGAGAGAGTATAAGGATATAATAAATAAGAAAGATATCCTTACATGGCTGACTGAATACGTCCAAGGAGAAATAAATATATCCGTTGTACTGCTGATTTGTGTTCAGACAATTGATATCCAACTGAGAATATTAATATGAGCTTCAGAAAGGAATTTATCGAGCGCTGGCTGGAATTCGTCGAGCGCTGCTAGTCATTTGTCGAGCGCTGGCTAGAATTCGTCGAGCGCTGCTAGCCATTTGTCGAGCACTGATCAGAAAATGTCGAGTGCTGGAACTGTCTATATTTCTTCAGTCTGCTGGAGACAATTTGTCGAACGAAGCTGGTCATTCGTCGAGCGCCACTTGCCATTTGTTGAGCTTGAATTTTCCTAAGTTCTGACTAATTTTATCAGCCTAAAACTTGACCCTAAGACTATACAATGGGGTCAATACAGATCTTAATCAACATATAGTGATCCTAGCCCTAATCAGTAATAGGGTTGTTCCAACATTCTTTTACCGAATATGAAGAAACATTATTGTACCACGAATTTCTTCATGTTATGGGCATACCTGATGAACTAGAAGAAGAACAAGTTTCTTTCCCTACTCCACTCAGATCTTCTTTTGTTTTTCATGAATTTTCACATAATTCTTCTATTGTACTTGACATTCATGAAAATTTTGTGTCCAAAAATTTCATTCCTCTTGGTACTGCACTAGATTTTTCTAACGAAAATTTTATTTTTGAACAACCGGATCTTGATCATGTATTTTCCTAAGAGCCTCCTCCTAGTAAAAAATTTTCTGACTCGTTTATTTATGAATCTTTTTATACTAATAATTTTTAGGTTGGAGATGGGTCGTTGCCACCACACATATTTAATGATCCATATGCCACTCATTTTCAAAAATCCAAATCACCTCAGATATGTATAGGTGATTTGGATTTGCTTCTTCAAGTTCAAGGACAAAAGGAGAATCACATATTAAGCGGAGGAGTAGTCAGGCGACCAACTTCGGCACATTCACTTAAGCGTGAATTCAGGGAGTTGCCTGTGCATTTCTCTTTTCAATTTTCGTTTAGCTAATAATTATCGTCTAGCTTAAAGACAGGAAAAAGAAAGTGATCTTGCGAGGCATCCCTTAGATATCTTATTTTTCTTGCAATTTACTTTTTCAGCATTTATTTACTTGTTTTCTCCCTCCTACTTGGCTTATACATTGAGGACACTATTATTGTTCCGTATGAGGGTGGATTTTCTTTATTTTATTTTATTTTCAAAAAAAACCCAAAAAAACTTGAAACACTTTTCAAAACAAAAAAAAAGTTTTTCTCTTAATGTAGTGTCTTATTTTCTTTTTATAATAAAAAAAACTAAAAAAACTAAAAAAAAAATATAATTTCTTGTGAAAGGGTTGTGTTGGGTTTTCATCCCACTAAACCGCCTAGTACCTTACGAGCCCATCATTGGGTAGCCCTTGGGAAGTCCATGAATAAAAAAATATTTATGTTTTATTTTACTGTACAAATCCAAAAAAATTAAACAGTTTCTAATTAAATAAATTTTGTAATATTAAATTTCTCCTAACTTCATTTAGACAATTATTTTAGTTATGAATTTTATTTAGAGTTTTTTAAAAAGTTTTCTTTTATGTATTTTTATTTTATATGTCTCTTCAAAATTCATTAGATTTAATTTTTAGATGAATTTGATTTAATGAATATTCATTATTTTAGTTGGTTTATAATAATTCTTGATTTTATTTTCTCTCTTTAAAATATCATGAATCAATTTTATTTAAATTGTGCTAAAAATCTTTAGATTTTACTTATATTAACTTTAGCTCATAGATTCGTAAGATTTCTCAATTTATTTTATGTGCTCTCAAAAGATTTTTCTTTAGAACTTTATAGCCTTTAAACCCTAGCCATTTCTCTACCTTTTATTTAACTCATTTATTGGCAATATAAAAATTATAAAGATCATATGTCATGAAATGAGAGAATAAAATTCATCATTCCTAAACATATGCACCCAAAATTTATAAAAGATTATATGGCATGGAGTTTCCAAAACATATTCATTTGGGATATTTAAAAAGAAGAAGAAAATTTAATAAAAGATTGAAATGAGAGGATAAAATTCATCATTTCCCAAATAAAGAAATCTCTTCTATAACAATTTTTGTCCTAGTTATCCAATATCAATTCATAACCAAGATATTCATGCGAGAGCTTAGTAAATATTTTGAGATTTTTCTTTAAAGTTTTTAATATAGTTAACAAAAATTATAATTCTTATCTTAGATTATTTTGCTTAATTCAATACATTCTTGATTATGAAAATTTGATTAGAGAATTTTTAAACTATTATTTATTCTACTCATATCAATTGGTGAATCATGACTTATTTCTTATAAATCTAAATTTTATTTCAAAACGTATTTTTGATATGAGTCACGTATTATTTAAAATGCATAATTAAAATTTAATCTTTTTTAAATGTCCTATAAATTCTTCTCATGCTAATAAATTAGTTTTGCTCTGGAATAACAAAAGCTTAAGTACGAGGGTATTTTATAGTACAATATTATTTTTATCATAGTATAATATTTATCTTTAACTATTATATACAAGAAGTTGCCTTTGGTGCAACATTCAAAATTGCCAAATATAGCCTCATTCATTTACTCTAATGACATAATAACATATATTATGATAAACTAGAAATTCATAAAATATAATGGTTATTTGTGTAATTACACTATATCCCTTTAATAAAAATAATGATGGAAATTCATAAAATCCAAAAGTTTTTTTAGTAGACCTCCTACACCTACTATGGTAGGTAATCATTAGACCTCCTAAACCTACTTTAAAATAAAATTTTTATTAAAATATAAATGTTTTTGAAAAAAAATATTAAATATTAATTAAATTTTTTGTGCTGTCATTTTGAGTGCTCATATGTATATATTGTGAGCGCAAATGACTTGATGCGGGCGCAGCCCAGAGCGTCATGGGCGTAACCCATCAGGGGCAGGCAAATCACGCTTGGCTGGGGGCGGGCGAAGCCCTCCCACGCGAAGCCAGCCTTTGTCGGTCGGGTACTATCATGCTTGGCAGTAGGGGCGGAGCCCCATGCCTGTCACTCATATATTAAATAAGTATTTTTATAATATTTTATCTAAATTTCTTTCTAATTAGCTTATTTTTGCAATTTTAGGTAGTTTGGGTTGTTGGTAACAAGTTGGAGCTCATGGACGTGATCAGGAGATGTTTTGAAGCATTTTTACTGAAATAGCAAAGTACACACACAAGGTCATGGGCGTAACCTATGGCGTAACATGAGTTCACGGCCAGAACCTTCTCCATAACTCTTTCCAGTGCATTTTAACGTTACAGGCCCTTGGTCATAGGCGTGACCAAGGGCGTGACATCATGTCACGACCATGATAAGACTCAGCCATCTTCCAGCTGCCAGATCACGCCTTAAGATCAAATTAATATTACACGCCCGCGGTCATGGATGTGACCAAGGCCGTGACCGATCTGATAACCGCCGTAATCACTCCATATCGAGCCATTCCATTGCAATTTCCAGATCCAGCTAGACACACCCATGGACATGCCCATTTCTAAGGGCGTGTAACTTCGAGTTTAGTCAATTTTGGCGATTTTCTCCCCAATGTACATGGGCTTTCAAGATAGCGGTTACGAACCTTACACGCCCTAGGTCACAACCATGACCTAGGGGCGTGAATTCCAAAACTTTTTTCTCTATAAATTCATGCTGCTGCCATGAAGTCCAAGCATCCAATCCTTGCATAATTTGGATCACTTCTTGTATAGTTTTTCTGCATTTCCTTAGTGTAACTTACTTTATGTCTTTGGTATTTTAATTCCTAGTTTAGCTTTACTTTTCTTGCAATTGTACTTTTCTTTTCATAAAAATAAAAATGTTCATTTTAAATCATGTTTAACTAATTTTATAACATTTGATCGGATGAGCTCTTAAGTAATTTCATTTTGTAATCTCTTTTTCATAGCCTTCGTTGTAGAAATTATGATTTACCTTGATTTTTATCATATTTATTTCATATTATCGACATACGCTTTTCTATCAATGATCTGTATTTTATTTTATCGAGAGATCCGTGAATACGAGAAGTTCACTCAAGGGCGAAAGGAGTTGCATGCACTCCGCAAGAGAGGGCGATATAAATCATCTGGATTGGAGTCAAATCCAATAGTGGGGTTCACCATGTAAAGCAAGCTTAAGGGTTTCAACTGGTCGAGTGGTCGTAATCGATCAACGTAAGGTTAGTTGGTAGCGTATTCTCATATAACGACCTCCCCAGCACACAGCTTGCAAGGACGACTGACGACACCCACAACACATGATAAGTAGTTTTTATAGGCCCTTTTTAGTATAAATTTTAGTAATTATTTAATATGAAATTTTCTTTTTCATGTCAATTTTAGCTTATAACTAGTTCTTTAATGAAAATTGATTCTAATTTAGCTTATTTATACTTTTGCAGAATTTTGGGAAAATTTGGGAAAAAATTGCATTACACGCCCTAGGTCACGCCCGTGACTAAGGGTGTGTAATCATAATACCAGTCCAGAGTTGATGTCGTGCAGGTTGAGCTCATCCATAGCAAGTCACGCCCTCGGTCACACCCATGACCCAAAGGTCACACACGTGACCAAGGGCGTGTAAACATAAAAATCTTCTTAGCGGAGCTGCCGTCGAGACGTGGAGATGTCGTGCAAAGTTGACTCAAGTCACGCTCGTGACCTAAATGTCATGGTCATGACATTCCCGTGAGATCCTTGCTCCCCGCCGCACCGTCACGGAAGACCCACGCTGCATTTAATGAAGCCACCAGATTACACGCCCATGACCCACATTACACGGGCGTGTAAAGTCCTTTTTCACTGTGTCGTCATGCAAGACCCACGCCAATGTCAGAGCTGAGATGAACAATGATTACATGCCCTTGGTCACGCCCATGACTGAGGGCGTGTAACTTAGAAATTTTTTCTATAAATTTCAGAGGTCTCCTTGATTCTAGGGTTCAGAAAATTAGAGAGGGGGAGGTGTTGTTGGAGCTGTTAGTGCCCATTTTCATGCTTCTTTCATGTTTCTCATTTTCATGTTCTCTCTCTCTTCATATCAAGCAATGTTATAATTATCTTTCTTGCAATAGCCTAGTTTAAGCTTGTAATCTTTTCCTTTCTAGCATTGTAATCCTTTTTAAAGCTTGCAATAGTTTTTTATTTCAATAAAATTTAGTTTTGCTCTCTTCCCTTCTCTCTTTCTACATTAGTCAATTTTTCCTTCATGCAATTTTATCTTTCTCTGTTTTTCCCCTCCACCATGATTAACTAATTCGCATTAGTGCTCGATCGAAATGATCTACGGATGAGATAATCAAGTTATGATTTTCCAGCTCTCTTTTTTATTTTTGTAAATACTTGATTTACCCTTGATTTTTAATTAGTGAGACCATATTTTTGATATATGGTTTTCTCTTAGGTTTTCATACATAGTTAGCCGAGAGGCTCAAAGTATGAATTGATCACTCAAGGGTAAAGAGAGTTGCACGCACCCCTCGAGAGAGGATGACGTAAATCTCCCGGATTGGAGTCAAATCCAATAGAGGGGTTCACAACGTAAAGCAAGTTTTAGGCAATCGATTATAGAATGAGAGTTCGGTTGATTTTTCCTAAACTTAGTTGGGCATTTTCCTCGAGAGAGGCATGTTCAAGCTTCAGGAACCTCCATGGTCAAGTAGTTTACTTAAATGGAATTAGAATTTTTTTACTTTTTCTTGATTATTCTCACTCCATGGTGACTTTAGATCGAACACTAATCCTTTTTACCATTGTTTAAGTCTTCTTTAGTTTACAATTTATCTCTTTTATCTAAGTAAAACAAACCTTAAAAAATCATTAGATATGATAATAAAGACCTCCTTGAACTAGAAGTAATCAACGCGCCCCGAGGAATATGGCCTTAGTATTTCTAAAATATCCTATTCAATAGACGATAAGGTACACTTGCCTTCATCGGATATAGTTTGGAAAACATCATCAATCTCTTCGCTTTTTTATATTTCCAAATCTCTAAAAAGGGCATATAAAAACTACTTATAAAATACCCCCATACTTGAGGTTTTGTTATTCCGGAGCAAAAGTATGAGACATAATTCATAAGACATTCATATAATTTTTTTATTTTAAACTAAAATTTCATTTAAACCAAAATTAGGTTAAGAATAAATTCTAGGAGGAATTAAGTCCAAAATTATGATGATGATTTGAAAAGAGAGGAAGTGTGTAGGCAAGGACTTCTCGAAATAACTAATTAGCAAACAAAATTGTAGAAATTATAAAACTAAATTAGATTAAAATTATAAGAACTCTATTTTAAAAGAAACTGTAAGGAAAAATAACCTACTAAATATTGCTCTCTCCATAATTTAAACTAAATTTAGATCAATGATAATTGGCTAGGGGGGTTCACAAATTTTGGCATAAGAAGAGATCTTTGAAACTCAAAATTGATTTTCTAATTTGTATATGTTTAGGAGTAATGAATTTTATCCTCTTACTCCATGCCATATAGCCTTTTATAATTCTCTTCTAATAAAAACCCAAAATGTATATGTTTAGGAGTAATAAATTTTATCCTCTTACTCCATGTCATATAATCTTTTAAATAATTTTGGGTGCATATATTTAGGGAATAATGAATTTTATACTCTTATTACCATGACATATGATCTTTTAAAACACTTATTTATGCCATCAAAATGGGTGGGCAGGAAAAATTTCTAGCTTATAAATTAAATTATGTTGAGAGCAAATTCTAGTAAATTTAAATTTCTTAAGATATAAAAAGCTAGAACAAAATGTAATAGAAATCTAAATTGATTTAGCAAAGTTACTACAAAATGAAGCCATTTAAAATAAAAAGAGAAGTCATGCTAAAAAAATTCTCTAATCTAGCTCAAATCATAAAATGATTCTTAAAACAAGATTACCTAAAATTTAGATTTAACAAACTATGATAAACAAAATTTTAGCCAATAAAAATTTTAAAAATGCTTATAAATATTCTTAACTAAATTTCTATTAAATCACAAAAACAACTAGTATGGGCTTTATAAAAAAAATGGGTTTTTGTTCTAAGTTTTTCATATTTTTTGGAATTTTTGATATTATCTTTTTTTGGATTTTTGTTAATAAAAGAAAGGAAACTAGTTTTAAACCTAACAATTTTTTGTTAACTCTTGGACTTCCCGAGGTATACCCCATGAAGGGTTCTCAATGGTACTAGGAGGTGTGATGGGATGATAGCCCAAACGTCCCTTTCCAAGATTTAAATTTTTTATTTTCTAATTTTTTTGAATTTTTTGGGTTTGAAAAGTACATGAATAAAAGAAGACATAAGAAAATATTTTTTTTTGAAAAGTTTTCTAAATTAAAAACTACACATTTTTTGGAACTATAAACACCCCCATACTTAAAGTTATACACTGTCCCCAATGTTTGAAACTAAGTATGAAGTAAAAGAAAAAGAGAAAGAAAATAATGTGCAAGACAAAGCAAAAAGGAATGCAAATAAAAGACTTAGGAAGAAGGGCTTCCCTGATTTTGAAGTTGCGCTGGAAGCGGCGGTTACCTACAAAACATGTTAGAAGAAAAGTAGAAACAATAAAAAGATAACTTTGGGGTGCCTCCCAAAAGCGCATTGTTTAAGGTCGCGTAGCTTGACCCAATTGGCGTTCACGTAATTGGTGGAAGGAATATCGATTCACTCTTCTCGTTAGCTAGATCCCCTGGAATATACAACTTAAAACAGTGACCATTTACTTTGAAGAAACCTTTTTCTAGGTGGGAAATTAGAATTATCCCATAGGACATAACCTCTTTAACGATAAAGTGTCAGGACCATCGATATTTTAGCTTTCCAGGAAAAGGCGAAGACGAGAATTATAAAGGAAGACGAGATCGCCCAGTGAAAAAGTTTTTGGAAATGGTATATGTTTATAGTGGTAAAACTTTGTTCTCTCCTTATATAATTTGTTGCTCTCGTACGCATTCACTCGCCACTCATCTAATTCGTTCATTTGAAATTTCCGTTGTTCGGCCGCTAACGAAGAATTGAGATTTAAACATTTAAGCGCCCAAAATGCACGGTGTTCTAATTCGACCAGAAGGTGGCAAGCCTTGTCATAAACCAATCGATACGGTGTACACCGATAGCAGTCTTGTATGTCGTTCGATAGGCTCATAGCGCATCGTCGAACTTAAGAGCCTAATCCATCTGATTAATTGAAACAGATTTTTTTTAAAATCCGCTTTAATTCTCGATTTACGACTTCGCCTTGGCCACTCGTTTGTGGGTGATAAGCAGTGGATAGTTTGTGCGTGACACCATATTTTGCTAAAAATTTTGTGAATTGGTCATTGCAAAATTGGGTGCCCGAATCACTAACTATAGCGCGCGGCGTACCAAATTGAGAGAATAATTTTTTTAAGAAGTTAACGATGACTCTCGCATCATTGGTGGGGTGAGCTTGTGCTTCCGCCCACCTCGACACGTAGTCAACCACAACTAGAATATATTTTTTTGAATAAGAGGTAGGGAGAGTGTAAGACCCTTTTTTGCTTCGATACCGGGTCTTATGCATAGAACCGCCGCTTTGCAATGATACCATCACTCGGAAAGCTCGCCACTACAAAATGTCGATCCTGCTGGCCGTATTGATCACAATAGAAGAAAAGTATACAATTGATTAACTAGAAATCAAGTCCACATCACACGTGTTGGAACCTTAGTTTTGATTTGAGTTGGGATCCTAATCCAAATTAAGACTAGGTTCTAACAATCTCCCCCTATTTGGTTTAGGATACTTAAGCACAAAAAGTCTTTAAAGCTTAAGGGTCAGAGATTTATTTTATCATAATTTCTTCTTCATTAAAAATATTTGGGCAATTCTGATTTTCCTAAATTTTGATTTAAGTAGGATTTTAAAGAAATGAATTGCTAGCTGTTATTATATTCTAAGAATTTTAAAATCAGAAAGACAAAGTCTGATAGCTTCTTTCTATAGAATCCCCTTAATCAGAAGAGACTCACACTTAGTGCTGTGATCATTTCTGATCTATGCAATCTGAGTAGAATGCTCAACATGATTTTAGGAGAAAAATCTGTAAGAAAGTGAAGTTATCTGATATTGCTTTTGAGATAGAAAATTCAAAAGAATCATAAAACTTCTTATTTTAGTTATAAAATTTTTAAAGAAAATGTTTTATAATTAGATATTTTTGGCCTTTTTATCTCATTGAAATACAGATTTGAAAATTTAAACTGATTTTGCTGAACATAAACTTTGTCTTTTTCTTTAAAAGATTGTTTAAGCTTATCAGCTTTAATGAACTTAATTTTTAAACAGATAATTTGTTCTGCTAATGTTTTAAATTTTTCTTTAGGTTTGTTATATTCAGAAATCAAATTAGTTATTATTAACTCTTTTCTAATTTCAATTTCAGAATTTATTAAGCCTGTACATGGTGAGTTGAAAACAGATCTGAAATCAGAGGTAAAATTAGGAATAGAAGATACCTCTTTTACCTTAGTTACCATTTCTTCTTCAGATTCAGCATCTGATTTGTAGTTTAAGCCATATATAGCCATCATACAAAAAGCTTTGGCTTTTTGTTCTTCCTTGTCTTCTTCTTCAGTTAGCGTTGAAGAGGTTCTGCATCAAAAATGATGTTAGTAGAAGAAGTAGGAATGGATTCATTTACCATCCTTGAGAGGGAGTTCCAGATGATCTTTGCTGACGTGCAATCAGCCACTTTAAGAGGAATGTCTGTTGACATTGATTTAGCCAATATCTCCATGGCCATGGCATCAGCACATTTCAGCATTTCTTGATCATCTAATGAAGGGATTGAAGATGAAAGTCCCATCAAAATAGATTTGTAAATATTTTCATCTATTGCATTCATATATAGCTTAATTCTAACTTGCCATAACTCAAATCTATCCAAATTACATAAAGGTGGATCTGAAATAGAAAAATCTGGTAGTGCCATTTGGAAAAACCTTTTTAAAAACAAAATATGAACTAAATGATCTTTGTGATTCAGGTGTTAGCCTGTGTGAATAATCAACCTAGCTTTGATACCAATTGAAAGGAGATTAGTTCTTATTATTATTAAAGGCTCTTGCTTAATTTTACTTTCAAAATAAATGATATATATATATATGAGTTTGTTGTATGAGCAATTAAAACAAATAGTGAGAGTGCATATAAAAATCACAACACAGCAATAAGGAAATAAAACAACAAGCAAACCAAGCAATCCAGATGACACAAAAATATATAGTAGTTCCCCTCAACTGGGTGCATCTACTCTTCTACCCACTCATAGGAATCCACTGGAGGTTGTTGATAAGGTTCCCTCACACCAAGGTGTTTTTGTTCAGGTGTCCACACACCAATGGAGGTTTGATCAGGTGCCTAATTCACCTATAAGCTTTTGATCAGGTGCTTATAAACCAAGATGCAGGTTTTTGCTAAGGTGGCCTGTCACCGGGAGTAAACTTTTGAAGGGAGTTTTAACCCTTTACAAGGTGGGAAGGAATAAAGAAAACAGAAAAAGGATTATGTTATTCTTCTCTTTGTTGAGAAGACACTTGATGAAGATGATGAGAGCTCCCCCTGTCTGATTTAGAATAGATGACAGCTTTGTGGATGGAGCTCCTTCTCTAGATTGTGATACTCCTCTTTTCTTCTTGCAGTTTAGATCCTGAGCAATTGATAGTGTTTGGTGTCTCAGGATATGTATGATCTGCAAGAAAGAGTTAGGCAAAAAGAAGATATAATATATATTGATCTGTTCTTCTTTTTGCTCTTGTTCTTCCTTTTCTTTTCTTCTTCTTCTTCTCTTATTCATGTACAGCAATATTATAATATGTTCTGTGTATTATATGTATAAAGCAATAGTGATATAATCTGTATATATATTCTGTCGAGAGAGACAGCAGTATATAATATGCTATATAAAATGTTCTGCTGTATAAAATAATCTGCTGTATAAAAAGATATCTCCTGCTGTCGTATATAGAAGTTGTCCTCTTTTCCTGGGCTAATTGAATCCTTGCCGACCAAAGAGGAAGGATATATTATCTCTATCATTTCCTAGATCCTCGAGAAGATAACTTGCCGTGTTTAGCTTGCTGCAACGGCTACAACATTTATTGCTTTGCTGTCAACGGCTATATCATTTAATGCTTCACGTTGTAAGGTTAAATCAACAATATATATAGAAATATATAAATATTACTTTAATAAAGTCTGATAGCATATTAGAATAAGAAATATAATACTGCATAAATTTCGTCGAGCTGAGGTTCACGTTCGTCGAGCTCATCATTTGATTCGTCGACCTGATCATTAAATTTACTGTTCTGAACTTCTGCTGAAGATTCATCGAACGCGGACTTGGGTTTGTCAAACGGAAGGATTCGTCGACCGCTGAGCTTGGATGATTTCATCGACCGCTTAAGTATTGAGCTGTTCGTCGAAAGCAGATGGTCGTTCGTCAAACGCAGGATTTCATTGACCGCTGAGCTGAGGTCTGTTCGTCGACCGCTGAGATAATCTGTTCGTCGACCGCTGAACAGCTGAGACAGGATCGTCGAGCGCTGAGATAAGTGATCTTCGTCGACCGCTGAGATGACTTGATTTCGTCGAGCGCAGAATGCACGCAATTCGTCGAGTGCAGAACGCCATTCGTCGAACGCAGATGGACGTTCGTCGAACGCAGAGAATATATGTATTTTTAATCATTCTCTTATTTTCTACCTATTAAATATATATCTATTTTCAACCTTCTTTCTTAATGAGATTTAATCTAAGTTATAAGATATGTTATGATATAAACTTAGATACTAAAAGTGGATTCTTATTATTATTAAAGGCTCTTGCTTAATTTTACTTTCAACACGAATAAAATATCTCCGAATAAAAGAGGTCCACATATAGTAACCGAGATAAAAATAGTAATAATAAGGGCTCCTTCCTGATACAGCAAATCCTCACAACAATGTCACTCGCGGAAGCAAATCAACTAGTAACACTCATGGATCCTGAGACTGGTGCTCCTGTGCTAGACTGTCCCGCCTCCATCTACACTGGCCTCTGGTGCTGCAACATCTCTTCGGTCCCCTAAAATGATAAGGTCCACCGACCGCTAGTCAAAAAGACTAAGCCAATCCCCCACCCCTCCCCTGGTGACTCCTAGGCATCGAGCGGGAGGGGTGAAGTGGATGACAGCAAGGGGTATAAACAATAGCAGTGACAGTGAGTCTAATCTACGGGAAATGTCTACCACTACGCAACAGATGGCACAGTGAGTAAATCAGTAATAAGTAAAACAGTAACAAGTAAGACAATATCAAGTAAAGCGGTAATAAGTAAAACAGTAATAAATAAAACATTAATAAAGAAGAGTAACCTTGATTTATAGGATTGCCCATATAAACCTATAGACTAAGGGATCGTTTAGCAGGACATATCCTATAAAAAGTCCCATAACCAATTTATACGATATGGGTAGGGGTTGAAATGCAATGTTTATGCTATGACATGCAGAGTTATGCAGTTTATGCTAGGATCACACAAGTGCAACTCACACACTTCGACTCTATGCGTACAGAGATTTAGTTCCCCCTTTTTAGAGCTAGCAAAACTCCCAGAATACTCATGTAGTGGCAAACGGAAGCAGTGGGTTGGGCCTCGCCCACCTCTAGGTTGCTATCTGCACTACCTAACCTGGACCTATCGTATGCCTCAACGCTAAGCACACAACAACGGAGCTCCCGTGTACTCTTACTGGCTAGTCCACCAGACTTTTCTTTGGAAAAGTGTTAACCACACTTACCGAGCCAAAGTATCAACGTCGGTGTGGCGACTGTTAATACTAAAGACCCACCATCTTTATGCACCTACAATATGGCTACTTTACATCTTCGAGCCACAAGCTCCCCGAGTTAACCTGGCCGTCACTATAACCCCTCGAGCCATCGGCTCATCAGACAAACCCGTCCGTAACGACAACCACCGAGCCTACTGACGCGAGATTTCAGCACTGCTAATTAGCAAGCGCGAAATGCGGTACGACGGCAGTGCACCAGTCGTTGTCAAGTAATAAAAGTAGGGAGAAACTCCCCGAATATCGTTATCAACTGCAAGTTGGGTAGTATGATTTGCCTACTAGGGAAACTTCTTATAAAGATTCTAAAACACTTAATAAAAAAGGGGGTTTTGAAAGTGGTTTTCCTATGCTATCAACGGAGAAAGAAAATGCGGGCCTAAAGCTCCGCTTCGCTTGTCGGGATGGAGTGCAGGCCACGATGCTGTGCTTCGGTGAGCAGGTGGACGAGAAGGCTGGCGGATGAGGGTCGTAGGCACCTCGTCGCTGAACACGCAACAAGCAATTGATTGTGCGGAGCGCTACTAAGCGGTGGAGTGGATGGCGGACTACGGCGCTCCTCAAATCTCATAAACCACAAAGGATCCCACAAACATGAAATCATACCAACTAAAACATAAGGTTTATGAACATCATCCACAATCTCAAATACATATAAAGAGAAACTCTGAAACAAGTGTAGGGGAAAAGAGTCAACCAAAGCTCGAAGTCTATGCTGAAGATTCTAGGCCGGAATCGTAGGGTGGTCAAGCCTCATCCATCTCGATCTTCAGTTGCGTCCAGGGTCCGGAGGAGCTGTCACCTTCCTCTTCTATTACCCATCATCTTCGTGGTCTAGCTTGAAGTAGCTCTTGTTCGACACCTGGAATGCTGCAGAAGTTCTCCGTCTATGGCTTTCTTGAGCTCGGGGATGATGGAGGAGGCCAAGGAGGGAGCTTTGGCAGTAGATTTGCAAGCCAAAGGTCACCGGAGATCCTCCTAGGTCAAAATGGTGGTGGAGCGGAGAAGTGGGCAAAAATGGCGGGCTTTAGAAGCTTTTCCCGCAGGTCTCCTCGTCTTCCAGTATATTTCCTGCTTTAAATACTAAACGGGCAGAATTTTAGTCACGCACGGGCGAACGCATGACCGTGCGTTGCCCGTGCGTTATCTAACGCAAAACCAGGCTTGAGGAAGAAGCAGCAATGCCCGTGCGTTATACTCACGCACCGGGGAATCCGCCCGTGCGTAAAAACGCACGAACAAATTCATATTGGCTAGAATATAGGAGAAACAGACGATCGTGCGTTTCCTTCGCGCACGGGCGATCCACCCGTGCGTAAAAATGCACGATCAAATTCAGATCACCGGTTTTCTCCCCAGATGAAGGCACACGACCACAACCATCCGTGCGTCAAGAAAATGCACGACCGTGCGATATACACACTCATGAATTCTGGGCGAAAGGAGATGATCCAAACACCTGCAAGCACAGCAAATTAGCCGGGAATACACCTCCAGCACCAATCAAACATAGAAAAAGGATTGGGGAGCACCATGTGCTTACCCCCAATAGCGTGGAGCGCAAACGCACACCAAAATGGGCAAAAAAGGAGCACGAAGCACGTAAGTGCGTATGAATGAGCATAAGAGAAATAGATGCAATAATAGCTCAAAAATGACGCACAAGAGAATGAAAACTAGCCCGGATGAGTCCATAAAAGTGTATATAATTGGGACTCATCACATCCCCAGACTTAATCATTTGCACGTCTCGGGCAAACTACTCAGCTCTCCGTCTAAACAATTGGGTGTTATAGTGAGTTTGAGCGGTGGAGACTCATGCGAAGTCGCATTCTCACGTGCGTAGAAATACATTAGAATAAAATTTAACTCAAGATTATATTTAACTATTTCTAGAACAGTAATTTGAAATCTACTTTACTCGGATGGTGAATCCCGGTGAATCTTTCGGTCGCGCACAAGGGAAAATAGCGTGACTAATGAGGAGAGTATTATTCGAATCAAAGCTCGGGACAATCTCCTAAGAAATCCATCGAAGTCGGTGTCAATAGGCTTGCACGTTCACACTATCTCCACTGCATGAGATGACTCATATCTAAAATCAATAGGACTTATAGGTTATGATTTGGCTTAGGATGAGCTTAGGTTAGATAAGTAGAAGAATGATGGGCATCGCATTCAACACAACCTGAGCACACGAGAGCATAAAATCACCAATACAGGGAAATTAAGAACCACACAACACCCCCAGACTTCAACTGGACACTAGGTGTGTGCTAAGCCGACCACACATTGTTTTGTCGAGAGATTGCATTTGAAAGTTCTTTTTGTACAATTTTTTTTATTATCTCGTCTCGACATATATATCTTTTGTAAGCACTTTTTAAGCTTCTCCTTTAGCTTTTTTTTTCTCAGCCACCATACACCAGAGATAACACCATGTGATGGAGATATAACTTTCTTTCAACTCATTTGTTGGTGCAAAAATAGGCTTGGCCGTATGGCTTTAGTGAAATTTAAGTGGAGCTAAACAAGAAGGATAGGAAGGCTCAACTGGTCTTACAAGGGTGATTACATTGGTTAGGATTTCAAATGCATAAATGGATCAAGAAACGGCCTACATCACGCTTTATAACGAGTTATCCAACGCAATCGTTTCAAGAGTCGCCTGGTGCAAGTTCTAGCCACCGAGAAAGGTTATCCGTCCTTCTGATCCTAGTAATAAGCTACTACTAATCCAGCTACACTTGACCCTATGCTACCGTTGGATTCACCGGATTCGCCACTAAAGTAAAATAAATTGCAGCTACTATAATAGAAATAATTAAATTATAACATTAAATTTTATTCTACTCTAATTGAATTTCTAGGCGTGATGGGAGCACATGACTAGAGCAGTACTCGAGTCGACATTTTTCTCCACCACTCACTCCTATACTAACAAGCCAATTCTTACGAGCGGGGAACCTCACAGCAATACCCAATAAGCGCGCGTGATCAAGTATGCGTGAACTAGGTGCAAATGTGTGCAACAGGATTGAAAATCCTACTCAGCACATTCTAATATGCTATGCAAAGTGCGTGCACGTGCATAACCGATCTCTCCCCCAAACTTGATCAAAACCAAATAAAATAAAGAATTCATGAATAAGTATGATAGGGGTAGAGTGGACATAAGCTCATGAATGAGCATGCCAGAAGTGCGGCAATTCCTTCTTTAAAGTGCTCCTTCCTCATCTCCCAAGCGAGAGCTTAAACCTGTGATGTTAGCACAACGCCCAAAACAACACATAATAAACAAAAATCTTAACGAAAGTTCAGAACCGAATGATTCCCCCATGGGTTGTCTCCCAAGAAGCCCTTTTGTTTACTGTCCTTAAGGTGGACTAAATACCTGTATTAAAGCATAGTTCATAAAGCAGAAATTTTCAAGAAGAGTTCACACACACAAAGAGCACAAAACAAGAAAATTTGAATCAGCTATACGCACTTTTGTAGTGCACATCTCCAGTGGCTCGTAGGCTGGAGGTGAAAGCTTTAGGGCCAAAATTGGTATCACCCAATTTTTCCCTAGCCTCCGCCATCTTGCCATTTTGGAGAGCAGCAGAGCGTGCACCACGCAATAGTCTTTCATGTTTACGCTTCTCCACTGTTGGAGAGCGCCAACTTTGATAGTCATCAGAGTTCCCCACCTTGGTGGTGGGTGGCATCACTTCCGTTGCCGTAGTGGCAACTGGATCAGCCCACGAGATAGAGCGTTTAAGTGGTTTGTTACAAAGTTTATTACAAAATAAAAATGGGATGTTGTCCCGAGTTGCATTTGGCTCTCCACCCAACGGAGTCATCTTCAGAAATGAAGCTCTCCACCCTCTCGGAGTCATCTTATTTCCTAGAGTCAACATCATCTTCTTCACTACTCGATAGCTTCTCTTCCTTTCCTCCATCCAACGTTCTTTTTTCTGCATCACTATGTTGTTCATTAATAATAAAGTCGGGAGGGAGAATCAATGTTTTAGTTGCAATCTTGGAGAAAGCAGGGGGTGTTACCTTACTCGGTAGAATAACACTCCTTGCAGAAAAATCCAAAGTGGCACCGCTCTCTTTCAAGAATGGCACTCCCAAGATGGGAATAGATTGATTCTCACGAGGTCCCAATACTTGGAAATCGGCGATCACCACCATCCCCTCGATTACAACTTCAACATTTCTCACTTCTCCCTCCGCCTGAATGATGGTCCCATTCGCTAGCACTAAGGACTTTCGGTCATCCGTGTTCATTTCAAGATGCATTTTAGCAATGTCCTGCAGTGCAAGGACGTTGCGGGATGAACCTGGGTCACACAGGGCAGCAGTTTTGACATTATTTATGGAGCAAGTGATTACCAACTCACTTGGGTTACTCAATTCCGCATCGGTGAGACTCTTCCCTTGATTGATTGGGTTCTTTTCAGTGTTGCTGGGGAGGGTCCCTTGCGAACGCTCGGTTAGTAGTTGAGCCAATTGGCCCAATTGCGTCTCCAAGTTTCGCATGGACGCGGCTTGGTTAACCATATTCGAGTTAACAACCTGCATAAACCTCTCCATCATTTCTTCTAAGTTGCTCTTCTTAGGAGCTGGAGCACTTTGATCATAACTCAGTTGAGGTGGCCGCGGTTGGCTACCGGAGGCTTGAGCATCAAATTGATGTGAGCCTCCTTGCCATCGTTGGCCAGGAACATTTTGTTTCCAAGAGAAGTTCGGACGACTCCTCACACCCGGGTTATAAACATTATTAAAAGGGGCTCCGCGGTTTTGATCATTAATATAATTAACACTTTCACCGTAAGATACTTCGTTAGGTTGATCACCTGTGGGACACTCATATGCATGATGCCCCGGGATTCCACAACCTTGACAGGAGATAACCATCACTGGGGCAGAAGGAAGAGCAGGCCTCTTAAGCAGCATCGCACTTTCATGAGGTGTTGATGCCATCTCAGTGGATGCACCAGATGTGCTCACCTCAAAGAGTCCCCGAGCATTTCTTGGGGCGTTTCTTCCAGCAGTCCAAAATGAGCTATGAATGGCAGTGTCTTCGTGGATCCGCAATGCGTCTTCGGGCGTGCGGTTCATTAGAGTTCCGCCTGCAGCTGCATCAATCATGGCCTTGAAGTTAGGCTCAATTGCAAAGTAAAAATTTTCTACTATGGTCCATGGTTGCAGCTCATGCTGGGGGCATTTTCGGAGAAGGTCCATGAACCTTTCCCATGCTTCTGTGAGAGTCTCCTGATCATGCTGTCGGAAGGTTGTGATTTCCCTCCTCAAGTTTACCACCTTGTCAATAGGATGGAACTTCGTCATAAATTTTGCTTGCAGAGCGTTCCAAGTGGTAGCTGTGCCAGGTGGTATGGTGTGGAGCCAAGCTTTCGCCTTGTCACATAGGGAGAATGGAAATAGCCGGAGTTTCACCATCTCATCAGCAATCCCGGCGTACCGAAATGTCCCGCAAATTTCTGCAAATTCAATTAAGTGAAGATGGGGGGTCTACACTGACTAACCCAGAGAATTGGGTCTGGTTGAGGATCATATTCAGGATGGCCGGCTTTATCTCGAAGTTGTTATTTGTGATGGCCAGGCCGAATCCGGGGTAAACACTCCCAACAGTGGGCGTAGTGTAGTCTCTCATGGTCCTAGGTCGTGGCCTAGCCACTTCATTCTCGTCAGCATCCAGACCACCTCCTGGTGCATTTCCCACAACGGGATCGATCTGATTTCCATTAGTATCCATGGTGACAGCAGCACGGAGACGCGCCCGTAGGGTACACTCTATTTCAGGGTCAAAAGCTACAAAGCCACCGAGATCTCGTTGGTGCATACACACACTACAACACAAAAAAAAAAACTCAAAAGAAAGAATATCTTTAAGCTAATTTCCCGAGAAGGGCGAATCATACAAGCTTGCAATCCCCGGCAACGGTGCCAAAAACATGACGCGCGATTTCAGCACTGCTAATTAGCAAGCGCGAAATGAAGTACGACGGCAGTGCACCGGTCGTTGTCAAGTAATAAAAGTGGGGAGAAACTCCCCGAATATCGTTCTCAAAGGACTGCAAGTTAAGTAGTATGATTTGCCTACTAGGGAAACTTCTTATAAAGATTCTAAAACACTTAATAAAAAATGGGGTTTTGAAAGTGGTTTTCCTATGCTATCAACGGAGAAAGAAAATGTGGGCCTAAAGCTCCGCTTCGCTTGTCGGGATGGAGTGCAGGCCGCGATGTCATGCTTCGGTGAGCGGGTGGACGAGAAGGCTGGCGAATGAGGGTCGTAGGCATCTTGTCATTGAACACGCAACTAGCAATTGCTAGTGCGGAGCGCTACTAAGCGGTGGAGTGGATGGCGGACTACGGCGCTCCTCAAATCTCATAAACCACAAAGGATCTCACAAACATGAAATCATAACAACTAAAACATAAGGTTTATGAACATCATCCACAATCTCAAATACATATAAAGAGAAACTCTGAAACAACCGTAGGGGAAAAGTGTCAACCAAAGCTCGAAGTCTATGCTGAAGATTCTCGGTCGGAATCGTAGGGTTGTCAGGCCTCATCCGTCTCGGTCTTCAGTTGCGTCCGGGGTCCGGAGGAGTTGTCACCTTCCTCTACTATTACCCGTCTTCTTCGTGGTCTAGCTTGAAGTAGCTCTTGTTAGACACCTGGAATGTTGCGGAAGTTCTCTGTTTATGGCTTTCTTGAGCTCGAGGATGATGGAGGAGGCCAAGGAGGGAGCTTTGGCGGTAGATTTGTAAGCCAAAGGTCACCGGAGCTCCTCCTAGGTCAAAATGGTGGTGGAGCGGCGAAGTGGGCGAAAATGGCGGGCTTTAGAAGCTTTTCCCGCGGGTCTCCTTGTCTTCCAGCAGATTTCCTGCTTTAAATACTAAACAGGCAGAATTTTAGTCACGCACGGGCGAACGCATGACCGTGCATTGCCCGTGCATTATTTAACGTGAAACAAGGCTTGAGGAAGAAGCAGCAGCGCCCGTGCATTATACTCACGCACGGGCGAATCCGCACGTGCGTAAAAATGCACGAACAAATTCAGATTGGCTAGAATATTGGCGAAACAGACGATCGTGCATTTCCTTCACGCATGGGAGATCCACCCGTGCGTAAAAACGCACGATCAAATTCAGATCACCGGTTTTCTCCCCAGATGAAGGCGCACGACCGCAGCCATCTGTGCGTCAAGAAAATGCACGACCGTGCGATATACACACTCATGAATTCTGGGCAAAAGGAGATGATCCAAACACCTGCAAGCACATCAAATCAGCCGGGAAAACACCTCCAGCACCAATCAAACATAGAAAAAGGATTGGGGAGCACCATGTGCTTACCCCCAATAACGTGGAGCGCAAACGCACACCAAAACGGGCCAAAAAGGAGCACGAAGCACGTAAGTGCACATGAATGGGCATAAGAGAAATAGATACAATAATAGCTCGATAATGACGCACAAGAGAATGAAAACTAGCCCGGATGAGTCCATAAAAGTGTATATAATTGGGACTCATCACCTACTGCTCGTAAGAACAAACAAACTAGCACCTGCATCAATGGTACGTAAGTGAGTGTATTATTAAATTAGTCTTACATAATAGTTTTATTCCTACGATTTAGTGTTAATCCTGGACTTCCCTAGGTCTACCCTATGAGGGGCTCGCAGCGGTACTTGGAGGTACGATGGGATGATAGCCCAAACCGCCCTTTCCAAGACACTTAATGTTATTGGTAACTACCCATAAGAATACCCATCTTATCATTACACTTGGATTGACTCTATGTACTTTATGACTCTCCAAGGGAAAAAACGATCTTTCGTCAATCCCGAGCACAACCTTAACCCTTAGCTTATCATGTACACTCAACATATAGACTCCTATTGGTGACCTCACATCTTCTCAACCAGACTAGGTACACCATTTACCTTCCATTCCCACCTAAAGATCTACAAGTTACTCAACTTTTTTAGTTTTACTATACACAGACCAAATGAGCTATATGAGTTGCATGAGAGGAGGTACTCCAAATATCCATCTGAATGACCCAAGATAAATACTAGGAGTCTATCATGATATTATAAGACTAAATCTTGAAGGTCATAATTTTCCTTATTTATTTGGCATTTACTATAATTTCTCCAAAATTGGCCAAGTATGAAATTGAACATGAAGTGTAAGATCTTCTTATGACATGGCCTACACAAATTTATGCAAAATATATGATATCAAAATAACAGCAAATACAGAATATCACAATTTTATAGTAAGGTATTGGCCTCTAATTATAATATTGAATAATTATCCAAAATTGGAGGCTAATGAAGGAACCACCAAAAATACTTATACAAAATTATGGTAAAATTACCAGACCTCTATAATGATCAGAAAAGTTTACTGACCGAGTTTTATAATCTTTCAAAACCACACATAAATAAATATTTCAAGAAAATCCAAACTAGGGCACATTGTGAAGTAACCTATGTTAAAAATTTTGATTTGAATCGTTTAGGAGTAAGCAGGAGTTGCATCAACTGAGTTATAGCCAAACAACCACAATATGCCACACAGCAATACAAAGCTTTATTGAATCACAATACTTGATTACAGTGCGAGGTATACATGGCGAGACATGATTCATAAGAATCACGAGGGAGAGAAGAACAAAACACACCAAAAACAAATCTGGCGGCTTGACAAGCAGAGACCGCACAGACCGCTCGACTCCAGAGACCGCCCGGCTTGACCTGAGACCGCACGAACAGAAAACAGGCAAGATGACCTGCACTGCAAGACCGCCACCTCAGACCGCACAAACTGGAGCTTATTGCACTGAACAAAAAACTGAAGCTGTCACCAGACCGCAACTCAGATCGCCTAATCGCTGAAGGACGCCTGATCGCTGAGTTCGCTACGAACAACACAAGAACAACATAAACCAGTTCGCAGAAAAGCCACTGCCGAACTGTTTATTCAAGCCGCTGGGAAATTACCAAGGAAGGAGACGCATCCTGCTGACCGCAAACCTACGAACACAACAAACAGTCAACTCGCTTCCGAGACCGCCCGACCTCAAAGTGAGACCGCACGAAACAACCCAGGCTATAATTCTTACAGTTCTAGTTAGGAATGATGGGCCATGCACCCCTATTTATAGAAGACAAGACGGATGTCATCACCGCCACAAAAGAGATGCAGTCACCACCCGCCAGATCGCCAACGGTCTCACAGAACAGACCGCGCAATCACACCACTTGGACAACATCCTATCCAAGACCACAGATAAGCAGCAGACCGCGCACAAGCCACGAACATAAAACCGCACATAAGCCGCGCGGACACAAGAACACTCCTTCCTTAGATCACCAGGAGCAAACAAAGAACATCTAGACGACTTAAGACAAGTCGCCAGATCACCCAGCATAAGCCGCCCGGTCAAGAGCAGACCGCCCGGTCTTCTACAAAGAAGATAGACCAACCAAGTAGAACAACCCGAGAAGAGACCGAAACATACAAGAACAACCCGGCCATCCAGCAGACCGCCAGAACCAGACCGACAGAGAACCAACACAGAGACCGCGCGGTCTTTGCGGTCACCAAATTTCCAACCGCCGGCCACCTTCCACTCCACTTCAATAATTTCAACACTCCCCCTTGAAGTGGGAAGTGGAAACTAGCCCAAGTAAACTCCGCAACTGAGTAAACGGTCCCTTTGCCAGCGGCTTTGTGAAGATGTCTGCAACATTGTCCACACTCCGACCATGCTCGACCATAAGAGATCCTCCCAACAACTTCTCACGAATGAAATGGTGCTCAATCTCAATATGTTTGGTCCTCGCGTGACAGACTGGATTGTTAACCAGCTTGAGAGCACTCTCATTGTCCCCGCGTAGCATAGTGGGACCTCGAACCTCCTCATGAATGTCCTCCACCAACCACTTGAGCCAAACGGCTTCCTGAGCTGCCATGGCTGAAGCCTTGTATTCCGCTTCTGTGGTAGATACGGACACCGAGTCCTGCTTTTTGCTGCACCAAGAAATAGATGTGGGGCCTGTCAAAAAGACAAAACTAGACTTTGATCTCCGATCATCCATGTCTCCCTCGTAATCAGCATCCATGTATCCAAGCAACTCCAAGCTTGACCCTCTCCTATATAGGAGACCCAAATCATAGGTGGACTTCACATATTTCAGAATTTCTTTTGCCGCCAGAAGATGAGAATTCCATGGCTCCGCCATGTACCGACTCACATTGCCAACTGCATAAGCAATATCTGGCCTCGTGGTGGTCAAGTAAATTAAGCTCCCAACCAGAGATCAGAACACCAACGGATCAGATAAAACTCTCCCATCATCCTTCTGAAGTTTATGATGCTGTTCCAGAGGTATAGAGCTGCTCTTCCCTTCCTCCATGCCGAATTGTTGAACGATCCGCTCCGCACATCCAGCCTGAGAAACAAGCACTCCGCTCTACTGCCTCTGAACCTCGAGTCCAAGGAAATGGTGGAGCTCACCCAGATCCTTCATCTCAAACCTGATAGCAAGCTCGGCTCTGAGCCTTGCTACTGCCTCCTTCGAGTTCCCGGTGACGATCATGTCATCCACATACAGCAGAACAATAACCCGAAGCGCCCCCTCCTTCTTGACGAACAAGCTAGAATCAGAGTCTGAAGCAAAGAACCCGCAGAATAAAAATATTCCACGATCTTCCCATACCACGCCCGAGGCGCTTGCTTCAACCCATACAAGGCCTTCTTCAGCTTGCAGACGTAGTTCGGACAATCCTCCGAGATAAAGCCTATCGGTTGGATCATGAAGTTATCCTTGTCAATCTCTCCATATAGAAAAGCATTCTTCACGTCGAGATGCCAAATCTCCCATCCACTGGATGCCGCCAAAGCAATAACAAATTTAACCGAAGTCATCTTTGCCACTGGACTGAATGTCTCATCATAATCTTATCCATACTGCTGTGAGAACCCGCGAGCCATAAGGCGAGCCTTGTATCGCTCGATCGTGCCGTCAGCTTTCTTCTTGAGTTTATAAACCCATTTGCATGTCACAGGGGTAATGCCCATGGGCCTGGGCACTAGAGACCAACTCTCATTCATTTTTGAGAGCATCCATCTCCTCTTGCATACCAATATCCCACTGCTTCACGCCTTTAGCCTTCTCAAAATTCGATGGCTCCCTCTCATCCAAAGGACAAGCAAAGAAACATGAGACAAAGCTCACCATGTTTCCTCCTGTATATCGATCTGGTGGCTTGATAGTCCTCTTCGACCTCCTAAGAGGTTGCTCCTAACTAACCACCTCCTCAGCTGCTTCTTCTGTGCTAGCTCCTCTTCCAGAAGAACTTGGAGCATCGCTCCCCCTGCTTACAAAACCTGAAGCGTCCATCTCAGAGCTTGACACAGATGGAGCTCCTGGTTAAACATGCAACTCCACTTGAAGATTTCCCACAGCCTTCCCTTCTTCATCAACCCTGCTCTCTGGTAGTTCATCTCCTGAACTCCCCTTGTAGGAAGTCACCTCATCGAACACCACATCCAGAGATACCACTGATCTCCATGTCTCAGGATCCATGCATCTCCACCCTTTCTTCCGCTCATCATATCCAACAAAGACTACCTTCCTTGCTTTCGCATCTTGCTTTGTCCGAAGAGCATAAGGGATATGGACATAACAGGTTGACCCAAACACCCGAAGGTGTGCAACACTTGGCTTCTCCTTGAACCTCAGTTCGTGAGGGGTCTTCATGTTGATAGGACTTAGAGGCATCCTGTTGATGGCGTAAGCCGCACAAGACATTCCCTCCACCCAAAAGGACTTTGGGATACTCTTGGCATGAAGCCAACATTTGCAGGTTTCCGTCAGATGACGGATCTTTCTCTCCGCAATGCCATTTTGCTGTGGAGTATGGGCACAAGTAAGCTCTCTCCGGATGCCGTGCTTCCTGCAAAAACTTGAGAACTCACCAGAGGTGAACTCCCCACCATTGTCAGTTCTCAATTTTTTCACCCGCAGGCCTAACCGACCTTCCACCAGCTCCTTGAACTCCATGAACTTCGCAAAAGCTTCCGACTTCTCTTTCAGAAAATACACCCAGACATATCTGGTGTAATCGTCAATCAACACCAACATATATCTGTTGCCTCCAAGGCTTGGGGTGGCAGTCGGTCCCATCAAATCACGGTGAATGCACTCCAACGGCGCTTTGCATCTTGTTTGCGATTTATCAAATGGAAGTCGATGAGACTTACCAAACTGACATCCCGCAAAAACATGACCGTCTCCATAAGAGGACAAGCTAGGCAAGCCCTTGACAAGGCCCCTTACCGCCATAGCCTTCAATTTGTCCATGTCAACATACCCCAGCCTTTTATGCCAGATAGCCGCGCTATCATTAGTCTTCATCTTATAAACATAGGTACTTGTCGATAACACGAACAAGTCCTTTACCTGCTTTCCAACATGGATAACATCTCCCTTTATCTCCGGTTGAGTTTTAAGAAACTTCACTTCTATTGGGCCAAACAGAACGTGATAACCGGCATCGACCGCATTGGTCACAGAAAAGAGATTCTTCTTCATACCAGGCACGTGATAAACACTCCTCAATGTGAGTGGACCCTTATCACTGCTCAGAGAGACAACACCTTCTTATTCTACTGCATGAACAGAATTATCAGCCGTAATGATAGCATCGTTACCTGAGTAAGGCGCCAAAGAAGAGAACTTTGATTCATCCCCGGTGAGGTGATGCCCACACCCTGAATCCACAATCCAATCCTCTTCGAAGTTGATGGCATCCAAGGCCTTAACAGGCATTGCCATCATATTAGCCGCAAAGGCTCCTCCCCATCCAGCTTCATCAGACTTTGGCTTCTCCTTCTCCGCTACATGTCCCGACAGAAGATTAACCCGGCAATCCTTCTTGAAGTGGCCGGTCTTATTACACCTGAAGCACCTTGGTCCCTCTCCCTTCTTCTTCCCATCAGATTTAGAAGCATAACCCCTATCCTGCTGGCCAGAAGTAGAGGTTCCATCCTGTCCTGGCTTCTTCTTCTCCCACTTCTTCTTCTTCTTCCCAGAGAATAACACATCACTATCTCCCCCAGAGATAGAAGTCCCCGCCATCTATCTTGCCAAACTTTCCTGCGAGGCAAGTAAGTTCTCAAGCTCCAACAGAGATGGTTGATTTGCCCAACTCTGAACGGATGTCGCAAAGGCAAGATACTCCTTCCGCAACCCGCGGATGATATGTCTCTTCAGTTTTGCCTCCGAGATGGGCTCATCAGGGTCCAATGCAGAAATCTCTGCTGTGAGGTTCTTCATCTTGAGAAAGAAGGTAGAAATAGAAAGATCACTTTGAGAGGCCTTCGCCAACTCATTTTCAAGAAACTATAGCCGAGCTACATTCTTTTTATTGAGCAGCCCGTCAAAAGACGTCCAAATCTCAGCAGCGGATTTACATCCAATGATGTGATCGAATAGCTCTGGTGAGTTAGCCCTCTTGAGTGTGAACTCTTCCTTAGCATTAGTCCTCCTCCAAAGTATCACCTCTGCCATATTATCTCCTGCTAGAAACACCTCTTGTGTGTCTTCTCCTCCAACTATCTCCCATAGATCCTCGCCAAGTAAGTAACTCTCCATACACGACCTCCACTTCTTGTAGTTAGTCGATGTAAGGAGTTCAATACCAAGCCCTCTTGCGTATCCAGCTTCCATGGCAAACTATGTGGTCTCTTCTTCACAAAGACGATGGCAACTCAAGTTGATCCCTGCTAATCAACTCAAGTTGATTGCGGAATATCTTTTATTCTGCGGGCTCTTTGCTTCAGACTCTGATTCTAGCTTGTTCGTCAAGAAGGAGTGGGCGCTTCGGGTTATTGTTCTGCTGTATTTGGATGACATGATCGTCACCGGGAACTCTAAGGAGCCAGTAGCAAGGCTGAGAGTCAGGCTTGCTATCAGGTTTGAGATGAAGGATCTGGGTGAGCTCCACCATTTCCTTGGACTCGAGGTTCAGAGGTAGGAGAGCGGAGTGCTTGTTTCTCAGGCTAGATTTGCGGAGTGGATCGTTCAACATTTCGGCATGGAGGAAGGGAAGAGCAGCTCTATACCTCTGGAACAGCATCATAAACTTCAGAAGGATGAGGGGAGAGTTCTATCTAATCGGTTGGTGTTCCGAGCTCTGGTTGGGAGCTTGATTTACTTGACCATCACGAGGCCAGATATTGCTTATGTAGTTGGCAAAGTCAGTCGGTACATGGCGGAGCCACGGAAGCCTCATCTTTTGGCGGCAAAAGGAATTCTGAAATATGTGAAGTCGACCTCTAATTTGGGTCTCCTATATAGGAGAGGGTCAACATTGGAGTTGCTTGGATACATGGATGCTGATTACAGGGGAGACATGGATGATCGGAGATCGACGTCTGGTTTTGTCTTTATGACAGGCCCCACAGCTATTTCTTGGTGCAGCAAAAAGCAGGACTCGGTGTCCGTATCTACCACAGAAGCAGAATACAAGGCTTCGGCCTTCGCAGCTCAGGAAGACGTTTGGCTTAGGAGGTTGGTGAAGGACATTCATGAGGAGGTTTGAGGTCCCACTATGCTATGCGGGGACAATGAGAGTGCTCTCAAGCTGGTTAACAATCTAGTCTGTCATGCGAGGACCAAACATATTGAGATTGAGCACCATTTCAATCGTGAGAAGGTGTTGGGAGGATCTCTTATGGTCGAGCATGTTCGGAGTGCGGACAATATTGCAGACATCTTCACAAAGCCGCTGGCAAAGGGACCGTTTACTCGGTTGCGGAGTTTACTTGGGCTTGTTTCCACTTCCCACTTCAAGGGGGAGTGTTGAAATTATTGAAGTGGAGTGGAAGGTGGCCGGCGGTTTGAAATTTGGTGACCGCAGAGACCGCGCGGTCTCTGTGTTGGTTCTCTGCCGGTCTGGTTCTGGCGGTTTGTTGGTTGGCCGGTTTGTTCTTGTATGTTCCGGTCTCTTCCCCAGTTGTTCTACTTGGTTGGTCTATCTTCTTTGTAGAAGACCGGGCGGTCTGCTCTTGACCGGGAGGCTTATTCTGGGTGATCTGGCGACTTGTCTGAAGTCGGCCAGATGTTCTTGGTTTGCTCCTGGTGATCTAAGGAAGGAGTGTTCTTGTGTCCGCGCGGCTTATGCGTGGTTTTATGTTCGCGCGGCATGTGCGCGGTCTGCTGCTGATCTGCGGTCTTGGACAGGATGTTGTCCAAGTGGTGTGATCACGCGGTCTGTTCTGTGAGACCGCTGGCGATCTGGCGGGTGGTGACAGTATCTCTTTTGTGGCGGTGATGACATACGTCTTGTCGCCTATAAATAGGGGTGCATGGCCCGTCATTCCTAACTAGAACTGTAAGAACTAGAGCCTGGGTTGTTTCGTGCGGTCTCACTTTGAGGTCGGGCGGTCTCGGAAGTGAGTTGACTGTTTGTTGTGTTTGCAGGTTTGTGGTCAGCAGGTTGCGGTCTCCTTCCTTGGTGATTTCCCAGCGGCTTGAATAAACAATTCGGCAGCGGCTTGTCTGCGAATTGGTTTATGTTGTTCATGTGCTGTTCGCAGCGAACTTAGCGATCAGGAGACCTTCAGCGGTTAGGCGAACAGAGTTGCGGTCTGGCGACATCTTCAGTTCTTTGTTCAGTGCAATAAGCTCCAGTTCATGCGGTCTGAGGTGGCGGTGTTGCAGTGCAGGTCATCTTGCCTGTTTTCTGTTCGTGCGGTCTCAGGTCAAGCTAGGCGGTCTCTGGAGTCGAGCGGTCTGTGCGGTCTCTACTTGTCAAGCCGCCAGATTTGTTTTTGGTGTGTTTTGTTCTTCTCTCCCTCGTGATTCTTATGAATCATGTCTCGCCGTGTATATCTCGCACTGTACTCAAGTATTATGATTCAATAAAGCTTTGTGTTGCTGTGTGGCATATTGTGGTTGTTTGGCTATAACTCAGTTGATGCAACTCCTGCTTACTCCTAAACGATTCACTGATAAATACTTCCAAAAAATCATACAAAAATTCACAGAGTTTTCTAATGCCCTAAAATACCCTATTAAGTTTCACAATTTTCTAGAGAATAATAAACCCTTAATTAATTTTTCTCACAAATAGTTCACATAAAGGGTTTGTGAAAGAAGCACCATATAAATTATTGGAACATGTTTTTCGCATTTCTTGGTTTGACAATAACAAATCATGTTATATTTGATCATATTTGTTTTTGTGTTTGTAACATGCAGGATCCTGTGCATTCAAATCTCCATAGGAATATGTTGTGTTGTTGCTACCGCGGAGCGTTAGCACTACCGCTGGCGCTAGTGAATCGACGAAATGGTCGACGAAAATAGATGTCATTCGACGAAAATGCCATTCGACGAAATGTTGTTCGACGAACTGGCAGTCGACGAAATTGAGTTCGACGAAATGTAAACAGCGTTCAACGAAATGTGAGGCCGTTTGATGAAGATGTGTTCGATGAAAAGAGATGTGCTCTACCGCTGAGCGTTACCACTACCGCTGTCGCTAGCATAAATGGAAACAATTGACGGGAATGAAACAGTGGAGAAAAAGTAATGATTGGCGGGATGCATATTTATCATGCTCTACCGCGGCGTGTCATGTCTACCACCCGGCGGTAGATTTTGGAATCCTCCCATTTTCCTGTGATTGAGGAGCGAATGTGGAAGGAGATATTGGCTGAAGGAAGGTTATCTCGCTATCGCGGAGCGTTAGCGTTACCGCGGCGCGCTAGTCCGAGCTCAAAGTTTGGCGCTCAATAGTTGCCAAATCTGCCACGATCTGTGTGCTTGATCATTTCCTAATGTGGCTACCGGGGGGCGATAGTACTACCGCAGGGGGTAGCGGCTCATTCTATGTAAAGACGCATGCTTCCTCTATTGTTGCTTGCTGTTATAGAACGAATAGAAGCCATATATTCAGAGCACTCGTGAGAGCCTTCCTAAGCAGCCCAAAGAACTCTGTCAACGTTCATGAATGCAAGGAACTTGAAGACCGATCCGATCGCATCTACATCGACATCAAGTTCTTCTTTTGAGGGAGTTTTTTAGTTTGTGCTTTGTTTTAGTTTCTAATTGTAACCTTTATATCTTTTGCTTGGTAGAGGAATTCGCCATACGACGACTAGGGCCTTACGGGGACTAGGGGAAATTCGCCTCACGTTAGCGACTAGGTCTAGGGTGTAGATCTAGAGGGTGCTCGAGGTCTTTATGGTGATAGATTGGCTAGAGCGGCTTGAGGACATATCTGGGGAGAGATCGGCTAAAGCCAACCGGTTCGTGGGGATACGAGTCGGTATAGAAAATAAAAAGAGTTTTCATATTATTCGCTTTGATTTCTAGCATCATAGAAATCAAATTTTGTAATCAAGTTTATTAATGATAATCATGTCTATTTCTATTTAATAAAATTGATTTACTACTCTTTGTTTTATATTCTCTCTTATTCAAATAAAATATCAAAAGTTTTCTATTAAAGTTTAAAATTTTTAAAGCCCTTATTCACCCCCCCCCCCCCTCTAAGGGCTCCTCAAGATCCAACAAGTGGTATCAAAGCTAGGTTATTCCAAATCGGCTTAATAACCGGGAATAATGGCGTCTCATGATCTCGCTTCAATTATTGGGGAAAATCATTTTGAAGAAGAAAAATCTCTTGCACCACCTTTATTCGAAGGAAGAAATTATAAAGGGTGGAAATTGTTAATGGAAAGTTTTATTAAAAATTTATATATCGAAGCATGGAATATAGCAATCGTAAGACCAGCAGATGAAACAAATAAAAAGGAATGTCACCTAAATGCAAAGGTGTTGGAACAACACTATTACTGATTTGGGCTAGGATCACTATCTGCTGACTAGGATCAAGTTGACCTCAATGTATAGTCAATGGGTCAAGAGTTTAGGCTGTTAGAACTCAAGAAATCATTCAAGTTCTGCGTTCGATGAACTCCATACTGCGTTCGACGAACGTCTTGCATTCTGCGTTCGACGAACGGCATGTTCTCTACATTTGACGAACGACCTGCTCCTGCGTTCGACGAATTCGCTCTCCCAGCGTCTCAGTGTCTCAGCGCCTCATCTCAGCGGTCGACGAACAGATTCCATCTCAGCGGTCGACGAACAGACTTGTTCTCAGCGGTCGACGAACAGATTGTCTCAGCGGTCGACGAACAGACCCCGTCTCAGCGGTCGACGAAATTTGCTCAGTTTAGCGGTCGACGACTTTATTCAGCGGCTCAGCGATCGACGAATTCCTCAGTTTGATGAACTCAGTCTGCGTTCGACGAATATCTTCAGATCGACGAACACAGCTCTGAGGTCGACGAAATTTGTTGAGATCGACGAAAATTTCTCTACAGCATATTTACTTCCAAAGATTATATTATTCATTCTCTGAACTCAGATCGACTACAGCAATGGATCTATTATATCAGATAAGTAAGGATGAAAGTGCACAGTTAACCTCACTAGAATCCTCTAGAGGGGGGGGGGGGGGGTGAATAGAGATTTAAAAATACTTTGTGTAATTATATATATACATATATGTGTGTAATAATCACAGATTCAAACTTCCCATAAAACCAACAAGAATTAAGCAAGTAAAGAAGAAAAATAGCAAGAAGAAAATCACAGCACAACACAAAGAAATATAGTGGTTCCCCAAACTTTGGGTAGTCCACTCTTCTACCCCCTTTGGTAGGAATTCACTAACTTGCACTGAGTCTTTTGATAAAGAGACTCTTAGAACCAGACTGAGCCTTTTGATAAGGAGACTCTTAGAACCAGACTGTCTTTTGATAAGGAGACTCTTAGAACCACTACAACTGAATTTTTTGAAGAGAGATTCTAAAAACTCTTTTACACAATTTGAAAATGAAATAAGAATGAGAAGAAGAAGTAGAACAAGTAGAAGAACAGAAGACAATATATGTAAGAAATAATCTTCTCCCTAGAAAGAAGATTAGAAGCACAAGTATAGTGAATATGATCTCTCTTCTATAGTGAGAAGGAGATTGTAAGCTTTTCTCTCTTTTGTGAGAGCTTTTAGAATTTGCAGCAGAATGGCTTCAGAAGGAGGAGAAGGTGAAGGCTTTTTCATTGCTGCAGCACACTATCTCTTTTCTCAGCTTTCTCACTCTTCACTTGGGAGCTCTTCCTCTTTTTCAAATGTATATGGTGGATCACTAGTTCTTATTCTCTGTCGACTTCCTTCTTATTTATTACTCTTTTTCAAAAGATATTGCTAAAGGAGAATAATCAATTAGCAGACAGAGAATTAGAAAGAGATAAAAGTTTACATACTAATTTTATCTGTAGATGGAAAGAGTGTATTCTGATTTCAAATGATATCCAAATAAATATTAATCAAATTAGCCAAGAATCAATTAGAAGGAAAGACAGATTCAGAACGGCTATAAAAGAATAAAATCATTTCATAAAATTCAGATCTTTAGAAAGAAGGAAAGAGATCTGGCGTTAATTCGAATTTGACATAGAAATCGACGTGTGTCGATTACTATTCGACGTAAGCACCGAGTTCATCATGTCTGGACGTCGAGAGGAGAATAAGGAAGGTGCGTCGGCTAAGGTGCATCGCCTTTATTAAATGCGTCGACTAGAAGTCAGAGTTACGTCGACAAAGATTACGTCAAATTCTTCTTAGAGTTACTTCGACTTATTCTGAGAGAAACATTGACTACATTTCGACGTTGCGTCGAATTCTATTCGACGCATATTTACTTAGACTAACTTTTCATTCTTAGAAATTATATTCTTCTTAATTCTAGGGGTTAAGATAAATCATTTCCCCAACAATCTCCCCCTATTTGTCTTAACCCTATTCAGAGAGAAATTTGTATCAGTATTTAATCAACATAGCAAGACATTCATATAGGTTAGAAATATGTTAAATAATCAGAAGAAGATAGAATAAGAAATTATATAAACAAATTTCATGTTCAGTTGGCTAATCAGCATTTAAGCATAGACAATTGTTCAAATGGAGTATATCATCATTGTTCAGGGGTAGGAGGAGTTTTTCTTTTCCTATTGAATACTTTTGTGGGTTGCTCCTTCTCAGTAGCAGGTGATTTCCTCAGCTCCCCTTGAGTCTCAGCAATTTGCTCCCCCTGATTCAAAGTAGTTTGCTCCCCCTAGGATGGAACTTCCTTTGAGCCTTTTACTTCTTCTTCAGTTTCTCTTTCATCTCCAGCTCCAGTTTTAACTGCATCTGGCTCCTGAGCTCCTACTTCAGCCATCACAGTATCAGCTTCATTTTCTTTCTCTCCTTCAACCTCAGTTTCCTTTTCAACTTCATTTTCTGCCCTACATGCCTCCCCTTGTAATAGAATCACTTGTTGAGTAGCTTCTCTTGCTATATTGAGTACCTCTGTTAGGTGCTCTTCACTATGTAGCTCAGGTACAACTTCATTCCCAATGGTCTTGAGCAGTGCAAGACTATCAGTTTTTGAAATAGGAAGAGACTTGTGAGAGAGAGATTTATGACTGGAGAGCTGCTCTTCATCTAACCTCTCCCCCTTCTTGACCTTCTTAGCCAAGGAGGTTAAGAAAGACCTGGTGACCTTAGAGGAAGAGATAGAGGTCTTCAGGCTTTGCACAGAGGCACTAACCCCATCTATTTGGGTCTGCATGTGCAAGATGGATGAATGAATCTTGGAGCAGTGCCCATCCAGCATTGCTTGGAATCTTTGGGCTGTGGATTGGATACACTGAGTGATGAGGTTTTTAGTGGATGGAGATGGTTCAAAATGTGGTGGTGGAGGAGGAGATAATGGAGGAGGAGGAGATAATGGTGGAGGTGTATGTGATGAAGGTGGAGACGGAACTATTTCATTGTGATGAGGTATATTTGATGGAGAAGGTGAAGGAATAGTGGAGGGTTGAGCAAGAGATTGAGTTGGTATTTGTGAAGGTGTGGATGATGATGGTAGAGAAGGGATGCTCGTTTAAGGAGGAGGAGGAGGTGAAGATGGATGAGCAGGAGATTTGGAAGGAGATGGAGTCCTTTCAGGAATGGCACCAGGTTTGGGGATTTGCCTGATCCATTTTGAGAAGAGAGCAATGGACGTCCTTTTGCCAGGAGGGATGGGGATTCCTTTTGACCTGCATAAGTCAGGGAAGGAGTGGAAGAGTACATGGCTCATAATTCTCATGTAGAAATTCTCTTTGTGAGAATATTTAAAGCCTATCATTTTGAGCAGGCAGCTTGCCCAATCTACCTTCTTCTTCAGCACAAGGGCCCCCATGATGTTCAGTTGCTGCTTGGGCACTGCATCATGGGCAGAGATCTTACATAGTAATATTTTCCCTACTATGTCTGCCAATAGTCTATACTCCTCAGAGAAGTCTATTTTCTTCAGGTGGATTGGTCTATATTTGGAGAACTTCATGGTGATTAACAAATTATTTATTTCATCAGGGGTAAGTTCCACAGGTTCATCACCTGATAGGGGAATTATTTTAGTTATTCTTTAGAAAATGATTTGCTTTCCCTATTTGAACAAAGATAATATTTGACTGTACCTGATGGTAGATCAAAGGTGGTCCTAATGTGTTCTGCAGAAATTGAGACAAGTGTCTCATGGATTGTTCCTGTGATTTCTCCTTGTTCAGATATCTGAACATGAGTCATCAGCTCTGTGAGTTCTGTCTCCAGGAGCTTGCATCTTGTGAAGATGAGCTTATCCAGACCAGCTTCAGTGAAGAGAGCTATAATGCTCTTATAATTTTCTGCGGCGACTTGGAAGGATTCGAGGTCAATGTCGAACCCAGAGTTTATCTTGGGAGCCATTGTAGGTCAGTGAGAAAGAGGAAGAAATGGCTGGACTGAGAGGTAAGAGGGATGAAAGATGCAGAGTGCGAGAGGATTTCTAACTGAAGAGTCTATTTAAGTCAGGTGAAACGTCGAAATGAGACACAATTCGAGGCATATTCGGTACTACAGTGGATGTGACCGAAAATATTTTAGTATTGTCGCTCTTTTTCATGAAGTCGACGTTACGTTGAGTTAAATTCGGCGTAAGCGTCGATACAGTCTGAGGTAAGATGTTAGGGTTTCATATCGACGTATACGTCGATTGGAGTCGACGCATGCGTCGATTGGAGTTATTATTGATAGTTATCGACGGTGCGTTGATTATAAAATCGACGTGACTTTCATTTTCCTGAAAAATTTTGGATTTTCCCTTGAGAGATTATTTCTTCCTGTTCCTAATGTTTTCTAAGACAGTCTTGGACTAATTTTTATAATCAATTAGATTGATTGTACCAACATTGTTTGGCAATGTGGCCAGTTTTATTGCAGATATAACATCTGACTCTCTTTAGATTATGGGATTTTGAGTTTAGAGAGGGATAGTGGTGTTGATTAAGATAAACATTTTGATTAGGATAAAAGTTTTGGTTTGGATAAAAGTATTGATTAGGATAGAAATTATGATCAGGATGAATGGGTCCTGAATGGGGGTTAAGATGGAAGGTTTTTGGAGGATGGAAGTTTTCTGTCTTTATGTTGCTCTGAGTTTGTATGCGTCGATATCTATTCGACGTACGTTGATAGTTGCGTTGATTTATACTCGGTGCTTTCTCCAGATTGCGTTGATCTGGAATCGATGCATGGAAGAAGTTGCGTCGATTTGAAGTCGACGTACTTTTATTCAAGCTTCGAGTTGAGGTCGAAGCATCTGAGAGATTGCGTCTAGTAGAATTCGACGCACTATCATTCATGCGTCGATATGAAGTCGACGCAAATGTGTTTTCACAAATTTTATTTTTCCCTTTTTCTGATTTTATTTCTTTATGAGTTGTTTCTCTTGGCCTAGTTGCCTTCTCAGAAGAAGTTTGAGAGTCATCAGCTGAATAGTATGATGTTTCATCAAATTGGTTTATTTCCTTGAAGTCTTCTCCCTTATTTTGTGAGTCTTCTTCTTGGTTTGTTGATTTGATGGGTTTAGTAAATTTAACAGGGCTCATCCAAGCAGGCTTGTTGAATGGAATTAGACTAGCTGAGGGATTAGCTCCTAGTCCAAGATTTTTATGTCTTCTTATTTGTTTTTCTATGATTTCTTTGAGTGTTTGGCTTCTCATTTTTATTGATTCTTCAAAAGCTTTTGCTTGGGATACCTTATTTTTAAGGAGCTGGTTTTCTATTTTAGCTTTCTCTATTTCTTTTTCTCTGATGTTAGCCCTTAATTCATAATTTTTAGAATAAGTGTCCTCTATATTTCTCTGGTTTTTAATGACATTAATTTGTTCTCTTAGATTCTTAATTTCTTGTTTAGCTTTCAGTTGATCTGAACATAATCCTTTAAAATCATTTTTGAAATCATCACACAGAAAATCTATGTCATCAAAAATGCTTACCCCATCCTTATCCTCAGATTCCTCTATGAGAATAAGGCTATTTTCTTTATCATCTTCAGAAGAGATGCTTCCTTCTGATTCTGTCTCACTCCATGATTTAGCAACATGTTCTTCCTTTGAGCTTTCAAAAGCCATTAAGCATAGGTCTTCTTGCTTAGACTCTTCATTGTCACTTTTGGATGAGGTGCTGTCCTCAGAATTTGTTTCACTCGAATCTTCTGCAATGAAGCCTCTTTCTTTCTTCTTTCCCTTTTTCTTGAGATCTTTCATTTTCAGATCTTTCTCTTTCTCAGTATTTTCTGGACATTCTGGTGCAATGTGTCCATTTTTCCTGCAGGAATAACAAATGATTTCTTTAGTAGGAGTTTTATCATACCTTGGTTTTGATTCTCTCCTTCTAGACCCATCTGTCCTGACCCATTTCTTGAATCTCCTAGCCAGGAAGCTGAATAATTCATCTTCAGTGACAGGGGTCTCTTCTTCTGTTGCTTTCAAAGCAATGTTTCTATCTTTTGAGGAGGTTGAAGTGCTTCCTCTTCTTTCCTTCTCTTCTCTGGTTTTCAGCAGTTGCTCATAGGATTTGAGTTTTCCTAAGAGGGCATCTGTTGAGATTTCCTTTTGTCCTCTTGTATCTCTTATTGCCCATATTCTTGAGTCCCATGAACTTGGGAGACTCATTAATAGTTTGTCATTGATCTCTGTGAGAGAAATCTCTCTATCCAGGCTCCTTAATTGATTTATGATCAGACTGAATCTATCATACATCTCAGATATGCTTTCTTCATGTTTCTTTTGAAAGTTCTCATATTGGGAGATTAATTGAGCCTTTCTATCTTTCCTTTCATCAGCACTTCCTTCTATTATCTTTGTAAGTTTTACTTTGGCTGATTCACAGTCAACAGCCTTTTGAAAGATTTCATCTTAGAGGGTTGAGACAAGAATGTTTCCATACTAATTTTATCTGTAGATGGAAAGAGTTTATTCTGATTTCAAATGATAACCAAATAAATATTAATCAAATTAGCCAAGAATCAATAAGAAGGAAAGATAGATTCAGAACGGCTATAAAAGAATAAAATCATTCCATAAAATTCAGATCTTTAGAAAGAAGGAAAGAGATCTAGCGTTAATTCGAATTTGACATAGAAATCGACGTGCGTCGATTACTATTCGACGTAAGCGCCGAGTTCATCCTGTCTGGACGTCGAGAGGAGAATAAGGAAGGTGCGTCGACTAAGGTACGTCGACTTTATTAAATGTGTCGACTAGAAGTCAGATTTACGTCGACAAAGATTACGTCGAATTCTTCTTAGAGTTACTTCGACTTATTCTGAGAGAAATGTCGACTACATTTCGACGTTGCGTCGAATTCTATTCGACGCATATTTACTTAGACTAACTTTTCATTCTTAGAAATTATATTCTTCTTAATTCTAGGGGTTAAGATAAATCATTTCCCCAACAAAGGATAATATATTTCCTTTTATTATTCCAATATTATAGCCGTTGACATTTCATGGAAAAGGAGAAAGGTAAACGACGCAGCAGATTTACAGTTCTCAGATATATTATATTCCTAAATATAAGGGATTTGCATTTAATATCTGTCAGAGATTTCAAAAGAGAAAAAGGAAGAAGATATACAGTATTACTCCCATAGTTTTTCACGATAGAATATAGACAGAACATATTATAGGTTTTTCTGTACAGGAAGAAAGAAAGAAAGAAAAGCTACACATATCATCTTCATCCTCTTCCTCAAGAAGCATTCATTTTCTGAGAACATCTACATTCATCTCTCAGTGATCTGCTATAAGTTTAGATCTTCAAAAGAGCAACAACAAACCGAAGAAATCATTCTCTCAGTTTAATCAGCTACAGGAAGATTTGTTTATACATTCAAAAGAAAGCTTCCAGCCAATCTACTGTCAAATAATTTCATATCAGCCAGAGGGAGCTTTTCTACATCAACATCCACTAGAGTCTTCTCTCAGATTGTTGACAGAGAAGAACATTCTAACCCTTTCTATCCCGTCTTGTACAGGGTTAAAACTCCCTTCAAAATTTTACCTCTTGGTGGCAAGACACCTGATCAAAAAATCCTTTTTGGTTTTTGGGCACCTTATTAAAAGCTCATTGGTGTTAGGACACCTGATCAAAAATCCTAGTTGATTCCTACCAAGGGTGGTAGAAGAGTAGACGTACCCAGGTTTATTGGGGAACTACTATAGCTCCTTGTGTCCTCTGTGATTGCTTTACTTTTCTGTGTTTGTGATGTGCTGTGTTTTATTTTCAGTTTCTTATAAATCACTCTGCTACACATATATATATCACTAATTTAATTCCGCTATAAAATTAAGTGAAAACTTTTTAATACTCTATTCACCCCCCCCCCCCCCCCCCCTCTAGAGTTAATTTAAGATCTAACCTCACTTTCAATTGGTATTAGAGGGTAGTTTATTCTGTATAGGCTAACACCTAAATCTCAAAGATCAATTAGATCTTAAATTCTTTCAGAGGTTTTATTTTATTTATTTTTGTTTAAAAACTCATGGCATAAAACAAAGAGTATTCATGCACAAGACCTCCTATGTGCAATCTAAATAAGTTTGCACTATGGAAAGCAAGGATTAGGTTATATATGAACTCTATTGATGAAGAAATATTCAATGTTATTTTGACAGGACCTCCTACTCTCTCAGCATCAACAAGTACTGATGCAGCAGTAAATAAAAATGATGTCCCACCTCCTGAGTGGACAGATGCTCAAAAGAATCAAAGGAGTGCTGATGCAAAAGCCATGAACATTCTGGCTCAAACGATGTCTGATGACATTTTTCAGAAAGTAGTGGAATGCACTTCAGCAAAAGAGATCTGGACTTCTCTCAACAATATGGTTGAAGGATCTGCTGATGAAATAAAGGACAGAAGATCACATCTCATCTCTCAGTATGTGAATTTCAAGAAAGGAGAAGTTGAGACAGTGGCTGATATGTACAATAGGCTCAGTCTCATCATCAATGAGCTGAAATCTTTGGACAAAGTGATCTCTATCACTGAGATCAATGACAAGATCCTAATGTTCTTCCCCGGCACATGGGACTCTAGGATATGGCCTATCAAGGAAGCCAGAAGCCTCAATGAGATTACTACTGAGACATTGTTAGGCAAGCTCAAATCCTATGTGCAACTTGTCAAATCTAGAGAAGCTGAACAGTCCACTTCATCTCCAGCAACAAAGAAGGAAAAGAACATTGATTTCAAAGCTACAGAAGAAGAAGGAGAGACTCTTGATAATGAGAAGTTGATGAGTCTACTTGCCAAAAGATTTTACAAGATGGCAAGACAAGACTTTACGAAAAAGTCATCCAGGAGCTATGAAAAACCAAGGTATGACAAAGCTCCATCTAAAGAAGTTATATGTTTTGGTTGCAGGAAACCAGGACACATTGTACCTGATTGTCCAGAGAATCAAAACAAGAAGGACAAGAAGGAAAAGAGAAAAGAAAAAGAAAAAAGAAGACACTCCAGCAAGTCTTCCTCCCACAAACACAAAAAGAAGGGAAGAGGATTTGTAGCTGAAACCTGGAGTGAAACAGAATCAAAACATTCATCCACTTCTTCTGAAGATGAAGAAGAATCAAAAGAAAATGACAAATGCTTGATGGCCATTTATTACTCAAGTAGTGAGTCAGGAAATGCATCATCATCCAGTGATGATGAGGATGATGAAGAAGAGAAGAGTTTCTGCATGATGGTTATCAATGCCTCAGGACATAATTCTGAAGAATCAGAATCAGAAGCTGACAATGATGCTGATCAGGTAATTTCTAATTTTGATTTCAATTCAATTGAATTCAAAGATGAATTCAAAGTACTTTGCGTAGACTTACTCAAATCTGAGAAGGAAATAATCACTCTCAGAAATAAGCTAGCTGAAATGAATCAAATAAGTGAAGAAAATGTCAATCTTAAGAAAGATTTGGCTGCCTCCAGGGAACACATTGTTCTCATTGAGAACAAATTGTCTGAAGCTAAGAAGTTTGAAGAATCCCTCAATGGGAGAAGCATCAAACTGATGGACATCACAAGCACTGTTAATGCTAAACTTAATAGCAAACTGAGCTTGGGTGCTTCATCAAGTGAGCCTCATCTCATTAAGAAAAACATACTATCTACACCTATAAAATTCATTTCTGCTAAGAGCAAAGAGGCTGTAGATGTAAATAAAGATATTTCAAGCAAGGCTGTGAAGAATAAAAGAATTCAGCAGAATTCGTCGAACGGAGCTCGATGAAATGAATTCAATTCGTCGAACGGAGATCGACGAAAGCTGAAGACAGATTTTCAGTATAGTCATTATATGAACGGCGCTCGACGAAATCTCATTCGTTCATCGAACGGCGATCGACGAACTCAGCCTAGTTCGTCGAACAGAAATTATACAGAAAATTTAAAGAATTCTTATTCTAAACATACTAAGAATCCTTTCACTGAGTGGATAATTCCTCCAAGGAGATATCATCCAAAAGGCTATAAGGATCAGCCTGAAATATCCTTTATTTCTGATTTTTGTGGAAATTCAAAAAGACCCTAGGTAGTCTAGGTCAAGAACAAATAGATTGTTTTCTATTTTTGCAGGTACACGGCTATCCAAGAATAAAAGAACAATGGTGCTTGGATAGTGGATGCTCAAAGCATATGACAGGAAATAAGGCCAATCTAAACAACTTCAAGTCAAAGCTTGGACCAAAAGTGATATTTGGAGACTCCAACTGTTGACAAACAAAAGGATATGGAATAGTCAAGGTTGGAGAAGTCACCTTCAAAGAGGTAGCTTATGTCAAGGTACTGAAGCACAACCTCATCAGCATAAGCCAATTATGTGATGAAGGGTATCAGGTAACTTTTAATAAATCAAAATGCCTTATTAAGTCTTCTGATAATATTACTGTTTTATTAGGTATTAGGCAAGGAAATATCTATTTAGTAAATTTCAACTCATCAAAATCAGAAATCTGTTTATTTAATCAATTAAGCAAACCTAGTGAACTTTGGCATAAGAGATTAGGACATGTTAATCTTAGGACCATTGCTAAATTATCTAAGGACAATCTTGTTAGAGGATTACCTTCTGGTTCATACAATAAGGAAGGTCTTTGCAGGGCATGTCAACTAGGCAAGCAAACTAAAAACAGTTTTAAATCATTATCTAAAAGTGATTCACCTAGAATATTATACTTGCGACATATGGACCTTTTTGGACCAATAGCAACAAAGAGTTTAGAGGGGAAGTCATACACTCTAGTTATTTTAGATGACTTCTCTAGATTCACTTGGGTGTTCTTTTTGAGAGAAAAGTCAGATAACTTTAAAGTTCTTACAGACTTTCTTAAGAGCATTCAGATTGAGTATTCTACTTAGATTGCATTGATCAGAAGTGATCATGGCACTGAGTTTGAGTCTCTTCTCATGCAATAATTCTATGAGAAGGAAGGTATCAGGCATTGCTTCTCAGCTCCTAGAACTCCTCAACAAAATGGGGTAGTTGAAGGAAAAATAGAACCCTAATTGAATCAGCAACAACATTACTTGCAGATGCTAATTTGCCCATATCTTTTTGGGCAGAGTCTGTTAGCACAGCAAATTATATGTTGAATAGGAGTTTGATACATAAACTTAAGGGTAAGACTCCCTATGAGTTACTTAAATGGAAGAAACCTAAAGTTAACTATTTTAGAACATTTGGTTGTAAATGTTTTGTTCACAATAATGACAAAAAATACCTTAGGAAATTTGAACCAAAATCTGAAGAAGGAATTTTCTTAGGCTATTCATTAATCAGCAAAGCATATAGGATATTTAACAAATCCTCTTTTAAAATAAAAGAATCTATGCATGTTTCTTTTGATGAAACTAACATGTTTTACAAGGAGAAGAATTCTTCTACCATAGAAAACCTGCAGGTACCTACGCTCTGTGAGCAGCTAGATTAATTAGCTCTACAGAAGGAAGGATCTCTAAATCCTGTACAGTAGGATGGTGAAGAAAGTGATGAAGAAATCAGTGAAACTATACTAGAAAAGGAAGCATTAAGTAACATTCCACAAGAGGAATTAATTACAAATAATGCTGATCCCACTATGCCTGTTGATTATGTCAATATTATAGATCACCCCAGATCTCAAATAATTGGAGACATATCAACTGGTGTCCAAAAAAGGCATCAAGCTAATCAGAATCTTATGCACACTTGTTTTCTCTATCAGATTGAACCTCAATCCCTACAAGATGCAAAACAAGATCCCAACTGGTTCATTGATATGCAAGAGGAGCTCAATCAGTTTGAGACAAACAAAGTTTGGGAATTGGTTCCTAGACCAAAGAATGATCCAGTCATTGGAACTAAATGGGTCTACAGGAACAAGCTAGATGCAGATGGCACTATTGTGAGAAACAAAGCTATACTAGTAGCTCGATGATATGCACAGGAAGAAGGAATAGATTATGATCAGACTTTTGCACCTGTTGCAAGTTTAGAAGCAATCAGGATCTTCCTTGCATTTGCTGCATATAAGAAGTTCAAGGTTTATCAAATGGATGTGAAGAGTGCATTCTTGAATGGAGAAATCAAAGAAGAAGTTTATGTGGAACAACCACCAGGTTTCATCTCTCCAACTCACTCCTCTTTTGTATTTAAGCTTAATAAAGCTCTCTATGGTCTCAAACAAGCTACCAGAGCATGGTATGAGACCTTAGCTAGTTTTCTTTTAGAGATTAAATTCTGTAGAGGGATAGTAGATAAAACCTTATTTTTCAGGATACATAAAAATCAAACTTTGCTAGTTCAAATATATGTAGATGATATTATTTTTGGCTCTACTGATTCAAATTTATGCAAAAGATTTTCTAATCTAATGCAATCTAAATTTGAAATGAGTAGTATGGGTGAATTATCATACTTCCTTGGTCTTCAAGTGAAGCAAAATACAAATGGAATCTTCATATGCCAATCTAAGTATGCAAAGGAATTAGTAAAAAGATTTGGTATGTCTGATTATTCCACCATGAAAACACCCATGCCCTCTAATGCTGTTGTTGATAATGATGAATCAGGGAAACCTGTTGATCAAAAGGTATATAGAGCAATTGTTGGCTCATTACTTTATTTAACAACAAGTAGGCCTGATATAATATTTGCTACTTGTAATTGTGCTAGGTTTCAAGTTAACCCCAAAGAATCTCACATAATTTTATTAAAAAGAATTTTGAGATATATAAAGGGTTGTCCAAATCTAGGACTTTGGTATCCAACAGCATCTGAATTTGAATTAACTGGATTCTCAGATTCAGATTATGCTGGATGCAGAGTAGACAGGAAAAGCACATCAGGAACTTGCCAGTTTCTTGGTGATAGGCTTGTGTCTTGGTTTTGTAAGAAACAAACATCTATGTCTACATCAACAGCTGAAGCTGAATACAGAGCTGCAGGTAGTTGCTGCTCACAGATGTTGTGGATACAAAATCAGCTCCTAGACTATGGTGTCAATCTAAATAAATCAATTATATTTTGTCACAATACTAGTGCAATATCTATAACACAAAATACAGTTCTCCGTAGTAGGACTAAACATATAGAAATTAGGCACCACTTCCTTAGGGATAATGTGGATAAAAATAAAATTTGCCTATAATTCATCTCTACTGATTTGCAAAGAGCTGATATTTTCACCAAACCCTTGGATGAAAAGAAATATATCTTCTTTATAAATCAGCTAGGAATGATAGATGGAGATTCAATCAATTAAAAATTAAATCTTTTATTTATCCCCTCATTCCCTTCAATATCAAACTAAGTTTTTCTAATCATCTGAATGCCTACATAATTGCTTCTCTTTCTAGTTCCCCTTGCACTTGATCTCTATTTTATTTTGCAGGAACAGTAGCAATATAAAGATGACATCCTTCCCTACCTCCTAAAAAGTCCCTTCTTCTAGGGGCCTAGCTCCAGGTCTTCCTGAAACTAGGCAGGGGGAGATGTATTGAAGAAGATATCCTTTTGTCAGGGGGAGGCACTTTCCTTTTTGACAGGGGGAGTTATTTTCTGAAGCATGCTTTCAGTTCTATGAAGAGCTCCATATATGATGTAGTGTTTTGCTCGGGGGGAGTTGTTCTATGAACTAGGCAAGGGGAGAAAGCAGAAGAGGCTCCAGTCTCAGGGGGAGATGTTCTCAGGCCAACACATATTGCAATTTCAGAATACAGCTTTTGATATAGAAGAAGCAATAGATTCAGATTGTGACAGATTTAGAAGAAGTTATTATGACAAGATTCAAATTCTGGTTGGTAGAAAGCAGATTAAGAAATAATTCCAGTTAAAGCAGATATCATATTCAAATTAAAAAGCTGCAGTAGATCAACAAATTCAGAAAGCTGAAATATAGCAGAAATCAGTTCAGACAATCTGAGAATTCAGAAAGCAGAATTCAGAGAAAATCAAAGGTTCTGATTGTGTATTTTTGTTAGTTTTATTTTCATTGAAATGTTTCAGAACTCATAGTATTATTTATTTTATATCTGATGAACTATTTAAAATATATCAGATATATATATGCTCTGTTGTTTTGTTTGTTTTTAATTTTTGTCAAATAGTGTCCTAACCCAAATAGGGGGAGATTGTTGGAACAACCCAATTACTGATTTGGGCTACGATTACTATCTGCTGACTAAGATCAAGTTGACCCCAATGTATAGTCAATGGGTCAAGAGTTTAGGCTGTTAGAACTCAAGAAATCATTCAAGTTTTGCGTTCGATGAACTCCATACCACGTTCGACGAACGGCTTGCATTCTGCGTTCGACGAATGGCATGTTCTCTGCGTTCGATGAATGGCCTGCTCCTGAATTCGACGAACTCGCTCTCCCAGCAACTCAGCGTCTCAGCGCCTCAGCTCAGCGATCGACGAACAGATTCCATCTCAGCGGTCGATGAACAGACTTGTTCTCAGCGGTAGACAAACAGATTGTTTCAGCGGTCGATGAACAGACCCCGTCTCAGCGGTCGACGAAATTTGCTCAGTTTAGCGGTCGACGACATTATTCAGCGGCTCAGCGATCGACGAATTCCTCAGTTCGACGAACTCAGTCTGCGTTCGACGAATATCTTCAGATCGATGAACACAGCTCTGAGGTCGATGAAATTTGTTGAGATCAACAAAAATTTATCTACAGCAGATTTACTTCATAAGATTATATTATTCATTCTCTGAACTCAGATCGACTATAACAATGGATCTATTATATCAGATAAGTAAGGATAATATATTTCCTTTTATTATTCCAAGATTATAGCCTTTGACATTTCATGGAAAAGGAAAAAGGTAAACGGCGCAGCAGATTTACAGTTCCTTGATATATTATATTCCTTAATATAAGGGATTTGCATTTAATATATGTCAGAGATTTCAAAAGAGAAAAAGGAAGAAGATATACAGTATTACTCCCATAGTTTTATGACAGAATATAGACAGAACATATTACAGATTTTTCTGTACAGGAAGAAAGAAAGAAAGAAAAGCTACATAGATCATCTTCATCCACTTCCTCAAGCAACATTCATTTTCTGAGAACATCTACATTCATCTCTCAGTGATCAGTTGCAAGTTTAGATCTTCAAAAGAGCAACAACAAACTGAAGAAATCATTCTCTCGGTTTAATCAGCTACAGGAAGATTTGTTTATACATCCAAAAGAAAGCTTCCAGCCAATCTACTGTCAAACAATTTCATATCAGACAGAGGGAGCTTTTCTACATCAACATCCACTAGAGACTTCTCTCAGATTGTTGACAGAGAAGAACATTCTAACCCTTTCTATCCCCTCTTGTACAGGGTTAAAACTCCCTTCAAAAGTTTACCTCTTGGTGGCAAGACATCTGATCAAAAAATCCTGTTTGGTGTTTGGGCACCTTATCAAAAGCACATTGGTGTTAGGACACCTGATCAAAAATCCTAGTGGATTCCTACCAAGGGTTGTTAAAGTTTTTGATTTGAATCGTTTAGGAGTAAGCAGGATTTGCATCAACTGAGTTAAAGCCAAACAACCACAATGCCACACAGCAACACAAGGAACTTTATTAAAACACAAACTTCATTTGCAGTGCGAGGTATACATGGCGAGTTATGATTCATAAGGATCACGGAGGCGAGAAGAACAAAACACACCAAAACAAAACTGGCGGCTAGACAAGATGAGACCGCACAGACCGCTCGACTCCAGAAGTCGCCCGGCTTGACCTGAGACCGCGCGAACAGGAAACAGACAAATTGCCTGCACTGCAAGACCGCCACCTCAGACCGCACGAACTGGAGCTTTATTGGAACGAAGAACTGAAGTTGTCGCCAGACCACAACTCAGACTGCCTAACCGCTGAAGGTCGCCTGATCACTGAGCTCGCTGCGAATAGCACAAGAACGAACATAAACCAGTTCGCAGACTGACCGCTGCCGAACTGTTTATTCAAGCTGCTGGGAATCACCAAGGAAGGAGACCGCAACCTGCTAACCGCAAACCTGCGAACACAACAAATAGTCAACTCGCTTCCGAGACCGCCCGACCTCAAAGTGAGATCGCATGAATTAACCCAGGCTCAGTTCTTACAGTTCTCGTTAGGAATCACAGGCCCTGCACCTCTATTTATAGGCGGGTAGACGGATGTCGTCACCGCACAGGAGAGATACAATCACCACCCGTCAGATCGCCAGCGGTCTCATAAGTCAGACCGCGCGACCACACTACTTGGATGATCATCCGACCGCAGACAGGTCGCGCACAGGTCGCGCGCAGGTCGCGCGAACACGAGACTGCGCACATGCCGTGCGGGCAAAAAGGTACTCCTCCCTAAAACCACCAGGAGCAACCAGGAACCATCTGGCCGACTTCATACAAGTCGCCAGATCACCAAGACAGACCGCCCGGATAGACGGTCATATAAGAACAACCCTCCCGGTCTTCCAACAAGGAAGACAGGCCAACCAGCAGATCAACTCGGGAACAGACCACAGCTACAAGGAATAGACCGGCAGAACCAGCAGTCCGCCAGAGCAAACCGACAGAGCCAGACCTACAGAATAAACACAAATCGCGCGGTCTCGGCTGTCTCCGAAAATAGACCGCCCAGTCTCTAATTCACTTCAAAATTTCAACACACCCCCTTGAAGTGGGAAGTGGAGACTAGCCCGAGTAAACTCCACAACCGTGTAAACGGTCCCTTCGCCAGCGGTTTTGTGAAGATGTTTGCGACATTGTCCGAACTCCAAACATGCTCGACCATAAGAGATCCTCCCAACACCTTTTCACGAATGAAATGGTGCTCAATCTCAATATGCTTGGTCCTCGCGTGACAGACTGGATTATTAACCAGCTTGAGAGCACTCTCATTGTCCTCGCGTAGCATAGTGGGACCTCGAACCTCCTCATGAACGTCCTCCACCAACCTCCTGAGCCAAACGGCTTCCTGAGCTGCCAAGGCCGAAGCCTTGTATTCCACTTCTGTGGTAGATACGGACACCGAGTCCTGCTTTTTGCTGCACCAAGAGATAGCTATGGGGCCCGTCATAAAGACATAACCAGGCGTTGATCTCTGATCATCCACGTCTCCCCCGTAGTCAGCATCCATATACCCATGCAACTCCAAGCTTGACCCTCTCCTAAATAGGAGACCCAAATTAGAGGTCGACTTCACATATTTCAAAATATCTTTTGTCGCCAAAAGATGACGCTTCCGTGGCTCCGCCATGTACCGACTCACTTTGCCAACTGTATAAGCAATATCAGGCCTTGTGATGGTCAAGTAAATCAAACTCCCAACTAGAGCTCGGAACACCAACAAATCAGATAGAACTCTTCCCTCATCCTTTCGAAGTTTATGATGCTGTTCCAGAGGTATAGAGCTACTCTTCCCTTATTCCATGCCGAATCGTTGAACGATCCGCTCTGCATATCCTTCCTGAGAAACGAGCACTCCGCTCTCCCGCCTCTGGACCTCGAGTCCAAGGAAATGGTGAATCTCCCCCAGATCCTTCATCTCGAACCTGATAGCAAGCTCAGCTCTCAGCCTTGCTACCGCCTCCTTCGAGTTCCCGGTGACAATCATGTCATACACATACAGCAGCACAATAACTCGAAGCGCCCCCTCCTTCTTGACAAACAAGCTAGAATCAGAGTCTGAAGCAAAGAACCCGCAGAATAGAAGATACTCCGCGATCTTTCCATACCATGCCCGAGGCGCTTGCTTCAACCCATGGAAGGCCTTCTTCAATTTGCAAACATAGTCCGGACGATCCTCCGAGATGAAACCCGGCGGCTGGATCATGAAGATATCCTTGTCAATATCTCCGTATAAGAAAGCATTCTTAACATCGAGCTGCCAAATCTCCCATACACAAGATGCCGCAAAAGCAATAACAAATCGGACCGAAGTCATCTTTGCCACTAGACTAAACGTCTCATCATAATCTTCACCATACTGTTGTGAGAAACTGCGAGCTACAGGGCGAGCCTTGTATCGCTCGATCGTGCCGTCAACTTTCCTCTTGAGTTTATAAACCCATTTGCATGTCACAGGGGTAATGCCCTTGGGCCTGGGCACTAGAGACCAAGTCTCATTCTTCTTGAGAGCATCCATCTCCTCTTGCATAGCAATATCCCACTGCTTCACGCCTTTGGCTTTCTCAAAGCTCGACGGTTCCCTCTCATCCAAGGGACCAGCGAAGAAACAAGAGACGAAGCTCACCATGATTCCTCCTATGTATCGATCTGGTGGCTTGATAGTCCTCTTCGACCTCCTAAGAGGTTGCACCTGACTAACCACCTCCTCAGCTGCTTCTTCTGTGCAAGCTCCTCTTCCAGACGAACTTGGAGCATCGCTCCCGCTGCTTCCAGAACCTTAAGCCTCCATCTCAGAGCGTGACACAACAGGAGCTCCTGGTGAAACAGGCAACTCCACTTGAAGATCTTCCGCAGCCTTCCCTGCATCATCAACCCTGCTCTTCGGCAGTTCAACTCCTAAACTCCCCTCGTAGGAAGTCACCTCATCGAACACGACATCCCGAGATACCACTGATCTTCGTTTCTCAGGATCCATGCATCTCCATCCTTTCTTCCGCTCATCATACCCAACAAAGACTAGCTTCCTTGCTTCCGCATCTAGCTTTGTCCGAAGAGCATCAGGAATAAGCACATAACAGGTTGACCCGAACACCCGAAGGTGTGCAACACTCGGCTTCTCCTTGAACATCAGTTCGTGAGGGGTCTTCATGTTGATAGGACTTAGAGGCATCCTGTTGATGACGTAATCCGCACAAGACATTCCCTCCGCCCAAAAAGGACTTTGGGATACTCTTGGCATGAAGCCAGCATTTGCAGGTTTCCGTCAGATGACGAATCTTCCTCTCCGCAACACCATTCTGCTGTGGAGTATGGGCACAAGTGAGCTCTCTCTGAACGCCGTGTTTCCTGCAAAAACTTGAGAACTCACCAGAGGTGAACTCCCCACTATTGTCAGTTCTCAATTTTTTCACCCGCAGGCCCAACCGACCTTCCACCAGCTCCTTGAACTCCACAAACTTCGCAAAGGCTTCCGACTTCTCTTTCAGAAAATACACCCAGACATATCTGGTGTAATCGTCAATCAACACCAACATATATCTGTTGCCTCCAAGGCTTGGGGTGGCAGTCGGTTCCATCAAATCACTGTGAATGCACTCGAACGGCGCTTTGCATCTTGTTTGCGATTTATCAAATGGAAGTCGATGAGACTTACCAAACTGACATCCAGCACAAACATGACCATCTCCATAAGAGGACAAGCTAGGCAAGCCCTTGACAAGGCCCCTTACCGACATAGCCTTCAATTTGTCCATGCCAACGTGCCCCAACCTTTCATGCCAGATAGTCGCGCTATCATTGGTCTTCATCTTATCAACATAGGGACTTGTCGATAACACGAACAAGTCCTTCACCCGCTTTCCAACATGGATAACATCTACCTTTTTCTCCGGTTGAGTTTTAAGAAACTTCACTTCTGTTGGGCCAAACAGAACGTGATAACCGGCATCGACCCCATTGGTCATGGAGAAGAGATTCTTCTTCATATCAGGCACGTGATAAACACTCCTCAAGGTGAGGGGACCCTTATCACTGCTCAGGGAGACAACACCTTCTTGTTCGACATCATGAACAGAATTATCAGTCGTAATGATAGCATCGTTACCTGAGTAAGGAGCCAAAGAAGAGAACTTTGATTCATCCCCGGTGAGATGGTGTCCACACCCTGAATCAATAATCCAATCCTCTTCGAAGTTGATGGCAGCCAAGGCCTTAACGGGCATCGCCGTCATAATAGCATCAAAGGCTCCTCCCCATCCAGCTTCATCAGACTTTTGCTTCTCCTTCTCTGTTACATGTCCCGACTGAAGATTAACTCGGCAATCCTTCTTTAAGTGGCCGGTCTTATTACACCTGAAGCACCTTGGTCCATCTCCCTTCTTCTTCCCATCAGACTTAGGAGTATAACCCCTATCCTGCTGACCTGAAGTATAGGGTCCATCATAACCCGGCTTCTTCTTCTCCCACTTCTTCTTCTTCCCAGAGAACAACACATCACTATCTCCCCCAGAGATAGAAGTCCCCACCATCTGTCTGGCCAAACTTTCTTATGAAGCAAGTAAGTTCTCCAGCTCCAACAGAGATGGTTGATTTGCCCAACCCTGAACTGAAGTCACAAAGGCAAGATACTCCTTCCGCAACCCGCAGATGATATGCCTCTTCAGTTTTGCCTCCGAGATGGGCTCATTAGGGTCCAATGCAGAAATCTCTGTTGTGAGGTTCTTCATCTTGAGAAAGAAGGTAGAAATAGAAAGATCACCTTGAGAGGCTTTTGCCAACTCATTTTCAAGAAACTGTAGCTGAGCTACATTCTTCTTATTGAACAACCCGTCCAAAGACGTCCAGATCTCAGCAGCAGATTTACATCCAATGATGTGGTCAAACAGCTCTGGTGAGATAGCCCTCTTGAGAGTGAACTCTGCCTTAGCATTAGTCCTCCTCCAAAGTCTCACCTATGCCATATTATCTCCCGCTAGAAACACCTCTTGTATGTCTTCTCCTCCAACTATCTCCCATAGATCCTCGCCAAGTAAATAGCTCTCCATACATGACCTCCATTTCTTATAGTTAGTCGATGTGAGGAGTTCAATACCAAGCCCTCTTGCGAATCCGCCTTCCATGGCAATATATGAAGTCTCATCTTCTCAAAGACGATTGCAACTCAAGTTGATCACTACTTATCCACTCCAACAACCTAGCTCTGATACCATGTTAAAATTTTTGATTTGAATCGTTTAGGAGTAAGCAGGAGTTGCATCAACTGAGTTAAAGCCAAATGACCACAATGCCACACAGCAACATAAGAAACTTTATTGAAACACAAACATCATTTACAGTGTGAGGTATACATGGAGAGACATGATTCATCAGAATCACGGAGGCGAGAAGAACAAAACACACCAAAACAAAACTGGCGGCTAGACAAGCTGAGACTGCACAGACCGCTCGACTCCAGAAGTCGGCCGGCTTGACTTGAGACCGCGCGAACAGGAAACAGACAAACCGCCTGCACTGCAAGACCGCCACCTCAGACCGCACGAACTGGAGCTTTATTGGAATGAATAACTGAAGCTATCGCCAAACCACAACTCAGACCGCCTAACCGCTGAAGGTCGCCTGATCACTGAGCTCGCTGCGAACAGCACAAGAACGAACATATACCAGTTCGCAGACTAACCGCTGCCGAACTGTTTATTCAAGCCGCTGGGAATCGCCAAGGAAAGAGACCGCAACCTGCTGACCGCAAACCTGCGAACACAACAAACAGTCAACTCGCTTCCGAAACTGCCCGAACTCATAGTGAGACCGCACGAATTAACCCAGGCTCAGTTCTTACAGTTCTTGTTAGGAATGACAGGCCCTGCACCACTATTTATAGGTGGGTAGACGGATGTCGTCACCGCACAGGAGAGATACAATCACCACCCGTCAGATCTCCAGCGGTCTCATAAGTCAGACCGCGCGACCACACTACTTGGACGATCATCCGACCAAGACACGGATTAGCAGGCAGGTCGCGCACAGGTCGTGAAAAAACGAGACCGCGCACAAGCCGCGCGGGCACAAAGGTACTCCTCCCGACCACCAGGAGCAACCAGGAACCATCTGGCTGACTTCAGACAAGTCGCCAGATCGCCAAGACAGACCGCCCGGATAGACGGTCATATAAGAACAACCCGCCCGGTCTTCCAACAAGGAAGACAGGCCAACCAGCAGATCAACTCAGGAACAGACCGCAGCTACAAGGAACAGACCGGCAGAACCAGCAGTCCGCCAGAGCAAACCGGCAAAGCCAGACCGGCAGAATAAACACAAATCGCGCGGTCTCGGCGATCTCCAAAAACAGACCGCCCAGTCTCTACTTCACTTCAAAATTTCAACAAGGGTGGTAGAAGAGTAGACGTACCAAGGTTTATTAGGGAACTACTATAGCTCCTTGTGTCCTCTGTGATTGCTTTACTTTTCTGTGTTTGTGTTGTGCTGTGTTTTATTTTCAGTTTCTTATAAATCACACTGCTACACACATATATATATATATATATATCACTAATTTAATTCTGCTATAAAATTAAGTGAAAACTTTTTAATACTTTATTCACCCCCCCCCCTAGAGTTAATTTAAGATCTAACCTCACTTTCAAAAGGCATTAAATAGCATTTTTTGTCCCTTATCTCAAGAAATTTTTAAATTGATTTATTGTTTTTCCAGTGCATACAAAGTATGGAAATTTCTTGAAGAAATGTATGACTTTCCTCTTATATGTATAGAACGAATGCAAGAATTGGAGAACATACAAGCTTGCACAGATGTTCAAGAAAGCTCCTCTCGTGATGGATCAATGGAGCACACATCAAATGGAAGAGAAGAAGAAATACTATCTTCGGAAGAGGAGTGCCAAAAAGATGTCAAAGAAACTATATGTTCAAATCGTGCATCTCCTGAAAGCAATGTAAGGAAATCAAATTCCATTTTTTGTACTTATATTTCTACATTACAATTACTACAAACTACTAAACGTAATATTAAGAAACTAAAAATGGCTAATGCAAAACTACGTTTAGAAAATAAAACTTTGAAAGCAAATGTGAATGTAGAATCCAAAAATGAAATGTTTGTATCTCCATCATGCTCTTCATTTGAAAACTCTATATCGTGTTTTGATTGTAATGATATTACAGAAAAATACAAGAAACTTCAAAAGGAATTTATTTGTGTAAAAGAACACAATGAAAAATTGTCTTTAGAAAATTCAACTTTGAAAAATGATTGTGATATGTGTACAAGTTATAAATTTGAAATTAAAGAGATGGATGAAACATTTGAAGAATTTAGAAATAACTATCAAAATCATATTGACTCTATTGTTTCCACTCTTAAGAATAGCACAATTGCTTATAATAAAGCTAGACACAATCTCAAAGTTAAAAACTACGAAATAGAAAATAAAATTAACTTGCTTAAGGAAATTATAATTAAAAATTCTCAACACATAAATTCAAATTATTAATCAAAATCCAAAAGCAAGATAAATGTGACTTTTCAAGAGCAAAACTTTGAAAATGAAAACAACAAAAATTTGTAAATGAAACTCCAACACAATATCATCATTATCATTCACAACCTTATCGTTATCCTAACATAAAATTAAATGAAAACAAATTCCCGTTAAATAATTACTTCGACAGTCCTGGCTATCCAAATATTCAAGCAAGGGACTACGAAAATTTAAGAAATAAAAATAGTGTGCATCAAAAATTTGAATGGAGGCCCAAAGCTAAAAATGAAATACCAATTCCACTTAAAAGGGTGTTTTCAGTTTCATCTCACCAAAAGCAAACATGATATATCTGGGTACCCAAAGGAACCACCACCCCCGGTCCTCTTTGGATACCTAAATCTCTTCTTCACTAATAGCCTATTATTTGCATGAAGTAGAAATCAATTGGTAATAAAATATGAATTAGCTACTTCATGATATGCCTAATATTCCGTTATCCTTATTTTTATTTTACTTCCACGGTTTAAACCAATTTTCCTTCATAATAAAAAAAACAAATGAAATTTCAAAAACATATATATACTATTCGCAACTATTATTGTTTAAATTCATTCAAAAAAATAGTCTTACACATTGACGTTCAAAAATTGAAATCGGGGAATTTAACTTTTCACATGAAAATGTCAAGACAAATAAAAATAATTATCAAACTATGAAGTGAGAAAAATTCATAACCACGCAGGATATCTGTAAACTACTTCAGCAAGATAAGCATAAAAGAACACTTAAAATAAGCCAGAAATTAGTCCAAAATGAAAAATATGAACCCAGATATTACGCTGGTACTAACGCCAATGCTAGAACTATCGATGCGCGTTAGTAACAGAAGTTTGTCTTCCTGTCTCTGAAACCTGTATTGTTACAAAAATAAAAAACAAATTATTCATTCTCCATCTCCCATACTGCTGCTCTCCCCTTCATCACCTCCATGTCATTTTCGACGAACCGATCATCGTGGCTGCTCCTCCTCAGGACTCTCCTCTCTAGCCAGTGATGGAGCTAACTTGAGTACCACCATTATCTTCTGTATCATCTTCTCAAAACCGGATATCTTCTTCGACATTCGTGTCACTTTCCTATTTATGTCCGCTCCCTGCTCCGCTAGCTTCTATAGTTCTCACTGGGTCTCTCTCATTGACCCACCTCTTCGAACTGGAGGTTTTGGAGATGGAGCCCTTTCTTGTCGTGGAGGATGAATTGATAGTGTAGATAATCTGGTTGGTCGACAACAAGATGATAAACCTCCCGATTAAGAGACTGGCATTTCTTGTATACAATTCGTTGAATAATTCCTCCCAACGGAAGAGTATTCAATCGATGTCACCTTGGATCTTTCAGTTTATATGTATACCTGATCATTGATAGAAGGAGATCTACCATATCAAACTGAATTCTTTCTAAAATATGGTATGTGATCATCTTTGTATCTCCCCCCTTTATCATAATCGTACGTCGTAGGATCTCTTATATCATGTATGCATCAGGAGTTAGTGTTGTGACCAATGAAATCAAATCCTCCACATCTCCTTGACCATGCAATACTTCATTCACTTGAGTCTAGTTCCGTAGTGTTCGAAACCACTCTTCGATATCCAAGAAATAACTACTCCACTCAAGACCAAACTCGGCACGTAAATCTTCTTGTGTTATTACTACCTCATGACCTTGGACGTAGGAACGTACTCCTCCTTGGAGATTCGTCTGAGCTGGATCCTCTAATCCCATGTAAAACTCCCTTACTAAAACTGAGGAAAAGCTATCCTCTATCATCACAGGGAGAACACTCGCATCTGCCAAATATTCGTAGATATGCGCATCAATGGGTAATTCTACCCCCACCATCATAGCCACTCTGATGGTGGCATCCTCAATACCAGGAAATATATTACCAACCTCTCGATTCCGATCTACATTTGATCGTCGAGCGCGACTACTGGAGGCAGCCATTCTCAAATCTAAACCAAAATAAAAGTGAAGGAAAAACATCAAAAATCTGGACACGAGATCTGCCGCGGTGCGGTAGCTGACGAAACTACTATTCATCTTCCTCCTTCGATTTCCCACAAATAATCCTCCAAATCATTCGAAAATGCTTGAAAATTCCAGATCTGAGATATCTCAACTAATCTAACTTGAATACTCAAACAATAACTCATAGATCTACCAAAATGACTTGAAAAATTTGTCAAAAATCCTCCTATGACTACACTGTCATGAAATTATTTCAAATCCGCTAGATCCTAGCTTGAATCACTAACATGAAGCATACAAGAAAGTAAAATAACAAAAGAAAATCCTTACCTATTACTAACGTCGGCGGAAGCTGAAGGAAAATACTAGATCCAAAACCCCTTGACCAAATGAAATCTGACTGGGTCAGATCCTTTTATTTCATGCGAGCTACCACGACTCGGTAACTCTATCGCTGGCGGTAGTGAATTTGTTTCATTCTTTATTTTTGTCTTTCGTGTTTTGTTGTTTTCTTTTTATTTACCTTTATGCATTTATTTATTTTCTACTATTTTCTTCACGAAAACCTCAAATAAAAAAAACTAGAAAACATTCTCAAAACACCACAAATATGCTTTTGTTTTTATATATCAAAATCAAATACAAAAATATAAAATCATTTTTATATCAAAAAAACTGTATGGACTCTTGTAAATATCAAGCATGATTTCTTCTATCATTTAAGACCTATAATGTTGTGATTCATATTTTCAAACTACTTTAAACATTGTCTTTATCATGCTTTGATACTTCTAAACACATGTGCATAAATTATATTGTAAAAGTTGTGTAGAACCAAGCTTAGCATGCCTCTAAGTATGAGTAAATGTTTTATGTTTGATAATGATATTTATTCACTCACTTATTTTGGCATTGTCTACATATATTTTTAATCTAAGAATGCTTGTGTATGTTTTGTAATAGTACAATGAATTAAAATTGCACAAGTACCTTACCTACACTACCTTTATTTGCACTTTTAAAAGTTAAGAAAAGTGGTTATGTTTTCATAAATTATATTGATTTGCAAAACAAGTGTATTCGAAGAACTTTGTACAAAACAAAAATCATAAAATAAAGTGACAAAGATAACTCCACCAAGCACTACTTGAACCTTCTGATAAGTCTTAATAAGCGTTGTGAGGTTGAGCACCTTGGAAAGAATAGTAAAGTGTCTTGTGCAACCCTTATCTTTCTCTAAAAAAACCACTTACTCTCAAGTACACCGGATCACTAGTTTCAATATTAAAATAAAATAAAGCATGTGATCCCCCAAGCACTACTTTGCATCCTGATAAGTCTTAATGAGCATTGTGTGTGCAAAGCACCTTGGTAGTTGTACATCTTTTTGTGCATTGAAGTGTGTGGAAGTAAAATTATTTGTGTTTTACTGTGCTCTTTACTTTACATATTTCTTGTATTTTTGATTAAAATATTTGCTTACTTTATTCAAAATACACCTATGTGCACATCATTATCTTCCATAACACTTCTTCTCATGAGTATTGGATTCTAATGCTAATTCTATACTACTCTTTCTTTATGAAATGCACTAGATAACCCAGCATGCTCTCTACAATGTTTTGTATGTTTTGTATTTGTGAATTAATATAACATTGTAGTAATTTCTTTTTGAAAACATTATTTCATGCTTGGTTACTTTATTGTCAAAATTAAAGATTTTAAATAAAAAATGATTTACAAAAACATCTTCATTGTTGAAATTTAGCTCATATATCTTCTTATGAATCATCATGTTTATAAGAAGATGTTTCTTGTATCTCTATAAGTCTTCCGTATCATCACCATATATTTTTACCTTGCGCTTTCATGCTTATATCAAAGTTTTAAATATCAAAATTCCTTTTTCAATAAATGGTAGACTTGCTTGGTAGAATTTATATTGGTTGCTCAAAACATGAAAATATTGTAATGCTAAAACTCTAATTTATTAATGGATTTCAAATTAGCTATGTGACTTTTTCTGTAAAAATTCAAATAAAAAAATAACAAACCCATAAGCAATGAACTCATCATTAGATTCAAATGCTAAATATTTCCAATTATTATCCCATGATTACATATCTCACCATAGCGGGGGCGTAGGGTTGTAGACATTAGATTACCTGACCTCTAAGTCATGTCTTGTCCTTAACCGGGGAGGGTTCCAGTGGGGCCTTGCGAGGCACTGGGGGGGAAGAGTGCTAGGTTGAGTTTTGTCTAGTGTTTGCATATGGGACTAACACCCCCAACCTACGGCATGTATGCAGCTTCTAATGCCCATATGTCACATAGTACGGGTCTAGGGTGTAGACATATTGTCTGGCTAGATTGGCTACTTGGAAATCATTACCTTTGAAGGAGTGTTTTAGTTCTTAATTAATATTAAAAGGCTTGTTTAAGTTTTACTTCAAAATAATGATATATGTAAATATATGAGTGTTGTGTGAGTAATAAAAACAAACAGTAAGAGTGCAAAGTAATCACAGCAAGAAATAAGAAATAAAACAAACAAGCAAACCAGATGACACAAGATATATAGTAGTTCCCCAATCAACCTGGGTACATCTACTCTTCTACCCACTGGTACGAATACACTAGGAGGTTGTTGATCAGGTGCCCTCACACCAAGGTGATTTTGATCAGGTGTCCACACACCATAGAGCTTTTGATCAGGTGCTCAAAACCAAGATGCAGGTTTTTGCTAAGGTGCCTAGTCACCAGGAGTTAACTTTTGAAGGGAGTTATAACCCTTTACAAGATGGGAAGGAATAAAGAAACAGAAAATATTATGTTGTTCTTCTCTTTGCTGAGAAGACACTTGAAGATGATGTTGAAGTGAGCTCCCCCTATCTGATTTAGTTTGATGACAGCTTGTGGATGGGGCTCCTTCTCTAGATTGCAATACTCCTCTTTTCTTCTTCTTACAGTTTTGATCCTGTGAAAATAATGGTGATTGGTATCTCAGGATATATATGTTCTGCAAGAGAAAGAGTTAGCAAAAAGAAGATAATATATATATTAGATCTGCTTCTTTTTGCTCCTCTGCTTTTCTTCCTGTAGCTTCCTGTTTCGCTGCTAGCTATTCTATCTTATTCTATCTGGCTGCTACTTTTCTCTTCTCTTCTCTGTATATATATTCTGGAGAGCTTTCGGTTGATTTGAATCCTTGCCGACAAAAGAGGAAAGAGATAATATCTCTTTTATTTCCCAGATCCTCGAGCAGACAAATTGTCATCTTTAGCTTTGCTGCAATGGCTCTGTTAATTAATGCTGCAATGGCTATTTCAAACACAGGAAAGGCAGCAATATATATAGCAATATATAAATAGATAAAATAAAATATAGCTTTAATAAATCTGACAACATATATATAATTTTAGACGAGCTGAAAGATATTAAAATAATACTGCAGATATTTCGTCGAGCTGAGCTTCAAGTTTGTCGACCTCATCATTTGATTCACAGTTTTGAACATCTGTTAAATATTCGTCAAACGCAGACTTGAGTTCGTCGAACGGAAGGATTCGTCGACCGCTAAGATGGGCTGGATCGTCGACCGCTGAATATTGAGCTGTTCGTCGAACGCAGGCTTGAGTTCGTCGAACGCAGGATTTCGTTCACCACTGAGACGGGGTCTGTTCATCGACTGCTGAGATAATCTGTTCGTCGACCGCTGAATCGCTGAGACGGGATCGTCGAACGCTGAACCGCTAGATTTCGTTGAGCACAGAATGAATACCATTCGTCGAGCGCAGAGCGTCGTTCATCGAACGCAGATGGACGTTCGTCGAACGCAGAGAACATATGTATTTTTATTCTTTCTCTTATTTTCTGCCTATTAATATATATATATATATATATATATTTATATATATATATATATATATTCAGCCTTCTTTCTTAATGGGATTTAATCTATGTTATAAGATATGTTATGATATAAACTTAGACATTAAAGGTGGATCCTAACTCAAATCAAACCTAAGGTTCCAACAATCTCCCCCTATTTGAGTTGGGATCCTAATCCAAATTAAGACTAGGTTCTAACAATCTCCCCCTATTTGGTTTAGGATACCTAAGCATAAAAAGTCTTTAAATAACTTAAGGCTTAATGGTCAGAGATTATTTCTAAATTTCTTTTTAAAACCAACCAATTTCTGATTCCTAGATTGTGATTTAAATAGGATTTTAATGATATGAATTGCTAGCTGTTATTAGATTCTAGGAATTTCAAAATCAAAAAGGCAATGCCTGATACCTTCTTTGTATAGAATCCCCTTAATCAGAAGAGACTCACACTTAGTGCTTTGATCATTTCTGATCTATGCAATCTGAGTAGAATGCTCAAACTGATTTTGGAGAAAATCTGGAAGAATGTGAAGTTTATCTAACTTTGTTTTTGAGATAGAAATTTCAAAAGAATCTTAAAACTGCTGTTTAATTATAATTTGAGTAAAAATGTTAACCAGTTTAAAAAATTGCCTTATAAATAGAAATGTTGGCCTTTTTATTTCATTAAAGTACAAATTTGAAAATTTATTTTGATGTTGCTGAACATAAAATTTTCCTTTTTCTTTAAAAGTTTGTTTAGACTTATCAGTTTTAATGAACTTTTTTTTAAACAAATAATTTGTTCTACTGATATTTTAAATTTTTCATTAGGTTTGTTATATTCAGAAATCGAATTAGTTATTTTTGTTAACTCTTTTCTGATTTTATTTTCAGAATTTATTAAATCTGTACATGGTGAGTTGAAAACAGATTTAAATGTATCAGAGGTAAAATTAGGAATAGAAGTTACCTCAGTTACCTTATCTGGTTCAGATTCAGCATCTGATATGTAATATGAACCATATATGGCCATCATACAGAAATTTCTGGCTTTTTGTTCTTCTTCTTCTTCAGTTAGACTGAATGATGGTTCTGCATCAAACAAACAGTTAGTGGAAGAAGTAAAGATGGATTCATTTACCATCCTTGAGAGGGAGTTCCAGATGCTCCTTGCTGAAGTGCAATCATTAACTCTTTGATAAATGTCATTTGACATTGATTGAGCTAATATCTTCATGGCCATGACATCAGCACTTTTCATTTTTTTTCTTGATCATCTGTTGAAGAGATTGAAGATGGAAGTCCTATCAAAATGGAATTGAAAATTTCTTCATCTATTGCATTCATATATAATCTGATTCTAACTTGCCATAAAGAGAATCGATCCAAATTACATATTGGTGGATCTGAAATTGAAAAATCTGATTGTGCCATTTAGAAAAATCCTTTAAAAAAATAAGAACTAAGTGATCTTTGTGATTTCAGGTGTTAGCCTATGTGTAAAATCAACTTCCTCTGATACCAATTGAAAGGAGTGTTTTAGTTCTTAATTAATATTAAAAGACTTGTTTAAGTTTTATTTCAAAATAATGATATATGTAAATATATGAGTGTTGTATGAGTAATAAAAACAAACAGTAAGAGTGCAAAGTAATCACAGCAAGAAATAAGAAATAAAACAAACAAGCAAACCAGATGACACAAGATATATAGTAGTTCCCCAATCAACCTGGGTACATCTACTCTTCTACCCACTGGTAGGAATCCCCTAGGAGGTTGTTGATCAGGTGCCCTCACACCAAGGTGATTTTTATCAGGTGTCCACACACCATAGAGCTTTTGATCAGGTGCTCAAAACCAAGATGCAGGTTTTTGCTAAGGTGCCCTATCACCGGGAGTTAACTTTTGAAGGGAGTTATAACCCTTTACAAGATGGGAAGGAATAAAGAAAACAGAAAATGTTATGTTGTTGTTCTCTTTGCTAGGAAGACACTTGAAGATGATGTTGAAGTGAGCTCCCCCTGTCTGATTTAGTTTGATGACAGCTTGTGGATGGAGCTCGTTCTGTAGATTGCAATACTCTTCTTCTCTTCTTCTTACAGTTTTGATCCTGAAAAAATAATGGTGATTGGTGTCTCAGGATATATATATTCTGTAAAAGAAAGAGTTAGAAAAAAGAAGATAATATATATTAGATCTGCTTCTTTTTGCTCCTCTGCTTTTCTTCCTGTAGCTTCTTGTTTCGCTGCTAGCTGTTCTATCTTATTCTATGTTGCTACTGCTTTTCTTTGCTTTTCTCTGTATATATATTCTGGAGAGCTTTCGGCTGATTTGAATCCTTGCCGACAAAAGAGGAAAGAGATAATATCTCTTTTATTTCCCAGATCCTCGAACAGACAAATTGTCATCTTTAGCTTTGCTGCAATGGCTCTATTAATTAATGCTACAACGGCTACTTCAAACACAGGAAAGGCAGCAATATATATAGCAATATATAAATAGAATTAATAAAATATTGCTTTAATAAATCTGACAGCATATATATAATTTTAGACGAGCTGAAAGATATTAAAATAATGCTGCAGATATTTCGTCGAGCTGATCTTCAAGTTCGTCGACCTCATCATTTGATTCGTCGACCTGATCATTTGATTCACTATTCTGAACATCTGCTGAATATTCGTCGAACGCAGACTTGAGTTTGTCGAATGGAAGGATTTGTCGACCACTGAGACAAGCTTTATCGTCGACCGCTGAATATTGAGTTGTTCGTCGAACGCAGGCTTGAGTTCGTCGAACGCAGGATTTCGTCGACCGCTGAGATGGGGTCTGTTCGTCGACCGCTGAGATAATCTGTTCGTCGACCGCTGAACCGCTGAGACGGGATCGTCGAACGCTGAACCGCTGGATTTCGTCAAGCGCAGAATGAATACCATTCGTCGACGCAGAGCGCCGTTTGTCAAACGCAAATCGACGTTCATCGAACGCAGAGAACATATGTATTTTATTCTTTCTCTTATTTTCTGCCTATTAATATATATATATATATATATATTCAGCCTTCTTTCTTAATGGGATTTAATCTAAGTTGTAAGATATGTTATGATATAAACTTAGACATTAAAGCTGGATCCTAACTCAAATCAAACCTAAGGTTCTAACATTTTTTATGCTTAATACTTTTATATAAAGGGGAAGAACTAACATGATAATATTACTTGGCAAATGTTATATTGTTTCATCTTTAAGCTAAAAACTCTAATATATTTTTATGAAAATACTTATGCTAAGAACTCTGATTTATTTCTATGAAGATTATTCTAAAAAATCCTTATCATTTCCTTCTCTCTCAAACGCCTTGTCTACTCTTTCTTGCTTACTTTTCAAAACAAGTCTTTGTTGGTTAGGTTAAGAAGCAAAATCCTTCGTGTTGTCGAATTGCACACCATCTATTTTTCTCTACTAGAAACTCCACATTTTTTTACTATGCTTTAGATTCCTATAATGATGGTTTTCTTCTACAACCGGTGCACACTGCTTTCCACCTCTCTACTACTTATTTGCTCGATCATGAATATTTCTTTTTTCAACAAGTGTGTTATCTTGAATTGTCACTGCTCTTTCACTCCTACATTTTTTCTCTTTCCTATGTATTATCTCGTTCTCATGCTCATGTCTTCTCTACTAAAAAACATTACACGCCTTCACTTTTGGCTTTCTCTCCACCCTCTTTTGATAATACCAAAAGGGGGAGAATAAATTTGAAAGAAATTCACATATATGGGGAGTAGATTCAAAGGAAGTTCTGTGGTAGGGGGAGAACTCATTTAGGGGGAGATTTCATTTAGGGGGAGCATTAGATCAGGCCTAATTTTCATGCTATCCGTATTAGTTTTTATTATAAACACAAATTCGTATCTCTTGAATTATTTCTTTCTAAAAGGATTTGTTATTATCAAAAGGGGGAGTTTGTTGGAACATGCTTTCCGTATCTCTTGGTTTGACAATAACAAATCCTATTGTATTTGATCATATTTGTTTTTGTGTTTATAACATGCAGGATTCTGTGCATTCAAATCTTCATAGGAATATGTTGTGCAGTTGCTACCGCAGAGCGTTAGCACTACCGCTGGCGCTAGCGAATCGACGAAATGGTGTTCGACGAAAATAGATGTCGTTCGACGAAATGGTGTTCGATGAAAGTAGATGTCATTCGACGAACTGGCGTTCGACGAAATTGAGTTCAACGAAATGAAAACAGCATTCGACGAAATTAGAGGCCGTTCGACGAAGATGCGTTCGACGAAAAGAGATGTGCTCTATCGCTGAGCGTTAGCACTACCGCTGGCGCTAGCATAAATGGAAACAATTGACGGGAAGGAAACAGTGGAGAAAAATGAATGATTGGCGGGATGCATATTTAGCGTGCCCTACCATGGCGCGGCTTGTCTATCGCCCGACGGTAGCTTTTGGAATCCTCCCGTCTGCCTGTTCTTGAGGAACAAATGTGGAAGGAGATATTGGCTAAAGGAAGGTTATCTCGCTATCACGGAGTGTTAGCATTACCGCGGCGCGCTAGTCGGAGCTCAAAGTTTGGCGCTCAATAGTTGCCTAATCTGCCACGATCCGTGTGCTTGATCATTGCCTAATGTGGCTACCGTGGGGCGGTAGTACTACCGTCGGCGGTAGCAGCTGATTCTATTTAAATCCGCACGCTTCCTCCATTGTTGCTTGCTGTTATAGAACAAATAGAAGCCATATATTCAGAGCACTCGTGAGAGCCTTCCCCGAGCAGCCCGAAGAACTCCGTCAACATTTGTGAACACAAAGAACTTGAAGACCGATCCGATCGCATCTGCATCGACATCAAGTTCTTATTTTGAGGGAGTTTTTTAGTTTGTGCTTTTTTTTAGTTTCTAATTGTAACATTTATATCTTTTGTTCGGTAGAGGAATTTGCCACACGGCGACTAGGGTCTTGCGGGGACAAGGGGAAATTCGCCTCGCGTTGGCAACGAGGTCTAGGGTATAGATCTAGGGGGTGCTCGAGGCCTTTCTGGTGATAGATTGGCTAGAGCAGCTTGAGGTCGTATCTGGGGAGAGATCGACTAAAGCCAACCGGTTCATAGGGATACGAGTCGGTATAGAAAACAAAAGGAGTTTTCATATTATTCTCTTTGATTTCTAGCGTCATAGAAATCAAATTTTGTAATCAAGTTTATTAATTATAATCATGTCTTTTTCTATTTAATAAAATTGATTTACTACTCTTTGTTTTATATTCTCTCTTTTTCAAATAAAATATCAAAAGTTTTCTATTAAAGTTTAAAGTTTTTAAAACCCTTATTCACCCCTCCCCCTCCCTCTAAGGGCGCCTCAAGATCCAACATATATCATCTTAAAAATCACAACAAAATTACCAGGTAACATTAGCACTAACACAAGCTAACTGGCAAAGTTTCATGAACATACTAGGTTATATGAACATGCAATTCTTTTTAATAAAGAGGTGCTCTAAATAATTCTTAATTAAATGTGAAGGAATAAAAGTCTCCAAAAATTCCAAATAAATTACCTAGGGCTTGAAACCACCCTATGAAAGTCTCTACCAAATTTTTGGTCAATCCAAGGGCATATGAGCCTATGTCCTTCAATGGGTTCAATATATATCCCTAAGGTTTGAACTAGGGTTCTAGGGTACAACTACTCCAAATAACCCCAAATTTTGGGAGGAGGTGTTTTATGTGATATTAAATCAGTGGACAAGGTCTCATATCATTTTGATGAGATTTGACCACTTAACCTAACAAGTGCACTTTTGACCTTTTAACCCTTAGTTTGACCAATCTTGGGATAGTTAAATACCCAACCAAATAAATCCCAAATGGGATGAAATTTTTACCAAGGGCATAACATGGCACTAAGGAGTACCCACCAAAATTTGTTAGTGTTTGGAGGTCACTAGACCATATAATTAATTAATACATGGATTATTAAATATTTGTAAAAACCTAAGAAAAATATCCTCCAAAAATTCACATTTTTGGATATGTTAAGGGTGTGGATATAAACAGCCTATGTTTCAATTTTTAAGTCATTTAGATGAGTGGATTGATGGGGGAACACCAATTAAACTCTGGTCACCCCTTTGTATATGTTGCACCATTTTGAGTGCTCTGGTCAGACCACTGGCCCAAATTGAATAAAACCAATTTTAAATTAAACTAGACCCCAAGGGCTACAAGTTTGTTGTTGAACACTTTTCCATCAGGAGGGCATAAAAATTTTCTATATTTTATTCTATGTACTGTATAAAGTGTGACATAAATATATTTAATAAAACATTTGCATTGCATGATGGCGCACGCATCTTGGCGCAAGATGAGAGGCCCATTCTCATCTTCTTCCTCCATTCAACGGCTGAGGATAGCCCATCCTAGAGTGTTTTGGGAGTTGATTTCCCGACCACCTATGCCCGTTCCCGGTCGGCCAATGCCACTACCACCTCTGTTGAGGTGGTGGCCGGCGATAGGCGGTGGTTGGCCAGCCAGAGGTGGTCGAAATCGGGATTTTGGGGAGGTTCAAAAGCTCTAAAACAAGCCTCTTTATGTGGCTTGATTCGATCCCGATTTGGCTCAAATCAAGCCCCAAGTTGACAGAGATCTAGCACTAGAGGAGGAGAATAGGATCGGACATGTGTGGTGGTATGAGGTCACGTATTCAAGAGGCTTGCCATGGCCAGAATTGGAGCTTTTGGTGTCATGCCACTCCTGGTTTCCAGTGCCTGATTCCTCTTGGAAAGTTCGGTGTTTTCTTCCTCTCTGATCACTGATGGTGGTGGGGGTTTCAATTGGATCCTTGGGAGGCATTATTCCCGAAAGCAATTAATGGCAATTATTGTGAATTTTGGTTTCACTTGGGGGAGGTGAATGGGGCCTCAATTCGGCCGGGAGAAGGCTGGAAACTCCTCCTCTCCCCAAGAGGAGATGAATGTGGTCATTAATGGGGGAGATTGAAGGTTTCTTCTTCCTCCCCGTTAATCCCCCACTCTCTCTCTCTTTCAAATTGGGGATTTCTCTCTCCTGGCCAAATTTCCTGAAATTTAATGGCCAATTCAGTAGCACCCAAGCCCATTAGATGGTGGACCACCTTAATTGAGTCTAGCCCAAGTGGATTGGGCTTGATTAGGTCAAAATAGGTTATTTTGACCTAAATTAAGGGGTTAAGTTGACTTTGGTCAATTTGACCATTTAGGTTGACACCAATGGGTGCCTAGTCACCCATTTGCCTCCCTTAATGGTTGGGAAGGTCTAGGTAGGGTCAATTTGGCAAGGTGAGGGTCAATTGACCGTTAATAGACCACTTTGACCAAAATAGGGCTATAATTGACGTAGGTCAAATTGGCCAAATTGGTGGCCCCGTGATGGGGCTTTGTGGTCCCTTGGGTCCCTAATATCCTCATAAGGGTAGGGGCAAGGTCAATTTGGCATGGTGGAGGCCAATTGACCCTAATTAGGCTACTTTGACCAGTTTTGGTTAGGGTTGACTTTGGTCAATTTGACCTCTTTGGTTGACTCCAATGGGTCCTTGGAGCTCTAAGGGGTCCCTTAATGAGTCAAATCGTCAACTTGAGGCTCAAAAGTCCAACCCTAAGCTTGGTATCTAGAAATTGCTATTTGCAGACCTTTGTAGTTTTCCTCCTGCTTGCCTAAGCTCACATGGTCTTTTGTGCTTCCTAGGGTTTTGTCATGACCTAGTCATGACAAAACCAACTTAGGGGTCTAGATGTTTGAGGGATGTTTGATGCGTGTCGGCAAGTGCACCGGCCGCTGTCAAGTAATAATTGTGGAGAATAAATTCCCCGGATGTCGGTCTCTTGAGGAATGCAGGATGGGTGAACGAATCGCGCAGTGATGATTGTTACACAAGCGTTCAACAAACACAAAGAGGGGTTTTAGGTTGGTTTTCCTAATCTTAGCAATAACAAAAGAAATGCGGGTCGAAAACACCGCTTCGCAAAGTGAGGTGGATGCAACGGCCGCGATGCCGTGCTTCGTGAGGCGGATGAAGTGAACTCGAGTGCGAGAGGGTGAGGGTCGCAAACACCTCTTCACAACCGCCGTTAGCTCTTGCTAACGCGGGTCAAACACCTTGCGTGCGGGCGCGAGTGAGTGAATGAGAACGGAGTGAATCACAACCAAACCATGAAGAATAACAAAGAGACATTCATTTAAACAAATAACATCTCAATATTCGAGTTTTACACGGTTCAAAGAGTACAACGAGGAAAGAGGAAAGGAATAACCGATGGTGAAGACTAGCGGCCGTTCACGGCCGGAATGGTAGGTTGTCGGGCTACCTCCGGACTCGGACGGACAATGCTTCCGGCGTAGAGAGCTGTCACGATCTCCCTACGTGCTCCGTCGTCTTCGACTTTAGGTTTCTTCTTCTTGTCACCGAGCGGAATGAAAGAATGCTTGCTTGGAGGCTTACGGACGATGGAGGACACTCACGGACAATGGAGGAAGTCTTAGAATGGATGGAGGAGGCTTCCCTTTGCGTAGGAGATGAAGTGGAGGCTTCCCGCGGTGAAGATCGGCGGCGTACGGAACAAGAATCCCGCTCCCGGCATGAACGATCCGCCCTAAAATCGCAACAGGCGTTTAAATAGGCGCTGGATTAAATACTGTGCACGATCATTGGCGCACGACCAGTGGTCGTGCGCACTGGAATTCGGCAATCGTGCGCACTGCCTGGGTGGAACCTGCAAGATACGAAATTATAAAATAAAATGTTCGCACGACCAGTGGCGCACGACCGGTGGTCGTGCGCACTGGAGTTGATGGTCGTGCGCACTACCTCAAACAGAACTCAGAAATTAAATGGTAAGTGCACACGAGCAGTGGCGCACGACCGGTGGTCGTGCGCACTGTCGTTTATGGTCGTGCGCACTGCACCAAACAGAACTCGTGAAAAAGGGGTTAAGTGCACACGATCAGTGGCGCACGACCAGTGGTCGTGCGCAATAGAACCGGTGATCGTGCGCAGTGTTCCTGTGCAGAATTGCACCGGGAACACTTGCACGACTCCTATTCCCGCACAACCACAGATCTAGCCACTGAAAGTGGCACTTAACAGCACAAGAATACTACTAAAGACAAAAAGCACGAAAATCACACCAAAGTGGGCCAAGATGTGCACCTAGCATGGATTATCAAATATAAACTATAACAAGGCTAAAGTGCGGAGAATTGACTAATTAACGGCCCGGATGAGTCCGAAAAATGTGTATATGATCAGGACTCATCACACCCCCAGACTTAACTGTTTGCGCGTCCCGAGCAAACGAATCCGGCGGAGCGCGCGAAAACGATAGTTAACATAGAGAATTACACAAGGGAGTACGGTGCGAAGTAACGTACGCATGCGAGTAGAAATTCTAGTAGAAGAAGATTCTAATTATGCTAACTAATTTACATAAGTATTAAAGCGTAAGTAAAGATTTAGTCCTACTCAGTTGGTGAATTATGAAGAATTTGACGATCATGCCCAGTATGAAAGTGACGAGACACTGAGGCGGGTGTTGCAAAAGATCGGGGCTTAGGAATAACTCCGCTGAAATCCATCAACGTCGTGAACCATACGCTCGCCCGGTCACACTCTCTCCACGGCGCTAGCAAACTCGCAAATCAAATCAGTAGGACTTAAAGGACTAAAACGAGGCTTAGGTTACGGTGTGATATTCAAAGTTAAACACGGTGGCTACGCAACCCAAGTGAGCTAACGGAACGCTGCACCACACAAGACCAACAAACTATGCTCGTGTGACACACCCCCAGACTTATCCTGAAAACCAGGTGTGCACACGGACTACTTCACAAATACCAACAGATTTTCCGTTTTTATCTCGGGAGGATGTTTTTTTTTTTTCAAAATACTCTTTTGTTTTTCTTTTACAAATTTCACTTCTTTTATTGAACCCCCGGTTGGTTCAAAATCAGCAGATGGACTTTATTTTCTCTCCATAACACAAAGATTCCACACACCACACAAGTTTAGAATTATGAGCGCAGTTAAAAACAATTTGGTTGCGGGCGTGGGATAGGCTCCAGGCTTTGGTGGATGAAGAGGAGCTGAACAAAGGATTGGTAGGCACAAAATTGGCTTGCAAAGGTGAATGAAATGGACATGGCATAACAAAGCTCAAACTAGCCAAAGGGTGGCCTACATCATGCTTGACTCAACGAGTAGCTCTCACCCATGCTTCGAGAGTCGCTTGGGGCAAGTTCTTAGCCCACGAGAAAGATAAACCTTCCTCCCGACTCGAGCAACACACGACTAGCAACCGCACACACACAACACCGGGTTATCGTCAATTCCATACAAATTCACCACTTGAGTATATTAAATCTAAATTTACGCAGAAATACTAAACATAAATTAGATGCATAAAGAAAATCTAGTTCTACACAAATTCTACCATAGCATGCGAAGTGACTAGAACACTACATGAGTCAACATCGCACTCCAAATAATAATTCCTACGTTAACAACCTATTTCATACTCCAACCAAGATAGTTTACAACGGAACAACAACAAAAAGATAAGCGCGCACTCAAGTGGGTGAAATGGTGTGTGAAACATGGAAAACAACGATAATGATAAGATAAAAAAGAATCAACCTTCTAGTATGCGGTGCACTCGTGCACAGTGGATAACAACAACCGCTCCCCCAGACTTAAACTAAGCGATATATCTAGAAATTGAAGCAAAAAGAGGGGAGGAAGTGTTACCCAATGCTCAGAAATGAGCATACCAGACGATTGGCGTTTACAATCAAGACTAGTCCGCAGCATCCGCTCCATCGAACACAAAACCCTGCAAGCACAAACTCAAAGCAACAAAAGCAGAAACAAAAGCTGAACTAAAAGAAGTTAGATAAAAAGAAATACGAAAATAGGAAATCTGGGTTGTCTCCCAGTAGCGCTTTCATTTAACGTCCTTAAGCTGGACCAAATACCTGTATTAGCAGTGTTTATAAAGTGCAGGAATTAAAAAGAAATCTCAAAAATAGTTCACCACAGCAAATAAAACACACATCAACTAAAAGCGCTCTTATGGTGTGCTTCTCCCGTAGCACGTAGGCGGGAGGTGAAGGCTTTAGGGCCAGCACTGGTATTACCCAATGTTCCCCTAACCTCCGCCACCTTGCCACGGAGAGCGGCAGCACGAACGTCGCGCAGAAGTTTTTCCTTTTTAAGTTTGGTGACAGTCGGAGACTGCCACCGTTGAGAGTTCTCAGATTTTTCCTCCTTAGAATCAGGTGGCGTCACTTCCGGTATCGTGGTGACTACCGGATCGGCCCAGGAGATGGAGCGCTTAGATAGTTTATTACATGATTCACCATAAGAAGATAAATAATCAGCAACCCTAACTACATTCACGTCAACGTTTCCCGAACTGCCGTCTTCCTCCTTCTCGGAGTCGAATTCTTTCCGGAGGTCGACCTCTTCTTCCTCATCCGATTGGAACTCCTCCATTCCTCCTTCACCTGTTTCTTGAACATGTATCTTTCCTGCACAGCTTAGAAATTCATCAGAAATAACGAGAGGGGGCGGAGTGAATGTTTCAGTTGTGGCTTCGGGACAAGTGGGCTGCTGCAACATATTGGTTAGGGAAATGCACCCCATAGCAAAGTCAAGGGTAGCACCGCTCTATTTTAAGAACGGTACGCCCAAGATAGGAATGGACTGGTTTTCCCGCGGGCCCAAAACCTGAAAATCAGCAATTACAGTTGTCCCCTCAACCGTCACCTCCACATTCTTCACTTCCCCCTCGGATTGAATAACAGTACCATTGGCAAGCACAAGGGATTTCCTTTCTTCCGTGTTCAAATCCAGTTGTAATTTGGCTACATCTTGCAACGCAATAACGTTGCGGGAGGAACCGGAATCGCATAAAGCTTTTGTTTCAACCTTATTGATGGAACAAGAGATTACCAGCTCATTCGGATTGGCATCTACCACATCCCCCAGACTCTTCCCTTGATCAATGGGGTTCTTCTCCGTGTTGCTGGGAAGGGTCCCCTGCGAACGCTCGGTTAGCGCTTGGGCCAATTGGCCCAACTACGTCTCCAAGTTTCGCATAGATGCAGTTTGATTTACCATATTTGAATTAGCTGCTAGCATGAATTTCTCCATCATTTCTTCTAAATTACTCTTCTTTTGGGTAGGGGGTGCTTGGTTATAATCCGGGTGCGGCGGCCTCGGTTGGCTCCCGGAGGCGTAAGCATCGTTTTGATGCTGCCCCGGTGCCCATCGTTGGCCAGGTGTGTTTGGATTCCACGAGAAGTTCGGGTGACTTCTCGCTCCCGGATTATAAGCATTATTGAAAGGCGCCCCCCTAGGCTGATTTCCTACATAACTAACAGATTCGTTCAAGTTCAAGTGTGCAAAGTCACCTGCCACGTTGTTCCCCGCACACTCATACGCGTGGTGGCCTCCGCCTCCACATCCCTCGCAGGTAATGACAGCAGCAGTCGCGGATGGTGAGGGGAGAGAGTCGACCATGAAAAGACCTCGGCCGCTTCTTGGAGCATTTCTCCCTGCAGTCCAGAATGTATTGTGGGAGGCAGTGTCGCGCAGAATTCGAAGGGCTTCTTCAGGAGTGTGGTTCATCAAGGTACCACCCGCCGCAGCATCGATCATTGCCCTGTAGTTGGGCTCGATCGCGAAGTAGAACAATTCAACCACATTCCATGGTTGGAGCTCGTGGCCAGGGCAACGGCGAAGGAGATCGTTGAGGCGCTCCCATGCTTCAGCAAGGGTCTCTTGGTCAAGTTGGTGAAATGTGGCGATCTCCCGCCGCAAGCTTACAATCTTATCCATAGGGTGGAATTTAGCAAGGAACTTGGATGCGAGAGCATCCCAAGTTGCAGCAGTCCCGGGCGGAATGGAGTGGAGCCACACCTTTGCTTTGTCGCGGAGTGAAAAGGGAAACAGTCTGAGCTTGACCGTGTCGTCCGCAATCCCTGCGTAGCGGAAGGTTCCGCAAATATCAGAAAACTCCGCCAGATGCAGATGCGGATTTTCGCTGGCCAACCCCGAGAACTGAGCGTTGTTCCGGATTATGTTTAAGATCGCTGGCTTGATCTCAAACTGATTATTCATAATATTGGGCCCAAAACCTGGATACACACTCCCAGCAGTTGGAGTGGTGTAGTCCCTCATCGTGCGGGGTCGAGGCCTAGCTGCCTCCTGCTCAATCCCAGGCTGATGTTCCCCCACGCCGGGCATTCTCGGATCAACATCATTTGGGTCTACCTGATCACCCATGGCCGCTTGTACAGCCGCAGCGCGCCTTCGCGCGCGAGCAGTTCGTTCGATTTCTGGATCAAAAGGTGCGAGTTCACCTGCGACCTGCCTCTGCATGAACTGTCAGAAACAAAAAGAAAAACAAAGAAAATAAAAAACAACTGCTCGTATAACGAAAGTCACAACATAAGACGAAACACGCCTGCATTCCCCGGCAACGGCGCCAAAAACTTGATGCGTGTCGGCAAGTGCACCGGTCGCTGTCAAGTAATAATTGTGGAGAATAAATTCCCCGGATGTCGGTCTCTTGAGGAATGCAGGATGGGTGAACGAATCGCGCAGTGATGATTGTTACACAAGCGTTCAACAAACACAAAGAGGGTTTTAGGTTGGTTTTCCTAATCTTAGCAATAACAAAAGAAATGCGGGTCGAAAACACCGCTTCACAAAGTGAGGTGGATGCAACGGCCGCGATGCCGTGCTTCGTGAGGCGGATGAAGTGAACTCGAGTGCGAGAGGGTGAGGGTCGCAAACACCTCTTCACAACCGCCGTTAGCTCTTGCTAACGCGGGTCAAACACCTTGCGTGCGGGCGCGAGTGAGTGAATGAGAACGGAGTGAATCACAACCAAACCATGAAGAATAACAAAGAGACATTCATTTAAACAAATAACATCTCAATATTCGAGTTTTACACGGTTCAAAGAGTACAACGAGGAAAGAGGAAAGGAATAACCGATGGTGAAGACTAGCGGCCGTTCACGGCCGGAATGGTAGGTTGTCGGGCTACCTCCGGACTCGGACGGACAATGCTTCCGGCGTAGAGAGCTGTCACGATCTCCCTACGTGCTCCGTCGTCTTCGACTTTAGGTTTCTTCTTCTTCTCACCGAGCGGAATGAAAGAATGCTTGCTTGGAGGCTTACGGACGATGGAGAACACTCACGGACAATGGAGGAAGTCTTAGAATGGATGGAGGAGGCTTCCCTTTGCATAGGAGATGAAGTGGAGGCTTCCCGCGGTGAAGATCGGCGGCGTACGGAACAAGAATCCCGCTCCCGGCATGAACGATCCGCCCTAAAATCGCAACAGGCGTTTAAATAGGCGCTGGATTAAATACTGCGCACGATCATTGGCGCACGACCAGTGGTCATGCGCACTGGAATTCGGCGATCGTGCGCACTGCCTGGGTGGAACCTGCAAGATACGAAATTATAAAATAAAATGTTCGCACGACCAGTGGCGCACGACCGGTGGTCGTGCGCACTGGAGTTGATGGTGGTGCGCACTACCGCAAACAGAACTCAGAAATTAAATGGTAAGTGCGCACGAGCAGTGGCGCACGACCGGTGGTCGTGCGCACTGTCGTTGATGGTCGTGCGCACTGCACCAAACAGAACTCGTGAAAAAGGGGTTAAGTGCACACGATCAGTGGCGCACGACCAGTGGTCGTGCGCAATAGAACCGGTGATCGTGCGCAGTGTTCCTGTGCAGAATTGCACCGGGAACACTTGCACGACTCCTATTCCCGCACAACCACAGATCTAGCCACTGAAAGTGGCACTTAACAGCACAAGAATACTACTAAAGACAAAAAGCACGAAAATCACACCAAAGTGGGCCAAGATGTGCACCTAGCATGGATTATCAAATATAAACTATAACAAGGCTAAAGTGCGGAGAATTGACTAATTAACGGCCCGGATGAGTCCGAAAAATGTGTATATGATCAGGACTCATCAATGTTACAGAGAGGACCAACTAAATTTAGACTGTCCCATCTCCATCTGTACCGGTGATATAGAAAATTTAGGATTTGTTTAGCGAAGGGTTAAAGATGTTTTCCAAAACTATATGCGATGAAGGCAAGTGTACATTATCGTCTATAGTATAGGATATTTAGAAATACCAAGGTCATATTCCACGGGGCGCATTAATTACTTCTACTTGGAGGAAAATCACTATTATCTTATTGTTGGCACCAAAAAAAGTACCAACTCCACGATCGCTCGAACTGAAGGATGGGGTTAAGACTGTTGAATGGCTGGTTACTTTGATATAAAGCTTGAGTTACAGCTGAGGTTACAATAGGAAAGAATGAAAAAACATCATAAGACTTGAAGAAAAAGGGCCTGGAGGGATACGGAGGGGTCTCCAAAAAGGCAGATTGGAGGTCTCGGCGGTCACTCAAAGCTGTGACCGCTCAAACCACTGGCAGGAACTGGAAGCTCTCCAAAAGTCCTCCAACTGTACCCCTACCCCTCTATTTATAGATGCAGGGGCCTACCCGAACGGGCAGATCTAGAAGGTAACGGGCTGCCCGAAACTGCTGAGATCGCCTGAGACCGCTACTGAGACTGCTGAGATCGTCTAGACCTTCTGAGATCGTCTGGACCTGCTGAGATCGTCAGCTGAGACCGCTGAGATCGTCTGGACCTGCTGAGATCGTCAGCTGAGACCGCTGAGTTCGTCTGGACCTGCATACCTGAACAAACCACATAAAACAGAGTCAGAACAAGACTAGGACCCTCCGGAGAGAGATCGCCCGGGAGGGGCGATCTCCCTCTGCGAGGTTGCCCGGAAGGGGCGACCTTCCCTGCTGCGAGATCGCACGGGAGGGGCAATCTCCTTCTGCAAGATCGCCCAAGAGGGACGATCTCTCCTCTACAAGATCGCCCAGGAGGGGCGATCTCCCTCTGCGAGGTCGCCCGGAAGGGGCGACCTTCCCTGCTGTGAGATCGCCCGGGAGGGGCGATCTCCCTGCGAGATCACCAAGGAGGGGCGATCTCTCCTCTGCGAGATCTCCCGGGAGGGGCGATCTCCCTCTGCAAGGTCGCCCGGAAGGGGCGACCTTCCCTGCTGCGAGATCGCCTGGGAGGGGCAATCTCCCTTCGAGATCGCCCAGGAGGGGCGATCTCTCCTCTGTGAGATCGCCCGGGAGGGGCGATCTCCCTCTGCGAGGTTGCCCGGAAGGGGTGACCTTCCATGCTGCGAGATCGCCCGGGAGGGGCGATCTCCTTCTGCGAGATCGCCCAGGAGGGGCGATCTCTCCTCTGCGAGATTGCCCGGGAGGGGCGATATCCCTCTGCGAGGTCGCCTAGAACGGGCAACCTTCCCTATTGCGAGATCGCCCGGGAGGGGCGATCTCCCTGCGAGATCGCCCAGGTGGGGCGATCTCTCCTCTGCGAGGTCGTCCGGAATGGGCGACCTCCCCTTTGCGAGACCGCCTGGGTTCGACGAGATCGCCCCCCGGAGGAGTGAGATCGGCCCGGATCTCCGAAAATACCGTAATACCTGAAAAAGTTAGTTCGGAGGGGATCGCCAATTTCTGGGTAAAACACTTATCTGAAAGATTTTTAGGTTTTGTTTTACTTAGCTAAAAGAGAAAATTTGCAAACTAAAAGTAGGGTTTAAACGATGGTAAAAAGATTAGTGCTCAATCTAAAATCACCTTGGAGTGAGAATAATCAAGTGAAAGAAAAATAAATCTAATTCCATTTTAATTAATCTACTTGACCGTGGAGGTTCCCGAAGCTTGAACATGCCTCTCTCGAGGTTAAGGCCCAACTAAGTTTAGGAAAAATCAACCAAACTCTCGTTCTATAATCGATTACCTAAAACTTGCTTTACACTTTGAACCCAACTATTGAATTTGACTCCAATCCGAGAGATTTATGTCATCCTCTCTCGAGGGGTGTGTGCAACTCTCTTTACCCTTGAGTGATCGATTCATACTTTGAGCCTCTCGGCTAGCTAAGTATGAAAACATAAGCGAAAACCATACATCGAAAATATGGCCTCACTAGTTAAAAATCAAAGGTAATTCAAGTGTTAAAAAACGGAAAAAGTTAGCTTAGAAAATTATAATTTTATTATCTCATCCTCGGATCATTTCGATCGAGCACTAATGAGAATTAGCTAATAATAGTGGAGGGGAGAGAGAAATAAAAGTAAAATGGCATGAAGGAAAAATTACTAAGTAGAAAGAGAGAATGAAGAAAAACAAACTAAATTTTATTAATAAAAAAGTGATTACAAGCTTGGAAAAAGATTACAAAGCTAGGGAGACGTAAGGCTACAAGCTTACACTAGACTATTGCATAGAAATAAAACTAGAACATTGTATGACATGAAGAAAAAGAGAGAACATGTAAGGGAAAAATAAGAAAAGCTCACTAACAGCTCTAGCAGCACCTCCCCCTCTCCAAATTTCTGAACCCTGGACTCAAGGAGAAACTTTGAATTTATAGAAAAAAATTCAAGTTACACGCCCTCAGTCATGGGCATGACCCAGGGCGTGTAACCACTGTTCAGCACAGTTCTGATAGCGGCGTGGGTTTGCATGACGGCGTGGCAAAAAGTGACAAGTCATACCCGTGACATTTAGGTCATGGGCGTGACCTTGGATCGCTTCAATTACTGAAGCGTGGGTCTGATTTTGGCGCTGCGGTGTATATGGATCACGCGGGAAAGTCATGGCCATGACATCTGGGTCATGGGCGTGACTTATATTGACTTCTCGACAGCTTCTCCACGTCTCGACCGCAGCTTGCTGGGAAGATTCTAAGTTTACACGCCCTTGGTCATGGGCGTGACTTTGGGTCATGGGCATGATCGATGGCGTGACTTGTTGTGGACTAGCTCAATCAGCACGGCATAGATTCTGGACTGATCTTCAGGTTACACGCCCCTGGTCACGGGCGTGACTGGGGGGCGTGTAATACAAATTTTCTCAATTTGACCCAAAATTCTGCAAAAAATGAAATTAAGCTAAGTTAGAATCAAAATTACAAAAGAACTACTTATAACCTAAAATTGACATGAAAAAGAAAAATTCATATTAAATAATTACAAAAATTTCGATTAAATAGTTATATAAATACTACTTATCAAATACCCCCATACTTGAGATTTTGCTATTCCAGAGCAAAAGTATGAGACATAATTTATAAGACATCCATAAAATTTTTAATTTTAAACTAAAATTTCATTTAATCCAAAAATTAAGTTAAGAATAAATTCTAGGAGGAATTAAGTCCTAAATTATGATGATGATTTGAAAAGAGGGAAAATTGTTTTGGCATTGACTTCTCAAGATATTTAATTAGTTAACAAAATTGTTGAAATTATAAAACTAGATTAAATTAAAATTATAAGAACTCTATCTTAAAAGATACTTAAGCAAAAGTAACTTACTAAATATTGCTCTCTCCATAATTTAAACTAAATCTAGATCAATGATAATTGGCTAAGGGGGATTTCACAAAATTTGCCATAAGAAGAGATTTTTGAATGGAGGTGATGAATTTTATTCTCTCACCTCTATTTTTTCTATTTTTTTTATATGTTCAGGAGTAATGAATTTTATCCTCTTACTCCATGCCATATAATCTTTTAAATTCTCTTCTAACAAAAACCTAAAATGTATATATTTAGGACTAATGAATTTTATCCTCTTAGTTCATGCCATATAATATTTTAAATGATTTTGGGTGCATATGTTTAGGGAATAATGAATTTTATCCTCTTATTCCCATGACATATGATCTTTTGAAATTCCATTTTTTTAATGCCAACAAAGGGGAAGGAAAAAAATTTCTAGCTTATAATTTAAATTATATTGAGAGCAAATTCTAGTAAATTTAAATTTCCTAAGATCTAAAAAGCTAGAAGAAAATATAATTGAAATCTAAAGAGGTTTAGCAGATTTACTACAAAATGAAGCCATTTAAAAATAAAATGAGAAGTCATACTAAATAAATTCACTAATCAAGTTAAAATCATAAGATGATTCTTAAAATAAGATTACCTAGAATTTAAAATTAACAAACTATGAAAAACAAAATTTTAGCTAATTAAAAACCTAAAAATGCTTATAAACATTCTCAACTATATTTCTAAGAAATCACAAAAACAACAAGTAGGAGGGGTGTAAAAAATTTTGGTTTTTTTGTTGTAAGTTTTTCATATTTCTTAGGAATTTTTTATATTATCTTTTTTTTTGAATTTTTGATAATAAAAGAAAGGAAACTAGTTTAAAACCTAAACATTTTTGTTAACTCTTGGACATCCCGAGGTATACCCCATGAAGGGTTCTCAGCGGTACTAGGAGGTGTGATGGGCTGGTAGCCCAAATGTCCCTTTCCAAGATTTAAATTTTCAATTTTCTAATTTTTTGAGTTTTTGGGTTTTACAAGTGCTTAAATAAAAGAAAACATAAGAAAATAATTTTTTATTTTTTGAAGATTTTCTAAATTATAAATTATTATTATTTTTGAAGATTTTTTTAAATTAAGAACTACATTTTTAAGAACTATTTACACCCTCATACTTAAAGTTAAACATTGTCCCCAATATTTAAAACTAAGTATGAAGTAAAAGAAAAAGAAAAGTAAATAATGTGCAAGGCAAAACAAAAAGAAAAGCAAGAAAAAAGAGAAGGAAGAAGAAGGAGAAAGGGCTTCCCTGATTTTGAAGATGCGGGGAAAGCAACGGTTACCTACAAAATATGCTAAAGAAGAAATAAAAATAACAATAATAAGATAACTTTGGGGTGCCTCCCAAAAGCGCTTTGTTTAAGGTCGCGTAGCTTGACCCAATTGGAGCTCACGATATTGGTGGAAGAATAATAGAATCACTCTTTTCGTTTGACAGATATCCTGGAAGATATAACTTAAGATGATGCCCGTTAATTTTGAAGGAACCTTTATCTAGGTGGGAAATTAAAATTGTCCCATAGGACCAAACCTGTTTAACAATAAAGGGTCCGGACCATGATGATTTTAGCTTTCCCGGAAAAATGCGAAGACAAGAATTATAAAGGAGGCCAAGATCGCCCGGCGAAAAAGTTTTAGGAAATTTTATATACTTATCGTGATAAAACTTTGTTCGCTCCTTATATAATTTGTTGCTTTCATACGCATTCGCTCGCCACTCATCTAATTCATTCATTTGGAATTTTCTTTGCTCGGCCACTAACATAGAATTGAGGTTTAAAAATTTAAGCGCCCAAAATGAGCGGTGTTCTAATTCGGCTGAAAGGTGGCAAGCCTTGCCATAAACCATTCGATACCTGTGTACAACCGATAGCGGTCATGTATGCCATTCTATAGGCCCATAGCGCGTCATCGAGCTTAAGTGCCCAATCCTTCCAATTAATAGAAACAGTTTTTTCTAAAATCTGCTTTAATTCTCGATTTATGACTTTGACTTGGCCGCTCATTTGTGGGTGATAAGCAGTGGATAGTTTGTGCGTGACATCATATTTGGCTAAATTTTTTGTGAATTGGCTATTCCAAAAATGGGTGCCCCGATCACTAACTATGGCGCTCAGCGTACCAAATTGAGAAAATAATTTTTTTTAAGAAGCTAACGATGACTCGCGCATCGTTAGTGGGGAGAGCTTGCGCTTCCGCCCACCTCGACACATAGTCGACTGCAACAAGAATATACTTGTTTGCAAAAGAGGGAGGGAGAGGACCAATGAAATCAATACCCCAAAGATAAAAAAATTTACATTCTAAGAAACTATTTTGGGGCATCTCATCTCGGCGGGAAATGTTCACCGACCGCTGGCAGCTGTAGCAAGTACTCACAAGGGTGTGAGCATCTTTAAAGAGCGTGGGCCAATAAAAGCCCGCCTCCAGCGTCATCCTCGCAGTTCGTTTCGCTTGGTAATGACCACCAGTTAGTCCCTCGTGATAATGCCATAAAATTTTTAGACCTTCCTCGCTCGAGACGCATCTTCACACTACCTGGTCTATGCAAACACGGAATAAAAAAGGATCCTCCCAAAAATAATTCTTTAAATCAGAAAAGAATTTCTTCTTTTGCTGACTCGAGAATTCTCTTGGTAGGACTCGGGTTACTAAATAGTTAGCCAAATCCGCAAACCAGGGGGTGGAAGATGAATTTATATTTTTGAGAGCAAGGAGGCACTCTTCAAGAAATTTATCATTAATATCGGCTTTTATTAATTGATGTCGCGACCCCTCCACCACTGCTTGATGATGATCTGGTTGCCGTAGCACAACAACATAAAGATTTTAGGTGTCATGTTGATGCTAATGGAAGACGGCGTTACAACCTCCGCCCACGGCGTGCCAAGCCCTCCTGAAGACCAAATTATCTAATTAATATGCATTTTATTTTATATTTGCGAATATAAAATTATTACGTGTTTAGGTAATAATTTTATATTCATTTGAGTATTATTTTTATTTATTTCCTGCATTTAAACATTTGGTGTTTTAATAGCCATCCGGAGTGATGAGATCTTCATCTCATTCATTGGATGGCTGGATTTGTTTGGTAACTCCTATATATAGGAGTGTTTTAATTTGACAAAAGAAGATTTGAAAAAAAAACATAACCTAATTCCCCCTAGAAAATTTCGGCCAAAGGAGGCTCCCCTCTAGCCGCCGCCCCCTTGATGGTGTGAAGCGGTCATATTGCCTCCTCCATCCCTCTTTGGTGCGACTCCAGCGTGGACTCCTTTGGTGCGACTCCAAGGAAGAAGGTTGCAACCTCCATTCGGTGTGACGCCGGTGGAACCGTGGAGAGAGTGATTCTCCCACATATCTTGTGCGACTATAGATCCGGGTTGGGTAACTTCTTCCCCATCTTTGTGATTTCTTTCTTTAGAGTTGTGGAGAAAGAGCAACCATTTTATCCGCGATTTTTAAATACTCTGTTTGCAATTTTTGAATCGATTTCGTTGTTATCGAATCTCTTTATTCCGGATCGGGTAGGTCCAATTTGCTTGAGCGGATCTTGGCCTATAGCCTTGATTTTTCTCTCAAAAGGATTGGCAACCTTTATGTTTATTTTGGGGAATAATCCGACTCTCTTCTGATCGTTATTTTAGAGTCGATCATTCCTCCCCTTGTGGTGAATGTGTTGTGTTAGATGCGAAACATATTGCGACGATAGATGCTTGCGTCGGTGCGGTAGATCTAGGTGTGAAAGGCGTAGTGAGGCATTTTGTTCGTGTCAAATCTCTAAATCTCAGACAACCTTACATATATTTGGTATCAAAGCAGGTTGTGTCAATTTTTTTAATTGATACAACCTTGATATTCATTTCCGTGGCGAAATCTAATAAAAAAAAAATCAAATCAAAAAAAAAAATTTTGTGGTCTGTGAATAATAGGCTAAAATCTTTATTTTCGTCAAAATTCAAAAAAAAAATTCTGGAAGTTCTCACTGTTAGTCACATCCCAAAAATATTTTTCTGCCAAAATATTTCTTTTTGATCTGCACTACAAAAATTCACTAATCATAATTTTGTCCAACCCTGTATGCGTACTAGGCTAGGAACGGAGTATAACACACCTTCATCGTCTAGGATGGCAGCGAATGAGCACGGGGATCGTAACGCTGAGGCAATAGAGGGGTTACGTAACGAGATGACCGAACTTAGGACTATGTTAGCGCAAATCCTTCTGAATCAAGGAGGGCTGCCACCACCACCCATTAATGCGGGGCAGCCCAACCGGCGCCAACAAGCCCATGATTCGGATTCCGATGGGGACTCTCCTCGAGTGCCCCCTCGAGAACCCCGCCCCGAGCGTGGCTTCGACATTACTAGGGCCATTAAGATTAACGCCACCATGTACGATGGCTTGGGATATCCCAGATCTTCCTTACCTGGATTGTAGACATAGAGTGCTATTACGAATGGCACAACCTTACGGACCCCCAGAAGGTCCAAGTTGCTAGGATGAAGTTAACAGGTCGTGCGAAAACTTTTTGGCTGAATGAGGAGCGGAGATTAGGAGCCGGGCAGGGAGTCCCACCTATAGGTTGGCCAATGATGAAGAATTTGCTAACCGATCAGTACATCCCTGTGTACCATCGAACACAGATGTTCGATGATCTGGCCACCCTGCGGCAGGGCTCAAACTCGGTAGCTGAGTATATGGGAGATCTGAAGGACCGTATGGCGCGTTGTGATCTTAGGGAAGTCCCTGAGGTTACCCTATCTAGATTTTGTAAGGGGCTTCACCCCGATATTCAACGGAAGCTCCTGCGCTATGGTCACACAGACCTGAACACGACTTTCAATGCCGCCCTCAACATTGAAAAGCATTTAGCCTCGAAGGCCCACTCCCGTTATTCCCACACGAAGAACAAGTCCACTGTTGGAGCGTCTTCCTCCACATATCCGAACAAGGGAAAGTTTAGGTCCACTGAGTCGAAATCTGTGGTGATCACTGCTAGAAACAATAGGAATCCTGCGAGTGAGCGTGTCCCCAAAGGGAAGGTTAGCAAAGCCAATACTACATGTTATTCTTGCGGCATTCAAGGTCACTATGCCTTTGAATGCCCCACAAAGACTAAGGCCATGGTCCTTTTAGATTCGGCCACCAACCCCACTGATTACGTTTATGAGGCTGAAGAGGAGAGTGACCAAGATGGGGTCCCAAGTGATTTAGAGGACGATCACCACCTCATGGTGATGCGTTGTATCTTGACCATGCCTCGTCCATTAGATGATTGGAAGAGGACGAGCATATTTTCTCTGATCTTTAAGAGTGGTGAGAAGCTTTGCAAGCTGATTATCGACAGTGGTAGCTGTGTGAATGTCATTTCTGAGAGCGCCGTCACACGTATGCACTTGACCACGAAACCACACCCGACCCCATATCAGATAGCTTGGATCAGCAAGATCACCATCCCGGTCATCAAGCGGTGCCTGGTCTGCCTCTCGTTCAAATCCTATACTGATGAGGTTTGGTGTGATGTCCTGTCAATGGACGCTTGCCACGTGCTATTAGGCCTCCCTTGGCTCTATGACCGTGATGTGATGCATTTTGGTAGAGCCAAAACTTATGAATTTAAATTCAATGGCAAAACCATTACCTTGAGGCCGACCATCCCGAAGGAGCCAGTAGTTTTGGCTAAGGACACCACTGTCCCAATGGAGTGGAAAGCGTTGAGTCTAATTGGTAGGAAGGAGTTTGTGAAGAATCCGTTCCTTGATGGAGTGATGTATGCACTAGTACTTATGAGTGCGAAGCCTGATTCTTGTGTTTTGGATGATCTGCCCAGTGAGTTACAGGTACTGTTGGATGAGTATAGGGACGTGTACCCAGAGGAGCTGTCGTCGTCATTAGCCCCGCTTCGGGATATTCAGCATGTGATAGATCTGGTCCCGGGCTCCTCTTTGCCCAAACAACCCCATTATCGACTCCATCCTGCTGCCCACAAGGAGTTACAGGCCCAAATTGAGGACCTGTTGACGAAGGGGTTCATTAGGACTAGCATGAGTCCATGTGCGGTGCCCCCCTTGCTTGCCCCCAAGAAGGATGGTACATGCCGGATGTGTGTTGATAGCCGTGCTATCAACAAGATTACCATCAAGTATAGGTTCCCTATCCCGCGATTAGATGACCTCTTAGATGTTTTATCTGGCGCCACCATTTTTTCGAAGTTAGACTTACGGAGTGGCTATCACCAGATTAGGATCCGTGAGGGAGACGAGTGGAAGACTGCGTTTAAGTCTAAGGATGGGTTGTACGAGTGGCTTGTGATGCCCTTTGGGCTATCCAATGCCCCCAGTACCTTTTCGGGAATGATGACCCATGTCTTTCTGCCGTTCATGGGTAGGTTTGTGATAGTCAACTTTGACGACATATTGATTTATAGCACCACCACTGCCGAGCACACCTCCCACATGAGAGCGATTCTTTCCACCCTGCGGAAGGAAATATTATCTCTTAATCTTAAGAAATGCACTTTTTATGTCTCTGAAGTGGAGTTCTTAGGCTACATTGTCGGATCGGAGGGCATTAGAGTTGACCCAAGCAAGGTCCAAGTCATTAAAGACTGGCCCGAGCCGACCACTTTACGCGAGGTGCGTAGTTTCCACGGGCTAGCCACATTTTACCACCATTTTATACGGGACTTCAGTAGCATCATGGCCCTCATTACTGATTGCATGAATAAGGGCGAGTTCACCTGGACGAAGTCCGCCACCCATGCTTTTCAATGCATTAAGGAGCTTCTGACTGAGGCACCTGTTTTACGTCTACCTGACTTCGCCAAAGTCTTTGAGCTTACTTGTGACACTTCTGGTGCGGGAATAGGAGGTGTTTTGAGTCAGGAAGGGCACCCTGTGAGTTACTTTAGCGAGAAACTATCTGGCACTAAATTAAATTATTCAAACTACGACATGGAGTTGTATGCGGTTGTGAGATGTTTGCAACATTGGAGGCACTATCTCCTCTCCAAGGAGTTTGTGATACTCTCTGATCACAAAGCATTGCGGTTCATAAATGGCCAGCATAAAATTAGCCCACTGATGAGTCCTGATCATATACACTTTTATGGACTCATCTGGGCCATTTATTCAGTCATTTCACCGAACTTTAGCCCTGTTATAGTTCATATTGATCAGTCTATGCTAGGTGCACTTCTAGGCCCATTTTGGTGTGATTTCATTGCTTTTCTTCTTTAGTAGTTTTCATGCTCCGTTAGGTGCCACTTTCAGTGGCTAGATTCGTGGTTGTGCTGGAATAGGAGTCGTGCAGGTGTTTCCGGTGCAATTCTGCACAGGAACATTGCGCACGATCACCGGTTCTATTGCGCACGACCACTGGTCGTGCGCCACTAATCGTGTGCACTTAACCCTTTTTTATGAGTTCTATTTGGTGCAGTGCGCACGACCATCTACGCTAGTGCGCACGACCACCGGTCGTGCGCCACTGTTCGTGCGCACTTATCATCAATTTCATGAGTTCTATTTCAACCAGTGCGCACGACCACCTACGATAGTGCGCACGACCACCGGTCGTGCGCCACTGGTCGTGCGAACATGTTATTTTATAATTTCTGTCTTTGCAGGCTCCGTCCAGGCAGAGCGCACGATCACAGGATTCTAGTGCGCACGACCACTGGTCGTGCGCCAATGACCGTGCGCACTGTTTATTCCAGCGCCTATAAATTGTCCTGCTCGCGATTTTAGGTCAGATCCCGAATTTCAGCCGCCGTTTTCCTCCCGGTTCCGTCCAGATTCGCCCCTCCACCGTCGCCCACCATATGGAGGTGCTCCGGGCTTGCTCTTCACGCCAATCTTGAGCCGGAGTTTCCTCTCGGCCTCCTCCTTCATCCAAGAGCTCCAAAGGAAGACCTAGCCGCCATTACCATCAAGCAAGAGGAAGTTTGCAACCTCTACCGGATCGTGACACGAAGAAGACGGGTCCATTGGAGAGTCGTGACAACTCTCTCTACCCCGGACGTAGTTGCGGACCGAGCTTGGACGCGGATTGACAACCCGGCGATTCCAACCGTGAATCTCCAACGAGCCTTCGGATTCGGTCGATTTCTTGCCTTGTTCTCTTCTTATTGATGTATGTATGTAGTTAGATCTATGTATTAAGATGAAGTAGCACTTAAACTTGCTCTTATTTCTATATATTTCATGTCTATGTGAAATACCCTTTTTGTTTATTTGTGTGCTTGAGGAGCGCCCCATTCCATTTTCCACTCCACCACCGTGTCCGGTGCCGCCCTAGCAATTGCTAGTGGCGTGCTTGTCGAAGAGGTGCTTGCGACCCTCATTCCGCTAGCCTACTCGTCCACCCGCCTACCGAAGCGTGGCATCGCGGCCCGTATTCCATCCCGCCTAACGAAGCAGTGCGCTCAAGGCCTGCACAGTTCGATTTCGCTTGCCTACTCGTCCATCTGCCCTTTCGACGCAGCGCGCTCAAGGCCTGCCTAGTCTCCATCCCGCCAAGCGAAGCATTGCATAGTGGCATTGCATAGGAGTAGTTGATAGCTTTTATTTTATTTTCCAAAAGCCAACCCAACTCCCCCGCATTCCATCCGATTTTAGGACTTCAATCTCAAGTCCTTCCTCGAAACCTAACTCCACCTTACTGTGTTCCTCAAGAGACCGACACTCGGGGATTTTCCCCATTATTATTACTTGCGCGACCGGTGCACTTGCCGAATCATCGCATCAAGTTTTTGGCGCCGTTGCCGGGGAACACAGTCGTGTGAGTTTTCTTGAGAGGGAGAGCCGAGAGATAGTAGTTCTTCCAGTGTGTATAGCCGCTTTATTATTTTTGTTTGCCTTTTAATTTTCTTCTGCTTGTTTTTATTTCTTTCCCTCTTATTTTAAAGTTTTAGGCAAGTCTAATCCAAGAAGTTTTATTAGTTTGTGTAAATTTTCTTGCAAAGAATTTCAGTCTCGTTATATCTGCTTTAATTGTCAAATATGTCGTCATGGGATATTTCACCTAGCTTTAATGATAAGATGGTTTATTATATAGACCAAATGAATGAGTTGAATGCTAGGCAGTGTAGGAACATTGTTTGCTTGTTGTGTCGAGGAGAGGGTCATGAATTGAAGGACTGTCCTAGTCTTTTCAAGCCTGACCGCCACTCCTCCACTCAGGACAACATTGTCCCTATCGCTCATTCTTTACCCATGGAGGCAATTGTGCCCTCTACCCCTGAGCTTGTCTCGTGCACAGACTCCTCACTCCCTGTTTATGGCTTCACCCCCAGTAATGATGATCACTCATCTGTTGGCCAACAAGGAGAGGAATGGGAGCTCCTAGATGCACCTGAGTATGATGAGGAAAGTATTCTTTCCATCGGGGAGGCTTTAGCAGATCTTTTTGCGGAGGAACCGAATCTTTTTGTCCCTCCAGTTTCTTTGCAAGATTTTTCTACACATATTCTTTATGATCCTATCGAAGTAAAGGAGCTGGGTGATGCTTCTGACTCGGAGGGTGCTCCAAAGTGGGATGAGGATGTCATTTTCCCTGAGGGGGAGAATGAATACTTTGAACACGATGATGCACCTCGGTGGGATGAGGATGATACTCTCTCTGATGAGGAGGTTTGCACTTCATCATGGGACGAGGAGGTCCAAATCACCACTGAGGCTCCTGAGTTCTCAAGTCCCCCTTGCTATGATATTTACGATGATGATAGTGATCTATCCTTGGATCCTACTGGGAGTGAGACCGGGATCACTCCCCCGATTGATGTTTATTTATGTTCTTCGTCTTCTTTATTTCTTGATCCCCTTTCTTCATCCGAGCCTGTGCAGGTTGAGTCTTCACAGGTATCCCAGGAGGACTTGGAGCTTTTTGCTCAAGTCAATGATGAGAGTATCCTCTCATGTGAGGAGGTTTATTCCCCCTCCATTGAGGAAGCTCCACTCATTGCCTTTTCCTCCTGCTGCCTCCCTGTTGACGATACCTTGCTAGGCAAGGATGTATTTTGTGAGATGAGTGAGGACCAGGCCTCCTCCTTTTCTTACATTCTCTACCCTCTACCTGTGAGGAGCAGGTATCTATATTTAGGTAGAGGGGTGAGTGCTCTGTCTCCGTATCGGTACCCGCTACCGATGCGCATATTAGAACAGTTACCTGTGCACTTTTCTTTTCATAGGCCTATAAGCGAGAACTGTACAAAATCTGAATAAGTCGTGCTGGGATGACAATAACCCCAGTAGTTATCTTACTTTTCATACATTTTATTTTATTCAATCCTGTTTAGTTAGCTGTAGTATTGTAGTTTATCTTTTTCTGTTTCTTTTGTTTTGCGGAGCTGACCCCTGCAGGTATTTCTTCTGGATGGCGGATGCTGCAGCTTAGTCGTGGCTTAAACGCCAATCTTCTGGTGTGCTCATTTCTGAGCACTGGGTACTCTCTTTCCCTAGCTTTTTCTGATTTTCATGTCATATATTCTGTGGATTGTTTAGTTTAAGTCTGGGGGAGAGTAGTTTTGTTTACCCGCTCACGTGCACTATTGCACTGCATGCTAGAAGATTTCATTTAAAATGTTTTGTTTATTTTCATTGCACACCACATCACCCACTTGAGCGCGTACTCATCTGTTTGCTTGCTCTGTTGTGAATTTAATTCTTCTGCTTATTTGGGAAAGTCTAGGTGATGGCTTAGGACTATGTTGCAGAGTAAAATGTTGACTCTAGTAGTGCTGCTAGTCGAGTGCTCGGTTGCATAGAAATTTGTGTAGAGTAGACTTCTCTTTATACTTATGGTTTTATATTTTTCTTATTAGTGTAAATGTTGTTTACTTTACTCAAATGGTGAATTCGGTGGAATCAAACGGTAGCATAGGGATGTGTGTAAATGATCGCTAGATTCGTATTGCTTGAGTCGGGAGAAAGGAGAATCTTTCTCGGTGGCTAGAACTTGCCCCAAGCGATTCTTGAAGCATGGGTATACGGTTAGTCAATTGTGTGAATGTGATATAGGCCATCATCTTGGCCCGGTTGAGCCTTTGTGCCATTCCTATTATCATTTCCTCGCTAGCCCAGTTGTGCCTACCCCATTCTTTTGGTTCAGCCCCACTATTGTTCACCAAAGCCTAAACTCCAATCCTAGTCGCACACCCAAAAAGCAAGCATTTTGTTTAAATTTCAAATTGGTGGTGTTGATTGTGGTAGTACATTGTGAAAATGTGGTTGTGCATCTTTAAAAATTTGCTGAAATTGTTAAAGAAAGAAAAAGAAAAGAAGAAAAAGTTTTGAAAAGAAAAAAAAAGAATGAAAAGTTTGATTGAAAAAAATCTGTTTGAGATTTATATTTGGGAGTAGGCGGTGCACACACCCATGCGTCTAAGTTCAAGTCTGGGGGTGTTGTGTACCCGCGTGTTTGTGTGGTGAATGAGGATAGTTTCCTGCATTAGCTCATTTGAGTTTAGTGTTTGAGCCGTCGTTTTTATCTTTGTTTATCCTCACCTAAACCCAAGCCCCATTTAAAACCTAAAGTCCTATTGATTCACGCATTTGAGTCAAACCAGTGCCGTGGAGAGAATGTGACCGGGCAAGCTTATGGTCACCGACACTGATGGATTTCAGTGGAGTTTTTCCCGCATCCCGATCTTGAGCAATGCTCGTCTCAGCGCTTAGTTTACTTTCTCCGTATGCATGACCGAATGATTCACCGTTGTTCACCATTTTGAGTAGTTGTAATATGCTTTTACTCTTTTAGAAATATATAAACTGTTTTTATAATCAGAAATCTTTTCTACTATTTTTCTTATGCACGTGAGCATGCGACTTCGCATGGTACTCTGTATTGTAGTTTTAAGCCATCTACTGTTCTTTCCTAGTTCGCTTAGAATTTGTTTGCTCGGGACGCGCAAACAGTTAAGTCTGGGGGTGTGATGAGTCCTGATCATATACACTTTTATGGACTCATCTGGGCCATTTATTCAGTCATTTCACTGCACTTTAGCCCTGTTATAGTTCATATTGATCAGTCTATGCTAGGTGCACTTCTAGGCCCATTTTGGTGTGATTTCATTGCTTTTCTTCTTTAGTAGATTTCATGCTCCGTTAGGAGCCACTTTCAGTGGCTAGATTCGTGGTTGTGCTGGAATAGGAGTCGTGCAGGTGTTTCCGGTGCAATTCTGCACAGGAACATTGCGCACGATCACCGGTTCTATTGCGCACGACCACTGGTCGTGCGCCACTGATCGTGTGCACTTAACCCTTTTTTATGAGTTCTGTTTGGTGCAGTGCGCACGACCATCTACGCTAGTGCGCACGACCACCGGTCGTGCGCCACTGTTCGTGCGCACTTATCATCAATTTCATGAGTTCTGTTTCAACCAGTGCGCACGACCACCTACGATAGTGCGCACGACCACCTACGATAGTGCGCACGACCACCGGTCGTGCGCCACTGGTCGTGCGAACATGTTATTTTATAATTTCTGTCTTTGCAGGCTCCGTCCAGGCAGAGCGCACGATCACAGGATTCTAGTGCGCACGACCACTAGTCGTGCGCCAATGACCGTGCGCACTGTTTATTCCAGCGCCTATAAATTATCCTGCTCGCGATTTTAGGTCAGATCCCGAATTTCAGCCGCCGTTTTCCGCCCGGTTCCGTCCAGATTCGCAGCTCCACCATCGCCCACCATATGGAGGTGCTCCGGGCATGCTCTTCACGCCAATCTTGAGCCAGAGTTTCCTCTCGGCCTCCTCCTTCATCCAAGAGCTCCAAAGAAAGACCTAGCCGCCATTACCATCAAGCAAGAGGAAGTTTGCAACCTCTACCGGATCGTGACACGAAGAAGACGGGTCCATTGGAGAGTCGTGACAGCTCTCTCTACCCCGGACGTAGTTGCGGACCGAGCTTGGACGCGGATTGACAACCCGGCGATTCCAACCGTGAACCTCCAACGAGCCTTCGGATTCGGTCGATTTCTTGCCTTGTTCTCTTCTTATTGATGTATGTATGTAGTTAGATCTATGTATTAAGATGAAGTAGCACTTAAACTTGCTCTTATTTCTATATATTTCATGTCTATGTGAAATACCCTTTTTGTTTATTTGTGTGCTTGAGGAGCGCCCCATTCCATTTTCCACTCCACCACCATGTCCGGTGCCGCCCTAGCAATTGCTAGTGGCGTGCTTGTCGAAGAGGTGTTTGCGACCCTCATTCCGCTAGCCTACTCGTCCACCCGCCTACCGAAGCGTGGCATCGCGGCCCGTATTCCATCCCGCCTAACGAAGCAGTGCGCTCAAGGCCTGCACAGTTCGATTCCACTTGCCTACTCGTCCATCCGCCCTTTCGACGCAGCGCGCTCAAGGCCTGCCTAGTCTCCATCCCGCCAAGCGAAGCATTGCATAGCGGCATTGCATAGGAGTAGTTGATAGCTTTTATTCTATTTTCCAAAAGCCAACCCAACTCCCCCGCATTCCATCCGATTTTAGGACTTCAATCTCAAGTCCTTCCTCGAAACCTAACTCCACCTTACTGTGTTCCTCAAGAGACCGACACTCGGGGATTTTCCCCATTATTATTACTTGCGCGACCGGTGCACTTGCCGAATCATCGCATCACCCACGTCACGCTAAGTGGGTAGCTTTCCTACAAGGATATACGTTTAATCTTAAGCACCTTAAGGGAGTTGACAACCGAGTCGCGGACGCTCTTAGTCGCCTTACCCTTTTACTTTCCACTATGGAGGTTAATATTGTAGGATTCGAGCGCGTTAAGGATGAGTACGCTACCTGCCCAGATTTTCAGGAGTCATATTTATCCGCCCAGGATAATTCCCCCATGACTATATCTGCATTTGTCATTAAGGATGGCTATCTATTCAGGCATGGGAAGTTGTGTATTCCGCAGTCATCTTTATGTCTTCATATCATTTGGGAGATGCATAGCGGAGGGTTGAGTGGCCATTTCGGTAGGGATAAGACCATTGCTCTCGTTGAAGAGAAATTTTACTGGCCTAAACTTAAAGCGAAGGTTGGGAGGGTTGTCAGTAGTTGTCGTACATGTCGAGTCTCAAAAGGCACAAAAACTAAAGTTGGGTTATACACTCCTCTACCTATTCCTTCCATACCTTGGGAAGACGTGAGCATGGATTTCGTATTAGGCCTTCCCCCCACCTTTCATCGCCACGACTCTATCTTTGTAGTTGTGGATAGGTTCTCTAAAATGGCATACTTTATTCGTGCACTAGGACAGACGATGCGTCTCACATTGCAAAATTGTATTTTAAAGAAGTCGTTAGTCATCGTGGAGTGCCGAAGACAATAGTCTCAGATAGGGATGTGAAGTATACGAGTTATTTCTGGAAAACGCTATGGATATTAATGGGTACCAAATTATTGTTTTCCGCCGCCTATCAACCGCAAACCGATGGGCGGACGGAAGTGGTTAATCGGAGTTTGGGTAATCTTCTTAGATGTCTTGTGGGCGATCACAAAGGCACATGGGACCTACTTCTTCCCCATGCCCAATTGGCCTACAATAATTCAAAAAATAGGTCCACGGGTATGTCTCCAAATGAGATTGTTCACGGGTACAAAGCCCCTGTGCCTCTTGACTTGGTTCTGTTGCCCCCAACGTACAAAGTAAGTCAATTTGCACAATCCTTTGCCCAACACATTCATGATCTACATGCACGTATACGGGATACCTTGACTTCTCAATATGAGTCATATCAAGCGCACGCTAATCTACATAGGAGAGTGTCACACTTTAAAGTCGGCGATCTGGTTTTAGTCCGGTTAGTTCCCGAACGACTGCTATCTGACATCGTTAAGAAGTTAGCACCAAAGCGCGCCGGCCCTTTTCGGATTATAAAGAAGCTAGGTGACAATGCTTTCTTTTTGGATTTGCCTGCGGATTGGGGTATCTCCCCTATTTTTAATGTCTCGGATTTGACGTTGTTTGTTTCGCCTCCACAAGAGTTGAATTCTTTGTCGTCTTCTCCCTCCACTAAAACTTCTAATGGGTTGGGGAGTGGTAGTTCGGATGATCTCTCTCTTTCGGTCCCCACAGGTATATCATCGGATGGTGAGTTGCATTCTTTTATTCCTACTGCTGACATGTTTCCCAGGTTTCCCAAGATATTTCTCACTCCAGATGCGATACTTGTTGCTGAGCCACTTGCTACTGCTGATGGTGATGCCTACTGCTTCCTCATCCGTTGGCGTGACCTCCCCCCTTCGGACGACTCGTGGGTACTCGGGACGGAGATTCGACGCTTGGATACTGACCTTCTCCACCGCTACCTCTCAGACCACGCATCGGAGATATGTGATTTTGAGCGAGGGAGGATTGATGCCGCGACCCCTCCACCACTGCTTGATGATGATCTGGTTGCCACGGCACAACAACATAAATATTTTAGGTGCCATGTTGACGCTAACAGAAGACGGCGTTACAACCTCCGCCCACGGCGTGCCAAGCCCGCCTGAAGACTAAATTATCTAATTAATATGCATTTTATTTTATATTTGCGAATATAAAATTATTACATGTTTAGGTAATAATTTTATATTCATTTGAGTATTATTTTTATTTATTTCCTGCATTTAAACATTTGGTGTGTTAATAGCCATCCGGAGTGATGAGATCTTCATCTCATTCATTGGATGGCTGGATTTGTTTGGTAACTCCTATATATAGGGGTGTTTTAATTTGATGAAAGGAGATTTGGACAAAAAAATGAATAACCTAATTCTCCCCTAGAGAATTTCGGCGAAAGGAGGCTCCCCTCTTGCCACCGCCCCCTTGATGGTGTGAAGCCGTCATCTTGCCTCCTCCATCCCTCTTCGGTGCGACTCCAGCGTGGACTCCTTCGGTGCGACTCCAAGGAAGAAGGTTGCAACCTCCATTCGGTGCCGACGTGAGTGTCTTGCTAGCATTATAAATTGGGTGGAAATACTTACTCGCACGTTGACCTAATACGGCACCTACCGCAATATCACTTGCGTCGCACATAATTTCGAAGGGTAGCTTCCAATCCGGCGCAAATAGAATCGGAGAATTTATAAGCTTGTCTTTGATAAGTTTAAAGGCCAAGTGGCATTCGTCATTAAAAAGGAAAGAAAATTCTTTATCGAGAAGATAGGTTAACAACTTCGTGATTTTGGAAAAATTTTGTATAAAGCGCCGATAAAACCCAGCGTGTCCTAGGAAACTTCTAATTGCTATTACATTCGTTGGAGGGGAAAGTTTTTCAATAACTTCGATCTTGGCACTATCGACCTCGATCCCTTTGCCCGATATTTTATGGTCAAGGACTAATACTTCTTTGACCATAAAATGGCATTTCTCTCAATTGAGAGATAAATTTGTTTCCTCACAACGTTGTAGCAAGCGCTCGAGATTTTTAAAACAATTTTGAAAAGAGTTTCCGAAAACGGAAAAGTCAACCATGAAAACCTCCATCACTTCCTCTACTAACTCATCAAATATTGCCAGCATACATCTTTGGAATGTAGCCGGCATATTACAAAGACCAAATGGCATCCTTCGATAAGTGATGGTGCCAAAGGGCCATGTGAATGTTGTTTTCTCTTGGTCGTCGGGCAAAATAGGGATTTGAAAATATCCCGACAAACCATCGAGAAAATAATAGTATGAGTGACCTAAAAGGCACTCTAAAATTTGATTAATAAAAGGTAATGGGAAGTGATCCTTACTGGTGGCATCATTTAGTTTTTGATAATCGATGCACATCCGTCAACCCGTAACGGTACGGGTTGGGATCAATTCAATATTTTCATTCGCTACTACCATTACGACGCCTTTCTTCGGCACGACTTGTACTGGGCTAGATCAAGTACTATCCGATATCGGGTAGATGATTCCCGCGTCTAGAAGTTTGATAACTTCAGCTTGAATGACTTCTTTCATATTCGGGTTTAGTCGTCGTTGAGGCTGGACCGTGTTGCGGGAATTATCTTCGAGGAAGATTTTGTGAGTGCAGAAGAAAGGGTTAATACCCTTAATATCTGATATTTGCCACGCAATTGCGTGGCAGTGCTTGCTTAAGACTATAGTCAATTCAGAAATTTCTAAATCGCGAAGTTCGGATGAAACAATAACGGGTAGATTAGACTCTTTTTCTAAAAATAGATATTTTATGTAAGGAGGGAGTTGTTTCAATTCTAAAATGGGTGGCTCTTCATAAGAAGTTTTGATTTTTAATTTTTCTAAAAATAATGGTTCGTGTGGTTTGGAGCGAGAGACTTCTTCTTCTAAACAAAAGAGCTCGGCGAGCTCGGAATCGTGACTCGATGTGGAGACTAACTCGGGAAGTGAATAAATCTCGTTCTCAAATCATTCTTCTAAATAGAAGCATGAATCGTCATTCTCTAAGGTGTTTCGTATCGAGGGATTTATACTAAAAGTAACTTCATCATCTCCAACCTGAAGGAGAAGCTTTCTGATACTTACATCGATAATTGTGCGGGAGGTGGCAAGGAAGAGGCGGCCGAGTATGAGGGGTACTTCAGCATCCTCTTTGATGTCAAGATTGACAAAGTCCATCGGGAAGATGAACTTGTCAACATTAATGACCACATCCTCCACTATCCCTACCAGATATTTTAATGAACGATCTGCTAATTCAATACGCATTCGAGTGGGGCTACGATTTCCTAGACCTAACTTTTTGAATAACGAAAAATGTATGAGGTTGATGCTTGCTCCAAGATCCGCTAAGGCGTGTTTTACCAACGAAATGCCAAATAGACAAGGGATGGAGAACCGTCCCGGGTCATTTGCTTTTTGAGGCAATTTGTTGAGTATAACCGCGGAGCATTCTGCGTTTAAGGAAATATACGAAATATCTTCTAATTTCTTCTTATTGGAGAGCAACTCCTTAAGATATTTCACATACTTCGGATTTGAGAGATGGCCTCGCAGAAGGGTACATTAATATGATTTTGTTTTAAAATGTCTAAAAAAAATTTGTAATTTTTCTTGGCGCACTCGCTCCTAAGCTTAGATGGATATGGAATATTAGAACTAGAAGTGTGTCAAGTTAGCGTAGCGGGCAAATTCAAAGATAAAATTGGAGTTGGAGGAGGAGGAGAAGAAGTTACCTTAGGTTCGTTGATATGTAGAGTGTGATTTAGAGATAGATTTGATTTTATATAATCTTTTACGTATATAAATGCTATCTCTTTTTACCTACTTATATCCTGTGGATTAAGGCAAGAGTACCTATCGCACGGAGTATAGTATTTTATAGAAAATATCAAGGTCGTATTTTTCCTGGGATCGGTGTTAATTATTCTACTTCTTAGAACGTACTATTATTTTATCGAAAGAAAGGAGAGGAGTTATATAAAAGAAAGAAATATATTATACGTGGTTTTATATGATGAGGACTCGGAGAGTAGTCCTTGATTTCAGAATTACTATAGGCGTTTATTAATTCAACTATTAAAGAACAACTCTTATTTCGTGATTAACTAACTTATTGAGAGGGTTCCTATCTTAGCATCACCAACTCGAAAGTACGACCGGGAAGGCTTGCATTAAAACGAATTAACGTTAAATGTAGTGTCTCGTCACCTGGTATATGATCAATTAAGAAAACCCTAGTTAGAATAACTAGAAAGTAGAGTTGAAACAGTTGAAAATAATATCCAGCCCAGAGCTCATCTTGACCAAGTGCTAAGGGGTCTTAGCCTCTTATCAGGATGTGGGCGGTATAAAGTACAGAAAATATTATCTACCTATCTATCTTAATCCAGGACATGGACTTTCGCCTCGCCTTTCATTCGGGATAGGGTATTAGAAATAAAAGTAATTGAAAATGCTTTCACACTATCTTAATCCAGGACTTAGGCTCTCGCCTCGCCTTTCATTCGGGATAGTATGAAATAATAAGGTTTTGAAAATTAGTTTTGAAAGCAGTTTCAGACTATCTTAATCCAGGTCATAGGCAGAGCCTCGCCTTTCATTCTGGATAGTATGAAAAAAATATAAAGTAAATGCAAGCAGAAATTAAAGCAGTAAATACTCAGAATAAAAATTGAAATACTTCTATTTTATAAATTTAAAAAGTTATTACAACTTCTACGAAAGCTGAAAAGATTACAACTTACTAAACTTGGAATACTTGAAAGCTACTACCAGTTCTTTGTCAGAGAGCTGGGGAATCCTAACAGTTCGTAAGGAACTCAAGGTGTTCGAATAATTTACATCAGCCCTTGGGCATCTATTTATAGAGAAAAAAAAGGATAAGTGCTTTTTGGATAAGCTAAAAAAGCTGCTGATGGATAAGCTGAAAAAGCTGCTGATGGATAAGCTGAAAAAGCTGCTGATGGATAAGCTGATGAGCTGGCCGCTTAAGAAGCTGACACATGGCGGGTCGGGCTGGCAGAATTTGACATGTGGCGGGTCGGATAGGGTTGGCAGCTGGCGGATCGGGTTGCTGGCGGGTCGGGCTGGGCAGAGCTTGACATGTGGCGGGTCAGATAGGGTTGGCAGCTGGCGGATCGGGTTGCTGGCGGGTCGGAGGGAATATTGGCCAAAAAAGGGGGGCGCCAGGATTCGAACCCGCGACCTGCGCTGGGGCTAACTCACGCCTGAACCAGTAGGGTGAGATAACTTTGCTGAAAGAAGCTGGAGAATTATTTATATATTCTCTTTTCACACAGTTAGTACCACAACCAATCTCTACGATAGTATAAAGTACCACGTTAGTCGAGCACGGCTCTATGTTTTTAATATTTGTATGCAGCTCTATGTATATATTATATTTCTTTATAGCATATTATATATTATAATTATACGGTAGTACTACTTATACATTTATCTATTACAACTGCTTATATGATTATTATATCTTATATTTATAATGAGTTTTATTCATGCAGTTAATGAGTTCGACGAAATATCTAGTTTATTCATGCAGCGTCGTCGAGCGTAGCTTGACGAATTAAGGTTACAGATTTTATATTTATATAATATTATTCTTCTGTTTATATTATACTATTATATTATTTGTTTGCTATAATATAATACTCTTATAGTATCGTCGAGCGCAGTTCGACGATATATATTATTAACTCTTATATACTAACTCTTATATAGTTTATACAAAATTATATAATGTATAAATATTTTTACCTAACATTGAAAACAAATTATTTATTCCTTAATTTACATAGAAAATATCTATTTTATTTTAAAAACTATATAAAAACTATACTAAAAATATATATATTTTGCTACTCATCAAATATCCCCATACTTATATTTTGCTATTCCAGAGCAAAAGTAAGAGTTTGATAATTCGAACATTTTGAATCTTCTATTTACTAGCACTGATATTCATCAAGATAAGATATGTCTAAAGATCCGGAAATAAAAAGTTAAATTATGTATTGTATACTGGATTACTTTCAGAGATAAATGTTTATAGCCAGTGATATATAATTTGAAAAGTAAATAGAAAGCATTTATTGAAATCAGAAATAATAAGATTAGAGTGGAGTTATGAACACTATATTTTGTACAAAATATATGGGAAAATAAACAACCTATTATTTATGCTCTTGCAAATTTTTAAACGACAGTAGAAGATATATAGTGGTGGAGGATGTTAGAGTTTGCTTTCCGCATCTCTTGGTTTGAGAATAACAAATACCATGATGTATTTGATCTAGTCTTTTGTGTGTTTATAGTGGCCAGGTTGTACAGGTTCAATGAGGGGACAAGTCCTCATTCATGGGCATGATCCGAGAACGACAAGTCTTTTGTGAGTTTTGTATGCTGATCTTAAAATGGCCATAACTTTCAATCCAGGAAGAATTACAGAACGTGCCACCCCATTTCGGAGATGAGAACGACTCAATCTACAGGCTGAAGCTAAATTTGTATATGGGAAATTTCACTGTCGGAAAATTCCGACAGCCGATGTCGCCCAGGCGACAGCAGAGAAGTTACAACTACTTCTCTCCACGGCAGCACGACGAAAGGCAGTTTTGAGCTGTCGGAATTCCGATAGCGATGTCGCCCAGGCGACAGCTCGACGGTTACAGCAACTGCCTGCACGACGCCACTCCAGCGGCAGTTTAACGCTGTCGGAAATTTCCGACAGTCACTGTCGGAATTTTCCGACAGCGATTTTCTATAAATTGACACCTTGTGTTCGTGCATTACAACCAATTAAGAATTTCAAGTCCCTTCCTGAGTGCATTCCATCCAGAGAGCTCCAGAACCTCATGAACTCCCATTTATGCTGAGAAGGTTTGAAATTGAAGACGAGATCGGACGCGCTTCTACATCAAGGATCATCTCGAGGCTTCAACCTTCCTTTCAGAGATCTGAATTTCTAGGGAGTTCTTATTTTATCTTGTATTTTCATTTATATACATTTAACTTTGTATTGGTAGGGAAAATCGCTTCCTTGTGCGGAGCGTCTAAGTCCTTGCGTGGCTTAGGGGAAAATCGCTTCCTTGTGCGGAGCGTCCAAGTCCTTGCGTGGCTTGGTAGGAAATCGTGGCCTTGTGTGCTACGTCTAGATCTTGGGAAGATCTAGAGGATAGGCTTGGGCTTGGTCTAGGGAGAGACAAGTGATAGCCTTCCGATCCTTGGGAGAAGGATTGGTAAACAAAAAGAAATTTACATTTGTACGCCTCCGATTTCTAGCGATATAGAAATCAAATTTATGTAAACACTTTTTCATATAATATAATCATGTCTCTTTTGTGTTTACTTGATTTCTATCATTTGGCGTAATCTCTATTATATTGTGTTCTAAGTTTTTAATTCTAAATCTAAATTGTTTATTTCAATCTCCTTCATTATAAAACAATTTAGTAATTATCTTGAAAATTACAGAAAGAATTTTATTCCCTTATTCACCCCCCCTCTAAGGGCGCCGTAAGATCCAACAATTGGTATCAGAGCGAGGTTATTCCAAATCGGCTTAACAACCGGGAATAATGGCGTCTCTTGATCATGATCTTGCTTCTACTAGTGGGGAAAATTTTAATATAAATGAAAAAATATTATCACCACCTTTATTTATGGGCAAAAATTTTAAAGGGTGGAAAATATTAATGAAAAATTTTCTTAAGGCCTTAGATGAAAAAGTTTGGAATATTACTATTAAAAAGCCATCTAGCGTACTAACTAGAAATGAAAATATTTTAAATGCAAAATCTATGAATAGTATATTTTGTGCGTTAGACCAAAATATTTTCAAACTTATTTATACTTTACCTACCGCATATGAAATTTGGAGTTTTCTTGAAAGAACTTATGATTCTCCTTCTACAGGTACGGAACATTCACAAGAACCGGAGAATATGCAAGCCTATGCAAATATTCAAGAAAGCTACACAAAGGATGGATCCATAGAATGCTCATCAAGCGGAAAGGATGATGGACACTCTTGTTTGGAAGAGAAAGATGAAGAAGACAACGTCACAATATTGGACTCAGTTGATGGCAAAACATCAAGCAAAAGAGAAGACGGAAACTATAGCAAGGTAAGAAAATCTAAATCTTCTCTTTTAGTAACTAATTCTATTTCTACATTTCGTGTGCTTAAATTTGCTAAACATAAAATATCAAAGTTGAAACATGTTAATTCCAAATTACGTTTAGAAAATAAAACTTTAAAAGCAAACACTAAAGTAGAATCTTATATTGATGTTTCAAATTCTTGTTCATGCTCTTTAATTGAAAATGCTAAACCTTGTTTTGATTATAATTCTTTTAAAGAAGAACTCAAGGTTTTAGAAAAAGGACTTTTAATTTCAAAAGAACATAATGAAAAATTGATAAAAGAAAATGATAATTTAAAGGATAAACTAGAATCATTAAAAATGTTTATTCAAAAATTTTCATATAATGAAAAATCTCTTTTTTCTAGTTTATCAAATTTTCAAAAGTCTAAAAGCTTAACTTCATATTATAAGAGTAGGTCTATAAGAAAGAGTGGAAATGAAAATCATCTAAATAAGGACCAATCATTTAAAACATTTTGTAACTCACTCTTTCAACATTCAATTCTAAAGAAAGACAATCACTCTTATAAATTTTCAAAGAATCCATATAATAAAATTCATTATGATTATCAACATCAATCTATTTTGAAAAATAATTTGAATAAGCATAAATCTCAAATGAATTATTTTTCAAACAAATACAATCATATAAAGATGTCACATAATCATAATATGAATTTTAAAGATAAACAACCAAGGTATGAATGGAGACCCTTAAAGAAAAATGACACATCAACTTTAATAGAAAGGGCTCATTTATCCTTGTCTCCTAAAAATTCATCATGTCGTATTTGGGTACCCAAAGGAACCATCCCTCATGGTCCCCTTTGGATACCTAAATCTCTTATTCATTAGTATCCTATCATTTGCATGAAGTAGAAACAATTAAAAATGAAATATCAATTCTCTACTTCATGATATGCTTAATTGTTTTTTCTTTTGTTTATTTTCTTATTTTTGAGCCAACACGCTAAGGTCACTTAGATATATTATGAAATATGACTTTTACATTTTAAGCCTAATGTTTATCAAATCAAAATTGAATTAAATTAAACATAAAGTCATAATTTTAAGTGATCTATCTTTTCTTTTTGTTTTATCCTTTTTTAAATCCTTCGCCTATAAATGTCTTATATTATCATTATAAATTGAATGCTAAATTTTCTAAATGATATTATCAAGACTAATGAAATTACTTTCAAAATTGGATTTAAATGGATTTTTAGGGGTCTTAGGCTAAAATATTAAATGCGCAACTAATTGCATATTTGTCTATTTTTTGTTGTTGCATATAATAGCCCCTATATTGAAAATCAAAATCGAGAAAAATCAGAATCAAATAATATAAAAAACAATGTGTTTTAAATCAAATATAGTAACTCTGTTGTTAAAGCCAGGCATTATCACTAACGCTGGCGGTAACATATTTTCCTAAAAATTCTGATTTTCTCTAAAAAATTATTTTTACTATCATTGTTGTCAAATACCTTGTATTTGTTGTCTAATTTCTAAAAATAAAATCAAAAAGAAAATTTACAAAAATGATGAATATGATTTCACAATCACCACCATGATCTATTAATATCTTATGCTAAAATTCACTATAATCATATATCATAATTCATGATCCATCAAGACCTATCTTAAATCAACTAATTCTATCAACCTTAGGAATTATGAAATATATGATTGCAATTGGTATTATAGTTTCATATCTTGTTTTGTGTGTGTGATGTGCATCTTTATTGTTTGCATGAATCTCATTATCTTTATACCTATGAATTAACTTGATATCAACAAGATGAAATCAAATAGAATTGTCACTTCTTTCTAGGTCTATGAAAATACAAAACTCTATGTTTTAATACATGCAACTCAATCTTATATTTGTCCATCTTTACTTAGCTTTGCACCATGTTGTCCTAATTCATCACACTAGCATTATCACGTACCATAGATAGAAATCAATGCTCATGCTAGTTATATCTTGCAATGCTAAAGTAAATTATATCATTAAAATATGAAAATCTTATTTTCCTTTGTAGTTATTTGCATGAATAAAACTTTTCTAAATGGATTTAAAATCAAAAATCTTCGATAAAATTGTAAATCCAAAACTAATCATGAAATTATAACACAGTTAATATATTTAAGGCTTACACGCTTAGTATGTCTATAATCAATAAACCTATGACATGTGTCTCACAATAGCGAGGGCGTAGGATTGTGTGCATTAGAGACCTAACCTCTAAGTCATGTCTTGTCCTTAACCGGGGAGGGTTCCAGTGGGGCCTTGAGAGGCACTAGGGGGAAAGAGTGCTAGGTTGAGCATCGTCTTTTGTATGCATATGGGATTAACACCCCAACCTATGGCATGTGTGCAGCTCCTCATGCCCATCCGTCACTTAGTACGGGGCTAGAGTGTAGTCATGTAGTTAAGGTATCTTGATCTTAGATTTACTTATATTATATTCATTGCATGAACATTATCTCACTCTTTATACATAAATCATGCATATTTTTTTTATTCTAACATTGCATCATATGTTTGCATATTTTAATATTTCGAGCTTTAATGATTTTACCAAACACAAGTATTTGAAAAATCACCAAATACATGTTAAAAGAGCCTTCAAATCTAATCAATATACTCTGAAATTTCAACTGAAGGAAGGTCTCTTTATAATACAAATGAATTGAGAAAAATATTTTTCAAAACATCAAGAAATGCAGTTCTGTTTTGGCGTTAAGAAGTTAATGCCTGGCGTTAGGTCCTTTGCTCCAAAATATTTTTTTGTTTTGAATTATTTCTGGTATTATTTTAATATTTTGTGTGTTTGTAAAAAGTTTTCTCTTTTTATTCATTTTAAAACAAAATTTTATTTCTTTTAAAAAATATATATATGTATTTTCTCATACATTACTTTTGTTTATTTCTCTGGCATAGAATATCATTTACTGAAATGGCTATTAAAGACTTCTATGATTTCCAGAGAATATATATATAAAAACAAAAAACAAATACAAAATTACAAAACAATTTCAAAGAACAAAAATATGTTTTTCTTTATGTGTGTTTATTGTTTTGTGCATATATAAAAAAAATTCAAAAATTTATAAAAACAAAAATGATTGTTATTCATTGCCATTGTCAAGGATGGATGATTAATTATATCAATTAAAGATTAAATACAATGTTTAATTTAACTTTCAAGTTTCTTAAAAACATTGTTTTGTATTTGTCATGCCTTGAAAATTATCTTGTTATGTGCAATGAAATTGATTGTAGATAAACATGTGTAGAAATGTTTAGCATGCCTCTAAGTATGAGTAATGTATTATGTTTGATAATGATTCATTCACTCACTTATTTTTGATAACCTACATGTGTTTACAATCTTATTCTTACATGATTGTGTAGTGTAATAACATAAATAATTAAAATGCCTAAATAGATTACCTACACAACATTGAATTGGTTATTACAATTCTTTGTCTTTCATGCACTTATTCTTTAGAGAAATGTGGTTTAAAATGCTATGTTTGCAAAACAAGTGAATTCAGAGTCCTTAGTCACTAAACTAAAAATCAAATAATAAATGACAAGGAAAACTCCACCAAGCACTACTCACCCTCCTGATAAGTCTTAATGAGCATTGTGAGGTTGAGCGCCTTGGCTAAGAATTGTAAAGTGTCTTGTAGCAAACAATTTATACACCACTTCTCTTTTGTACACCGGATCACAAAAAAAAATTGAAAATAAAGCTAATATGTATAAAAGTGATCCCCAAAGCACTACTTTGCACCCTGATAAGTCTTAATAAGCATTGTGTGTGCAGAGCACCTTGGTAGTTGTACTATTTATTCATGTGCATTGAAATAGTGTGGAAGTAATATTATTTGTGTATTTTAATGTTGTGTTATTTCATTATATATGTCATGTGTTTTTGATTGATTCACTTGTATACTTTATCAAAACACAACTTTGTACACATCATTATCTTTCATAAAACTTCTACTCATGAGAATTGGATCCTAATGCTCATCTACTCAAATCTCTACAAACTCAAGTAAATGCACTAGATAACAAAGCATGACCGCTACAATGTTTATGTTTACTTGAAATGAAAATTTTATTACATTGTAGTTTGTGTATCTTTTCTTAATATTATGAAATCATGCTTGCATTTTTTTTATCTTAATGGAATAGCATCTCTTCAATCTTTAACTCAAACATCAACTTTTCAAATTTAAAACTCATTATCCTTTATATGGTTTTATCTTCTAAAATGATGTTTATGTTTAAGAGTGCTTATTATTTTTAACACTGTGTTTTCCTTTAAGCAAGTGGTATCTTAAAATAGAATGCTTACTTTATCATGTTATCTATGATGCTTACTACTTTATGTTATATCATGCCTATATTTTTCTCAACAAGTAGTATTTAACAAGCTTTTGATTGCATCCTATTTTTCTTCTCGACTTAAAATCTATTACTCTTATATACTCCCATATTTATTATTTCTTCATAATTATTCATTCTTTATTTCAAAATAACTTTTGATAATATCAAAAAAAAGGAGAGAAATATAAATTCAAGAAATCTCTTACTAATCTCAATTTTTCAGAATGCACCATTGCAATTAATTATAAAATTTAGGGGGAGCATACATATAGGGGGAGAATACAATTTAGGGGGAGTATATTAAAAAGTTTTCATGGAAAGCGTCTATGTAGAGGGAGTGATATTGCTCGATCATGACAACCCACTTTTGGTAATAACAAAAGGGGGAGAATAAAATGAGAAATCTAGTGACATAGATATTTAGGGGGAGTAAAATCTATCACGCAGTAAACCTTTTATTCATGCATATCTTTTATCGCACTTATCTATAAACTCACTAATTTCTCATATGGGTATTTGTTATTATCAAAAGGGGGAGATTGTTGGAGCTTGCTTTCCGCATCTCTTGGTTTGAGAATAATAAATACCATGATGTATTTGATCTAGTCTTTTGTGTGTTTATAGTGGCCAGGTTGTACAGGTTCAATGAGGAGACAAGTCCTCGTTCATGGGCATGATCCGAGAACGACAAGTCTCAGGTTGGATGAGTTTTGTATGCTGATCTTAAAATGTCCATAACTTTCAATCCAGGAAGAGTTACAGAACGTGCCACCCCATTTCGGAGATGAGAACGACTCAATCTACAGGCTGGAGCTAAATTTGAATATGGGAAATTTCACTGTCGGAAAATACCGACAACCGCTGTCGCCTAGGCGACAGCAGAGAAGTTACAACTACTTCCCTCCACGGCAGCACGACGAAAGGCAGTTTTGAGCTGTCGGAATTCCGACAGTGATTTCGCCCAGGCGACAGCTCGACGGTTATAGCAACTGCCCGCACGACGCCACTCCAGCGGTAGTTTAACGCTGTCGGAAATTTCCGACAGTCACTATCGGAATTTTCCGACAGCGATTTCTATAAATTGACACCTTGTGTTCGTGCATTACAACCAATTAAGAATTTCAAGTCCCTTCCTGAGTGCATTCCATCCAGAGAGCTCCAGAACCTCATGAACTCCCATTTATGCTGAGAAGGTTTGAAATTGAAGACGAGATCGGACGCGCTTCTACATCAAGGATCATCTCGAGGCTTCAACCTTCCCTTCAGAGATCTGAATTTCTAGGGAGTTCTTATTTTATCTTGTATTTTCATTTATATACATTTAACTTTGTATTGGTAGGCAAAATCGCTTCCTTGTGCGGAGCGTCTAAGTCCTTGCGTGGCTTAGGGGAAAATCGCTTCCTTGTGCGGAGCGTCCAAGTCCTTGCGTGGCTTGGTGGGAAATCGTGGCCTTTTGTGCTACGTCTAGATCTTGGGAAGATCTAGAGGATAGGCTTGGGCTTGGTCTAGGGAGAGACAAGTGATAGCCTTCCGATCCTTGGGAGAAGGATTGGTAAACAAAAAGAAATTTACATTTGTACGCCTCCGATTTCTAGCGATAAAGAAATCAAATTTATGTAAACACTTTTTCATATAATATAATCATGTCTCTTTTGTGTTTACTTGATTTCTATCATTTGGCGTAATCTCTATTATATTGTGTTCTAAGTTTTCAATTCTAAATCTAAATTGTTTATTTCAATCTCCTTCATTATAAAACAATTTAGTAATTATCTTGAAAATTATAGAAAGAATTTTATTCCCTTATTCACCCCCCCCCCCTCTAAGGGCGCCGTAAGATCCAACAGAGGAGCATAAAGTTCATCTATACAATAGGATTTTTGGAAGTGGAAGTGATATTTATTTGTATTTTATCACTTTTTACAAAATTCATGCGTTGTTATAACTGCTAAGGAAAAACATTTTCCAAAGTAGCAAAAAAAATACATCGCAGAATTACAGTTTAATTTGATCCAATGTATATGTAAAGGAGCACATACTCCCTTTTCATATAATCTTTTTAAAATTTATTGGATGCCTATGTTTACGGAATGAAATCTTATTCCCATTGACATAAGATCTTTTCTTTTCTAGGAGCACATACTCCTAGATACTTGCTTGCGTAAGAAAACATGCCAAATAAAATGATCTAAAGTTGATAAAAAAATTTGAGAGCAACGATAATAGAATGAAATTTTCTATATTCGGACAAGTATAAAGCGATAATAATTCAAGTCTAACGTTGTTTTGTGAACGTAATATGTTGCTTCTATTGTATTTGGTATATCATAAAGAGGCTTTCTAAAATAAAAATCTTCAATTATAATGAAGTATTCAATATAATGTTTAACAAGTTTATTCCGGATATTTAATTCTATCTAGATCTGAGGAAGATTTAGTAAAATCGAAAATTGAATAAGTTGTATTTATATTAACTCAGATTTTTGGAATGCTTGTAACTAGTATGGTTTTGAAACATCGTTTTAGATGAGTAATAAAATACACAATATTATTTGATTTTGTAGATATTTACAAAAGGAATTTAGAACATAGTAATGATAAAATATAGACAGCTACTATACAGCACCCCCATACTTATGTTAGACATAAGTATGAAGTGAGAAATAAAGATAGAAAAAGTATTTGTACAGAGTATACAAGTGAATGGGATTTTATATTTTGATGTTATGGAGTAGTGTTAGTGTTTCAGGTTTCTTTTGAAAAGGGTCCCCAGTGTAATATAGTTTTAAACGGTGCCCGTTTACTTTAAAGGTTCCTAGTTCAGGGTTTGAAATTAGAACAGTCCCATAAGGCCAGACTTGTTTAACAGTATAGGATCCGGTCCATCGAGATTTTAGTTTTCCTGGAAATAATTTAAGGCGTGAGTTATATAGTAGGACAGAATCACCTGGTGAAAAATATTTTGGAAATTTAATTTTCCTATCATGATAAAACTTAGTTCGTTGTTTATAAAATTTATTATTTTCATAGGCATTTGCACGCCATTCCTCAAGTTCATTGAGTTGAAATTTGCGTTGTTCGGCGGCTAAGTTTGTATCTAAATTAAGGAATTTTAGCGCCCAGTATGCGATGTTCTAATTCTATAGGTAAGTGACATGCCTTTCCATATACTAGACGATAAGGTGTACAACCGATAGCAGTTTTGAATGTTGTACGGTAGGCCCAAAGTGCATCATCTAATTTGAGGGACCAATCTTTTCGATTAGTATCGACAGTTTTTTCTAAAATGCGCTTTAGTTCTCTATTGGTTACCTCCACTTGGCCGCTTGTTTGGGGGTGATAAGCGGTAGCGAGTTTGTGAGTAACTCCATATTTGGCTAAAACTTTATCCATCTGGGTGTTACAAAAGTGAGTACCTCGATCGCCAACTATAGCCCTAGGCGTGCCAAAACGTGAATAAAGATTTCAGAAATTTAACGACGATTCTCGAATCGGCGATAGGAAAAGCTTGCGCTTCTGCCCATCGTGAAACGTAATCGACCGCTACTAAGATATATTGATTTTTAAAAGAAGGAGGTAAAGGGCCTACAAAATCTATGCCCCTGATGAGTCCTGATCATATACACTTTTATGGACTCATCTGGGCCGTTTAGTTAGTCATTTCACTGCACTTTAGCCCTGTTTTAGTTCATATTTGTTAATCCATGATAGGTGCACCTTTTGGCCCATTTTGGTGTGATTTCATGTATATTTTCATTAGTGGTTTTCATGCACTGTTAGGTGCCACTTTTAGTGGCTGGATTTGTGGTTGTGCGCTAGAACAGGAGTCGTGCAGGTGTTTCCGGTGCAATTCTGCACAGGAACACTGCGCACGATCACTGGTTCTATTGCGCACGACCACTGGTCGTGCGCCACTGATCGTGTGCACTTAACGCCTTTTTCACGAGTTCTGTTTGGTGCAGTGCGCACGACCACCAATGCCAGTGCGCACGACCACCGGTCGTGCGCCACTGCTCGTGCGCATTGACCATTAAATTTCTGAGTTCTGTTTCATCTATTGCGCACGACCACTGACGCTAGTGCGCACGACCACCGGTCGTGCGCCACTGGTCGTGCGAACATGTTATTTCATAATTTCTGTCTTTGCAGGTTCCGTCCAGGCAGAGCGCACGATCACCAAATGCTAGTGCGCACGACCACTGGTCGTGCGCCACTGACCGTGCGCACTGTTTAATTCCAGCGCCTATAAATTCCCTGCTCGCGATTTAGGTCAGGACCCCTCGCCCGACGCCGCCGTCTTCCGCCCGATTCCGCCCGATTTCGCCCCTCCACCGTCGCCCACCATATAGAGGTGCTCCGGGCTTGCTCTTCACGCCTATCTTGAGCCGGAGTTTCCTCTCGGCCTCCTCCTTCATCCAAGAGCTCCAAAGGAAGACCTAGCCGCTATCTCCATCGAGCAAGAGGAAGTTGGCAACCTCCACCGGATCGTGACACGAAGAAGACGGGTCCATTGGAGAGTCGTGACAGCTCTCTCTACCCCGGACGTAGTTGCGGACCGAGCTTGGACGCGGATTGACAACCCGGCGATTCCAACCGTGAATCTTCAACGAGCCTTCGGATTCGGTCGATTTCTTGCCTTGTTCTCCTTTTATTGATGTATTTGCAACTAGATCTAACATTATGATGAAGTATATTTTGATTAAATAGCATTTTTACTTGATTATGTCTATATGATTGAGTATTTTTGTTTATATTATTGAGGTGCGCCTTGTGGTGTGGTTTGTTGGTTGCGTTGTGCCGCCCTAACAATTGTTAGTGGTGTGCTTTTTGAAGAGGTGCTTGCGACCCTCAATCCGTAAGCCTACTCGCCCATCCGCCTACCGAAGCGTGGCATCGCGGCCCGTATTCCATCCCGCCTTACGAAGCAGCGCGCTCAAGGCCTGCATTGTTCAATTCCGCTTGCCTTCTCGCCCATCCGCCCTTGCGACGCAGCGCGCTCAAGGCCTGCCTAGTTTCCATCCCGCCAAGCGAAGCTTTGCATAGCGGCATTGCATAGGAGTAGTTGTTAGCTTCTATTTTGTTTTCCAAAAGCCAACCCAACTCCCCCGCAATCCATCCGATTTAAGGACTTCGATCTCAAGTCCTTCCTCGAAACCTAACTCCACCTTACTGTGTTCCTCAAGAGACCGACACTCGGGGATTTTCCCCATTATTATTACTTGCGCGACCGGTGCACTTGCCGAAATTATCGCATCAAGTTTTTGGCGCCGTTGCCGGGGAATACAGTCGTGTGAGTTTTCTGGAGAGGGAGAATCTGAGAGAGAAGCCCTTTTCATTTGTAAATTGCATCTTTTATTTTTATTTCTGTTCGTTTTATTCCTTTTTCTTGTTTTATAGTAGGTTGCTTTAGTAAATTTTTGTTAGGTGTAGTATTTCGCACAATAGTGTTTGTCTTTTTGAATCGTTTTATCTTCACACTATGTGGGCACATCTAAATTTCCGTTGCCGTTGGTGTGGAGCTACTTCCCACTCTAGTGTTGAATGCCCTACGGAGAATAGTAGGCATAATTCCTCTCGCCCAGCATATAGAGCATCGACTCCGTCTGATACTCCATATGGTGCGCGTAAGTCTTATGGCTACTCTGCTGAGCCATTACCGTCATACTTCTTTTCGGCTCCAGCCCCCGCTGTGCCAAAGAAGCCTGCTAGGCAGTGCCAGTTTTGTCGGGGCACAGATCATGCCCTGAAGGATTATGTTGCTTATCTTTGCCAATTGGATGAGGATGACGAGCCGAATATTCGGATCGTCCCAACTCCTAGCTCTGGCGGCACACCTTCAACATCCGGCTATGTGTCTTTGTCACCTTCACATTTTCAAGGGTATGGCATGGACACGGTCACTGGATGTGTGGCTGATCTGGGCACCGACATTGCTGAGCCCATTCTCCCAGTGCATCCACCACCTCTAGTGGATTCGATTCTTTGTGAGGAATCGGTGCTCGACTTTTATCCGAGCACTATTCCTCTCCCTGTTGTGCATACTACACTCGTCTCAGACGACATTGTTGATGATGTGTCGCAGGAGGAGGCGGTTGATCTGAGTGTTGTGCCTATTCCTGTGGAGGAGGACAACCTTCTAGGTGAAGAGGAATTTTCCTCAGCACCGGTGGAGGAAGTCCAAATCCTAAGCCTGGCCACCGTTGATCCCGCCGAATCTTGTAGCATTGATGACAATGCAAACATTATTTTACTTCCCCAACCTAATGGGAGTGAGACCGGGACCACTCCCCCAATTTTTGATTATTTATGTTCTTCGCCTTGTTTATTTCTTGATCCCCCTTCTTCATCCGAGCCTGTGCAGGTTGAGTCTTCACAGGTATCCCAGGAGGACTTGGAGCTTTTTGCTCAAGTCAATGATGAGAGCATCCTCTCATGTGAGGAGGTTTATTCCCCCTCCGTAGAGGAAGCTCCACTCATTGCCTTTTCCCCCTGCTGCCTCCCTGTTGACGACACCTTGCTAGGCAAGGATGGGTTTTGTGAGATGAGTGAGGACCAGGCCTCCTTCTCTTCTTACATTCTCTACCCTCTACCTGTGAGGAGCAGGTATCTATATTTAGGTAGAGGGGTGACTGTTCTATCACCGTATCGGTACCCGCAACCGACACGGATATTAGGCCAATTACCTGTCCACTTCTCCTTCCATAGGCCCATTAGCTAAAACTTTTAGTTTTTGAATAAGTCGTGCTGGGATGACAGTAACCCCAGTAGTTATCTTACTTTTCCTGCAATTTTATTTCATCCAGTTTAGTTAGTAATATTTCCTTTCAGTTTGTCTTTTTCTTTTGTTTTTGCGGAGCTGACCCCTGCAGGTTTCTTTTCTGGATGGCGGACGCTGCAGCTTAGTCCTGGTTTAAACGCCAATCTTCTGGTATGCTCACTTGCTGAGCATTGGGTACTCTCTTTCCCTAGCCTTTGCTGATTTTCTTGTCATATATTATGCAGATTGTTTAGTTTAAGTCTGGGGGAGAGTAGTTTTGTTTACCCGCTCACGTGCACTATTGCACTGCATACTAGAAGATTTCATTCTAAAATATTTTGTTTATTTTCATTGCACACCACATCACCCACTTGAGCGCGTACTCATCTGTTTGTCTGCTCTGTTGTGAATTTAATTCTTCTGCTTATTTGGGAAAATCTAGGTGATGGTTTAGGACTATGTAGCAGAGTAAAATGTTGACTCTAGTAGTGCTCCTAGTCGAGTGCTCGGTTGCATAGAATTTTGTGTAGAGTAGATTTCTTTTTATGCTATGGTTTTATATTTTTCTTATTAGTGTAAATGTTGTTTACTCTACTCAAATGGTGAATCCGATGGAATCAAACGGTAGCATAGGGATGTGTGTACACGATCGTTAGATTCGTATTGCTCGAGTCGGGAGAAAGGAGAATCTTTCTCGGTGACTAGAACTTGCCCCAAGCGATTCTTGAAGCATTAGCATAGGATAGTTCTAGTGCGTGAGAATGACGTAGGCCATTATTTTGGCCCGGTTGAACTTTTTATTTCATGCCTATCGTCTACCCTTGCTAGCCCCTTTGTGCCTACCCTTTCCTTGATTCAGCTCCACATATATCTCACCAAAGCCTAAAAGCCTAACCTAGTCGCACACCCAAATCTGAGCTTTAGTTATGAATTTATTCACATCTTGGGGGGTGTTGATTGTGGTGTTTATTTTGAGAATCTGTGGGTGTGCGCATTTGAAAAAAAATTCTGCTGAAAGAAAAAGATAAGAAAAAGAAAATGGAAAGAAAAGAAAAATGAAAAAAAGAGAGAAGAAAGAAAAATGAGTTTTATTGAAAATCATGTCGAGAAATTATGTATTGGGAGTAGGCGGTGCACACACCTGAGTTGCAAAAGTCCAAGTCTGGGGGTGTTGTGCACTTGCATTCGATTTTGGTGCACGGGTAGTTATTCTTAAAGCTCATTTGGGTTAGGTGTTTTAAGCCATCCTGTTTATCATTGTTTACCTCACCGTAACCCAAGCCTCAATCAAAACCTGAAAGTCCTACTGACTCACGTCTTGAACCAATCTAGTGTCGTGGAGAGAATGTGACCGGGCAAGCCTATGGTCACCGACACTGATGGATTTCAGTGGAGTTTATCCGGCATCCCAATCTTGGGCAATGCTCGTCTCAGCGTTCTATTTACTTTCTCCGTATGCATGACCGAACGATTCACTGTCGTTCACCAATTGAGTAGTTGTAATATGCTTTTACCCTTTTAGAAATATATAAACTGTTGTTATAATTAGAAACCTTTTCTACTATTTCTCCTATGCACGTGAGCATGCGACTTCGCATGATACTCTATATTGTAGTTTTAAGCCATCTACTTTTCTTTCCCCGTTCGCTTAGAATTTGTTTGCTCGGGACGCGCAAACAGTTAAGTCTGGGGGTGTGATGAGTCCTGATCATATACACTTTTATGGACTCATCTGGGCCGTTTAGTTAGTCATTTCACTGCACTTTAGCCCTGTTTTAGTTCATATTTGTTAATCCATGCTAGGTGCACCTTTTGGCCCATTTTGGTGTGATTTCATGTATATTTTCATTAGTGGTTTTCATGCACTGTTAGGTGCCACTTTTAGTGGCTGGATTTGTGGTTGTGCGCTAGAACAGGAGTCGTGCAGGTGTTTCCGGTGCAATTCTGCACAGGAACACTGCGCACGATCACTGGTTCTATTGCGCACGACCACTGGTCGTGCGCCACTGATCGTGTGCACTTAACGCCTTTTTCACGAGTTCTGTTTGGTGCAGTGCGCACGACCACCAATGCCAGTGCGCACGACCACCGGTCGTGCGCCACTGCTCGTGCGCATTGACCATTAAATTTCTGAGTTCTGTTTCATCTATTGCGCACGACCACTGACGCTAGTGCGCACGACCACCGGTCGTGCGCCACTGGTCGTGCGAACATGTTATTTCATAATTTCTGTCTTTGCAGGTTCCGTCCAGGCAGAGCGCACGATCACCAAATGCTAGTGCGCACGACCACTGGTCGTGCGCCACTGACCGTGCGCACTGTTTAATTCCAGCGCCTATAAATTCCCTGCTCGCGATTTAGGTCAGGACCCCTCGCCCGACGCCGCCGTCTTCCGCCCGATTCCGCCCGATTTCGCCCCTCCACCGTCGCCCACCATATAGAGGTGCTCCGGGCTTGCTCTTCACGCCTATCTTGAGCCGGAGTTTCCTCTCGGCCTCCTCCTTCATCCAAGAGCTCCAAAGGAAGACCTAGCCGCTATCTCCATCGAGCAAGAGGAAGTTGGCAACCTCCACCGGATCGTGACACGAAGAAGACGGGTCCATTGGAGAGTCGTGACAGCTCTCTCTACCCCGGACGTAGTTGCGGACCGAGCTTGGACGCGGATTGACAACCCGGCGATTCCAACCGTGAATCTTCAACGAGCCTTCGGATTCGGTCGATTTCTTGCCTTGTTCTCCTTTTATTGATGTATTTGCAACTAGATCTAACATTATGATGAAGTATATTTTGATTAAATAGCATTTTTACTTGATTATGTCTATATGATTGAGTATTTTTGTTTATATTATTGAGGTGCGCCTTGTGGTGTGGTTTGTTGGTTGCGTTGTGCCGCCCTAACAATTGTTAGTGGTGTGCTTTTTGAAGAGGTGCTTGCGACCCTCAATCCGTAAGCCTACTCGCCCATCCGCCTACCGAAGCGTGGCATCGCGGCCCGTATTCCATCCCGCCTTACGAAGCAGCGCGCTCAAGGCCTGCATTGTTCAATTCCGCTTGCCTTCTCGCCCATCCGCCCTTGCGACGCAGCGCGCTCAAGGCCTGCCTAGTTTCCATCCCGCCAAGCGAAGCTTTGCATAGCGGCATTGCATAGGAGTAGTTGTTAGCTTCTATTTTGTTTTCCAAAAGCCAACCCAACTCCCCCGCAATCCATCCGATTTAAGGACTTCGATCTCAAGTCCTTCCTCGAAACCTAACTCCACCTTACTGTGTTCCTCAAGAGACCGACACTCGGGGATTTTCCCCATTATTATTACTTGCGCGACCGGTGCACTTGCCGAAATTATCGCATCAGCCCCACAGATCAAAAATTTCACATTCTAAGTAAAACTTTTGGGGCATTTTGTCCCGACGGGAAATGTTACCTGACCGTTGGCAGCGGTTGCATATGCTTACCAATTTCTGTGCATCCTTGAATAAAGTAGGCCAAAAGAAACCTGCTTCAAGGGCTTTACATGCAGTTCGGTTGGCTTGATAATGTCCGCCGGTTGGTCCTTCGTGGCAGTGCCGTAGTACTTGTAATCCTTCCTCGCTCGAAAGACATCTTCTAATTACTTGGTCGGCACAGACTCGGAATAAAAACGGGTCTTCCCAAAAGTAGTTTTTCAATTCAGAAAAGAATTTCTTCTTTTCTTGATTTATAAAAGTTTTTGGAGGACTCGAGCTACTAAATAATTAGCCAAATCTGCGAACCAAGGATTAGAAGAGTTTGTTACCTTTTCGAGGGCGAGGAGACTTTCTTCAGGGAATTTGTCTTCGATGTCGGCCTCCACAAGTGTATCTGTCGCAGCATTCTCTAGTCGAGAAAGATGATCGGCTGCCAAATTTTCTGCGCCTTTCTTATCTCGGATATCTAAATCAAATTCTTGTAATAGGAGAATCCAACGTAATAAACGGGGTTTTGCATCTGCTTTCGTTAATAAGTATTTTAAAGCAGAATGGTCAGTAAAAACTATAACTTTCGATAGCGTTATATAAGATCTAAACTTATCAAATGCAAATACTATTGCCAGTAGTTCCTTTTCCGTAGTCGTGTAATTGATTTGTGTGGATGTGAGTGTTTTACTTGCATAATAGATAAGATGAAAGTATTTGTCTATGCGTTGTCCTAAGACAGCTCCTACCGCATAATCACTCGCATCACACATGATCTCAAAAGGAAAGGACCAGTCTGGGGCTACTAAAATAGGAGAGTTGATAAGTTTTTCTTTAATGAAATTGAATGATGATAAGCATTCACTATCGAATATAAAGGGGGCTTCTTTTTCTAATAAATGTGTTAACGGTTTTGTTATTTTGGAAAAATTTTGAATAAACCGTCTATAGAAACCTGCATGGCCTAAGAAACTTCGAATAGATTTTACATTTGTTGGAGGAGGAAGTTTTTCAATTATTTCTATTTTGGCCTTATCGACCTCGATTCCCTGGGCAGAAATTTTATGGCCGAGAACTAAACCTTCACGGACCATAAAGTGACATTTCTCCCAGTTCAATACTAAATTCGTGTCTTCACAGCGTTGAAGAACACGAGCGAGGTTATCTAAACAACTATGGAATGAATCTCCAAAGACGGAGAAATCATCCATAAACACTTTCATAACGTCCTCTACTAACTTGCCAAAAATAGCGAGCATACATCTTTGAAACATAGGTGGCGCATTACAAAGTCCAAATGGCATTCTCCTATAGGCGAAAGTACCAAAGGGGCAAGTGAACGTAGTTTTCTCTTGATCTTCAGGGGCGATAGGGATTTGTAAATACCCTGAATAACCATCGAGAAAACAATAATATTAGTGACCCGAAAGTCGCTCTAATATTTTATCTATAAACAGTAGTGGAAAGTGATCTTTACGGGTGGCATCATTTAATTTTCGATAGTCGATGCACATCCTCCAACCCGTAACAGTACGTGTTGGAATTAGTTCATTATTAGTGTTTGGCACTACCGTTATGCCGCCCTTCTTAGGGACGACTTGAACTGGACTAACCCATGTACTATCTGATATTGGGTAGATAATTCCTGCGTCTAATAATTTCATTACTTCAGCTTTTACGACTTCCTTCATATTAGGATTTAAACGTTGTTGGGGCTGGATAGATCTACGAGGATTATCTTCAAGAAAAATTTTATGCGTACAAATTGATGGGTTAAGTCCTTATATATCAGAAATTTGACATGCTAGGGCATGGCGATGTTGTTTTAACACGTCTATTAATTCAAATGTTTTCTTATCATTTAAGTCGGCAGAAATGATAACATGGGGTTTTGAATCAGCTTCAAGTAAAATGTATTTTAAATGTGCGGGAAGTGTTTTCAGCTCGAGGGTTGGTGGTTTTTCATAAGAAGTTGATGATTTTAAAGTTGTAGAAGTGAAAGATATAAACGGTTCTATAGGGTCATCGGTAGGCATTTCTTGTGTAAGGGGTAAGTCTGTCAAGTCCGATTCTTCTATAGTAATCGAAAGTAAGTCAGAATAGGGAAAACCATTTTCCTCAAAAGAGGCTTCGGCAAGATAGCAGGAATCGACGTTTATTAATGAATTTTTCATAGAGGGATCTATATCGATAGTAACCTCATCATCTCATACTCGTAAGAGAATTCTATCGTTACTTACGTCCATATTGCGCGAGAGGTTGCGAGAAAAGGACGATCGAGAATTATGGGAACATCGGCATCTTCCTGTATGTCAAGTATAACAAAGTCTACCGGGAAGATAAACTTATCTATTTTGACCAGAACATCCTCTACTATCCCTATTGGATATTTAATAGAACGATCTGCTAACTGGATGCTCATTTTAGTAGGGCTGGGAGTACCTAATCCTAGTTTTTGGAAGAGCGAATAGGGCATTAAGTTTATGCTCGCACCTAAGTCTGCTAACGCATCTTTTATTAATAGATTACCGAAAAGACACGGGGTAGAAAATCGTCCCGGATGGTTTAATTTTGGGGGTAATTTATGTAATAAAACGGCTGAACATTCAGCGTTAAGAAAAACTCTCGAAATATCTTCGAGTTTCATTTTTATTTGTAAATAACACTTTTAAATATTTTGCGTATTTAGGCATTTGTGCAATTGCCTCGCAGAAAGGTATATTAATTTGAATTTGTTTTAGCATTTTTAAGAAATTTTTATAATGCTCATCTTCTCGCTCAGAAATTAATTTAGAAGGATAGGGTAAAACAACATATGGTGGCGAAATAAGGGGAGAAATTCGCGGGGTGTGAGAAGGTAAAGACGAAACAGGAGGTGGTGTAGGAGGGCTAACCTTAGCTTCTTTTTCTACCCTAACGGGTGGTGGTAGCTCCCTTCCACTTCGTAGTTTAACAGCTTGTCAACTTGGTGGGTTACTGGAATGGACAGTCTCCCGCGGATTTGGTTCCGTATTGCCTGGCAAATTACCAGGTTGGCGTTCCGATAGCATTTTAGACAGTTGTCCAATTTGTGTTTCTAAATTTTTAATCGATCCGGTCAGGTTCCGAATATTGGACTAATTCATACTGACATATTTCGTGAATATGTCTTCTATCGGGGTTGGCCTAAATTGTGGTGGCGGTGGTAGTGTTTGTGGTGGTTGCGGTGGTTGTGGTGCAAATCCAATTGGATTTGCATTTGGCGGGCGTTGAGCATTATTGGGGTTGCTCCACGAAAAATTAGGGTGGTTCCTAAATCCTGGATTATATGCATTATTATTTAAATTAATGTTAGGATTATAGGAAGGTCTATATGAGTTCCCCATATAGTCGACTTCTTCAATTATATTATTATTATTATTAGGAGGACTCCAAGCGGGTGTGGCGGAGCAAGCAGTTATTCCTGCCAATTATCTAGTTAGGAATTCTACTTGGAGGGCTAAGTTTGAAGAAGAGTCGAGCTCATAAAGCCCGGCTTGCTTAGTGCGTGACCTCGACACGTTCCACTGGTACGCATTCATGACCATCTCCTCAAACAGGGTTTGAGCGGCCTCGGGGGTTTTGTTATTGAGCGTGCCCCCAACGGCAGCATCAGTGGCTTGTCTAGTCTGAGTGTTTAGACCATTATAAAAGTAATTTGACTATAATAACTAAAAAGAGATTTTATATAAAACCGGTGTTATAAAAAGCAGTTTTTACTATAAACTAGTTTTTAGAATAAGAAAGGTTTTATATAAAAATACGTAATATAGTATGTTAGGTTGTTTGTTAGAATTCGTTAGTCGGTTAGTAAATTTTTGTTAATAAAAAGTTAGATTTTATAAAAATAAAGATTTGAATTCAGTGAATTTGAAGGTTGTTTTATTTTTATAAAAACTAAGTTTTTTAAATAACAAGAAAATTAAAAGATAAAACTAATAGCGTTCTTTTATTTTCGAATATTAACAAAAATAAACGAATCCCCGGCAACGGCGCCAAAAATCTTGATATGTAGAGTGTGATTTAGAGATAGATTTGATTTTATATAATCTTTTACGTATATAAATGCTATCTCTTTTTACCTACTTATATCCTGTGTATTAAGGCAACAGTACCTATTGCACGGAGTATAGTATTTTATAAAAAATATCAAGGTCGTATTTTTTCCTGGGATCGGTGTTAATTATTCTACTTTTTAGAACGTACTATTATTTTATCGAAAGAACGGAGTGGAGTTATATAAAAGAAAGAAATATATTATACGTGGTTTTATATGATGAGGACTCAGAGAGTAGTCCTTGATTTCAGAATTACTATAGGCGTTTATTAATTCAACTATTAAAGAACAACTCTTATTTCGTGATTAACTAACTTATCGAGAGGGTTCCTATCTTAGCATCACCGACTCTAAAGTACGACCGGGAAGGCTTGCATTAAAACGAATTAACGTTAAATGTTGTGTCTCGTCACCTGGTATATGATCAATTAAGAAAACCCTAGTTAGAATAACTAGAAAGTAGAGTTGTAACAGTTGAAAATAATATCCAGCCCAGAGCTCATCTTGACCAACTGCTAAAGGGTCTTAGCCTCTTATCAGGATGGGGGCAGTATAATGTACAGAAAATATTATCTACCTATCTATCTTAATCCAGGACATAGACTTTCGCCTCGCCTTTCATTCGGGATAGGGTAGTAGAAATAAAAGTAATTGAAAATGCTTTCACACTATCTTAATACAGGACTTAGGCTCTCGCCTCGCCTTTCATTCGGGATAGTATGAAATAATAAGGTTTTGAAAATTAGTTTTGAAAGCAGTTTCAGACTATCTTAATCCAGGTCATAGACAGAGCCTCACCTTTCATTCGGGATAGTATGAAAAAAATATAAAGTAAATTCAAGCAGAAATTAAAGCAGTAAATACTCAGAATAAAAATTGAAATACTTCTATTTTATAAATTTAAAAAGTTATTACAACTTCTACGAAAGCTGAAAAGATTACAACTTACAAAACTTGGAATACTTGAAAGCTACTACCAGTTCTTTGTCAGAGAGCTGGGGAATCCTAATAGTTCGTAAGGAACTCAAGGTGTTCGAATAAATTACATCAGCCCTTGGGCATCTATTTGTAGAGAAAAAAAGGATAAGTGCTTTTGGATAAGCTGAAAAAGCTGCTGATGGATAAGCTGAAAAAGCTGCTGATGGATAAGCTGATGAGTTGGCCGCTTAAGAAGCTGACATGTGGCGGGTCGGGCTGGCAGAATTTGACCTGTGGCGGGTCGGATAGGGTTAGCAGCTGGCGGATCGGGTTGCTGGCGGGTCGGGCTGGGCAGAGCTTGACATGTGGCGGGTCGGATAGGGTTGGCAGCTGGCGGATCGGGTTGTTGGCGGGTCGGAGGGAATATTGGCCAAAAAAGGGGGCACCAGGATTCGAACCCGTGACCTGCGCTGGGTCTAACTCACGCCTGAACCAGTAGGCTGAGTTAACTTTGCTGAAAGAAGTTGGAGAATTATTTATATATTCTCTTTTCACACAGTTAGTACCACAACCAATCTCTACGATAGTATAAAGTGCAACGTTAGTCGAGCGCGGCTCTATGTTTTTAATATTTGTATGCAGCTCTATGTATATATTATATTTCTTTATAGCATATTATATATTATAATTATACGGTAGTACTACTTATACATTTATCTATTACAACCGCTTATATGATTATTATATCTTATATTTATAATGAGTTTTATTCATGCAGTTAATGAGTTCGACTAAATATCTAGTTTATTCATGCAGCATCATCGAGCGTAGCTTGATGAATTAAGGTTACAAATTTTATATTTATATAATATTATTCTTCTATTTATATTATACTATTATATTATATGTTTGCTATAATATAATACTCTTATAGTATCGTCGAGCGCAGTTCGACGATATATATTATTAACTCTTATATACTAACTCTTATATAGTTTATACAAAATTATATAATGTATAAATATTTTTACCTAACATTGAAAACAAATTATTTATTCCTTAATTTACATAGAAAGTATCTATTTTATTTTAAAAACTATATAAAAACTATACTAAAAATATATATATATTTTGCTACTCATCAAATATCCCCATACTTATATTTTGCTATTCCAGAGCAAAAGTAAGAGTTTGATCATTCGAACATTTTGAATCTTTTATTTACTAGCACTGATATTCATCAAGATAAGATATGTCTAAAGATTCGGAAATAAAAAGTTAAATTATGTATTGTATACTGGATTACTTTCAGAGATAAATGTTTATAGCCAGTGATATATAATTTGAAAAGTAAATAGAAAGCATTTATTGAAATCAGAAATAACAAGATTAGAGTGGAGTTATGAACACAATATTTTGTACAAAATATATGGGAAAATAAACAACCTACTATTTATGCTCTTGCAAATTTTTAAACGACAGTAGAAGATATATAGTGGTGGAGGAGCATAGAGTTCATCTATACAATAGGATTTTTGGAAGTGGAAGTGATATTTATTTGTATATTTATCACTTTTTCCAAAATTCATGCGTTGTTATAACTGCTAAGAAAAAACATTTTCCAAAGTAGCAAAAAAAATACATCGTAGAATTATAGTTTAATTTGATCCAATGTATATGTAAAGGAGCACATACTCCCTTTTCATATAATCTTTTTAAAATTTATTGGATGCCTATGTTTACGGAATGAAATCTTATTCCCATTGACATAAGATCTTTTCTTTTCTAGGAGCACATACTCCTAGATACGTGCTTGCGTAAGAAAACATGCCAAATAAAATGATCTAAAGTTGATAAAAAAATTTGAGAGCAACGATAATAGAATGAAATTTTCTATATTCGGACAAGTATAAAGCGATAATAATTCAAGTCTAACGTTGTTTTGTGAACGTAATATGTTGCTTCTATTGTATTTGGTATATCATAAAGAGGCTTTCTAAAATAAAAATCTTCAATTATAATGAAGTATTCAATATCATGTTTAACAAGTTTATTCCGGATATTTAATTCTATCTAGATCTGAGGAAGATTTAGTAAAATCGAAAATTGAATAAGTTGTATTTATATTAACTCAGATTTTTGGAATGCTTGTAACTAGTATGGTTTTGAAACATCGTTTTAGATGAGTAATAAAATACACAATATTATTTGATTTTGTAGATATTTACAAAAGGAATTTAGAACATAGTAATGATAAAAGATAGACAGCTACAGCACCCCCATACTTATGTTAGACATAAGTATGAAGTGAGAAATAAAGATAGAAAAAGTATTTGTACAGAGTATACAAGTGAATGGGATTTTATATTTCGATGTTATGGAGTAGTGTTAGTGTTTCAGGTTTCTTTTGAAAAGGGTCCCCAGTGTAATATAGTTTTAAACGGTGCCCGTTTACTTTAAAGGTTCCTAGTTCAGGGTTTGAAATTAGAACAGTCCCATAAGGCCAGACTTGTTTAACAGTATAGGATCCGGTCCATCGGGATTTTAGTTTTCCTGGAAATAATTTAAGGCGTGAGTTATATAGTAGGACAGAATCACCTGGTGAAAAATATTTTGGAAATTTAATTTTCCTATCATGATAAAACTTAGTTCGTTGTTTATAAAATTTATTATTTTCATAGGCATTTGCACGCCATTCCTCAAGTTCATTGAGTTGAAATTTGCGTTGTTCGGCGGCTAAGTTTGTATCTAAATTAAGGAATTTTAGCGCCCAGTATGCGATGTTCTAATTCTATAGGTAAGTGACATGCCTTTCCATATACTAGACGATAAGGTGTACAACCGATAGCAGTTTTGAATGTTGTACGGTAGGCCCAAAGTGCATCATCTAATTTGAGGGACCAATCTTTTCGATTAGTATCGACAGTTTTTTCTAAAATGCGCTTTAGTTCTCTATTGGTTACCTCCACTTGGCCGCTTGTTTGGGGGTGATAAGCGGTAGCGAGTTTGTGAGTAACTCCATATTTGGCTAAAACTTTATCCATCTGGGTGTTACAAAAGTGAGTACCTCGATCGCTAACTATAGCCCTAGGCGTGCCAAAACGTGAATAAAGATTTCAGAAATTTAACGACGATTCTCGAATCGGCGATGGGAAAAGCTTGCGCTTCTGCCCATCGTGAAACGTAATCGACCGCTACTAAGATATATTGATTTTTAAAAGAAGGAGGTAAAGGGCCTACAAAATCTATGCCCCACAGATCAAAAATTTCACATTCTAAGTAAAACTTTTGGGGCATTTCGTCCCGATGGGAAATGTTACCTTACCGTTGGCAGCGGTTGCATATGCTTACCAATTTCTGTGCATCCTTGAATAAAGTAGGCCAAAAGAAACCTGCTTCAAGGGCTTTACATGCAGTCTGGTTGGCTTGATAATGTCCGCCGGTTGGTCCTTCGTGGCAGTGCCGTAGTACTTGTAGTCCTTCCTCGCTCGAAAGACATCTTCTAATTACTTGGTCGGCACAGACTCGGAATAAAAACGGGTCTTCCCAAAAGTAGTTTTTCAATTCAGAAAAGAATTTCTTCTTTTCTTGATTTGTAAAAGTTTTTGGAAGGACTCGAGCTACTAAATAATTAGCCAAATCTGCGAACCAAGGATTAGAAGAGTTTGTTACCTTTTCGAGGGCGAGGAGACTTTCTTCAGGGAATTTGTCTTCGATGTCGGCCTCCACAAGTGTATCTGTCGCAGCATTCTCTAGTCGAGAAAGATGATCGGCTGCCAAATTTTCTGAGCCTTTCTTATCTCGGATATCTAAATCAAATTCTTGTAATAAGAGAATCCAATGTAATAAACGGGGTTTTGCATCTGCTTTCGTTAATAAGTATTTTAAAGCAGAATGGTCAGTAAAACTATAACTTTCGATAGCGTTATATAAGATCTAAACTTATCAAATGCAAATACTATTGCTAGTAGTTCCTTTTCCGTAGTCGTGTAATTGATTTGTGTGGATGTGAGAGTTTTACTTGCATAATAGATAGAATGAAAGTATTTGTCTATGCGTTGTCCTAAGAGAGCTCCTACCGCATAATCACTCGCATCACACATGATCTCAAAAGGAAAGGACCAGTCTGGGGCTACTAAAATAGGAGAGTTGATAAGTTTTTCTTTAATGAAATTGAATGATGATAAGCATTCACTATCGAATATAAAGGGGGCTTCTTTTTCTAATAAATGTTTTAACGGTTTTGTTATTTTGGAAAAAATTTGAATAAACCATCTATAGAAACCTGCATGGCCTAAGAAACTTCGAATAGATTTTACATTTGTTGGAGGAGGAAGTTTTTCAATTATTTCTATTTTGGCCTTATCGACCTCGATTCCCTGGGCAGAAATTTTATGGCCGAGAACTAAACCTTCACGGACCATAAAGTGACATTTCTCCCAGTTCAATACTAAATTCGTGTCTTCATAGCGTTGAAGAACACCAGCGAGGTTATCTAAACAACTATGGAATGAATCTCCAAAGACAAAGAAATCATCCATAAACACTTCCATAACGTCCTTTACTAACTTGCCAAAAATAGCGAGCAGACATCTTTGAAACGTAGCTGGCGCATTACAAAGTCCAAATGGCATTCGCCTATAGGCAAAAGTACCAAAGGGGCAAGTGAACGTAGTTTTCTCTTGATCTTCAGGGGCGATAGGGATTTGTAAATACCCTGAATAACCATCGAGAAAACAATAATATGAGTGACCCAAAAGTCGCTCTAATATTTGATCTATAAACGGTAGTGGAAAGTGATCTTTACGGGTGGCATCATTTAATTTTCAATAGTCGATGCACATCCTCCAACCCGTAACAGTACGTGTTGGAATTAGTTCATTATTAGCGTTTGGCACTACCGTTATGCCGCCCTTCTTAGGGACGACTTGAACTGGACTAACCCATGTACTATCTGATATTGGGTAGATAATTCCTGCATCTAATAATTTCATTACTTCAGCTTTTATGACTTCCTTCATATTAGGATTTAAACGTCGTTGGGGCTGGATAGATCTACGAGGATTATCTTCAAGAAAAATTTTATGCGTACAAAATGATGGGTTAAGTCCTTGTATATCAGAAATTTGCCATGCTAGGGCATGGCGATGTTGTTTTAACACGTCTATAAATTCAAACGTTTTCTTATCATTCAAGTCGGCAGAAATGATAACAGGGAGTTTTGAATCAGCTTCAAGGAAAACGTATTTTAAATGTGCGGGAAGTGTTTTCAGCTCGAGGGTTGGTGGTTTTTCATAAGAAGTTTATGATTTTAAAGTTGTAGAAGTTAAAGATATAAACGGTTCTATAGGGTCATCGGTAGGCATTTCTTGTGTAAGGGGTAAGTCTGTCAAGTCCGATTCTTCTACAGTTATCGAAAGTAAGTCAGAATAAAGAAAACCATTTTCCTCAAAAGAGGCTTCCGCAAGATAGCAGGAATCGCCGTTTATTAATGAATTTTTCATAGAGGGATCTATATTGATAGTAACCTCATCATCTCCTACTCGTAAGAGAAGTCTACCGTTACTTACGTCTATTATTGCGCGAGAGGTTGCGAGAAAATGACGACCGAGAATTATGGGAACATCGGCGTCTTCCTCTATGTCAAGTATAACAAAGTCTACCGGGAAGATAAACTTATCTATTTTGACCAGAACATCCTCTACTATCCTTATTGGATATTTAATAGAACGATCTGCTAACTGGATGCTCATTTTAGTAGGGCTGGGGGTACCTAATCCTAGTTTTTGGAAGAGCGAATAGGGCATTAAGTTTATGCTCGCACCTAAGTCTGCTAACGCATCTTTTATTAATAGATTACCGAAAATACACGGGATAGAAAATCATCCCGGATAGTTTAATTTTGGGGGTAATTTATGTAATAAAATGGCTGAACATTCGGCGTTAAGAAAACTCTCGAAATGTCTTCGAGTTTCTTTTTATTTGTAAATAATGCTTTTAAATATTTTGCGTATTTAGGCATTTGTGCAATTGCCTCGCAGAAAGGTATATTAATTTGAATTTGTTTTAGCATTTTTAAGAAATTTTTCTAATGCTCATCTTCTCGCTCAGAAATTAATTTAGAAGGATAGGGTAAAACAACATGTGGTGGCGAAATAATGGGAGAAATTCGCGGGGTGTGAGAAGGTAAAGACAAAACAGGAGGTGGTGTAGGAGGGCTAACCTTAGCTTCTTTTTCTACCCTAACGGGTGGTGGTAGCTCCCTTCCACTTCGTAGTTTAACAGCTTGTCAACTTGGTGGGTTACTGGAATGGACAGTCTCCCGCGGATTTGGTTCCGTATTGCCTGGCAAATTACCAGGTTGGCGTTCCGATAGCATTTTAGACAGTTGTCCAATTTGTGTTTCTAAATTTTTAATCGATCCGGTCAGGTTCCGGATATTGGACTCATTCATACTGACATATTTCGTGAATATGTCTTCTATCGGGGTTGGCCTAAATTGTGGTGGCGGTGGTAGTGTTTGTGGTGGTTGCGGTGGTTGTGGTGCAAATCCAATTGGATTTGCATTTGGCGGGCGTTGAGCATTATTGGGGTTGCTCCACGAAAAATTAGGGTGGTTCCTAAATCCTGGATTATATGCATTATTATTTAAATTAATGTTAGGATTATAGGAAGGTCTATATGAGTTCCCCATATAGTCGACTTCTTCAATTATATTATTATTATTATTAGGCGGACTCCAAGCGGTTGTGGCGGATGAAGCAGTTATTCCTGCCAATTGTCTAGTTAGGAATTCTACTTGGAGGGTAAGTTTGAAGAAGAGTCGAGCTCATAAAGCCCGGCTTGCTTAGTGCGTGACCTCGGCACATTCCACTGGTACGCATTCATGGCCATCTCCTCAAACAGGGTTTGAGCAGCCTCTGGGGTTTTGTTATTGAGCGTGCCCCCAGCGGCAGCATCAATGGCTTGTCTAGTCTGAGTGTTCACACCGTTATAGAATGTCAGTACCTGGAGCCAAGGTGGCAGTGCATGATGTGGACACCGACGTAAGTATTCCTTAAAATGTTCCCAAGTCTCATAGAGAGACTCGGTCTCGCCTAGCACAAAAGAAGTAATATCCGTACGCAGACGTAGGGTTTTTGCAGGTGGAAAATATTTTGTGAGGAATTTCTCGGTCATATCAGCCCAAGTGGTAATAGAGTCTCTGGGGAGAGAAGCTAGCCACTGTTTGGCTTTCGTTCGCAGCGAAAAAGGAAATAGGCGAAGACGGATGGCATCATCAGTGACGCCATTTATCTTAAATGTGTCGCATATTTCTAAGAAGTTAGACAAGTGCATGTTAGGATCTTCGTCTGGCAATCCATCGAATTGGACAGAGTTTTGGATCATTTGGATTATACTCGACTTTATTTCGAATTTATTATTAGCAATTGTGGGACGAATGATACTAGACCCGGTGTCTTCTAGATTGGGTCGTGCATAATTAGACATGGTCCTTTGGGGGACCTCGTCTTGACGTTGTTGTTCTTCTGCCATTTCTGGTACGTGTGCGCTGCCTACAGACTCTTCTAAATTTAAGACAATTTCTAGATTTAAATCTTCTTCCAGACTTAAATCTAGTCCTGGATTAAGCGATCGAAGACGCCTACGAAAGGTGCGCTCGATTTCAGGATCAAATGTGGGAGTAAATTTAGATGGAGTTCTACAGGTCATACACTAAAGAAGATGTTTTTATAAAACGAAAATAAAAACTTAAGCAAAAAGTAAGTAAAACAAATAAACAAAATTGATAAAAAAAACTAAGTTACAAAAAACAAATATATATAAAAACGGATTAGATCTCAAACTTCCCGAGGTATTCCCTGCGAAGGGTTCTCATCGGTACTAGACAAAATGGTGGTATTCAACCCAACCTTGTCCTTTTTGAGAGAATTTAAATGGGTAAAGTTTTTATATATATAGAAAAACTAATAACTTAACTAAAAGTGAGAATACACGAAAAAGATAAACAAATAAAAAGACGTAATTGAACTAAAAGTAATTTGACTATAATAACTAAAAAGAGATTTTATATAAAACCGGTGTTATAAAAAGCAGTTTTTACTATAAACTAGTTTTTAGAATAAGAAAGGTTTTATATAAAAATACGTAATATAGTATGTTAGGTTGTTTGTTAGAATTCGTTAGTCGGTTAGTAAATTTTTGTTAATAAAAAGTTAGATTTTATAAAAATAAAGATTTGAATTCAGTGAATTTGAAGGTTGTTTTATTTTTATAAAAACTAAGTTTTTTAAATAACAAGAAAATTAAAAGATAAAACTAATAGCGTTCTTTTATTTTCGAATATTAACACAAATAAATGAATCCCCGGCAACGGCGCCAAAAAGCTTGATATGTAGAGTGTGATTTAGAGATAGATTTGATTTTATATAATCTTTTATGTATATAAATGCTATCTCTTTTTACCTACTTATATCCTGTGTATTAAGGCGAGTACCTATCGCACGGAGTATTGTATTTTATAGAAAATATCAAGGTCTTATTTTTCCTGGGATCGGTGATAATTATTGTACTTTTTAGAATGTATTATTATTTTATCGAAAGAACGGAGTGGAGTTATATAAAAGAAAGAAATATATTATACGTGGTTTTATATGATGAGGACTCAGAGAGTAGTCCTTGATTTCAGAATTACTATAGGCGTTTATTAATTCAACTATTAAAGAACAACTCTTATTTCGTGATTAACTAACTTATCGAGAGGGTTCCTATCTTAGCATCACCGACTCGAAAGTATGACCGGGAAGGCTTGCATTAAAACGAATTAACGTTAAATGTAGTGTCTCGTCACCTGGTATATGATCAATTAAGAAAACCTTAGTTAGAATAACTAGAAAGTAGAGTTGAAACAGTTGAAAATAATATCCAGCCCAGAGCTCATCTTAACCAAGTGCTAAGGGGTCTTAGCCTCTTATCAGGATGGGGGCGGTATAAAGTACAGAAAATATTATCGACCTATCTATCTTAATCCAGGACATAGACTTTCGCCTCGCCTTTCATTCGGGATAGGGTAGTAGAAATAAAAGTAATTGAAAATGCTTTCACACTATCTTAATCCAGGACTTAGGCTCTCGCCTCGCCTTTCATTCGGGATAGTATGAAATAATAAGGTTTTGAAAATTAGTTTTGAAAGCAGTTTCAGACTATCTTAATCCAGGTCATAGGCAGAGCCTCGCCTTTCATTCGGGATAGTTTGAAAAAAAATATAAAGTAAATGCAAGCAGAAATTAAAGCAGTAAATACTCAGAATAAAAATTGAAATACTTCTATTTTATAATTAAAAAGTTATTACAACTTCTACGAAAGCTGAAAAGATTACAACTTACAAAACTTGGAATACTTGAAAGCTACTACCAGTTCTTTGTCAAAGAGCTGGGGAATCCTAACAGTTCGTAAGGAACTCAAGGTGTTCGAATAAATTACATCAGCCCTTGGGCATCTATTTGTAGAGAAAAAAAAAGGATAAGTGCTTTTGGATAAGCTGAAAAAGCTGCTGATGGATAAGCTGATGAGCTGGCCGCTTAAGAAGCTGACACGTGGCGGGTCCGACTGGCAGAATTTGACATGTGGCTAGTCGGATAGGGTTGGCAGCTGGCGGATTGGGTTGCTGGCGGGTCGGGCTGGGCAGAGCTTGACATGTGGCGGGTCGGATAGGGTTGGCAGCTGGCGGATCGGGTTGCTGGCGGGTCGGAGGGAATATTGGCCAAAAAAGGGGGGCGCTAGGATTCGAACCCGTGACCTGCGCTGGGGCTAACTCACGCCTGAACCAGTAGGCTGTGTTAACTTTGTTGAAAGAAGCTGGAGAATTATTTATATATTCTCTTTTCACACAGTTAGTACCACAACCAATCTCTACGATAGTATAAAGTGCAACATTAGTCGAGCGCGGCTCTATGTTTTTAATATTTGTATGCAGCTCTATGTATATATTATATTTCTTTATAGCATATTATATATTATAATTATACGGTAGTACTACTTATACATTTATCTATTACAACCGCTTATATGATTATTATATCTTATATTTATAATGAGTTTTATTCATGCAGTTAATGAGTTCGACGAAATATCTAGTTTATTCATGCAGCGTCGTCGAGCGTAGCTTGACGAATTAAGGTTACAGATTTTATATTTATATAATATTATTCTTCTATTTATATTATACTATTATATTATATGTTTGCTATAATATAATACTCTTATAGTATCGTCGAGCGCAGTTCGACGATATATATTATTAACTCTTATATACTAACTCTTATATAGTTTATACAAAATTATATAATGTATAAATATTTTTACCTAACATTGAAAACAAATTATTTATTCCTTAATTTACATAGAAAATATCTATTTTATTTTAAAAACTATATAAAAACTATACTAAAAATATATATATTTTGCTACTCATCATTCGTCCTATTTTGAAACCACCTCCTTCCCGCTTCAGAGTGTAGTCACGTTTGCACTCTCCCTTGGATTTGGATCTGTATTTCTCGGTAGTGCTCCTTGCTGACGCTCGGAGAACACCTTTGTGAGCTGGCCCACTTGATTATCTAAATTTTTGATCGATCAGGTAAGGCTCCGGATGTTCATTTCATTTGTAGCAACATATTTTGCAAAGACCTCTTCAAGCGGAGAGAGCTTTTGTTGTTGTGGTTGAAAACCAGGCAGATTAAAATTTGGAGGGGGGGTTAAGTTAAAAAGTTGATTAGGAGGTTGATTCAAATTTAATGGACGCTGAGCATTTCCTTGGTTGCTCCATGAGAAATTTGGGTGGTTCCTATAACCCGCATTGTAAGTGTTATTGTACGGAGCGGAGTTCGGGTTATAGGAAGGCTGAGGAATATTTCCCATGTAGTCAACCTGCTCTTCAATTAAAACATTATTAGCCCAAGGAGGAGTGGCGGAGGAAGCAGACATCTCTGCCACTTGCTTTGTTAAGCACTCAACTTGTAAAGACAAATTAGAAGTAGCGTCTATTTCAAAAATTCTGGCTGGCTTGCTAGACCTAGCTTGGGGCATATTCCATTGGTACGCATTCATGGCCATTTCCTCAAAAAGCTCTTGAGCGGTCTCTGGGGTTTTCCTATTTAAAGTACCCCCGGCGGCCGCATCAATCATTTGCCTTGTTTGGAAATTCAAGCCATTATAAAAAATTTGCACTTGTTTCCAAGCGGGAAGTGCGTGGTGAGGGCATCTACGCAAAAGCTCCTTTAAGTGCTCCCATGTATCATAGAGAGTCTCCGAGTCGATTTTCATAAATGACGTAATATCTGTTTGCATTTTGGCGGTCATTGCAGGCGGGAAATATTTACTGAGAAATTTTTCTGCAATATCGGCCCATGTAGTGATGGACTCCTTAGGAAGTGAACCCAGCCACTGCTTGGCCTTAGAACGCCATGAAAAAGGGAAAAAACATAATCGAATGGTGTCGTCGGTGACATTATTGATTTTAAACGTGTCGCAAATTTTGAGAAATTTAGAAATATAACAATTTGGATCTTCATACGGCTGACCATCGAAGGTCACTAATAGCTGCACCATTTGTATGATGCTGGACTTGATCTCAAAGTTATTGTTCGCCACCGCAGGGCGAACAATACTTGACTGTGTGCCTTCCAGATTTGGCCGCGCATAATAAGACATGGTCCATTGCGCAGCCTCATTAGGATTGGGTGTGTTAGGATTAGGAGGATTGAGATTAGAATCCATAATTGTTGTGTTAGTGTCCCCGATCGACTCTTCAAATAATAATTGTATTTTCTGATCACGAGAACGGCGGCACCGCAAAAGGGTTTGCTCGATCTCTGGATCAAAAGGAATATTCGAAGTTCTACCTCAGGTCATACACTAAAAAGGAAATAGGTAAAGAAGAAAGAGCAAAAGAGAAAAGAGAGAAAAATAAAACTAAAAATAAAGAAAGAGGAAAACTTGGTTATTATAAATTTTTCTAGGCGGATTAAGTTAGTCTTGGATTTCCCGAGGTATGCCCTGTGAGGGGTTCTTGATGACGCATATTTATATTTAAATATGCTTATTATTAATATATTTTTAATATAAACTATATATATTTCTCTAAGTTATATTATAATTATATTCTTATTTTTATTTTTATATTATTCACACTAATATTATTTTGTTTTATTTTATGACATGCCTGGGGGAATTTTGGCACGATTCAACGTAAAAGCCCGATGTCAGCTTTTTGAAAGAGAAAATTATCTCATGCAAATAATATTTTCATGCATGTAGCCTTCCCACCACCTTTTCTCTCTCCTCCCCTTGCATGAATTATCCTTTATTATTATTATTATTATTATTATTATTATCATTATATGAAATATATTCAGGCATGGTTTTTGAAGCCTCTTTATATTTTTAATTTCATAAATATTTCATCATGCATGGCCGACCCCTCCCATTTCCCCTCTCCATTTTCTCCATTTTATTCATGTGCTCGACCACCCTTCATCTCCCACTATTCATTTTAATTCAATGCATTTTGCCAACTCACCCTCCTTCATTTATGTGGTCGACCATACCCTTTCATTTCTTCTCCGCTCCAATTTAACTATACTAAAAATAGTCATTTATTATTAGTATTTCCTCCCATCTAAACTGCTCCCTCTCTCTTCCCCCATAATAGGCGGTTTTCTCTCATTAAAATCACAACACCCAACCATTTAGTTTTTATGCAATATTAATTACCATTTATCCTTGTTTTCCTCCCATTTTAATATATTTCTCACTCTCCACCAAAACCCATTCAGGCCAATATTCTTCACGTGAGTAACTTTCTCCTCTCCACCAATCAAAATTAAAGGATGGTTATTATTGATAATTTATTATCATGCAACTCTCTCTCTCTCTCTACCCATCCAAACTGCCCAAGCCTATTCTTATTAGTATCATAATTATTAGTATTAATTATTATTTTTATTATTCCAATACTCATGCAACCTCTCATCTTCATTTCTTTATTTCTCTTGAAGTCCAAAGGCCACAATTTATTGTAATGGATGCTTCTAGATGGTTTTTGCATCTATATAAGGAGCACAAATTCAAGGCTTTGAGGAGGTTGGAAAAGTTCAAAAGTTGGAGAAGAGAGAAAGTTCAAGAGAGTTCTACCTTGTATGAGAGTTTAATTTCATGTTGTTTCTTATCTGCTTTTGTTTCCATTTTGCTTAATATAGTTGTGTACTTTTATTATTTTCTTTTAATGAAAATGCAATCTTTCTCTTTTATTGTTGTCTTTTCTCTTATAATGAGTAGCTAAATTTTCTCTTAGTGCTTGATTGGCTAGTATTGGGATGAAGATTAAATTATAATTTATCGTCTCGAACTTTTAGATTTTTCGTTTCGATTTATTTCTGATTAAATTTTGGTTGCGAGTAAATATTGCTAGTTCGCTATCCAATTTGGTATTCTAGTTGGCCGAGAGGCTCATGGATGCTTTAGATCTCTCAAAAATAAAGGGTTTGTGATCTTTTCTTTGAGATCACTGCTTTTGGATTTGGGGTTAACGTTCATGCAATTTTAATTTATTTCAAATTTTAAGAGATTTTGTTTGAGGTATTATTAAAATTAGGCGGTAGTTGTCTCTAGCGAGCCTCTATTGAATTTCTCAATTCTCTAATCGAAATAGAATTTTTAAGAATTAGAGCGCCTCTTTTATAATCGGATTCCCAAGAACACCCAATCAAGTGCTAAGTCTTTTTCAAATCGTGAATTTCTCTTTCGTAAATTCTACATACTTGCAATTTTCAATTTCCAAAACCAAAATCAACTTTTGTTCGGTAGGATAATAGTAATGGCGTGAGTAGTAGTAATTGACAGACCCATGTTTAAATACGACCTTGATACTACGATTATATAGGTATACTTGCCTTTTTAGATTGATAGTAAATTAACCATCAAGTTTTTGGCGCCGTTGTCGGGGACCTTTTGTCAATATTAAGAAAGCGCCTTCGCTATTACTTCTACAAAAATAAAAAAAATTTATATATTTATAATCAACCCACGTCATCTTTTTCTTTACTTCACCTAAATTCTCTCGAAAAGGGCAAGGTTGGCTTAAATACAACCATTTTGTCTAGTACCGCTGCTAACCCTTCACTGGGTAGTCCTCGGGAAGTTCGAGAGTTAATCCGCAAACAAAAAAAATTTATTTAAAAAAAGGTGAGTTTTTTATGTTATTTCATCCTTTAGTTCTCTTTTTTTCTTTTCTTTTTCATTCTCTCTCCCTCCCTTTTATCTTTCTAGTGCATGACCTATACTAGCTCTTTGAGTAATCCTGATATTCATTTTGATCCAGAGATCGAGCGCACCTTTAGGCAACGCCTCCAAACTTATGATCAGGATTTACATATAGATCTCGAAGAGTCGATCGGGGACACTAACACAGAAATTATGGGTGATCCCAATCCAGAAGTTGACCCGCAAAGGACTATGTCCTATTATGTTCGTCCCAACCTGGAGGGTACATAATCAAGTATTGTTCACCCTGCTATAGCGAATAATAATTTTGAACTTAAGCTTAGCATAATTCAAATGGTGCAGCAATATGTGCAGTTCATCGGATTACGAGATGAAGATCCGAACTTGCATCATGCGAGCTTTCTCGAAATCTGTGACACATTTAAGACCAATAGTGTTACAGAAGACGCTATAAAGCTAAGACTTTTCCATTTTCTATAAGAACTAAAGCAAAACATTGGTTGAGTTCTCTTCCTAGGGGTTCTATCACCACTTGGGCTTAATTAACGGAAGAGTTTTTATCTAAATATTTTCCGCCCGCCAAAACTGCAAAATTAAGAAATGATATTTCTTCTTTTAGTCAAATCGATTCTGTAACGCTTTATGATACGTGGGAACGATTTAAAGAATTGTTAAGACGATGCCCTCATCATGCTCTGCCTGTATAGTTACAAGTGCAGACATTATAATGGGCTAAATCAAACCATTAACCAAATGATAGATGCCGCTTTCGGGGTACTTTAAACCATATAACTCCGAAAGATGCTCTTGAGCTTTTCGAGGACATGGAAAGGAACTCTTATCAGTGGAACGTGCCAAGGTCTCACCCAAACAAACCTGCAGGTATGTACGAGGTTGACACGGTCTCCTAGTTGGCTTTACAAGTAGAGATGCTGAGCAAGAAGATTACAAAGATGACTGCTCCTGCCTCCCCTCAGGTATGGCTGAATGCAAATGCTACCACCGAATAAGTAGATTTTTTAGGGAATTTTCCCAAACCTGTTTTTAATAATTTTTCTTCTTCTGCTTCTTCTCCATTTAATTTTTTGAACAATTATAATCCTGTATGGAGTAACCATCTGAATTTTTCTTGGAGTAACCCCGCAAACGTGATGCAACCACCATCTAATTTTACGCCACCAACACCTCCACCTGTGCAAAATTTTCAAAAACCTCCTACCATGGAGGAAATGTTTTCAAAATATATTAATGCGAATGAGGCGACTATTCGTAACTTAACAGGAACGGTTAAAAATCTTGAAAATCAAATCGGGCAGCTCGCTAAAATCATTTCTGAGCGACTTCCTGGGACTCTTCCCGCTAATATCGAGCCCAATCCGAGAGGGCAAGCAAAAGCTATAACTCTTCGGAGTGGGAAAGATTTATCTGGTCCATCTGGTAGTGAAGAGTCCGAGGAAACTATCACCCTATTTTAAATAAACCACCGCTTTCAAATGATATTATCATTTCGCCTCCCGTTTTCAAAAATTCTCCCGCTCCTCCTTACCCATCTCAATTAAATAAAGAAAAGTTAGATGAATAATATCATCATTTTTTGGAAATGTTCAAACAAATCCATATTAATCTACCTTTCCACGTTGCGATTTCTCAAATGCCCAAATACGCAAAGTATTTAAAGGATCTTCTAACAAATAAAAGGAAATTAGAAAATTTATCTCACGTGACGTTAAACGCTAAGTGCTCCGCGGTTTTAACAAATAATTTACAAAAAAAATAAATGATCTAGGTAGCTTTTCAATTCCATGCATTTTTGGTGACTTATTTGTGAAACACGCATTAGACGATCTTGGAGCGAGCATCAAATTGATGCCTTTTTCTCTCTTTAAGAAGTTAGGATTGGGCACTCTAAGCCTGACCAGGATGAGTATACAGCTTGCCGATAGGTCCATTAAGTATCTGTTAGGAATAGTAGAGGATGTGCTCGTAAAGGTTGACAAGTTTATCTTCCCGGTGGACTTTGTCATTTTGCATATCGAAGAGGATGTCAAAATTCCCTTAATCCTTGGTCGTACTTTTCTTGCCACCTCTCATGCGGTAATCGATGTAAGTAACGGAAAACTCTTTCTACGAGTAGGCGATGATGAAGTTTCATTTTCCATTACTACATCCATGAAAAACACGTTAGCAAGTGATGATTCCTGTTTCTTTTTAGATGTTTCTAACGACGAGTCTTCACTTTCTTTTCCAAAATTTTCTGAAAATGTTTTTTCTTCTTTTTCTAAACTCCCTCATGATTTTCTCCCGACACGGTTATGACCGTAGATAATATTTCTGAAAATTATAAAACTAAATCTAAATTTTATGAACAATTAACTTTTGATAAAGAAAAATTTTTAAATTCTTCATACGAGGAGCGACCTACCTTGGAACTTAAGCAACTACCTGATCACCTTAAATATATTTTTTTAGAGAAAAATTCTAATCTACCAGTTATAGTCTCAGCATTTTTGACTGAATCGGAAAATGAAAAATTATTAACGGTTTTACAAAAGCACCGTCGAGCTATAGCTTGGCAAATTTCAAATATAAAGGGTATAAGTCCATCTTTTTGCACACATAAAATACTTTTAGAAGATAATTCACGCACTATCATTCAACCCCAACGCCGATTAAATCCAAATATGAAAGATGTAGTAAAATGCGAGGTAGTTAAGTTATTAGATGCGGGGATTATCTATCCAATTTCAAATAGCAAGTGGGTGAGCCCGGTTCAGGTAGTTCCTAAGAAAGGTGGTATAACAGTAGTAGTAAATGAGAAAACTGATTTAATTCCAACACGAACGGTAACGGGATGGTGAATGTGCATAGACTATCGTAAATTAGATGATGCAACTCGCAAAGATCATTTCCCCTTACCCTTTATTGATCAAATTTTAGAATGCTTATCAGGGCATAGCTTCTATTATTTTCTTGATGGTCTCTCGGGCTATTTCCAAATCCCCATTGCGCCCGAGGACCAGGAGAAGAAAACGTTTACTTGTCCCTTTGGCACCTTGGCCTATTGAAGAATGCCATTTGGTTTATGTAATGCGCCGACTACATTCCAAAGATGTATGCTGGCTATCTTTGACAAGTACGTAGAAGACATTATGGAAGTATTCATGGATGACTTTTCAATTTTTGGTGACTCTTTTGATTTATGTCAATGAAATCTTGAGAAAGTTTTAAGAAGATATGAAGAAACAAATCACGTTTTGAACTGGGAAAAGTGTCATTTTATGGTACGAGAGGGTTTAGTCTTGGGTCATAAGATTTCTTCTAAAGGTATCGAGGTAGATAGGGAAAAATTCAAAGTAATCGAAAAATTACTTCCACCTACAAGCGTAAAAGCAATTAGAAGTTTTCTAGGACATGCTGGATTTTATCGGCGTTTCATAAAAGATTTTTCAAAAATTACTAAGCCTCTCACTCACCTCCTCAAAAAAGATGCTCCATTTTTGTTCGACGACGCTTGTTTAAAGGCTTTTAATTTAATTAAGGAAAATCTCATTAACGCTCCGATCTTGACCGCTCCGATTTGGGATCTTCCTTTCGAAATAATGTGTGATGCGAGTGGTTTTCCAGTAGGAGCAGTTCAAGGCCAACGGATTTCGAAAAAAATTCATCATATTTATTATGTGAGTAAGACTCTCACTTCGGCGCAACAAAATTACACCACAACGAAAATGGAGCTTTTGGCCATTATTTTTGCGTTCGATAAGTTTCGCCCTTATTTGACCCTCTCCGAAATCATTGTTTTTACTGATCACTTGGCCCTTAAATACTTACTTTCAAAACCGGACGCCAAGCCGCGCTTAACTCGTTGGATTCTACTACTTCAAGAGTTCGATTTGGAAATCTGGGATAAGAAAGGATCCAAAAATTTTGCGGTGGATCGCTTATCTCATTTAGAATATCCTTGTATCGAAGAATTGAACGAAAAATCATTTAATGACTCTTTTTTAGATGTAAAACTTTTGAAAATTAACACTTCTTCTTCTTCTACACCTTGGTTTGCCAATTTAGCCAATTATCTAGTGGCCCGTGTTCTCCCAAAAGATTTTTCTTTTCAGCAAAAGAAGAAATTCTTTTCTGATTTGAAGAATTACTTTTGGAGGACCCCTTTCTCTTTAGAGTATGTGCAGAAAAAATTGTAAGAAGATGTGTACCGCTTGAAGAAGGTCATAATATTTTGAAACATTTACATGAAGGACCGACCGGTGGCCATTATCAAGCCAATCAGACCGCTCACAAAGTTCTTTGTGCAGGCTTTTATTGGCCTAGCCTTTTCAAAGATGCTCAATCTTTGGTGAGTCAGTGCGATAGTTGCCAACGGACCTGAAATATTTCTAGAAAAAAGAAATGACGCAAAATTATTTTCTTGAATGCGAAGTCTTTGATCTTTGGGGCATAGATTTTGTTGGTCCCCTCCCTTCTAGTTGCGGAAATAAGTATATTTTAGTTGTGGTTGATTACGTTTCCCGATGGGTGGAAGCCTAAGCACTTCCTACGAATGATTCTCATGTTGTTATTTCTTTTCTCAAAAAATTATTTTCTCGATTTGGTACGCCTAGGGCGATCATTAGTGATAGGGGTACGCATTTTTGTAACCCCCAGCTCGCCAAAATTTTATCAAAATATGGCGTTACACACAAGCTCTCCATTGCATACCACCCCCAAACTAACGGCCAAGCTGAAGTTGTCAACCGAGAAATCAAATCTATATTGGAAAAAAACGTTTCATCTTCTAGAAAAGATTGGTCTTTAAAACTCGACGATGCACTTTGGGCTTATCGGACGGCCTACAAAACTGCCATCGGTTGTACGCAGTATCGACTAGTCTATGGTAAATCATTTCACTTACCGATAGAATTGGAACACCGTGCATTTTGGGCCTTAAAATTTTTATTTCTCGATCCTCACTTAGTCGCTGAGCATCGCAAATTTCAACTAAACGAACTCGACGAGTGGCGCTCTAACGCTTATTGTTGGGAATATTACTAACAAACTATCACTTATGAAAATAACAGAATTTATAAAGAGTGAACGAAACATTTTCATGATAAAAATTTAAGGCATCCAAAAACTTTTAAACTGGGCGATCAAGTCTTGTTTTATCATTCTCTCTTGCACTTATTTCCTGCAAATTAAAATCGCGTTGGTCTGGTCCTTTTCTAGTTAAAGAAGTTTTTCCTTATGGTACTGTGTTAATTTCACACCCGGATAAGGGTGATTTTAAATTTAATGGTCAGCGTCTCAAACTATATTTTTCTGGTGATACTATTGCTGCAAACAATGAATCTATGCTCTTACCAAACACTTAATTATTTTTGTCCTTCTTTTTATTTCTTTTTGTACTTTTCTTTTTGCATTTCCTTTTCTTTTTATTTTTATTTCGGCGGCTCCTGCAAATTGGATTCCTTGTTCTCCTGTTTCAACATAGTTGTTTTCATGATGATTCGAGTTGATACTGAAGATCGTCTAATGCACAAGCAAGGGGGAGCAGCATCAACATTCGGACTTGTTAATTCAGGGAAGTACCTATTTCATTTTCATTTCAACTCATGTCTTTCTTTTTCTTCTCTCTCCTTTTTTTCTTTTGAACATCAAGGACGATGTTTCCCTCTAGTCTGGGGGGGAATTACATGTTCTCTTTATTAGAAAAATTTCAAAAAAAAATAATTTTTCTTTCTCGTATTATAAAAAAAATGAAAATCTAAAAAAAATAGTAAAAAAATAATAATAATATCCATAAATCCCAAAAAATGAGAAAACCCAAAAAATCATTAGTAATCTTAGTTAATTTTGCTTCGTCTTTAGTACCCCACGACATGGTGTTTTCTTCTTTTTAATCATTCGTGTATTTGTTAGCTAAAATGAATTTTTCTGATTGTCACTTTGGCTATGTTTCACGAGTAATATGTTGACTCGTGTAGTGTTTCTAATTAGATATAACATATTATTTATGAAAAGTCTATTAAAAATGTACACTTTTTCATAATTCTCTTTTTATGTTTTTCACTTATATAAATTCTATTATCCCTTGTTTTCTCTTTTAAAAATCTTTTTAATGTTGACTTATGTTAAGTGTAGTGAATGTGAACTGTTCTAGACTCTTTTTATTCTCACTCCATGATAAGTCAAGTTTCTCAATTTTCTACCTAGTCTTGCACCTTTTGAATTTTTCAAGATTTTGCTTTAGATAGACATAGGAGCATAAAAATGATTTAGGCCACCTCTTGATTCATTTGAGCCATTGCATTCTAAGCCATAAAATCTTAATCGTTGCTAGCCACTTTGTGCTTTTCCCCATTTCTTTTGCAAGCCCCACTCATTTTCACCAAAGCCAAATAGCCTACCTATGGCGCACGCTTGAAATTTAGAGCTTTATTTGTTGTTAGCTTGTGTTTCTTATTTGCGAAAATGGTTGTTCTAATTTTGTTATCCTTTTGCTACAAAAAAAGAGAAAAAATAATGAAGAAAAAAATGAAAAAAAAATATCGAGAAAAAATTGAAGAATGTATTTTCGACCCCTACCTTTATATTTAAAAATTATTTGGGGTGTCAAATTTATTTTAGCTAGCATACAAGTTTTTGCAAAGCTCTTCTTTTTTTAAGTGTGCCTTAACTCTTCACGTTTATCTTTTGATATCTGCACCTTAAACCCAAGCCCTAAATGGTATACCTAATGAAGTCCTTTTGATTCATGCTCCTAGGTTTATTTTTAGTCAAGAAAGCGAAAAAGTAGATTGGGTAAGCCTTTTGGTAGGAGTTTGGACTCGTGATTTAGATTGGGTGGTTATAAAATGTCTCTTAGATTTTAGTAGCAACTCAATGCCATTTTCATTCGTCTCATTACTTGGTTTTTACTTTTGCTAAAACTTGGGATGATATATCTTTATGTTAGTGAAATCTATAAAAATTCACGTCATGGTTAGGTAAGAATTTTCAGTTTATTTTTCATTATTTCCCTACATCTAATTTCACATCATACTTGTGCGTGGCATAGACAAGTTGATTAGTTAGTTCTTTTTAATTTGCTAGCTCTTATGTTTTTGTGTGGGGACAAGCAAAATGCTAAGTCTGGGGGAATTTGATGATGCATATTTTGACTTAAATATGCTTATTATTATTATATTTTTAATATAAACTATATTTATTTCTCTAAATTATATTACAATTATCTTCTTATTTTTATTTTCATATTATTCACACTAATATTATTTTGTTTTATTTTATGACAGGCCTGGGAGAATTTTGGCACGATTCAACGTAAAAGCCCACTGTCAGCTTTTTGAACGAGAAAATTATCTCATGCAAATAATATTTTCATGCATGTAGCCTTCCCACCACCTTTTCTCTCTCCTCCCCTTGCATGAATTATCCTTTATTATTATTATTATTATTATTATTATTATCATTATATGAAATATATATTCATGCATGGTATTTGAAGCCTCCTTATATTTTTTTATTTCATAAATATTTCATCATGCATGGCCGACCCCTCCCATTTCCCCTATCCAATTTCTCCATTTTATCCATGTAGTCGGCCACCCTTCATCTCCCACCATTCATTTTAATTCAATGCATATTTCCAACTCACCCCCCTCCATTTATGTGGTCGGCCATACCATTTCTTCTCCCCTCCAATTTAGCTATACTAAAAATAGTCATTTATTATTAGTATTTCCTCCCATCTAAACCGCTCCCTCTCTCTTCCCCCATAATAGGCGGTTTTCTCTCATTAAAATCACAGCACCCAGCCATTTAGTTTTCATGCAATATTAATTACCATTTATCCTTTTTTTCCTCCCATTTTAATATATTTCTCACTCTCCAGCAAAACCAATTCACGCCACTAGTCTTCACGTGAGTAACTTTTCCTCTCCACCAATCAAAATCAAAGGATCGTTATTATTGATAATTTATTATCATGCAACTCTCTCTACCCATCCAAACCGCACAAGCCTACTCTTATTAGTATCATAATTATTAGTATTAATTATTATTATTATTATTATTATTCCAATACTCATGCAACCTCTCATCTTCATTTCTTTATTTCTCTTGAAGTCCAAATGCCATAATTTATTGTAATGGATGATTCTAGATGGTTTTTGCATCTATATAAGGAGCACAAATTCAAGGCTTTGAGGAGGTTGGAAAAGTTCAAGAGTTGGAGAAGAGAGAAAGTTCAAGAGAGTTCTACCTTGTATGAGAGTTTAATTTCATGTTGTTTCTTATATGCTTTTATTTCCATTTTGCTTAATATAGTTATGTACTTTTATTATTTCCTTTTAATGAAAATGCAATCTTTCTCTTTTATTGTTGTCATTTCTCTTACTATGAGTAGTTAAATTTTCTCTTAGTGCTTGATTGGCTAGTATTGGGATGAAGATTAAATTATAATTTATCGTCTCGAACTTTTAGATTTTTCATTTCGATTTATTTCAGATTAAATTTTGGTTGTGAGTTATATTGCTAGTATATAAATTTTGCTATCTGAATTGGTATTCTAGTTGGTCGAGAGGGTCGTAGATGCTTTAGATCTCTCGGAAATAAAGGATTTGTTGTATTTTCTTTGAGAATTGAAAATATCGTTGCTTTTGGATTCGGGATTAATGTTCATGCTATTTTAATTTATTTTGAATTTTAAGAGATAATGTTTGAAGTATTATTAAAATTAGGCAGTAGTTGTCTCTAGCGAGGCTCTATCGTATTTCTCAATCCTCCAATCGAAACATAATTATTAATAATTAGAGCGCCTCTTTTATAATCGGATTCCCAAGAACACCCAATCAAGTGCTAAGTTTTTTAAAAATCGTGAATTTCTCTTTCGTAAATTCTACGTACTTGCAATTTTCAATTTCAAAAACCAAAATCAACTTTCGTTCGGTAGGATAATAGTAACGGCATTAGTAGTAGTAATTGACAACCCCGTGTTTAAATACGACCTTGATACTATGATTCGATAGGTATACTTGCCTTTTTGGATTGATAGTAAATTACCCATCAGTTCTCATCGGTATTAGGAGGTGCGATGGGATGATAGCCCAAACGTCCCTTTCCAAGATTTAAAATTTCAACCTTAAGATTTTTGAAATTAGAAAAAGTAAAATAACATGATAAAATTAATAGCTATCCTCTTTTCAAAATATCTACGCAAAGTTCCCCGACAACGACGCCAAAAACTTGATATATAAATTTTAGGATTTGTTTAGCAAATGGTTAAAGATGTTGTCCAAACGTATATGTGATGAAGGCAAGTGTACCTTATTGTCTATAGTATAGGATATTTAGAAAACCAAGGTCGTATTCCATGGGCGCGTTGGTTATTTCTACTTCGAGGAAAATTGATGTCGCACCACTTCCCCCACATGCGGATGACTTGGAGATGTTACAACACAAGGACTTTCGGCGCCCCGGAAGTCAACATTATAACCTCCGCCCGCGTCGCGCAAAGGATGCTTAAAGCCTTCGTATTATCTTGCTTTAGTTTTATATTTATTTCCGCCATTTAAAACTTGTAATATTTTAATTCCGGCATGTTTTTATTTTGGGTGTGCTAATAGACATTTTATGATGGGGTGCATTTAACCATCCGGATTGATGAGATTTCATCTTAATCTTGGATGGTTGGATGGTGTTTTTAATCTCCTATTTAAGGGAGCCTTTTATGAGAAATGATAGATTAGAATTGAACCCTAAATAAGCTCCCCCCTAAGGAGGATTTCGGCCAAGCCTTGCTCCAAGCCGCCGCCCCCCCCTTGTCTCCCCTCTCTTCTCCATTTTCGGCCCCCCTCTTTGGGTGTCTCCGGCGTGGTCTCTTGGTGCGACTCCAAGGAAGAAGAAAGGCAGCCCCTCGGTGTGACTCCGAAGGATCCATACGGTGCGATGCCGGTGGAAAGCGTGGAGAGAGTGATTCTCCCACATTTATCAAGTGTGTTTTCATTTTTTGGGTTGGGTAACCTCTAAACCTTCAAGAGCTTCTTTCTTTAGTTTGTGGAGGAAGAACCATCGTGTTCTCCGCGATTTTGAATATCGATCGTTGGTATTTTTCTGAACTTGAGATAGCTTTTCCCGCGTTCTTCGTGTCCGAACCGTGTGGGTCTCGTTTGCTTGAGCGGATCTTGGCCTATAGCCTTGGTCTTGTTCTCTAACAGAGTAGCAATCTTTGTGTTGATTTGGGAACTAAGTCGACTCTCTTTTGACCGCTGTTTTAGAGTCGATCGTTCTTCTTTTTGCTTGATATTGTGATGCGAATGGCAACGTATGTGAGCGATAGAATGCTTGTGTAAGTGCGCTAGTTCATCGTGTGTTCGTAGCGAGTTGGAGTATAGTCCGTGTAGATCTCTAGTAAGAAATACCGCTGCATCAAAAATCACTATTATCTTATCTAAAAGATTTTTGAGGTTTGGTTTTACTTAGCTAAAAGAGAAAATTTGCAAACTAAAAGTAGGGTTTAAACGACGGTAAAAAGATTAGTGCTAAATCTAAAATCACATTTGAGTGAGAATAATCAAGTGAATGAAAAATAAATCAAATTCCGTTTTAATTAAACTACTTGAACGTGGAGGTTCCCGAAGCTTGAACATGCCTCTCTCGAGGTTAATGCCCAACTAAGTATAGGAAAAATCAACCGAACTGTCGTTCTATAATCGATTACCTAAAACTTGTTTTACGTTGTGAACCCCACTAGTGGATTTGACTCCAATCCGGGAGATTTACGTCATCCTCTCTCGAGGGATGCATGCAACTCTATTTACCCTTGAGTGATCGATTCATACTTTGAGCCTCTCGGCTAGCTAAGTATGAAAACCTAAGCAAAAACGATACATCGAAAATATGGCCTCACTAGTTAAAAATCAAGGGTAATTCAAGTGTTAAAAAAACAGAAAAAGAGAGCTTAGAAAATTATGACTTGATTATCTCATCCTCGAATCATTTCGATCGAGCACTAATGAGAATTAGTTAATCGTAGTGGAGGGGAGAGAGAAAGAAAAGTAAAATTGCATGAAGGATAAATTACTAAGTAGAAAGAGAGAATGAAGAAAAACAAACTAAATTTTATTAATAACAACAGTGATTACTAGCTTGGAAGGAGATTACAAAGCTAGGGAAAATTAAGGCTACAAGCTTACACTAGACTATTGCATAGAAATAAAACTAGAACATTGCATGACATGAAGAAAAAGAGAGAACTTGTAAGGGAAAAACAAGAAAAAGCTCACTAACAGCTCTAGGAGCACCTCCCCCTCTCCAAATTTATGAACCCTGGACTCAAGGAGAACCTCTGAATTTATAGAAAAAATAATTCAAGTTACACTCCCTCGGTCACGGGCGTGACCAAGGTGTTGGATATGTGTGTCACATCCCTTTGTTTGAGAATAACAAATCACAAATTGTATTTGATCTTGCTTGTCGTGTGTTTATAGTGTGCAGGAACTATAGGTGCAATACTCCACAGGTAGAAAGCAGCATGGAACCAACAAACTGAACTTAAGCACTACCACCAGTGATATGGGTTAACGCAGGCACTAGCACTACCGCTAGTGCTAGCGCTACCGCCTGGCGCTAGCTCTTGTTTGTGTGCACAACGCCACACCGCCGACAGTTTCACAACTGCTCCACACGAACGCTACCGGGCGCTAGGCGCTACTGTAGGCACTATCTCCAAGGTCTATAAATTGATGGCTTCTCTCTCGTTTTGGAGAGAGCTTCCAGAGAGATTACTTATGCCAAAATTCCAGAGCTGTTCCTCTGCTGAAAGTTCATCTCCCACTCAAAGCCAAAGAAGATTTCTGGAGAAGGAATCCCCCACGCTGCTTCCGAAGAACGATCGCTTCAACCTCGCTTATGCTACATCAATCCTTCAACCTCAACTTCAGAAATTTTAAAGAGGGAGTTCATGTTATTTACTTTATTTCATTATTGTAATTTTGTAGTAAAATCGCTTGTGTTGGCGACTAGGTCCTTGTGCGGCTTAGGGGGTAATTCGTCGCGTGAGTTGGCGACTAGGTCTAGGAGATTAGATCTAGAGGTGCTTGAGGCCATATCCGGGGAAGGATTGTCTAGAGCAGCTTGAGTCCATATTCGTGGAAGGATTGGCTAAAGCCAACCGGTTTGTGGGGATACAAGTCGGTATAGAAAAGGAAAAGATATTTACTTTTGTACGCCTCCGATTTCTAGCGATATTGAAATCAAATTTATGTAAACACTTTTTCATATAATACAATCATGTCTCTTTTTGTGTTTATTTGATTTCTTTCATTTGGCATAAATTTTATTATTGCAAATTACTTTTGCTAAATTGTTATTTTGCTCTCTTACTAAAAACAATTTAGTCATTTTCATAAAATTATAAGAAGAATTTGTATTCCCTTATTCACCCCCCCCCCCCCCTCTAAGGGCGCCTATCGATCCAACACAAGGGTGTGTAACCATTGTTCAGCTCAGTTCCGGCAGTGGCGTGAGTCTTGCGTGACGGCACGGCGAAAAGTGGCAAGTCATGCCCATGACATTTGGGTCACGGGCGTGACCTTGGACGGCTTCAATTAATGCAGCGTGGGTCTAATTTCAGAGCGGTGGTGTTCAGGGATCACACGGGAAAGTCACGGTCGTGACATCTGGGTCACGGGCGTGACTTATGTTGACTTCTCGATGGCTTCTCCACATCTCGACGGCAGCTTGCTGGGAAGATTCTAAGTTTACACGCCCTTGGTCACGGGCGTGACTTTGGGTCACAGGCGTGACCGAGGGCGTGACTTGTTGTGGACTAGCTCAATCAGCGCGGCATCAATTCTGGACTGATTTTCAGGTTACACGCCCCTGGTCACGGGCGTGACTGGGGGCGTGTAATACAAATTTTCCCAATTTGACTCAAAATTCTGTAAAAATTGAAATTACGCTAAGTTATACTCAAAATTACAAAAGAACTACTTATAACCTAAAATTGACATGAAAAAGAAAAATTCATATTAAATAATTACAAAAATTTTATTAAAAAGTTATATAAATACTACTTATCAACCGGCGTCTAGTGCTGCAATGTCTCCTCGATCCTTTAAAATGATAAGGTCCACCGACCGTTAGTCAAAAAGACTAAGCCAATCCCCCACCCCTCCCCCGGTGACTCCTATGCACTAAGCGGGAGGAATGAAGCGGAGGACAGCAATGGGTATAAATAATAGCAAGTGACGGTGAATCTAATCTACGAAAAATGTCTACCACTACGCAAGAGATGGTACAGTGAGTAAAGCAGTAATAAGTAAAACAGTAACAAGTAAGGCAATAACAAGTAAAGCCGTAATAAGTAAAACTGTAATAAGTAAGACTATAATAATGAAGAGTAACCTTGATTTATAGGAATGCCCATACAAACCTATAGACCAAGAGATCGTTTAGCAGGGCCTATCGTATAAAAAGTTCCATAACCAATTTATACGATAGGGGTAGGGGTTGAAATGCAATGCTTATGTTATGACATGCAGTGTTATGCATTTTATGCTATGATCACACAAGTGCAACTCACACACTTCGACTCTGTGCACACAGACCTTTAGTTCCCCCTTTTTGGAGCTAGCAAAACTCCCAGGATACTCCCGTAGTGGCAAACGGAAGTGGTGGGTTGGGACTCGCCCACCTCTAGGTTTGTATATGCACTACCTAACCTAGACCTATCGTACGCCTCAACATTATGAACACAATAATAGAGCTCCTGCGTACTCTTACTCGCTAGTCCACCAGACTTTTCTTTGGCAAAGTGTTAACCACACTTACCGAGCCAAAGTATCGATGTCGGTGCGACGACCGTCAATACTAAAGACCTACCACCTTTATGAGCATGCAATATGGTTACTTTATATCTCCGATTCAAAAGCTCCCTGAGTTAACCTGCCCATCACTATAACCTCTCGAGCCACCAACTCGCCGGACAAACCCGTCCGTGACCACAACCACCGAGCCTACTGCTCGTAAGACCAAACAAACTAGCACCCGCATCTACGGTACATGAGTGAGTGTATTATTAAATTAGTCTTACATAACAGTTTTATTCCTACGATTTAGGGTTAATCCTGGACTTCCCGAGGTCTACCCTGTGAGGGGCTCGCAGCAGTACTAAGAGATGCGATGGGATGATATCCCAAACCGCCCTTTGTAAGACACTTAATGTTATTGGTAACTACCCATAAGAACACCCCTCTTATCATTACACTTGGATTAACCCTAAGTATTTTATGACTCTCTAAGGAAAAAACGATCTTTCGTCGATCCCGAGCACAACCATGCCCCTTAGTCTATCAGTTACACTCAACATATAGACTCCTATTGGTGACCTCACATCTTCTCAACCATACTAGGTACACCATCTACCTTCCATTCCCACCTAAAGATCTACAAGTTACTCAAGTTTTACAGTTTTACTATACGCAGACCAAATGAGCTATATGAGTTGCATGAGAGGAGGTACTCCAAATATTCATCTAAATGACCCAAGATAATTACTAGGAGTCTATCATGATATTATAAGACTAAATCCAAAAGTTCATAATTTTCCTTATTTATTTGGCATTTACTATAATTTCTCCAAATTGGCCAAGTATGAAATTGAACATGAAATGTAAGATCTTCTTATGACATGGCCTACACAAATTTATGGAAAATCTGTGATATCAAAATAACAGCAAATACAGAATATCACAACTTTACAGTAAGGTATTGGCCTCTAATTATAATATTGAATAATTATCCAAAATTGAAGGCTAATGAAGGAACCACCAAAAATACTTATACAAAATTTATGGTAAAATTACCTGACCTCTATAATGATCGGAAAAGTTTACTGACTGAGTTTTGTGATTTTTGAAAACCATTTAGACACATAAATAAATATTTCAAGAAAATCCAAACTATGGCACATTATGAAGTAACCAACTAATAAATACTTCCAAAAATCGTAGAAAAATTCACAGAGCTTTCCAATGCCCTAAAATATCCTATTACCAAGTTTCACAATTTTCCAAAGAATAATAAACCTTTAATTAATTTTTCTCACAAATAGTTCACATGAAGTGTTTGTGAAAGAAGTACCATATAGATCATCTTAAAAATCACAACAAAATTACCAGGGAACAATAACACTAACACAAGCTAACTGGCAAAGTTTCATGATCATCCTTGGTTATATAAATATGTAATTCTTTTTAATAAGGAGGTGCCCTAAATAATTTTTAATTAAATCTGAAGGAATAGAAGTCTCCAAAAATTCCAAATAAATTACCTAGGGCTTGAAACCACTCTATGAACCTCTCTACAAAATTGTAGGTCAATCCAAGGGCATATGAGCCTATGTCCTTCAATGGGTTCAATATATAATCCTAAGGTTTGAACTAGGGTTCTAGGTACAACTACACCAAATCACCCCAAATCTTGGGAGGAGGTATTTTATGTGATATTAAATTAGTGGTCAAGGTCTCACATCATTTTGATGAGATTTTACCACTTAACCCAACAAGTGCACTTTTCACCTTTTAACCTTTCGTTTGACCAATCTTGGGATAGTTAAATACCCAACCAAATCAATCCCAAATGGGATGCAATTTTTACCAAAGTCATAACATGACCCTAAGGATCACCCACCAAAATTTGGTGGTGTTTGGAGGTCACTATACCCAATAATTAATTAATACATGGATTATTAAATGTTTGTAAAAACCTTAGACAAATGTCCTCCAAAAATTCTCATTTTTGGATATATTAAGGATGTGGGTATAAACAGCCTATGTTTCAAATTTCAGGACATTTGGGTGACTGGATTGATGGGGGCACACAAGTCAATCTCTGGTCAACCCCTTGTATATGTTGCACCATTTTGAGTGACATGGTCAGACCACTAACCCAAATTGAGTGAAACCAATTTTAAACAAAAGTAGACCTCATGGCCTACAACTATCATGTAGACTATGTTTTCCAAATCAAATCCTAAGTATTTTTAATAATTAAAAACAAACAAGGCATAATATGTGACAGAAAATACAAAACTTAATTAATTAAATCATCTGGTCTGCGCTTAGGAGATCCTGTCAGATCGGATGGCTCTCCATCATCGTCCCCAATCATTGGACGGCTCACAGCAACCCATCCTGGGTGCTTTTGCGGGCTGATTTCCCGGCCACCCTCACCTCTCCTCGGCCGACAAGTGCCACCACCACCTTCGTCGAGGTGGTGGCCGGCGATAGGGGGTCCTTTGTCGGCCGGTGTTGGCCGGATTGGGGGTTTCAGGGAGGGGGAGGAGATTGAAAACGAGCCCCTTGGGATGCTTGATTCGAGCCCAATTTGGCTCGAATCAAGCCCCAAATTGATGGGGATCTAGAACTAAGGGAGGAGAAGGGGATCGGACCTGTGTGGTGGCCTGAGGTTGCGTATTCCGGCGGGTTGCCATGGATGGAATTGGACCTTTTGGTGCCATGCCTCTCCTGGTTTCCAGTGCCCGATTCCTCTTGGAAGTTGGGGGTTTTCTTCCTCTCTGATCACTGATGGTGGTGGGGGTTTCAATTGGAGCCTTGGGAGGCTTTATTCCCGGAAGCCATTAATGGCAATTATGGGGGATTTTGATTTCACTTGGGGGAGGTGAATGGAGACTCAATCCGGCTGGGAGAAGGATGGAAACTCCTCCTCTCCCCAAGAGGAGATGAATGTGGCCATTAATGGGGGAGATTGAAGGTTTCTTCTTCCTCCCCATTAGTCCCCCCTCTCTCTCTCTCTTTCGAATTGGGCTTGATTAGGTCAAAATAGGTCATTTTGACCTAAATTTAGGGTTAAGTTGACTTTGGTCAATTTGACCATTTGGGTTGACCCCAATGGGTGCCTAGTCACCCATTGGCCTCCCTTAAGGGTTAGGAAAGTCTAGGTAGGTTCAATTTGTCAAGGTGGGGGTCAATTGACCCTTAATAGACCACTTTGACCAAAACATGATTATTGTTGACTTAGGTCAAATTGGTCAAATTAGTGGCCCCGTGATGGGGCTTTTTGGTCCATTGGGTCCCTAATATCCCCATAAGGGTAGGGGCAAGGTCAATTTGGCAAGGTGGAGGCCAGTTGACCCTAATTAGGCTACTTTGACTAATTTAGGGTTATGGTTGACTTTCGTCAAATTGGCTTCTTTGGTTGACCCCAATGGGTCCTTGGTGCTCCAAGGGACCCCTAATGGGTTAGGGATGCTATGGTGAGGTCAAAGGGTCAAGGTGAGGCCCTAAAGTACATCCCTAGGCTTGGTATCTAGAAATTGTTATTTGCAGACCACTGTGGTTTCCTCTTGCCTAAGCTCGCATGATCATTTGTGTTTCCTATGGTTTTGTCATGACCTAGTCATGACAAAACCATCTTGAGGGTCTGGTTGTTTGAGGGATGTTACACCTTGGAGGGCACTAACAGCCAACCCAAAACTAGCTTGGAGGAGAGAACTCAAAAGATCTGGTCCCCTCCAAGGTGCCCTTAAGGGTCTATTTATAGATTCTCTAGTCTGATCTGCAAATATCATAAATCCGCTTTTTGCTTTTACTACTCGCACCCCAAATTGGTCTACTAACAACCTAACTCTGTTATTCTGAAGGGCTATTGGCAGCCCACGAAGGGTATCGAGGTTATTTCCCCACTAAAGCCTTTTGGGCGAGTGGTCCGTTGATGCACCACTCGCCAAGCTTCTTGCACACTAGATTCCACCGGGTGAGTGGTCCGTGGGGGCACCACTCTCTTGATACCTAGCTCGCTTGGCGAGTGGGATTCCACCCTCATTCGCCTGGCCTCCCGCATACTCGCCCTCCAAAGCGAGCGAATGCCTTGCGGATGGGGCTCGCACTCGCCCGGAGGATCCCCTGCCTCTCCCGACCTGGGCGAGTGCTCTGTTTGACATATATCTTGCCTCTTGACTCTTTTGGACCTGGGCGTCCCACTCAGCGAATACGGGGTTGTACACAATCCCTGCTCTTTGCGAGCGAGCCCCATCGCAGTAACTATCTGACTCTATGATAGTTTGTGAAATTAAAGACTAGAGAGATGAGCTTGTCTACTGCAATAAGGGTGTTTGCTTTTGCTAGCATCCAGTACATGTAAATCCAAAGGTTTAGAAATGTTCTAAATACTCAGATTTAATCCATATCATCAAGTGTTGATGGTTTTGTGCATCTGGAATGTATCCGGGTTATGCTTGGTCTGTTTGTGAATTGTGTGCACATTGATTAAATGTTAATCATGATTAAATGTTAATCACGATGAAATGTTCATCGACTGTATCTTAAAATCCCTTAATCTAATATTAAGTATTCGGATGCCTTCCGGTGGATGACACTCTTCCTGCCTCGATCGATGAAGTGTTGCCTTGCCAAAGCAAGGTGCATTAATATATCTTGGTAAGGGTGCGAGCGGATAATTGTGATATCCCACTGTCGACATCGGGTCCAACATAACTAAGTGACCTCAAAGGTTGAGTGCTTAGAGGCATAGGGTTGGCATGCACCCTATGATGGATGCGAATAAAGAGTTATTCACCAACCATACAAGAGTTGCATAGTGATGCAATTGGCAAGTGTTGTCTACCTAAATAACTGCATTGCGAGAGAAACGCCAAAGCGGACTCATTGTGTTGGTGAAATACGGATCTTGTCCACTAAGAGAGTAGCTCGCATAAACTCTCCGAATCGAAATTAAGGGTTATCGATTTGATTAAAATAGTGGGAGTATTTAATTAAAGTTCTTATTAAAATAAAATGTATTTTGAAATATATTACTGAAAATCTTTTGCAAATTTATTGTAGAATTTCCATGGCAAATACATCTCACTCCACATTGTCCCTGAGATCCATCCTTGAGAAGGACAAGCTCAATGGGACGAACTTCTTCGACTGGTATAGGAACCTGAGAATTGTTCTCAGGAAAGAGTGCAAGCTCTATGTCTTGGAAGGGGAAGCCCCCACAGAGCCGACCGGAAATGCTCCGCAAGCAGACAGAGATGCTTACAAGAAGTATCAGGATGATACCTTGGATGTGGAATGCCTCATGCTTGCTACCATGTCCTCTGAGCTTCAGAAGCAACACGAGAGCATGTGTGGTTATGAGATAATCGGGCACCTCAATAAAATGTTCGAGGGGCAAGCCCGGCAAGAGAGGTTTGACATATCCAAGGCATTGTTTCAGTGCAAAATGGGAGCTCGAGACCCAATAGGGACTCACGCACTCAAGATGATTGGGTATATAGAGAACCTTGAAAAACTGGGTTTTCCCTTGGGCCAAGAGTTGGCCACAGATCTGATCCTACAATCATTGTCGGACAGTTATGAGCAGTTCATCTTGAACTATAACATGAATGAAATAGAAAAGACACTGCCCAAGCTCCTTGGCATGTTGAGAACTGCCGAGAACAACATGAAGAAGTTCAAGCCTGCCACCCCATACTGATGGTGCATAAGGGCAAGGGCAAGACCAGGGGATTTAAGAAGACGAAGATTGGATCTAAGTCTCATCTTGACCCCAAGTCTTCTGCACTGAAAAGGAAAGGTCTGGCGAAAAAAGGAAAGTGCCAGCACTGCAATAAGGCAGGGCATTGGAGGAGGAACTGTCCCCTCTATTTTGAGGATCTGCAGAAGAAGAAGGGAGGTATGACTTCCGCTTCAGGTATCTATGTTATAGAGATAAACCTTTCTTCTCCTTCATCTTGGGTATTGGATACCGGATATGGTTCTCACATTTATACAAATGTGCAGGAACTGAGAAGGAGAAGAATGTTGCGTAAAGGGGAGGTAGACCTGCGCGTCGGAAATGGAGCAAGAGTCGCTGCCGTCGCCGTTGGTGTCTATTATCTTTCTTTTCCCACTGGGCTTGTAATAGAACTAAATAATTGTTATTTCATTCCATCAATAACTAGAAACATAATATCCATTTCATGTCTTGACATGAATGGTTTTTCGTTTATAATTAAGAACAATTGTTGTTCGATTTTTATGAATGATGTTTGTTATGGTGTAGCCCATTTGTTTAATGGTTTATATGTTTTGAACTTAGACCATCCAATCTATAATGTAGAAAATAATAAAAGACTAAGAACAAGTGACTCGAATCCTACATACCTTTGGCATCGTCGTTTAGGCCATATAAATGAGAAACGCATATCCAAGCTCCATAGAGATGGACTACTGGACTCATTTGATTATGAATCATTTGAGAGATATAAGTCTTGCTTATTAGGCAAAATGACTAAAGCTCCTTTCACTGGTCATACTGAGAGGGCAGATGATCTCTTGGGTGTCATACATAGTGATGTGTGCGGACTCATGAGTTCTTTGGCTAGAGGTGGGTTCTACTACTTCGTTATATTTACTGATGATTTCAGTAGATATGGATACGTGTTTCTTATGAAGAAAAAATCCGAGACCTTTGAACAAGTTCAAAGAGTTTAAGAATGAAGTAGATAACCAATTGGGTAAAAGAATAAAAGCACTCTGATCTGATCGAGGTGACGAATATTTGAGTCAGGAGTTCCGTGATCATCTGAAAGAGTGTGGTATTGTATCACAGCTCACCCCACCCAGAACACCACAACATAATGGTATTTCTGAGAGGAGGAATCGTACTCTGTTAGACATGGTGCGATCGATGATGAGTCATGCAGATTTGCCCGTTTCTTTTTGGGGTTTTGCTCTAGAGACTGCTGCTTTTACACTAAATCGAGTTCCGACGAAAACGGTTCAAAAGACACCATATGAGATATGGACTGGTAAGCGTCCTAGTATGTCTTTCATTAAGATTTGGGGCTGTGAGGCATACGCATAACATCAAATGTCTGACAAGCTGGAACCCAAATCAGATAAGTGTTATCTTGTGGGATATCCTAGGCAAACCAAAGGGTATTACTTCTACCTGCAATCCGAGGGCAAAGTGTTTGTCGCAAGGACTGGCGTCTTTTTGGAGAAAGAGTTCTTATCCAGAAAGACTGCAAAGGTGGAACTTGAAGAGGTTCAAGAACCACAAACAATGAATGAATGTGAATTGGAACCTGAGCAAGGACTACAATCTGTTGTAGCTGGAGAACCTGCTCAAGAAACACAAGTTTTACGTAGATCTGATAGACCAAGATTTGAGCCTAAGAGATATGGATTTCTCGTGTCTCAAATAGGTAGTGTGTTACTTATGGATCATGATGATAAGCCTGCAACCTATCAAGAGGCTATGTGTGGACCTGACTCCGAGAAGTGGCTTGAGACCATGAAATCTGAAATGGACTCCATGTATGCAAACCAAGTTTGGACCTTGGTGGAACCACCTGAAGGGGTACGACCCATAGGGTGCAAGTGGGTCTTCAAGAAGAAGACCTACATGGATGGGAATGTACAGACAATCAAAGGTCGGCTGGTGGCTAAAGGTTTCAGGTAAATTCATGGTGTTGACTATGATGAAACCTTTTCCCCTGTAGCTATGGTCAAGTCCATCAGAATTCTACTTACTATTGCTGCGTATTATGACTATGAGATCTGGCAAATGGATGTCAAAACGGCTTTCCTTAATGGAAACCTCCTTGAGGAAGTGTATATGACATAACCCGAGGGTTTTGTATCTCCAAGTGAAGCCACTAAAATATGCAAGTTGAATCGATCCATTTATGGATTGAAATAAGCTTCTCGAAGTTGGAATTTGCATTTTGATGAGAAGATCAAAGAGTTTGGTTTCATCAAGAACGAAGATGAGTCTTGTGTTTACAAAAGGATTAGTGGGAGCATTGTCATTTTCTTGATACTGTATGTGGATGACATACTGCTGATCGGGAATGACATTCCGACCCTACAAGTTGTTAAGAACAACCTAGGGAACTGCTTTTCTATGAAAGACTTGGGTGAAGCGACTTACATACTTGGTATTAAGATCTATCGAGATAGATCGAAGAAGTTGCTGGGTTTGAACCAGAATACATACATTGACAAGGTGTTGAAATGGTTCAACATGCTTGAGTCCAAGAAAGGATTCTTACCTATGTCACATGGTGTGAGTCTCTCTAAGGACCAGTGTCCTAAATCTTTGGATGATAAGGACCGCATGAAGTTGGTTCCATATGCCTCGGCAATTAGATCAATCATGTATGCAATGTTGTGTACTCGACCCGATGTCTCATATGCTTTGAGCATGACGAGCAGGTATCAGTCTGATCCTGGTGATGGTCACTGGATAGCAGTCAAGAATGTCTTAAAGTACTTGAGAAGGACTAAGGATACGTTCTTGGTGTTTGGCGGAGAGGAAGAGCTCATTGTAAGTGGTTACACAGATGCTAGCTTCCAAACTGATAAGGACGATTCAAAGTCCTAGTAAGGTTTTGTATTCTGCCTTAATGGAGGAGCTGTATGTTGGAAGAGTTCCAAGCAAGAGACAGTTGTCGATTCTATGACAGAAGCTGAGTATATTGCTGCCGCAAATGCGGCAAAGGAGGCTGTGTGGATTAGGAAATTCATCGGTGAGCTAGATGTAGTTCCTAGCATTGTTGATCCCATAGTTCTCTACTGTGACAACAATGGTGCAATTGCCCAAGCTAAGGAACCTAGATCTCATCAGTGCTCCAAGCACATACTTCGGCGGTTCCATCTTATTCGAGAGATTGTCGATCGAGGAGATGTGAGCATTTGCAGAGTACCGACTGAAGATAACATAGCGGATCTACTAACAAAGCCTCGTGCGCAAAGGAAGCATGATGGTCATGTTATATCAATGGGTTTAGATACCTGAATGATCATCTTTAGTGGGAGCCTTGTGGATTGCATGTTTGTCGGTTGTTTATTCATTTGATGAATTGTGTTATGTACTGTATGTTTCATTTTATATTTATGGCAAGTTCTTTTATTATGTCAACTGTTTCTATATGCTAGACTAATTAACATAATGAATGCCCTTAGAATGTTTGCTTCCATAGGAATTCAAGTACGTGACTTGAATGTGAGGGCCAATGTTTATAGGAAGCTTCATTCTTAAATGGTCCCTGGTCGAGGTATCATCCTAGATATTTGGGCGAGGATGAGACCATAAGACTAGCATGTGCATTGACTGATGATCGGTTCTCATAGGTCATGATATTGTGATATCAAGTCATCACATGGGTACTTTGTGGATTGTTATATGAACGTGTCACAAGTAGATCTCAACTGGCAATGGTGTTTCTGGTCCTTTGACCTGAAGTCACAGCATTCATTAGGTGAGGAAGAGCGTACTTTGATGCCATCTAAAGTCTTCTCTTGAGAAAGGTTGACGATAAGGGTGGTTGTTGGGTATGTTACGAATCATTTGGTTGCTTGGGTGTGAGCAGAAATGGAATTTGTCCTCCTTTATGACAGGAGTTACATCCAAGGGCCCCTTGAAGGAATGAGACTGAGAAATGCATGGCCATGCTTGGTTGAGTCAATATATGATATTGAGCTCACCAATTTCAGACAGTCTATTCTAGATCAGGAAACAAGGATTGAACGATCATGAGGGTGACACGGTCCATGCCTCTAGTTCTATCTAGATGTAATGGACAAAGGGACATGATAACATTGATACATTGGTCAAGACAGGATTATTGAGTTATGAACTCTTATTGCTTGGGTAACAATGATGCATTACTAGGTACCGCTCATTGTTTGTGAGACTTCTGTTGATACCTTCTAGATCAAGTGGGAGACTGTTAGAGTTTCTTTGGTGATCCGGAAGGAATCAGCAATTAGTATTACTGCCAACACGATATGAGCTTATAGGGTCGCACATAAGAGTATTGGAGAAGTTGGAGATTTGTTTGTTTTGGTCTTACTCATATTGGATATGGGTGGAGAACCAAACCTATGGCTATATGGAATACATTTAGTACGGGATGACTGCTCCTAGATATTGTGAATATTGTATGGAGCATGTCTTGAAGTTTTCGAGATAATATTGTGAATATCGAATCATAAATAATGTCGACGAGATTGTCTCGATTACATGAATTAACAGGACCTTGTCGAATTGAGCCTTGGAGTTTTCGTCGAAACCGTTTCAACGAATTCGTCAAAAGTTTATCGACGGATCCGTCGATATTGTATCGACGAATTCGTCGAATATTGATTCGACGGAAAGGCTGGTCGAGCCACTGAGACCGTCTCGCGGGCTGACTGGAGTCATCGATACTAACTCGATGAATTCGTCGGAATTGTTTCGACGAATCCTTCGAATAGGTATTGACAAATTCTGTTTTCGACGAAAACCTGTAGCTTCTGTTTTAATCTGGTTTGCAAATAGCCGACGTCGTGGTCTTTCTTTTCTCGGGGTATAAAAGGCTAAACCTTTTAGGGTTTAGTAGTTGTTCGACAAATCATAAAAGTGAACCTGAGAGAAGAACAGAAGTGGACGATGATCGGCGACTTGTGATTTCCGACGGCGTGTCGTTACCCGTGCGTGAAATTGATGCGTGAATCTAGCACACCGCAATAGGCGGTAGCAAGACTGTGGCACGAAACGGCAGCATACCGATCGTTCAAGTAATATAAAATGAGGAGTAAATCCCCGAGTATCGATCTCGAAGGAACATAGTAAGGTGGAGTTTACTTTTGAGGAGGGACTTCAGATCGAAGTCCTTTAAATCGGATGGGTTGCGAAAGGGTTGGTTTGGATTGTGAAAAAGAAATAAAACTAAACTAATTAACACTACTATGCAGGCCGCTATGCACTGCTTCGTTGGGGCGGATGTTAACTATGCAGGCCGTTATGCACTACTTCACAAGGCGGATGGACGAGTAGGCAAGCAGATGAGGTGAGTGTAACTGCCGAAAGGTTTGAGGGCCGTTAGCACCTCTTGGCAAGGTGGATGGATTACATGGGTCGTTAGCACCGCTTCGCTACGCTGATGAAAGAGTAGGCTTGCGGATGGAATGGGTCGCACCGGCGGAATGAGGGTCGCAAACACCTCATCACAAGGTTCAACCAAGATCATAGGCGTATCATTCTATAGTGATTCCACACACCAAGCATAAACAAAAAGAACTTCCATAAAAGCATAATGAAAGCTAATGACAATTAAAATAGGTTTAAGCAAGGTTCATCATCAAAGTATAGGTGATTTCATACCATACAACCTTAAAAAGAGGAAAATAAGGGTAGAAATATAAACAACGATCGAGACTATGCCGTAGAAATGGGAGGATGCACTGGGTTGTCAATCCATGTCCTACAGTCCATTCATCGGTTGCATCCGGGATCTCTGAAGCTCTCACCACCTCTAGCCCATCTTCTCGAGTGTCTACGTTGTCCACGTCAATGCCCTCGTTCTTCCTTGCAATCCGGCTAATATGAAGTGGAGATCACCTTCTTGAGAGCTTAGGATGATGGGGAAACACTATGGAGTGATACCCTCCTTTGGAAGAAGAAAAACGGAGCAGTCGGCCCCTTCCGGTGGAAGAAATCGCGAAGCTGTTCGGGTCCCCAATGACCTAAAAATCGGGACTTAAATAGGAAAAATGTCAGAAAATCCTTCACGCACGACCAAACGCACGTTCGGAGTCAACCGTGCGCGAAGGAATCGCACGGGCAGAGCAGAAACGTAATTTTTTAGAAAACAGCATTTGCTCGTGCGTTTTACTCACGCACAGGCAAAATGCTCGTGCATGAAGAAACCACACTTGCAAATTCAGAACGGTAGATTTTCATGATTTTGAGCGAAATGAAAACGCACGATCAACCAGATCGTGTGTGAAGGATAAACGCACGACCGTGCGATCTGGAAAATTGCAAATTGACATAAATTCTTAGATAAAAGAGGGAAACTCGTGCGATTTTGCTTACGCACGATCACTTGCCCCTAGCAGAATAGTGCGCAATTGCACACCACAATGGGCCAAAATGTGCACTTCATGTGAGAAGAGTGAACAAGTGAAATATAAGCATTAATGAACTAAAAATGAAGTGCAAGTGCGTGAAAACTAGCCCAGATGAGTCCAAATATGTTTATATAAATGGGACTCATCACACCCCCAGACTTACCTATTTACGCGTCCCGAGCAAACAAATCCGGCGGAGTAGGAAAAACATAGCTAGCCAAAGCATTACAAACATGGAGTAGTATGCGAAGTTGCATACTTGTGTGTGTAGAAGCTCATTAGAAGAAGTTTCTAAATATGCTAGCTAATTTATAAAAGTGTAAATGCGTAAAAATGAATTTATTATTACTCAAAAATGGAATATTGGTGAATCTTGTGGTCACGCGTAGTACGAAAGTAAGCAAATCGCGAAGGGGAGTGTTACCCAAGACCGGAACTCGGAATTAACTCTGTCAAAATCCATCAACGTCGAGAGCCATAAGCTCACCCTATCACACTCTCTCCACGGTGCTAGTGAACTCACAACATGAATCAATAGGACTTTTTTGGTTAATACGAGGCTTAGGTTACGGTTTGGAATGCAAAGATAAATGTGAAGGCTAAACGCAACCCAAATGAGCATACAAAAGTGCCAAATCATAGCAGCCCCAATAATACACATGTAACACACCCCCAGACATGACTTTGAAACCGAGTGTGCACACGGCCTACTCCAATCGATAGAACTATATGTTTCAACTAAAATGCTAGGGATATATATTTTTCTTTTCTTTTCTTTTCTTTTTCTTTCTCCTTTTTTAATCCCCAAATCTATTCGCAAAAATCTCAACATATAGAAATTTTTAAGAAATCCACATCAACACTAAAATTTCTCATCACCGCACCACATTGGCAAATTATAATTCGATAATGCTTTTGGCTTATTTTTGGTTGCGATAATGGGATTAGCTTTTAGGCCTTGGTGAAGTATGGTGGAGCTGAACCAAAAGGTCGGGTAGGCACAAAAAGAGGCTAGCAACGGTTAGCGTATAGGAATGGTAGAACAAAGCTCAAGCTTGCCAAATAGATGGCCTACATCATGCTCAACTTGCAAATCGTTTGCACCCATGCTTCGAGAGTCGCTTGGGGCAAGTTCTTAGCCACCGAGAAAGGTAATCCTTCCTCCCGACTCGAGCAACACAAACCTTGCGCTCGCCTACACACAATACACTGCTACCACTAGATTCAACCACATTCACCATTTTGAGTAAAATAAATTAAAATCTACGCAAATCTACTAATTATAAATTAGAAGCATAAATAAAAACTAATTCTACTCAAATTCCTATGCAAGACACGAGTACTCAACTAGAGCACTACAAGAGTCAACATGCCACTCCATCTTGCAATTTTTAGGCTAATACAGCAATTTCTACATCACAACCAAGAATTGAATATACAGGAGCATACAAACAAGCGAATGCGCGCTAAAGTTGGTGTAGTGGTGTGTGGTGAAGATGAACAAATAATATAACTGAAATAAAATACTTCTAGCATGCATTGAGATCTGCACGTGTAGTGGGTAACACATCGCAGCTCTCCCCCAAACTTAATCTAAGCAATAGACACAATAATGTAACCATGAAAATTAAATAAAAGACTAGGGGGAGAAAAGTTACCCATGCTCAGAAGTGAGCATACCAGAAGATTGGCGTGTAAACCAAGGAAAAGTTGCAGCATCCGCCATCCAGAAAAAGTACCTGCAGGGGAGACAACTCCAAGCAAAAGCTTATATAAATACTAAATTATTAGCGGATTGGAGAAATAAAAACAACCAAAACTGGGTTGTCTCCCAGTAGCGCTTTTGTTTACCGTCCTTAAGTTGGACTTAATACCTATATTATGCAGTTTTATAAGATTGTCTAAGCATAAAAGCAAAAGTTAATAAATCCTAATTATTACATGCATGCCAAAATGATCAACTGTAAGTTGATTTAAAGTAGTAACTGAAAATAAAAGAAATGGGTCTGAAGACCCAAAAGCAGCTCTCAAGAGGATCAGGAGCCTTCCATCTCCATATTTCATCCTTCTTCATTCTCTTCCTCTCCTCCAATCGACGGTCATGGATGAAGTAGCATGTACCACCCTACACCCAGTCTTTCAAGGAGAACGCAAGGAATGATGATGAGGGATAATATGTTATTAATTTCATCATTGCCATCTGCTTTCCCTTCCATGTCTGCTTCTCAAAATCACCCAAGAATGGGTCTATAAATTCATGCACCTGCAAAGGAATATGTGCAATATTAGAAATTAAAGCAGGAGGGGAAGCAGGAAGGATGAACTTATCAATATCTGCATTATAAGAAGGTTGATTAGGAAATAAAATGGAAGAAGAACTAAAAGAATCAAACAAAGGAGGAGTGATCCCGGTTTCACTCCTGGCAGGTTCCACAAAAGACTCAATGCCGGTTGCAATAGAATCACTGCAGGCATAATATGAGCAGCTAGGAACTTCGATGATGAGTTGGACCTTCTCCTCCGGTGATGAGGTAGAAACCTCATCACTAAGGAAAATGTCCTCCTCAGTGCAACTCAGCATAGCTTCAGGCTCCGTAGGCTTATCCTGCACATCTAAAAACTCGGCAATAAGAGCAGAAGATACATGCATACTGATACAAGAAAATATCTGAGTAGAAATAGGACTCAAGATAGAGTCCGATTGGAGTGAAGAAATATTCTCAGATACAGAATCCACAGGAAAGGATGGCACAATGGAGGAAGAAAACTCCACAATGTCGTCGTAGTGATCAACAGCGACGCTGATCGATGCATTAATTGTGCTCCCAAGATGACCCGGGGGCCTAACGTATGTGTCATCAGCGATGGAAGGTGTGGTGACATAGGAAGGCAATGGAATGGAGATAAGTGTTGGCTCATCATCCTCTCCCAATTGCAATTTCCATTGCTCACAGTCTTTCAGCGCGTGATCAAAACTTTGACAACACAAGCAGCGCTTCCCGGTAGGTTTTGGCTGTGGAAAAGCCAAACCACCCGGTGAAGGCGATGCTCGCGATGGGGACGCATACTTATAATAGGTAAGTTCATTATATGAAGTTCTAGATTCTCCATAGGATGAACTACACGGATTATAATTATGGCTTCCTAAATAGCACTCATCACTAGAGTGATTAGACGCTCTACACCACCTACATTGTTGATAAACATATATATTGGTGTAAAGAAGGATTAACAACAAATATAAACAGAAATTGATCTCAATATGCACGTAATAGAGTTTAAAACGGCGGAAACCTGGTTTTTGAAATACTTAAAAACAGATAAAAAGAAAATTTACAAACACTAAATTAAAACACATGCAATATACAAATGGAAATGAACTTCTATCTCACAGCTCTCCCTCTCCAGAAAATTCACACATCTGTGTTCCCCGGCAATAAAGCCAAAAACTTGATGCGCGAATCTAGCACACCGCAATAGGCGGAAGCAAGACTGCGGCACGAAATGGCAGTGTACCGATCGTTCAAGTAATATAAAACGAGGAATAAATCCCTAAGTATCGATCTTGAAGGAACACAGTAAGGTGGAGTTTACTTTTGAGGAGGGACTTGAGATCGAAGTCCTTTAAATCGGATGGGTTGCGAAAGGGTTGGTTTGGATTGTGAAAAAGAAATAAAACTAAACTAAATTAACAATACTATGCAGGCCGTCATGCACTGCTTCGCCGGGCGGATGGAAACTATGTAGGCCTCTATGCACTGCTTCGCACGGCGGATGGATAAGTAGGCAAGCGGATGAGGTGAGTTTAACTGCGGAAAGGTTTGAGGGTCGTTAGCACCTCTTGGCTAGGCGGATGGCTTACACGGGCCGTTAGCACTGCTTCGCTACGCGGATGGAAGAGTAGGCTTGCGGATGGAATGGGTCGCACCGGCGGAATGAGGGTCACAAACACCTCGTCACAAGGTTCAACCAAGATCATAGGCGTATCATTCTATAGTGATTCCACACACCAAGCATAAATAAAAAGAACTTTCATAAAAGCATAATGAAAGCTAATGACAATTAAAATCGGTTTAAGCAAGGTTCATCATCAAAGTATAGGTGATTTCATACCATACAGCCTTAAAAAGAGGAAAATAAGGGTAGAAATACAAACAACGATCGAGACTATGCCGTAGAAATGGGAGGATGCACTGGGTTGTCAATCCATGTCCTACAGTCCATTCATCGGTTGCATACGGGATCTCTGAAGCTCTCACCACCTCTAGCCCATCTTCTCGAGTGTCTACGATGTCCACATCAATGCCCTCGTTCTTCCTTGCAATCCAGCTAATATGGAGTGGAGATCACCTTCTTGAGAGCTTAGGATGATGGGGAAACACTATGGAGTGATACCCTCCTTTGGAAGAAGAAAAACGGAGCAGTCGGCCCCTTCCGGTGGAAGAAATTGCGGAGCTGTTTGGGTCCCCAATGACCTAAAAATCGGGACTTAAATAGGAAAAATGTCAGAAAATCCTTCACGCACGACCAAACGCACGTTCGGAGTCAACCGTGCGCGAAGGAATCGCACGGGCGGAGCAGAAACGTAATTTTTTACTCACGCACGAGCAAAATGCTCGTGCATGAAGAAAACGCACTGGCAAATTCAGAATGGCAGATTTTCACGATTTTGAGCGAAATGAAAACGCACAATCAGCCAGATCGTGCGTGAAGGATAAACACACGACCGTGCGATCTGGAAAATTGCAAATTGACATAAATTCTTAGATAAAAGAGGGAAACTCGTGCGATTTTGCTTACGCACGATCACTTACCCCCAGCAGAATAGTGCGCAATTGCACACCACAATGGGCCAAAATGTGCACTTCGTGTGAGAAGAGTGAAAAAGTGAAATATAAGCATTAATGAACTAAAAATGAAGTGCAAGTGCGTGAAAACTAGCCCAGATGAGTCCAAATATATGTATATAAATGGGACTCATCAGAAATATCTCGTCGACCGGTAGATCAAAAGGAATCGTTCCTTTGGGATCTATTCGTTGCTTCTGGAGATCGAAGGGAATCATTCCCGCAAGATCGTGTCGCTACTTTAGATCGACGGGAAGTGTTCCCATTCGATTCTAGCCGCAACCGTTGAAGTGGCCTCCTCTCCTTTAACAGATCTAGTAATCTGTGGAGACGTAGAGGGCATTCCTTCTCCGACCTAGCTCTTGTTGGACAAGAGGCTAAGGGTTCTCCTTTCTCGTGTGGACCTCTGTAGAGGTGTGGACACAATTCTACACTAACTCCTCCGACGAGCAGTTCGACGTTGACCGGAGCTGAAGGAAGTGCAAAGCAAGGACTTAGAATAGGATTCCGAATCCTAGAAGACTTTTGTTGGAGCTTTTGATTGAGTATCGACTCAATCCCTATAAGGTAATTTTTATTGTTGCTGCAATTTCTTGATTCATGGTTTTAGCACGATCCACATGTCTCTTTGGGTTGTTCTTGATATATTCCGCTGCGCACATCTGATGTGTATACCTTTTAAAGAAAACCCAACAACATACGCTTAGAAAGAAGTCCAACCCCCAATATTCGGCGAGTGCTTTGCTGACCTGGAGGGAATCTTTTTGGTGGGCCCCTCCCTACTGCTATAAATATACCCCAGGTCGTTGCCTTGAGAGCACCTATCCTCCAATTACTGTTTCTCTTTTTCACCTCTGAGCTCTCACTGTTTAAATGACTTTCATGAGGCCGATGTCGAGACCACTCTCGCTAGGATTGATGGATCGCCTTGCAGCCGCGTAGGGGGAGAATACTTCTAGGTCCACTCGATACGCCCCCTGGCTCTCGTCAAAGAGTGATCCTTCCAAGCCTTACCAGCTAAAGAAGGCCAGGGTGGTCCGGCGAGACCTGACGGCGAGGGAGTCTGCATCAGAGACTCCTCCCCTCTCCAACATCCCTCCCGACAACACCGCCGAGGTATTATAATCCATCTCGCTTTTAAGCTAACCAAAGTGACGAGATACCTTAATAATTTCAACAACTCGCAGAACCTGCAGGTGACGGAGGGCGGTTCTGGGATCAACCAAGCGAATGCCGCGACGCTCCCACCTGCCCTCGGAGGTGTTCCACTGGCCCAGTGGCCCGCCCTTCTAGCCAATCCTGGCAGAAACGCGCCCGAGCTTGGTGAGCTTTTTATTACCTTCTCGCATACCTTTTATCTTTTGCCAACTTATCTATCCCGCTTCATTCCTGCGGCCTCCACCTTCAGAACTATAGGGCTTTCCACGACACCACAAGATCCTCCTACGACACCGCGCGTCTCTCCCGCTCCCAAGACTACCACCCTCGTGCTCGAGCCAGAGCGCATGGACGAGAGGGCCATTGGCCACAACCCACCGGGTACTGACCACGCCACCACCTCTGCCGCCAATAAGACATCGCACCACCCCGGGATGGGGAAATATCTTCACCCATCTAGCCATCCATTCGCAGGGCAACCTAGCCCCTCTAGCCGGCGTCAAGACAAAGAACCTGTGCTAGGTTAGTCACTTCACTTGATGTGACTTTCTTTTACCGAGGTCACCACACCATATTTATCTAGCATTTTCTCTCGCAAACTTTCGAGAGGCCTCACCGATGGACCCTCAATACGAGGATGGAGAGGGAATGTTCTCACCTCCTCCGTCCCCTTGCGATCTTTCAGACTTCCTGGGTGATCCTGCCGACTCTGGGACGATGAAGGCATGGATGATGGAGGTTCTTGGCAAGCTCATCTAGATACAGCGAGACCTCGCCAACCAGATCGATAGGCAATAGGCGACCTTTGAGCATCAGCTAAGCATCCTCAAGAAAGATTATACGCACCTCATCGGGGAGATGGAGAGCCAGGGGGGCGGATGCGTGGAGACTTCTCCTGGGAGGCACATAGCGCGGGCTAGGGACCAGATGTGCTCAGTCAACCAAGAGCTTACAATAGTAAGCGTGTATTACTACCCGAGAGTGCCTCCGAGGACCGGGAGGCGAGGAGGGGGTCGATGGCAGTGGGTACAGTACTAAGCTTACCGTCTCTCGCCCTCTGTATTCTCCCACACCTTTGTTATTTTACTTTCATTTGCTCTCATGTACTGATTAAGTCAAGACCTGCTGCGTCTCGCAAACAATTTACCTGTTTTAATGCTTGTCTTCTGCGCGACTTCTATTGCTTCATCGAATGTTATCTTGCGCAATCATTTGCTTTCTCTACGCTTTAGTTTGCATTCTCCTGAAGAGTCTCGCGCATTGCTTTCGCCACCTGCCGACGACTGGGGGTGTGGGTGGGTTGGCTCGAATTCTGAGGCACCGGGATGACGCGATCGTTATTTGCACCCCGCGCTTAAGGAATTTACCCAAATTATTCTATTTTTATATAAATAGACAGCCCACCCACCGCCTTTATTACGCTTTATCCTCTTTCCTCCCTTGCTCTCGCGCCAGCACTCGCACCTCTCTCTAGACTTTCCTTCCACCTTTCGGAGATGGCCCCCAAACCCGATGGCAGGAGCAGGTGCACCCAGTCGTTCCTCAACCACAACTTCGACACCTACAACCTGTCCGAAGAGGACTTCACCGCGATAGTTGTTGATTACATCCCACCGGGATTCACTGCGTGCCCCCCAGGAGGTCGCGACCGCATCAACCAGCTTTCTCCCGATGCTCTCTTCATCCCCTGGATCTTTTTGAGGTGGGACTCCGGCTCCCCCTCTGGCTTGAACTACGCCAGGCGTCCTACTACTTCGGCGTAGTTCCCGCTCAGCTGAATCCTAATTAAATTGCGATGATGGTAGCATTCGCCTGCTACTTGCGGGAGGAGGGGATCGAATTCTCCATCCCTGTCTTCCATAAGCACTTCAACTTCTAGGAGATGAACGGGGTGGCCTTCTTCTACAGCCAGAGCCCGCTCAAGGTCATCGGTACCGCCAACAAAGTCCACGACTGGACTCGGCGGTTCGTCTTCATGATCGGGAACTTCAGCAACACTCTCCTCACGCTGGTGCAGGAGGACGAGTTGACCTTCCGACCTCCAACGATGGGAGATTACGATGCCAAGCTTTATGCATTCATCCAGCAGCATGGTATGGACGTCGTGCATCTGCAGAAGAACATCGGCTCGCTTCCGCCAATCCTGCCAGGAGAGGGTAAGCCGAACAATTTCAACCCTAGCTCCAGCTTACTTTCATTTGCTCCTTCTTCATACTTGACTTTCCTGATGTAGGGGTTCGAAGCCATCCTCTTCATCTGCCGAATGCGATCGTGGAGCCCTCCCCAGATGTCACCCTGTCTCTCGCCCGATCCGCTGTCACGGCCTGCCGCAAGGGTCCGCCTCCTACGAAGCCCAGCGGGCAGAAGCGGACGCCCGACGCGGCCACCTGTTCACCCACCAAGTGGTCAAAGCCTTCTTCAGCCGCCAAGGGAAAGGCAGTCGCGGATGAGACCCCTAGCTCGAGTCCTCCTTCTGTGGAGGACTTAGCAGTCCAGACCACCATTACGTCGACGGAGCCTTCCTCGGGGTTGGTGCCGAGAGGGCATCGAAACATCCCTCTCGGCGAGAGATATGTGGATGCGGACAGCTAGCCCCTACTCCAATGGGACCAGCGGGCCATCCGTGTCTCCATCTCTACCCCCATTCCATCCTGGATGGAGCAGGAGACCACCAGCAGATAGGCCTACGGCCTCACCTACGCGCTTTACAGATGCGAGGATGCCTCCATCTATGATGTCCAGTCCACTCAAACGCTTGCACATGAGGGCTCGCGGTCTATGATGCACACTCTCGAGTTGACTCATATGTCTTCTCGCTGCAGCATGAGCCTTGCGCGGAACCTGGCCAAAGTCAAAAATACCCGCACTGAAGTCTCTGTTGAGGTCTTGGCCGTGAAGCAGCAATTGGCGACCGTCGAGACTCTTCACTCCAGCCGCCCTGACCGAGAGGTGGGAGCGTCTCCTCGTAGTGATTTAATCTCTCACGTTTCTTTCTTCGCTCATGCTAGTTCTCTTTTTTCTCACAGGATATAACCAATTACAATACCCTACTCGTGCGAGCGGGCATCCTTGAGGACCGAGTCAAGGAGCTGGAGGCCGAGAACCAAAGGTTGTGAGATGCTGCTGTCCCGCCGCCTTTCGTGGAGAGGGACACTCAGCATCTTCATTCTAACGCCGAGTTCGAAGGACTGATGCAGAGGTCCGTCCAAGGAGCAGTGAAGCACGCGCTGGTGGTGCTTCGAAGAGCCGGGCTCTTGAAGGAAGAGGGCGAGAGGATTCTAGCCCACCACGTGCTACCCGAGCTCTTCTCCCGGGAGAATGACCTTGCGGATGAAGCTGGTCTTGGGCAGGAGTTCAGCGACCTTCCTTCTCTAGGCGGGAGCCGCGGATATTCCAGCGATAAGGCCGATGACCACCCCAGAAGACCTTTTTTTTCTTTTTTCTTCAGATGTAATGCGAGAATCCTCCTTTTGTAATTTCCTTATAATGAAATGAAATGAAATGCTTTTACATCCTCTTGTGATTGTTATTATATATTTTCTTTTTCTGCATTTCTCGTTATTATCAGTCGATAGCTCGCTCGCTCGTACGCTATTTCGCGTGTTCTCGCTCTTTCACACATGCCCTTGCCCGCTCTAATACCAATGACCCTTAGCCCTATGTCGTGACTGAGACGCTCTCGCCGCATATGCGCGCCACGCAATCGTAACCCTTTCACACTCGTTCAAGCCTTTTTGGTACTTAGACGGTTTTGTTGGTTTTTGCCGGGATCGTAACTGCGCCGAGAACCCACTTCGTCTAGCTCAATTCGTGCATCCCTTGGGGTTGGCTAATACCCCACTGCTCTTTCGCTGGGCGAGTGCCCTTCTCGAATGATACCATTCGCCGGCGAGTGCCCTTTATGATGGACATCATTCAATAACCTTATATTGAGACTTACCCTGTATTATCCTTCCCCTTGTTGAATTTTCCTTTCTTACCTTTCCTTCATCATGGGTTACCTCCGAGTGAGCCTACGACCCTGCCAGCTAGGTGAGAGTCTAGTCAGTGGGTCTGCTCGGGGCTAACTACCTTTGAAACCTTCCACCGAGTGAGCCTACGACCCTGCCAGCTATGTGAAAGCCTGGTCAGCGGGTCTGCTAAGGGCCAAACACTTTGAAACTTTCCTGCCACTGATAGTGCATTATTTATAGTTATTTTTATATAGTATTTTAGTAGTAATTAATTAGTTTTTATATAATTTTAGTTTAATATATATCTAATTCGCTTTATTTTGTGTTTTCAGGTAATCTGGGGCTGCTAATAGCAAATTCAAGCTCACAGCCATGTTCAGGGGAAATAATGGAACAAGTCTGCAAAATTCTTCAGTACACGCCCTCGGTCACGGCCATGACCAAGGGCGTGACTTCAAGTCACGGCCATGACTCAACCCAGCCATCTTACATCTGCCAGATCATGCCGCCAGCCCAATTTAGTATTACACGCCCTCGGTCACGGCCATGACCAAGGGCGTGACATCAAGTCACGGCCATGACTCAACCCAGACATCTTCTAGCTGCCAGAACACGCCGTCACATCATTTCCAGCCTACACGCCCCAGGTCACGGGCGTGACTCTATGTCACGGCCATGACCTAGGGGGTGACCCTTCCCGCAAATGCCAGAATAACTCCAGATCGCGCTATTTCAAGATTTGGTCAAGTCACGCCCTCTGTCACGGGCGTGACTCCATGTCACGGCCATGACCTAGGGGGTGACCCTTCCCGCAACTGCCAGAATAACTCCAGATCGCGTCGTTTCCCGCCGTTTCCAGATTCGGTCAAGTCACGCCCTAGGTCACGGGGGTGACCGAGGCCGTGACCCGTCGAGATGATTAATTTTGGCGGTTTTTCTTCCCCAACGTTCCCGGGCTTTCAAGACGCAATTACGCAGCTTACACGCCCTTGGTCACGGGCGTGACCAAGGGCGTGACTCACCAATTTTCTGCCTATAAAAGCCAGCTGCTGCCAAAGTGATGGGAATCCGATCCTAGCTTAGATTGGGTCATTTTTAGATTAGTTTTTCAGCATTTTCTTATTGTATTTTCTTTATGCAGATTTACTTTATGTCTTGCAAATTTCAATTCATAGTTTAGATTTCCAATTTCTGCAATTGTAATTCTCTTTACTTAGTTATAAAAATGTTTCTCTTTTCAAATATGTTTAGCTGAATTTATAGCATTTGATCGGATGAATTCTTAAGCTTTTCTTATTTTGTAATCTCTCATTGTCGTAGCTTTAGTTTAAGAATTATTACGATCCACTTTTGATTTTTCTCGATTGATCTCATATTGCCGGTATATGAATATCAATTCTTGATCCATTTTCTAGTGATCGAGAGATCCATGAATTTGTGTAGATCATTCATTAGTGGAAAGAGTTGCATGCATTCCTCGAGAGAGGGTGACACAAATCTTTCGGATTGGAGTCAAATCCAATAGTGGGGCTCACCGCATAAAGCAAGCTTAGGGGTTTCGACTGGCCGAGGGGTCTTAATCGATCAACCTAAGGTTAGGTGGTAGTTCTCTCGAGAGAGGCTCTACCATATTTTGGGAACCTCCACGGTCGAATTATTCTATCGCTTTTGGTTATGAATTTAGATTTTACAATTTATTTAACTCAAGAAGGATTTCCGATCAAATGCTCTTTTTTCTTTTCTCTTTTATTATTCTAAAAATCTTCTTAAATCTAGATAAAATAATATTAATTTGCGTGAGTAGAAGTAATCAACAACCCCGTGGAATACGACACTTGATATTTATTTCTAAATATCCTATACTATGAATGATAGGTGCTCTTGCCTATAGTTCGTAGAATTTGGAGAAATTTTATATCCTAAGTTTTACGTATCAAGTTTTTGGCGCCGTTGCCGGGGAATATTTTTGTTGATATTTTGAAAGCGTGAATTTTATTACTTTTATCATTCTCTTTCTCCACCCCCATTTCTCTTTTTGATTTATTTTCAAATTTCATTCTATTAAGTGACGATTGTTCAATTTTCTTTCTTCAAAAATGTTATCTCAATTGGCCGCCAAAGTTGCCGAGCTTCAAAATAAAGTCAATCTTTTGGAAGCCGCACGGAAGCGCCAAGTTAATTGTAATTTTTGTGGAGCACCGCATCGAAGTGAGGATTGTTATATTAATTTTTACTCTCAAAATTTTTCTTATGGAAATAATTTTGAGTTTATTTATGAAAATAATTATTCAAACTTTGATGAAAATAATTCATCTAGTTTTCATGCGAATGATTTTTCCGATTCTAATAATATTTCTTCTTGCTCCGATATTAATTATTCATGGTGGCAAGATCACCCGGATAGTTTTCGGTGCGATGAAGGAAATTCAGTCAATCAAGATTTTCATTCCTCCTCTTTTACCCCACAAAATTCTTTTTCTTCTACTCTTGGGTATTCTCCAGATTCTATTTATCAAAATTTAAATATTTATACCCAAGCTCAAGAAGAACTTCTTTACCACGAATTTAAAAGAGTCATGGAGACACCGGACGAAATTGATGAAGAACATGTTTCTTCACCTCCTCCGCCCGAATCTCCTCCTATTTTTCATGAATTTTCTCTCTCGCCAATTATTCACTTTGAAAGCGAAATTCATGAAAATATTGTGTCCCATGAATTTAGTCCACTTGGAATTTCAAATAAATTTTTGGATACGAATTTTATTTTTGAAAATGAACAACCGGAGCTTAATCATGTGTTTTCACAAGAAACTCCTCCTTGTGAAATATTTTCTGACTCGCTTAATTTTGATTCTTTTTCTTCTAACGATTTTCATGTAGAGGATGAGCCGGTGCAACCAAACGTCTTCACCGATCCATTTGCCGCTCATCTCCAGCAATCCAAATTACCTAAGGTATGTATAGGTAATTTGGATTCACAATTTCGCGCTAACGGAAAACAAAAGAATCAGGATTATAGCGGAGGAGTCGTCGGGCAACAGTTTTCGACATTTTCACCTCAGCGTGAATTAAGGGAGTTGCCTGTGCATTTTCAATTTGAATATCCTTTTAGCTAACCCTTAACGTCTAGCTAAAAGACGTTAAACAAAGCGCTCTTGGGAGGCACCCCTTGCTTATCTTTATATTTTTGCTATTTTTCTTTTATTTTATGCATTTTCTTTTCCTGTTTGGCCTTTTCATTCTTATTTATAAACATTGGAGACAATGTTTATCTTTAAGTATGGGAGGGGTGTTCTCTAATGTTTATTTTTATAAAAAAATAAAAAAAAATTGAAAACATGTTAAAAATCATAAAAAAATTGTTTCTTTGTTTTCTGTTGCAATTTTGATTTAAAAATATGAAAAATACAAAAAAATTTGTTTTATTTTAAAATGTTTAAAAAACTTATAAAAAAAACTATTTTTCCAATAAGATAAATTTTGTAATATTAAAATTCTCCAAACTTTATTTATGCAAAATTAATTTTAATTATGAGTTGTCTTTATAGGTTTTTTTTAAGAGTTTTCTTTTTATGAATTTTTAAATCATATATTTCTCTTCAAAATATGTTAGATTTAATTTTTAGATGAATTTGATTTAATGAGTTTTTCATTATTTTGATTTGTTTAGAATATTTCTTAGTTTTACTTTCTCTCTTTAAAATATCATAATTCAATTTTGTAGTAATTGTGTTAAATATCTTTAGATTTTACTTATATTAACTTGAACTCATAGTTTCTTATAGATTGCTCAATTTATTTTCTATGCTCTTAAAATATTTCTTTGGAATTTTTGTAGCCTTTAAACCCTAGCCCTTCCCCTACCTTTTTGTTTAACCCTTTTATTTGGCATATAAAAAAATATTTGAAAAGATCATATGTCATGGAAATGAGAGGATAAAATTCATCATTCCTAAACATATGCACCCAAATTAGTAAAAGATTATATGGCATGGAGTTGAGAGGATAAAATTCATCACTCCTAAACATATACATTTGGGATATAAAAAAAGAAATTAAAAAAAGATGGAAATGAGAGGATAAAATTCATCATTTCCTATATGCAAAGTAACTTCTTCAATGCCAACTTTACCCCAATTAGCCAAGTTTATTTGCTTATCCTAAGATATTTTTGAGAGAGCATAGTTAATATTTTGTAGTTTTCTAAAAGTTTCTAATGATGTTTAAAGTTTCTATAATTTTAATCTTGGTTATTTTACTTAATTCAATGCAATTTTGTTTATGAAGATTTAGTTAGAGAATTTTGAAACTAATATTTATTCTACTCATCTCAATTTATGAATTATAAATTATTTCTTATAAATCTGAATTTTAATTTCTTAACTTATTTTGACATGAGTTTTATAAGATTTGGAGTACATAATTAGAAGTAAATCTTTTTGAAAATGTCCTATAAATTCTTCTCGTGCTTATAAATTAGTTTTTGCTCTGGAATAGCAAAAGCTTAAGTATGGGGGTATTTGATAGTGCATTATTTATAGTTATTTTTATATAGTATTTTAGTAGTAATTAATTAGTTTTTATATAATTTTAGTTTAATATATATCTAATTCGCTTTATTTTGTGTTTTCAGGTAATCTGGGGCTGCTAATAGCAAATTCAAGCTCACAGCCATGTTCAGGGGAAATAATGGAACAAGTCTGCAAAATTCTTCAGTACACGCCCTCGGTCACGGCCATGACCAAGGGCGTGACTTCAAGTCACGGCCATGACTCAACCCAGCCATCTTACATCTGCCAGATCATGCCGCCAGCCCAATTTAGTATTACACGCCCTCGGTCACGGCCATGACCAAGGGCGTGACATCAAGTCACGGCCATGACTCAACCCAGCCATCTTCTAGCTGCCAGAACACGCTGTCACATCATTTCCAGCCTACACGCCCCAGGTCACGGGCGTGACTCTATGTCACGGCCATGACCTAGGGGGTGACCCTTCCCGCAAATGCCAGAATAACTCCAGATCGCGCTATTTCAAGATTTGGTCAAGTCACGCCCTCTGTCACGGGCGTGACTCCATGTCACGGCCATGACCTAGGGGGTGACCCTTCCCGCAACTGCCAGAATAACTCCAGATCGCGCCGTTTCCCGCCGTTTCCAGATTCGGTCAAGTCACGCCCTAGGTCACGGGGGTGACCGAGGCCGTGACCCGTCGAGATGATTAATTTTGGCGGTTTTTCTTCCCCAACGTTCCCGGGCTTTCAAGACGCAATTACGCAGCTTACACGCCCTTGGTCACGGGCGTGACCAATGGCGTGACTCACCAATTTTCTGCCTATAAAAGCCAGCTGCTGCCAAAGTGATGGGAATCCGATCCTAGCTTAGATTGGGTCATTTTTAGATTAGTTTTTCAGCATTTTCTTATTGTATTTTCTTTATGCAGATTTACTTTATGTCTTGCAAATTTCAATTCATAGTTTAGATTTCCAATTTCTGCAATTGTAATTCTCTTTACTTAGTTATAAAAATGTTTCTCTTTTCAAATATGTTTAGCTGAATTTATAGCATTTGATCGGATGAATTCTTAAGCTTTTCTTATTTTGTAATCTCTCATTGTCGTAGCTTTAGTTTAAGAATTATTACGATCCACTTTTGATTTTTCTCGATTGATCTCATATTGCCGGTATATGAATATCAATTCTTGATCCATTTTCTAGTGATCGAGAGATCCATGAATTTGTGTAGATCATTCATTAGTGGAAAGAGTTGCATGCATTCCTCGAGAGAGGGTGACACAAATCTTTCGGATTGGAGTCAAATCCAATAGTGGGGCTCACCGCATAAAGCAAGCTTAGGGGTTTCGACTGGCCGAGGGGTCTTAATCGATCAACCTAAGGTTAGGTGGTAGTTCTCTCGAGAGAGGCTCTACCATATTTTGGGAACCTCCACGGTCGAATTATTCTATCGCTTTTGGTTATGAATTTAGATTTTACAATTTATTTAACTCAAGAAGGATTTCCGATCAAATGCTCTTTTTTCTTTTCTCTTTTATTATTCTAAAAATCTTCTTAAATCTAGATAAAATAATATTAATTTGCGTGAGTAGAAGTAATCAACAACCTCGTGTAATACGACACTTGATATTTATTTCTAAATATCCTATACTATGAATGATAGGTGCTCTTGCCTATAGTTCGTAGAATTTGGAGAAATTTTATATCCTAAGTTTTACGTATCAGCCACCGAGTGAGCCTACGGCCCTGCCAGCTAGGTGCGATCCTGGTCAGTGGGTCTACTCGGGGCTAAACACTTTGAAACTTTCCTTCCACCGAGTGAGCTTACGGCCCTGCCAGCTAGGGGCGACCCTGTTCAGCGGGTCTGCTCGGGGCCAATCACTTTGAAACTTTCCTGCCACCGAGTGAGCCTACGGCCCTGCCAACTATGTGCGAGCCTAGTCAGTGGGACTGCTCGGGGCAAATCACATTGAAACTTTCCTGCCACCGAGTGAGCCTACGACCATGCCAGCTAGGTGCGAGCCTGGTCAGCGGGTCTACTCGGGGCCAATTGTTGGACATGTGTGTCACATCCCTTTATTTGAGAATAACAAATCCCATATTTTAATTGATCTTTCTTGTCGTGTGTTTATAGTGTGCAGGAACTATAGGTGCAATACTCCACAGGTAGAAAGCAACTTGGAACCATATTTCTGAACTAAAGCACTACCGCCAGCGCTAGGGGTTACCGCAGGCGTTAGCACTACCGCAGGCGCTAGTAGGTACCGCCTGGTGCTATCTCAAGATCATGAACAACGCCACGCCGCGATGGTTTCGTAACCGTCTCTACATGAACGCTACAGCAGGCATTAGGAGCTAGCGCAGGCGCTATCTCGACGTTCAATAAATTGAAGCTTTCTCTCTCGTTTTGGCACATCATCCCAGATAGAACACCTGTGCCAAATTTCAAGAGTTGTTACTCTGCCGAAAAGTCTTCTCCCACTCAAAGCTAAAGAAGATTTTTGGAGAAGGAAGCTATCACGCTGCATCCGAAGAACGATCGCTTCAACCTCGCTTATGCTACTTCGGTCCTTCATCATCAACTCCAGAAAATCTCATAGAGGGAGTTTTTATTTGTATTATTTCTTTATAGGTAAATCGCCTTGTGTTGGCGACTAGGTCCTTGCGCGGCTTAGGGGGAATTCACCTTTTGAGTTGGCGACTAGGTCTACGTGATTAGATCTAGGGGGTGATCAAGGCCTTATCCGTGGAAGGATTGGCTAGAGTGGCTTGAGGCCTTATCCGGGAAGGATAGGCTAAAGCCAAACGGTTTGCGGGGATACAAGTTGGTATAGAAAAGGAAAAAGTATTTGTATTTGTACGCCTCTGATTTCTAGCGTTATTGAAATCAAATTTATGTAAACATCTTTGTATATAATACAATCATGTCTCTATTGGTGTTTACTTGATTTCTTTCATTTGGTGTTAATTCCTATATTGCAAACAAGTTTAAGCTAAATTGTTATTTCACTCTCATTATTTCTAAACAATTTAGTAAATTTCTTAAACTTTCAAAGAGAATTTTTATTCAGTTATTCACCCCCCCCCCCTCTTAGGGCGCCTATCAATCCAACAAGTGGTATCGGAGCTAGGTTATTCCAAATTGGTTTAAAAACCAGGAATAATGACGTCTTATGATCTCGCTTTTTCCGAGGGTCAGGGAATTAGTAGACCTTCACTATTTACTGGGTCGGATTATAATTATTGGAAAAATAGGATGCGATGTTTTCTTATGACCCTGGATATTGAGGAATGGAATATAGTAGAAGAGGAATACTCTCCTCCTACAATTGTAGTTGGAGAGATAACATTAGAAAAACCAAAAGATAAATGGGATGATAGGGATAAACTTAAATGCAAAAATAACGCCAACGCCATGAATGCTTTATTTTGTGCATTAGATAGAAATGAATTTAATAGAATTTCCGCATGTAATACTGCATATGAAATTTGGAACCATTTGGAAATTACTCATGAAGGTACATCGCATGTTAAAGATTCAGAACTTTTCCAACTGGAGTCAGAATATGAAAAGTTTCGTAGGGATGAAAGCGAAGATATTGATGCAATGTACACACGCTTCACCAAGATCGGCAATGCCTCCAAAGCTCTTGGAAAGACCCTCTCCAACGGCGACTTGGTCCGAAAGATTCTTCGATCTCTTCCTCCAAAATTCAATCCGAAGGTGACGGCTATCTCGGAGGCGCACAATCTAAGAACTCTCCAAGTTGAGAGCCTCATTGGAAATCTCAAAACCCATGAGGTAGAACTCAAGATCCAATACGATGAGTACAACAAGGAGCCAAAGAAGAAGGGGTTGGCACTAAAATCAAAGAAGAAGTGCCAAGAGGATGAGGATGAAGAATGTCTCTTGGTAAAGAACTTCCGAAAGTTCATGAGAAATCCGGAAAGGAGAAACACCTTCCGTAAATATCTCCAAAAGGATGAAAGATGGAAAGGGTCATCTTCAAAAAAGGAAAAGGAGAGCGATGGTGAAGAAGAAAGACCTCCACCAGAATGTTATCATTGCAGGAAGACCAGGCATATTCGGAGCCAGTGCCCAATGTTTTTAAAGGAGAAAAAGGAAAAGCGGCACAAAGGGAAGGAAAAGAGGAAAGTGCTAAAAGCTAAAACTTGGGATGACTCCTCCTCCTTTGAAGAATCAAGCGGGTCTACATCAAGCGAAGATGAAGAAGCAAACATGTTCCTCATGGGACATGGAAATGACGACGACGATACCAGTGTTCTTAGCGACACTGAGGTAACTCCTCCCACTTATGATGAATTGTTTAATGAATTTCTTGAAACTTGCAACGCTTTTGATAAAAATATGAAAGATAGTATTTTATTGAATCGTGAAAATGAATCACTAATTGAGGAAAATCAAAAGCTTTCCAAAAATTTAATTATTTTAGAAAAAAGAAATATTTCTTGCCAAGAGTGTGATCACTCCATTAAAATGGCAAAAGATATTGAAGATTCTCTTTCTAAAGCCCTCTCCCATGCCAAACCTCTTACAAAAGAGAAGGGGGAATTAGAAAGGAAATTAGAAGCCTCTCTTTTGCAAATTAAAAATAAAAAAAAAGTTTTGAAAATAGGTGTGTCATGCTTGTGAAAGAAAATTCATCACTTAAAGCACAAGTTCATGACCTCACCATGGCCTTTAAAAAATTTGGAATGGGCCAAAAATCTCTGGATATGATTCTAGGGAACCATTGCTATGGTTTTGGAAAATTTGGGCTCAGATATCGAGGTGAGGGCTACTGCCCGGTGCTATCCACTAACGTCGGCGCTATCACCTCATACAGAAATCCAGCATTTTCTTTTACAAAATCTTTTTCTTCTGTAAATCTGATTCCTTCCAGCAAGAATTACACTAAATTCCAAAAAGGGCCTCAACCCTTATTATTTTGTGTGCAAACTGTTATAGGTTAGGTCACACGTCTAGTTCTTGTAGGAAAGTGAAACAAACTACTTTAAAGCAAATTTGGGTACCTAAGGCTTCCACTTATTCTATGGGTGGTACCACTTGGGTATCCGGATCTTTAATCTCATCATCTTTCTAGATGTGCAGGAAGGCTAAGGACAATGAAGACATGTGGTAATTGGATTCTAGATGCTCCAAGCACATGACGGGCAATAAAGCAATGTTCCTTAGCCTAGAAAAGAAGAATGGAGGGATCGTGACGTTTAGCGTTAATGGAAAAGGAAGGATCATGGGAATTGGTACAGTTGGTAATGAATCCTTTACGATATCTAATGTTCTTTATGTGAAAGGGCTAAAACACAATCTTATTTCTATCAGTCAATTATGCGATAAAGGATTAAATGTTTTATTTGAATCATCCACTAATTTATGCAAAATATTCAATCCTACTACAAAAAATATTTTACTAACTACACCACGAATACATAATGTTTATATAGTTTCTTTTCATGATCTTTCTAAATCTTCTATAAAATGTTTTATCACTAAAAATGATGAATTAGAACTTTGGCATAGACGTCTAGGACATGCTAGCACAAAGCTTATTGTTAAACTTGCCAAAAGAGATTTAATAAGAGGATTGCCTAGGTTGAATGGAACCCTACCTTCACTTTGTTCACCATGTCAAAAGGGTAAATTTACTAGATCCTCTTTCAAAAGTAAAAGTTTTATTTCTACTACAAGACCCTTACAATTAATTCATATGGATCTTTTTGGTGCCGTTAGCACCGCAAGTCTTGGTGGTAGATTATATACATATGTTTTAATAGATGATTTTTCAAGATATTGTTGGACATTATTTCTCTCATCCAAATCCGATGCATTTTGCGAATTTGCAAAATTATGTACTCGTATTAAAAATGAAAGTGATTTAAAAATTAAATGCATTCGCTCGGATCATGGAAGAGAATTTGAAAATGAAACGTTTACATCTTTTTGTGATATGTTAGGCATTAAACATGAGTTCTCCACACCACTGATGCGCGAATCTCACACACCGCTATAGGCGGTAGCTCGACTGCGACACGAAACGGCAGTGTACCGATCGTTCAAGTAATATAAAATGAGGAGTAATCCCCGAGTATCGAATCTCTCAAGGAACACAGTAAGCTGGAGTTAACGTTCGAGGTAGGACTTGAGATTGAAGTCCTTAACGTCGGATGGAATGCGGGGGAGTTGGGTTGGCTTTTGGAAAATAAAATAAAAGCTATCAACTACTCCTATGCAATGCCGCTATGCAATGCTTCGCTTGGCGGGATGGAGACTAGGCAGGCCTTGAGCGCGCTGCGTCGAAAGGGCGGATGGACGAGTAGGCAAGCGGAATCGAACTATGCAGGCCTTGAGCGCGCTGCTTCGTTAGGTGGGATGGAATACGGGCCGCAATGCCACGCTTCGGTAGGCGGATGGACGAGTAGGCTAGCGGAGTGAGGGTCGCAAGCACCTCTTCGACAAGCACGCCACTAGCAATTGCTAGTGCGGCACACGAACGTGACGGCGGAATGGAAATGGACGGCGGCGCACCTCAAGCAACTCAAATAGATAAATTACATAAACACATAGACATGAAATATATATGTAAATATAACTAATTCAAGTGCCACTTCATCATAATAATGAGATCTAAAACATATACACATCAATAAGAGAAGAATAAGGCAAGAAATCGACCGAATCCGAAGTCTCGTTGTAGATTCACGGTTGGAATCGCCGGGTTGTCAATCCGCGTCCAAGCTCGGTCCGCAACTACGTCCGGGGTAGAGAGAGCTGTCACGACTCTCCAATGGACCCGTCTTCTTCGTGTCACGATCCGGTAAAGGTTGCAAACTTCCTCTTGCTCGATGGAGATGGCGGCTAGATCTCTCTTTGAAGCTCATGGATGAAGGAGGAGGCCGAGAGGAAACTCTGGCTCAAGATTGGCGTGAAGAGCAAGCCCGGAGCACCTCTAGATGGTGGGCGGCGATGGAGGGGCGAAGTCGGACGAACTAGAGCAGAAAACGGCGGAATACGGCGGGCTATATGACCTAAATCGCGAGCAGCGGAATTTATAGGCGCTGTAATTAAACAGTGCGCACGGTCATTGGCGCACGACCAGTGGTCGTGCGCACTAGAATTCGATGATCGTGCGCTCTGCCTGGACGGAACCTGCAAAGACAGAAATTATGAAATAACATGTTCGCACGACCAGTGGCGCACGACCGGCGGTCGTGCGCACTATCGTAGGTGGTCGTGCGCACTGATTGAAACAGAACTCAAGAAATTGATGATAAGCGCGCACGAACAGTGGCGCACGACCGGTGGTCGTGCGCACTAGCGTTGGTGGTCGTGCGCACTGCACCAAACAGAACTCGTGAAAAAAGTGTTAAGTGCACACGATCAGTGGCGCACGACCAGTGGTCGTGCGCAATAGAACCAGTGATCGTGCGCAGTGTTCCTGTGCAGAATTGCACCAGAAGCACCTGCACGACTCCTGTTCTAGCATACAACCACGAATCCAGCTACTGAAAGTGGCACCTAACAGTGCATGAAAACTACTAACAAAGAAAGATACGAAATTACACCAAATAGGGCCTAAAAGTGCACCTAGCATAGAATGACCAATATGAGCTAAAACAGGGCTAAAGTGCAGTGAAAAGACTGAAAAAAAGGCCCAGATGAGTCCATAAAAGTGTATATGATCAGGACTCATCACACCCCCAGACTTAACTGTTTGCGCGTCCCGAGCAAACAAATTCTAAGTGAACTAGGAAAGAACAGTAGATGGCTTAATGATTATACTACAGAGTACCATGCGAAGTCGCATGCTCACGTGCATAAGAAAAATAGTAGAACAGATTTCTGATTATAAAAACAGTTTATAAATTTCTAAAAGAGTAAAAGCATATTACACTACTCAAAATGGGGAACAACGGTGGATCATTCGGTCATGCATACGGAGAAAGTAAACTAAGCGCTGAGATGAGCATTGCTCAAGATTGGGGTGTCGGATAAACTCCACCGAAATCCATCGGTGTCGGTGACCATAGGCTTGCCCGGACACATTCTCTCCACGGCACTGGTTTGACTCAAATGCGTGAATCAATAGGACTTTAGGTTTTAAATGGGGCTTGGGTTTAGGTGAGGAAAAACAAAGATAAAAATGACGGCTAAAGCACTAAACCCAAATGAGCTAATGCAGGAAACTATCCTCATTCACCACACAAACATGCGGGTACACAACACCCCCAGACTTGGACTTAACAGCATGGGTGCGTGCACCGCCTACTCCCAAACATAAATCTATACATAAAGATTTTCAATTAAGCATTCCTTCTCTTTCCTTTCTTTTTAACTTCTTTTCTTTTTCTCATTTTTTTTTCTTTTCTTATCATTTTCAGCAAATAAACAAAAGGACACATCCACAACTTCACAAACATATTACCACATCAACAACCCAACTCATGAAAATAATAAACAGCTAAAGCTCAAATTTTGGGTGTGCGACTAGGATTGGCTTTTGGGCTTTGGTGAAATAAAAGTGGGGCTGAATCAAAGAACGGGTAGGCACAACTGGGCTAGCGAGGAAATAGCGGTAAGAATAGGCACAAAGGCTTAACCGGGCCAAAATGATGGCCTATATCACATTCACACAATTGACTAACCGTATACCCATGCTTCAAGAATCGCTTGGGGCAAGTTCTAGCCACCGAGAAAGATTCTCCTTTCTCCCGACTCAAGCAATACGAGTCTAGCGATCGTTTACACACATCCCTACGCTACCGTTTGATTCACACCGGATTCACCATTTAAGTAGAGTAAACAACATTTACACTAATAAGAAAAATATAAAACCATAGTATAAAAAGAAATCTAATCTACACAAATCTCTATGCAACCGAGCACTCGACTAGGAGCACAACTAGAGTCAACATTTTACTCTGCTACATAGTCCTAAGCCACCACCTAGACTTTCCCAAATAAGCAGAAGAATTAAATTCACTACAGAGCACGCATACAGACGAGTACGCGCTCAAGTGGGTGTTGTGGTGTGCAATGAAAATAAACAAAACATTTTAAATGAAATCTTCTAGTATGCAGTGCAATAGTGCACGTGAGCGGGTAAACAAAACTACTCTCCCCCAGACTTAAACTAAACAATCCGCAAAATATATGACAGGAAAATCAAAATAGGGCTAGGGAAAGAGAGTACCCAATGCTCAGCAAGTGAGCATACCAGAAGACGCGTGCAAACTAAGACAACGCTGCAGCATCCGCCATCCAGAAAAAGATACCTGCAGGGGTCAGCTCCGCAAAAAGAAAATAGAAAACTGAAAAAGAAATACTACTAACTAAACATGATTAGGAGAAATAAAAAAGCAGAAAAGAAAGATAACTACTGGGGTTATTGTCATCCCAGCACGACTTATTCTAAATTAAAACGGTTCTAGCTAATGGGCCTATGAAAAGAAAAGTGCACCGGTAACTGTTCTAATATGCGTGTCGGTAGCGGGTACCGATATGGCGAAAGAGCAGTCACGCCTCTACCCGAATATAAATAATACCTGCTTGACACAGGTAGAGGGAAAAGAAAGTAAGAAGAGGAGGAGGCCTGGTCCTCACTCATCTCACAAAACACCTCCTTGCCTAGCAAGGTATCGTCAACAGGGGGGCAGCAGGAGGCAAAGGCAATGAGTGGAGCTTCCTCTACGGAGGGAGGATAAACCTCCTCACATGAGAGGATACTCTTATCATTGACTTGAGCAAAAAGCTCCAAGTCCTCCTGGGGCACCTGTAAAGACTCAACCTGCATAGGCTCGAAAGAAGAAGGGGGGGTCCAGAAAGAAACGAGAAGAAAAACGTAAATCATCAACAATCTGGGGAGTGATCCCGGTTTCACTCCCAGCAAGATCCAAGGGTAGATCGCTATCATCATCGTAAATATCATAGCGAGGGGGGCTTGAGAACTCAGAAGCCTCAGTGGTGATTTGGACCTCCTCGTCCCATGAAGAAGTGCAACCCTCCTCATCAGAGAGAGTATCCTCCTCATCCCACCGAGGTGCATCATCGTGTTCAAAGTATTCATTCTCCCCCTCAGGGAAAATGACATCCTCATCCCACTTTGGAGCACCCTCTGAGTCAGAAGCATCGCCCAGCTCCTTTACTTCGATAGGATCATAAAGAATATGTGTGGAAAAATCATGCAAAGAAACTGGAGGGACAAAAAGATTCGGTTCCTCCGCAAAAAGATCTGCTAAAGCCTCCCCGATGGAAAGAATACTTTCCTCATCATACTCAGGTGCATCTAGGAGCTCCCATTCCTCTCCTTGTTGGCCAACAGATGAGTGATCATCATCACTGGGAGTGAGGACATAAACAGGGAGAGAGGAGTCCGTGCACGAGACAAGCTCAGGGGCAGAGGGCACAATTGCCTCCATGGGTAAAGAATGAGCGATAGGGACAATGTTGTCCTGAGTGGAGGAGTGGCGGTCAGGCTCGAAAAGACTAGGACAGTCCTTCAATTCATGACCCTCTCCTCGACACAACAAGCAAACAATGTTCCTACACTGCCTAGCATTTAACTCATTCATTTGGTCTATATAATAAACCATCTTATCATTAAAGCTAGGGGAAATATCCTATGACGACATATTTGACAATTAAAGCAGATATAATGAGACTGAAATTCTTTGCAGGAAAATTTACACAAACTAATAAAACTTCTTGGATTAGACTTGCCTAAAACTTTAAAAATAAGAGGGAAAGAAATAAAAACAAACAAAAGATAATTAAAAGGCAAACAAAAATAATAAAGCGGCTATACACACTGGAAGAACTACTATCTCTCGGCTCTCCCTCTCAAGAAAACTCACACGACTGTGTTCCCCGGCAACGGCGCCAAAAACTTGATGCGCGAATCTCACACACCGCTATAGGCGGTAGCTCGACTGCTACACGAAACGGCAGTGTACCGATTGTTCAAGTAATATAAAACGAGGAGTAATCCCTGAGTATCGAATCTCTCAAGGAACACAGTAAGGTGGAGTTAACGTTCGAGGTAGGACTTGAGATTGAAGTCCTTAACGTCGGATGGAATGCGGGGAGTTGGGTTGGCTTTTGGAAAATAAAATAAAAGCTATCAACTACTCCTATGCAATGCCGCTATGCAATGCTTCGCTTGGCGGGATGGAGACTAGGCAGGCCTTGAGCGCGCTGCGTCGAAAGGGCAGATGGACGAGTAGGCAAGCGGAATCGAACTATGCAGGCCTTGAGCGCGCTGCTTCGTTAGGTGGGATGGAATACGGGCCGCAATGCCATGCTTCGGTAGGCGGATGGACGAGTAGGCTAGCGGAGTGAGGGTCGCAAGCACCTCTTCGATAAGCACGCCACTAGCAATTGCTAGTGTGGCACACGAGCGTGACGGCGGAATGGAAATGGACGGCGGCGCACCTCAAGCAACTCAAATAGATAAATTACATAAACACATAGACATGAAATATATATGTAAATATAACTAATTCAAGTGCCACTTCATCATAATAATGAGATCTAAAACATATACACATCAATAAGAGAAGAATAAGGCAAGAAATCGACCGAATCCGAAGTCTCGTTGTAGATTCACGGTTGGAATCGTCGGGTTGTCAATCCGCGTCCAAGCTCGGTCCGCAACTACGTCCGGGGTAGAGAGAGCTGTCACGACTCTCCAATGGACCCGTCTTCTTCGTGTCACGATCCGGTAGAGGTTGCAAACTTCCTCTTGCTCGATGGAGATGGCGGCTAGATCTCTCTTTGAAGCTTTTGGATGAAGGAGGAGGCCGAGAGGAAACTCTGGCTCAAGATTGGCGTGAAGAGCAAGCCCGGAGCACCTCTAGATGGTGGGCGGCGATGGAGGGGCGAAGTCGGACGAACTGGAGCAGAAAACGGCGGAATACGGCGGGCTATATGACCTTAATCGCGAGCAGCGGAATTTATAGGCGCTGGAATTAAACAGTGCGCACGGTCATTGGCGCACGACCAGTGGTCGTGCGCACTAGAATTCAATGATCGTGCGCTCTGCCTGGACGGAACCTGCAAAGACAGAAATTATGAAATAACATGTTCGCACGACCAGTGGCGCACGACCGGCGGTCGTGCGCACTATCGTAGGTGGTCGTGCGCACTGATTGAAACAGAACTCAAGAAATTGATGATAAGCGCACACGAACAGTGGCGCACGACCGGTGGTCGTGCGCACTAGCGTTGGTGGTCGTGCGCACTGCACCAAACAGAACTCGTGAAAAAAGTGTTAAGTGCACACGATCAGTGGCGCACGACCAGTGGTCGTGCGCAATAGAACCAGTGATCGTGCGCAGTGTTCCTGTGCAGAATTGCACCGGAAGCACCTGCACGACTCCTGTTCTAGCGTACAACCACGAATCCAGCTACTGAAAGTGGCACCTAACAGTGCATGAAAACTACTAACAAAGAAAGATACGAAATTACACCAAATAGGGCCTAAAAGTGCACCTAGCATAGAATGACCAATATGAGCTAAAACAGGGCTAAAGTGCAGTGAAAAGACTGAAAAAAAGGCCCAGATGAGTCCATAAAAGTGTATATGATCAGGACTCATCAACCACGCACACCACAACAAAGTGGTATTGTAGAAAGAAAGAATATGACACTTCAAGAACTAGCACGCACTATGATATGTGAATATAAATTGTCTAAGTCCTTTTGGGCCGAAGCCATAAATACATCATGTTATGTTATGAATAGAATCATGCTTCGCCCATCTCTTAATCACACACCTTATGAACTTTATTTTCAAAATAAGCCTAACGTATCCTACTTCAAAGTTTTTGGTTGTAAATGTTTTATTTTGAATACTAAAGATAGCTTGGGAAAGTTTGATGAAAAATGCGATGAAGGAACTTTTCTTGGATACTCTTCAACTAGTAAAGCTTATAGAATTTTTAATAAAAGAACCAGTAAAGTTGAAGTGTCGATTAATATGAAATTTGATGAGCTTATTCCTTGTGTAGAAAGACTTTCCACAGGCAAAGAGGATGATCTCTTACAACCTTTGGAGCATGGTGATGAGGAACCTTCCAAAGAAGAGAAAGAGGAGGCCAAGGAAGATGATTATATGCCTCCAAGCGCCTTGCAATTTATAAAGGATCATCCACAGGAGCTAATAATTGGTGAACCATCTATTGGGGTAAGAACTCGCTCTTCTCTTTATGAATCTTATTCAAATATATGTTTTGTTTCTGAAATAGAACCAAAAACCATTTCTATCGCTTTAAAAGATGAATTTTGGTTTTTGGCTATGAATGAAGAGTTAGAACAATTTGAGCGACATAATGTTTGGAAATTAGTAAAAAGACCATTTAATCACCCAATTGTAGGTGTAAAATGCAGTTATAAAAATAAATTAGATGGTGAGTCTAGAATCATTAGAAATAAGGCACGCTTAGTAGCACAAGGATATTCTCAAATCGAGGGGATAGATTTTGATGAAACTTTTGCACCCGTTGATCGATTGGAATCTATACGAATTTTTCTAGCATTTGCAAGCTTTAAAAGAATAAAATTATTTCAAATGGATGTAAAAAGTGCTTTTCTAAACGGGTTTGTAAAAGAAGAAGTTTATATTGAACAACCCCCTGGTTTTATTAGTGAAAAATTTCCCAATCATGTTTATAAACTAGAAAAAGCGCTTTATGGCTTAAAACAAGCGCCTCGTGCATGGTATGAAAGACTAACATCGTTTTTATTAAAGCACGGTTATATTATGGGAAGTGTCGATAATACTCTCTTCATTAAGCATAATAATGATTTGATTATTTGGCAAATATATATTGATGATATAATCTTTGGATCTACTAATAAAGAGTTGTGTAATGAAGTTATTTTAGTGATGAAAAATGAATTTGAAATGAGTCTAGTAGGAGAACTTTCTTATTTTCTTGGTTTTCAAATATCACAAAGAAATAATGGTATTTTTATATGTCAAACTAAATATGTCTTTGATATGCTTAAACGCTTTGGATTTGAAAACCTTAAACAAGCTTCTACACCAATGAGTGCATCACTAAAATTAGTAAAAGATGAATCGGGAATTTCAATTGATCAAACTTTATATAGAGGTATGATAGGATCTCTACTCTAAGTGCAACTAGACCCGATAATATGTTTGTCGTATCTTTATGTGCTCGATTTCAAGTTAATCCAAAAGAATCTCACTTAAAAGCGGTAAAACAAATTTTTAGATATCTAATTGGGTCATCTAGATTAGGATTATGGTACCCGCATAATAATTCATTTACACTTCATGGCTATTCCGATTCGGACTACGTCGGATGCTCACTTGATAGAAAAAGCACTAGCGGTACTTGCCATTTTCTAGGACCTTCATTAGTTGCATGGTCTAGTAGGAAACAAAATTCGGTTGCAATCTCCACCACGGAGGTCGAATACATTGCACTAGGGAGTTGTTGTGCACAAGCAATATGGATGAGCCAAACTCTAGAGGACTTTGGTTTTCATCTAAAACATATTGAATTAAAATGTGACAACAAAAGTGACATTGATCTTACAAATAATCTGGTACATCATTCTAGATCCAAACATATAGATGTACGTCATTATTTCATAAGGGATCACATTAAAAAGAATAATGTTAGAATAAGTTTCATTGGTATGGACTTTCAACTTGCTGATATTTTCACTAAACCTCTTCCCGATGCAGGTTTCAAATGTTAAGGTTGGAATTATGAGTCTTAGATATCTTAGGATGAGTTATATGAAAAATGCTAAAGCTTTATGCAACTTGAGCAATCAAGACATCTCCAAAAATTACCAAATTTTTGTTTAAGACTACTCATAAGACTCTTAATAAATATCAAAAAACAGAATTTTAAAATTCTCAAAATTTCACTCTCGGTTTCCCGCGCTAGCGCTAGCGTTTCAAGATTCAAAAATACAAAAATATGTTTTTATTTTTTTTTCTGTTTACTTTCATTAATTTTTTTTCAAGAACAACAAAAAAATTGTATGATCTTTATTGTTAATATCAAGCATGTATGAATTCTAGAATTATTTACAATGTTAAAATTTATTCCTTCAAATTACTATGAACATTGTTTTGCTTAATCATGCTTTGATATATCTAATTAAGTGCATCAATTGTATTGAAAAATATGTGTAGAACCAAGCTTAGCATGCCTGTAAGTATGAGTAAATGTTTTGTGATTGATAATGATACTTTTTCACTCACTTATTTTGGTAATCTACATGTGTGTTCAAATCTAAAGATGCTTGCTTGTGTATTGTAATTGTACAATGAATTAAAACTTGCAAAATCGGTGTATTATCTACACTACATTTGAATTGCACTTAAAATTTAAGAAAAGTGGTTGAGTTTTTAAAAAAATTATTATGTTGGGTTTGCAAAACAAGTGTATTCGGAGAATGTTGTCTCACTAAAGTGAACAAAAAATATAGACAAATATAACTCCACCAAGTACTACTTGGAAAGAATAGTAAAGTGTCTTGAGCAAACCTTGGTTTTACACCACTTTGTTAAAAATTATGTACATTAAAGTGTGTGAAAGTTAATATTCTTGTGTTTTATTGTGCACTTTACTCTAAATATGTCTTGTATTTTGTGATTTAAATCATTTGTTAACATTGTACAACACCGTGTTCTCGCAGTCGCCGGCAGGAATTGACCATCTTGCCAGTGAGGAGTCGCGAGAACCAGGCAATGTGAGCCAGGGCGATCTCGCAGGGAAAGTGCGAGACCCGGCCTCGGTGGTTGTCGCCAGAAGAGAGGCGAGTGGGACCTTCGCAGGCATTTTGTCTAGAGAAGGTGAGCGAGTGGTACTCGCGAGGAGTCTCGCGGGAACTCTCGCGAGTGGGGTTCTCGCAGGCCAATTACCCCTGGGCTAAGGAAGGGAAATTACCCCTCTGCCCCTGGTGGCCTGCAGTTAGCACCTCCGAACAGCAGAGTTTGGTTGTTAGCAGGCCAAATTGGGGTGCGCTTAGTAAAACCAAAAGGCAGAACCCAGCTATTAACAGACCTGTACAGAAAAACTATAAATAAGACCCTAAGGGCACCTTTGGAGAGACTTTGTTTTGGCTTCTCTCTCCTCAGGTCATCTTTGGTTAGTATTCTCAGAGCTCTCCAAGGTGCCCAGCTACAGTTCTTGGCTTAGGAGGGGAAGCTCTTTACGATCTTCCGGGTGTGTGGTAGGACCTCCACACTGTCGCCAAGGGTCTTAGTTCTAGGTCTTCGGTCAGGTTGCTCCGAGGGATCAGTAAGCGCAAGTTGCACCCATCTTTGGGGTCTGAACTCCTCGTTGGGCCAAATCTCGGTTCCAACATTTTTGGTGCAGTGAGCGTGCACAGCAGCTAGTGCAGGAAAGTTTCAAGGAAGCGGGATGGCGGGAGATGAAGAGCAGGGCGATGAGTTTGGCGGCTCGCCGCCGGTATTGACATTGGGAATGTTCGTGGACCTCAGGAGGGAGGTCCTCGAGAGCATTGGTCTTGCTTTTGCCGCGGTGCGAAACGAGTTCATGACCCCAGCACCTCAGGTGCTCCCCCCTTAGGGGGTCGGGGAGTGTGCCCTGGGGGGAAGGGCAGGGAAGGAGGTGACAGGAGCAGGGCGAGACCTCTTCGGGTGAGAGCTCTTTGCCAGCCCATCGAGCACCTCACAGGCAGGTCCGGTCCCAGCGAGCGCTGCTCCGGCAAGCGTAGTCCCGGCGAGCGATGTTCCAGTGAGCGCGGACCCAGCGAGCGTGGCTCTTGTGAGTTTGGGTCCTACGAGGGAAGTTTTAGGACGAGTCGAGCAGGAGAGGGCCGCGAGCGGGAGCAGCCCTTTTTGCTAGCTGGTGCTTTCCGCACCAGTCCCGGAAGGGTTCAGGGAGTGGGATAAGGTCTACTATTGCGGCAAGAACGACCCTGTCTAGCACTTGCAGTCGTTTGAGGACTCGGTCTCTATCCGGCCGATGTCAGATGCTTTCAAATGTCGGCTCTTCACCGTCACTCTGATGTAGAAGGCTAGGGATTGGTTCCATCAACTCCTCACCGGGTCAATCTACAAGTTCGAGGACTTGCTTAGAGGCTTCTTTTTGGGCTTCTCGACCTCAAAGAAGAGGAAGAGAGATGCCGAGTTGCTCTTCAAGGTCAAGTAAGAGCCGGGGGAGTCGCTGGCCCATTATGCGGACCGTTTCCAGGAAGAGGTTCTGCTTACCCATGATATGCTTGGGTTTTCCCTCCAGCTTGCCTTCACGGTGGGGCTGAGGGAGAGTTTTTTCAAGATGAGTTTGAAGAGGAAGGCCCCCGTCTCCTACGAGGAGTTGATGGAGAGGGTTGCGGAGGAGATTGAGGCGGAGGAGGCTAACCCAGAGCTCACCAAGAGGCTAGAAAAGCTCAGTGAGCCGGAAGTCAAGCAGCCAGAAGTGCGGAGAAGAGAAGAGCCCAGGGCCCCGGAGGTAGGGTGGAGGCATCGAGGCGGAGGAGCACAGGTTCAAGAAAGGGGTTACTCCCCGGGTGGGGGTAAATTCCATGGGGGTCAGGGAATACCCCATCAGTTGGGATGGAGGCAAGGTCCAAGGCAGATGCCTCCCCCCCCCCCCCCTCAGCAGGCCATGGCAATCAGGCGGGGAAGAGGAGGAAGAGGAAGGAAAAAAGGGGCAGGAATAGAAGCGGGAGCAGGAAAGAGAAGGGGCAATAGGGCGGCGGAGGTCGAGAGAGGGAGGTTGGCATTACGGTATTATGACTTCCATCGGGAGTAAGGGTATGCAACGGCCACCTGCCTGGAGTTCCTGGAAGTGAGAGAGGCCACGGCACCGGCGCCGCGGGAGCAGCGGGCAATGAGGATCGAGGAGGTCCTGCCTCAGGATGAGGAGGATGAGATATGTGAAGACCGGGCCGATGTGGGGGCCTGAGGGGGGATCGGGGTGATCCATGAGGGGGTAGGGATTGAGGCGACCCGGAAGGCCAGCCTCCATACTATGTATCGTCATAGCGTAGCTTCAAAGTCCCTTGCCCCGCCCCCAGCGGAGAAGATTTCTTTCACCCAGAAGGACATGTCGGGTCATGAAGACTCGTTCTGCGATGCGCTGGTCATTCAGACGGCGATCGAGAACTTCACCGTCTCCCGAATCCTTTTGGATAACGGGAGCTCGGTCAACGTCATCTTCAAGAAGGCGTTTGATGGGATGGAGGTGGAGGTGTGAAGGGTGTTGGCCTCGGACGGCCCGTTGTTTGGGTTCTCCGGGGAGAGGAAGGAGGTAGATGGGGGAGTGGGACTCCATGTAGTCCTGGGGCGGCAGTCCAGGAATTGTCGTAGTGTCATAGTGGACGCCCCCAGCAGCTACAGCGCCATCTTTGGGCGAACGCTCATCAGCGCGTTTCGATGTGTCCCCTCCACCTTCCACCAGTGCCTTAATTTCAATGATGGAGGAGTCCAGGTTCGGATAAGGGGAGATCCGAAGGTGGCCCGGCAGTGCTATGTGACGGCCGTGAACACCATCTCTTGGATGGCCGAGGCGGCGGAGTGGGATCGAGAGGTGGGGCAGCCGGCGAGGCTCGGAGAAGGAGAGGAGGAGAGAGTAGAGGAAGGGTCAGAGGAGCCAATGGAGGAGATGGAGACGGAAGAAAGGGAGGCCCAGGAGTAAGGGGCGGAAGAGATGATGGAGGTTCGGGAAGGAAGAAGGGACGAGAAGGTCGAAGCACCAGCTTGCGACGAGGAGAAGGAACAAGGTTGGGGAGAGCAATCCCGGCTGGAGGTCGTTGATCAGATCAAGGACCTTGAGGTTACCACCCAGTCGGGGGTGGTAGAAAAGGTCATGGTCAGCGGCGAGCTCAGCCTGGAGGAGCAGAAGCAAATCCTGGCCTGCGTCCAGGAGAACGTAGACGTCTTCGCATGGAGTGCCGCAGAGATGCCCGGGATCGATGCGGATGTGGATTGCCATCGCCTCAACCTCAACCTCGACACCCGCCCCATCTGTCAAAAGAAGAGGGCCATAGCCGACAAGCTGGAAGGGCCCATCCGAGAGGAGGTGGGTAAGCTCCTCCAGGCAGGTTTTATATCGGAGATCCAGTACCCAGGCTGGGTCTCCAACGTGGTTATGGTGAAAAAGGGAGGAGGTAAGTGGAGGATGTGTATCGATTTTTCCTTGCTTGATAAATCATGCCCCAAGGATTGCTACCCCTTGCCTAGAATCGTCGCGCTGGTTGATTCAGCCGTCAGTTTCCCTGTAATGTCAATTTTAGATGCTATTTCAGGTTATTATCAGATCCGCATTCACCCCCCCCCCCCCCCCCTCCCCGACATTAAGGATGTCTCCTTCATCACAGGGGATGGGTGCTACTGCAATAAAATGATGCCCTTTGGGCTAAAGAATGCAGGGGCAACATTCCAACGGATGATGGACAGGGTTTTCCGAGAACAGAAAGGAAGGAACCTGGAGGTCTATGTAGATGACCTCATGATCAAAAGCCGAGATCTAGGATCCCACCTCCAGGACCTCGAAGAGACCTTTGGGACTTTGCGGAAGTATAAAATGAAACTCAATCCCTAGAAGTGTGTCTTCGGGGCTAGCCGAGGGAAGTTCCTGGGTCACTTGCTCACCCCAGCTGGAGTGGAACCTAATCCGGATAAGGTCAAGGCCATCATGGAATTGGCATCGCCAAGAAACGCCAAGGAGGTTCAGCGCCTCATGGGGAAGTTAGCTGGTCATGGCAAATTCCTCTCCCGGGCAGGAGAAAAGTGTGCACCCTTCTTCAAGGTGTTGAGAGGGAATCAGAAATTTGAATGGACCTCGGAGTGTGAGGAAGCCTTCCAAGCATTGAAGAGGCAACTCACTCAGGTTCCTCTGCTCAAGGGGCCAAGGCCGGGGGAAGACCTATCCTTATACCTTCGGGTAGGATCCGAGGCGGTGAGTTCAGTGTTAGTCCGGGAATAAGGCAGAAGGCAACTTCCAATTTACTACGTCAGTCGAGTGCTGAGGAAGGCGGAGCTCTGATATCCCATCCTAGAGAAGTTGGCCTTCGCCTTGGTGGTATCGGCTCATAAGATCCGGCCTTATTTCCAAGCACATTCAATCAAGGTGGTAACCGACGACCCCCTTCGCAACATCATCAAAGGGGTAGAGCACTTGGGAAGGCTAGACAAGTGGTTCGTGGAGCTGAGCGAGTTTGATATCTCATTTATACCAAGGTTATCAATAAAGGCGCAGGCGGTGGCGAACTTCCTGGCAGATTATGTCACCGAGGTGGAGGAGCAGGAGGCTTCCCACTCGGAGGCTTGGAAGATGTTAGTCGATGGGACATCAGGGAAGCACTCCTTTGGGGGAGGGGTAATCCTGGTAAGCCCACAAGGGACAAGAATTGAGCAGGCCATCAGCATTCATTTCCCAATCACCAACAACCAGGCTGAGTACGAGGCAGTGATAGCAGGCCTATAGCTGGCTCGGGAGTTATGTGTACAAGATGTGGATGTCTCTACGGACTCCATGGTAGTGGTGTACCAGATCATGGGGGATTTTAAGGCAAAGGAGCCCACCCTCCAGCGCTACCTGGAGAAGGTCAAGGGGGTCATCGGGCAGTTCTGCACTTTCTCCATTAATCATGTGCCAAGGAAGGAGAGCACTCTTGCTAACCTTCTAGCCAAGTTCGGTCCTCGGGCAGGGGGAACGATGTCGGAGCTCTTCCGACCATCCATCGAGGAAGGAGAGCTGATAGAGATAAACCAGCAAGAGTCGTGGATGAGTTCCATCGTCAATTTCCTAACGTCGTGGAAATTCCCCGAAGGGGAGGTGGACAAGCGACGGCTCAGGTACAAATCCGCCTATTACTCCATGCATGCAGGTGGGTTGTATCGTAAGACCCTTTCGGGACTCCTCGCCCATTGTGTAGCAGAGGGGGGGTCTCGTGGGTCTTGGAGGAGATCCACTCAGGGGAGTGTGGCAGCCACTCGGGGAGCAGGACATTGGAAGGAAGGGTGTTTAGACAAGGTTATTTTTGGCCTACCCTCAGCAAGGATACGGCAGAGTTCGCAAAAACGTGCTCCAAGTGTCATCTCTATGCCCCACTCCAACTCTTCCCAGCTCAGAGGCTCCGGACCATCATAGCTCTGTGGCCCTTCGCGATATGGGGGCTAGACCTGGTTGGTCCCTTCCCCCACGAGAGTGGTCAGAGAAGGTTCCTTCTAGTGATGATAGACTACTTCTCCAAGTGGCTAGAGGTGAAGGCGCTAGCCAAGCTGACATCCCAAGTGGTAAGAAATTTTGTATGGGGAGAAATAATTTGCAGGCACGGGCTCCCATTGGCCATAGTGACGGACAACGGGCCGCAGTTTGACATCGTTGAGTTCGTGAGCTTCTGCATTCAGCTTGGAATAGATCTTCGATTTGTATCTGTCCACCACCCGAGGAGCAATGGGCAGGTGGAGGCGGCAAACAAAATAATTGTGAACTTACTTAAGAAGAAGTTCGTGAACCTCAGAGGCAACTGGGTAGAGCAGCTGCCCTCGGTCCTATGGGACCTAAGAACTACTCCAAACATGTCCACGGGGGAGACCCCTTTCAAACTGTCTCATGGGTCATAGGTCGTGCTTCCCATAGAATTCAAGGTGAAGTCCCCCCGGGTAGTCACCGCGGGAGAAGGTGATGACGAGTGGCGGGCGGATAACGAAGATGGGCAAAGGTTATCCTTATACCTAGTGGAGGAACTCTGGGATCTCGCCACCATTCGGCAGGAGGAGGTGAAGAGGTGGACGGCCCGATACATTGACCAGCATATCAGAATAAAATAGTTTGAGAAAGGGGACTTGATTCTGAAGAAGGTCGATGCAGCTGGAAGAGGAGCCGCAGATATGGAAGGGGTACCTCTCGGCTGGGCCAGGAGTGGGGACGACTTGAAATGATTCTATCCATAAAAGTTTTTGTAAGTGACTTGTATGTTTTACTCTTCTTATATCAACTTCAAAATTGTTTCTAAGAAGAAATCCTCAAGCGTACTTCCTTTGGTGCTGGAATGACCTAGATCAATTCCGCTGTCGGGCTCTCATAGACGGTGGGTCAGGTTTATCTCTGGAGAGGCTGGCAGGGTAGCAAGTTCTTTGGTGCTGGAATGCCCCAGATCGATTCTGCTGCCGGGCTTTCATAGACGGTGGGTCAGGTTGATCTCTAGAGAGGCTGGCAGGGTAGCAAATTCTTTGGTGCTAGAATGCCCCAGATCAATTCTGCTGTCGGGCTCTCATAGACGGTGGGTGAGGATGATCTCTGGAGAGGCTAGCAGGGTAGAAAGTTCTTTAGTGCTGGAATGCCCCAGATCGATTCCGCAGTCGGGCTCTTACCGACGGTGGGTCAGGTTGATCTCTGGAGAGGTTAGCAGGGTAGCAGGTTCTTTGGCACTAGAATGCCCTAGATCGATTCCGCTGTCGGGCTCACATAGACGGTGGGTCAGGTTGATCTCTGGAGAGGCTGGCAGGGTAGTAGGTTCTTTGGTGCTGGAATGCCCCAGATCGATTCCGCTGTCGGGCTCTCTTAGAAGGTGGGTCAGGTTGATCTCTGGAGAGGATGGCAGGGTAGCAAGTTCTTTGGTGCTGGAATGACCCAGATCGATTCCGCTGTTAGGCTCTTATAGACGGTGGGTCAGGTTGATCTCTGGAGAGGCTGGCAGGGTAGCAAGTTCTTTGGTGATGGAATGCCCCAGATCGATTCTGCTGTCGGGCTCTCACAGATGGTGGGTCAGGTTGATCTCTAAAGAGGCTGGCAGGGTAGCAAGTTCTTTGGCACTGGAATGCCCCAGATCGATTCCGCTGCCGGGCTCTCATAGACGGGGGGTCAGGTTGATCTCTGGAGAGGGTGTCAGGGTAGCAAGTTCTTTGGCGCTGGAATGCCCCAGATCGATTCTGATGTCGGGCTCTCATAGTCGGTAGGTCAGGTTGATCTCTGGAGAGGCTGGCAGGGTAGCAAGTTCTTTGGTGCTGGAATGCTCCAGATCGATTCCGCTGCCGGGCTCTCATAGACGGTGGGTCAGGTTGATCTCTGGAGAGGCTGGCAGGGTAGCAAGTTCTTTGATGCTGGAATGCCCCGAATTGATTCCGCTGTCGGGCTCGCATAGACGGTGGGTCAGGTTTGTTGGATCTTTAGGCGCCCTTAGAGGGGGTGAATTTGGGTTTTTGATAGTTTATATAGGTGTAGTCAATAATACCTAAAGGGGGGTGAATAGGTTTTACTTATTTTCTTTGTTTAAACCTAATGTTTCTAGCTGCAGAAAACACAATCACAAAAAGCACACAAGGATGTATAGAGGTTCCTCAAGACAGGGTGTCTTGAGTAGTCCTCTTTCCCCCTTCACCTTTCTAACAGTGAGTTAGACAAGGCCCACAAACTCCAATCTCGACTCCTTGATCTTACACCACAAGTTCCTCAGAACTTCTCAGATCAAGAGTGATCCTACCTCAGGCACAGCAGCCCTACTCTCAGGCTCAGCAGCCCTACACTCAGGCTCAGCAGCCCTACACCTCAGGCTCAGCAGCCCTACACCTCAGGCTCAGCAGACATACACCTCAGGCGAAGCAGCCCTACACCTCAGGCTCAGCAGCCCTACACCTCAGAGTTATGTAACTCCTACAACTCAGAAATCACACAGATTTCCTACCTCAGACCTATCAAGAAGTCCTACCACTCAAGCTGTCAACACAGCTTTACACACATGCTCAACAGCCTTTCACTCAGGCAAGAATGCCTTACAAAGATATAATAGAGTTTGAACAAAATACAGAAGACAAAAGATTTACTCTTAGGTCTTCTGAATCCTTTCTTCAGATCTGAAAACAGCAGCTTCAGATTTGTATCACCTTGATCTTCTCCTTCAGCAAAGCAGAAGATCAACTTGCCCTTCTTGAGTTTGTACAGGAAGAGCTAACTAATCCCCCTTAGAAGATTAACTTCAGCTTCAGAGAACAACTTCAACTGGCTGAAATGTGAATGCTCGATTGCGGCGTGCAGCAAAAGCTTTTTAATGGAACAGTCCTTGTTGTTGTGCCCTGACATCTTTCTTTTATACCTTCAGAAGGATTCAAAAGCTATATCGATCCTCCTGACACAGTATGTGGCAGATTGGAGTTGCTTTTCCATCTCAATTGTCGCTTGCGCCAAAAGCAGATCCCGTCAGCACATTTGGATCTGTCTCAGCGGTTGGGCTGAGACAGCATCCAGTCTCAGCATTTGGGCTGAGACAGCTTCCAGTCTCAGCGGCAGCTCCAGTCCCCTTCTCAGCGGTTTCTCCAGTCTCCTTCTCAATGGATCCACTGAGACGGCTCCTCGTCTCAGCGGTTCTGACCCTTCGTCTCAGCGATTATGCTGAGACAGATCTTCATCTCCTTGTATATGATTTCTTCTTATCTAAGGCCATGTTTGGCCCTTCCTTTTGAGTCACATGTGCCTGTATATCCTACACAAGTATAGCTTTGTTAAATACAATATGTCCTTAGCATTGAGAGTGATGCCTCTTCAAATCAAGGTAATATTGAGGGCAATATAACCAACAATCTCCCCTTATTTGAAGAAGGCAGAACATCCCCAATGCTAAGGTACATAAACATCAAAAACATATTTTGATCTGAAGCAAAGGCCCTAACACCCTAGGCATTTGCACTGGCCCTTTCTCTCCCTTTCTCCCCTTTCTCCAGCATTGGTACTGGCTCTATCTCCCCCTTTCTGGTTTCTTCAACCTTAACCTTCAATGGAAAGAGGGATAACATCTATAGATCCCTTTGGATCAACCTATAGGCTAACCTATATACTCTTAACATTTGCCAACTTCCCCTCAACCTGAGCAGGGAATTTACTCCCCCTCAATTGGAGAGCTATTTTCTGTAATAGCTGATCCATTTCAATTTGAACATCCCATTTAAGATACTGAATACTAAAGATAATAAATACAGAGTACATATATCAATACTAACAAACACAATATTATGATCAGAATATGAAATATCATTTCACTTTAAATGTTCAGTATAGACATTAAAAAAAAATTCAACTTATAGTTGTACATTCAATCCAAAAAAAATTCAAGGCTGGTTGTTCTAAGATGGACCCTGGGAAGAGCTTTCTCCATCTGTAGACTTTCTTTTCCTAGCTTCAGCAGCAGCCTTGATCTTCTCCTTCACTTTGAAGTACATAAGTGGCTTGGGAAGATATCTTGTGGGAATCCTTAAAGGATTTTCCCTTCTTACCAGGTTTTCTTTGAAAATCCTTTCCCTTAAAGATTCCCTTTCATGGTGTTTGATCCACTCAGCAGCTGAATAGACATGGTCAATGTCCTTCATTGGATTGCCATGGCTCACCCAGGTATTGACAACAATTGTGTCCAACTCCAGATTGTCATCTTCATGGAGTGGATCCTCTAATCTTTCCATTCTTTTCTGTGCCATGTATTCTTCAGCAGTTTGAATACCCTCTACCCTTCTCCTCTTTGCTCCTCTCTCATCAGCAATCAGATTTGATTGACTTTGGAAGTCAAATTCTTCATCTCTGTTAGGGTTCAAGACTGGAAGATTCAAAGCAATTCTTGTTCCTTGCAGCACTTTTAAGCTTGAGTCCCATTGACTCTCAGTGACCTTTCTGACCATGGTAAGGATATTTTCTTGAATAGCACTGGAAGCATTGTTGACCACTTCCACCACTTGCTTGCTGGCTTCTTCTTGATTGGAGAGTATTAGTTTATGGGAGGACTCCATGTTATTATACAGATGTATGTGAGCTCCTTTCAGCTTAGTATGTAGATTGAGAATCTTCTCCTCCCCCTCTTTGCTGTGTTCCACTATCTTCTTCTCTATTTCAGAATGTTGATTCAATATGGATTGGGAGAGAGTTTGAAAGGTGTTGTCCACATCATCTAAAATGTATTCCTTTGCCTTGTCAATGTGGGACTTGACTTGGCTGCTTGATGTGTTGACCACTTGTGCCATTCTGGTAACAGCTTTTTCCCAGACATTTTCATTTTTGTAGAGCTGATTCTTTATATATGTGATGTCCTTTGTGGAATCCCCTTCATGGTCGGCAATATTCTTCAGAACTGTGTGCTGGGCAGCAACAGTATTTTTGTCCATTGCAAACCATCTTGTCATCTGCAGAAGAATATGATCTGATGCAGTTTTGACATCATTAACCTGGGCATTGAGCTCAGTTCTCACTTCAGCCACTCTTGACTCCATTCTTTGCTCACTGGCCTGGATCTCCTGAGTCAATGCTGCTCTTGTTGTATACAATTCATTCCTTATCTGGGCAGAGACATCATGGACCTTTTCAGCAACAATCTCTTTCATAGACAACATCTGACCCTCAATCATTGTTTGTATTGAGTTTAACAGGTCAGATGTGTCCAGAGCTGCAACTGGCCTTTCCTGGGCTAATTCCTTTTCAACCATCTCTTCAGCTCCACTTTGAGCATTAGCCCTCTCATCATTAGGGATCTGCTCCCCCTCAGATGGGCCATGAGGTGATACCAATTCCTGTTGATGTTCTCCCCCACTAGCATACCCACCTTCTCCTTCATAGTCTGGGCTATGCTCCCCCTCACTTGGGGCATCCATAGGAGGAGAATTTTGTCTAAGGTCACCAGGGATAGGTGAATTGGGAAATTCATCTTCAGCTTGAGGAACAGCTGGATCAGGATTCATCTGAGTTGGCCCAGGATTGGGCTCAACTCTTCCTTTGGGCTCCTCATCTCTTCTTGTCCTGGGGACATCTTCATTATCTATGTTCATTGGGTTGCTGCCAGATCTAAGATCAGACCCATGAATGTCCTCATTTTCAGACCCATCTGACTTTGATGATGAATCTGATTTCTGTTGGGATGGCTCTTTCTTCTTTTCCTTTGCCACAGATGGCTAGCTCATAGGGAGCACTCTGGAGAATCTATCCAGAGTCTTAATGTCTATTCTTGAGATAATGGAGATTTCACCCCTTGGAGTTTGCAAAGGTCTCTGAATGACTATTTTGTAGGTACAGATATAGTATTCTTCCCATATTGGGGGCTTGTAGAGATTCCTTTATCCTTTGAAAAATAACTTCTCCTCATGAGGTTCTCTTGGACAGAATTATCCTTGTCATTAGTTCAAACATGACCTGTGAGACAGTATCATGTGAACCTGGCTTGCATAGTATAACTTTGCCCACTATATCAGACAACAGCTTCCCCAGTTGATTGAAGAACTTCCTCCTTAGACAACTGGTTATAGTATCACTGTATCCTGTCCACTTTAGGGCAGTCTGCTTATCCTTTTCAGATATCTCCTCCTCTTCAGTTTTACTGCAGGGAGTTATTTTCAGTCCCTTCTCCAACCTTTTAGCTGTAATCTTTATCTTCTCACTTCCTATCTTGGACTTCAGGATGGTTTTGGAAGGAGATAATTTGACATTGTTGAACCATTCTAGAACTTCAATTCTGAGAATGCAGCAGGGTTCAAACAGCATGTGCTCCAGACCTTGAGCTTCCATTAGATGAATCACGTGTCTTATTTCTTCTGAGGCATGTGAGAATCCATCTCTGACAATTTCATAGCCCTCCAGGAGATCTTTTGAGCTTTTTGGCGCCATGGAAGCAGAAAAATTGAGGCGCTGAGACGGGAGAGTAGATGAATCGTCTCGGCGGCTGAGGGTTTGGCTTTGTGGTGTGTTTTAAGTTATAGTGTATCTATTTATAGAATTTCAGTTTCGTTTTTATTAACCCTAGGCTTTTAGACTTAATTACCTTATTTGTGTTAAGGAGTTTTTGGGTTAGTTATCAAATTTCATTTTCAACATACCCCATCTCAGCGGTTCCGCTGGGACAGTGAACTGTCAACCGCTGGGATAGTTTGCTCGTCTCAGCGGTTCAGCTGGGATTTTTCTCAGCTGATTCAGCTGAACATACTTCTGCAGTTTAGCTGATCATAGGGTTTAGACCTAATGTAGATATTTTGTAAGAAGAAATGTCCTAGTCATGTCACTAAGTTGTAATGTATAATAATGTAAAGCTTTATAATTCACAATTCAGAATCAACAATAGTGACAGCTACTACTCATACATTTAGGACTATTCCATACTAAGCATGCCAAGATCAATTTTGAAGGAATTGAATTTAGATTCATCCAGTGGCTTTGTAAAGATATCAGCTACTTGTTTGTCAGTGGGGACAAATTCAAGACAGATATCTTTACATTCTACATGTTCTCTAATAAAATGATATCTAATCTCTATATGCTTAGTCCTGTTATGAGAGACAGGATTTTTAGCAATAGAGATTGCCCTGGATGAATCACAATACAAAGGAGATTCCCTTACCTTGAGGTTGTAATCCTCCAACTGATGCTGTGTCCAAAGGAGTTGTGCACAACAGCTACCTGTAGCAATGTATTCAGACTCAGGTGTGGATATTGCCACACTGGTTTGTTTCTTGCTGCTCCAAGATATCAATCTTTTCCCTAGGAATTGACAAGTACCACTTGTACTCTTCCTGTCTTCTTTGCAACCTGCAAAATCTGCATCTGAAAAACCTGTTAGTTCAAAGTCATTGTTCTTAGGGTACCACAGGCCAAGATGCAAGCTGCCCTTAAGGTATCTCAAAATCCTCTTCACAGAGGTGTAGTGAGATTCCTTAGGACAGGCTTGATACCTAGCACAAACACATGTAGAATACATAATGTCTGGCATACTAGCAGTCAAGTACAATAGGGATCCAATAATACATCTGTACATGGACTCATCAAAGGTCTTTCCCTTTTCATCCTTGTCTAATGATACATTAGACCCCATGGGTGTTCTCATGGTGGAGGCTGATTCCATCCCAAATTTCTTGTGAGCTCCTTAGTGTACTTGGTCTGGGAGATGAAAATTCCATCATCAGACTGTTTCACTTGGAGCCCAAGGAAATATTTGAGCTCACCCATACTGCTCATTTCAAACTCCCTCTGCATTAGATTGGCAAATCTCTTGCAGAGGTTGTCATCAGTAGACCCAAAGATTATGTCATCAACATAAATTTGGACTAAGAGACACTTGCCCCTTGTTTCCCTAAGAAATAATGTGTTATCAATCTTTCCCCTCATGAACTTGTTCTTGAGGAGAAAGTTGGACAAAGTCTCATACCAAGCTCTTGGAGCTTGCTTGAGACCATATAATGCTTTCCTAAGAAGGTAAATATGAGAAGTTAGAGTTGGATGCACAAAACCTGAAGGTTGTTCAACATATACCTCTTCCTTCAAGTCTCCATTGAGGAAGGCTGATTTGACATCCATCTGGTAGACTTTGAACCCCTTGTGGGCAGCATAGGCAAGGAAGAGCCTAATTGCTTCCAACCTTGCAACTGGTGCAAAGGTTTGATCAAAGTCTATACCTTCCTCTTGCATGTATCCTTTGGCTACTAATCCGGCCTTGTTCTTGATGATTGTACCATTCTCATCAAGCTTGTTCCTGTATACCCATTTGGTGCCAATCACATTGTGTCCCTGAGGTCTTGGCACCAGCTTCCATACTTTGCATCTCTTGAATTGTAGGAGCTCTTCTTGCATGGCTTCAATCCAGAAGGTGTCTTGATTGGCCTCTTCAAACTTCTTGGGCTCCATTTGAGAAAGGAAGCTCAAGAATAGTGCTTCATTATGAGCTCTGCTTCTTGTCAATATGCCTTGGGTATGATCTCCAATTATTAGATCCCTTGGATGATCTCTCAGGTGCCTTGCAGCAGCTGGAAGAGGGTCCTCTGGAGGCTGTTGTTGTTCCACTGGTTCAGCTGTGATTTCACCCTCTTGTACCTCTTCTTCTTCAGGAATTGCAGCAGCTGTTTGTGTTTTGCTGCTGCTGGTCCTGTCCTGGACAGTCAGCTCATGCATCCCTTCTTCATTTCCTGCCAAAATAGAAGAACTAGACCATTCTTTGTAGAGAAGGTTGGTCTCATCAAACACAACATGCATAGATTCTTCTACAACATGGGTTTTCTTGTTATAAACTCTATAAGCTCTACTATGTGAGCTATACCCAACAAGAACCCCCACATTACATTTTTCTGCAAACTTTGTTAATTGAGATTTTCCATTATTTAGAATGTAACATTTGCAACCAAAGATTCTAATGTAAGAAATTGTAGGTTGTTTGCCAAGGGGTTTTCCCAAGGACCTTATTGATGGAGGCTCTATTGAGAACATAACAGGTTGTATTGACTGCCTCAGCCCAGAAGTATTCTGGGAGTGAGGAGTCACTAAGCAATGTTCTCCCAGCTTCTATCAAGGTCCTATTCCTCCTCTCAGCCACACCATTTTGTTGTGGAGTCCTTGGGGAGGAGAACTCTTGGGTGATACCAAATTCTTGACAAAATTTTGTCATGGCTTCAGATTGAAATTCTGTGCCATGGTCAGTTCTTGTCCCGACCACAGTACATAGTAGATCATTCTGACTAGCCTTGACATAATTTATAAAGACATGTAAGGTATCTGACTTCTTCTTAAGTAAGAATACCCATGTATACTTTGAATGATCATCTACAATTACCAAGGTATACAACTTCCCACCTAGGCTCTTAATTGGCAAAGGACCAAACAAGTCCATGTACAATAGGTATAAACACCTTTCAGTATCCTTGGAGCCAATGCTTTTAAAGGTGGTCCTAGTTTGCTTACCCATTTGGCAAGTATGACAGGGACCACTTTTAATACATTTTAGTTTAGGACTATTTCTAACAAGGTTTTTAGAAAATAATCTATACAGTCTTATAGTTAATGTGGGCAAGTCTCTTGTGCCATTGGACACAAAGAGACTCACTTTCATTAGCTACAAGACACACAGAAGAGATTGAATAATTGCAAATGAAGTCTAAGCAATAAACATTTCCACTCCTAGTGCCTGAGAGAATGGTCTCGAAGTCATTAGACTTTTTGATCAAGCACTTGTCATTGTGGAATTCAATGACATAGCCTAAGTCACATAGTTGGCTTATGCTTACAAGGTTGTGTTGCAACCCTTCAACATAAGCTACCCTTGTGAATGAGACTATGCCATTTGAAATCATACCATATCCTTTGGTGACTCCCTTTTCAGATCCACCAAAGATAACTTTGGGTCCATTCTTCACTGGATGGTAATCCTTTAGAAGATCCTTAGTTCCTGTCATGTGCCTTGAGCACCCACTGTCCAAGTACCATATTTGGTTGAGACTGGTACTTGAACTAACCTGCAACACAAAATTTAATGTACCTTAGGATCCCAACTGATTTTGGGTCCTAGGTTTATGTTAACACCATAGGGGATATTCCTAGAAGGGGCTGTTTTGGCTTGAGGTTCAATCTTTGCCTTTGGCACATTGGGGTTGTGCCAACAATCAATTTCAAAGTGTCCCACTTTTGCCACAGCACCAACACTCATGAATGTTGTATCTTCTCTTCTGAGCATTTCTTGAGGATTGTGCAGCACAATCCTTATGTCCAGGAATAGATACAGCAGCATTCTTTCTGTTCCTCTCAGCAATGATTTGACTGAATGTCATTCTGTGTGCTGTCTTAATGCTCTTTGTCCTGATGGCATCAGCTTGCAATGGCTTGGCAGCCATACAAGATGTGATGGCATCTGACACTGAGCACTCAGACATGTTTACAGATTTGGCAGCAGTCATTTCTTGACTGATTTAACCTTAGAAGGGCTTGCCTTCTTATTCATGAATGATGTGGCTGAAGTACCAAAAACAAATGGTCCATGTTGGACCATTTGAATTTCCTCATGTGGAGCCTTCATGGCACTCAATCCCATTCCCTTTCTTCCACTATATGAAGGAGCATTTTCCTTCCTATAGAACTTCTCATTCTTCCAGTGACCATAAATGCTTTCATGGTCATACCTGTTGGAGGGAAGTATTACCTTTTGAAAGGTGGGTTGAGGCTTAGCTTTCTCCTTGCTCTTTACTCCACTCCCTTCTCCTACTTCCATTTTATTGAACCCTAATCCTCTCCTATTGGTTTGAAAGGAGAAGGTGTCAATAATAGGTAGCACAGATTTGGGCTTGGAGAATTGAGCCACCAGCATCCTCTCCTTGAGGTGCTTTTCTTCAAGATCCTTAATGATCTTGTTCTTGTGGCTTATGGTGCCCACATGGATGATTGACATTCCCTTTAGCTTGCCAATCTCCTTGCTCATTAGAGCTAGCTGGGTAGCATGCTCAATGCACTCAGATTTTGATTGCTTTAGGGAAGTAATTTCTTGGGCTTGCCTCTTGGCTAGCTTTTTGCTCTTTTTCAGAGCTTTCAGGAGTGCACCATACCTATCAATCAATTGATTGACATCCTCCCTAGAATCTGATTCACTTCCAACTTTAGATGGAGGAGATTCAGATTCTGGACCTGTTTCATAATCAGAAGAAAAAGAAATGCAGTGTATTAATACCTGCTCATGTTCTGAATTGTTGTGGCTGTCCTCATTTTCAGTTATAGCCATCAGCCCATGGTCTTCTAGAGAGACCTCATCCTCCTCTACATCACTATCTGAATTTGATAGAGGGGCCCTAATTCCTATCCTGGCAGCAGGACAGTCTTCTTCCTCCTGATCAGCAAACAGCCCCAAGTAGGCTTCCTCCTCACCATCTGAATCTGAAGATGAAGATTCAGATTCACTCCAGTTTTTGCCTTTCTTAGCTAGGAAGGATTTTTCTCCCTTCCTCTCCTTCTGGTGATGAGATTTCTTGTCACCTCTTTCCTTTCTCTTGACTGGACGGTCAGCAATGACATGTCCAGGCTTACTACAGCAATAGCAAATTATGTTAGTTGAAACATGTTTACTAGACTTAGAGTCATACTTGTCCCCTTTGGGATGTTGCCTCTCAGATCTGTAATGATCCTTCTTGGGATGAGAAGAGGATGAAGGTTTGTTCTTCCATTGTTTTCTCTTGATCATCTTCTTGAACTGCCTTGTGAAGGCAGCAAACTCCTCATCAGAAGAGGAGCTGTCTGATTTGCTGCTCTCAGATTTCTCAGATTCAGCAGCCTTTCTTGGAGGTGACTGCACTCTAACCTTGTTCCTCTTAGAGCTTTCAGCTTTGAGAGCAACAGATCTCTCCCTTGTGTGAGCCCTGGAGGAGGAGTCCTCCTCCTTACTTGCAGAAAGCTGCATCTCATATGAGAGCAGTTTCCCAAACAGTGTATGGGTGGGGGTTTCTCCAAGTCTTGTCCCTTCCCTGATTGCACAGATTTTAGTGTACCATTCTCTAGTTAGAGATCTAAGGAACTTGTCATTGAGTTCATAATCTGTGAACACCCTTCCATAGGTTCTTAGTTCATTTACAATCCTAAAGAACCTTTCATAGCATATGGAGATATTCTCCTGGCTCAGCTGTCTGAAGGCTTCATACTCTTTATTGAGGAGTGACTTTCCATCATCCCTCACTTCAGTTGTTCCCTCCATATAAACAACCAATGTGTCCCACATTTCCTTGACAGTTTGGCAGTGGACCAAGTTCTGAAATGTAGTGTCATCAATGGAATTTACTATTATGTTTTGGGCTCTCTTGTCCATAGTGTACAATGTTATCTCATCATTGGTCAGCTCAGAAAATACCTTAAGTACTTTTCTAGTATGGTCAATAGTGGAGACTTTCTCAAAGGTATAAGGACCATTTTTGACAGTCAAAAAGATCCTTGGGTCTGAGGCTTCCATGAATAGACTTACCCTTTGCTTCCATATCCCAAAGTTTTCTTTGGAGCATATAGGCAACTTCATTGACCCCAACTCCTTCTTCATTCCACTGTTGGCCATTGGATTTCAGATTTGACTACTCCTGTATAGGATCTGATCAGACTGTTAAGTCTTTTTGATCAACCTCCCTCTGATACCACTTGATAGTTTATATAGGTGTAGTCAATAATACCTAGAGGGGGGTGAATAGGTTTTACTTATTTTCTTTGTTTAAACCTAATGTTTCTAGCTGCAGAAAACACAATCACAGAAAGCACACAAGGATGTATAGAGGTTCCTCAAGACATGGTGTCTTGAGTAGTCCTCTTTCCACCTTCACCTTTCTAACAGTGAGTTAGACAAGGCCCACAAACTCTAATCTCGGCTCCTTGAGCTTACACCACAAGTTCCTCAGAACTTCTCAGATCAAGAGTGATCCTACCTCAGGCACAGCAGCCCTACTCTCAGGCTCAGCAGCCCTACACTCAGGCTCAGCAGCCCTACACCTCAGGCTCAGCAGCCCTACACCTCAGGCTCAGCAGCCCTACACCTCAGGCTCAGCAGCCCTACACCTCAGGCTCAGCAGCCCTACACCTCAGAGTTATGTAACTCATACAACTCAGAAATCACACAGATTTCCTACCTCAGACCTATCAAGAAGTCCTACCACTCAAGCTGTCAACACAGCTTTACACACAGGCTCAACAACCTTTCACTCAGGCAACAATGCCTTACAAAGATATAATAGAGTTTGAACAAAATACAGAAGACAAAAGGTTTACTCTTATGTCTTCTGAATCCTTTCTTCAGATCTGAAAACAGCAGCTTCAGATTTGTATCACCTTGATCTTCTCCTTCAGCAAAGCAGAAGATCAACTTGCCCTTCTTGAATTTGTACAGGAAGAGCTAACTAATCCGCCTTAGAAGATTAACTTCAGCTTCAGAGAACAACTTCAACTGTCTGAAACGTGAATGCTCGATTGTGGCGTGCAGCAAAAGCTTTTTAATGGAACAACCCTTGTTGTTGTGCCCTAGCATCGTCTTTTATACCTCCAGAAGGCTTCAACGGCTATATCGATCCTCCTGACACAGTATGGGGCAGATTGGAGTTGCTTTTCCCTCTCAATTGTCACTTGCGCCAAAAGCAGATCCCGTCAGCACATTTGGATCTGTCTCAGTGGTTGGGCTGAGACAGCATCCAGTCTCAGCGGTTGGGCTGAGACAGCTTCCAGTCTCAGCGGCATCTCCAGTCCCCTTCTCAGCGGTTGCTCCAGTCTCCTTCTCAGTGGATCCGCTGAGACGGCTCCTCGTCTCAGTGGTTCTGACCCTTCGTCTCAGCGGTTATGTTGAGACAGATCTTCATCTCCTTGTAGATGATTTTTTCTTATCTAAGGCCATGTTTGGTCCTTCCTTTTGAGTCACTTATGCCTGTATATCCTACACAAGTATAGCTTTGTTAAATACAATATGTCCTTAGCATTGAGGGTGAAGCCTCTTCAAATCAAGGTAATATTTAGGGCAATATACCCAACAGTTTTAAACTTTTTATGATTATTAAAGAAAATAAATCTATGTTGCTACCGCCAGCGGTAGTGTTACCGCTCGGCATTAGTGACAGAGAAATTAGCTTTTAGGTTAAGACAATGAAAATCAAAGAGCACGAATCATAGATGAAGAAATAAACATATTTTCATTAATCATCAAATCGAAATACATATGTTTACAAAAACTTTTCCAATAAGGCTTGGAAAGAGGCGACAAATGTAAAAACTCTTTTTCGTTTTCTATATCGACCCTTCTCCCAAGGACCGGTTGGCTTTAGCCTGTCTCTCCCCAAACAAGGTCTCAAGCCGCTCTAGCCAATCTCTCATCAGAAATGCCTCAAGCACCCCCTAGATCTACTCCCCAGACCTAGTCGCCAACACAAGGTGAATTACTCCCTAAGTCCTACCCAGACCTAGTCGCCAACACGAGGCGAATTTCCCCCTAGTCCCCGCAAGGTCCTAGTCGCCGTGTGGCAAATTTCTCTACCGAACAAAAGATATAAAAATATTACAAATGAAAAAATAATAACTAAAGACAAACTCCCTCTTAGGTTGAACTCGAAGATCTTGTCGAAGGTACGCTGAAGTAATCCTTTGAGTTGATGCATGCGCCCTTCTCGTAGAATAAGTGTGTTGGTTCTTTCTTCGAGTTCCTTGCGTTCACAAACATTGACGGAGTTGTCTTGGCTACTTCCGAAGGCTCTCACGAGTGCTCTGAAATAAGGCTTCAATTTTTTCTGCAACAGCCCAGCATAATGGAGGAAGCACCGCTATTTAAATAGATTCGACAACTACCTCCTGCGCTAGTACTACCGCCCCGCGATAGTGACACGACGCGCACATGGATCGTGGTAGTTAAGGCAACTACTGAGCGCAATCGGTTGTGACAGCCTAGCGCGCCGAGGTAACACTATCGCCCCGCGATAGTGCGATTTCCTCCCTTTAGCCAATATCTCTTTCCAAATTTGCCCCTCAATTAACTACAAACAGGATGTTTCCAAAAGCTACCGCTGGGCGTTAGACCTAACGCGTCGCGATAGTACTTGCCAAACATAGCGACCCGTCGACATTCCTTTTTCTCCACTTTCCTTTCTGTCAATATTTTTCAAATATGCTAACGCCAGCGTCTGTGCTAACGCTCCGCGGTAGGTCATTTCATCGGGTGCATCTTCGTCGATCTATCCTCAGCTTTCGTCGAACGGAAACTTATTTTCGTCGGTCTCAATCTGGTTCGTCGAACGGCAACTTATTTTCATCGATCTCAATCTGATTCGTCGAAAGGAACTAGCGCCAACGGTAGTATTACCGCTCCGCGGTATGGCATTCATTTTGAAAGTTAATTAATATCCTCTGATACCAATTGAAAGTCAATTGATATCCTCTGATACCAATTGAAAGGAGAGTTTAGTTCTTAATATTATTAAAAGGTCTTAAAGCTTAAGTTTATCTTCAAAGTAAGTGATATATATATAGATGTTTGATGATTGAGTAATAAAATCAAATAGTAAGTAAGCATATAAAAATCACAGCACAAATAAGAACATAAAACAAAGCACACATCCAGAAGACACAAGAAATATAGTAGTTCCCCAACAACCTGGGTACATCTACTCTTCTACCCACTGGTAGGAATCCACTAGGAGGTTGTTGATCAGGTGCCCTCACACCAAGGTGATTTTGATCAGGTGTCCACACACCATAGAGCTTTTGATCAGGTGCTCAAAACCAAGATGCAGGTTTTTGCTAAGGTGCCCTGTCACCGGGAGTTAACTTTTGAAGGGAGATATAACCCTGTACAAGATGGGAGAAATAAAGAAAACAAAAAATGTTATGGTGTTCTTCTCTTTTGCTGAGAAGACTCTTGAAGATCCTGATTGGTAGTTGAGTTGGATCTTGATGATGATGTTGAAGAGAGCTCCCCTGTCTGATTTAGTTTGATGACAGCTTATGGACTAGATTGCAATACTCTTTTCTACTTCTTGCAGTTTTGATCCTGAGCAAATAATGGTGATTGGTGTCTCATGATATAACTGATCTGCAAAGAAAGAGTTAGGCAAAAAGAAGATATAATATATTTTGAATCTGCTTCTTCTTTTTGCTCTGTTCTTCTTTTTCTCTTTTTCATGTTTCGCCTGCTAGCTGTACTATGTAATCTGTTGCTGCTTGTACTTTTGATCTTCTCTCTGTATATTTAATCTGAGAGCTTTTGGCTGATTTGAATCCTTGCCGACCAGAAAGGAAGGATATAATATCTCTTTCATTTCCCAGATCCTTGAGCAGACAAATTTCCTTCTTTAGCTTGCTGCAACGGCTACAGCATTTATTGCTTTGCTACCAACGGCTATAACATTTAATGCTTCAACAGCTGTAATGTTAAATCAGCAATATATATATATATAAATAATAAATATTGCTTTATAAATAAATCTGACAGCATATATATAATATTTAGTCGAGCTAAATGATATAAAATAATACTGCAGATATTTCGTCGAGCTGAGCTTCAAGCTCGTCGAGCTCATCATTTGATTCGTCAACCTGATCATTTAATTCATTGTTCTGAACATCTGCTGAATATTCGTCGAACAGAGACTTGAGTTCATCGAACGGAAGGATTCATCGACCGCTGAGCCTGGATGATTTCGTCGACCGCTGAAGTATTGAGCTATTTGTCGAACGCAGGCTTGAGTTCATCGAACGGAACTTTTCATCGAACGCAGAGACGGGCTCTGTTCGTTGACCGCTGAACCAATCTGTTCGTCGACCTCTGAACCGCTGAGACGAGATCGTCGAGCACTGAACCGCTGAGATGGGATCGTCGAGCGCTGAGCCGGGCTGGATCGTCGAGTACAGAATGAATACCATTCGTCGACCGCAGAGCGTCGTTCGTCAAACGCAGATAGTCGTTCATTGAACGCAGAGAACTTATGTAAATTTTTATTCTTTCTCTTATTTTTCAGCCTATTAATTATATCTCTTTTCAGCCTTCTTTCTTAATGGGATTTAATCTAAGTTATAAGATATGTTATGATAGAAACTTAGACACTAAAGGTGGATCCTAACTCAAATCAAAACTAAGGTTCCAACAATCTCCCCCTATTTGAGTTGGGATCCTAATCCAAATTAAGACTAGATTCTAATAATCTCCCCCTATTTGGTTTAGGATTCCTAAGCATAAAAAGTCTTTAAATCTTTAGGGTCAGAGATTATTTACTTTTTTTTTTACATTTAAGCAATTTCAGATTTCCTAAATTTTGATTTAAATAGAATTTTAATATATGAATTGCTAGCAGTTATTAGATTCTAGGAATTATAAAATCAAAAAGACAATGCCTGATAGCTTCTTTCAATAGAATCCCCTTAATCAGAAGAGACTCACACTTAGTGTTTTGATCATTTCTGATCTATGCAATCTGAGTAGAATGCTCAACTAGATTTTTGGAGAAAATCTGGAATAATATAAAGTTATCTGATATTGCTTTAAAATAGAAAAATTCCAAAGAATCTTATAATTGCTGTTTAATTATAAATGTTTAAAAATAGGTAAAAACAAATGCTTTATAATTAGATATGTTGGTCTTTTTATTTCATTGAAATATAAATTTGAAGATTTATTTTGATGTTGCTGAACATAAAGTTTTTCTTTTTCTTTAAAAGTTTGTTTAAACTTATCAGCTTTAATGAACCTATTTTTTAAATAGATAATTTGTTCTGCTAATTTTAAGTTTTCTTTAATTTTATCAGAAATTAATTTTTTTATTATTAGCTCTTTACTGATTTTATTTTCAGATTTTATTAAACCTGAACATGATGAGTTGAAAACAGATTTAAATGTATCAGAGGTAAAATTAGGAATAGAAGTTACCTCAGTTACCTTTTCGGGTTCAGATTCAGATTCTGATATGTAATATGAACCATATATTGCCAACATGCAAAAAGCTCTTGCTTTTTGTTCTTCTTCTTCTTCTGCTTCAGTTAGACTGAATGATGGTTCTGCATCAAAAATGCAGTTAGTGGAAGAAGTAAAGGTGGATTCATTTACCATCCTTGAGAGGGAGTTCCAGATGACCTTTGCTGAAGTGCAATCAGCCACTTTTTGAAGAATGTCTGTTGACATTAATTTAGACAATATCTTCATGGCCATGGCATCAGCACTTTTCATTTTTTCTTGATCATCTGTTGAAGAAATTGATGATGAAGGTCCTGTCAAAATGGAATTACAAATTTCTTCATCTATGGCATTCATATATAATCTGATTCTAACTTGCCATAAATCAAATCTATCCAAATTACATATAGGTGGATCTGAAAATGAAAAATCTGCTAGTGCCATTGAGAAAAACCCTTTTAAAAAATCAAAATAAGAACTAAGTGATCTTTGTGATTTCAGGTGTTATCCTGTGTGAAAAATCAACCTGCTCTGATACCAATTGAAAGTGTTCAATTGAGTATCAGTTGCAAGAAATTGAAGTAATAAAATCAACCTCCCTCTGATACCAATTGAAAGTTAATTGATATCCTCTGATACCAATTGAAAGTCAATTGATATCCTCTGATACCAATTGAAAGGAGAATTTAGATTTTAATCTTATTAAAAGGTCTTTAAAGCTTAAGTTTATCTTCATAGTAAGTGATATATATAGATGTTTGCTGATTGAGTAATAAAATCAAACAGTAAGTAAGCATATAAAAATCACAGCACAAATAAGAACATAAAACAAAGCACACAAGCAAAGCACACATCCAGAAGACACAAGAAATATAGTAGTTCCCCAACAACCTGGGTACATCTACTCTTCTACCCACTGGTAGGAATCCACTAGGAGGTTGTTGATCAGGTGCCCTCACACCAAGGTGATTTTGATCAGGTGTCCACACACCATAGAGCTTTTGATCAGGTGCTCAAAACCAAGATGTAGGTTTTTGCTAAGGTGCCTGATAACTCTATTTTTATCTTAGTTTTTAATTTAATAATCAATCAATATTTGTCTTTATTATTAAAATATTCTCCTTAATTTACTTATTTTTCCTTTTTAGGTAAATCTGGGCTGCTGACAGCATTTTTGGGCTCACTGTTTTAACCAGAAGAAAATTTGGTGCTATTTTGGAAAATTGTCAAGTACACGCCCCCTAGTCACAGGCGTGACCTAGGGGCGTGACCTCAGCCACGGGTCGTAACCGCTGAGAATGCCTGAACCAAGTCCACGTCAGTTTATAATTACACGCCCCCTAGTCACGGGCGTGGCATAGGGGCGTGCCTTATGTCACAGGCCGTGACTCTACTGTCATGCTGGATCATGCCTTGTCGGATTAATATTACACGCCCCACTGTCACGGGAGTGACCATTGGGCGTGACCTACTCTAAATCGCCAAATTAACTCCAGCTCAGGCCGTTTCCCGCCGTTTGCAGATCAAGCCAAGACACGCCTAGATCACGGGCGTGACCTAGGGGCGTGACCAACAGATTTATGAAGTTTGGCGGTTTTTCTCCCGAACGTTCCCGGGTATTCAAGACACAGTTGCCGCACATTACACGCCCTAGGTCACGGGCGTGACCTAGGGGTGTGTCTCACCAACTTTTTCAACTATAAATTGCTGTCATGTCCAGATGCCAGGGGGGAGGATTTTGGAGGCCATTTTCTGTTATTCTGCACTAATTTACTGTTTTTCTCATTTCAAGTTGTCACCTTTAATTTTGTTTCAAGTTGTAATTCTCTTTTCAGCAATTCCAATTTAAGTACTTTTCTATTACCAATCATGTCTCTCTCTTTTATCATATGTATTTCCTCCATCATGATGAGTAACTAAATTCCAATTAGCACTTGATCATGATGAATTTGGAATAAAATAAGCGTTGCTTTGTTCTTATTAAAATTTGCAAGCTTCTTGTATTATTTCGCTTCGATTTATCCTTTAATTTAATTGCATCGAATTCATATGTCGCGAATATGTTTTTTGATCTAAGATTCGTATGCTAGTGATCGAGAGATGCATTCAAACGAGGAGATCACTCAAAGATAAAAAGAATTTCAGGCATTCCTCGGGAGTGGGTGATATAATTCTTCCGGACTGGAATCAAATCTAGTAGAGGGGTTCACCGCCTAAAGCAAGCTTAGGGGTTTCGACTGGCCGAGAGGTCTTAATCGATCAACCTAAGGTTAGTTGATAGTTCTCTCGAGAGAGGTTCTATCAAACTTTGGGAACCCCCACGGTCGAAGCATATAATTTTAAAGTTTGCAGTCTATTCATCTAAGAAGTTTATTTTAGTCCAAAGGGATTCTAGATCAAGTGCTAGCTTTCTAATCATCAATTTTCTCTTTAGTCTAAGTCATTTTTTTACTTCACTTTTCAAACCAAAAATTTTCGTTAGATAAAATAACAGCTCTATTTTGTGAGTACAAGTACTCGACAGCCCCGAGTCTAATACGACACTTGATCCTATACTTAAAACGATAGGTATACTTGCCTTATCGGTTTATTGTTGGAATTGCGCTTCAGCAAAACAATAAAGAAAATTATTCATCAAGTTTTTGGCGCCGTTGTCGGGGAAGTATTTTATGTCGATATTTTGAAAGCAAAGTTCTGTTAATTTTATCATTTTTATTTCTATTTTATTGCATAAAATTTTACTTTAAATTTTTATAATTAAAATTTCTTGCGAAAGGGTCGTGCTGGGTTCTTATCCCACAAGACCGCCTAGTACCTTGCGAACCCGTCATTGGGTAGTCCTTGGGAAATCCGGGAAATTTTATTTTAAAAATTTTTAATTATAAAATTTTTATGCTTTCGTTTTTCCTTTTTGGTGTATGACCCGAAGGAATCCGTCAAATCTTCTTGAATTGGATCCGGAAATCGAGCAAACCATTCGGCGACGCTTAAGATTCCAACGACAAATTCTCAAGATCCGATTGAGGAATCCTTAGGCGACACTTCCTTTCCGAATACTTTTTCTTCTTCTTCTTCTTCTCCCTCCTCTTCTACTTCTTCTAATATGGGTGATCCAAATCCGGATGCGGCCGCACAACGGACTATATCCTATTATGCCCAGCCTAATCTGGAAGATACCACTTCTAGTATTATTCGACCTGCTATAGCGAACAATAATTTTGAATTAAAGGCGAGCATCATTCAAATGGTACAACAATATGTACAATTTGATGGGCTTCAAGATGAGGATCCCAACACGCATATTTTTAGTTTTCTAGAAATATGCGATACTTTCAAAATTAACGGGGTATCCGATGATGCGATAAGGCTTCGTCTTTTTCATTTCTCCTTGCGCAATAAAGCTAAGTAATGGCTCGGTTCTCTTCCAAGAGGATCTATTACCACATGGGCTGAAATGACGGAACAATTTCTTACGAAATATTTTCCGCCCGCTAAATCAGCCCAATTGCGTAAGTATATCATTTCTTTCTCCCAAGTTGAATCGGAAATGCTTTATGATACTTGGGAGCGGTTTAAGGAATATTTGCGCCGATGCCCCCATCATGCAATCCCCGATTGGTTGCAAATTCAGACATTCTATGATGGCCTAAATTCCAAACGCGTCAAATGATTGACGCCGCCGCCGGTGGTACCTTGAATAACAAAACACCGGTAGGCGCGCAAGAGCTTTTAGAGAGTATGGCCATGAATACGTATCAATGGAGTACACCTCGGTCGCGCCCAAATAAACCGGCCGGGATATATGAGTTGATACGATTTCAAATTTATCTGTCCAGGTTGAGCTTTTAAATAGAAAAATAGAAGAGATGACTGCTCCCTCTTCTACACCTACCTGGGGATCCCCCTCCACCATTGTCGAACATGTGGATTACATGGGTAATCCGAATCGGCCAACCTTTAATTCGGGAAACACTCATTATGGTAACACATATCACCCGGGTTTTAGGAATCACCCCAATTTCTCTTGGAGTAATCCAGGGAATGCGGCACAACCACCCAGCACAATCCCACCTGGCTTTCCTCCACCACTAGCTCCAAAAGCTCCCTCTATTGAGGAATTGTTCACCAAATATGCAGCAACAAACGACGCAAATATCCGGAATCTTACCAGATCTGTTCGTAATTTGGAGAATCAAATTGGGCAAATTGCAAAGATGCTCTCCGATCGACAACAGGGAGCACTACCGGGCAATACGGAGCCCAACCCAAAGGAGCAAGCAAAGGCTATCACATTACGAAAACGGGAAGGAGGTAACTACTCCTGCAAAATTCGTTGAACTAGAGGTAACAATTTCTCCATCTCCCCCTCCTCCTCAAATTATAATGCAAAATAAAATTAAGGAATTTCAACCACCACTTCCCTATCCGTCTAAATTAAAAAAAAGATAGGATGGATGAGCATTACGGAAAATTTTTAGACATGCTTAAACAAATTCATATTAATCTACCATTTTGCGATGTCATCGCACAAATGCCGAAGTATGCTAAATACCTTAAGGATCTTTTATCCAATAAAAAGAAACTAGAGGATATTTCTACCGTTCAATTGAACGCGGAGTGCTCGACAGTATTACTTAATAAATTGCCTAAGAAATTAACCGATCCGGGTAGTTTCTCAATTCCATGTTTATTTGGCGATTTCTTAGTTAAACATGCGTTGGCCGATCTAGGCGCCTCTATAAATTTGATGTCTTATTCTCTTTTCCAAAAATTGGGTTTAGGAGAGCCTAATCCTACGAGGATGAGCATCCAATTGGCGGATCGATCCATAAAATACCCAATGGGTATTATCGAGGATGTGCTTGTCAAGGTTGATAAATTTATCTTTCCGGTAGATTTTGTCATCCTTGACATCGAAGAGGACACCGAGGTACCACTCATTCTCGGTCGCCCTTTCCTTGCCACCTCGCGTGCCATAATTGATGTTAGTAATGGTAAACTTTTTCATAGAGTCAGAGATGAAGAAGTTACCTTTACTATCAATTCCTCTATGAAAAATACGCTCTCAAATGACGACTCTTGTTTTTTCTTGGAGGCTTCACCTGATGAAGACTCCATTTTATTTTCTGAATATATTTCACCGTCATCTTTTTATGATGAAGACTTTGAGAATCTCGATCTTATTTCTCATGAAATTATTGCCGGCTCGATCACTCACACACCTATTTTTGAAATTTTAGAATTAGGTAGTGATCGATTAAAAACTTCTTATGAAGAACCTCCCGTGCTAGAATTAAAATAATTGCCTGATCATTTAGAATATTTATTTTTAGCAGAGGATTCTAAGCTTCCCGTAATTGTGTCGGCATATCTGTCCGATGAACAAAAATTAAAATTATTAAATGTTTTAAACTTCATCGCCGCGCAATTGCGTGGAAAATTTCGGATTTAAAAGGGATTAATCCCTCCTTTTGTACGCATAAGATTTTATTAGAAGAAAATTCACGTAAATCTATTCAACCTCAAAGCCGCCTAAATCCTAATATGAAGGAGGTGGTTAAGGCGGAGGTAATCAAATTATGAGATGCGGGCATCATCTATCCGATTTCGGATCGCTCTTGGGCCAGTCTGGTCCAACTGGTGCCAAATAAAGGAGGATTAACGGTAGTGCCAAACGATGAAAATGAATTAATCCCAACTAGAACCGTTACCGGATGGCAGGTTTGTATTGATTATCGTAAATTAAATGATGCGACCCGTAAGGATCATTTTCCTTTGCCGTTCATCGACCAAATCCTTGAACGACTATCCGGACACTCATTTTATTGTTTTCTTGACGGTCTCTCGGGGTATTTCCAAATACCAATTGCGCCCGAAGACCAAGAGAAAACAACCTTCATTTGTCTGTTTCTCACCTTCGCTTATCGTAGGATGCCATTTGGGTTATGCAATGCGCCGGCTACATTCCAAAGGTGTATGCTAGCAATTTTTGACGAACTAGTGGAGGATATTATGGAGGTTTTTATGGATGATTTCTACGTTTTCGGAGATTCATTTGATTTATGTTTGACTAACCTTTCCCGCGTTCTCCAACGATGTGAAGACACAAATTTAGTGTTAAATTGGGAGAAGTGCCATTTTATGGTACGGAAAGGTTTGGTTTTAGGCCATAAATATCTAGTAAGGGTATAGAGGTGGATAAAGTTAAAATTGAAACAATAGAAAAATTGCCTCCCCCTTCAAATATTAAGGTCGTACGTAGTTTTCTTGGGCATGTCAGTTTCTATCGCCGGTTTATAAAAGATTTTTCTAAAATAACTAAGTCCCTCACTCACTTATTAGAAAAAGATGCGCCGTTTAATTTTGATGAAAATTGTTTGCATTCTTTTTCTATTATTAAAGAAAAATTAATAAACGCGTCGATTATGATAGCTCCCAATTGGGATCTTCCTTTTGAGATCATGTGCGACGCTAGTAGTTTTGCCGTTGGTGCAGTCTTAGGACAACGCATAAATATAAATTTTCATCCTATATATTATGCGAGGAAGACACTCACCGACGCACAAGAAAATTACACAACAACCAAGAAAGAGCTCTTAGCCGTAATTTTTGCTTTTGATAAATTTCATTCCTATCTTACTTTATCTAAAGTAATTGTTTTTACCGATCACTCGGCTTTACGTTATTTGCTAACAAAAACTGATGCCAAGCCAAGATTGATTAGGTGGATCTTACTCTTACAAGAATTTGATTTGGAGATTCGGGACAAAAGGGGAGCGGAAAATTTGGCGGCGAATGATCTTTCTAGGTTGGAGAATCCCAATTCGGAGGAGCTCATATAGGAGGAAATTAACGATACTTTTCCGGAGGAATGCCTCCTCGTTATTCATAAGGTAATAGATCTCCCCACCCCTTGGTTCGCCGATTTCGCAAACTACCTTGTTGTGAGATTTCTCCCAAAAGATTTTTCTTATCAAGAAAAGAAGAAATTCTTTTCCGATTTGAAAAATTATTTTTGGGAGGATCTGTTCCTTTTTCGAGTTTGTGCCGACCAAGTGGTGCGGAGGTGTGTATCTCATGAGGAGGGCGCTCAAATTCTAAAGCATTGCCACGAGGGACCCGCCAGTGGACATTATAAAGCAAATCGGACGGCACAGAAGGTACTTGAAGCGGGCTTCTATTGGCCGAGCATCTTCAAAGACGCTCACATCCATGTAAGTCGTTGTGAACAATGCCAATGCTCAGGTAATATCTCTCGTCTTGATGAAATGCCTTTAAAATCTATTTTAGAAATTGAGGTTTTTTATTTATGGGGGATCAATTTTGTCGGCCCGCTACCAGTTTCTTTTGGAAATCAATATATTTTGGTAGCGGTCGATTACGTTTCTAGGTGGGCGGAGGCGCAAGCCCTTCCCACCAATGATGCCCGAATCATGACCAAATTTCTTAAAAAACTATTTTCACGATTTGGAACACCGCGGGCAGTAATTAGCGATAGGGGAACTCATTTTTGTAACGCCCAATTCACTAAATTCTTATCTAAATATGGCGTTACACATAGGATGGCCACCCCCTATCACCCTCAAACAAGTGGCCAAGTAGAAGTGGTTAACCGGGAATTAAAACAAAATTTAGAAAAAAAATGGTTTCCACCAATAGGAAGGATTGGTCGCTTAAGCTCGATGATGCTTTATGGGCCTATCGGACCGCGTACAAGACCACCATCGGTTGTACGCCGTATCGTTTGGTCTATGGGAAAGCATGTCATTTACCGGTCGAGCTTGAGCATCGCGCCTTTTGGACACTTAAATTTCTTAATCTAGATAATAATATTTCTTCCGAGCTCCGCAAGTTCCAACTTAACGAGCTCGATAAGTGACGCTCTTTTTCCTACGAAAGTAATAAATTATACAAGGAGCGCACTAAATTTTATCATGATAAGAAACTTAGGAATCCTAAAACTTTTCGACCGGGAGACCATGTTCTCCTTTATAACTCGCGCTTACGTCTTTTTCCGGGAAAACTTAAGTCCCGTTGGTCCGACCCCTTTATCGTCAAAGAGGTTTGGCCCTACGGGACCATTTCAATAACGAATCCTGAAAAAGGTGAATTTAAAGTGAATGGGCACCGGTTGAAATTATTTTTCACTAGCGATAATTTTCATGAGCACCAGGAGGAAATTCTCCTTCCGAACACCTAAATCGGCATGCCACCATGGTCGAGCTCAATGACCGTAACCAAAGCGCTCTTGGGAGGCAACCCATGTTTTTATTCTATTTTATTTTTCTTTCGTTTAAAAAATTTTCTAAGTATTTTTATTTTTGTTTTTAAAAAAAACATATAAAACTGAAAAAAAAGTTTATTATTTTTATTCTATTTTGAGGTTTTTGCATGTTTGGACGCTCCCACATACATGAAACTCCGCTCTGCAAGTCGGTATTTTATGTTTTTATTATCATGTTTTTATGTTTTGTTTTATAAAAAAATAAAAAATATATATAGAAAAAAATATTAAACAAAAAAATGAAAAAAAATCTCTTACATGCCCACTGTCAAGGGCGTGACCTACGGGTCACGGGCGTGTCTTGGTGGCGTGGCCTATCAGGAAGTTTGTCTCGAATGATGGGCCCTTTTTGTGAATGAGGCGGGTCCGTCTCCCGCACTAGTCACGGGCGTGACAGTTCCACTATCACGGGTGTGACCAGGATGGAACTCTTCCGCCTCGATTCGGCTATATTCTACTGAGTCACGCCTGTGACCTGATATTACACGCCCCACTGTCATGGGCGTGCTCGTTGGCGGGACCCATTACGTACGGCAAGAGCATCGGATTCCTTCCAGTAACACGCCCCAGAGTCACGGGCGTGACCCTGGGGCGTGTTTCTCTTTTCCATCTCCCGATTGTCCCACCTCACGGGTTGCCATTTTTTGTCATTATTATTACACGCCCCCTAGTCACGGGCGTGACAGGGGGGCGTGACTCCTGATTTTTTTCCCTATTTAAAGATTTCTTCTTCTCATATCCACCCCACTTCTGATTTTTGCTCTTCTCCTCTTTCTTCCTCCCCTTGAGCCAAATTTCTCACAATGCCTCGCCATCATGCCCGCTCCACCGCTTCTTCCTCTGAGCACCCCGCGGACCCCGAAGCAGTGGAAGCTATGCTTATTTTTGAAAACCCCACCCAACAAGAACGGAGCAACCGGTTGGGTGCCAAACCCTTTGGCGTCTTCCGTATCTTGGACTGGGGCATCCTTGTAGCTTTCAGAGCGGCTGAGTTAGTGAGGAATTTTCTATCCACCCCCGGATGGAGTGATCTTTTCTCCATCTCCGAGGCCGCTTACTTCGAACTCACAGTTGAGTTCTTGGCCTCTTTTGAGTTTCGGTGGGTCGAGAATGATGACGTCATCGCCTTTCGAATGGGCGGTCTTTCGCATCAACTTTCCATACGCCAACTCAATGTTCTTATGGGATTTTGCGACGAGGCATTTTCTCTTTCTCCCGCCTACGCCGATCTTTGTGTTGATTTCCCCTCCGATTTTAATCTTCTTCACTTCTGGTTGGAAATCAGCAATGATATTTCTCCTTACACCCCCAAAAGATCCAAAGGTAGCCACCTCATCTCTCCTGCCTTTCGTATTATCCACAACCTCCTTACCTTCACTCTCACCGGACGCGACGACAGCCATGGTGTGGTTACCAGGCGGGACTTACTATGTCTATATAGTATGCACCATCGGGTACCTCTTAACCTCGGCCAGTTGCTCGCTATCTTCTTTCGACATCAGGCCAAAAATGTGAGGTTGGGAGCTGTCCACAGAGGGAACTTCATCACCCATCTCGCCAAGCAGCTGGAGGTCTGTGATGCTCTTCCGCGGATGCGCTCCATTCAGACGCTGATTTCCATTCAATTTCAGAATCTCCAAGCCCTAGGCTTAGCACGACGACGCGATGGTGAGTACGAGGCTGTGCCACCGACGGTTGGTGGTGGAGATTTTGATCTCGATGCTGATCTCCATGGTGCTACTCATTCTCCACCCCCACCTCCGCCACAGTCTTCCCCAATGGCTGGTCCTTCGACTTATTGGGATGGTCAGTTCGGGTCTCTCCGTACTCAGCTTGAGCAGATGGAGACCCATTTTGATGCTCGGTTTGCACATTTTGATATTCGATTTACCGCACTTGAGCAGCGTCAGGACTCTTTGATGGATCGCGTTTTGAGGGAGTTTGGGGTTTTGCGGACTCACTATCCACCGAGCAGGGATGGCAGTGATGAGGATTAGGCCTCCTTTGTTTTATCTTTTGTATCTGTATCCATCTTTATATTTTTCCTGCTTTCATGTCGCTTTATCTTTTTATAAAAAAAAGTATAAAAATTGTGTGTTTTGCTTCATCAGGACTACTTGGTGCGAATTTGGCCTCCACTCAGGGAAGTTTCTTCTCTCTTTCTTACTTGTTTTTTTTTCAAGATTTCTAACATTGGGGACACTGTTTTCTTTTAAGTATGGGGGGAGGGTATTTCACACCAAGTTTACTACTGAGCAACACCCGAAAAAATAATTTTAAAGAAAATATATAAAAAAAAAAAATTTAAAAAAAAATTTATCTTATTTTATTTTGGGAATCAATATCTCTATATTTACTCATATGCAAAATTCTTAGTAGATTTGCTTTTGCATAGTGTTGTAGGGAATTTTTATACTTTATTCGATTTTGAATTTTGGAGTAAAATTGTTGACTCATGTAGTGTTCCTAGTTAAGCGCACGCGTTTGTAGGATCTCATGTCGAATTAACTATTCAGCATACAATTAGATTTATGTTTTTCTAACTGCGTGAAAATAATCTTTTGTTTTACTTTTACCTTGAAATCGGTAAAATCCAAAAATAATTTAAGTGAGTATGTAGAAGCCTACTAGAGAATTATTACGCAATTTGAATGGAAGGGTATTCTTTCTCTATGTCTAGAACTTGCCCTCTAGCGATTCTCAAAATATTTGCATAAGTTAAATTCATTCGTATGAATATGATATAGGCATTTCATTGGCCCGTTTGAGCTTTTGCACCCGCACGTAACATTTTATCTTTGTTAAGCCCCTTTGAGCCTTTTACATTACTTTGTGTTTCATCTCCACCAAGCTCTTCACCAAGGCCCAAAAAGCAACCTATCATACACCCAAGTCTGTGCTCGAAAGTAATAATTTGAAAAGATTTTGTGAGAGTTTGTTGTCTTATATTATTTTGGTGGACTTTCTCTTGTCTTTTATGAAAAAAAATAAAACAAAAAAAAACAAAACAAAAAGAAAGAAAGAAAGAGAAAAGGAACACAAGAAAAAAAAGATTAGAAATTGGCTCTGCTCTTATAATGCCATGACTACTTAGATTATTTTGTGCGAGCTCACTTTTGGTTTGGGTGTGAATTGCCATCATGTTTATCTTTGTTTTTCCTCACCAAAAATAACCTAAGCCCACGTTTCAACCGAATTAAGTCCTATTGATTCATACTTATGAGTTAAACTAGTGCCGTGGCGAGAGTGTGAAAGGGCAAGCCTATGGCCATCGTCATTGATGGATTTCTTTGGAGGCTATCCAAAAATTTGATTTTGCGTAATATTGATCGTAGTAAGCACGCTACCCGCTCCCTAAATAACATTTTAGGATTTACCAAATTTTCAATTTAAAAGTAAAAACAATATGTTGTAACGCATTTTTGAAAAATTATAAGCTAATCTATATGCTGAATAGTTTTTTCTACTAGAATTTCTACACGCTTAGGCGTAAGACTTCGCATTTTTACTCCTTAGATTCAAATTTCAATTCTAGTATTTAAATTTTTCTACTCCTATGAAAAGTTGTTTGCTCGGGACTAGCAAACGGGTAAATGTGGGGGTATTTGATAACTCTATTTTTATCTTAGTTTTTAATTTAATAATCAATCAATATTTGCCTTTATTATTAAAATATTCTCCTTAATTTACTTATTTTTCCTTTTTAGGTAAATCTGGGCTGCTGACAGCATTTTTGGGCTCACTGTTTTAACCAGAAGAAAATTTGGTGCTGTTTTGGAAAATTGTCAAGTACACGCCCCCTAGTCACGGGCGTGACCTAGGGGCGTGACCTCAGCCACGGGCCGTGACCGCTGAGAATGCCAGAACCAAGTCCAAGTCAGTTTATTATTACACGCCCCCTAGTCACGGGCGTGGCATCGGGGCGTGCCTTGTGTCACGGGTCGTGACTCTACTGCCATGCTGGATCATGCCACATTGGATTAATATTACACGCCCCACTGTCACGGGCGTGACCATTGGGCGTGACCTACTCTAAACCGCCAAATTAACTCCAGCTCAGGCTGTTTCCCGCCGTTTGCATATCAAGCCAAGACACGCCTAGGTCACGGGCGTGACCTAGGGGCATGACCGACAGATTTATGAAGTTTGGCGGTTTTTCTCCCGAATGTTCCCGGGTATTCAAGACACCGTTGTCGCACATTACACACCCTAGGTCACGGGCGTGACCTAGGGGCGTGTCTCCCCAACTTTTTCAACTATAAATTGATGCCATGTCTAGATGCCAGGGGGGAGGATTTTGGAGGCCATTTTCTGTTATTCTGCACTAATTTACTATTTTTCTCATTTCAAGTTGTCACCTTTAATTTTGTTTCAAGTTGTAATTCTCTTTTCAGCAATTTCAATTTAAGTACTTTTCTATTACCAATCATGCCTCTCTCTTTTATCATATGTATTTCCTCCATCATGATGAGTAGCTAAATTCCAATTAGCACTTGATCATGATAAACTTTGGAATAAAATAAACGTTGCTTTGTTCTTATTAAAATTTGCAAGCTTCTTGTATTATTTCGCTTCGATTTATCCTTGAATTTAATTGCGTCGAATTCATAAGTCGCGAATATGTTTTTTGATCTAAGATTCGTATGCTATTGATCGAGAGATCCATGCAAACGAGGAGATCACTCAAAGATAAAAATAATTTCATGCATTCCTCGAGAGAGGGTGATACAATTCTTCCGGACTGGAATCAAATCCAGTAGAGGGGTTCACCGCCTAAAGCAAGCTTTGGGGTTTCGACTGGCCGAGAGGTCTTAATCGATCAACCTAAGGTTAGTTGATAGTTCTCTCGAGAGAGGTTCTATCATACTTTGGGAACCCCCACAGTCGAAGCATATAATTTAGAAGTTTGCAGTTTATTCATCTAAGAAGTTTATTTTAGTCCAAAGGGATTCTAGATCAAGTGCTAGCTTTCTAATCATCAATTTTCTCTTTAGTCCAAGTCATTTTTTTTACTTCACTTTTCAAACCAAAAAATTTCGTTAGATAAAATAACAACTCTATTTTGTGAGTACAAGTACTCGACAGCCCTGAGTCTAATACGACACTTCATCCTATACTTTAAAACGATATGTATACTTGCATTATCGGTTTATTTTTGGAATTGCGCTTCAGCAAAACAATAAAGAAAATTATTCATCAGTGCCCTGTCACCGGGAGTTAACTTTTGAAGGGAGTTATAACCCTGTACAAGATGGGAGAAGTAAAGAAAACAGAAATGTTATGTTGTTCTTCTCTTTTGCTGAGAAGACTCTTGAAGATCCTGATTGGTAGTTGAGTTGGATCTTGATGATGATGTTGAAGAGAGCTCCCCCTGTCTGATTTAGTTTGATGACAGCTTGTGGATGGAGCTCCTTCTCTAGATTGCAATGCTTTTTTCTACTTCTTGCAGTTTTGATCCTAAGCAAATAATGGTGATTGGTGTCTCAGGATATAGCTGATCTGCAAAGAAAGAGTTAGGCAAAAAGAAGATATAATATATTTTGAATCTGCTTCTTCTTTTTGCTCTATTCTTCTTTTTCTCTTTTTCCTGTTTCACCTGCTAGCTATTCTATGTTATCTGAGGCTGCTTGTTCTTTTGATCTTCTCTCTGTATATTTAATCTGAGAGCTTTCGTCTGATTTGAATCCTTGCCGACCAGAAAGGAAGGATATAATATCTCTTTCATTTCCCAGATCCTCGAGCAGACAAATTTCCTTCTTTAGCTTGCTGCAACGGCTACAGCATTTATTGATTTGCTGCCAACGGCTATAACATTTAATGCTTCAATAGTTGTAATGTTAAATCAGCAATATATATATTGAAATAATAAATATTGCTTTATAAATAAATCTGACAGCATATATATAATATTTAGTCGAGCTAAATGATATAAAATAATACTGCAAATATTTCGTCGAGCTGAGCTTCAAGTTTGTCGAGCTCATCATTTGATTCGTCGACCTGATCATTTAATTCACTGTTCTGAACATCTGCTGAATATTCGTCGAACGCAGACTTGAGTTCGTCGAACGGAAGGATTCGTCAACCGCTGAGCCTGGATGATTTCGTCGACCGCTGATGTATTGAGTTGTTCGTCCAACGCGGGCTTGAATTCGTCGAACGGAACTTTTCATCGAACGCAGTGACGGGCTCTGTTTGTCGACCGCTGAACCAATCTGTTAGTCGACCCTTGAACCGCTGAGACGCGATCGTCGAGCGCTGAATCGCTGAGATGGGATCATCGAGTGCTGAGCCGGGCTGTATCGTCGAGCGCAGAATGAATACCATTCATCAACCGCATAGCGTCATTCGTCGAACGCAGATAGCCGTTCATCGAACGCAGAGAACTTATCTAAATTTTTATTCTTTCTCTTATTTTTCAGCCTATTAATTATATCTCTTTTCAGCCTTCTTTCTTAATGGGATTTAATATAAGTTATAAGATATGTTATGATAGAAACTTAGACACTAAAGGTGGATCCTAACTCAAATCAAAACTAAGGTTCCAATAATCTCCCCCTATTTGAGTTGGGATCCTAATCCAAATTAAGACTAGGTTTTAACAATCTCCCCCTATTTGGTTTAGGATTCCTAAGCATAAAAAGTCTTTAAAGCTTTAGGGTCAGAGATTATTTACTTTTTTTTTTTTGAAAAACATTTAAGCAATTTCAGATTTCCTAAATTTTGATTTAAATAGAATTTTAATATGTGAATTGCTAGCTGTTATTAGATTCTAGGAATTTTAAAATCAAAAAGACAATGACTGATAGCTTCTTTCTATAGAATCCCCTTAATCAGAAAAGACTCACACTTAGTTCTTTGATCATTTCTGATCTATGCAATCTGAGTAGAATGCTCAACTAGATTTTTGGAGAAAATCTGGAATAATATGAAGTTATCTGATATTGCTTTAAAATAGAAAAATTCCAAAGAATCTTATAATTGCTGTTTAATTATAAATGTTTAAAAATTGGTAAAAACTAATGCTTTATAATTAGATATGTTGGTCTTTTTATTTCATTGAAATATAAATTTGAAGATTTATTTTGGTGTTGCTGAACATAAAGTTTTTCTTTTTCTTTAAAAGTTTGTTTAAACTTATCAGCTTTAATGAACCTATTTTTTAAACAGATAATTTGTTCTGCTAATTTTAAGTTTTCTTTAATTTTATCAGAAATTAATTTGTTTCTTATTAGGTCTTTACTGATTCTATTTTCAGATTTTTATTAAACCTGTACATGATGAGTTGAAAACAGATTTAAATCTATCAGAGGTAAAATTAGGAATAGAAGTTACCTCAGTTACCTTTTCTGGTTCAGATTCAGATTCTGATATTTAATATGAACCATATATTGCCAACATGCAAAAAGCTCTTGCTTTTTGTTCTTCTTCTTCTTCTTCAGTTAGACTGAATGATGGTTCTGCATCAAAACTGGAGTTAGTGGAAGAAGTAAAGGTGGATTCATTTACCATCCTTGAGAGGGAGTTCCAGATGGCCTTTGCTGAAGTGCATTTAGCCACTTTTTGAAGAATGTCTGTTGACATTGATTTAGCCAATATCTTCATGGCCATGGCATCAACACTTTTCATTTTTTCTTGATCATCTGTTGAAGAAATTGATGATGAAGGTCCTGTCAAAATGGAATTATAAATTTCTTCATCTATGGCATTCATATATAATCTGATTCTAACTTGCCATAAATCAAATCTATCCAAATTACATATAGGTGGATCTGAAAATGGAAAATCTGCGAGTGCCATTGAGAAAAACCCTTTTAAAAAATCAAAATAAGAACTAAGTGATCTTTGTGATTCAGGTGTTATCCTGTGTGAAAAATCAACTTGCTCTGATATAATTGAAAGTGTTCAATTGAGTACAGTTGCAAGAAATTGAAGTAATAAAATCAACCTCCCTCTGATACCAATTGAAAGTCAATTGATATCCTCTGATACCAATTGAAAGTCAATTGATATCCTCTGATACCAATTGAAAGGAGAGTTTAGTTCTTAATATTTTTCAAAGGTCTTTAAAGCTTAAGTTTATCTTCAAAGTAAGTGATATATATATATATATATGTTTGTTGATTAAGTAATAAAATCAAACAGTAACTAAGCATATAAAAATCACAGCACAAATAAGAACATAAAACAAAGCACACATCCAGATGACACAAGAAATATAGTAGTTCCCCAACAACCTGGGTACATCTACTCTTCTACCCACTGGTAGGAATCCACTAGGAGGTTGTTGATCAGGTGCCCTCACACCAAGGTGATTTTGATCAGGTGCTCAAAACCAAGATGCAGGTTTTTGCTAAGGTGCCCTGTCACCGGGAGTTAACTTTTGAAGGGAGTTATAACCCTGTACAAGATGGGAGAAATAAAGAAATCAGAAAATGTTATGTTGTTCTTCTCTTTTGCTGAGAAGACTCTTGAAGATCCTAATTGGTAGTTGAGTTGGATCTTGATGATGATGTTGAAGAGAGCTCCCCCTGTTTGATTTAGTTTGATGACAGCTTGTGGATGGAGCTCCTTCTCTAGATTGTAATACTCTTTTCTACTTCTTGCAGTTTTGATCCTGAGCAAATAATGGTGATTGGTGTCTTAGGATATAGCTGATCTGCAAAGAAAGAGTTAGGCAAAAAGAAGATATAATATATTTTGAATCTGCTTCTTCTTTTTGCTCTGTTCTTCTTTTTGTCTTTTTCCGGTTTCGCCTGCTAGCTGTTCTATGTTATCAGCTGCTGCTTGTTCTTTTGATCTTCTCTCTGTATATTTAATCTGAGAGCTTTCGTTTGATTTGAATCCTTGCCGACCAGAAAGGAAGGATATAATATCTCTTTCATTTCCCAGATCCTCGAGCAGACAAACTTCCTTCTTTAGCTTGCTACAACTGCTACAGCATTTATTGCTTTGCTGCCAATGGCTATAACATTTAATGCTTCAATAGCTGTAATGTTAAATCAGCAATATATATAAAGAAATATTAAATATTTCTTTATAAATAAATCTGACAGCATATATATAATATTTAGTCGAGCTAAATGATATAAAATAATACTGCAGATATTTCGTCGAGCTGAGCTTCAAGTTCGTCGAGCTCATCATTTGATTCGTCGACCTGATCATTTAATTCACTGTTCTGAACATCTGCTGAATATTCGTCGAACGCAGACTTGAGTTCATCGAACGGAAGGATTCGTCGACCGATGAACCTGGATGATTTCGTCGACCGCTGAAGTATTGAGCTGTTCGTCGAACTCAGGCTTGAGTTCGTCGAACGGAACTTTTTGTTGAACGCAGAGACGGGCTTTGTTCGTCGACCGCTGAACCAATCTGTTCGTCGACCTCTAAACCGTTGAGAAGGGATCGTCAAGCGCTGAACCACTGAGACGGGATCGTCGAGCGATGAGCCGGGCTGGATCGTCGAGCGCAGAATGAATACCATTCGTCGACCGCAGAGCGCCGTTCGTCGAACGCAGAGAACTTATGTAAATTTATATTCTTTCTCTTATTTTTCAGCCTATTAATTATATCTCTTTTCAGACTTCTTTCTTAATGGGATTTAATCTAAGTTATAAGATATGTTATGATAGAAACTTAGACACTAAAGGTGGATCCTAACTCAAATCAAAACTAAAGTTCCAACACATTTTGTCGAGCGTCGCGGTAGAGCATGCAGATCGTCGAACGGCGCACCGAGTTCGTCGAACCCAGTTCGTCGAACGGACACTAGAGCCAGCTGTAGTTCTAACGCGCCAGCTTGTTCTCAGTGGTTTCCCTCTCAGCGGTTTCCTTCTCAGCGGTTCGTTAGTGCTAGCGCCAACGGTAAGGTTAGCATGGCGCGGTAGCAACAACAACACAGCACCATGGAGTTTTTAAAGCACCGAATCCTGCATACTATAAACACAAAATAAGTATAATCAAATACAATAGGATTTGTTATTGTCAAACCAAGAGTTGCGGAAAGCATGTCCCAACAAACTCCCCCTTTTGATAATAACAAATCCCCTTAAAAAGAAATAATTCAAGTGATAGGAATTTGTGTTTATAATAGAGATAAGCTTGAAATGTAAGACATGTGCATAAGCTCCCCCTAAATGAATGCTCCCCCTAAGTGAATGCTCCCCCTACAACAAAACTTCCTATGAACTTAACTCCCCAAACATATTAATTTCTTATTCTCCGCCTTCTGGTATTATCAAAAGAGGGTTAAGAGAAAAAGACCAACAAAAAGTGTGCAATAACTGTGTAGAGAGGGAATGAGCATGATAAAGAGTTAAACACTTAGGAAAACTACAATAGATATGAGTGAAAAGATAATGTGAAGAAATAGTCATAAAGAAACCACTTGTTGGGAAAAACGTATTCATGATTGAGCGTACAAGTAGTAAAGATGTGGAAAGCATGACGAATTAATGTTTTTGTTAAGTGAACATCTATGTAGGAATTGTTAAGCATAGTAAATGATTAATAATTTTATACATAGCAAAATAGATGTTGTAGCATTTTAAGTACACAAAATAATTGCAGTCGTAACATAGCCATATACTAGTTTTGAAAGGTATGCAATACAGAGTTCTCATGGCGTAGCGGAAAAAAAATATGTAAGCATGATATACGTTATCAAGACAAGATAGAAGAATACAATGTTCAAAATTTAGAAATCAAGTACACTTATACATTGTAATGATCATGCAAGGTGTAAAAGAAGAAGTAGTGTACAAGGGAAAAAAATGTTTGCAACAAGGCACTTTACAATTCTCTCCAAGGTGCTCAACCTCACAATGCTCATTAAGACTTATCAGGAGGGTGAGTAGTGCTTGGTGGAGTTATCTTTGTCAATTATTTATTTGAATTTTTGCTTAACGACAAAGGTCTCCGAATTCACGTGTATGTGCAAACAAAAGATTTTTTGAAAAGACACTTCTTCAAAAAATTAGGTGCATGAAAAAGATTTTTACATATGGTGTAGGTAAAACTAAGCATTCCTAACAATAATATTAAGTTGTTACACTACACAATCATGAAGGAGAAGATTAAATTCATATGTAGTATATCAAAAAAAGTGTGAGTAAAAAAAACATTTGCAAATATAAGCCATTTACTCATACATAGAGGCTTGCTATGCAATACTACACATGATTTCTATAATTAGTCTCAAAGCACACATAAGATAATGATCAAGGCATGATACAAAACAGTGTTATTAAGATATTTGAAATAGAGAATGAAACATTGTATACAATCTTGGCAAGATAAACTATATCATCCTTGAAACATTGAGAAATTACATCAGTTTTTATAATTTTAAGTTTTCAAAAACCAAAAATAAAACAAATAAAAAGCATGTTTTTGATGTTTTAGTTGGGTTTTTCAATTTTGTAGTTGTTTTGATATAGAAAAGCAAAGCATGTTTATGGTTGAAATTTTAATTTGTTTTATATTTTTTTTGTTAAAAAAAGAGAATAACAGAAGCAAAAAAAATGAAAGAGAGAAAAAATTGGAAGTTCATAGAATATCCACTAACGCCAGCGGTAACTAGATACCGCCGCGTGTTGGCGACAGAACTCGGTTTTTTTGGAAATTGAAACTTTTAATTTTTGATTTTGATTAAGTGTCCTTAGATAAGCTTCATGCAGAAATTTCAGAATTTTTGGAGATCTCTATGTGGATCAAATTTACATGAAACTATGGCTTTTTCAAATACTTGTGTTTTATGAAAACATTTAAGCACAAAAAGAAAAATGCAGACAAAATAGGACATTTTCAAACAACCCAAATATGCATGATTTTAGAGATAAGTAATGGAATGTTCATGCAGTGAGTAATATAAGTATGTCCTAAGATTTAAAACTACCCGGACTAAATGTCTACACCCTAGCCCCGTACAAAGTGACGGATGGGCATGAGGAGCTGCACACATGCCGTAGGTTGGGGTGTTAATCCCATATGCACACACTAGAGAATGCTCAACCTAGCACTCTTTCCCCCCAGTGCCTCGCAAGGCCTCACTGGAACCCTCGCTGGTTAAGGATAAGACATGTCTTAGAGGTTAGGTCTCTAATGCATACAACCCTACGCCCCCGCTATTGTGAGATATAACGTCATGGGTGAATAATCTTTTGGACAACCTATGCTTTTAACCTATGGGTTGATTTATAAACTATGAGCTTTTATGCGTGATTAATTTCTTAGTATATTTGATTTTAAAGCAACATAGTTAATCTGAGTTTTAACTTTCAATTACTCTTCTTTAAGATTGATTCATTATGGCAATACAAATATATCTAGCATGGATGATAATATTTATTAGTTGATATTGCTGGATACGATGAGTATGAATGTTGTGTTTTGCCATAAAGTTGATTGATATAATGTTGCATGTATTTAACAATAGTGATTCAAATTTTAGACATAGAATAGAGTGATGATTCAAATTTAATCATTCATATTGATATAAAGTTAATTTGATGGTCTAAATATAAATGAGATACATACAAGACATAATAAATTCATATAATAATCATGATCACAAATAATTTGTTGGAAGCAATAAGATCTTTTGTAGTTCTACTTGATGTTTAATTTAAAAGATCTATTGAATTGGAAAGATTATTATACATGATCATGAATTTTAACATATAGGAATTATATACTCATAATCAATTGTTTCAGAAAATAATATTTTAGATAAATCAAAATTTAGGAAGATTATGCTACCGCCAACGTTAGAACCTAACGCCAGGCGCTAGCAACAGAGTTGAGATTCTCAAATGGTTTTTGCAATTTTTCAATTCTGATTTGACATGATAATGATTAAACATACTAGGGGTAATCAAAATAACGCAAATATATTAGATACCTAAGCAAAACTTGCGCATTTTATAAATTTAGCCTAATACCCCTAAAATACCTTTTAAATCCATTTCGACAATTATTTCATTTAGTCTTAGAAATATCATATGGCAAATTTAGTTTTCAAATTTTATAAAACTTTTAGGAATGGATTTAGAGGGATAAAAAATAAAAGGATAAATAGATCACTTGAAAAATAATATGACTTTTTATTCAATTTCATCCAATCTGATTTATTAAAGAAGTTTGGCTTAATGTGTCAAAGTCACATCACATGTTATATAAAGTGACCATATCATGTTGGTTAAAGGAAACAAAAGCAAAAGAAAAGCAAAAAAGGAAATTAAGCATATCATGAAGTAGAGAATTGATATTTCATTTTTAATAGATTTCTACTTCATGCAAATGATAGGGTACTATTGAATGAGAGATTTAGGTATCCAAAGAGGACCGGGTGAGACGGTTCCTTTGTGTACTCAAATACAACGTGTTTGCTTTTGGGGAGATAGAGTTGAATGGGCCCTTCTGAATGGAGTTTGTGTTTCTTCTTTAGCTTTGGGTCTCCATTCAAATCTTGGTTTAACATTATTTTTAGTTTTCAAATTTCCATAATCATTTACTTGAATATTTGGATCAAAAAGATTTTTTAATTTATAATTTGAAGGAAATTTGATTGCATTTAATTTTAGGTTGGGAGAAATATGATTTTGTAAATAATAGGGAATTTGATTTTGATTTACAAATCCTTTATGTTCCTTACTCCCGTTTTTAAACTTAGTTAAGATGTTCATATTCATATTCAACTTGTTTTAGATATAGTTTGATATTGTGAATTTGTATTTACAATTTTCATAAGCAAGTTGATTTTTGATTTTAATTCATCATTCTTGATTTTTAAATTATGTTTAGCTTTATTATATGCGATTGTGCTATTTTTAAGAGTGGCAACAATTGAATCAATATGATTTTGATAGTTATTTCTATATTCATCAAATGTTTCATCCATCTCTTTAATTTCAATTTTATAGTCTTTACACTTAGCACAATCATTTTTCAGAGAAGAGTTTTCTAAACATAATTTTTCATTTTGTTCTTTTACTAAAGTAAACTCTTTTTCAAGTTCCTTGAATTTTTCTTTAATATTATTACAATCGAAACAAGATATAGAATTTTCAAATGAAGAGCATGATGGAGATACAAACATTTCATTTTTGGATTCTACATTCACATTTGCTTTCAAAGTTTTATTTTCTAAACGTAGTTTTGCATTAGCCATCTTTAGTTTCTTAATCTTACGTTTAGTAATTTGTAGCAATTGTAATGTAGAAATAGAAGTACAGAAAATAGGAGATTTTGATTTCCTTACAGCGCTTGTGGATGAGGCAAGATTTGAACATATTGTTCCTTTGTCTTCTTCATCTTCCTCTTCCAAATAAGAGTTTCCATCATCCTTTCCACTTGATGAGCATTCTATGGATCCGTCATGAGAGGAGCATTCTAGAAGACTTTTGCTCGCTTGCATATTCTCTGGTTCTTGCAATTTTTCCATACCTGTAGAAGGAGAATCATAAGTTCTTTCAAGAAAATTCCAAATCACATAGGCGGTAGGTAGAGTATAAATAAGTTTGAAAATATTTTGGTCTAACGCACAAATTATACTATTCATAGATTTTGCATTTAAAATAATTTCATTTCTAGTTAGTACGCTAGGTGGCTTTTCAATAGTAATATTCCAAACTTTTCATCTAAGTCCTTAAGAAAAACTTTCATTAATATTTTCCACCCTTTATAATTTTTGCCCATAAATAAAGGTGGTGATAATACTTTTTCATTTATATTAAAATTTTCCCCACTCGAAGAAGCGAGATCATGATCAAGAGACGCCATTATTCCCAGTTGTTAAGCCGATTTGGAATAACCTGGCTCTGATACAACTTGTTGGATCTGTAGGCGCCCTTAGAGGGCGGGTGAATAAGGGTTTTAAACTTTTTATGATTATTAAAGAAAATAAATCTCTGTTGCTACCGCCAGCGGTAGTCTTACCGCTCGGTGTTAGTGACAGAGAAATTAGCTTTCAGGTTAAGACAATGAAAATCAAAGAGCACGAATCATAGATGAAGAAATAAACATATTTTCATTAATCATCAAATCGAAATACATATGTTTACAAAAACTTTTCCAATAACGCTTAGAAAGAGGCGAAAAATGAAAAAACTCTTTTTCATTTTATATACCGACCCTTCTCCCAAGGACCGGTTGGCTTTAGTCTGTCTCTCCCCAGACAAGGCCTCAAGCCGCTTTAGCCAATCTACCACCAGAAAGGCCTCGAGCACCCCCTAGATCTACTCCCCAGACCTAGTCGCCAACACAAGGCGAATTACTCCCTAAGTCCTACCCAGGCTAGTCGCCAACACGAGGCGAATTTCCCCTGGTCCCCGCAAGGCCCTAGTCGCCGTGTGGTGAATTTCTCTACCGAACAAAAGATATAAAAATATTACAAATGAAAAAATAACAACTAAAGACAAACTCCCTCTTAGGTTGAACTCGAAGATCATGTCGAAGGTACGCCGAAGTAATCCTTTGAGTTGATGCGTGTGACCTTCTCGTAGAATAAGCATGTTGGTTCTTTCTTCGAGTTCCTTGCGTTCATGAACGTTGACAGAGTTGTCTTGGATACTTCTGAAGGCTCTCACGAGTGCTCTGAAATAAGGCTTCAATTCGTTCTGCAACAACCCAGCATAATGGAGGAAGCACTGCTCTTTAAATAGATTCGACAGCTACCGTCTGCGCTAGTACTACCGCCCCGCGATAGTGACACGACGCGCACACGGATCGTGGTAGTTAAGGTAACTTCTGAGCGCAATCGGTTGTGACAGCCTAGCGCGCCACGGTAACACTATCGCCCCGCGATAGTGCGATTTCCTCCCTTCAGCCAATATCTCTTTCCAAATTTTCCCCTCAATCAACTGCAGACGGGATGTTTCCAAAAGCTACCGACGGGCGTTAGATCTAATGCGCCGCGATAGTACTTGCCAAACATAGCGACCCGTCGACATTCCTTTTTCTCCACTTTCCTTTCTGTCAATAGTTTCCAAATATGCTAATGCCACCGTCAGTGTTAACGCTCCGTGGTAGGTCATTTCGTCGGGCACATCTTTGTCGAGCTGTCCTCAGCTTTCGTCGATCTCAATCTGGTTCGTTGAATGGAAACCTATTTTCGTCGATCTCAATCTGGTTCGTCGAACGGCAACTTATTTTCGTCGATCTCAATCTGATTCATCAAACGGAACTAGCGCCAACGATAGTATTACCACTCCGCGGTATGGCATTCATTTCGTCGAGCACCGCGGTAGAGGATGCAGATCGTCGAACGGAGCACCGAGTTCGTCGAACCCAGTTTGTCGAACGGACACTAGCACCAGCGGTAGTTCTAACGCTCCAGCTCGTTCTCAGCGGTTTCCTTCTCAGCGGTTTTCTTCTCAGCGGTATGTTAGTGCTAGCGACAGCGGTAAGTTTAGCGTGGCGCGGTAGCAACAACAACACAGCACCATGGAGTTTTGAAAGCACAGATTCCTGCATACTATAAACACAAAACAAGTATAATCAAATACAATAGGATTTGTTATTGTCAAACCAAGAGATGTGGAAAGCATGTTCCAACAACGTTGATCTCTGGAGAGGCTTCCAGAGTAACAAATCCTTCATTGCTGGAAGGCCCCGGAAGTTCCCACTTACGTACTCCCACTAGACGGTGGGTCAGGTGGAATCTCGCAGAGAGGCCGACAAGGTTACCAAAGATGAGTCATCTCGCTCGGCGAGAGGGGACATTCTCACGCAACAAGGAAGGGAGAAGCTCGTCCCAAATGCTATGGGCTTAAGGTCCCTCGCAAAATAAGGTCCTCGTAAAAGATCGAAGGGGAAGAGCAGTGGACAACCCAGACGGGTGGGCGGATTGCTCGCTAGCATAAAAGGGGCGTAGGAAGGATTATGTGAGTCCCCGAAGGCAATGCGAAGGGCATGGAGGAGGTTCTCGCTCGCCGAGATCGAAGGGGTGAGGGCTCACTCCCCGCGAGATAAAAACTCGAGGGATTGATCCCGAAACCTGCGACCCTAAGGTAGGCAAAAAGGGCGAGAACTAATGTGGTGAGTGCGTGTTCTAAGCCAAAGCTAGGCAATTACGCGGTAGGCGGACGTGAGCATGGCGAATGCAATGGCGAAGGCGTAAAGCAATATAAATATGAGAAAAAAAAAGTAGCATACAGAAAACGAGAACACAGTGAACAAGTGGGCAAAAATTTCCATTTCTATTTCACCAGTCAGTTACAGATGTCGCGGCGATCTCGCCAGCTAAAAATACAAAAATAAAAATACAAGTCTTTCTTAAGATTCGCTTGCAGATGGCTCGTCCTCGCTGTCTGCAGGAGGTGGGCTGGCGTGAACAACTCCGGGACCACATCCTCGATCGTCAGATCGGCCGCCTCGGCGGACAGCTGACTGGCTCCCTGCATGGCCTGAAAGATGTACCGTGTTGCGATGATGGAGGCCTCTCGGCATTCTTCCTCCCTGGCTCGCTGGTCGTCCTTCACACGGAGAGGAGATGGGGGGATGGCTGCGCGGATTAGCTCCTGGTTGTAAGCTTTCAACCCGGTGACCTCATTCTCTAGGCTGGAGATGCGAGCGCGAAGATCCCGGGCGGTCTCGGCATCCTATAAAGAAAGTAGGTAAGCCAAAGAAGCGTTATTAGAAAAGGACGGAAGTAGGAGCTCGAAGACTTACCACTCCATCCTGATGGTCGGGGAGAAGCTTGTCAGAGGCGAGCAGCCTTTCCTTCAGACTCGTGATCTCGGCAGCAGAGACTTTGTAGGCGTGGGAGAGCTCCTCGTTATTGCCCTCTAACTGAAGGCAACGCCGGCCCGTCATGTGGGAGAGCTCCAAAGAGCAGAGCTGGGCCCGCGCACTCTTGTACGCCAGGGTCCTCGGGTCTCAGCCTTAAAGACCGAGCCATCCTCGAGACCATAAAGTCCGAAGGAGAGCGAGAATGCCTGTCTGTTGATCGTTGGCTGCTCCACCCAAGAGGGGAGGAGGGTGGAGATGGTGGCCATGTTGACCTCGGGATTCCAATAGAGCAGGAACTCGCTGGCCTGGTCTTTGTGCCTTTGGCTAAGACCAAAGTTCTAGTGGTTTATAGGCACTGGCAGGGAAGAGATCCTGGCGACCTTTTAGACCGTCTCGTCGGACTCCCTTTCCTCGGGGAGGTCAGCCGGTAAGATCTCACTCTGGGAAGCGTCGACATGCCCCTTTCCCTTCTCAGAGAGGAGGGGATTCTTCTTGTTCTTCTTCTGCGAGGGCTCCGAGGAGGGATCCTAGCGGCCAGAAGACTCAGCCCTCTTCCTGGTAGGCGGGGCAGTAGGGTGGGGGGTCTCGCAGTAGGCGTCCGCTCCCATTTTTGTGAGAGCGAGGCCCGCAGGAACTGACCGGCTGCTCGCATAAGGGGGATGGACGGGCAGGTCTCGCTCACCTGTAATGGTCTAACGGTTAGAAATATTTGGCAAAAGCCATAAGAGGAAATAAGCGAACAAACGCAAGACATACCTTACCCAAGGAGCACCGGTAGGAGCGAGTCGAGGTTTCAGCAGAGACTGTCCACCTCGAAGTTCTTCTTATTGAAGAACTAGAACAAGGCGGTGTCATGGCCACCGAGAGCTGGGGGGCGATAGGTGCTTTCGCCATGCTGAACGGGCGAGAACTGAACATTGCCAAAGTTCCCTTTGATGAAGAGGAACTTCTGAGCCCAGTAATGACTCTTGTTGGCGATCTCGACGACCTTGAGCCCCGAGCCCACGAAGTAGGCGGTGCCCTCCTTGTAGGCCCTGAAGGAGAACAGCTTCCGGAAGACTGAGAAGCTGAACTCAATGCGCTCTTTTCGCATATAGCATGCGAATGCGACGATGACCGCCATGACATTGGGGGTCAGCTGACCCAGTATCACGCCGAAGTATTTGAGCACCTGGAAAGCAAAAATGGTGAGGTCTTGAAGAAGGCGAGCGAGAATTTCAATTTTGGCAAAGTAGGAAAGTATGCGAGATCAGCTAGTACCTGGCGAACCTCCAGCCATAAGGGCAGGCGCAGGCCAACCCCGAAGTGGGCGGTAGGGATGGCGAGCTCGTCTCGCATGGGAACGTTCATCACATCGTCCGCACCAGGGCAGCGAGCGGAGAATCCCGACGGTACAAAATCGGAGACGGCAGCGAGGTATTCTTCCTCGGACAAGTTGCTATTGAAGAAGGTGTGGTCGGTAAAGGGCCAGGCGCACTTTAACCGACCCTCAGCCTCGCTAGAGTCGCCCACCATAGTTGTAACCTGTGAGGAAAAGAGAGCAGAAGGTGCGAGGAAGAGAACACGAGATCTCGCAGGTAGAGGAAGAAGAAGGGTTGGGACCTATTTATAGGTGAGTTCAACGTTGTGACCTATTTATAGGAAATAAAAAGCGCGAGAAGGAAGTCGAAGCGACGGGGGGTGAGGTTAGGCAAAACCTCGTGTATGGTTGCATGCGAGAGCATAAGGCAACCCCAGATATTTTAGCGAGCGAGACCCACCTGCGAGGTTAGCATAAACAAAATTTTCATGCGAGAATAACCAGAAAGAAAAGCGAAAGTAAGAGATAGAGCGAGCATCACTAGCAATTATCACATAGACAAATAATAAGTGCGCGAGGGCCCCAGCAGTGGGCGGGAAATAGTTAATAAAAAAGGGGAAAATTGTTAAATTGTCCAATGGGGTTAAACAAAGTATTATGCATCGTGGGAGAGCTCGTCGGGCAGATGAGTGCGAGCGAGGACTAGTAGTGTATCCATTTCCATCTACCACGACCTCTCACTCCTGACCGCGGCGGAATCCTAGGGTAATGATATGCGTTAGCGGCGCGAGCCTCGCGCTGAATCAAGCAAGCATAGTATTCAACTCGCGCGAGGTGTGTCCCTAGAGAAGTGGCCGTCTCGCCAAGATCTTGTGTCCTCTCGGCGCGGAGCCGCGCGCACTCATCCAGTAAAGCGGCGTGCCGCTCCTCAGCAACCTCCATGTCCCTCTTCGCTAGGAGGGGAAGATCATGCAACATTCTCCCTAGCTTCTGAAATAACTCTGAGGTTCGCCTCTTCATAGCCTCGGGGTCTCGCGGGTCACCCAGGAAATCGTCCATCTGCTCTGGTAGAGGAAGGGGTGACATCTCTTCCTCCCCAAAGTCAGAGTCGGTGGGGAGGGTCTCAGAATCACCTGCGAGCAAATCTAAGTGGCGTTAGCAGTTAGCAAAGCCGTATCTTATTGACGAAGGGAGTGATCTATCTCACAAGAAGCAATAGACTCCTTACCAGGAGGCGAGCGAGAACTTTTAGGCCGACCCTGAAAAAGAGCAGTGAAGGGGAGCAAGACAGACTTCCCGAGACCACCGCAGTGCGTCATGTCGTCGGCAGGGGTGGTCGTGGCCGGTCGTGAGCCACCGGAACCCTCCCCCTTAAGAGATTGAACCCCGGGGTATTGAGGGATGTGACAGGGGGATCGGCGTCTGAGGTCGCAAATTTTGGCGACCTGGGGTCGCATGTGGGGAGGCTGCAAGAAGCAAGAGAGCAAAAAAGCCATCAGTAAGAATGTTAATCTTGGCATGTAAGAGCGGGTCACTTACCAGCAACTTTTCCGTTAGCGAGATCAGTCTTTGCCGGAGGATCGAGGCGAGACCCGGTTAAGTCTTCGCCCACGCCCTTATTGGTAGGGGCAGGTCCTGCGTTCAGGTGAGGTTTATAGAAATCAGATGAATATTTGAGCGAGAAGAATAGCTCTTACCTCTCCGGTGAACCTATTATCAGGAGAGGAGTCCAGCAATACCGTCTGGTCCCCCCTCCCCCCGGGTAGGCGGATGGGCTTCACCTTTTTCTTCTTGGGCGGTGGGGGGATGTTCTTGCGGGTCATCTAGGAGGCAGTGTTGGCCATGGTGGAGAGTTCGCCCGCCTTGGACGCCCTCAGGCGAGCTTGGAGTTCTTCTGTTAGGGGCATTTGCCGGTAGCTACAGTAGGAGGTGGAAAAGGTGGAATAGAGAAAAATATTGCGCGCCACCCCGGCTTGGGAGGTATTTATAACAGTGGGGTGGGACCCAGGAAAATATTCCCAACAGATCAGCAATCGCCAGCGAACACCCGAGGTTAGATGATTCTTTACGAGCTTATATTAATCTCGCAAAGAGCGGGGATTGTGTACAACCTCGTGTTCTCGCAGTCGTCGGTAAGAATTGATCATCTTGCCACTGAGGAGTCGCGAGAACCGGCAGTGCGATCCAGGGCGATCTCGCGGGAAAAATGCGAGACCCAGCCTCGGTGGTTGTCGCCAGAAGAGAGGCGAGTGGGGCCTTCGCAGGCAGTTCGCCTGGAGAGGATGCGCAAGTGGTACTCGCGAGGAGACTCAAGGGAACTCTCGCGAGTGGGGTTCTCGCGGGCCACTTGCCCCAGGGCTAAGGAAGGGAAATTATCCCTCTGCCCCTGGTGGCCTGCAGTTAGCCCCTCCGAACAGCGGAGTTTGGCTGTTAGCAGGCCAAATTGGGTTGCGCTTAGTAAAACCAAAAGGCGGAACCCCGCTATTAACAGACCAGTCCAGAAATACTATTAATAAGACCCTAAAGGCACCTTTGGAGAGACTTCTTTTTGGCTTCTCTCTCCTCAGGTCATCTTTGGTTAGCATTCTCAGAGCTCTCCAAGGTGCCCGGCTACAGTTCTTGGCTTAGGAGGGGAAGCGCTTTATGATCTTCTGGGTGTGTGGTGGGACCTCCGCACTATCGGCAAGGGTCTCAGTTCTAGGTCTTCGGTCAGGTTGCTCTGAGGGATCAGTAAGCGCGAGTTGCACCCATCTTTGGGGTCCGAACTCCTCGTTGGGCCAAATCCCGGTTCCAACAAACATTGCTCAAAATACACTAATGTACACTTCATTATCTTTCATAACACTTCTTCTCATGAGTATTGGATCCTAATGCTTTATCTATACTACTCTTTCTATAAGAAATGCACTAGATAACCTAGCATGATCTTTGTAATGTTAGGTATCTCCTAAACTTGAAATTAAGTAACATTGTAGTATATTCTCTTTTTGATATATTCATTTCATGCTTGGTAACTTTATGTAAAATTAGGAGATTTGAAAAAAAAAGGATACAACATCTTTACTTTTTCAAACTTAAACAAATGATGTTCCTTATAATCTTTTGCTTGCTTCAAACTCTTATTTATTTTTTTGAAATCTCTTATATACTATGCTTAAACCCTTTATCATTTCATATTTTACAAAAGCTCGATCATGATTTTTAATTCCTAAGGAATGCTTCCTTACTTCCCTTACCCCACCTTCTTTTGATAATACCAAAAAGGGGAGATTAATTGAAGAAATTTATAGGAGAAATATAAAAGATTAATGGTAGAATAATTCATGTAATCTATCATTTAGGGGGAGTAAAACATAAATTGTATTTATGTAGGGGAGCATTAAGAAGGGGGAGTATGCATTATTCTCATGCTTATCATATACTATAGTTGTACTATTATCTCCCCTATCATATTCTATAGTTGTACTATTATCTCCCTTATCATATATTATAAACACCATTGCTGATTTCTTGCTAAGAGGATTTGTTATTATCAGAAGAGGGAGATTGTTGGACATGTGTGTCACATCCTTTTATTTGAGAATAACAAATCCCATATTGTATTTGATCTTGCTTGCCGTGTGTTTATAGTGTGCAGGAACTATAGGTGCAATACTCCACAGGTAGAAAGCAGCTTGGAACCAAATTTCTGAACTAGAGCACTACCGCCAGTGCTAGGGGATACCACAGGCGCTAGTAGATACCGCCTGGCGCTATCTCCAGATCGTGAACAACGCCATGCCACGATGGTTTCGTAATCGTCTCTACATGAACGCTATTGCAGGAATTAGGAGTTAGCGCAGGCGCTATCTCGAAGTTCTATAAATTGAAACTTTCTCTCTCGTTTTGGCACATCATCCCTGAGAGAACACCTGTGCCAAATTTCAAGAGCTGTTACTCTGCCGAAAAGTCTTCTCCCACTCAAAGCTAATGAAGATTTCTGGAAAAGGAAGCCATCACGCTGCATCTGAAGAACGATCGCTTCAACCTCGCTTATGCTACAGCGGTCCTTCATCATCAACTCCAGAAAATCTCATAGAGGGAGTTATTATTTGTATTATTTCTTTATTGTGAATCATCATAGGTAAATCGTCTTGTGTTGGTGACTAGGTCCTTGCGCGGCTTAGGGGGAATTCGCCGCTTGAGTTGGCGACAAGGTCTATGTGATTAAATCTAGGGGGTGCTCAAGGCCATATCCGGGGAAGGATTGGCTAGATCGGCTTGAGGCCTTATCCGGGAAGGATAGGCTAAAGCCAACCGGTTTGTGGGGATACAAGTCAGTATATAAAAGGAAAAAGTATTTGTATTTGTACGCTTCCAATTTCTAGCGTTATTGAAATCAAATTTATGTAAACATTTTTTTATACAATACAATCATGTCTCTATTGGTGTTTACTTGATTGCTTTCATTTGGTGTTAATTCCTATATTACAAACAAGTTTCAACTAAATTGTTATTTCACTCCCATTTATTTCTAAACAATTTAGTAAATTTCTTAAACTTTCAAAGAAAATTTTTATTCCCTTATTCACCCCCCCCCCCCCCCCACCCAACCCCTCTAAGGGCGCATATCAATCCAACAATAATCACGTTGAAACTTTCCTGCCATCGAGTGAGCATATGGCCATGCCACTAGGTCCGAGCCTGGTCAGTTGATTTGCTCGGGGCCAAACACTTTGAAACTTTCCTGCCACCGAGTGAGCCTACGAACCTGCAGCTATGTGTGAGCCTGGTCAGCAAGTCTGCTTGGGGCAAATCACGTTGAAACTTTCCTGCCACCGAGTGAGCCTACGGCCCTGCCAGCTAGGTGCGATCCTGGTCAGCGGGTCAGCTCAAGGCCAATCACGTTGAAACTTTCCTGCCACTGAGTGAGCCTACGACTCTCCCATCTAGGGGCGAGCCTGGTCAGCAGGTCTGCTCAGGGCCAAAAACTTTGAACCTTTCAAGCCACCGAGTGAGCCTACGGCCCTGCCAGCTAGGTGCGAGCCTGGTCAGCGGGTCTGCTCGGGGCCAAACACTTTGAAACTTTCCTGCCACCGAATGATCCTACGACCCTGCCAGCTAGGTATGAGTCTGGTCAGTAGGTCTGCTCAGGGCCAAACACTTTGAAACTTTCCTTCCACCGAGTGAGCATACGAACCTGCCAGCTAGGTGTGAGACTGGTCAGCGAGTCTGCTCGGGGCCAAACAATTTGAAACTTTTCATCATCACCTCGCAAGCAATTATGCCACATATAAAGAAAAGCGAAGTTTAAAGAATAAGTATTTTTATTACATGAACTTAAGGGTAGAAGCGCTTCAAGTCATCACCACTCCACATGTGACCGATGGACTCGCCTTCCCCATTCTAGAGGCGATATCTCCCCCCCCCCCCCCCCCCCGACTTTAAGGCTTCCTCAACGACATAGGGGCCCTCCCAGTTGGGATTGAGCTTCCCTACCGCGGCTGACCTTCCGGCCGCGTTGACCTTTTTAACACGAGGCCCCCCTTCTCAAATTGCTTGATCCAGACGTGCTTGTCAAAATACTTGGCCATCCACCGCTGACTTCTTCTTGTCGAATGGCGGCAAGATCTCAGACCTCCTCAATCAGATCTAGGGAGTGTCGCATCTCCTCCTCGTTCCTCGCTCTCCATTCTTCATCACCCCCTTTGGCGGCCCTTACCCGTGGTGTCTTGACTTCAAATTCTACGGGAATAACGGCCTAACAACCGTGGGAGATCTTGAAGGGGGTCTCGCCAGTGGCAGTGTTGGGTGTAGTCCTTAGAGCCCACAGGACCGAAGGGAGCTGCTCCACCCAATTCCCCTTGAAGTTCTCCACCTTATTTTTGAGCAGGTTCACAATGATCTTGTTCGCCGCCTCCACCTGCCTGTTGCTCCTGGGATGACGGATGAATACGAACCTGATGTCTATTCCCAACTGGCTGCAGAAGCTGATGAACTCTTCACTGGCGAATTGCGGACCACTATCTGTGACTATGGCTTGAGAGAGCCCATGTCGGCAGATGATCTCCCCCCACACAAAGTTGCGGATTACCTAGGAGGTGACCTTGGCCAAAGACTAAACCTCCAACCACTTTGAGAAGTAATCGATCATGACCAGGAGAAACCTTCTTTGCCCACTTGCCTGGGGGAAGGGTCCTACCAGATCTATCCCCCATATGGCAAAGGACCATGGTGGCATGATGCTCCTTAGCCTCTGAGCTTGGAAAAGTTGAAGCGGGGAGAACAACTGGCATTTCTGGCATCTCTTGGCGAACTCCGCTGCATCCTTGCTCAGGGTCATCCAGAATTACCCATGCCTCATTATTCTTGCCTCCAACGTCCTACTCCTTGAAAGACTACCACACTCGCTGGAGTGAACCTCCTCCAGGACCCTTGGGACTTCCTCCTCAGAAATGCATCGTGTTAAGAGTCCTGAGAGCGTCTTTCGATACAAGTCCCCCTCGTGAAGCATGTAGTAGGCAGACTTGTACCTGAAGCGCCTTTGATCTAGAAACTCTTCCGGAAACTTGCATGTGGCCAGGAAGGTTACGAAAGGATCCTTCCACGAGGGTCGTCGCTCAATATCCATTAGTTCCCCTTCCTCAATCGATAGGTGGAACATATCCATTAAGGTTCCTCCAGCCCGAGGACCTGACTTTGCCAGCCGATCCGCTGGGGTACTTTCTTCCCTTGTATGTGCCTGATGGAGAAGGTTTTGAATGTTCCGATGAGACCCCTCACTTTGGATAGATACCTAATGAGTGTGGGCTCCCTTGCCTCGAACTCTCCCTTGACCTGTGAGGCTATGATCATCAAATTTGTGAGGACCTCGACGTCGTGAACCCCTAATTCCTGAGCCAAACACAGCTCCTCCTCGTTCCCCGCTCTCCATTCTTCATCACCCCCTTTGGCGGCCCTTACCCGTGGTGTCTTGACTTCAAATTCTATGGGAATAACGGCCTAACAACCGTGGGAGATCTTGAAGGGGGTCTCGCCAGTGGCAGTGTTGGGTGTAGACCTTAGAGCCCACAGGACCGAAGGGAGCTGCTCTACCCAATTCTCCTTGAAGTTCTCCACCTTATTTTTGAGCAGGTTCACAATGATCTTGTTATCCTCCTCCACCTGCCTGTTTCTCCTGGGTTGACGGATGAATGCGAACCTGATGTCTATTCCCAACTGGCTGCAGAAGCTGATGAACTCTTCACTGGCGAATTGCGGACCACTATCTGTGACTATGGCTTGAGAGAGCCCATGTCGGCAGATGATCTCCCTCCACACAAAGTTGCGGATTACCTAGGAGGTGACCTTGGCCAAAGACTTAACCTCCAACCACTTTGAGAAGTAATTGATCATGACCAGGAGAAACCTTCTTTGCCCACTTGCCTGGGGGAAGGGTCCTACCAGATCCATCCCCCATATGGCAAAGGGCCATGGTGGCGTGATGCTCCTTAGCCTCTGAGCTTAGAAAAGTTGAAGCGGGGCGAATAACTGGCATTTCTGACATCTCTTGGCGAACTTCGCTCCATCCTTGCTCAGGGTCGTCCAGAAATACCCATGCCTCATTATTCTTGCCTCCAACGTCCTACTCCTTGAAAGACTACCACACTCGCTGGAGTGAACCTCCTCCAGGACCCTTGGGACTTCCTCCTCAGAAATGCATCGTGCTAAGAGTCCCGAGAGCGTCTTTCGATACAAGTCCCCCTCATGAAGCATGTAGTAGGCGAACTTGTACCTGAAGCGCCTTTGATCTAGAACCTCTTCCGGAAACTTGCATGTGGCCAGGAAGGTTACGAAAGGATCCTTCCACGAGGGTCATCGCTCAATATCCATTAGTTCCCCTTCCTCAATCGATGGGTGGAACATATCCATTAGGGTTCCTCCAGCCCGAGGACCTGACTTTGCCAGCCGATCCGCTGGGGTACTTTCTTCCCTTGTATGTGCCTGATGGAGAAGGTTTTGAATGTTCCGATGAGACCCCTCACTTTGGCTAGATACCTAATGAGTGTGGGCTCCCTTGCCTCGAACTCTACCTTGACCTGTGAGGCTATGATCATCGAATCTGTGAGGACCTCGACGTCGTGAACCCCTAATTCCTGAGCCAAACGCAGGCCAGCAATCACTGCTTCGTACTCCGCCTGGTTGTTGGTGATAGGAAAATGTATCATTATTGCTTGCTTTATTTTCACTCAGTGGAGGCTTTCCAATACCACTCCCCCTCCTAGAGAGTTCCTTCCTGAGGCCCCGTCAACCAACAGCTTCCAGGGAATGTGACGAAGGGCTTGCTCCTCATCCATCTCAACCACATAGTCCGCCATAAAATCTGCCATGACCAGAGCCTTCATCGATAGCCGAGGGATGAATGTGATGTCAAACTCGCTCAGCTCCACTGACCACTTTGCGAGCCTCCCTGAATGCTCTACCCCCTCAAAGATTTTGCGAAGGTTGTGGTCGGTCACCACTTGGATCGAGTGGGCTTGGAAGTTCGGCCTGAGCTTCCTGGCCGAGATAACCATGGCGAAGGCCAACTTTTCTAAAATTGGGTATCGGAGCTCCGCCTTCTTCAGAACCCTGCTCACATAGTAGATGGGCAACTACTTCTTACCCTCTTCCTGAACCAAGAAGGAGCTCACGGATTCAGCCCCAACTCCGAGATACAAGGCTAGGCCCTCTCCCTCCTTAGGACCCTGGAGAAGCGGAGCCTTGGTGAGCTGATTCTTTTGGGCTTGGAAGGCCTCCTCACACTCTTTCATCCATTCGAACTTTTGATTGCATCGTAACACTTTGAAAATGGGGGAGCATTTCTCCCCCGCCCGGGAGAGAAACCTACTCAACCCCGCGAGCTTTCCAGTCAGGCGCTGGATTTCCATAGCATTTGTGGTGATCCTAATTCCATTATAGCTTTCACTTTGTCCGGGTTAGGCTCCACCCCCGCCGGGGTAAGGAGGTGACCCAGAAACTTCCCCTTGCTGGCCTTGAAGAAACAATTCGTTGGATTTAGCCTCATCTTGAACCTGCGTAGAGTGGCAAAGGTCTCTTCAAGGTCCTGGAGGTGGGAGCTCACATCCTTGCTCTTCACCAGGAGGTCATCCACATATACCTCCAAGTTCCTTCCCCTTTTTCCCCAAAAGACTCGGTCCATCATCATCTGGTACGTCTCCCCTGCATTTTTTTAGCCCAAACGACATCATCTCATAGCAGTAACACCCTTTTCTCGTGATAAAGGAGACATCCTTGAAATCTCGTTGGTGCATCCTGATCTGATGATAACCTGAAAAAGCATCTAAGAAACTAATCACAGAAAAACCAACGACTGAGTCAACCAGCGCGTCGATTCGAGGCAAAGGGTAATAATCCTTAGGGCATGCTTTGTTTATAAGGGAAAAATCGATACACACTCTCTAGCGACCAATGCCCTTCTTTACCATGACGACATTGGATACCCATCCTGGATACTGGATCTCCGAGACAAAACCTTCTTTGAGGAGCTTCTCCACTTCCTCTCGGATCGGCTCCTCCAGCTTGTCAGCAATGGCCCTCCTCTTCTGTCGGATGGGGCGGGTTCCTGGCTAAAGATTGAGTCGGTGGCTGGTCACGTCCGCGTCGATGCCCAGTATGTCTGACGCGCTCCATGCGAAGATGTCCATGCTTCTTTGGATGCACTCCATCATCTTCTTCATGTCCTCTAGGCCTTGTCCCCCGCTGACTCGCACCTTCTCTCCTTTTGCCTCCCGGGTGGTGACCTCCATCTCGATTACTTCTTCCGCCTCCTCAAGACGGGACGGCTCTTCCCATCTGCCTCTTGCCTCCCCTCTTTTGGCTAGGGTCTCCTCTTCTACCGCCACCTCAAGCCGGGATGGCTCTTACCATCTGCATCTTGCCTCCCCTCTTTCGGCAAGGGTCTATTCTTCTACCGCAACCTCCTCCTCCATCGGCTTGGCATGCTCCTCCTATGCCGCCTCCGTCTCCTCTTCCCGGATGTTATTCTCTCCTTCTTCCTCTCCCTTTGCCTTCCTCTCTTCTCCTAGCCCCTCCAGCCCCCTCATCTCTCTATCTACCTTCTCATCCCCTGCCATCCAGGAGATGGTGTTTATGGAAGTCACATAGCACTTCCTCGCCACCTTTGCATCGCCCCGGATTCAGACCTGGACTCCTCCGCTGTGGAACTTCAAGCACTGATGGAAGGACGAGGGAACGCATTGGAAGGTGTCGATGAGAGGGCGTCCAAATATTGCATTATAGCTGCACAGAGCGTCGATAATGATGAACCGGCAGTTCCTTGGGACATATCCCAACGTCACCTGGAGGCCGACTCCTCCCTAGACCTCCTTTCTCTCCCCTGAGAACCCAAATAATGACCCATCCGAGGCATGCACCCTCTTCGCCTCTACCTCCGTCGCGTCGAAGGCCTTCTTGAAGATTACATTCACAGAGCTCCCATTGTTGACCAAGATCTGAGAGACCGTGAAGTTCTCGATTGTTGTCTGGATCACCAAGGCATCACAGAATGTGTCTTCATAGTCTGGCATGTCTTCTGGCGAGAAGGTAAGCTTCTCCGAGGGGGTGGGGTTTGGGAGGTCGACGTGCCGCCCTCCTAAACATCGCTTGGAAGATCCTCTTGCGAGTTGGCTCTATCCCAACCCTGCCATGGATCACTCTGATCCCCCCTGGCTCCTACGCCTTCCCTGTCTTCACACCTATCTTTCCCCTCTCTGGGTAGCACTTCCTCGATCCTCACTGGTCGCTACTGCTGCTGACCTCTTTCCCTCATCTCTAGAAACTCCGGGCAGGTGGCTGTCGCGTGGCCTTCCTCCTGGTGGAAGTCACAATAGGGAAACGCCACCGTGCCTCCTCTTCCCTCTCTTCCTCTTCCTCTTCCTCCTCTTCCTCGGCCTACTGCCATGGTTTGCTCCTGGGGGAGGTGAGGGTGGTCTGGGACCTTGCCTCCATCCCAGATGATTGACCCTCCCTAGCCCCCTTCCCTAGTATCCTCTTTCCTGACTTCACACTGGTCCCTCCAGGGGCTCCAAGCTAGCCAGTTATTGGGATCCTGATATCCCCAATCCTGATGCTGCCCCTGAAACCCCTGACCTCTGGGTTCATCTCTCCTTCTACCTTCTTGCTGCCTCTCCTCTAGCTCACTCAACCTTGCCAACCTTTTTATAAACTCTGGGTTGGCGGCCTCCCCTCCAATCTTTTCTGCCGCCCTCTCCATCTATTCCTTGAAGGATAGGGGGGCCTTGTTAACAAACTTGAGTTCCGGAGATGAAGTGAAAAACAATGCGGAACACACTTCACAAAACCTTTCAAAAGTGTAGCACAACAGTGACAATGAGAATAACGAATAGTACTGTGGTATTGACTATCTCTTTACAATGTGAGGTATACATGGCGAGACATGATTCATAAGAATCACGGAAGAGAAAAGCACAAAACACAATTGTAAAACAAGCTGCAGCGACCTGACACTTGGGACTGCCAGACTGCGCGAACAGACAGGTTGGACGGAAGCCGTTGAGACCGCGCGAACAGAATACAGACCGCACCTGTCAGACCATAACCCCAGACCGCCAACTCGCTGCTTTATTTTTCTGCTGAAAAGAAATAGTCCAAACTTCTTGGTCGCCCAGACCGCACGGTCTTGATCAAAGAAGAATCCGCGAACACTGATCAAAGAACTGCACCCTGCGACAGACCGCAACTCAAGACCGCCTAGCCACTTAAGACCGCCTGATCAACTGAGTCCGCTGCACAGACCGCGAACACCTAAACACAGTCCGCCTGGACTGGTTTATTCAAAGCTGGAAGAAAGGAGACAAGGCTGTCTGCAAGCTATAAGCCGCTAACCTGCAAACACAGAAAACGGTCAGACAAATATCTCAGAATGCGCGACCTCAAAAAGTGACCGGCACAATCAAGCCGACATTGAGTTCTTACAGTTCTCATTAATAATGATGGGCCTTGCACCCCCATTTATAGGCGGGTAGACGGATGTCATCACCGCACAACCAGGATGCAATAACCGCCCATCAGATCGCGTGCGGTCTCACAGAGCAGGCCGCCCGACCTCAGCAAGGCTCACAGCTCCTTATCAACCTTGCGGTTACAAACAAACCGCCCGGTCACAGCAGTCTCAATAAACAGACCGCTCGGTCTCCTTCCAATAACATCTGGACGACTTAGGACAAGTCGCCAGACAACCCGCGCAAGTCTCCCGGACAGAAGAGGCGGTCTCCCAGATCAGACCGCTCAGACCAAACCGCTGAGACAAACCAACTAGAGACCAAGCGCAGACCGCGCGGTCTCTGCGGTCTCCAATCTTCAGACCGACCAGCTCAACTTCCCTTCCACTTCAAAAATTTAACACTCCCCCTTGAAGTGGGAAGTGGAAGTCAGCCCAAGCAAACTTCGCACTCGACCAAAAAGTCCCTTCGCCAGCGGCTTAGTGAATATGTCAGCAACGTTCTCCTTGCTCTGCACATGCTCCATAATCATAGATCCCTCTAACACCTTCTCACGAATGAAATGGTGATGAATCTCTATGTGCTTCATACGCGCGTGCCAAATGGATTGTTCACCAGTTTGAGAGCACTCTCGTTGTCACCATGTAGCAGAGTAGGACCTCCCACCTCTCTATGAATGTCCTCCACCAACCTCCTAAGCTAGATGGCTTCCTGAGCCGCCAAAGCTGAAGCTTTGAACTTCGCTTCTGTGGTAGAGATAGACACAGAATCCTGCTTCTTGCTGCACCATGATATAGCTGTAGAACCTGTCATAAAGACGTATCCAAATGTCGATCTCCAATCATCTGAATCTCCTCCATAATCAGCATCCATATACCCGTGCAAGCAAAAGCCCGAATCTCTCCCATAGAAGAGACCCAAATCCGAGGTGGATTTGACATACTTCAATATACTCCTAGCCGCCACAAGATGAGGCTTCCGAGGCTCTGCCATAAACCGACTCACCCTGCCAACTGCATAAGCAATATCTAGCCTCGTGATCGTCAAGTATATCAAGCTGCCAACCAAAGCACGGAACACCGAAGGATCGGTAAGAACCTTCCCTTCATCTCGACGAAGATGAACTCCATCCTCCAGTGGAGTAGAGCTGCTCTTCCCTCCTTCCATGCCGAATCTCTTCACGAGTCGATCCGCATAGCCCTTCTGGGAAACGAGCATACCGCTCTCTCTCCTCTCCACTTTGAGCCCAAGGAAATGGTGGAGCTCGCCCAAATCCTTCATCTCAAATCTGATAGCTAGCTCAGCATGAAGCCTAGCTACCTCCATCTCAGAATTCCCCATGACGATCATATCGTCAATGTATAGCAGCGCCAAGACCTGAAACTCCCCCGTCTTCTTTACAAACAAGCTCGAATCAGAATCAGAAGCAAAATATCCGCAGAACTGGAGGTATTCTGCGATCTTCCCATACCACGCCTGAGGCGCTTGCTTCAAGCCGTAAAGAGCCTTCTTGAGCTTGCAAACATATCTTGGGTGCTCTTCGGATATATACCCAGGTGGCTGATCCATGAAGATATCCTTGTCAATCTCGCCATATAAGAAAGCGTTCTTCACATCGAGTTGCCAAATCTTCCACCCTTGGCAACCAGCCAATGTGATCACCACCTGGACCGAAGTCATCTTGGAAATGGGGCTAAATGTTTCTTCATAATCCTCCCATACTTCTGAGAGAAACCTCGAGCTACAAGGCGAGCCTTGTACCGCTCAATACTTCCGCCAGCCTTCTTCTTCAGCTTGAAAACCCACTTGCAAGTCACCGGAGTAACCCCCTCAACCTTAGGCACCAAGTCCCAAGTCTCATTCTTCCTGAGGGCAGCCATCTCTTCATCCATGGATCCTTCCCACTCCTTGACTCCAACGGCATTTTCATAACAATATGGCTCTCTCTCATCCAGGGGACCTGCGAAGAAACATGAGACAAAGCTCACCAAGTCCCCGCCCGTATACCGATCAGGTGGAATAATGGTCCTCATGGACCTCCTCAGAGCTTGACTCTGAACCACCTCTTCTACTGCAGCTTCTGGACTAGCTCTCCTCTCAGGTAGACATGGAGCCTCGCTCCCCCTGCTTCCAGAACCCGAAGCACCTGATCCTTAGCTAGTAATACAAGGAGCACCTGGAGAAACAGGTAACTCCACCAGAACTTCCCGTGCAGCTTCCACTTGTCCACCTTCTACCCTGCTTCCTTGTAACTCAACAGAAGAGTTACCTTGGAATGACGTCAGCTCGTCGAATACCACATCCCTTGAGACCACATATCTCCGTGTCTCAGGATCCATGCATCTCCACCCTTTCTTTCGGTCATCATAACCGACGAAGACTAGCTTCCTTGCCTTAGCATCTAGCTTCGTTCGAAGGGAATTCGGAACATGCACATAACAGGTAGAATCGAACACTCGATAGTGTTCCATGCTTGGCTTCTCCTTAAACATCAACTCATGAGGGGTCTTCATGTTGATGGGGCTGAGAGGCATATGGTTGATAACATAGGGCGCATAAGACATTCCCTCTGCCCAAAAGGACTTTGGAATGTTCTTGGCTTGAAGCAAGCATTTGCAAGTCTCAGTCATGTGGCGGATCTTCCGCTCTACAACTCCGTTCTGTCGTGGAGTGTGAGCACAAGAAAGCTCCCTTTGGATGCTATGCTTCCTGCAAAAGTTAAAGAACTCCTTGGAGGTAAACTCCCCTCCATTGTCTGTTCTGAACTTCTTCACCTGTAGGTTTAGCCGACATTCCACTAGCTCCTTGAACTCCACAAACTTCTCGAACGCCTCTGACTTCTCCTTTAGAAAATACACCCAAGTATATCTGGTGAAGTCATCAACCAAGATTAGCATATACCTGCTACCTCCAAGACTAGCAGTGTTGGTAGGTCCAAATAGATCGCCATGGATGCACTCCAATGGTCTTTTACATCTGCTTTGTGATTTGTCAAATGGAAAGCGCTGAGCTTTGCCAAACTGACAATCTGCACAAACATGACCATCCCCAAAAGATGTCAAGCTAGGCAGACCTTTCACCAGGCCTCCACCCGCCATAGATTTCAGTTTATCCATACCAACATGCCCAAGTCTTTCATGCCAGATAGCAGCGCTATCGTTAGCCCTCATCTTATCAACATAGGAACTTGTTGAAAGAACAAATAAGTCCTTCACCCGTCTCCCAACATGAGTGACTTCAGCTTTCACCGCTGAAACATTCCGGAGAAATTTCACTTCTGTTGGACCAAATAGAACGTGATAGCCAGCATCCACCGCATTGGTCACTGAGAAGAGGTTATTTTTCATCCCCATAACATGATAGACACTCTTCAACATAAGGGTACCTTTATCATCGTTCAATGAAACCACACCCTCCTTCTCAACTGCATGAATAGTATCGTCAGCCGTAATGATAGCGTCATTACTTGTGTATGTCTGCAACGAGGAGAACTTTGACTTGTTGAAATTATTGAAGTGAAGTGGAAGATGGACGGCAGTCTGTATATTGGTAACTGCAGAGACCGCGCGGTCTCTGTGCTGGTGCTCTACCGGTCTGGTTTAGGAAGTATGTTCTTGAGTAACCGATGTGACCGGGCGGCTTATGCAGGTTGATCTGGCGACTTGTCTGAAGTCGGCCAAATGTTCTTGGTTTGCTCTAGGCGGTCTAAAGAAGGAGGGATCTATGTCCGTGCGGCTTGTCTGCGGTCTGCTGCTGATTTGCGGTCTTGGACAGGATGTTGTCCAAGTGGTGTGATCGCGCGGTTTGCTCTGTAAGACCGCTCACGATCTGATGGGTGGTGGCTATACCTCTCTTGCGGCGGTGACGATATCCATCCTCTCGCCTATCAATAGGGGTGCAGGGCCCATCATTCATAATGAGAACTGTAAGAACTAGAGCCTAGGTTGTTTTGTGCGGTCTCAACTTTGAGGTCGGGCGGTCTCGGAAGCGAGTTGCTGTTTGTTGTGTTTGTAGGTTTGCGGTCAGCAGATTCCGGTCTCCTTCCTTGGTGATTTCAATAAGCTCCAGTTCCTGTGGTCTGAGGTGGCGGTCTTGCAGTGCAGGTTATCTTGCATGTATTCTGTTCGTGCGGTCTCAGGACAAGCCGGGAGGTCTCTGGAGTGCAGCAGTCTGTGCGGTCTCTGCTTTGTCAGGTCGCCAGATTTGTGTTTTTTGGTGTGTGTTGTTCTTCTCTCCTTCGTGATTCTTATGAATCATGTCTCTCCATGTATGTCTTGAAATGTTATGAACTTTTTTGTGATTCAATAAAGACTATTGTGTTACTGTGTGGCATTGTGGTTGTTTGGCTATAACTCAGTTGATGCAACTCCTACTTACTCCTAAACGGTTCATAAAAATTTTAACATGGTATCAGAGCCAGGTTGTTGGAGTGGATAAGCAGTGTTCGACTTGAGTTGCCATCGTATTTGTGAAGAAGAAACCACATAGTTTGCCATAGAAGCTGGATACGCAAGAGGACTTGGTATTGAACTCCTCACATCGACTAACTTCAAGAAGTGGAAGTCGTGTATGGAGAGTTACTTGTTTGGCGAGGATCTATGGGAAATAGTTGGAGGAGAAGACACACAAGAAGTTCATCTAGCAGGAGATAAAATGTCAGAGGTGAGACTTTGGAGGAGGACTAATGCAAAGGCAGAGTTCACACTCAAGAGGGCTATCTCACCAGAGCTTTTCGATCACATCATTGGATGTAAATATGCTGCTGAGATTTGGACGTCTTTGGACGGGCTGTTCAATAAGAAGAATGTAGCTCGGCTACAGTTTCTTGAAAATTAGTTGGCGAAGGCCTCTCAAGGTGATCTTTCTATATCTACTTTCTTTCTCAAGATGAAGAACCTCACAGCAGAGATTTCTGCATTGGACCCTGATGAGCCCATCTCGGAGGCAAAACTGAAGAGGCATATCATCCGCGGGTTGCGGAAGTAGTATCTTGCCTTTGTGACGTCAGTTCAGGGTTGGGCAAATCATCCATCTCTGTTGGAGCTAGAAAACTTACTTGCTTCACAGGAAAGTTTGGCAAGACAGATGGTGGGGACCTCTATCTCTGGGGGAGATAGTGATGTGTTGTTCTCTGGGAAGAAGAAGAAGAAGTGGGAGAAGAAGAAGCCAGGTCATGATGGACCCTCTTCTTCAGGTCAACAGGATAGGGGTTATGCTCCTAAGTCTGATGGGAAGAAGAAGGGAGAGGGACCAAGGTGCTTCAGGTGCAATAAGACCGGCCACTTCAAGAAGGATTGTCGGGTTAATATTCAGTTGGGAAATACAACGGAGAAGGAGAAACCAAAGTCTGATGAAGCTGGATGGGGAGGAGCCTTTGCAGCCAATATGACTGCGATGCCCGTTAAGGCCTTGGCTGCCATCAACTTCGAAGAGGATTGGATCGTGGATTCAGGGTGTAGGCATCACCTCACTGGGGATGAATCAAAGTTCTCTTCTTTGGCGCCTTACTCAGGTAACGATGCAATCATTACGGCTGATAATTCTGTTCATGCAGTAGAACAAGAAGGTGTTGTCTCTCTGAGTAGTGATAAGGGTCCACTCACATTGAGGAGTGTTTATCACGTGCCGGGTATGAAGAAGAATCTCTTCTCTGTGACCAATGCGGTCGATGCCGGTTATCACGTTCTGTTTGGCCCAACAGAAGTGAAGTTTCTTAAAATTCAACCGGAGATAAAGGGAGATGTAATTCATGTTGGAAAGCGGGTAAAGGACTTGTTCGTTTTATCGACAAGTACCTATGTTGACAAGATGAGGACCAATGATAGCGCGACTATCTGGCATGAAAGGTTGGGGCATGTAGGCATGGACAAATTGAAGGCTATGGCGGTAAGGGGCCTTGTCAAGGGCTTGCCTAGCTTGTCCTCCTATGGAGACGATCATGTTTGTGCGGGATGTCAGTTTGGTAAGTCTCATCGACTTCTATTTGATTAATCGCAAATAAGGTGCGAAGCGGCGTTGGAGTGCATTCACGGTGATTTGATGGGACCGACTGCCACCCCAAGCCTTGGAGGCAACAGATATATGTTGGTGTTGATCGACGATTACACCAGATATGTCTGGGTGTATTTTCTCAAAGAGAAGTCGGAAGCTTTTGTGAAGTTCATGGAGTTCAAAGAGCTGGTGGAAAGTCGGTTAGGCCTGCGGGTGAAAAAATTGAGAACTGACAATGGTGGGGAATTCACCTCTGGTGAGTTCTCAAGTTTTTGCAGGAAGCACGGCGTCCGAAGAGAGCTCACTTGTGCCCATACTCCACAGCAAAATGGCATTGCAGAGCGGAAGATCCGTCATCTGACAGAAACCTGCAAATGTTGGCTTCATGCCAAGAGTATCCCAAAGTCCTTTTGGGCGGAGGGAATGTCTTGTGCGGCATATGTCATCAACAGGATGCCTCTAAGTCCTATCAACTTGAAGACCCCTCATGAAATGATGTTCAAGGAGAAGCCAAGTGTTGCACACCTTCGGGTGTTTGGGTCAACCTGTTATGTGCATATCGCTGATGCTCTTCGGACAAAGCTAGATGCGAAAGCAAGGAGGCTAGTCTTTGTTGGATATGATGAGCGGAAGAAGGAGTGGAGATGCATGGATCCTGAGACACGGAGATCAGTGGTATCTCAGGATGTGGTGTTCGATGAGGTGACTTCCTATAAGGGGAGTTCAGGAGTTGAACTACCAGAGAGCAGGGTTGATGAAAAAGGGAAGGTTACGGGAAATCTTCAAGTGGAGTTGCATGTTTCACCAGGAGCTCCAGTTGTGTCAAGCTTAGAGATGGAGGCTTCAGGTTCTGGAAGCAGGGGGAGCGATGCTCCAAGTTCGCCTGGAAGAGGAGCTAGCACAGAAGAAGCAGCTAAGGGGGTGGTTAGTCAGGTGCAACCTCTTAGGAGGTCGAAGAGGACTATCAAGCCACCGGATCGATACACAGGAGGAAACATGGTGAGCTTTGTCTCATGTTTCTTTGCTGGTCCCTTGGATGAGCGGGAGCCGTCGAGCTTTGAGAAGGCCAAAGGCGTGAAGCAGTGGGACATTGCTATGCAGGAGGAGATGGATGCTCTCAAGAAAAATGAGACTTGGTCTCTAGAGCCCAGGCCCAAGGGCATTACCCCTGTGACATGCAAGTGGGTCTATAAGCTCAAGAAGAAATCTAACGGCACGATCGACCGATACAAGGCTCGCCTTGTGGCTCGCTGGTTCTCACAGCAGTACGGAGAAGATTATGATGAGACGTTCAGTCCAGTGGCAAAGATGACTTCGGTTTGATTTGTTATTGCTTTGGCGTCATCCAGTGGATGGGAGATTTGGCAGCTCGACGTGAAGAATGCTTTCTTATATGGAGAGATTTACAAGGATATCTTCATGATCCAACCGCCGGGCTTCATCTCGGAGGATTGTCCGGACTACTTCTGCAAACTGAAGAAAGCCATGTATGGGTTGAAGCAAGCGCCTCGGGGGTGGTATGGGAAGATCGCGGAGTATCTTCTATTATGTGGGTTCTTTGCTTCAGACTCTGATTCTAGCTTGTTCGTCAAGAAGGAGGGGTGCTTCGGGTTATTGTTCTGCTGTATGTGGATGACATGATCATCTCCGGGAACTCAAAGGAGGCAGTAGCAAGGCTGAGAGCCGAGCTTGCTATCAGATTTGAGATGAAGAATCTGGGTGAGCTCCACCATTTCCTTGGACTCGAGGTTAAGAGGCGAGAGAGCGGAGTGCTCATTTCTTAGGCTGGATATGCGGAGCGGATCATTCAACAATTCGGCATGGAGGAAGGGAAGAGGAGCTCTATACCTCTGGAACAGCATCATAAACTTTGGAAGGATGAGGGGAGAGTTCTATCTGAACCGTTGGTGTTCCGAGCTCTGGTTGGGAGTTTGATCTACTTGACCATCACGAGGCCAGATATTGCTTATGCAGTTGGCAAGGTGAGTCGGTACATGGCGGAACCACGGAAGCCTCATCTTCTGGCGGCAAAAGGAATTTTGAAGTATGTGAAGTCAACCTCTGATCTGGGTCTCCTATATAGGAGAGGGTCAAGCTTGGAGTTGCATGGGTACATGGATGCTGATTATGGGGGAGACATGGATGATCGTAGATCAACGTCTAGTTATGTCTTTATGGTAGGCCCCACAGCAATTTCTTGGTGCAGCAAAAAGCAGGACTCGGTGTCTAGATGCACAAATATTAGAACACCACTATAGGCGGTAGCAAGACTGCGGCACGAAACTGTTGGGTTTTCTACAACCATACATCATATGTAGGCGCAGCGGAAATAAAGAGAACAACCCAAAAGAGTTTGGATCGGGCCATGAACATTGAATCAAGAAGCTAATCAAAAACTAGGCATAAATTACCTTAGTGGTGTTGGATCGAATCCAACCTAGGTGCTCCAAGAAGAAGAGTCATGTCGTCGGCTGTGCGAGAGTCCTTTCGTAGAATAATGTCTACGTCTCTGCGGCAGTCCACACGAGCCGGGAGAAATACGACTGCACCTTGCACTTCCACGAACTGCTAGGTTCGCTCCAGGAAGAACACTCACGGCGACGATTGCCGGCTATGCGATATGCGTAGCGAGCGAAGCGGAACTTCTTCCGTCGACTAGGGTTCGGGAGGCGGAACACTTCCGTCGGGGTCGAACTTGCAGTTTGCGTAACCCGCTCTTGAACCCTTAAAACAAGTTCTATTTATACCCGAAGCATAAAAAGACCTAAAAGAATCGCTATCCGCAGACCACAGAAAATTGGGGTTTCTGGAACAATTCGTCGGGTATCAGCATTCGTCGAGTTTCCACGAATCATATTCGACGAATTCCGACGAATCATATTCGACGAATGCCGACAGCAACATTTGCCGGGTTTAGGGTTTCTGGAACAATTCGTCAGGTATCAGCATTCGTCGAGTTTCCACGAATCATATTCGACGAATTCCGACGAATCATATTCGACGAATTGTGACAGCAACAATTGCCGGACCCCCATTCTGTATGGTGATTGGTAACCTTTACCAACACAGTCAATCTTCCAACTTCCCCACATGCTCTTATGTGCGACCCTGCAGGCTCATATCACGTTGGCAGTGAGACTACATGTTTGACCACTTCTAGATCATAATGGTAACTCCAACAGTCTCCCACTTGATCTTGAAAGTATCAAACAAAAACATCACAAACAATGAGCGGCATCTAGCAATGCATCATTGCTACCCAAGCAATAAGAGTTCATAACTCATAAGCCTTTATGACCAATGTTCCAGCGTTGTCTTTGTCCCTTTGTCCCTTACATCTGGAAAGAACTAGAGGCATGGACCGTGTCACCCTCATAGTAGCTCAATCCAAGTTTCTTGATCTAGAACGGACTTCCAGAGAATGGTGAGCCCAATATCACATATTGGCTCAACCAAGCATGGCCATGCATTTCTCAGTCCAATTCCATCAAGGGGCCCACGGATGCAACTCCTGTTATATAGGAGGACAAATCCCATATCTGCTCACACCCAAACACCCAAATGATTCGTTACGTACCCAACGACCACCCTTATCATCAACCTTCTTCAAGGAAGACTTTAGATGACATCAAAGCACGCTCTTCCTCACTCGATGAATGTTGTGACTTCAGGTCAAAGGACCACAACACCATTGTCAAATGACACCTACTTGTGACACATTTAAGTAACAATCCACAAAGTAGTCTCAGGTTGGGTCTGTCCAGTACAACTTGTTCACTAACAAGTACCCACGTGATGACTTGATATCACAATATCATGACCTGTGAGAACCGGTCGTCAGTCAACACACATGCTAGTCTTAATGTATCATCATCACCCTTAGCTTCTACGATGATACCTCGACCAGGGACCTTTTAAGAATGAAGCTTCGAAATCATAGGCTCTCACATTCAAGTCACGTACTTGATGTCTATGGAAGCGAACATTCTAAGGGTATTTATCACGAATTTTATTCTATCATATAGAAACAGTATATCATAATAAAAGAACTTGCCATCAATTGTAAAAAGAAATAATTGGTACACAATTCATCATATGAATAAATAATAAACAGCCAACAGAATATATATTTTACATGCAACCCACAAGACTCCCACTAGAGTTGATCACTCAGGTATCGTATACCCATTGATCTAGTATGACCATCATGCTTTCTCTGCGCGAGAGGCTTTGTCAGTGGATCTGCAATATTCTCCTCAGTCGGCACTCCGCAAATGTTCACATCTCCTCGTTCGACAATCTCACGAATAAGATGGAACCGCCGAAGTATGTGCTTGGAGCGCTGATGGGATCTAGGTTCCTTAGATTATGCAATTGCACCATTGTTATCACAGTAGAGAACTACGGGACCAACAATGCTAGGAACTACATCTAGCTCGCCGATGAATTTCCTAATCCATACAGCCTCCTTCGCTGCATTTGCCGCAGCGATATACTCGGCCTCAGTTGTAGAATCAGCAACTGTCTCTTGCTTGGAACTCTTCCAGATCACAGCTCCTCCATTCAGGCAAAACACAAACCCTAACTGAGGCTTCGAATCATCCCTATCAGTTTGGAAGCTGGCATCCGTGTAACCACTTACAACGAGCTCTTCCTCTCCACCATACACCAAGAATACATCCTTAGTCCTTCTCAAGTACTTCAGGATATTCTTTACGGCTATCCAGTGACATTCACCGGGATCAGACTGATACTTGCTAGTCATGCTCAAAGCAAAAGAGACATCGGGTCGAGTACATAACATTGCCTACATAATTGACCCAATTGCCGAAGCATATGGAATCAACTTCATGCGGTCCTTATCTTCATAAGATTTTGGACACTGGTCCTTAGAGAGATTAACACCATGAGACATGGGAAAAAATCCTTTCTTGGACTCAAGCATGTTGAACTGCTTCAACACCTTCTCAATGTACGTACTCTGGGTCAAACCCAGCAACTTCTTCGATCTATCTCTATAGATCTTAATACCGAGTATGTAAGTCGCTTCACCCAAGTCCTTCATAGAAAAGCAGTTCCCTAGGTTGTTCTTAACAACTTTCAGGGTAGGTATGTCATTCCCAATCAGCAGTATGTCATCTACATACAATATCAGGAAGACAACAATGCTCCCACTGATTCGCTTGTAAACACACGGTTCATCTTCATTCTTGACAAAACCAAACTCTTTGATCTTCTCATCAAAACGAAGATTCCAACTTCTAGAGGCCTGTTTCAATCCATAGATGGACCTATTCAGCTTGCATATTTTAGTGGCTTCATTTGGGGATACAAAACCCTCGGGTTGTGTCATGTACACTTCCTCAAGGAGGTTTCCATTTAGGAAAGCCGTTTTGACATCCATCTGCCAGATCTCATAGTCATAATATGCAGCAATAGCAAGCAATATCCTAATGGACTTTACCATGGCAACAGGGGAAAAGGTGTCATCATAGTCAACACCATGAATTTGCTTGAAACCCTTAGCCACCAATCGCCCTTTGAATGTCTGTACATTCCCATCCATGTCGGTCTTCTTCTTGAAGACCCACTTGCACCCTATGGGTCGTACCCCTTCAGGTGGTTCCACCAAGTTCCAAACTTGGTTTGTATACATGGAGTCCATTTCGTATTTCATAGTCTCAAGCCATTTGTCGGTGTCCGGTCCATTCATAGCCTCTTGGTAGGTCGCTGGTTCATCATCATGATCCATAAGCAACACATTACCTATTTGAGACACGAGAAATCCATATCTCTCAGGCTCAAATCTTGGTCTACCAGATCTACGTAGGACTTGTGTCTCTTGAGCAGGTTCTCTAGCTACAACATCTTGTAGTCCTGGCTCAGAATCCAATTCTGGTTCATTCACTACTTGTGGTTCTTGAACTTCTTCAAGTTCTACCTTTTGCGTCTTTCTTGACAAGAACTCTTTCTCCAAGAAGACACCCGTCCTTGCGACAAACACTTTGCCCTCAGACGGTAGGTAAAAGTAATATCCTTTCGTTTCCTTAGGATATCCCACCAGATAACACTTATCTGATTTGGGTTCCAGCTTGTCAGGCATTTGACGTCGTACGTATGCCTCACAGCCCCAAATTTTAATGAATGACATACTAGGACGCTTCCCAGTCCATATCTCATATGGTGTCTTTAGAACCGTTTTCGTCGAAGCGCGATTCAGTGTCATTGCAGCAGTCTCTAAAGCAAAACTCCAAAAGGAAACAGGCAAGTCTGCGTGACTCATCATCGACCGTACCATGTCTAACAGAGTACGATTTCTCCTCTCAAACACACCATTATGTTGCGGTGTCCTAGGTGGAGTGAGCTGTGATACAATACCACACTCTTTCAGATGATCACGGAACTCATGACTCAGGTATTCGCCACCTCGATCAGATCGGAGTGCTTTAACCTTTTTACCCAATTGGTTCTCCACTTCATTCTTAAACTCTTTGAACTTTTCAAAAGTTTCGAATTTACACTTCATAAGATACAGGTATCCGTATCTACTGAAATCATCAGTATATGTAACGAAGTAGAAATACCCACCTCTAGCCATAGAACTCATGGGCCCGCATACATCACTATGTACAACACCCAAGAGATCCTCAGCCCTCTCAGTATAACCAGTGAAAGGGGCTTTAGTCATCTTGCCTAACAAATAAGACTCGCATCGCTCAAATGATTCATAATCAAATGAGTCCAATAGTCCATCTATATGGAGCTTGGATATGCGCTTCTCATTTATATGCCCCAAACGATAATGCTAGAGATATGTAGGATTTGAGTCATTTATTCTCAGTCTTTTATTATTATCTACATTATAGATCGGATGGTCCAGGTTCAAAACATAAAGACCATTAAACAATTGAGCTACAGCATAACAAACATCATTCTTAAATATAGAACAACAATTGTTCTTAATTATAAAAGAAAATCCAATCATGTCTAAGCATGAAACAGATATAATATTTCTAGTTATGGTCGGAACAAAATAACAATTATTAAGTTCTATTACAAGCCCACTGGGCAAAGAAAGAGGGTAAACCCCTACGGCTACAGCAGCAACTCTTGCTCCATTGCCGACGCGCAGGTCCACCTCTCCTTTACTCAGCAATCTTCTCCTTCTCAGTTCCTGCACATTTGTACAAATGTGAGAACCACATCCGGTATCCAATACCCAAGATGAAGGAGCAGAAAGGTTTATCTCTATAACGTAAATATTCGAAGCGGAAGTCATACCTCCCTTCATTTTCTGCAGACTCTCAATGTACGAAGGACAATTCCTCCTCCAATGACCAGTGTTGGGGAAATGATTTCTCTTAACCCCTAGAAATGAGTTAAAGAAGAATTCTAAGAATGAAAAATAAGGCTAAGTAAATATGCGTCGAATAGTATTCGACGCAACGTCGAGATAAAGTCGACGTTTCTATCAGAATGAGTCGAAGTAGCTCCAAGCAGAAGTCGACGTATCCTATATCGACGTAGCTCTGACTTCTAGTCGACGTATCTTGAGAAGTCGACGCACCTTAGTCGACGCACCTTCCTTATTCTCCTCTCGACGTCCAGACAGGATGTATTCGATGCTTGCGTCGAATAGTAATCGACGCACGTCGATCTTTATGACAGAATTCAAAATCGCCAGATCTCTTTCCTTATCTTATAGATCTGATTTATATGGAATCAATTTATGTCTTATAGCCGTTCTGAATCTTTCTTTTCCTCTATTAGATTCTTGGCTAAATTGATTAAATCCTTTATGGACATTATTTGAAATCAGATTGAATACTTTCCTTCTATGGATATAACTGTTATGTAAATTTCTCTTTCTTTCTAATACTCTGCCTACTAATTGATTACTCTCCTATAGTGTCATTTTAATGAACAGAGCTATAAATAACCAAGGAGGTCGGCAGAGAAAGGCGACCAGGTGATTCACCATTTTACATTTGAAAAAGAGGAAAAGCTCCCAAGTGATAAAGAGAGAATTGAGAAATAGCCCTGCAGCAATATTCAAGCATTCTTCTTCTCCTGCTTCTGAAATCACTCTGCTGCAAATTCTGATAGCTCTCACATAAGAGGGAAAAGCTACAAATCTTCTTCTCTCTATAGAAGAAAGATTTAATTCACTACTTCTTGTGCTTCCAATCTTCTTGCTAGGAAGAAGATTCATTCTTGTTTTAAATACTTCTTTTCCTTTTTCTTATTTTCATTCTCACATATTGTAAAAGAGTTTTTAGAATCACTCTTCAAAAAATTCAGTTGTACTGGTTCTAAGAGTCTCCTTGTCAAATGACTCAGTTGGTTCTAAGAGTCTCCTTATCAAAAGACTCAGGGTGGTTCTAAGAGTCTCCTTATCAAAAGACTCAATGCAAGATAGTGAATTCCTACCAAGGGGGTAAAAGAGTGGACTACCCAAAGTTTGGGGAACCACTATATTTTCTTGTGTTGTGCTGTGATTTCTTTTCTTGCATTTACTTTCTTTATTTGTTTAATTCTTGTTGGTGTGTGTGTGGAAGCTCTAATCTGTGATCATACACATATATATATATTTACTTTGCACAAAATATTTTAAATCTCTATTCACCCCCCCCCCCCCCCTCTAGAGAATTCCAGTGAGGTTAACTGTGCACTTTCAACCAGTCTTGCCACAGTGGTGGCATTTCCCTTCCTTCACGGTGCTCTTCTTTTTCAGCGCAGAATATTAAAACACCTACTAAAGAGATTATATGTTACTCTTGCTGGAAACCTGGACATATTGCACCTGAATGTCCTAAGGAGATCAGCAAAAAGAAAGATCTGAAAAGAACAGATCTACAGAAGAAAAAGAAGAAAGAGAAAGGTCTCACTACTCAATCATGGAGTGATTCAGAAACTGAAGAAAGCACCTCATCTGACAATGATCAAGAAGAGACCAAGCTGGAGGAAACCTGTTTGATGGCCACTGAGAAGCATGATGACACATCTATGGTAAATATACTTGATGATGTAGATTTATCTTCCACTGACTTCAAAAACAATTTCAAAGAATTCTGTTTAAATTTAATCAAATCTGAAAAAGAAATAGATGAACTAAGAAATGAATTAAAAACTCTCAAACAAGTGAACACATAGTATAATAACTATGATTTCAGTTTAGGACTCTTAGAAAAGGAATTAAACAAAATCTGTACAGAAAACCAAACACTAAGAAATGAGCTAGCAAAAGCAAATCCTTTGAAGATTCTCTAAATGGGAGAAGTCAGAAGCTCAAGAACATCTCTAAAAATCTTACTAATAGATTTAGACAACTAGAAGATAATACTAACTTAGAACCAAAATCTCAATCACCTAGGAAATCTGTTTGGAGACATCCTATTCACTCCACTAGGGAAGGACACTTGACAGGAGAAAGATCACAGGAAAATCCAGAAACAACCACTGTCTTTAATAAAATTAATCCCATTATATATGAAGGAATCCTAGGAAGATATCCTCAAAAAAATCTAAACATACGTCGAATTCTTATCAACGTGCGTCGACTTGTAATCGACGCTTACACCAAAGTGCGTCGACTTCTACCCGACGCAACTTCTCGCATGCTTCGACTGAAAGAAAATGCAGAATGGAGAAAGCGTCGACTTCATATCGACGCAACCATAAACCTACGTCGAATACATATCGACGCAACCAATCAGACAGACATCTTTCCTCTACCAAACAACAATCTCAATCCATCTCCTTTTACTATGATCACTACTTCTGTAACATCACCAAAGAAAATTGGTATGATAAACCAATGCCCCTAAAGGAGGAAGGATATTCAGAAAAACCCACTTACTCTCTTATTAAATTTCACACTAATGGGAGAAAGGGACCCCAGCACAGCAGGGTTCAAACTAATGTTTAAAATTTTATGTGCAGATGTATCACATCTCCAGGCTGGTGTGGTACTTGGACAGTGGATGCTCCATGCACATGATAGGATGCAAGAACCTGTTAATCAACTTTGAGGACAGACTTGGACCATTAGTAACTTTTGGAGACTCTAGCTGTGGCCAAACCAAGGGCTTTGGAGATTTCAAAGAAGGGAAAGTCACCTTCAAGAATGTGGCAGTAGTCAAAGGACTGAAGCACAATCTGATAAGTATAAGTCAGATATGTGAAAATGGTAAATATGAGGTAAAATTCACCACACTATTCTGCCATATTATTGATATCAAGACTGGTGCCACAGTACTCAATGGAATTAGAAAAGGAAATGTATATGTAGTGGACTTTAGTTTCTCACCCACAGAAGTCTGTTTATTCAACAATATTATTGATAAAAGTGAACTATGGCATAGGAGACTAGGTCATCTAAACTACAAAACAATTAGTAAACTAGCAAAGAATAACCTAGTCAGAGGCTTACCAAAATGTAGGTACTATAAGGATTCTCCATGCAGACCTTGCCAACTAGGAAAACAAACCAAATCATCCTTCAAACCAATTGGTAAGGATGACTCTCCCAGGGTCCTTTACTTACTACACATGGATCTCTTTGGTCTCATCTCCACTCAGAGCTTAGGTGGAAAATCCTATACCCTAGTCATTGTGGATGACTACTCTAGAATCAGCTGGGTATTCTTTCTAAGGGCTAAGTCTGAAACCCACAAGACTCTCTCAAGATTCATAAAACAAATTCAATCTGAACTCAATAGTCAGGTTTCCATAATCAGAAGTGATCATGGGACTGAATTTGAAAATCAGTTTATAAGTAGTTTCTGTGAAGATATAGGTATCAAACAAAGTTTTTCAGCCCCTAGAACTCCTCAGCAAAATGGAGTTGCTGAAAGAAAGAATAGGACTTTAATAGAATCAGGAAGGACCTTACTTGTAGAATCAGGTTTGCCAAAAACTTTCTGGGTTGAAGCAGTCAGCACTGCCAACTATGTTCTAAATAGAAGCCTAATACACAAAACTAAATCAAAAACTCCATATGAGCTCCTGAAAGGAAAAACACCCATAGTTAAATATGTTAAGATCTTTGGATGTGCTTGTTTTATCCTAAATAATGGAAAGGATCATCTTGCCAAGTTTGACAAGAAATCTGATGATGGAATATTTCTGGGATATTCAGCATCTAGTAAAGCCTATAGGTGCTATAACAAGAGAACTCTTAAAATTGAAGAGTCTATGCACATTATTTTTGATGAAACTAACATACTGTTTAAGGGGGAGGGAACTCCCACCAGCTCTTTTTCACAGGAAAGCAGCAGCATAGAAACACAGCTTGAACAACTGGTTCTAGAGAACACAGATAATGGAAAAGAAAACAAGATAAAGGAATCAAGTGAGGAATCTGAACAAGAACATGAAGAAGATTCAGAAAAGAGCATGCAAAACCAACTCCCACAAGAGAACATGGTTCAGGAAGGCCAGGTGGACATTGACCCTATCACCAATGAGGAAGAAGAACATCTGACAAGTCCAGGCAGGACAAGGGTCAATTTAAAAGATCATCCACAAACTCAAGTAATTGGAGATCCCAATACAGGAGTAAGAACAAGACACCAGGTCTCCACTGGGATGATGCTCCAATGCTTCCTATCACAAGTTGAACCAAAGAAGTTTGAGGAAGCCAATTGTGATCCTCACTGGATTATGGCCATGCAAGAAGAACTAGGCCAATTTGAGAGAAATAAAGTATGGAATTTAGTGGAAAGACCAAGAAACTACCCAGTGATTGGCACAAAATGGGTATATAGAAACAAATTAGATTCCACTGGAGTAATTGTCAGGAACAAGGCAAGACTTGTAGCACAAGGATATAGACAAGAAGAAGGAATAGACTACAATCAAACCTTTGCTCCAGTAGCCAGACTAGAAGCAATTAGGCTCTTTCTTGCCTATGCAGCTTTCATGAAGATGAAAGTATATCAGATGGATGTCAAGAGTGCTTTTCTGAATGGTGACCTTCAAGAAGAGGTATATGTGGAGCAACCACCAGGTTTTGTTAATCCCTCCTCTCCTAACTTTGTTTATAAACTCAACAAAGCACTATATGGTCTTAAGCAAGCTCCTAGAGCTTGGTATGAAACTCTCTCTAACTTTCTTTTGGAAAATTCCTTTGAAAGAGGAAAAGTAGACAAGACACTCTTTACTAGAACCCATAAAAACCAACTTCTTCTTGTTCAAATATATGTAGATGATATCATCTTTAGTTCAACTCATCCTAAACTGTGTAAAAGATTTGCTAATCTCATGCAATCTAAATTTGAAATGAGTAGTATGGGAGAACTCTCATATTTCTTAGGATTACAAGTAAAACAAAGTAGTGAAGGAATCTTTATCTCACAATCAAAGTATACTAAAGAGCTAATCAAGAAGTTTGGTATGGAATCAGCCTCCTCTATGAAAACCCCCATGCCAACAAATGTCATTATAGAAAAGGATGACAAGGGAAAATCAATAGATCAAAAGACATATATGGCAATCATAGGATCCCTTCTATATCTCACTGCTAGCAGACCTGACATTATGTTTGCAACTTGCATATGTGCTAGATTTCAGGTTGATCCAAAAGAATCCCATCTCACCTCTGTAAAAAGGATTCTTAGATACCTAAAGGGAACTCCTGAACTAGGTCTATGGTATTCAGCAGAAACCAACTTTGAATTAATAGGTTTCTCAGATGCAGACTATGCTGGATGTAGGGTTGATAGAAAAAGCACATCTGGCACTTTCCAATTCCTAGGTGACAGATTAATCTCATGGTTTAGTAAGAAACAAACCTCAGTCTCAACCTCAACAGCTGAAGCTGAATATATAGCTGCTGGGAGCTGTTGTTCACAAATCTTGTGGATGCAAAATCAGCTTCTTGACTACAAACTGGAAGTCAATAACTCTAAGATTTATTGTGATAGCTCTAGTGCTATATCTATAGCATCTAACCCAGTCCTTCATAGTAGAACCAAACACATAGAGATCAGACATCACTTCCTTAGAGACAATGTAGAAAAAGGTAAGATAACCTTAGAATATATACCCACAGAAAGTCAAAGAGCAGACATTTTTACAAAACCCTTGAATGAAACCAAGCACAACTACTTCATAAACACCTTAGGAATGCTTGATGGAAGCTTGTAAACACCATTGTTAGGGAACTCTAAAGAAATCAGACAATCTAAGAAAATTTCCTGCAGATACGTCGAATACATATCGACGCTCCGTCGAGACAAACTCGACGCTGTCACCGATTTCCATCAGACAAAGTTACGTCTATCCTTTATCGACGCACCGTCGAATTCATATCGACGCAAGACTATGATCACGTCGATAGAACTCCAGGCTGGCAATCTCCATGGAGCACCGACTCTATATCGACGCAAACGTCGACATCCATTCGACGTAACGACGACTTCAGGTTAAAATTAGAATCAAATCCTTACTTCCTCTTCTGACGATTGGATTACCTTGATTTCTGTTTACCTTCTCGACGTTTCATATTCTTTAAATAATACTTCTTATTTCATAACACATACCTTTCTGAACCCGCCAAAACTTTGTCTTCTACCTCTCTCTCTTTCTGCTTCAATGGCGCCCACTCCTGGTCAATCTGCCCTTATCAAAGCGATGAACGATGCTCTGAAAAATCTTCTCAACGACTTCCAGACACGTCTAACCAACTTCTCCAATGAATGTGCCAATATGATCACCACCTGTGAAGCCAAATTGGCCACCCTATCTGCCTCTCTTCCTGAGCTTCATGCTCTTCTTCGAGAAGAACCTCTGTCGCCACAAAGGTTTACATCCTTCCTGAAAGATATAAACCAGGGGAGAGTTGCTCCAGAAACCCCTCTTGCCAGGTCCTTGATCTCACTTAAAGCTCAAGTTTAACTCTCTTCTCCCCAACTCTAAGTATTCTCTCTAACTATTACTCCAATTCCATTATAGGCCACTCCTCTCAAATCACTCTGACTACACCTTCATCAAACATTTTGGTGAATCCTCCTCTTACAACACTGAAGGGGAGCATGCGGTGGATTCAGCATTCAAAATTGATGACCCATATAACCAGGGGGAGATTCCTGTAGTAACACTACAACAAACTGCACCTGTTGTAAGGACTGGAATGTAACTGAAACACAGTTTGTTACTAATAGTTATATTTAGTAACAAAGTTTTTTTGTTGTTACAAAAAAAACTTTTTGTAACGATTAATTCGTTACTATAACTATAAGTATTTGTAACAACACTAATGTTACGTTACAAATAAAAAACTTTTCTCACAATAAGTATCAATTGTAACCACATCATAAAAGTTTTTTGTGACAAAGACATTGTCCTTACTAATAGTAATATTTTATTATTAAAGTTTTGTTACAAAAAATATATCATATTTTATTTTCAATTTTTGTACAATTTTATTATCAAAGTTTTGAATTCTTATTTTTTTTTTTTGAAAAAAAAAAACAAATTGTATGCGCACGACAGTACCCCGCCTCGATAGTGCTCTAACGCGATGACAGTACTCCTATAGCTCGCAAACATCCGTGCGCAGCTGTTGCAGATATGTGGTACTATTGCGACATGTATTTTTGCGCGTACGGGGGTTTTATAAATCTTTAACTTTTTATAAAAGTTTTTCTGTCTCTCTCCCATGCAGCTCTATCTCTCTCTCACATGAATGAATGAAATATACGGATGAAAATTTTCCTCCATAAAATTTTGAACAAAACAAAACTAAAAATTAAAAATATATTAAATGTAAAAATGAATGCAAATTAATATGACATTAATTTTTAATATAATTTTGGAATTAAAATAAAATCACGCACGAACCCGCGTGCACGCAAATGCGCACTCTCGCGCGCACGCAAATGCGCTCTCGCACGCACGCAAAATGAGCCCTCGCGCGCACGCAAATGCGCTCTCGCGCGCACGCAAATGCGCACTCTCGCGCGCACGCAAATGCGCTCTCGCGCGCACGCAAATGCGCACTCTCGCGCGCAAATGCGCTCTCGCGCGCACGCAAAATGCGCTCTCGCGCGCGCGCAAATGCGCTCTCGCGCGCGCGCAAATGCGCTCTCGCGCGCGCGCAAATGCGCTCTCGCGCGCGCGCAAATGCGCTCTCGCGCGCTCGCAAATGCGCTCTCGCGCCGCGCGCAAATGCCCTCTCGCGCGCGCGCAAATGCCCTCTCGCGCGCACGCAAATGCTCTCTCGCGCGCACGTAAATCTGGGAGAGCTATTGATGGAGTATCCCTAAAGGCGCTAACCGCACACCATCCATGGGGTGCGATTATCCAAAGAACTCTCAATAGCGGCGTAACTATCTGAATTATAACCATCGCCGCCATCGCCGCCATCGCCTACGACGCCTACGACGTCGCGATTGTCGTCATCGCCGTAGCAAATACTCATGAATAGCTTTAGGCCAGTTGTAATTTAAAAACACATCGGACTCGAACAAACAAGTAAACTCCTTGGGGACACTGTTGCATGGAAGGAAAAAATACATAATACATGAAGTATTAAACTACTCGAATCATTTTTTCTGAAATTTTAAAAGGAAAAATGATTTTTTTTTAAACTGTGGCCTGCATATATCTAAAATCGGTCTGCATTTAACATCGTTTTTTTTTTTAACTGTGGCCTGCATATAGTCAAAACTGGCATGCGTTTAATATCGCTCTATATATATTGATTGATGGATGACACGTACTTTAATGAAAATAAATGTATAATGAAATTCATAAATACGTGTCAAATCAATTCATAAATACAACGCGTTATTCAATAAAATTTACTTTTAAATAAGATTTATATTTTTTAAAATAAGAATTACCCCCGCTCAATATTGTCCACTCTTAGGAGCTCGGTCAACTGACAGTGCACATGAGGCCCATGTTCCCCGCTCGACAATACCCCCGCCTCGACATTGCCCGACAGTGCACATGAGCTTTAAAATAAAATTTATGTATTTTTAAATAAGGTTTATCCGTTTATGTATTTTTTAAAAGTAAGAATTACCCCGCTCAATTTCGTCCGCTCTCAGGCGCTCGATCAACTGAATAAAAAATAATTGAATATTAATTTAATTTTCTCACCGGACACAAACAAACACACACACACACATACAAACACGTACACACATACACACGAGTGACATGCAGTACACAGGGGGCCCTATGCCCCGTGTGACAGTAGACGTTCACCGCGATCGGGCGGGCGGAGAGCCTCGTGTACTAAAACAAAAACATTAAATAAAAAACATATAAACTTAAAGTATGAAAACACGTACATGTCATATTGATTGCTAGAAGACACGCAGTTTAATGAAAATAGATATAAAAGAAAGTCATAAATACATGTCCTATCGATAAATAAACACATGGTTCAATAATTAAGCTAACATTAATTACTTTTTAAATAAAATTTACTATCGTGGCGGGGGTAATGTCGCGCTGGGCACGAGCGCTTCCTAGATGCACTGTCATTTGAACGAGCATCTGTGAGCGGGAGAGTTTGGGCGGAGGTAGTGACGTCGATGATGTCGGGGTACTGTCGCAGCAGAGAGCGCTCATCGAGCACAGGCGTATCCCATACAAAGATACTTGTAGGTCTATATATATAATTTAGTAAATTAAAATATTATTTTAAATTAAAATATAAAACTTTATTATACAACTTTAATATAAAAATTTATACAACTTTAATATAAAACTTTATTATAAAATTATTATATGCATTATGATATATAAAAATTAATTGAATATTAATGTTAATTTAATTAATTATAATAGTAATTAATATTAAATTTCATTCAGTTATACTGTTATATATATATATATAAATAATAATAATAATAATAATAAATTATAATTATAAATTTAGTTATATATAAACTTATATAAGATTTATTATTAATGTTATCTCATTACATCTCTATTTTTTAATGAGGAATTAAAACACACACACACAAAGAGAGAGGCACACGCACATGCACATGCACACGCACACACACGCGCTTACACACACGCACACTCGCACACACATACACACACAGACACACAGACACGAACACACACAAACAACTATTGTTAATTTAATTAATTATAATAGTAATTAATATTAAATTTCATTCAGTTATATATATATAATAAATTATAATTATAAATTTAGTTAGATATAAAAGTATATAAGATTTACTATTAATGTTATCTCATTACATCGCTATTTTTTAATGAGAAATTAAAACACACACACACACACACAGAGAGACAGAGGCACACGCACACACACACACGCACACACACACACACACACACACACACACACACACACACACACACGCACACACACACGCACGAACACACACAAACACAGACACATCCACAGACACACATAGTTAGAGATCACACACAGACACGGACACCTGCATACACACACATAAACAGATACAGACATAAACATAGACACAAACACACATACACCGACACATACACACATACACCGACACATACACACAGACACGGATAGACACTGACACAAATAGACACAGACACATAAACACAGACACAAACACACACATGCACAGACACACATAGACACAAAGACAACATAGCTATAGATCATACAGACACACACACATACACACACACACACAAACAGGCACAGACACAGACACATAGACACACCGACACACACAGACACAGACACAAACACAGACATACATACACAAACACAGACACACGCATGCACAAACACACATAGACACACAGGCACAGACACATAGACACACAACCACACAGACACACAGACACAAACACACACAGGCACAAACACACACAGACATACAGACACAGACATAGGCACACACATGCACAAACACACAGAGACACACATACATTGACAGACATACATAGCTAGAGATCATACACACACACACACAAACAGGCACAGACACAAACACAGACACAAACACACAAACACAGACACATAGACACAGACACACCGACGTACTAACACACACACACACACACACACACACACAAACACAGATACAGACACAAACATAGACACACATATACAAAGACAGACACACACATGCACAAACACACATAGACACATAGGCACAGACACACGGACACACAACCACACAGACACAGACACAAACACACGCAGGAACAAACACACATAGACACATAGACATAGACGCAGATACAGACAAAAACACAGACACACACAGACACACAGACACATATATACACAGACACACACACGCACACACACACACACAAACACATATAAACAGAGGGAAATTTTATATAATTATTGGACAAAAAAATAGGCAGTAAATAAAATGATTTATTGCAAAATAAATTTATTTCACAAAAATATTATTTATATACTAATCAAATAAGTACTTAAATCATATTTTTGTAAAATAAGATTTGAAATTTTCGTTGAGGATTTAGAGTCAAAGTGCTGCTCCTTCTCGCAGCTACCCGCCGACGCGATGTCCTCGCCATCGACGAAGATGTTAGCTGAAGAGTAGGCCTGTCCGCGGTGCGGTTTGGTGCAATTTTGGCCCAAACCGCAACCGCACCGCAATGGCGCGGTTTTGGCCCGAGCAAAACGAGCCAAAACCACGCCGCACCGAAATTATGCGGTGAATATTTTACTTAATATATTAAAATGTGATATCACAAAATTATAAAAAATTAAAGTACCTAAATAATCGGTGCGGTGCGGTGTTTGCGGTTTTAAGATTTGAAAACCGCTCCGCACTGCACGCAATTTATAGAATTTCAAAACCGCACCGCACCTACATTACGCGGTGCGGTATAAAAATCGGTGCGGTTTTTGCGGTGCGGGCGGTTTTTGTGGTTTGCGGTTTTTCGTGCTCACCCTTACTGAAGAGTGGAGTAAGCGTCGTTGCTGGCACTACAACAAAATGAGAATATAGCGGTTTTTTTATGCGACGTTTTTTAAAGCGCCGCAATAAGTATTTTTTTTGGTGGCTATTTTATTAGAAAAACACCGCTAATATATTATATACGTATTTGACTGCGTTTTTTTATTTAAGCTCCATGAAAAATTAAAGTATTGGGGCGCATTTTGTTTGGAAAACGCTGCGAAAAAATTCCCCTATTTAGGAAAATTTCGTTTCCCACATATATAATAATATTTGTAATACTAATGTTACATTATTATTTGAAAAATGTTGTGGAGCAAATCATCCTCCCATCCCAGCCGCTTCTCCTGTCTCCTTTTAGCGGTCAAGCTGCTTCCACGCTGGCAATTCGAGGCATTTTTTATCCGCCAATCACAGCATTCCTTCAACTTTCAAATGCTACGATTTTATTTTTTCAATCATAGCTTCTCCGACTTCTCCCGGTCTTCAATCCCGCAGCCATGAGTTCCACCACAGTCGTCTCAATCGCTTATCAGTTCGCCGGCGAGGAAGCCCGAGAGAGAGAGAGAGAGAGAGAGAGAGAGAGATCTTGATCAGGTTCTTGATCGGAAACCCTCCTCTCTGGATCGGGGAAAGCGCTGGCATCGATTGAAGGAGAAGATAGTCTCGCTTTAGCTTCCTTTAAAAGGGCAACAAAGGTAAATCGCTGGATCATATCTTCAGCTAATTCGGCCAGGGTTTCGCTTAAATTACCACGATGTCTACAACGCTGATGAGCAGCGAAGCTGCGGACGAACAAGAGGAGTTTGGGTTCGCCGAGTGTGAGTGCTGCAGTTTGACGGAGGAGTGCACGACGGCATACGCGGCGGAGGTTCGTGCAAGGTTTGGTGGGTGGTGGATCTGCGGCCTCTGCTTCGAAGCGGTGGAGGATGAGATCCGTAGATCATCAAGGCTGATCTCGATGGACGAGGCACTGAAGAGGCAGTCAAGTTTCTGCTTAAGCTTCCGCTCAGCAGCGATTCTTCCGGCGACAGACGCCGGGGATCACCTTATTTCCGTCGTCAGGATGCTCATAATCAGGAGCCTCCACTCGTCGTCCCCCTTGTTCCGATCAACCTCCAATGGTAGTCCTCGGAAGGGCCTCACAGTTAACTGCTTGTCCTCTATTGGGAGTAGCCTCCTTAGCGAAGTTGGAGACGGCGAGCTTCTCCGGGTCAAGGGATTCAACTTCAATTAAATGAAAAATTGTCGGCGCTACCAAGTCCATCTCCCGGTCTGCAAAAGTCAGCCTCCAGTTCCGTGTCGGCAGGGTCACTCGATTCCTCAAGGCCGGCAGATACGCTCTGCGTGTTGAGGCCGGAGCTCCAGTCTATCTCTCGATCGGTCATTCTTGAATACCACGCAGTAGAGGTGAGGGATCAAAGATCGCCCATGCAATAGCTTGGAGATGGACAACCTTCGAAGGAGGTGCAAGCTTGGATGCGAACTTGGAGGAGCAATCCACTCAGAAGTTGGAGGAAAAGTTCAAGCGGAAAGCAAGGAGGAATACGAACTAGCTGGAGCTAGTTTATTGCCGAGAAGAACAATGCTTTGCAAGTTTTCCACTTGCAAACAAAAATGTTATCTTAATTCAGCATGCTTCAAAGGCAGTTTCAATATCACTAGAGTGTTTTATTTTATCCATTGCAAGCGTCTATTAACTACATATGTATAATTCTTTATTGTATATATATTTATAAGAATTAAAGGATGAATAATAGCTAATTAGTTTTTTTATGTAGTGAGTTTAATTAAAAGATGAAAGTAATGTTTGCATGTATTGAAGAGTTTGGGCTATCTCCCACCTTCTTTTCTTTATTAATAAAATTAAAAGTAAAAAAGCTCTATTTAAAGAGCTTATAATAGACATTGAAATTTTCTAGCTTCTTATAGTTATTTGTAATAAAATCTCAGGTACACAAAAAATAGAAATGAAATATTTTTGATATATAAATGAATTGGCTGTAGTAAGAAGAGTGGAAAACAAATGTAACGATTTTTTCGTTACTATTGTTTAATCTATTGTAACGAAATAATGTTTATTATACTTTATTGTAACGAAGTTATTTTATTTTTAGTGAGGAAAAAAAAATATTTGTAACGAAGTAGTTTTAATCATAACTATTTTTTGTGAGGAAAAAATAACATTCGTAACGAAATAATATTTATTGTGACCAATTTATTGTGAGGAAGAATCTCTTTTTGGTGAGAAAGTATCATTTGTTACAATTACTTTATTTGTAACGACATGCATACATTCGTTACAATAAGCTTTAGCGTCGAGCTTTAGAGGAGGACCGTTACTTAAAGTTTTTTTCGTTACCAAAGAGTTTTTGTAACGAATTTTGACACTTATTGTAACGAATTAGGTCCTTACTATAAGTGCAGTTTGTTGTAGTGTAAGGAACCCAGAAATCCAGGGGGAGGAAGAAGCAGTCACCTCTGATGATTGGAATGGACAGATGTGGATTGATGCACCCTTATGTGAGGAGGAACTTCAACATCACTCCCCTGGCTTCTCTGCCAGTTACATCAAGCTGAAGACACCTATACTTGAGGACATCCCTATAAAAGAGCTTGGAGGAGACAATCATCCCTCAGCAGAGATCATTCTACCTGAAGTCATTCTGCCTTCTATTGCAGAACAGACTCCTCTTCTTGATATAGTTCCCTCTCCACCCAAAGAGAAAACTCATTCTCCTTCATCTCCACCTCTACCTCAACCTCCACTTCAACCTTCTTCCCTACCTCCTCTGCTACCTCTACCTCCACAAGTAGCAAGCCTCTCTAAACAGATCCTACCTAGGCAAAGTCCAGGAGGACAGATGAAAAGGAAAAGAGAAGCCATTCCCTACTGGCAAAACTTCTCCAAAGAAGAAAGGAGAGAGTATGCAAAAGAAAGGAAGTATAGAAAAGCATGTGAGGAAATAAAAAGATTTGAAAAGATGCCTATTATCACTCCTAACAGCACTGTGAAGGAGTACCATGACCATGACATGGAAAAGAGGCATGAAGAGATACGAGAAAGAGAACTGTATGAATATGAAGCAGCTAGAAAAGAAGTGGAAGATAAAAGGAATGCCTGGTTAGAAAAAATCAACAAGGGAATGACTAAAGAACAAATTCTTGCTGAATCTTCTATCAGAATTCCAAAGAAGTTGTTTGATAGTGAAGCTTATCAAAAGAAAAATCCTCAGACAGGGATCATTCTAGAAAAAGGTCAAATACACAAGAAGGGTGTAGGGTGTACAGAAGATACTTACATTCCCTACAAGAAGCCCAACAGACCTATAAAATTAGACAAATGGCATGCCTCACCCTGGAAAGGGAAAGGAAAAATGGCTGACATTCCTGAGAAGCAGCAATCAGAAAAGAAAACAAAATATAGGCCCAAGGTTGATAACAAGGGACCACCTGAGATCAAGCCTACTGAAAAGAAAGTTCAAAACATTACAATTGAGATGATTGATGAAAAGGCAGCAATCATCATCAGCAAAGGCTACTCCATAAATGACACAATCCCTGATGGTGATAAACTATTGGAAAAACTGCATACAATCATCAGGAATGTCCAGGAACGACCTGATAGAGCCAGGGGCTACATTTTTGATGCTATTGAAAACTTATCTAGGGAACTTTATTCTGCTTTTGTCAACTTCATGTATAGAAAGAAGTTTCTGGTTTAATTCTTGTGAAAAACAAATGTTTGTCATATGCTTTCTTATTCCAATTTCTCTTCTGATTGTTTAATATATTTCTTATCTTTACAAATGCTGTGAAGTATTAATTATATGCTTTGCTATGTTAATTATATGCTAAATACAATTTCTCTCTAAATAGGGTTAAGATAAATAGGGGGAGATTGTTGGGGAAATGATTTCTTTTAACCCCTAGAAATGAGTTAAAGAAGAATTCTAAGAATGAAAAATTAGGCTAAGTAAATATGCGTCGAATAGTATTCGACGCAACGTCGAGATAAAGTCGACGTTTCTATCAGAATGAGTCGAAGTAGCTCCAAGCAGAAGTCGACGTATCCTATGTCGACGTAGCTCTGACTTCTAGTCGACGTATCTTGAGAAGTCGACGCACCCTAGTCGACGCACCTTCCTTATTCTCCTCTCGACGTCCAGACAGGATGTATTCGATGCTTGCGTCGAATAGTAATCGACGCACGTCGATCTTTATGACAGAATTCAAAATCGCCAGATCTCTTTCCTTATCTTATAGATCTGATTTATATGGAATCAATTTATGTCTTATAGCCGTTCTGAATCTTTCTTTTCCTCTATTAGATTCTTGGCTAAATTGATTAAATCCTTTATGGAAATTATTTAAAATCAGATTGAATACTTTCCTTCTATGGATATAACTGTTATGTAAATTTTTCTTTCTTTCTAATACTCTGCCTGCTAATTGATTACTCTCCTATAGTGTTATTTTAATGAACAAAGCTATAAATAACCAAGGAGGTCGGCAGAGAAAGGAGACCAGGTGATTCACCATTTTACATTTGAAAAAGAGGAAAAGCTCCCAAGTGATAAAGAGAGAATTGAGAAATAGCCCTGCAGCAATATTCAAGCATTCTTCTTCTCCTGCTTCTGAAATCACTCTGCTGCAAATTCTGATAGCTCTCACATAAGAGGGAAAAGCTACAAATCTTCTTCTCTCTATAGAAGAAAGATTTAATTCACTACTTCTTGTGCTTCCAATCTTCTTGCTAGGAAGAAGATTCATTCTTGTTTTAAATACTTCTTTTCCTTTTTCTTATTTTCATTCTCACATATTGTAAAAGAGTTTTTAGAATCACTCTTCAAAAAATTCAGTTGTACTGGTTCTAACAGTCTCCTTGTCAAAAGACTCAGTTGGTTCTAAGAGTCTCCTTATCAAAAGACTCAGGGTGGTTCTAAGAGTCTCCTTATCAAAAGACTCAGTGCAAGATAGTGAATTCCTACCAAGGGGGTAGAAGAGTGGACTACCCAAAGTTTGGGGAACCACTATATTTTCTTGTGTTGTGCTGTGATTTCTTTTCTTGCATTTACTTTCTTTATTTGTTTAATTCTTGTTGGTGTGTGTGTGGAAGCTCTAATCTGTGATCATACACATATATATATATTTACTTTGCACAAAATATTTTAAATCTCTATTCACCCCCCCCCCTCTAGAGAATTCTAGTGAGGTTAACTGTGCACTTTCAACCAGCCTTGCCACAGTGGTGGCATTTCCCTTCCTTCACGGTGCTATTCTTTTTCAGCGCAGAATATTTGGGCTCAAGATGTGACTTAGGTCCCACCTTCGTCTTCTTGAAGCCCTTGTCCTTACCCTTGCCTTTATGTACCATCAATATGGGACTAGCAGGCTTGGCCTTCTTCATGTTTATCTCGGCAGTTTGCAACATGCCTAGGAGCTCGGGCAGTGTCTTGTCTATTTCATTCATGTTGTAGTTCAAGACGAACTGCTCATAACTATCCGGCAACGATTGCAGGATAAGATCTGTGGCCAACTCTTGACCCAGAGGAAAACCCAGTCTCTCCAGGTTCTCTATATACCCAATCATCTTGAGTACGTGAGTACCAACCGAGTCTCGAGCTCCCATTTTGCACTAAAATAATGCCTTCGTGACATCGAACCTCTCTTGATGAGCTTGCCTTTGAAACATTTTCTTTAGGTGCTCGTCAATCTCCTTGCACCCCATGTTCTCGTGTTGCTTCTGAAGCTCAGAGTTCATGGTGGCAAGCATAAGGCACTCGATGTCTAAGGCGTCATCGGTATACTTCTTATAAGCATCCTTATCAACACGGGACGAGTTCCCGGTCGGCACCTCGGGGGCTTCTTCTTCCAAGACGTAGAGCTTCCGCTCTTGCCTGAGAACAATTCTCAGGTTCCTGTACCAGTCCATGTAGTTCATCCCACTTAGCTTGTCCTTCTCAAGGATAGCTCTCAGGGACAAGGTGGAATGTGAACCACTTGCCATGGAATTCTACAAGAATTCATGCAGAATTTAATCAGTACCAAAATTTCAAAATATAATTTATTTTAATTTGGACTTCAATTAAATACTCCCACTATTTTATTCAAATTGATAGCCCTCACTATCAATTCGGAGAGTCCATGCGAGCTACTCTCTTAGTGGACAAGACCCGTATTTCACCAACACAATGAGTCAGCTTTGGCTTTTCTCTCACTATGCAGTTATTTAGGTAGGCAATGCTTACCAATTGCATCCTCATGCAACTCTTGTATGGTTGGTGAATAACTCCTTATTCGCATCCATCATATGGTGCATCCCAACCCTATGCCTCTAGGCACTCAACCTTTGAGGTCACCTAGTTAAGTTAGACCCCATGTCGACAGTGGGATATCACAATTATCCGCTCGCACCCTTACCAAGATAGATTAATGCACCATGCTTTGGCAAGCCCACACTTCATCGATTGAGGCAGGAAGAGTGTCATCCATCGGAAGGCATCCGAACACTTAATATTTGATGAAGGGATTTTTAATAATAGGTTAACACTTAACCATGATCAACATTTGATCAATGTGCACATCCACAGAAAAATAAGCTTTCTAAAAATCCACATGCATCCCTTATGTGCACAACATAAGACTATCAACCTTTGATAGACGAAAGGGCTAAATCTGGACATTTAGAACTCTTCCAAATCTTCAGATTTACATGCATTGGACAAAGGCAAAGACAACTCGACTTAAAGCAATAGACAAGCTCGTCTCTCATTGTTGGATTCAAAATCCAAAACAATACAAGGGTTCATTAACCACTTGAGGGACGGTTACTACTAAGGAGACAACAATTTCTAAAAATTGAAATTACCACGAAATCCCAAACGTTCCTGGCGGGGTTCCAAGGGGCCGCGCCCCTGGCGGGGTCTTAGGGGCAGAGCCCCTAACGGGGTCCAAGGGGCAGCGCCCCTGCGGGGTGCGGGGCAGAGCCCCGTCCAAATTTTTCAAAATCACCACCAAATTCCCTTGGAAAAATCATCAATTTTTGATGTTCCAGGAAGAAATCTTGACATTTAGAACGCTTCCAAATACCTAGATTTGCATGTACTGGAATAACCTAACTTCTGAAACAACATTCATGACCGTAACCTCCCTCTGATACCATTGTTGGGTTTTCTATAACCATACATCATATGTAGGCGCAGCGGAAATAAAGAGAACAACCCAAAAGAGTTTGGATCGGGCCATGAACATTGAATCAAGAAGCAAATCAAAAACTAGGCATAAATTACCTTAGTGGTGTTGGATCGAATCCAACCTAGGTGCTCCAAGAAGAAGAGTCTTGTCGTCGGTTGTGCGAGAGTCCTTTCGTATAATAATGTCTACGTCTCTGCGGCAGTCCACACGAGCCGGGAGAAATACGACTGCACCTTGCACTTCCACGAACTGCTAGGTTCTCTCCAGGAAGAACACTCACGGCGACGATCGCCGGCAATGCGATCTGCGTAGGCGAGCGAAGCGGAACTTCTTCCGTCGACTAGGGTTCGGGAGGCGGAACACTTCCGTCGGGGTCGAACTTGCAGTTTGCGTAACCCGCTCTTGAACCCTTAAAACAAGTTCTATTTATACCCGAAGCATAAAAAGACCTAAAAGAATCGCTATCCGCAGACCACAGAAAATTGGGGTTTCTGGAACAATTCGTCGGGTATCAGCATTCGTCGAGTTTCCACGAATCATATTCGGCGAATTCTGACGAATCATATTCGACGAATGCCGACAGCAACATTTGCCGGGTTTAGGGTTACTGGAACAATTCGTCGGGTATCAGCATTCGTCGAGTTTCCACGAATCATATTCGACGAATTCCGACGAATCATATTCGACGAATTGTGACAACAACAATTGTCGGACCCCCTTTCTGTATGGTGATTGGTAACCTTTACCAACACAGTCAATCTTCCAACTTCCTCACATGCTCTTATGTGCGACCCTGCAGGCTCATATCACATTGGCAGTGAGACTACATGTTTGACCACTTCTAGATCATAATGGTAACTCCAACTGAAACGGCAGTGAACCGGTCGTTGTCAAGTAATAATATGAGGAAGTAAATCCCCAAGTATTGAATCTCTCAAGGAACACAGTAAGGTGGAGTTAACGTTCGAGGAAGGACTTGTGATCGAAGTCCTTTGGTCGGATGGAATGCGGAGGGGGGGTGATTTGGTTTGTGGAAAATAAAGTAAAAGAGCTACAAGTACTCCTATGCAATGTCGCTATGCAATGCTTCGCTTGGCGGGATGGAGACTAGGCAGGCCTTGAGCGCACTGCGTCACAAGGGCAGATGGACGAGTAGGCAAGCGGAATCGAACTGTGCAGGCCCTGAGTGCACTGCTTCGTTAGGCGAATGGATTACACGGGCCGCTATGCCACGCTTCACTAGGCGGATAGACGAGAAGGCAAGCGGATGGAATGGTTCGCACCGGAGGAGTCGAGGTGGATTACACGGGCCGTTAGCACCGCTTAGCTTGGCGGATGAAAGAGTAGGCACACGGAATGGGCGAGTAGTTAGGCGGAATGGATGGTGGAATGGGGGCGCTCCTCAAATCACATAAACCACAAACATAACCACAAAACCATGGAAAATTACATTAATAATATTTAGGGTTTATGGACATCATTCATATAGAAACATACAACCACACACATCAAATAGAATCAGCAAAAATAACAAGGAGGGGGTAAGATTACAACCGAAGCACGAAGACTCGTCGGAGATTCATGGCCGGAATCTACGGTTGTCAATCCTCGTCTGGGCTCGGTCTTCAACTATCATCCGGGGTAGAAGAGCGTTGTCACTACCTCCCAATGGACCTGTCTTCTTCGTCAATAGCCTTCAGCCATGATCTTGCCGGAGAACTCCAAGGATATAGTGCAAAATCCGTTGAAATGGAGCTTGGAAGCTTCTGAATGATGGAGGAGGCCGAGAGGATACTCCGGCTCGAGATTGGCATGAAGAATATGTCTGGAGCACCTCCAGATGGTGGGAGGCGATGGAGCGGCGAAAATGGCGCGGAACTGGAGCTCTTGGACGCGGGAAAGAAGATCGATCTCTCTAGGGCGGAATCTGTAGCTTATATAGAAAAACAGTCAGAAATTGGTCACGCACGGTCGAACGCACGACCGTGCGTGGACCGTGCGATAATTAATGATAAAAACTGGCATGAAGACGAAGCTGTGCCGCCCGTGCGATTTACTCATGCACGGGCAAATCCGCCTGTGCGTCAAAACGCACGGGTAAATTCAGAAAAGCTAAAAATAGGAAGAAACAGGCGACCGTGCGTTTTACTCACGCACGGGCAATTCCGCCCGTGCGTCAAAACGCACGACCAAACTCAGATCTCCCATTTTCTGCCCAGACGAGAATGCACGACCGCAACCGTCCGTGCATCAAGGAAACGCACGACCGTGCGTTGTACACAGTCATGAATTCTGGGAGAAAACTGGATGATCCGACCGCCTGCACACAAGACAAAATAGCTGGGAAAACACCTCCAGCACTAGATAAATATAGAGAAAAGAATGGGGAGCACATTGTGCTTGCCCCCAACAACAAAGCATGCAATTGCACACCACAATGGGCCTAAAAGTGCACTTAGTGTGAGAAGAGTGAACAAGTGAAATATAAGCATTAATGAACTAAAAATGAAGTGCAAGTGCGTGAAAACTAGCCCAGATGAGGCCAAATATGTGTATATAAATGGGACTCATCACACCCCCAGACTTACCTATTTGCACGTCCCGAGCAAACAAATCCGGCGGAGTATGAAAACGGTAGTTAGTGAAGGGAATTGCAAAATAGGAGTACGGTGCGAAGTATCACACGCATGCAAATAGAAATTCAGTAAAAGAAGATTCTAACTATGCTAACTAATTTACAAAAGTGTTAAAGCGTAAATGAAGATTTAGTTATACTCAGATGGTTAATAATGAAGAATTTGTGCGGTCGTGCCCGATGTGAAAGTAAACAAGCCACTCAGGAGGGTGTTGCAAAAGACCGGAATTCAGGGATAACTCCGTTGAAATCCATCAACGACGAGAGCCATAAGCTTGCCCGGTTACACTCTCTCCACGGCGCTAGCAAACTCACTAGTTAAATCAATAGGGCTTTCAGGTTATAATGGGGCTTAGGTTATGGTATGATATTCAATGATAAACGAGATGGCTACGCAACCCAATTGAGTCAAAAGATATCGATGTAGCAAAACAAGACCAAGAACAATGCTAGTGTGATACACCACCAGACTTAGCTTGAAAACTGGGTGTGCACACAGCCTAATCCAACAAATACCAACTGAATTTTCTATTACGCTCAAAGGGATTTCTTTTCATTCCAATTCTTTTCAGATTTTTCTTTTAACTTCATTTTTTTTCTTTTATCCCCCGGTTGGTTTACAATAATGTGTTCAACACACAATACAATTTTTCTTTCACATCACAAAGGTTCCAAACATCACACTAAATCAAGAAATATGATTTCAGTTAACTCGCTACTTGGTTGCGATGATAGGATAAGTTTCAGGCTTTGGTGATTGAAAGAAGAGCTGAAACAAAGGAAGGTTAGACACAAACTTGGTTTGCAAAGGTAAATGCATAGGTCATGGAAAACAAGGCTCAAACTAGCCACAAAATGGCCTACATCACGTTTAACAATATGAGTTGCTCTCGCCCATGCTTCAAGAGTCGCTTGGGGCAAGTTCTTAGCCCACGAGAAAGGTAAACCTTCCTTCCGACTCGAGCAACACACAACTAGCGCTCGCTTACACACAACACCGTGCTACCGCAAATTTCAGTCACATTCACCAAATGAGTAAAATAAATCAAAAACTACGCAAGAACACTAATTGTAAATTAAAAACATAGAGATAATCTAATTTTACTCAAATTTCTATGGAAGCATGCGGATGCGCCTAGAGCACTACAAGAGTCAACATCGCACTCTGATTTGCAATTCCTAAGCTAACATCCTATTTCACATTCCCAACCAAAATATCGTGTACGGAAGCACACAAACAAGTGAGTGCGCGCTTGTGCGGGTGAATTGGTGTGTGAAGCATATGAACAAATTTATTACAAAGCTTAAATAAAATTACTTCTAGTATGCAATCCAACATGTGCGTGCACTGCGGGTACCAAACATCTCTCCCCCAGACTTAATCTACGCACTAAGATCAGTTGAAATAACAACATGAGTGTTAGACAATGAAAAGAGGAGAGGTTACCCCATGCTCAGAAATGAGCATACCAGAAGATTTGGCGTTAAATTCTGAAAACTTCGCTCCAAGAGTCCGCCACCAAAGAAATTGTCGCACACTTGCATGCAAAAGACTCCACGCAAATATATATATATATAAAACTAAACTATTAGCGTATTGGAGAAATAAAAACAAAAGAGACTTGGGTTGTCTCCCAGCAGTGTTTTTGTTTACCGTCCTTAAGCTGGACTTAATACCTGTATTATGCAGTTTTAATAAAAGTCTAAGCATAAAGCAAAAGCTAGTAAATCCTAAATATTACATGCCTCAAAATGATCAACTATATGTTGATTTAAAATAGTAACTGGAAATAAAAGAGATGGGCCCGAAGACCCAAATGTAGCACATCAGAAGATCAGGAGCTTTCCATCTCCATATTTCATCTTTCTTCATCCTCTTCCTCTCCTCCAATCTACGGTCATGGATGAATTAGCGCTTTCCACCCTGCACCCAATCTTTCAAGGAAAACGCAGGAAATGATGATGACGTGGAATAGGCGATGGATTTCATCATTGTCGTTTGCTTGTCCTTCCAAGACTGCCACTCATAATCACCCAAGAATGGGTCCACATATTCATTCACCTGCAGGGGGATATATGAAATATCATAAATAGAAGCAGGAGAGGGAGCAGGAAGGATGAATTTATCAATATCAGCATTATTAGAAGGGGGATTAGGAAATAAAATGGATGAAGGACTAAAAGGTTCACATAAAGGAGGAGTGGCCCCGGCGTCACTCCTGGCAGGTTCCCAAGCATGATCACTGTCAGTGTCGTAAGAGTCATAATGAGGCACATCTGAAAACTCGAAGGCATCAATGGTGCGACAGATCTCCTTCACCAATGAAGAGGTGCATAACTCCTCATCAGAAAGGTCGTCTTCATCATCCCACTTTGGTGCAACTTGGAGGTCAAGAACATCACCCTAAAAATAATCTTCGACAGGATCATAAAAGATATGCGTAGAAAAAGTTTGCAAAGAAACTGGAGGAACATCAGAATCAGAAAGTAAAATATCAGGTTACTCCGCAAAAAGATCTGCTAACGCCTCCCCAATGGAAAGAATACTTTCCTCATCCCACTCTGGTTCATCATGGAGCTCCCAAATCTCACCTTGTTGGCCATCAAATGAATCATCGTCATCACCAGTAGTAAACCCATATACAGGGAGCGAAGAGTCCATGCAAGAAATAAGCTCGGGGGTAGAGGGAACGATTGCTTCCCTGGGTAAAGAATGAGTGATAGGGACAATGTTGTCATGAGTGGAGGAGCAGCGGTCAGGATTGAAAAGACTCGGACAGTCCTTCAATTCATGACCCTCTCCTCGACACAACAGACAAACAAAGTTCCTACACTGCCTAGCATTTAACTCCTTCATTTGGTCTATATAATAGATCATCATGTCGTAAGTGCTAGGAGAAATATCCCATGAAGACATTTTCAATCTTAAAGCAGATAAAACGAAACTGAAATTCTTTGCAAAGAAATTTACACAAACTGATAAAACTACTTGGATTAAACTTGCCTAAGACATAAAAACAGAAGAGGAAGAAATAATAACAAACACTATATAATTAAAAAGCAAACAAAAACAGTAAGGCGACTATACACACTGGAAGAACTACTATCTCTCGGCTCTCCCTCTCAAGAAAACTCACACGTCTATGTTCCCCGGCAACGGCGCCAAAAACTTGATGCACAAATCTTAGCACACCGCTATAGGCGGTAGCAAGACTGTGGCACGAAATGGCAGTGAACCGGTCGTTGTCAAGTAATAATATGAGGAAGTAAATCCCCAAGTATCGAATCTCTCAAGGAACACAGTAAGGTGGAGTTAACGTTCGAGGAGGTACTTGAGATCGAAGTCCTTTGGTCGGATGGAATGCGGAGGGGGGGTGATTTGGTTTGTGGAAAATAAAGTAAAAGAGCTACAACTACTCATATGCAATGCCGCTATGCAATGCTTCGCTTGGCGGTATGGAGACTAGGCAGGCCTTGAGCGCACTGTGTCGTAAGGGCAGATGGACGAGTAGGCAAGCGGAATCGAACTGTGCAGGCCCTGAGCGCACTGCTTCGTTAGGCGAATGGATTACATGGGCCGCTATGCCACGCTTCCCTAGGCGGATGGACGAGAAGGCAAGCAGATGGAATGGTTCGCACCGGCGGAGTCGAGGTGGATTACACGGGCCGTTAGCACCGCTTAGCTTGGCGGATGAAAGAGTAGGCACACGGAATGGGCGAGTAGTTAGGCGGAATGGATGGTGGAATGGGGGCGCTCCTCAAATCACATAAACCACAAACATAACCACAAAACCATGGAAAATTACACTAATAATATTTAGTGTTTATGGACATCATTCATATATAAACATACAACCACAGACATCAAATAGAATCAGCAAAAATAACAAGGAGGAGGTAAGATTACAACCGAAGCACGAAGACTCGTCGGAGATTCACGGCCGGAATCTAGGGTTGTCAATCCTCGTCCGGGCTCGGTCTTCAACTATCGTTCGGGGTAGAAGAGGGATGTCACTACCTCCCAATGGACCCGTCTTCTTCGGCAATAGCCTTCAGCCACGATCTTGCCGGAGAACTCCAAGGATATAGTGCAAAATCCGTTGAAATGGAGCTTGGAAGCTTCTGAATGATGGAGGAGGCCGAGAGGATACTCCGGCTCGAGATTGGCGGTAAGAATATGTCCGGAGCACCTCTAGATGGTGGGCGGCGATGGAGCGACGAAAATGGCGCGGAACTGGAGCTCTTGGACATGGGAACGAAGATCGATCTCTCTAGGGCGAAATCTGCAGCTTATATAGAAAAACAGTCAGAAATTGGTCACGCACGGTCGAACGCACGACCGTGCGTGGACCGTGCGATAATTAATGATAAAAACTGGCGTGAAGATGAAGCTGTGCCGCCAGTGCGATTTACTCACGCACGGGCAAATCCGCCTGTGCGTCAAAATGCACGGGTAAATTCAGAAAAGCTAAAAACAGGAAGAAACAGGGGACCGTGCGTTTTACTCACGCACGAGCAATTCCTCCTGTGCGTCAAAACACACGACCAAACTCAGATCTCCCATTTTCTGCCCAGACGAGAACGGACAACCGCAACCGTCCATGCGTCAAGGAAACACACGACCGTGCGTTGTACACAGTCATGAATTCTGGGAGAAAACTGGATGATCCGACCGCCTGCACACAAGACAAAATAGCTGGGAAAACACCTCCAGCACTAGATAAACATAGAGAAAAGAATGGGGAGCACATTGTGCTTGCCCCCAACAACAAAGCATGCAATTGCACACCACAACGGGCCTACAAGTGCACTTAGTGTGAGAAGAGTGAGCAAGTGAAATATAAGCATTAATGAACTAAAAATGAAGTTCAAGTGCGTGAAAACTAGCCCAGATGAGTCCAAATATGTGTATATAAATGGGACTCATCATGTCTGTATCTACCACAGAAGCGGAATACAAGGCTTCGGCCTTGGCAGCTCAGGAAGCCGTTTGTCTCAGGAGGTTGGTGGAGGACGTTCCTGAGGAGGTTCGAGGTCCCACTATGCTACGCGAGGACAATGAGAGTGCTCTCAAGTTGGTTAATAATCCAGTCTGTCATGAGAGGACCAAGCACATTGAGATTGAGCACCATTTCATTCGTGAGAAGGTGTTGGGAGGATCTCTTATGGTCGAACATGTTCGGAGTGTGGACAATGTTACCGACATCTTCACAAAGCAGCTGGCAAAGGGACCGTTTACTCGATTGTGGAGTTTACTCAGGCTAGTTTCCACTTCCCACTTCAAGGGGGAGTGTTGAAATTATTAAAGTGAAGTGGAAGATGGCCAGCTGTCTGTATATTGGTAACCGCAAAGACCACGCGGTCTCTGTGTTGGTGCTCTGCCGGTCTGGTTCAGGTGGTCTGTTCTTAAGTAACCGATGTGATCGGGCGGCTTATGTAGGTTGATCTGGCGACTTGTCTGAAGTCGGCCAGATGTTCTTGGTTTGCTCTAGGCGGTCTAAGGAAGGAGTGATCTGTGTCCACGCGGCTTGTGCGCGGTCTGCTATTGATTTGCGGTCTTGGACATGATGTTGTCCAAGTGGTGTGATCGCGCGGTCTGCTCTGTAAGACCGCTCACGATCTGATGGATGGTGGTTGTACCTCTCTTGCGGAGGTGGCGACATCCATCCTCTGGCCTATAAATAGGGGTGCAGGGCCCGTCATTCATAATGAGAACTGTAAGAACTAGAGCCTGGGTTATTTTGTGCGGTCTCAACTTTGAGGTCGGGCGGTCTCGGAAGCGAGTTGATTGTTTGTTGTGTTCGCAGGTTTGCGGTCAGAAGATTGCGGTCTCCTTCCTTGGTGATTTCCCAGTGGCTTGAATAAACAGTTCGGCAGCGGCTTGTCTGCGGACTGGTTTATGTTGTTCTTGTGTTGTTCGCAGCGAGCTCAGCGATCAGGCGACCTTCTGTGGTTAGGCGATCTGAGTTGCGGTTTAGCGACATCTTCTGTTCTCTTGTTTAGTTCAATAAGCTCCAATTCGTGTGGTCTGAAGTGGCGGTCTTGCAGTGCAGGTCATCTTGCCTGTATTCTGTTCGTGCGGTATCAGGACAAGCTGGGCGGTCTCTGGAGTGCAGCGGTTTGTGCGGTCTCTGCTTTGTCAGGTCGCCAGATTTGTGTTTTTTGGTGTGTGTTGTTCTTCTCTCCTTCGTGATTCTTATGAATCATGTCTCGCCATGTATGTCTCGAAATGTTATGAAGTTTTGTGTGATTCAATAAAGACTATTGTGTTGCTGTGTGGCATTGTGGTTGTTTGGCTATAACTCAGTTGATGCAACTCCTGCTTCATCCTAAACGGTTCATAAAAATTTTAACACGACTCATCCCCAGTGAGGTGATGACCACACCCAGAGTACACAATCCAATCATCTTGATAGTTGATGGAAGTCATGGCCCGAACACACGTGCCCGTCATGAAAGCTCCTCCACCACCCCAACTACCTTCAGCATTGGAACAAGCCTCTTCCTTCCCTGCAGCATGCCCCGGCTGAAGAATGACCTTGCAGTCCCTCTTGAAATGACCAACCTTATTGCACCTGAAGCATCTAGGTCCTTCCTGCTTCTTACCATCAGGCTTAGGAGCATAGCTCCTCTCTTGCTGATATGAAGTAGACAGACCATCATCTCGAGATGACTTCTTCTTCTTGTCCCATTTCTTCTTCTTGCCAGAGAAGAGAACCTCGCCTTCTCCTCCAGAAACCGACATCCCAGCCATTTGCTTTGCCAAACTTTCTTGCGAAGCAAGTAAGTTCTCCAACTCCATCAATGAAGGCCGATTGGCCCAGCCTTGAACAGAAGTAACAGAGGCAATATACTCCCTCCGCAAGCTGCCGATTATGTGCCTCTTCAGCTTAGCTTTTGAGATAGGCTCATCCGGGTCGAAAGCTGATATCTCTGAGCAGAGGTTCTTCATCTTCAAGAAGAACGTAGAAATGGACAAATATCCTTGAGTTGCTTTCGCCAACTCATTCTCCAAGTAATGTAGCCTCGCTACATTCTTCTTATTGAACAAGCTATCCAAGGCTGTCCAAATCTCAGCAGCTGATCTGCATCCCATGATGTGATCAAACAACTCTGGAATGATAGCCCTCTTGAGAGTGAACTCTGCCTTAGCATTCGTTCTTCTCCAAGCCTTCACGAGCTCAGCATTCCCATCAGCAGGAGCCACAGCTTGCCTTGCGTCTCCTCCAACTACCTCCCATAAGTCCTTGCCAAGAAGATAGCTCTCCATGCAAGACTTCCACTTTTTAAAGTTAGTCTGCGTAAGGAGCTCAATACCGAGACCTCTAGCATATCCTCCTTCCATTGTTATCCCACTGATTGCTAACCACTTGAGAAACCCGAGAGAAGTATCAGCAGTATCAGCTTCACAACCTCAGCAACCTGGCTTTGATACCATGTTAAAAAACTTGAGGTCCGGAGATGAAGTGAAAAATAACGCGGAACACACTTCACAAAACCTTTCAAAAGTGTAGCACAGCAGTGACAATGAGAAGAACGAGTAGTACTATGCTATTGACTATCTCTTTACAATGCGAGGTATACATGGCGAGACATGATTCATAAGAATCACGGAGGAGAGAAGCACAAAACACAACTATAAAACAAGCCGCAGCGACCTGACACTTGAGACCGCCAGACCGCGCGAACAGACAGGTTGGACGGAAGCCGCTGAGACCGCGTGAACAGAATACAGACCACACCTGTCAGACCGCAACCCCAGACTGCCAACTCGCTGCTTTATTTCTCTGCTGAAAAGAAACAGTCCAAACTTCTTGATCGTCCAGGCCGCACGGTCTTGATCAAAGAAGAATCCGCGAACACTGAATGAAGAACTGCACCCCGCGACAGACCACAACTCAAGACCGCCTGGCCACTTAAGACCGCCTAATCAACTGAGTCCACTGCACAGACCGCGAACACCTAACCACAGTCCGCCCGGAGTGGTTTATTCAAAGCTGAAAGAAAGGAGATAAGGCTGACCGCGAGCTGTAAGCCGCTAGCCTGCGATCATAGAAAACGGTCAGACAAATATCTCAGACCGCGCGACCTCAATAATTGACTGACACAATCAAGCCGACTTTGAGTTCTTACAGTTCTCGTTAATAATGACGGGCCCTGCACCCCTATTTATAGGCGGGTAGACAGATGTCGTCACCGCACAATTGGGATGCAAAAACCGCTCATCAGATCGCGAGCGGTCTCGCAGAGCAGACCGCTCGACCTCAGCAAGGCTCACAACTCCTTATCAACCTTGCGGTTACAAACAAACCGCCTGGTCACAGTGGTCTCAATAAACAGACCGCCCGATCTCCTTCCAATAACATCTGGCCGACATAGGACAAGTTGCACGAAAACCCGCGCAAGTCGCCCAGACAGAAGAGGCGGTCTCCCAGATCAGACCGCTCAGACAAAACCACTGAGACAAACCATCCAGAGACCAAGTGCAGACCGCGCGGTCTCTCCGGTCTCTAATCTTCAGACTGCCCAGCTCAACTTCCCTTCCACTTCAAAAATTTAACAGGCCTTTCGCTTCAGGTTCATTTTGAAGAACCCCTCCCGCAGCCCCACTATGAAGGCTCGTAGGTGGGTGAACTCTGGCACCTCCTGGACGAGCATGACCTCTTCCTGGAACCTATCCACATAATGGTCCAGCGATTCTCCTGGCCCTTGCTTAATCTTGGAGAGCGCCTCTGCGTCCTTCTTCCTCTTCTTTGACGTTGAGAAGCGCAGTCGGAAGCTCCGACGCAGATCCTCGAATGCGTAAATGGAACCCACAGGGAGCTGGTGGAACCAGTCCCTCGCCTTCTCCTTCTGGGTGGTGGCAAAGAGCCAGCACTGGAAGGCGTCGGACATGGGTAGGATAGAGACCATGTCCTCGAACCATTGCAGGTGTAGGACTGGGTCATGCTTGTCGATATAGTAAGACATTTCCGGCCCTCTAAACTCCTCTAGAACCGGGGTAGAGAGGATCAGCTCACAAAAGGGGCTTAAATCACCCGCCCGGCGAGTGGTTCGCTCTCGCGAAGTCAGCTCGCAAACCTCTGCACTCGCCGGACAACTAAATAGCTGGCGCCCGGGGAGATCTCGCCCACTCGTTTTCGCCACCACCTCCTTCTCGGGCTGCTGGCCGGGAGCATTCTCGCCTATCTGTTGGGGTGGGACCATCGAAACTACGGGTGTCTCACATTCGCCTCTCGTGGAGAAAGCCAGCTGTAAGGTCTACAGGACCTCTCGCTTGAAGTCTTCGAACATTCCCACCATCACCCCACTCGCAGGAGGTTGTGAGTGGATTGGGTCAGATCCATCTCCATCTCCAGCAATGGAGCTCAGCTTGAGATTTTCTTGCACAGGCTACGGTCCACGCTCACCGCACCAAAAATGTTAAAACCGGCAACTGGTCTCTTGAGTTCGAATTCATTGGGGGTGTAGCCTACACCTACTTGCCCCTCACTTGCACTCTTGACTGTGAATGAAGAATTAGGAACAGACCCAAAGCTATAGCGAGGAGGTCCCGCCACACACCCGGAAGATCTTAGAGAGCTTCCCCTCCCAAACCAATGCTCAGTCGGGCACCTTGGAGGGCACTAACAGCCAACCCAAAACTAGCCTGGAGGAGAGAGCTCAAAAGATCTGGTCCCCTCCAAGGTGCCCTTAAGGGTATATTTATAGATTCTCTAGTCCAATCTGCAAATATCATAAATCCACATTTTAGTTTTACTAATCGCACCCAAAATTGATCTGCTAACAGCCTAACTCCGTTGTTCTGAAAGGCTATTGGTAGCCCATGAAAGGTATCGAGGTAATTTCCCCACTAAAGCTTTCTGAGCGAGTGGTCTGTGGATGTTGGGAATCTTGCCCACATGATTCCTGATTTGAAGAAGTCATAATGTCAAGTATACTTCACATTGTATTTGATCATATATCTAGCTTATAATCTCAGGAAGTTAAAGAAATGTTGTTGAGAGGAATAGGAGATATCATCGACAAAGAATGCTTGTCGCTGTAATGATGAGCAAAGCAACCGCTGAGAAGAAAAGTGTTCGTCGACCGCTGAGACGAGATAAAAGAAACAGCTGATAATAGCGCGTTCGTCGAACGCAGAGACAAGGCAGATCGTCAAACTCAGAAGGCAGTTCATCGGCCGCTGAGATGAGATAAAAGAAACAATTGATAATAGCGTGTTCGTCGAACGCAGAGACAAGGCAGGTCGTTGAACTCAAAAGGTAGATCGTCGACCGCTGAGACTCGGCAAGATCGTCAAACGCAGAGAAGACGCGGTATCGTCGACTTCACCAAAGTGGCCTTGTCGTCGAGAAAGAACTAACATCGCCGTAAAGAAGGGATGTCGTCGAGAGAACAACATGATTACGACGACAGATAGTAAGACAGATGATCTCGACGACACAGTCTGAGACAGCATATCGTTGTATATGCAGAAGCGGCAAAATGTCTCGAATCATCGAGATATCTGCTTCATAGGCAGGAGCAAGAAGAACTGAAGATCTACCCAAGCTCAAGGCATCGACAAAGTCCTGTCGTCGATATAGTTTCCATGTCACCGTAACAATGGAAATATCGTCGAGACAGATTCAAATGTTGCGGACGCGCTGTCAGCATTTAATGTTGTCGTCTGATTGTCTAATCAGCGCGTGCTCTTAAGGAAGGGAGCGTCTGACACTTAAGGCACTTTTTCAGAAGACCGTTGGGGACCTCGCAGACTTATAAAAGAGATAAGAGGTTTCCCTAACACGGTATCAATCAATCGATCAAAAAAAGGAGAAAAAGAAGAACGAGAAAGAATCCCGCCGCTACACTTCAATAGAATAGTATTTTCGGCGGAGAAGAAGAAGATCAAGTAGAGAGCAAGCTTCAAGTGCTCTCTGAAGAATCAGTCATCATCATCGACTGAAAAGTAGCTGATCAACACCAGGCAAAAGTAGTGAAGGCTGAAGAAGATCCAGTGCTGAATCTCCAAATCAAGAAGCATCTTCTTCAACCTAAAGAAGCCAATCTTCATCAGGCTACAGTTGCCAATCTTCATTCGACAGAAGTAACAGTCTTATTACTGTAATCTCTTGTAAAGGCTTGCGGCCTATTTGTCTAGGTTGAGGGCTGGAGAGCTGTGAGGCTTGAGGGCCAGGGCAGTGGACTTGCGGGTCCGACATCGTCTAGCTTGCGGGCTGGAGAGCTGTGAGGCTTGAGGGCCAGGGCAGTGCACTTGCGAGTGCGATTTGTCGTGCTTGCGGGCTCAGGGGCAGTAGGGGCTTGTGGGACTAGGCTGTTGGGACTTGCGGGTCCGTGTTGTAGGGCTTGAGTGCCTGAGTGTCGAGCTTGCGCGCTCGGGGGAAGTAGGGGCTTGCGGGCCTAGGCTGTTGGGACTTGCGGGTCCATGTTGTAAGGCTTGAGGCCTGAAGTTCTTGGCGGCGTTTGCCGATCCTAGCACACTGCTGGGTAGGCGCAGAGGGACAGAGGACTACTCAAGACACCCGGTCTTGAGTAACCTCTATAGATCGTTGTGTGTTTTCTGCGTTGTGCTTTCTATTTTATAGATCTATTAACCAGAAATCAAGAACACCAAAAGGGGATAATATAACTTGTAAAACCTATTCACCCCCCCCCCCCTCTAGGTGAGATAGTTGACACCCAATAAACAACAAGTGGTATCAAAGCGAGGTTGTTCAAAGAAAAACTTAACAGCTTGAACAGATCTGCCATTGGGTGTCCAAGTGTCAAAGCTATGGAGTCAAGAATAGCTATCTGTTCCAGGGAAAACTTTGCCATTTGGAAAGTTAGAGCAAGAATATTCATGGAGGAAATGGATCCAAGAATGTTCTTGGTTGTTCAAAAAGGTCCCTCCATGACGATGTTAAAAGAGGAGACTCTTCTTGCCAGCTTGGACAAAGAAGCAAGAAGCATTCTAGCTGGTGCAATAGATCTTGCAACACACCAAAAGCTAAGTCATTGCACAACAGCAAAGGACATGTGGGACCTCTTAGAAGTCCTCATGGAAGGATCAGGGGAAGACCTTGAAGAAGAGACCTCTCATGAAGAGGTATGCATCAGAGCACCACTGACTACTTCAGACAATGAATCAGAAGATGATGAATGCTCTAGAGCAGGAGAAAGGATAAGAGCACCCATGTCTCCTACAGATTGTGATTCTGAGGATAAAGAGGTTCATGGGTTGATGGCTCTATCAGATGAAGAAAATCATGATGAATCGCATCATGATCAGGTATGCACCACTCACCCACCTTTACTACCTGCTTTATTTAAGAAGACCAAGAGTGCATCAAAAAATTGTTTATCTTCTAAAGATGATGCAGAAGACTGCTCATCATGCAACAATAAGAACCATGCTGACCTAATAGAACAGTTTGGTGATCTCTTGGAAGCTCTGAGAAAGAGCAAGAAGCTTGTTAAGGAGCATGCTAGGGAGTTAGAATCACTCAGGCCCATTAAGGCTGAGTTGAAGAAGGAAATGGGTATGTCCCCTAATGAGGGCACCAACTCCTGTGAACTCAACAAAATCATAGACAAGCTCTTTGATGAAAGAAGCAGAAGGGAGGAACTTATTAAGAAACTTAAGAATGACCTTCTTAAGGAAAGAAGCTTGGTGACTCAATTCTCTAAACCCAAAACTGTTCTGCCCATCATTGACACCTTGTCCTCCTATAAAAATAGGAGGGGATTAGGTTACAATGAAGGGGCAACAGATGATGGGAATAGAGAAAGGGGCAAAACTAAAGCAAAGCCTCACACCACCTTTCAGAAGGTAGTGCTTCCCTCAAATAGGTATGATCAGGACAGCATCCATGGCCACTGGATGAATGGAAGCTCCACTAGTCATGAAAATGCTCCTGACTATGGAAAGAGAAAGGGCATGGGGATGAGTGCATTAAGGGCTCCCCATGAGGAAATTCAAATGGCCCATCATGGACCATTTGTATTTGGTGTCCCAGCCCCCACTCTCAAGGACAAAGGGGCAACATCTTCTCAATCACCCCCAGATAAGAAGCACACTAGTAGCCCCAGTATAATCAATTCTCACTTGATCATATATGATGCCATCAACACCATGTCAGCTACCAAGCTGACATTTGTTGCTGATAAATAGATAAAGTCAAGAAGAAACGATGATACTAGAGCAACTAGTCAGCTCTTGACTGAGAGAGATAGGAAGAATGCTGCTGCCTTCTCTACTGAACATACTTCAAAAGTTGTTCAGAAAAGAAGGTACAACATCCATGAATGTTGGTACTGTGGCAAAGTGGGACACTTTGCCATAGATTGTTGGCACAACCCTAGTGTGCTTAATGCAAAGGAGAGACCTCCTGGAAGGGCTGCAGTGAGTAGAGGGATTCCCCATTATGCTAACAAGAACCTGGGACCCAAGTACCCTTGGGTTCCTAAGGGATATTAAATCTGTCTTGCAGGGTAGTCCATTTAGCCATTAAAAACCAAACAAGGCTAATGGACAATAAGGACTCCAGGATCAGCTCTGGACTAAGAAAAACATACCACATTCCAAGGTACTCCTCCAATTGTCCACAGAGGATTCAGACACCTACCTACAGCAGGAGGATAAGTTACACAATAGATCTGACTGTTGGTGTTGTGGTAAGAGGGGCCACTTTGCGATTGATTGTTGGTACAATCAAACTACACCGAGGGTTATGCTAGACATTCAGATGCAGATTATGCAGAGTGCAAGGAAGACAGGAAAGAAGTCAGAAAGGGGGAGAAAGGAAAAGGGCATCAAATGTTCAAGACTGGTTTCAAGACCTCAAAGATAGGGGGAGCAAAGAAGTAGGGGGAGCCGTAAAGAAGAGACATCAAATCAAGGGGGAGCCACTGGTTTGATGTACTCGGGGAGTTCAGCAAAGATAAGTACAATCTTACATGCTCAAAGTTAAGATTATAATATTTATTGTCTAGTGAAAGTACTCTTGAATTAAGATTCTGACTTCTTTAAATAGGGGAAGATTGTTGAGAATCTTGCTCACATGATTCCTGATTTGAAGAAGTCATCATGTCAAGAATACTTCACTTTGTATTTGATCATATATCTAGCTTATAATCTCAGGAAGTTAAAGAAATGTCATCGAGAGGAATAAGAGATATCGTCGACAAAGAATGCTTGTCGCTGTAATGATGAGAAAAGCAACCGCTGAGAAGCAAAGTGTTCGTCGACCGCTGAGACGAGATAAAAGAAACAACTGATAATAGTGCGTTCGTCGAACGCAGAGACAAGGCAGATCGTCGAACTCAGAAGGCAGTTTGTCGACCGCTGAGATGAGATAAAAGAAACAGCTGATAATAGCGCGTTCGTCGAATGCAGAGACAAGGCAGATCGTTGACCGCTGAGACTCGGCAAGATCATCGAACGCAGAGAAGACGCGGTATCGTCGACTTCACCAAAGTGGCCTTGTCGTCGAGAAAGAACTAACATCGTCGTAAAGAAGGCATGTCATCAAGAGAACAACATGATTACGACGACAGATAGTAAGACAGAAGATCTCGACGACACAGTCTGAGACAGCATATCGTTGTATATGCAGAAGCGGCAGAATGTCTCGAATCGTCGAGATATCTGCTTCAGAGGAAGAAGCAAGAAGAACTGAAGATCTACCCAAGTTCAAGGCATCGACAAAGTCCTGTCGTCGAAATATCATCGAGACAGATTCAAATGTTGCGGATGCGCTGTCAGCATTTAATGCTGCCGCCTGATTGTCTAATCAGCACGTGCTCTTAAGGAAGGGAGCGTCTGACACTTAAGGCACTTTTTTAGAAGACCATTGGGGACCTCGCAGTCTTATAAAAGAGATAAGAGGTTGCCCTAACACGGTATCAATCAATCGATCAAAAAAAGGAGAAAAAGAAGAACGAGAAAGAATCTCGCCGCTACACTTCAATAGAATAGTATTCTCGGCGGAGAAGAAGAAGATCAAGTAGAGAGCAAGCATCAAGTGCTCTCTGAAGAATCAGTCATCATCATCGACTGAAAAGTAGTCGATCAACACCAGGCAAAAGTAGTGAAGGCTGAAGAAGATCCAGTGCTGAATCTCAAAATCAAGAAGCATCTTCTTCAACCTAAAGAAGCCAATCTTCATCAGGCTAAAGTTGCCAATCTTCATTCGGCAGAAGTAACAGTCTTATTACTGTAATCTCTTGTAAAGGCTTGCGGGCCTATTTGTCTAGCTTGAGGGCTGGAGAGCTGTGAGACTTGAGGGACAGGGCAGTGGACTTGCAGGTCCGACACCGTCTAGCTTGCGGGCTGGAGAGTTGTGAGGCTTGAGGGCCAGGGCAGTGCACTTGCGGGTGCGATTTTTTGAGCTTGCAGGCTCGGGGCAGTAGGGGCTTGCGGGCCTAGGCTGTTGGGACTTGCGGGTTTGTGTTGTAGGGCTTGAGGGCCTGAGTTTCGAGCTTGCAGGCTCGGGGGCAGTAGGGGCTTGCGGGCCTAGGCTGTTGGGACTTGCGGGTCCATGTTGTAAGGCTTGAGGGCCTGAAGTTCTTGGCGGCGTTTCCCGAGCCTAGCACACTGCTGGGTAGGCGCAGAGGGACAGAGGACTACTCAAGACACCCGGTCTTGAGGAACCTCTATAGATCATTGTGTATTTTCTGCGTTGTGCTTTCTATTTTATAGATCTATTAACCAGAAATCAAGAATACCAAAAGGGGATAATAAAACTTGTAAAACCTATTCACCCCCCCCCCCCCCCCTCTAGGTGAGATAGTTGACACCCAATAAACAATTTTCTTTCTCGTTACACTTCAAAGATTAGATCATGCCCATGGTGGTAGAAGGTCCCATTTTACTTCAGGAAAAAAAATAAGAGCTTCCCTAAAGTAGGCTACCATAACACTCATGGCTTTCACCTTCTTATATGGTCTTATGCAAATAGAAAGTCTCAGTGGAGTTGTGTAAGACCCCATTTTTTTCTTTTCAAACATCCGGGGTCTTAGGCCCAGAACCGTCGCTTTGCGGTGACACGTTCACTCGGAAAGGTCGCCACTACAAAACGCCGATCCTGCCGGCCAAATCGATCACAAAGAAAAGTGCATTAAAGAAGACAAGTCCACAGAATCAACATGAAAAATATAAAAATGTCCACATGATATAACTGAATAAAAAGATAACAAAGGTTACAATAATAAAGGGCTCATGCCCCGTACATCATGTCCTCACTACAAGATCACTCGCGGAAGCTAATTACTAATCACTCACTGATCCTGAATCTTGTGCTCCTATACTAGACTGGCCCGCCTCCGTCTGCACCAGCCTCTGATGCTGCTACGTCTCCTCGGTCACCTAAAATGATATGGTCCACCGACCGTTAGTCAAAAAGACTAAGACTTATGTTCCCCACCCCACCCCCAATGGCTCCTAGGCACCGTGCGGGAGGATGAAGCGGAGGACAGCAAGGGGTATAACAAAGAGCAGGTGAAAGTGGTACAGGAAATGTTTCTACACTACACATGTGTATATATATAACTGAAGTGGTAAAGGGGCATAGTAAGAGCAGGTAAAGAATAAGTAAAGTGCAGTAAGTAAAGACAATAGCAATAGAAAAGTAACCATTGATTTATAGGAATGCTCATACAAACCTATAGACCAAGGGGTCGTTTAGCAAGGCCTATCGTATAAGAAGTCCCATAACTGACTTATACGATAGGGGTAGGGGTTGAAATGCAATGTTGATGCTATGACATGCAGAGTTATGTAGTTTATGCTATGTTCATACAAGTGCAACTCACACACTTCGACTCTATGCGCATAGACCTTTAGTTCCCCCTTTTTGGAGCTAGCAAGACTCTCAGGATACTCCCGTAGTGGCAAACGGAAGCGGTGGGTTGGGCCTCGCCCACCTCTAGGTTGGTATTCACACTACCCTACCTAGACCTATCGTATGCCTCAACGCAAAACCGTGGAGCATCTGCGTACTCTTACTGGCTGGACCACCAGACTTTCAAGGCTAAGTGCAAATTCCACACTTGCCGAGTCAACGTATTGACGTCGGTGTGAACGATCGTCCAATACCGAAGACCCGCCACCTTCGTGCACATGCAACATGTTCTACTATCTATCTCCGATCCATAAGCTCCCCGGGCTAACCTGCCCATAACCATAACCTTCCGAGCCACCGGCTCGCCGGACCAACCCGTCCGCACCAACGACATTACTGAGTCACAAGCTCACTAGACTAACTAGTCCGCTGCTTCAACCACCGAGCCTACCGCTCGTAAAACCAAACCAACTAACCTCCCGTAACCACGGGTGTGGGTGTGTGTATTGTTAAGTTAATCCTGTACAACATCTTACTCCTACAGTTTATGGTTAATCTTGGACTTCCCGAGGATTACCCTGTAAGGGGCTCGCTACGGTACTAGGAACTGCAATGGGATGACACCCCAAAGTTCCCTTTCTCAAGACACTTAGTGTTGTTGGTATCTACCCGTAAGGATACCCTCCTCATCATTACTCTTGAATTAACCCTAAGTGACTTATAACTTTCCAAGACGATCTTTCGTCGACCCCGAGTGCAACTTACCTCTCACTAACCAAGCACACATTTACCATCTATAATCTTTCTTGTTGACCATCATACCTTCTCAACTAAACTTGGTAAACCACTTACCTCCCATTCCCTCCCAAGGATCCACTTTGATTCTCAAATTTCACAGTTTACTATACGCAGACCAAATGAATTATATGAAGCTCACAACTAGAGGTACTCCAAATATTCACCCAACTGACCCAAGCTATTTACTGGAGGTCTATCATGATGTTATAAGACTAATTCCAGAGAATCATATTTTTCCCTAATTAATTAATATTTATTTTAATTTCTCCAAACATCTGCCAAGCATGAAAATGAACATGAACTATAAGTAAATCTTATGATATGGCTTTCCAAAAATTACGATAAATCTATGGTAACTAAATAACATCAGAAACATCATATCATATTTTTACAGTAAGAAATTCTCCTCTAATTTAATTATTTATCATCTATCCAAAATCATAGTTTTATGAAGGAACTACCAAAAAGGTCAACACTAAAATTATGGAAAAATTACCAAGCTATTATACTCACCAGAAAAGGCTACTGACTAAGTTTCAGAATTTAAGGAAATCATTTTCTCACTAAAATAATTAAATTAAGAAAACCTCAAATTCAATGAACTATGAAGTAGCCTACTGAGTTAAGTCCTTAAAATTCTATAAAAATTTACAGAGGTTCCTAATGTCCAGAAAGGGCCTATCACCAATTTTCACAATTTAGCAAAGTGTTTTGGACCTTCAAATATATTTCTTAAGTTTAAATCAAAACTAGTGCGTTGTGAAAGAAGTACTGATTAAATCATTCAATAAAATACACAAAAATTACCTGAGGTCTAAACCATGATTATAAGTGCGCTACCAAAGTTTCATCATCATCCAAGACATTTTGATCCTGCAATCATCTCTTATAAGAAATTTATCTATAGGGATTATGACCTAATTTAAAGGGAATAATTGTTCCTAAAATTCTTACAAAATTACCCAGTGCCTATTTACACACTATGAATCTATCCACCAAGTTTCATAACCATCAAGAGAATTTTGACCATATGGCCTTCACAAGGTCCTAAATACACACCTAGGAATAAAACTAACGTTCTAGGGCTTAACCACATCCACACCACTCCATATCACTCATGGAGGTGTCTTAGGTGATCCTAAACCAGTTACCAAGGTTCCATCTCATGGTGAGGAGATTTGACCACAAAATCTCAAGATAAACACCATGCCCTAACTATGACCCAATTTGACCTAACTTGGGTTAACCAATTACTCAATCAAAACAGTCCCAATTGGGCTGATATTTTTACCAAGGTCATGTGATAACCCTAAGAAGTACCCACCAAAATTTGGAGGACATTGGAGGTCATTTGACCCAATAATTAATTAATATTTGATTTATGAAATTATTATAAAAACCTTAGAAAACGTTTCTTCTAAAATTCCCATCTTTGGATATGATGTGTGTGTAGGTATAAGTAGACTATGTTTCAAATCTCAAGTCCATATCATTTCCCAATCAAAAGTTATTCAAGAAATCGTGGCTGTCCTACACTAGGGACCAGCCCCACCAAAATGGACCTACAGGGAGCTACAGAACTCCTTTTGGGGTGAAATAAATTTTAAAATAAAGTAGACTCCAAGGGCTACAACTTTGGTGTTGACCACTTTTTCTGTAGAGGGGCCTAAGTATTTTTAATAAATTAATCTAGGTGCAGCAAAAAGTGTGACAGAAAATACATTTAATAAACATTTATATCATATGATCCAGCACAGATCTTGAAGCAATTTCGAGGGCATCCCTTCATCTTCCTCCTCCAGCCAAGGGTGGAGATTTACCCTACCTATAGCCTATCTACCTTGGTTTTCTCGGACACCCACGCCCCTCCCCGGCGGACCAATGCCACCACCACCTTCCTTGAGGTGGTGGCCGGCTATGGGAGGTGTTGGCCGGTCGGTGGTGGCCGGAACCGGTGGTTTTGGCAAGAAGAAAATCTCCAATAAAAGGAGATTTCGGCCATGAAGATGGAGGACCAATTGGCCCCAATCCTTGCCGATTTTTGAAGTAGATTTACCCACTAGAGAAGAGGAGAAGAACCAGACCTTCTTGGAGCCTTGAAGCCTTGTCGTTTGGCCCACCACCATGACCAACCTTGGAGCTTGGAAGCCATGCCGATCCGAGCCTCCACTGCACGATTCCTTCTGAAAATTTGGGGGTTTCACTCCTCTCAATCTTTTGAAGGTGATAGAGAGATTAATCGAGGGAGAGGGAGGGTTATACCTTGAATGTCATTAATTGCCATCAAAAGGGAATTTCGACCATGGTAAAAACCTCCCAAATCAGCCCCCATGTGGGCTGGAAAACCCCCTAAACTTCTTGTAACAGCCAGAGGAGATGAATCCCCATCAATTGGGAGATCAATTGACCTCCCTTGGCCATGAATGTCATTACTCCTCTCTTTCTCTCTCCACCATTTTTGGGGAAAATGAGATTTTCTCTCTCCTAGCCAAATTTCTTGAAATTGAATGGAAATTTCATTAATTCCCAACCTCATTAGGTGGTGGACCACCTCAATTGAGTCTAGCCCAAGTGGATTGGGTTTGATTAGGTCAAAATAGGTCATTTTGACCTAAATTTAGGGTGGAGTTGACTTTGGTCAATTTGACCATTTGGATTGGCCCCAATGGGTGGTTAGTGACCAATTGGCCTCCTCTAAGGGTTAGGAAGGTATAGGTAGGGTCAATTTGGCAAAGTGGAGGTCAATTGACCCACAGTAGGGCAATTTGACCAAAATAGGGTAAGAGTTGTCTTAGGTTAAATTGGCCAAATTGGTGGCCCCATGATGAAGCTTTTTGGTCCATTGAGTCCCTAATAACCTTATAAGTGTAGGGGAAAGGTCAATTTGGCATGGTGGAGGCCAATTGACCCTAATTAGGCTACTTTGACCAATTTAAGGTTATGGTTGACTTTTGTTAATTTGGCCTCTTTGGTTGACCCCAATGGGTCCTTGATGCTCTAAGAGACCCTCCAAAGGGTTAGGTGTGCCATGGTGGGGTCAAAGGGTCAAGGTGAGTCCCTAAAGTCTAACCCTAAGCTTGGTAACTGGAAATTGCTATTTGCATACCAAGGTGCTCTTCTCCTTCAAACCTACGGCCAAGTGATCTATTCAGGCTTCCTAGGGTTTTGTCATGACCTAGTCATGACAAAACCACTCTAGGGATCTAGTTGTTTGGGGGATGTTATAAGTTGAGGGCGTGAGAGGAGATATGTTGTCGTAGGCATACTCGAGGAAGCACCACAGTCACACAGGAGTAGGGAAAAATCTTAACGCACTCACCAACATTGGAGTGTGAATAAATGGATTAGTTTAGTTTTTTATTTGATTTGCAAATAATTTTTATAAAGGGCACAATATATATATATATATATATATATATATATATCTTAACTAGTATAAGGAAGTAGTTTGAAGTGGTAATAACAAATCCTAGCCATTCAAAATGAGACAAATTTTTGATCTCATCCTTACAATGGAGAGAGAGAAAGAAAGAAAGAAGAGAGAGGAGGAGGGAGGGAGAGAGAATCTTTATAGCCCTCCTATACCTACATGAGAGAGGGATAAGAATAGAGATAGGGAGAGAGAGAGGTAGAGATAAATTGATTTTTTAGGTAAATATGTAAATTTTTTTACAAAATAAAAAATAAGAATATTGATTCATATTTTTTTACGATCATTTCCAGTACTCATATGTATATATTTTGAATAAAAGTCAGTGCTCAGATGCGGACGCATTCCACTCATAGGTGGGCGTAGCCCGCTCATATGCGGGCGCAGCCCACTCATAGGAGGGCGCAACTCGCTCGAATGCGGGCGAAGTCCGATAAGAGTCACCGCCCCGACGAGAGAGAGCGTCACATAGGGCCAGAGGCACGTGTCGTTTCACTCGTGTGTGTGTTTATCTTAACTACTATAAGGAAGTAGTTTGGAGTGGTAATTAAAAATCCTAGCCATTCAAAATGAGACAAATTTTTGATCTCATCCCTACAATGGAGAGAGAGAAAGAAAGAAAGAAGAGAGGAGGAGAGAGGGAGAGAGAATCTTTATAGCCCTCCTATACCTACATGGGAGAGGGATAAAAATAGAGATAGGAAGAGAGATGTAGAGATAAATTGATTTTTTAGGTAAATATGTATTTTTTTTTACAAAATAAAAATAAGAATATTGATTCATATTTTTTTACGGTCATTTCAAGTACTCATAGGTATATATTTTGAATAAAAGTCAGTGCTCATATGCGGGCGCAGTCCGCTCATAGGTGGCGTAGCCCGCTCATATGCGGGCACAGCCCACTCATAGGAGGGCGCAGCTCGCTCGAATACGGGCGAAGCCCGCTAAGAGTCACCGCCCCCGACGAGAGAGAGCGTCACATAGGGCCGGAGGCCCGTGTCATTCCACTCATGTGTGTATATATATTTTTATTTGGCTTTTTGGCGCTTTGCACCCCCGAAAATGCCCTGTTTGGCACTTTGCACCTCAAATATTTAAATATTGCACTTTGCACCCCCCCCTTCTCATATTCTTGGCACTTTGCACCCTAGGCCTCTTAATGCAGGGGTATTTTCGTCCGGGCCTCAACGAAAGACCAGGTTTTGGCATTTTACACTGTGAGTTCTTCTACATTATTATTTGCAGATCAGGATTGCTGAAATTTGCTGGCCGAAATTACTAAAATTCTTATTTGCAGCCCGAATAGTCTAAATTTTATATTTGCAACCCAAAAACATAGATATTTGCAACAAAATATTAATCAGAGCACTCTTACAGCTCAATCATAGAAAGCAATATATTAAAGTCCAAAGTACAAATTAAACCTTATGAGTAACTGCCCTTACTTATAAATGCTTTTGTTTTAATTTCTATCTCATCATTACTTTTTGTCCACATAATTTATATTTGTTTCTTTATTAATGCAGTTGAAATTGATGTTTCCTGATCCTACAAGGATATCTAGAATGTGTATTATATAGTTCACCATGCGTATGTTACGTTGCATAGGTAACTTGCTCAATAATTGCACCCCCAAATAGGCCCAATGAGTAGACCATTGTAAGTGAAAACTGCTGCCAACAGCAGCAGTTTTTGCAAACTGCAGCAACTGTTTGCAAAAACATTCTGCCAGCAGTAGCAGTTTTTGCAAACTGCAGCAGCAATTTGCAAAAAAAATCTACCAGCTGAAGTAATAATTACTACATTAGTTCAAGACTAATATATGGTTATAGAAGTATGTGGTTATATGAATACAGTAATAATTACGGTTCATTAATCTCCACATCTCCTCTTCTGGCTTATTTCACTTTTGACGATCAATTTTTCGTTCATAATGAACTATTTTATGATTCATGTCTGTGATTTTAAGTGATTTGTGGCCTGAAATAATTTTACATTGATTTCCCATTGTTTTCCATTACACTATATCTACTCCATATGATGAAAGCTGAATATGCTCTCTGTGTTCTGTGGACTAGGATATTTTATTTGTTTAGTTCAACATCTACTCTAGCTATATGGTGAAGCTGAAGATGATTATATATCGCAATTGCACTTTTCATACATTACAGATTTCATACATTGCAGTTTGTATATATATATATACTACTAAGTACTAACTATTTATCTGTTATATCCATGTATGTGTTACCTGCTGATGTTGGGCTTTTATTTATCATGTAGGCTAACATAAATGTAAGGGCTATCGCTCAAGGATGCAGTGAGTACAATATTACAGTTGTACTAATGCAAGATGATTGTGTCAGGGCTCTAAGGGCTACTCACTCAAGATTTTATCGTTCTAAGACAGAATGACAATTTTGACGAGGCAAATATTGGCTCTTGTCTCTGGACATTCACTTTCAAAGCAGAACAAAAGTACCTAGATTCTGAGAAGTTCCTTGACGACCATGGGCCATGAAGATCATTTGATGTTTAAGTTATTTTTTAGATGTCTAGTTATTTTTTATGTAATTTGATAGACTGTAATTAAAAGATAGTTGCATAACATTGTATAATTTATCATGATTAATATATATATTCAAATTTTTTGTTTAAATTCTACATATGAATTGTTGATTAATTTTGGATTTCGTGTACTTTTTGGATGTGCTATTTGTATTTCATGATTTTCATTTTACTAGGAACTCCGGTTTACTTTTTGGGTATGCTTTTGTTAAATTAAATTTTTTTTTATTAATTAGATACTTTTAGCAACATTTATTAAATGTAACTCATAAAGACGACATTTCGAAAATGTTGCAATAGGTTTACCTTACAAATGTTGTCTTTGATAAGGGAATAGGCAACATTTTTTTCTAGTGTTGCCTAAAAGTATGAAAAACTGTTGCCTTTGAGAATAGGTAACGCGGGCATAGGCACTACCCTATGGCAACAGTTATTTATGTTTAGGCAACAGTTTGCAGTTTTAGGCAACATTTCTGAAGTGTTGTTAAAGACCGAAAATGTTGTAGTGAAACCAAATTTAGGCTTTATTTGGCGCGGCGGTGGCGGGCAGAACCGGCGGGTGGAGAGGGAGGTTTGGAAACAGATGGGAGTAGGCGGGGCTCGAAAAGCTCTGTTTTGGAGTTTTTCCCATGGCGCGGCGGGTGCAAACACGGCAAACGCCGCCGCCGGGCGTTTGTTTACCCACCTTGCGGTGGCGTTTGCCGCAAATGTCGCCCGCCACCGCCGCGCCAAACGAAGCCTTAATAGTTCAAACCAAATTTAATGCAATTACAAAATACAAAATAGACAACCGAACTAAAATTCCCACTCCTCCACTGCATCAAGATCATCATGCTCCCATATTCCTTCAAACCTATATATAATAATGAACCGAAAGATAAATTGTTATGCCTGAACCGGCTCCCTCCATCAGGGTCATACATTAATATATAAAGAAAGCCATCAACTGGTTTACAAGGAAACAGTAAAGAGGCGGAAATAACAAAACAATAAATAAGGAAAGAGATAATAATTAATACACCCCCTCAAGTTGGAAGGTGTAGGTCATATACGCCCAACTTGCCCAAGAGCAAATGGAATTGCTGACGACCGAGAGCTTTGGTGAAAATGTCGACGGGTTGGTACTTCGACCAGATGTGAGAAGTCACAATGTTTTTGGCATCGATGTGATCGCGAATGTAATGGCAGTCGATCTCGATGTGTTTTGTCCGCTCGTGGAAGACGGGTGTCACAACCCGCATTTTCTCCGTATTAAATAATACACCAGAGTAAGGAAAAATACGCGTCATGATGCCATGTCATGCAGGGGACAACTGCCGACGCTCAGGCGGTTCTAACTTCACACTTTTCCTTAGAAAGTCATGAGCTTTATGTTTTAAACATAACTTAAGTTTAAGATTTTCATTTACCGTCTCCCTCGGTTTAATGGATCAACTAGTCCATAAATGAGAAAGTATTGGTTTACGCAGCGGAAAATACATAATTTACTTTAATTTAACCTATATGAGCATGATGAACTAACCAGCATTCTAATGATATGCAACTTCTATATTTAGTATAAGTAAAAAGGATTTCTTTTACGGACTTCAAAAGTAGAGTGATAATGGTTTTAAAGGAGATGTCATGTAGAAAGAATTATGCAGTTTTGTATATAAAATAACTACTATGCACCCTGACATAAAACCTTCCCAGAGAGTAATTGCATAAATAGCAAATAACGGCAGTAGCATAAAAATAGCAAGGCAAAGTATAACATAAAAGAACTCAGGCTATGGGCGTCAACAAACTGACACGAACCCATAACCCTAACAAGTCTTGAAAAGAAAAACAACAATCTACCTCTCCAAGCGAGAGTAAAAAAACAACTGCTACAAGTCTGAAGGAACAGAACTCGGTCAGCTCCACCTGCTACTGGTCCGAACCTGAGGCATTCAAAAGAAAAGAATGTCTCAGCACAAAGGCATAAAAGTCAAAGAGTAAGAGAAACTCAACAAAGGAGGTTTAGCAACCCACCGGGAACAGCTGTGAAAGTCAGCAAATCAAATAAATATCCACAAGTAGGGGAAAAACTGGCACAAAGTGCAGTCAAAGTTGTACTACAACAATATCCAAAAGGAAGAGTGTCGAGTTGCCCAAGAAGTGAATCACCATCCCAGCCACAAATAGCACTGAGGCGGAGGCATTCTTTCCAACCCACCGTCAGGCCCAAAAACACCCGAGGAACAAAAGCACTGCGGCGATGGTTTACAGTCCACCAACCAACAGTCTACACGTCCACGGACAAACAACCCGGCACTGGTGGTGGCCATTTCGACCATCCACAGTCCAAAACAAACAACTGGGAAATAGAGGTTCACAAAATCCTGACCAAAACAGACACTACCGAAAAACCCGGAAAACAATTCCAAGAGAAACTCAACCTTACGGCAATTCATCGAAATACCGTCGACAAATTACCAAGACTATCAGTGAAATACATTATCTAAGGCCTAAGACGACGTCGGCGAAATCCTAAAACTATCGGCGAATTCGGCGAAATACAATCGACGAATTCGGCGAAATGAATTCGACGAAATGAATTCGACGAATATGTCGAAATGATAACGACGAATTTAATTATACGAAATCGGCGAATCTACCTTAAGGGTATTTAGATGATTTTGACAAAATACGCGACTACCCGGTTGGATACACGATTCCTTAGCAGAAAATGATATATACGTATAGTATATTCTGTCTAAATTAGCTGACGGCAATAACGGTAAATGAAATAAAGAACAATAACGTGGCAAGGGGGAAGAGTCCACTACTTGCCTCAAATTTTTCGAAGAAGACGGTCTCCGACTCGCTCCTCGTCGCAGATCGACCGCTAGAAATCTTCGAGGAACGATTTCTGAAACTTTTGGGGCGAAAAAGAGGGTTATGGCTACCGGCTCTAACCTCAAAAATCTACGAAACTCGAAATACTTACCGCACACGCGAAGAGTTCGGCAAGAGCTTTCCAGATCTATGCTCCGGCGAAGATTTCGTGCTCCGGAGCTCCGGTGGCGGCGATCTGAAGCCTCTCGGAAGAACGACTCTCGCTGGCTCGCAAAAAGACCGGGGAAGAAGAAGGTGAATAGGGTTTCGGTTTTCTTACGGAGGGGAAGAAGCTTTATGTGTATATATAGAGAGTTAATAATAATAATATTATTATTATTATATAAATGGATTAATGTAAATTAATATATAGCTGAATTCATATATTTATATGTTATAACGTAATGGTAATAATATAAACGAATTCATAATATTATAAAAGAATTCTTATTATTATATAAACGAATTCTCTATATTATATAAACGAATTCTTAATAACAATAGCCGGATCTCATTAACAATAGCCGAATCTCCTTAACAATAGCCGTATCTCCTTAACAATAGCCGAATCTCATTAACAAAAGCCGAATATGATTCTAATTAACCGAATTCTTATATGAAATAACCGAATACTTATAAATAATAATAAGTATTATAAAAATTTAATATTATTACCTAAAACTAAACGAATGTCGAACCCAACGAAAATCGCACCGAAGGCGAATACCGGCGCTACGAATCCAACGGCGAAGTCAAAACGAAAATCCAACGTACCGTTCTCGAGATATAAATTTCCAAAGTTAAGGTGAACGTTAAATACATAGAAATCTTCTAAAATTCACCGAGGCTTTAATAATGCTCGGAACGCAACGAAACTTTAAGGGTCTCTCTAAAATTAAATAATCTAATTTTCTAACGTAAAATTTTCCAATTCCGGGTAGTTTCAAAACTCGGTCGATTTGACCAAACGGATACAAAACGCGCAAACGACGGCGCGCCGCTAACTTCGCGTTAACGCAACGCCCTACGTCATAATGACGTCATCGACAAATTTATATTAATATCCGAAAATTTAGGGGCGTTACAGCCACTCCCCCTAAAAAGAAGTTTCGTCCCGAAACTCTAACAAATATCTCGAATACAAAAGATAGAAGCGAGAATTAAAACTACGGATGAAAACACTCACCAGAGAGATCTGGAGAAAAGATGAGGATGTGATGTCCTCATAACTGATTCCAATTCCCAAGTCGCGCTCTCAACGTCTTGGTTTCGCCAAAGGACCTTGACCATAGGAATCGTCTTCTTCCGCAACACTCGGTCCTGAGTCTCTAGAATACGAACAGGCTCTCCTGATAACTGTTGTTATATTCAAATTCAATTAGTCCAAGACGCTTATCCCAAGCTCCACCATGATCAAAAATGTAACATCTGATCATATCTTCCAAAATCTGATACTTCCTGGGTAAAGACATTCTTCAAACTCTTATGATCCGTGAAAATCTTGCACGACACTCCATAAAGAAGATATCTCCAAAGCTTTAAGGCATAAATCACTGCCGCTAATTCTAAGTCATGCGTAGGGTAATTCCTTTCATAAAATTTCAGTTGTCTTGATCCATACGCGATCACTTTTCCTTCTTGCATCAAAACACAACCAAGACCAATATGAGATGCGTCCACATAAATGACACACTCTATTCCCTCGGTCGGTAAAGTCAAAATAGGAGCACTACACAAACGCTTCCTTAATTCTTGAAAAGCTCCTTCACAGGAATCGCTCCAAACAAAAGCTGCATCCTCTGGATAAGCTTAGTCAGAGGTGCCGAGAGCACTGAAAATCCTTGCACAAATCTTCTATAATAACCTGCCAACCCTAAGAAACTCCTAACCTCCTTAGGCGTTGTAGGCGTCTTCCAATCCAAAATAGTAGAAATTTTTGCTGGGTCTACAGAAATTCTATCCTTTCCCACTACATGACCCAGGAAAAACACTTGCGAAAGCTGAAATTCGCACTTACTCAATTTCGCATACAACTTGTGCTCTCTTATAGTAGACAATACTAAGCGTAAATGCGTAGCATGCTCCTCAGCACTTCTTGAATACACCAACACATCATCGATATAAACTACTACGAAATTGTCTAAAAAGTCCTTGAACACCCGATTCATCATATCCATAAACGCAGAGGGTGCATTTGTCAAACCAAATGACATCACCAGAAACTCAAAATGACCATAACGGGAACGAAAGGCAGTCCGAGGGATGTCCGACTCACAGATCCTCAACTGATGGTAACCTGAATGAAGGTCAATCTTTGAAAACACCGAACTACCACGCAATCGATCAAATAAATCATCTATTTGCGGCAACGGATATCTATTCTTGATGTTCACCTTATTCAATTCCCTATAATCTATGCACAACCTCAAAGAACCATCTTCCTTTTTCATAAATAACACTGGAGCACCCCAGGGCGAAGAACTCGGCCTAATGAATCCACACTGCAACAATTCATCTAACTGGGTACGCAACTCTTCCAACTCACGCAGGGCCAAACAGTACAGTGCCTTAGCAATAGGACGAATACCGGGCTCAAGATCAATAATAAACTCCACATCTCTCTCAGGAGGAAGACCAGGAAGACTAACAGGGAAAACATCAGGAAACTCCCGCACCACATGAACATCCTCGATACACGGCAGACCGCTAACAGTTTCTAACATAGAAAACAAGGTAAGAAAAACAACCAAAATCTAAAAGTTTCCGAGCACATATCGCAGAAATAAATCGGGAATCCTGGCGCGGAAAGCCATACACACTCATGGGTTGACCGTTGTCCATCTTGAAGTCCAAACGTTTAACCTTGCATCGGATAACCGCATCATAACTGGACAACCAATCCATGCCCAAAATCACATCGAAATCTTCCAGGTCTAGCACCTTTAAATCCGCAAAAGCTAAGAAGTCACCTAGGAGGATATGGCATTTCTGGATACCCTGGTCCGACACCACGGAGTCGCCAGAAGGAAACTTAACGCGAAACACATCGCCAATCTGATCGAGGATCAAATGATGACGCTCTACAAAAGTCCTAGCCACGAACGAGTGGGTAGCACTAGAATCAAACAGAACGCGCGTCCAACGGTTCTTTACCTTAAATTCTTCTATAAAATCGAATACGTAACTAACCGCTCGGAAAACGAGACTAAGGATAAAGGCTAAGAGTTAGATTAAAGTCTAACCTGAAATAACTTGGGTGGAATTCTGAGCTTCTTCCCTAGTCATCACGTTCAACGCGGCAAACGCCGCCGCCGGGCGTTTGTTTACCCACCTTGCGGTGGCATTTGCCGCAAATGCCGCCCGCCACCGCCGCGCCAAACGAAGCCTTAATAGTTCAAACCAAATTTAATGCAATTACAAAATACAAAATAGACAACCGAACTAAAATTCCCACTCCTCCACTGCATCAAGATCATCATGCTCCCATATTCCTTCAAACCTATATATAATAATGAACCGGAAGATAAATTGTTATGCCTGAACCGGCTCCCTCCATCAGGGTCATACATTAATATATAAAGAAAGCCATCAAATGGTTTACAAGGAAACAGTAAAGAGGCAGAAATAACAAAACAATAAATAAGGAAAGAGATAATAATTAATACACCCCCTCAAGTTGGAAGGTGTAGGTCATACACGCCCAACTTGCCCAAGAGAAAATGGAATTGCTGATGACCGAGAGCTTTGGTGAAAATGTCGGCGGGTTGGTACTTCGACCTGATGTGAGAAGTCACAATGTTTTTGGCATCGATGTGATCGCGAATGTAATGGCAGTCGATCTCGATGTGTTTTGTCCGCTCGTGGAAGACGGGGGTTAGCTGCAATATGAATGGCAGATTGGCTATCACAATGTAATCGCATTGGTGATGTATGGGAAACATTTAATGAGGCCAACAGAGACTTCAACCAAATTAGTTCACTAGTGGTAGTTGTTGGAGCTTGCTTTCCGCATCTCTTGGTTTGAGAATAACAAATACCGTGTTGTATTTGATCTATTCTTTTGTGTGTTTATAGTGGCCAGGTTGTACAGGTTCAATGAGGAGACAAGTCCTCGTTCATAGGCATGATCCGAGAACGACAAGTCTCAGGTTGGATGAGTTTTGTGTGCTGATCTTAAAATGGCCATAACTTTCAATCCAGGAAGAGTTACAGAACGTGCCACCCCATTTTGGAGATGAGAACGACTCAATCTACAGTCTGGAGTACTTTCGGACGACAAAAATGAAGAGGAGCTGTCGCCCAGGCGACAGCTGATGTCGCCCAGGCGACAGCTGATGTCGCCCAGGCGACAGCTGATGTCGCCCAGGCGACAGCGGATGTCGCCCAGGCGACAGCGGATGTCGCCCAGGCGACAGCGGATGTCGCCCAGGCGACAGCAGAGAAGTTACAACTACTTCCCCCACGGCAGCACGACAAAAGGCAGTTTTGAGCTGTCGGAAATCCGACATCGATGTCGCCTAGGCGACAGCTCGGCGGTTACAGCAACTGCCCGCACGACGGCACTCCAGCGGCAGTTTAGCGCTGTCGGAAAATTTCCGACAGCTGATGTCGCCCAGGCGACAGCGAAATTCTATAAATTGGCTCCTTTTGTTCGTGCATTCAAGGCTCTGAAGATTCTAAGTCCCTTCCTGAGTGCATTCCATCCAGAGAGCTCCAGAACCTCATGAACTCCTATTTATGCTGAGAAGGTTTGAAATTGAAGACGAGATCGGACGCGCTTCTACATCAAGGATCATCTCTGTTGGAACACGGTCTTCCGCATCTCCTAGGTTTGAGAATAACAAATCCTATGTGTGTATTTAATCTTGTGTGATCTAAGTGTGCAGGATAACAGGTCAAAATGACTCAAGGTTTACATATGGTGGTTGCCCCCGAAATTGAGCCATCAACTCCAAACTGATCACTAGCGCATGCGATAGTGGATAGCGTCGGCGTTAGCTCGATGCACAGAAGGCTTGCTGGAATTGTTGCCTCGGATTGAAGATCTTGCCGCGCAAAGAGTTTCTTAACTTGGGATAGCGCCGGCGGTAGTAGATAGCGCCGGCGGTATCATGACTCACTTAAGGCATAGAGCAAGAGGTTGCCGCGGATGGGAGATTCTGCCGCGCAAAACGTTGCCTAATCCGGGCTAGCGCCGGCGGTAGTGCTAGCGCCGGCGGTAGCGTGAAAGCTATAAATTGGACCCCTTGCCTTCGTATTCATCATCCTCCTCCAATTCCAAAACTCCAGAGCTTCGTGCCATAGCAGAGAGAGGAAGATTCAGAGCGATACTCCCACAATTCCATAAAGCCTTAAGGAGATCCGTGGAGAAGATTTCAACACGCGTCATCATCGTGACGAAAGGCCACATCGACTACGATCATACTCTGCGGGCCTTCGTCCACTTCTCCAAGAGATCCACATAGAGGGAGTTTGTATATTATTGTCTTTTCATTTTATATCTTTTCTGTAAACGGTAGTGAAATCGCCTCGTGTTGGCGACTAGGTCTGGGGTAGGACTTAGGGCTGAAATTCGCCTCGTGTTGGCGACTAGATCTAGGCTAGGTCTAGGGGGTGCTCGAGGCCTTTCTGGGGATAGATTGGCTAGAGCGGCTTGAGGTCGTATCTGGGTAGAGATCGGCTAAAGCCAACCGGTTCGTGGGGATACGAGTCGGTATAGAAAATGAAAAAGAGTTTTACTAGTCGCCTTAGATTTCTAGCGTCATAGAAGTCAAGTTTTGTAAAACATTATTTGATATTAATAAAGCATGTCTCTTCTTTTGTTTTTACTAAACTTCTTATTGTTTTAATATTGCATTATATCAAAGTTTTCTAAATATAATCTTAACTTTTTGAAAACCCTTATTCACCCCCCCCTCTAAGGGCGCCTACCGATCCAACAAGTGGTATCAGAGGTAGGTTATTCCAAATCGGCTTAACAACCGGGAATAATGGCGTCTCATGATCTCGCTTCTACTAGTGGGGTAAATTTGTATGAAGAAAAATCTCCTAAACCACCTTTATTCGAAGGGAAAATTATAAAGGGTGGAAATTATTAATGGAAAAATTTATTAAAACCTTAGACATCGAAGTATGGAACTTAGCAATTATAAGGCGTGCAGATGAATCAAATAACAAAGAACGTCAGCTAAATGCCAAAGCCAAACACTATTTATTTTGTGCACTATCTAATGAAATCTTCAAATTCATATATTGCTTTTCTAGTGCATACAAAATATGGCGCTTTCTTGAAGAAATGTATGATCTTCCTCTCGCAGGTGTGGAACAAACACAGGATGAAAAGAACGTACAAGCATCCATAATCATCCAAGAAGATCTCTCTCGGAGCGAAGCCATGGAGAATATTGAAATAGAAAAGGAGAACAATACACCAAGGGAAAGGGAAGATATAGATCCATCTATAATGGAGGAAGAACTAAAAGATGACGAAGGAATTTCATGTTCACAATCTGCCTCCTCCAATAGCGCTGTAAGGAAGACTAAATCTTCTTCTTTTGTGATAACTTCCATTTCTAGTTTCAATATACTAAAAACTGCTAAACGTAAGATCAAGAAATTGAAAATCACTATTAAAAATTTACATTTAGAAAATAAGCGATTAAAAGCTAATGTTAATTTAGAATCAAATTGTGATGTGTTTTCACCATCTTGTCATTTACTTAAAAACACAAAACCTTGTTTTGATTGTGATATTATTAAGGAAAGACTTAAGGAACTTGAAAAAGAAATTATTTTTATAAGAGAACAAAATGAAAAATTATGTTTAGAAAATTCATCTTTAAAAAGTAATTGTGCTAAGTGTAAGGACTATAAAATTGAAATTAAAGAGATGGATGAAACATTTGATGAATATAGAAACAACTATCAAGATCATATAGATTCAATTGTTTCCACTCATAAAAATAGCACAATCGCTTATAATAAAGCTAGACATAATTTTAAAATTAAAAATGATGAATTAAAATCAAAAATTAACTTGCTTATGAAAATTGTAAATACAAATTCTCAATATCAAGAAATATCCAAAAGTAAGTTGAACATGAATATGAATATCATAACTAAGTCTAATAATGGGAATAAAAAACATAAAGGATTTGTAAATCAAAATCACCATCATTTACAAAACTATGTTTCTTCAAAATTAAAATCAAAATTTCAAAAGTTTCCTATGAAAAATGATTTCAATAGTCATCATTATTTTAAGCCTAAATTTAATATATATGGAAATTTAATGCAAAATTATAATATTAAACCTAAGTATGAGTGGAGACCCAAAATTAAAGATGAAACATCAACTCCACTTGAAAGGGTCCATTCGTACTGTCTCCCCAAAAGTCATCTCGCTATATTTGGGTACCCAAAGGAACCACTACTCCCGGTCCTCTTTGGATACCTAAATCTCTTACTCATTAGTATCCCATCATTTGCATGAAGTAGAAATCAATTAAAAATAAAATATCATTTCTCTACTTCATGATATGCTTAAACCTTTTTTTTTGTTTATTTTCTTTTGCTTTTGAACTATCATGTCATGGTCATCCTACACAATATTGAAAATATGATCTTATCTCTTAAAAGCTTAATATGTTTATAAAATCAAATTGATCAAATTCAAAATCATATTTTTATTTTGATGACCTATCTTTTATTCTTATATTCATTGCTTCTAAATATCTTATATTATCCATATGAATCAAACTTTAAATTTGCTATAAGATATTTTCAATTAAATCCGGTTATTAGGTTATTAAGATTCTTAGCCTTCACCAACAAGTGGTTTAGTGAAATTACTTAAAGAAAATTCAAGATCTAAATAAAAGTTCAACTTTCAATATGGTTGTCATTGTTCACAAAAAAAATATATATATTGTGTTCACTCCTTGATGTCAAACATGATCTAAACCATCACTATTGTTCACCTATAAAAAATCACATATAAATATTCAAAATTCTTAATTAAAGGAAAATCACTAAAATGTATTGAAAGGAGTTATCTTCATAATGAATATTGAATTCACAAACACCACCATGATCTAGTGATATCCTTTGCCAAACATCTCTAAAATCATAATTCATATCAAGAATCATCTATAAACAACTATCACAAATTATATGATAACAATTGACATTATAATGGTTGGTGTTATGATGTATTATGTGTGTATTGTAATATATATTTCTAGTTTAGACCCTTGAATCATTTTGATATCAAATAAAATAGAATTATCACTCCATTCTAGGTCTCTAAGTTGAAACACAATCAAACTTTGGCATAACATTATTCTCAAATTTATCATTTTAACCTAAAGAATATTTATATCTATGTTAGGGCATATCCATGTTACTATTTGCCTTGTTCTCCGAAACCATGCATATTTGATTTGTTCAAACATGATATCTTGGGTTTTCATTTCCTATAAGCACAAGTCTTTAGAAAAATCAAAATGAAAACATAACTAAATATAACTCGTGCAATGATTAGTTTGTCAAGTCATATAAGAAAACGCTATCATTTCATGCAATTTGGACCATCCAAAACATCTCCTAAAAATCTGCAACTTCAGCATGGAACTACTAATGGGACACCTAATCCAGTTCAAGCATCAAAATTTTCAAAACACTAAAAAATCACTTACTGTTTCCCGCGTTAGCGCTAGCGCCGGCGCTAGCGTCGAGTTTTGAATTTCTGTGTTTTTAAAATTTCTACAAATTCCTAAAAATATTTTGATCTATATTTTCTACTTAGTTTTGCACTTCGGTGTTTCTTTATTTTTTGAAAAATCAAATACAAAACTACAAAAAACCAAATTACAAAAAATATGTTTCATTTTTTCGCTTGTGTTGTTTCCTTTATTTAAAGTTCATCTTTATGCAAAAATCAAATATAAAAATTACAAAAGCAAAAATTACAAAAATATGCTTTTATTTGTAAAAATCAACTACAAAAATATAAAACAAAACAAAAATAAGTATCAAAATTATTCTTCTGAACTTAATTTTTCTATGTATCTTGCGAAAGGGTGATTTGGGCTATCATCCCATCATATCACCTAGTACCGGGCGAACCTCTCACAAGGTAGTCCTCGGGAAGTCCAAGATCAATCTTATGAGTTCAAACTTTAATTCAAAATTATTTCTCAAAAATATCAAAAATACTGTATGGACTGTATTGAAAATCAAGCATGATTTAACCCATCATTTAGAACTTCTATGATGTTGCAATTTATCTTTTCAAACTACTTTGAACATTGCTTTCATCATGCTTTGATACATCTATTAATGTGTGCATCAATTATATTGTAAAAGTTGTGTAGAACTATGCGTAGCATGCCTCTAAGTATGAGTAAATGTTTTATGTTTGATAATGATCTTTATTCACTCACTTATTTTTGGCATTGTCTACATTTGTGTTTAAATTTAAGAATGCTTGTGTATGTTCTGTATTGGTACAATGAATTAAAATTGCACAAGTATCTTATCTACACTCCTTTATTTGCACTTTTACAAATTAAGAAAAGTGGTTATCTTTCTTATAAATTATATTGGTTTGCAAAACAAGTGTATTCGGAGAACTTTGCACAAAACAAAAAATCATGAAATAATTTAACAAAGTTATCTCCACCAAGCACTACTTGAACCTCCTGATAAGTCTTAATAAGCATTGTGAGGTTGAGCACCTTGGAAAGAATAATAAAGTATCTTGTGCAAACCATATCTTTCTTTCAAAATAAAAACCACTTATTCTTAAGTACACCGGATCACAATAAAAAAAAACACAAGAATAAAATTATGTGATTCCCCAAGCACTACTTTGCACCCTGATAAGTCTTAATGAGCATTGAGTGTGCAGAGCACCTTGGTTGTTGTACATTTTTCTTTGTGCATTGAAGTGAGTGGAAGTAAAATTATTTGTGTTTTATTGTGCTCTTTACTTTACATATTACTTGTATTTTTGATTAAAATATTTGTTTACTCTACTCAAAAATACACTAATGTGCACATCATTATCTTCCATAACACTTCTTCTCATGAGTATTGGATCCTAATGCAAACTCTATACTACTCTTTACTTATGAAATGCACTAGATAACCTAGCATGCTTTCTACAATGTTTGGTATGACTTGAAATTGTGAATTGAAATAACATTGTAGTAATCTCTTTGTGATAGTATTATTTCATGCTTGGTTATTTTTGTCAACCATAAAAGATTTTCATTGAAACATGATTTACATAAACATCTTCTTTTTGAAATTAAACTCATATATCTTTTTATGGATTATTCTTGATTACAATAAGATGTTTCATGTATTTCTACAAGTCTTCCGCATCATCACCATATCAATTTTTACCTTGCGATTTCATGCTCATATCAAGTCTTAAATCTCATTTTTTTTCTAAAAACAAGTGGTAAACTTGCTTGGTAGAATTTATATTGGTTGTTCTAACACGCATATCATTTCTCTGATTCATCTCTATGAAAACTTTCATGATAAACACTCCTCAAATAAGTAAAATATCGCCGATAAAAACATCCTCTTTTTATTGAATTTCAAATCAATATTTTCTTCTCTAATTGCTATAAGGATGTTGTTTCTTTATTCCAAAATGCTTCAACTGTTATCTTTTTAAAGTTCATTTTGAAACTCAAAAACATCTTTTTTTGAACTTAAACTCTTATATTGTATTATGATGTTTCTTTTTTCGAAATCTTCCGCAATGCTCAAACTCTGATTCATTCTTGAATATAGCTAAGAGTACTTTATGTCCTAATAAAAATCCAAATGCTATGAATTTTCCCATTAGAGTTAAATGCTTAATGTTTCCAATAACCTTTATCCGTGACTTCATATCTCACCATAGCGGGGGCGTAGGGTTGTAGACATTAGATAACCTTATCTCTAGTCATGTCTTGTCCTTAACCGGGGAGGGTTCCAGTGGGGCCTTGCGGGGCACTGAGGGGAAAGAGTGCTAGGTTAAGTTGTGTCTAGTGTTTGCATATGGGACTAACACCCCAACCTACGGCATGTGTGCAGCTCCTCATGCCCATCCGTCACTTAGTACGGGGCTAGGGTGTAGACGTATTGTCTGGGTAGATGGATTATTTGGAAATCATAATTTTTTGCTTAAACTCTGATATATCAAAGGGGGACAACTACAAACAAAAGGGATAAAATAAAGTCATAACTCTGATCATTTTCAATGAAAGACAAGTCTAAAACTCCTTATCATTTACTTAAAAAGCTCGATCATGCCTTCTCTTTTACTAACACACTTTTAGTGCTGTGTTTCCCTACCGACTTTTGCTAATAACAAAGGGGGAGAACTGACATGATAAAATGCAAAAGGGGGAGAACTAACATGATAAATATATAATCCGCTATCAAAATGAAAACCCAACATGATTGATTAAGTTGATAGCATATATATTAGGGGAGCATTCACATAGGGGGAGCATGTATTTAGGGGGAGCAATTCTAAATGCTAAAATCAATAATCATCCTAAAGTCATCACTCTCACACACACACAAGTATAGTCTCATCATGCTTATTTTATTAATGCTTTGTTTTATCATTAATGGATTTGTTATTATCAAAAGGGGGAGTTTGTTGGAACACGGTCTTCCGCATCTCTTAGGTTTGAGAATAACAAATCCTATGTGTGTATTTAATCTTGTGTGATCTAAGTGTGCAGGATAACAGGTCAAAATGACTCAAGGTTTACATATGGTGGTTGCCCCCGAAATTGAGCCATCAACTCCAAACTGATCACTAGCGCAGGCGATAGTGGATAGCGTCGGCGTTAGCTCGATGCACAGAAGGCTTGCTGGAATTGTTGCCTCAGATTGAAGATCTTGCCGCGCAAAGAGTTTCTTAACTTGGGATAGCGCCGGCGGTAGTAGATAGCGCCGGCGGTATCATGACTCACTTAAGGCATAGAGCAAGAGGTTGCCGCGGATGGGAGATTCTGCCGCGCAAAACGTTGCCTAATCCGGGCTAGCGCCGGCGGTAGTGCTAGCGCCGGCGGTAGCGTGAAAGCTATAAATTGGACCCCTTGCCTTCGTATTCATCATCCTCCTCCAATTCCAAAACTCCAGAGCTTCGTGCCATAGCAGAGAGAGGAAGATTCAGAGCGATACTCCCACAATTCCATAAAGCCTTAAGGAGATCCGTGGAGAAGATTTCAACACGCGTCATCATCGTGACGAAAGGCCACATCGACTACGATCATACTCTGCGGGCCTTCGTCCACTTCTCCAAGAGATCCACATAGAGGGAGTTTGTATATTATTGTCTTTTCATTTTATATCTTTTCTGTAAACGGTAGTGAAATCGCCTCGTGTTGGCGACTAGGTCTGGGGTAGGACTTAGGGCTGAAATTCGCCTCGTGTTGGCGACTAGATCTAGGCTAGGTCTAGGGGGTGCTCGAGGCCTTTCTGGGGATAGATTGGCTAGAGCGGCTTGAGGTCGTATCTGGGGAGAGATCGGCTAAAGCCAACCGGTTCGTGGGGATACGAGTCGGTATAGAAAACGAAAAAGAGTTTTACTAGTCGCCTTAGATTTCTAGCGTCATAGAAGTCAAGTTTTGTAAAACATTATTTGATATTAATAAAGCATGTCTCTTCTTTTGTTTTTACTAAACTTCTTATTATTTTAATATTGCATTATATCAAAGTTTTCTAAATATAATCTTAACTTTTTGAAAACCTTATTCACCCCCCCCCCCCCTCCCCTCTAAGGGCGCCTACCGATCCAACAATCTCGAGGCTTCAACCTTCCTTTCAGAGATCTGAATTTCTAGGGAGTTCTTATTTTATCTTGTATTTTCATTTATATACATTTTAGTTTGTATTGGTAGGGAAAATCGCTTCCTTGTGCGGAGCGTCTAAGTCCTTGCGTGGCTTAGGGGAAAATCGCTTCCTTGTGCGGAGCGTCCAAGTCCTTGCGTGTCTTGGTGGGAAATCGTGGCCTTGTGTGCTACGTCTAGATCTTGAGAAGATCTAGAGGATAGGCTTGGGCTTGGTCTAGGGAGAGACAAGTGATAACTTTCCGATCCTTGGGAGAAGGATTGGTAAACAAAAAGAAATTTTCATTTGTACGCCTCCGATTTCTAGTGATATAGAAATCAAATTTATGTAAACACTTTTTCATATAATATAATCATGTCTCTTTTGTGTTTACTTGATTTCTATCATTTGGCGTAATCTCTATTATATTGTGTTCTAAGTTTTCAATTCTAAATCTAAATTGTTTATTTCAATCTCCTTCATTATAAAACAATTTAGTAATTATCTTGAAAATTATAGAAAGAATTTTATTCCCTTATTCACCCCCCCCTCTAAGGGCGCCGTAAGATCCAACAATTGGTATCAGAGGGAGGTTATTCCAAATCGGCTTAACAACCGGGAATAATGGCGTCTCTTGATCATGATCTCGCTTCTACTAGTGGGGAAAATTTTAATATAAATGAAAAAATATTATCACCACCTTTATTTATGGGCAAAAATTTTAAAGGGTGGAAAATATTAATGAAAAATTTTCTTAAGGCCTTAGATGAAAAAGTTTGGAATATTACTATTAAAAAACCATCTAGCGTACTAACTAGAAACGAAATTATTTTAAATGCAAAATCTATGAATAGTATATGTTTGCCCAGAAAGCCCGCGACCTCCTCTTACTGGCCAATTTCTTCAGTTGCAGCGGTCTCAGTTTGTGTGATCGCCCAGACCGCCAGCTACCTTCTCAACCAGGATTTTCTAAGTACCAAGCGGTCAGGACAGTGGAGATCGTCAGTATAAGCGGTCTGATCGTTTCTCCTTATCTTTGTTATTTGCACCTCTTCTCCCTGCCCGGCTCTCCTGTATCCTGGGCAGCCCGTAGTTTATCATTCTGCCCGTTTGGGCAGCCCCCCTCGTCTATAAATAGAGGGGTAGGGGTACCAGAAAAAAGGACTTGATTCGGAGGCTCCAGCTTACAACCTGTGTAAGCGGTCTCATTTTTTCGTGATCGCCATTTTACGATCGCCTTCTCTTTTTTCCAGCATCTTCTGTCTTAGTAACCTGCACTTCGCAGTTTTCTCCCGTCCCTTTTAGTGTGAATTTTGGAGGTACCATTTTTGGCACCAACAGAACGAACACGCGACCTTCAGATTCGAAGTGTCAGGTGAATTTTAGACTTCCAAGATGGCTGATCGCCGTAGAGGTCGTCCCCTGCGATCTCCTAGCGTTCCCCCTTCCGATCACAACCCGTTAGAAGCGCTTGAGCGCCGCTTCGAGCTTCGTGTTGAGCAGGCTCTCCGTGAGGCCGCCCGAGCTAGGCAGGAGACCGCTTCTGTTCAGCAGGAGATCGCACGGTCTCAGCAGGAGGCCGCTCGAGATCGGCAAGAAGTCGTCCGGACTCAGCAGGAGTCCGCAAAGCAGATTGAGGCTATGAACCAGGTTCTAGCCGCGATCTCCTAGAAAATCCTTCCTCAAGCCTCTCAGATCGCTACTCTTGACTGAGTGGCAAGCGGTCACCCTACCGATCATCCCGTCTTCCAGCCCGTAGCTCCTCAGCGATCTCAGCATGAGGAGTTCGCCGCTCGTCATAATTCCTTCCGAGCCACAGCCCAGAGATCTGAATTTCTAGGGAGTTCTTATTTTATCTTGTATTTTCATTTATATACATTTTAGTTTGTATTGGTAGGGAAAATCGCTTCCTTGTGCGGAGCGTCTAAGTCCTTGCGTGGCTTAGGGGAAAATCGCTTCCTTGTGCGGAGCGTCCAAGTCCTTGCGTGGCTTGGTGGGAAATCGTGGCCTTTTGTGCTACGTCTAGATCTTGGGAAGATCTAGAGGATAGGCTTGGGCTTGGTCTAGGGAGAGACAAGTGATAGCCTTCCGATCCTTGGGAGAAGGATTGGTAAACAAAAAGAAATTTACATTTGTACGCCTCCGATTTCTAGCGATAAAGAAATCAAATTTATGTAAACACTTTTTCATATAATATAATCATGTCTCTTTTGTGTTTACTTGATTTCTATCATTTGGCGTAATCTCTATTATATTGTGTTCTAAGTTTTCAATTCTAAATCTAAATTGTTTATTTCAATCTCCTTCATTATAAAACAATTTAGTAATTATCTTGAAAATTATAGAAAGAATTTTATTCCCTTATTCACCCCCCCCCCCCCCCCCTCTAAGGGCGCCGTAAGATCCAACAATTGGTATCAGAGGGAGGTTATTCCAAATCGGCTTAACAACCGGGAATAATGGCGTCTCTTGATCATGATCTCGCTTCTACTAGTGGGGAAAATTTTAATATAAATGAAAAAATATTATCACCACCTTTATTTATGGGCAAAAATTTTAAAGGGTGGAAAATATTAATGAAAAATTTTCTTAAGGCCTTAGATGAAAAAGTTTGGAATATTACTATTAAAAAGCCATCTAGCGTACTAACTAGAAACGAAATTATTTTAAATGCAAAATCTATGAATAGTATATGTTTGCCCAGAAAGCCCGCGACCTCCTCTTACTGGCCAATTTCTTCAGTTGCAGCGGTCTCAGTTTGTGTGATCGCCCAGACCGCCAGCTACCTTCTCAACCAGGATTTTCTAAGTACCAAGCGGTCAGGACAGTGGAGATCGTCAGTATAAGCGGTCTGATCGTTTCTCCTTATCTTTGTTATTTGCACCTCTTCTCCCTTCCCGGCTCTCATGTATCCCGGGCAGCCCGTAGTTTATCATTCTGCCCGTTTGGGCAGCCCCCCTCGTCTATAAATAGAGGGGTAGGGGTACCAGAAAAAAGGACTTGATTCGGAGGCTCCAGCTTACAACCTGTGTAAGCGGTCTCATTTTTTTCGTGATCGCCATTTTACGATTGCCTTCTCTTTTTTCCAGCATCTTCTGTCTTAGTAACCTGCACTTCGCAGTTTTCTCCCGTCCCTTTTAGTATGAATTTTGGAGGTACCATTTTGGCACCAACAGAACGAACACGCGACCTTCAGATTCGAAGTGTCAGGTGAATTTTAGACTTCCAAGATGGCTGATCGCCGTAGAGGTCGTCCCCTGCGATCTCCTAGCGTTCCCCCTTCCGATCACAACCCGTTAGAAGCGCTTGAGCGCCGCTTCGAGCTTCGTGTTGAGCAGGCTCTCCGCGAGGCCGCCCGAGCTAGGCAGGAGACCGCTTCTGTTCAGCAGGAGATCGCACGGTCTCAGCAGGAGGCCGCTCGAGATCGGCAAGAAGTCGTCCGGACTCAGCAGGAGTCCGCAAAGCAGATTGAGGCTATGAACCAGGTTCTAGCCGCGATCTCCCAGAAAATCCTTCCTCAAGCCTCTCAGATCGCTACTCTTGACCGAGTGGCAAGTGGTCACCCTAGCGATCATCCCGTCTTCCAGCCCGCAGCTCCTCAGCGATCTCAGCATGAGGAGTTCGCCGCTCGTCATAATTCCTTCCGAGCCACAGCCCAGGGGCCTCTGGCTCAGACCCTGAACTTTGAAGAAGGGTTTGCTTACCCTCAAGCTCCTCCTACTTCCTTTTTTCCTCCTCTGGGGCCTTCTGAATTAGGGGAGCCCTCCCCCTTTACCGATGAAATTCGTCGGGATCCCATTCCTCATGGGTTCAGAGAACCTCGACTCCCTGTGTATACGGGAGAGACCGACCCCATGTATCATCTTCAAGCCTTCGAGTCTGCTGTGGCTCTCAGGAACATTTCAGATGGAGTGAGGTGCAAGCTGATGGTCACCTCCTTCGATGGGTCAGCCATGGAATGGTTCTATAAGCTGCCTTGTCAGTCTATCCCAAGTTTTGCTGCCCTAAGGCAAGAGCTCCTCCTGAGGTTCGCCACTGCAAAGAAAAGGAAGAGTGGTCCGGCGACCCTCTTCAAGATCAGGCAAGGGGACAACGAAACTGCAGCGCATTTCGTTGACCGTTTTCAGAAAGAGATCCTGGGAGTCAGAGACATGGATCCCGAGCTCTATATGGTAGCTTTGATCAGCGGCCTGCAGGAGGGTCCTCTGAAGTTCAAAGTCACAACCAAAGAGCCTGGCTCCTATCAGGAGCTGATCAGCATTGCCAATCGCTATATAGAAGGGGAGATCAACAACCCCACCTATGTGAGCAATCTGACCAACAGAGCCACTCAGAAAGGCTCTGCAGGATTCTATCCTGCTCCATCTTCCTCGAAAACTAGACAAGAGCTTCCACCTCCAGTTCCGAAAGGTAAGAATTATCGCAACAACCGCATCAACCGAGGTAATCAATTTTTCCCACCTCAAAATTCATTTCTTCAAACTCCTGCTACTCCTACTCCGCAAGTCACCCCCATCCACCAGATCCAGTATGCTCAACCTCCTCTTCTACCCATTCCTTCACTTTATAATGAATCCCAAGAGTCCTTCACGGACTTTGGTGTTTCTATGAATGAAGTGCTACAAGTCCTTCAGAAGCAGCCCTTTTTTAAGAGGCCAGCTCCGCTGAATTCTGACCCGAAAACCAGAAACCCAACCCTCTACTGTGAGTATCACAGGGATAGAGGGCGTTTGACAGAGGATTGTAGAGCTCTCCGCCTATTTTTAGAGAAACTGTTAAAGGAGGGAAAGCTCCGCGATCTCATTCAAAAGAATGACTCTGCCAAAGCTTCAACCTCCAAGGCCAAGGAGGTAGCAGAGGTTCACTGGGAGTGCGAGGAAGTAGATGATGTTGGCCATCTGGGCAACATCGGTTTTCCCAGCGAATGTGTGGACGCTAATGATGAGGGTTCCTTGGGCAACCTTTTCTGCATCCATGGGGGTGCAGGCCCGGAGTCCTCGAGAAAGGCAAGTCTGAAGAGAGTTTATCAGTCAGAGGTTGCCGCTACTTCTTCGGCTCCGATTCGAGGGATGGTCACTTTTGGAGATGAAGATCTTCCTCAGACCGCGAATCCCTTTGATGATGCAGTCGTCATCAAAGCTGTGATCGAAAACTATACGGTGGAAAAAATTCTAATAGATACGGGGAGCTCAGTAAATGTGCTTTTCAAGCCTGCCTTTGAGGCGTTAAAGACAGGTAAACCCCTCCTATCAACTGAAGGACCTCTTTATGGTTTTTCAGGAGAAAAGAAAGAAGTTGAAGGGCTCGTCACCCTCTCCGTGATTCTTGGAGGAATAGTAAGGCTGGTCAAATTTATAGTCGTTGATGCTCCCAGTAGCTACAACGCAATTTTCGGGAGACCTTTCCTGAACGGGTATCAAGCCATTGTCTCAACTTATCATCAAGCGGTGAAGTTCGCCTTGAATGGCAAACAACATCGAATCAGGAGCGACCCCAGGAAAGCTAGAGAATGCTATGTAAAGACGGTCAACATGATCATGTCTTCTCCACCCCAGGAAGTTATGATGACTGAATCCATTGAAGTTCCTGAACAAGTTCAAGTTGCAGAAGAAGTGGAGGATGTGAGAGATGGAGTCCGCTTGGAACCTGCCCAAGCAACTCAAAATGTTCAGATCAGTGAGGAAGATGAGAGCAAGAGCCTCTCCATCAACGCTGAATTACCTGAAGCCGACAAGAGTCAGCTCATCTCTTGTCTCCTGCAAAATTTAGATATCTTCGCTTGGTCGGCAGATGACATGCCTGGAGTGAATCCGGATGTTGCTTGCCATCACCTCAACATTAGTCCAAACGTCATTCCGGTCCAGCAGAAGAAGAGAACTGTTGCAACGACTCTGGCTCAACCTATCCGTGAAGAGGTAGAGAAGCTTCTGAAGGCAAAGTTCATTCAACCAATCCAATATCCGGAGTGGGTGTCAAACGTTGTAATGGTAACCAAGCCGGGTGGAAAGTGGAGGATGTGTGTCGATTTTACCAAACTCAATAAAGCTTGCCCCAAGGATTGCTATCCCTTGCCTCAGATAGATTCTTTAGTGGATTCTGCGGTAGGTTATTCTTTTATGAGTTTTTTAGATGCTTTTTCAGGTTATCACCAAATCAGGATGCATAAACCGGATATACCGCATACTTCGTTTATCACAAATGATGGTTGCTTCTGTTATCTTGTGATGCCTTTTGGGTTGAAAAATGCTGGAGCAACTTACCAAAAAATGATGGATACAGTTTTCAAAAGTCAGAAGGCAAGAAACCTTGAGGTGTATGTCGATGACCTCTTGGTGAAAAGCAAATCCTTCTCCTCTCATCTCGAAGATCTCTCGGAAACTTTTGCAACCCTACGAACCTTCAATATGAGGTTGAATCCATTAAAGTGTGTTTTCGGAGCAAACAAAGGAAAATTTTTGGGTCATCTCCTCACTCCAGAAGGGTTAGAACCCAATCCAGACAAGGTAAAAGCTATTTTGGAAATGCCACCTCCCAAAACTCCAAAAGAAGTTCAACAGTTAGGAGGAAGAATGGCAGGCTTGAGTCGATTCATCTCCCGGTCAGGGGATAAAAGTGCACCTTTCTTTAAGACCCTCCGGGGAGGTGCCAAGTTTGAATGGACTCAAGAGTGTGATGATGCTTTCAATCAGCTTAAAAAGCAGTTAACTTCAATTCCTCTACTCCAAAGCCCGCGAGAAGGGTAAGATCTTTTTCTATATTTGGGAGTTGGCGCCGATGCTATAAGCTCTGTTTTGGTCCGAGAAGAGAAAAAGAAACAATTTCCAGTTTACTATGTAAGCCGAATTCTGAAGAATGCAGAGACTCGATATCCAATCCTAGAGAAGCTAGCCTTAATGCTCGTAATTTCAGCAAGAAGACTAAGACCGTATTTTCAAGCTCATTCAATTTTAGTCGTCACTGACCTTCCATTGAAAAATGTCTTGGAAAAACCAGAACATTCAGGGAGGTTGGCAAAGTGGGCAATAGAACAGAGTGGCAATCAAAGCTCAAGTTTTAGCAGACTTCATGGTGGATGCCAAAGAAGCTGAGTCTCAGAAGAAGGTCGGGGTCCCCCTAGCCTGGAAAATCTTCGTTGATGGAGCCTCCGGGAAAAATTCTTCCGGAGCCGGAATTGTCTTAATCAATCCAAACGGAGTAAGATTGGATCAGGCCCTGAAGTTCTACTTTCAAGTAACAAATAATCAGGCAGAATATGAAGCTTTGTTAGCCGGTCTTAAGTTTGCAAGAGAGCTGGGAATTGATGATGTCAAAGTCTTCACAGATTCTTTGGTGATGGCTTCTCAAGTAAATGGAGCTTTCGAAACTAGAGATAGCATTTTAAAGCGGTATCTAACTCTGGTAAAAATCGAGGTAGGAAAATTCAAAAGTTTTGCTATCGAGCATATTCCAAGAGGTGAGAACGTGGAAGCAGATGAGTTGGCAAAGTTTGGACTCTCCTCGGGAGGAATAACTTCAGAATTGTTCCGCCCAGCAATTGAAGAAGGAGAGGTTATGGAAATTGATCAGCGTCCGTCTTGGATGGATCCATTTGTTCAATATCTTTCGACTGGAGAATTCCATTCAACAATAAAAGATAGAAAAAGGTTTAAGCGGAAAGCAGCTAACTATTATCTTGTTGCAGGAGTACTTTATAGGAGAACTTTCCTATCACCATTAGCACGGTGTGTTTCGGAAGGAGAGATTCCAGCGATCCTTCAGGAGGTCCATTCTGGAGAATGTGGAAGTCACTCTGGAGCTAGAACTTTGGAGAAAAGAATTCTGAGGCAAGGCTATTTTTGGCCCCAGATAAGGAAGGATGCGGAAAAGTTTGCTAAGAAATGTGTAAAGTGCCAGAAGTTTGCTCCTCTCCAAAATCAGCCGGCTCAACAACTCAAGTCAATAGCAACTCCATGGCCATTTGCAGTTTGGGGAATGGATTTGATTGGGCCTTTCCCTATGGCAAGTGGGCAGCGACGATATATTATAGTCATGATTGACTACTTCAGCAAATGGATAGAGGCAAAAGCATTGGCCAAAATTACCACTCAAGCCGTGAAAAATTTTATTTGGGGAGAGATAGTGTGTCGACATGGGATTCCAATGGCAATCATCACGGATAATGGTTCTCAGTTCAATAATTCGACTCTTATTAATTTCTGTAAGCAAATTGGCATCGAACTACGTTTCGCTTCCGTACATCACCCTAGAAGCAATGGGCAGGTAGAAGCCGCCAACAAACTCATCATAAATCTCTTGAAAAAGAAAGTAGAAAATGTCAGGGGCAACTGGGCAGAACAATTACCTTCCGTCTTATGGGCCTTGAGGACAACTCCAAGTTCTGCTACTGGAGAAACTCCGTTCAAACTGTCACACGGTTCCAAAGCACTTATTCCGGTGGAGTTTGAAGTAAAAAGCCCAAGAGTGTTATTGGCACAACAAAATCAAATTGATTGGATGGAAGGAAACGATGAAGAGCTAAAATGCAGCCTTGATTTAATTGAAGAATTGAGAGATACGACAATCATCAGACAAGAAGAGGTGAAAAGAAGGATGGCGAGGCTGTTCAATAAAAACGTAAGAACAAAAGAATTTGCAGTTGGAGATCTAGTCATGAAGAAGGTAGATGCAGCAGCAAGAGCCGGTTCGGTTGGAAAGCTTAACCCAAACTGGACAGGGCCGTTCGTGGTGAAGAATGTGCTTAAAAATGGTGCTTACCATCTCCAAACTTATGAAGGAAAAGAGCTGCCTCATTCATGGAGCGGAGATGAACTCAAGCTTTTCTTCTCTTAAGTGTTCGTATCTGATTCATTCATTTTTTTTCCTCACTTAAAACATCACGTAGGTATTATCAAAGCATTCGCAATACGAGTGATGGGTGACAAGTCTTAAAAATAAGTTGATTTTTGAAAAAAAAAGCTAAAAAACCTGTCAAGTGAGATATCGACGGATCCTACTATCTTCCCCCTCGACTTGTCAGCTCGACGTGTAATTCTGCCAGGACCACAGATGTCGGGGAGATTTCGAATCTGTGTAGCAGTAGCTCGCCAAGCTCGAGCGGTGGAAGTTTAGGATATCGGGTCCTTGCTGACATCTGGCACACCTCAGCGTTTCAAGGAGGTCTAGGTGGCTGGCTCAGCTCTGTCATGCATTGAAAAGGACATTGTTACAATCTTAATGATCTTCCAGGGAAAGCAATGTCGGTGTAGCCTCCGCGGCATGACCACACCTGCCCTACTGATCATTTTGGTCTGTAACTCTCGAATACTCGTTGAAGCGTGGTTAGGTAAGGGATGGCAAGAAACATCTATGACCGTCACCTGAACCTTAGATTGGCAAGTTTACAGCAAACTCAATAATCCTTTAAGAAAAGCAATGTCATTATAACCTCCGCGGCATGACCACCCCATCCCTTTGGGTCGTTTTCAAGATCCTTATTTGAATTTTCTTACCACAAAGATCTTATTCATCCCTTTTGTACTGAGATCGGGCGGTCAGCAGTTTATGAGACCGCCTATTCTTCTTTCCTACAAAGAGTGATGTCGCTTATGATCGTCAGATGAAATTTTTTCCAGGATAATTGAGGTCGCTATTCAAGAATCTTCTATGCCAGCCCGATAGAGGTCAGCCCGGTCTCAGTAAGAACGAGATTCTGATATTCCCTGTTATTCAAAGTTACACGAAATAATCATGATGTTCTGTTTCTTATCAAGAGAAAGTTGGGTTTTTTCTTCAAGGGCGGTCTGAATATAATGAGATCGCTGAACTGAATTCATGAAGAGTTATTTCCTTTTTTCAAGTAATAACCTTGACTATCAAGGGATCTTTATCAGACGGATTTCCTAAAAGTCATTTGGGCGCCGATCACCCAGAGTTCAATGAGTTCAAATCTTCAAGTTAGTTTCTTTGTTTCGCGATCTGTGTAATATGAGACCGCATAACTGTTGCAAATAAATTGGTTATTTTTCTGATCACAGTTAAGTTACTAAATATTCTTTCAGTGGTTTGATTATCTCAAGACCGCAGAGTAGTTCTATCTACGCAAAAGTATCAGTTTTTCCTTCAAAGCCCTTGATGTCTTTTTTAAGAGATCGCCATCTGTAGTTCTTTAATGTTGATATAAAAATTACGTGATAAACCTAAGGCATTGAGATCGAATGCCGATTTTTGAACTCAGAAGAACAAATAAGTGTACATCAAAAACAAGTTCATCCAGAATCTAACAAAAATCCAATTTTCATATATACTCTAAAATCTGTTACAACGAGACCGCACGGTCTCCAAAAAAAAATATAGCACTACAATTCATTCCTTCTTTGATCTTTTCGGAGATCGCTCATCTGAAGAAGTGGAGCCAGTGTCCGCAGAAGATTCTTCCGATTTACTAGGAGGAATTCTTGATCCAGAGCTAGAACCCGAGCTTGAGTCCCGGCCTTGAGTGTAGCGGCTTCCGCTTTCTTCATCTTCAATCACCACGTCTTCATCTTGACTCGCGGTCTCATCAACAAAATCCGCGGTCTCTTCAGCAGTTGCAGATTGCTCTTCAATCCTCTGAGCTGCATCAGGGAAGAGATCGGCAAATGTAATGTCCTTATACTCTTCAGTAAAACCACCTCGACCTCGAACCTCATTCAGCACTTGGTCGACGGTCTCCTTAATGTGATGCATCATAGCCCTCTGAAAAGCCGGATTTTCAGGGTCATAAGCTGCATTTTCAGATTGCTGCAAAAGAGATATATGTTAGACCGCGCGATCATAGGTAACGCATTCATAAAACAGTAAAATTCTCACTTTTCTTTCTCCTTGCAAGGCAGCTATTTCGTCCAGAGCGCTGCGAAGAGACCGCCCCATATGGTGATTTAAGATCGCACTCCTAGCGGTCACCTGGGCACAGAGGTCGGGGAGAGCATCGGTCTCTATATTCAATATTTCGTTTGTATTCTTTTTTCCATACAGAGCCGAAGTGACCGCATATGCGTGGCGGGTCACTTTTCCACTCCATAAAGGAAGATCGGTGGAAACCTTCACAGATCTTCCTTTGGCCGCCCACTTGAGGAGAGGTTTTCCTTTAATATCTTTCATTTTTCTTTTGAAACCAATCAATGGAAAATCTCGCTCGGCGGTCTCAGAGGTGGTGCCAAACACATCGGCTTCGCGCTTCAGCCTTCTCTCCCGCTGAGTGAGAGTTTCTGCTGCTGGGGAGATAGGATTTTGTGTAGGGACCGCAAAGGTCGCTAGTAGTAAAAAAAAAGAGTTAGGAAATGCATTCAGAAGGCATGAAAGGAAATTGTTCGAGACCGCAAGAAAAATTTACTTTCAGAAGGGACGATCTCGGCGACCTCGGGCCAGATCGCTAAATAATGAACAAGATCGATCCTCTTGCCCGCCAAGAAAGCCAAAATTTTCAGCTCCTCTTCTGAGACCGCTTTTATCTTCTTAAAGATGCTGTCAGGTCGCGGAGAGGGAGAGCCCCTGAGACCGCCAAGGTCACCTTCAAAGACAAGAAGTCTCTCCGTCCAGAAAGAAATTTTGTTAGGAAGATTAAGAATTTTTATTCCTTCTGCTGAGAAGTACATCAGCCCTTTAAACTCTTCCTTCTTCTTGCCTTCCTTCAGAACTTTTGCAGTAAAAGTTGCGCGGAACAGGTTCATCGTAAATTTCACTTTTGCCGATCTCAAATAATTTATGAAAACATTAACCAGACCGATCGAGTTTGGAGGCAACTGAGCGAGCACAAAGCCATAGTACTCCAAGATCTCTAGCCATTCCCAGGGGAGGGGAATTCTCAACCCTAGGTCAAAGTGATCGATAGGGATGATAATTTTTCTTTCCTCTCCAAAGTTCAGCCTTTCATGTTCAGCTGGCGGTCTTACAACTATCTGTGTCTGAATCATATGCTTCTTAATGAAATCAATGTACTCGTCCTTTGATAAGTGGCTTTGCTTATGATCGGCGTTCAAGAAAGTATTAGCAGAAGAGGCACAAGCGGACACCATTTTGCGTGGTCGCTGAGATCGGTGTTTAGCGCGCGTACAAAAGAATATGAAATGAAGAGTATGAAGACATATATTTATAGAAGCCGAAGGGTCATTTTGTAATCATTACCTTCTGCAGATCGTCCAGCAAAAGCCTCTCAGACCGCTCGATCTATGCAAGGCTAAGTGAGGGTATTCCATTTTGGCGATCTCAGTAAATAAAATATAAACGCAGTGACAGGCAGTCCATGCATAAAGAGATTGAAATCAAAGAAATAAAGACCGCACAAGACATAAAATTGAAAAGGTCACAAAAATAGATAGAACATTAAAAGCGAAAATGTTACAAGGCAAAATGTTTAAAATTCAGAGACCGCTCGGTCTCAAAACAAATGATCATCTCCTAGAAGGCCTGTTTCTTCCAACATGAGCTGCGACATCTTGCATATCATTCACTGCGGCCATAACTGACACCAAGCTGTGATTAGCCAGCATCGCAGACCGGTGAATTTTCGACATTTCCTTGTCCACCTGCTCTATAGGAATCAGCATAATTTCAGGCTGCGATCTCTCCGCTGGATGATCGCTGGAGGTGCCCGGTCGCATCAGCATTTTTCCATGACCGCCCCTCAGCCTCTCATTCTCCGCAGACAGCGCCGCAGCCTTCCCCTTATAGTACTCAGTCTCCTTTTCGACTTTCTTGAGAGCTCGAGCGATCTCTGCAACTCTCAGATCGCATTCTTCACGAATCCGCTTCTCATTACTGCGCAATTTTTCTTCGAGATTACGGATCTGATCGTTCTGAGTCCGCTCCCTCATCAGCATAGAACGAACATCCTCGAACATGGGGTTGAGGATGTTGGTTAACTGAGGGGAGATCTCAATATGCCGAGGAAGTTCTCCCTCCTCGATCTCAACATTTTCATTATCTGCGGTCACAAGAGATGGGTTATTTCAATCATGAGCATGCAATCAAATAAGCTCTTTAAATGAACAGAAAGAGTACTTGGAAAGAAGTTAAGACCGCAGTCACGTAAAGCACTTCTGGTATCTTTAGTGACCGCGGGATCGGCGGTCAGAGAAAGGCGATCTGATCCCCTTAAGCGCTCCAGATCCATTCTTTCCAAATCTCTTTTTTGCGATTTTTCTCCCTCTTTTCTTCTCCTTTTTAATTCTTCATTACTTAAGAGGATGTCATCGGTCTCAATAAAAACGATCTCATGTTTTCTTTTAGGAGAAGCAGAGCGAACTATAGGTAATGAAAGGAACTCGACCGGCTGAGGAATCATTTTATACTTACCAGCTCGCAAAATCGAGACCGCCGCCGCACGATCTGCTGCAGCCTTGTTCAAACGGTCTCCCTGAAGAGAATCATTTGGGAGACCGCTAGAAAGCGCAGCTTTCTCCTTGGCGATCTGCAACCTCTCCGCGATCTCCTCTTTAGTATTTTTATTTTCTGCGGTCTGCAAGATCGCAGCCTTTTCCCTCTCTTCAGCGATCAAGGCCGCCTTTTCCTCAGCAATCCTGACCGTTTCCTTCCTCCTCTCCTCAGCGGTTAGAGCCGCCTTCTCCTCGGCAGCCCTAAGCGCCTCTTTCTCCCGTTCCTCCTTGGCGATCTTAGCCGCTTCTTTCTTCTTTTCTTCCTCTTCTTTCTCCTTTTTTCTTCTCTTCTCCCTCTCCTTATCCTTCCTCTTCTTCTCATCAACCTTTTTCTTCATCTCTTCTTTCTCTTTCCTTTCTTTCTCCCCTTTTTCTCTTTTCTCTTCCTTCTCTTTCTTCTTCCCGTCCTCCTCCTTCGCCTTGATCGCCGTATCAACGATCTCCTTTTCCCCGTCAGCGATCTCCTTCTCCCTGTTAGCGATCTCCTTCTCAACAGCGGCATTTCTAAGAGCAGAAGCTTCAAGGGGATCCAACACCTGCAACGATGAAAAAGACGAATTGTTAGAAGAAGCTTCATCAAGATAGGCGATTAATTCAGAATCATCCTCTCTTGATAAAACTGAGATCGCAGGAGGGAAGGAGGGATCGCCCTTAACGCTCACCTTAGAAGTTTCCACGATAATCTCCGGATCGGTAGATTCAGATAGTGTGATCGCCCCCGAGGCGATCACGTCTTTTTCTTCCTCATTTTTTCTACTTCTTTTATAAGTTAAACTGGAAGGGCTTGAATCTTTTCTCTTCTTGCTCTCAGCAGCTTCCACGCGATCGGCAATTTTTTGCCTTAGAGATTCTGCCTCGGCCTGTTTCTGACGCAGACCGGCCAAAATGGTTTCGGTAGAAGCGGTCTCGGGTGGCTTGGAAATTGTTTGATCTAGCATTTTCCAGGGTTTTCTGACAGTCAAAGGAAATGGAAAAGTCAGATAATTTCAATACAGGATCTGAAGAAGCATTAGATGGCTCAGGAATAACAGAGACCGGCACAACTGAACTCTCAGGAAGCTCAGATTTCTTCGGAGATCGGGCGGTCCCCTTTGAAGCGCTCGCTTTCGTCAAAATTTTTGGTGCCTTCTTCCCTTTCTTTGAGCTAACATTTTCCTTTTTCCCAGGAGAGTTCGTTTTTGATGGAAGACCTTTTAAGAGGTCAAGCATCGTCATCTTTGTAGGAGATCGCGCCTAGCAACTCTTCAGTGACCGCTCGAGGATTGGGTTTTCACAATATCTCGGAATATAAAGATATCAACCGGTATTTATAGATCAAGACGCATTTATGACGGTCGCGGTCTCCGCGGTCAGAGTTAACATTTTCGAAGTTCCAGGCGCAACTTAAAAATGTGCGGGGATTATGTTTGCCCAGAAAGCCCGCGACCTCCTCTTACTGGCCAATTTCTTCAGTTGCAGCGGTCTCAGTTTGTGTGATCGCCCAGACCGCCAGCTACCTTCTCAACCAGGATTTTCTAAGTACCAAGCGGTCAGGACAGTGGAGATCGTCAGTATAAGCGGTCTGATCGTTTCTCCTTATCTTTGTTATTTGCACCTCTTCTCCCTGCCCGGCTCTCCTGTATCCCGGGCAGCCCGTAGTTTATCATTCTGCCCGTTTGGGCAGCCCCCCTCGTCTATAAATAGAGGGGTAGGGGTACCAGAAAAAAGGACTTGATTCGGAGGCTCCAGCTTACAACCTGTGTAAGCGGTCTCATTTTTTCATGATCGCCATTTTACGATCGCCTTCTCTTTTTTCCAGCATCTTCTGTCTTAGTAACCTGCACTTCGCAGTTTTCTCCCGTCCCTTTTAGTGTGAATTTTGGAGGTACCATTTTTGGCACCAACAGTATATTTTGTGCGTTAGACCAAAATATTTTCAAACTTATTTATACTTTACCTACCGCATATGAAATTTGGAGTTTTCTTGAAAGAACTTATGATTCTCCTTCTACAGGTACGGAACATTCACAAGAACCGGAGAATATGCAAGCCTATGCAAATATTCAAGAAAGCCACACAAAGGATGGATCCATAAAATACTCATCAAGCGGAAAGGATGATGGACACTCTTGTTTGGAAGAGGAAGATGAAGAAGACAACGTCACAATATTGGACTCAGTTGATGGCAAAACATCAAGCAAAAGAGAAGACGGAAACTATAGCAAGGTAAGAAAATCTAAATCTTCTCTTTTAGTAACTAATTCTATTTCTACATTTCGTGTGCTTAAATTTGCTAAACGTAAAATTTCAAAGTTGAAACATGCTAATTCCAAATTACGTTTAGAAAATAAAACTTTAAAAGCAAACACTAAAGTAGAATCTTATATTGATGTTTCAAATTCTTGTTCATGCTCTTTAATTGAAAATGCTAAACCTTGTTTTGATTATAATTCTTTTAAAGAAGAACTCACGGTTTTAGAAAAAAGGACTTTTAATTTCAAAAGAACATAATGAAAAATTGATAAAAGAAAATGATAATTTAAAGGATAAACTAGAATCATTAAAAATGTTTATTCAAAAAATTTCATATAATGAAAAATCTCTTTTTTCTAGTTTATCAAATTTTCAAAAGTCTAAAAGCTTAACTTCATATTATAAGAGTAGGTCTATAAGAAAGAGTGGAAATGAAAATCATCTAAATAAGGACCAATCATTTAAAACATTTTGTAACTCACTCTTTCAACATTCAATTCTAAAGAAAGACAATCACTCTTATAAATTTTCAAAGAATCCATATAATAAAATTCATTATGATTATCAATATCAATCTATTTTGAAAAATAATTTGAATAAGCATAAATCTCAAATGAATTATTTTTCAAACAAATACAATCATATAAAGATGTCACATAATCATAATATGAATTTTAAAGATAAACAACCAAGGTATGAATGGAGACCCTTAAAGAAAAATGACACATCAACTTTAATAGAAAGGGCTCATTTATCCTTGTCTCCTAAAAAATCATCATGTCGTATTTGGGTACCCAAAGGAACCATCCCTCATGGTCCCCTTTGGATACCTAAATCTCTTATTCATTAGTATCCTATCATTTGCATGAAGTAGAAACAATTAAAAATGAAATATCAATTCTCTACTTCATGATATGCTTAATTATTTTTTCTTTTGTTTGTTTTCTTATTTTTGAGCCAACATGCTAAGGTCACTTAGATATATTATGAAATATGACTTTTACATTTTAAGCCTAATGTTTATCAAATCAAAATTGAATTAAATTAAATATAAAGTCATAATTTTTAAGTGATCTATCTTTTCTTTTTGTTTTATCATTTTTAAATCCTTTGCCTATAAATGTCTTATATTATCATTATAAATTGAATGCTAAATTTTCTAAATGATATTATCAAGACTAATGAAATTACTTTCAAAATTGTATTTAAATGGATTTTTAGGGGTCTTAGGCTAAAATATTAAATGCGCAACTAATTGCATATTTGTCTATTTTTCGTTGCTTCATATAATAGCCCCTATATTGAAAATCATAATCGAGAAAAATCAGAATCAAATAATATCAAAAACAATGTGTTTTAAATCAAATATAATAACTCTGTTGCTAACGCTAGGCGTTATCACTAACGCTGGCGGTAACATATTTTCCTAAAAATTCTGATTTTCTCTAAAAAAATATTTTTACTATCATTGTTGTCAAATACCTTGTATTTGTTTTGTCTAATTTCTAAAAATAAAATCAAAAAGAAAATTTACAAAAATGATGAATATGATTTCACAATCACCACCATGATCTATTAATATCCTATGCTAAAATTCACTATAATCATATATCATAATTCATGATCCATCAAGACCTATCTTAAAACAACTAATTCTATCAACCTTAGGAATTATGAAATATATGATTGCAATTGGTATTATAGTTTCATATCTTGTTTTGTGTGTGTGATGTGCATCTTTATTGTTTGCATGAATCTCATTATCTTTAGACCTATGAATTAACTTGATATCAACAAGATGAAATCAAATAGAATTGTCACTTCTTTCTAGGTCTATGAAAATTCAAAACTCTATGTTTGAATACATGCAACTCAATCTTATATTTGTCCATCTTTACTTAGCTTTGCACCATGTTGTCCTAATTCATCACACTAGCATTATCACGTACCATAGATAGAAATCAATGCTCATGCTAGTTATATCTTGCAATACTAAAGTAAATTATATCATTAAAATATGAAAATCTTATTTTCCTTTGTAGTTATTTGCATGAATAAAACTTTTCTAAATGGATTTAAAATCAACAATCTTCGATAAAATTATAAATCCAAAACTAATCATGAAATTATAACACAGTTAATATATTTAAGGCTTACACGCTTAGTATGTCTATAATCAATAAACTTATGACACGTGTCTCACAATAGCGAGGGCGTAGGATTGTGTGCATTAGAGACCTAACCTCTAAGTCATATCTTGTCCTTAACCGGGGAGGGTTCCAGTGGGGCCTTGAGAGGCACTGGGGGGAAAGAGTGCTAGGTTGAGCGTCGTCTTTTGTATGCATATGGGATTAACACCCCAACCTACGGCAGGTGTGCAGCTCCTCATGCCCATCCGTCACTTAGTACGGGGCTAGAGTGTAGTCATGTAGTTAAGGTATCTTGATCTTAGATATACTTATATTATATTCATTGCATGAACATTATCTCACTCTTTATACATAAATCATGCATATTTTTTTTATTCTAACATTGCATCATGTGTTTGCATATTTTAATATTTCGAGCTTTAATGATTTTACCAAACACAAGTATTTGAAAAATCACCAAATACATGTTAAAAGAGCCTTCAAATCTAATCAATATACTCTGAAATTTCAACTGAAGGAAGGTCTCTTTATAATACAAATGAATTGAGAAAAATATTTTTCAAAACATCAAGAAATGCAGTTCTGTTTTGGCGTTAAGAAGTTAATGCCTGGCGTTAGCTCCTTTGCTCCAAAATATTTTTTTGTTTTGAATTATTTCTGGTATTATTTTAATATTTTGTGTGTTTGTAAAAAATTTTCTATCTTTTTATTCCTTTTAAAACAAAATTTTATTTCTTTAAAAAAAATATATATGTATTTTCTCATACGTTACTTTTGTTTATTTCTCTGGCATAGAATATCATTTACTGAAAGGGCTATTAAAGACTTCTATGATTTCCAGAGAATATATTTATAAAAAAAAACAAATACAAAATTACAAAACAATTTCAAAGAACAAAAATATGTTTTTCTTTATGTGTGTTTATTGTTTTGTCCATATATAAAAAAAAATTCAAAAATTTATAAAAACAAAAATGATTGTTATTCATTGCCATTGTCAAGGATGGATGATTAATTATATCAATTAAAGATTAAATATAATGTTTAATTTAACTTTCAAGTTTCTTAAAAATATTGTTTTGTATTTGTCATGCCTTGAAAATTATCTTGTTATGTGCAATGAAATTGATTGTAGATAAACATGTGTAGAAATGTTTAGCATGCCTCTAAGTATGAGTAATGTATTATGTTTGATAATGATTCATTCACTCACTTATTTTTGATAACTACATGTGTTTACAATCTTATTCTTACATGATTGTGTAGTGTAATAACATAAATAATTAAAATGCCTAAATAGATTACCTACACAACATTGAATTGGTTATTACAATTCTTTGTCTTTCATGCACTTATTCTTTAGAGAAATGTGGTTTAAAATGCTATGTTTGCAAAACAAGTGAATTCGGAGTCCTTAGTCACTAAACTAAAAATCAAATAATAAATGACAAGGAAAACTCCACCAAGCACTACTCACCCTCCTGATAAGTCTTAATGAGCATTGTGAGGTTGAGCACCTTGGCTAAGAATTGTAAAGTGTCTTGTAGCAAACAATTTATACACCACTTCTCTTTTGTACACCGGATCACAAAAAAAATTGAAAATAAAGCTAATAAGTATAAAAGTGATCCCCCAAGCACTACTTTGCACCCTGATAAGTCTTAATAAGCATTGTGTGTGCAGAGCACCTTGGTAGTTGTACTATTTATTCATGTGCATTGAAATAGTGTGGAAGTAATATTATTTGTGTATTTTAATGTTGTGTTATTTCATTATATATGTCATGTGTTTTTGATTGATTCACTTGTATACTTTATCAAAACACTACTTTGTACACATCATTATCTTTCATAAAACTTCTACTCATGAGAATTGGATCGTAATGCTCATCTACTCAAATCTCTACAAACTTAAGTAAATGCACTAGATAACAAAGCATGACCGCTACAATGTTTATGTTTACTTGAAATGAAAATTTTATTATATTGTAGTTTGTGTATCTTTTCTTGATATTATGAAATCATGCTTGTAATTTTTTTTATCTTAATGGAATAACATCTTTTCAATCTTTAACTCAAACATCAACTTTTCAAATTTAAAACTCATTATCCTTTATATGGTTTTATCTTCTAAAATTATGTTTATGTTTAAGAGTGCTTATTATTTTTAACACTGTGTTTTCCGTTAAGCAAGTGGTATCTTAAAATAGAATGCTTACTTTATCATGTTAGCTATGTTGCTTACTACTTTATGTTACATCATGCCTATATTTTTCTCAACAAGTAGTATTTAACAAGCTTTTGATTGCATCCTATTTTTCTTCTCGACATAAAAGCTATTACTCTTATATACTCCCATATTTATTATTTCTTCATAATTATTCATTCTTTATTTCAAAATAACTTTTGATAATATCAAAAAAGGGGAGAAATATAAATTCAAGAAATCTCTTACTAATCTCAATTTTTCAGAATGCACCATTGCAATTAATTATAACATTTAGGGGGAGCATACATTTAGGGGAAGAATACAATTTAGGGGGAGTATATTAAAAAATTTTCATGGAAAGCGTCTATGTAGAGGGAGTGATATTGCTCGATCATGACAACCCACTTTTGGTAATAACAAAAGTGGGAGAATAAAATGAGAAATCTAGTAACATGTATATTTAGGGGGAGTAAAATCAATCACGCAGTAAACCTTGTATTCATGCATATCTTTTATCACACTTATCTATAAACTCACTAATTTCTCATATGGGTATTTGTTATTATCAAAAGGGGGAAATTGTTGGAGCTTGCTTTCCGCATCTCTTGGTTTGAGAATAACAAATACCGTGTTGTATTTGATATAGTCTTTTATGTGTTTATAATGGCCAGGTTGTACAGGTTCAATGAGGAGACAAGTCCTCGTTCATGGGCATGATCCGAGAACGACAAGTCTCAGGTTGGATGAGTTTTGTGTGCTGATCTTAAAATGACCATAACTTTCAATCCAGGAAGAGTTACAGAACGTGTCACCCCATTTCGGAGATGAGAACGACTCAATCTACAGTCTGGAGTAGTTTTGGACGGCAAAAATGAATAGGAGCTGTCGCCCAGGCGACAGTGGATGTCGCCCAGGCGACAGCTGATGTCGCCCAGGCGACAGCGGATGTCGCCCAGGCGACAGCAGAGAAGTTACAACTACTTCCCCTATGGCAGCACGACAAAAGGCAGTTTTGAGCTGTCGGAAATCCGACATCGATGTCGCACAGGCGACAGCTCGGCGGTTACAGCAACTACCCGCACGACGGCACTCCAGCGGCAGTTTAGCGCTGTCGGAAAATTTCCGACAGCTGATGTCGCCCAGGCGACAGCGAAATTCTATAAATTGGCTCCTTTTGTTCGTGCATTCAAGGCTCTGAAGATTCTAAGTCCCTTCCTGAGTGCATTCCATCCAGAGAGCTCCAGAACCTCATGAACTCCCATTTATGCTGAGAAGGTTTGAAATTGAAGACGAGATCGGACGCGCTTCTACATCAAGGATCATCTCGAGGCTTCAACCTTCCTTTCAGAGATCTGAATTTCTAGGGAGTTCTTATTTTATCTTGTATTTTCATTTATATACATTTTAGTTTGTATTGGTAGGGAAAATCGCTTCCTTGTGCGGAGCGTCTAAGTCCTTGCGTGGCTTAGGGGAAAATCGCTTCCTTGTGCGGAGCGTCCAAGTCCTTGCGTGGCTTGGTGGGAAATCGTGGCCTTGTGTGCTACGTCTAGATCTTGGGAAGATCTAGAGGATAGGCTTGGGCTTGGTCTAGGGAGAGACAAGTGATAACCTTCCGATCCTTGGGAGAAGGATTGGTAAACAAAAAGAAATTTTCATTTGTACGCCTCCGATTTCTAGCGATATAGAAATCAAATTTATGTAAACACTTTTTCATATAATATAATCATGTCTCTTTTGTGTTTACTTGATTTCTATCATTTGGCGTAATCTCTATTATATTGTGTTCTAAGTTTTCAATTCTAAATCTAAATTGTTTATTTCAATCTCCTTCATTATAAAACAATTTAGTAATTATCTTGAAAATTATAGAAAGAATTTTATTCCCTTATTCACCCCCCCCCCCCTCTAAGGGCGCCGTAAGATCCAACAGTAGTTGCCATAGCACGGTATTCGGCCTCGGCGGATGATCGAGACACCGTATGTTGCTTCTTTATCTTCCACGAGATGGGGGATTGTCCAAGAAAAACCAGGTAGCCAGAAACGGATCGTCGGGTGATTGAACAACTCGCCCAATCAGAGTCACAATACGCAGTTAATTTCAAATCGCAGTCGGCACGTAATAAAATTCCTTGTCCCGGGCTCCGCTTGAGATAACGCACCAAGCGAATAGCAGCATCCATGTGTTGGCGTTGAGGGGTATGCATGAACTGAGACAACGTGTGGACAGCGTAAGAGATGTCGGGGCGCGTGATGGTTAGATAGATCAGTCGCCCAATGAGCCGCCTATAAACATATGCATCTTTGATCTCTCCATCGTGAGCTAACGCCAAGTGTTGTCCTTGCTCCATGGGAGTGTCAACAGGTTTAATTCTGAGTAGACCACAGTCAGAAATAATGTCAAGGGCATACTTCCGTTGGCAAAGATAAAGACCCTTTGGAGATCTCGCCACTTCGATTCCCAAGAAATATTTGAGTTCACCAAGGTCATTGATGTGAAAGCAAGTGCTTAAATAAGTTTGGAAGGCCGAGCATGCAGTCGAATTATTTCCGGTGAGTATAATGTCGTCTACGTAAACAAGTAAGCCCATGAAGATCCCGGCACAATTATACGTAAATAGGGAATAATATGCTAAGGACTGAATGAAGCCATATTCTTTGAGAGCAGAAGTGAGTTTGGCAAACCAATTACGCGAAGCTTGGCGGAGGCCATAAATGGACTTCCGAAGGCGACAAGCCTGGTTGGGGGCGGAAGCCTTGAATCCAGGCGGCAAAGTCATGTAGATTTCCTCCTGTAGATCTCCGTTCAAGAAAGCATTGCTAACATCCATCTGGTGGAGGGCCCAACTGTTGGACACGGCAACAACAAGAAACACACGAACAGAAACAAGTTTAGCCACTGGGGCGAAGGTTTCATGAAAATCCATTCCTTCAATTTGGGTGAACCCTTTAGCCACGAGTCGGGCCTTGTAACGCTCCACCGTCCCATCGGAGTTGTACTTGATCTTGTAAACCCACTTACAATCAATCGGGGTTTTGTGAGAAGGTAGAGTCTCAATAGTCCAAGTACCATTGTCCTCTAAAGCCTTGATTTCACTGGCCATGGCACCACGCCAATGTGGGGACTTGACGGCATCAGAGTAATGGTGTGGTTCAGGGTGAGATGAAATGGCAGTCAAGTAGACTTGGTGCCTGGGAGAAAAATTATCAAGAGTTATACAAGCTTCGATGGGATAAGGAGTACCTGAGAACCGTTCATGGCGATGGGGCTTTTGCGGGGGGTGAGGGGTCCATCTTCGATGTCTTCGTGATGTGTTGTTTCATAACATATTCACCAATGTCATTCAAGGGGCTAAAATAAGCCGAGCAAGCCACGTAATCATCAAGATGTTTCGGCCTCTTAGTGAGGCGAGTAGGTCGTCTGGACTGCACCTCGGGATTCTCATGTGGTGCGACAGTGTGCGGCTGCACCTCGGCCTCTTGTGTCGATTCATTGGGCTGATCCAAGACAGGAACGGGAGTACTGCCAGGTAAATGATTTTGATCCAAGCTTTGTACAGGTTCATTGGCTGGTAAGATGTCATCCGCAAAAGTGTCCAGATTTTGATTCTTTATCTGATTTGGTGAACTGGGAGGTAAAGGGTTATTAAATGGAAAGATGTCCTCATGGAAGGAAACATCGCGCGAAGTAAAGAAGACATTCTTGTCGAGATCATACAGGTTCCAACCCTTCTTGCCGTGCGGATAGCCAACAAACACTGATCTTCGACTTCGCGGCCCAAATTTATCTTTCTGCATAGGACTACAATGCGCGTAGCATAAACATCTGAAGACTTTAATGTGTTCATAAGATGGTTTTGCCCTGAAAAGGATTTCGTAGGGTGATTTGCCACAAAGGGTGTGAGTAGGTGTCCGGTTTATGATATATGCAGCTGTTAGGATGCAATGTCCCCAAAAATCTATGGGCAAATTAGCTTGAAATCGGAGAGCACGAGCAACTTCCAATATGTGTCGATGTTTTCGTTCGGCTCTTCCATTTTGTTGAGGGGCATAAACACAACTCGTCTCATGTGTGATGCTGGTATCGGTGTAGAATTTTTGCAACTGTTGGGAAGTGAACTCGGACCCATTGTCGCAGCGAAGTTTCTTGGTGACCGCGTTGAATTGAGTCTTAATCATTTTGTGAAAGTCTATTAGCTTGCAAGCAACCTCACTTTTCTCACGTAGTAAAAAAAACCCAAAAAGCCCGGCTACAGTCATCAACAATGGTGAGAAAATAACGAGCACCGTAAGTAGATGGAGTTCTATACGACCCCCACACATCACAATGTATCAATTCAAAACAGGAAGAGGCATGATTATTGCTAATAGGAAAAGGAGAGCGTGTCTGTTTCGCTCGATAACAAGCATCACAAGGTAGATTAAAATCTGATTTTAAGTTACTAAGACCCAAAATACATTACAGATTCGAAGTAGATTGATGTCCTAGTCTTCGATGCCATGTGATGAAGGAGTTATCGCAGTGAGTCCTCAGTGCCTTGTGGTCTTCAGCATGCTTGTACAGATAGACCCCCCCCCCGTAGCTCACCCAGACCAATCAGGTTCGTCCGGGTACGATCCTGTATCACGCAAAGATGCTTAGTAAATAACACCAAATATTGAAGGGTGGTAGTGAATTGACTAATAGAGATTAAGTTGCAAGTGAGACGAGGAACAAAAAGAACATCGCATAAGAATAAGGTAGGACTCAAGGCGATGGATCCCATAATAGACGATGTAGTGGTGGCACCATTAGGCAGAGTGACTTTTATAGGAGTAATCTTGCGAGTGTCATGTAGGCACGCCAACTTCCCAGTCATATGAGTGGATGCACCGCTGTCTAACACCCAAGCTAAGGAAGGTAGGGGCATACCCGATAACTTTTCGGATGAGTCCGGAGATTGATCCAAGAAGGTTAGGAGACGGCTAAACTACTCGGAAGACAAACCAGGAAGGCCCAGACGAACTCGAAGCAGCACCAGTTAAATTTGCCGCCAAAACATGATTACGACCCCATGAAGTTCCTCGTCCACGGCTCCCAGATTGGCCCCGTTGGCGACCGCCACGCCCTTTGAACCAAGGAGGATAGCCGACGATCTCAAAGCATTCGAAGATGTCATGGCCTGGCTTGTGGCAATGCACACAAGATTTGTCGAAAGTGGAAGGCCGGCTAGGAATGTCCGGTCGCATACGACTCGTAGCGTGAGTGGCCAAGGCAATGTTGTCGAGACGATCATCCTGTCCACGGGCAATGGTGCGATGACGCTCTTCCCTGGTGACAATGGCATAAGCTTTGGCCAAATTAGGCAAAGGATCCATGCTCAAGATCTGAGAGCGTATGGTCCCAAAAATAGCGTCATCAAGTCCCATAAGGAACTGATGAAGTTTTTCTTCCTCGCGTTCTTTGACGAAGGCTTGAGCAGCGCCACACGTACAACCAGGAATCGTGGAGTAGCTATGTAACTCGTCCCACATGCCCTTGAGCTTTGTGTAGTAATGCATTACGGAGGTACCCTGTTGACGCAATGAGGCAGGTTGGCTCTTGAGTTCATGGATGCGAGGAGCATTACCGAGAGAGAAGCGATCCTTGAGATCATCCCAAACAGCCTTCGCGGTGTCCATGTAGGTAACACTGGGCTGGATAGACTTGTCGAGTGAGTTGAAAATCCAGGAAATGAGCATAGAGTTGCAGGAGTCCCAATATGTAGCCTCCAGGGAAGATGATGTGGGTTGCACCAAGGTTCCATTGATGAAACCGAGTTTATTTTTGGCACGAAGGGCATTCAACATAGCCTTCTCCCACATGTCGTAGTTCTCCCCAGTTAGGAGGCAGGTGGTGATGGTGGCGCCGGGGTTGTCGGAAGAATGGAGATAAAAGGGGGAAGCGGCGGTCACGGCCATTGTGGCCGAAGGCCCAGCCGGCTTGGGGTCCCCCATGGCCATTGTGGCCGAAGACCCAGCCGGCTTGGGATCCCCCATGGCTGTGGAACCGTGGAGGCTACGGGCACGGGAGAGGTGATCGGCGAGCAGGAAGAGAGGCGGCTAGGTTTCGTGGCTCTGATACCATAATTAACCGGAAGATAAATTGTTATGCCTGAACCGACTCCCTCCATCAGGGTCATACATTAATATATAAAGAAAGCCATCAACTGGTTTACAAGGAAACAGTAAAGAGGCGGAAATAACAAAATAATAAATAAGGAAAGAGATAATAATTAATATATAAGCACACATTATTAATGCACAGTCAAATATAATAGCAAATAATATTAAATAAAAATATTCTGCACTACATGAACCCCCTTTTTCAAATCATTTTCGTCAACCAGTAGATTATCCCAATATCCATCTCTACGGAATGAGACTTTTCTATACCAAAACACAAATTACACGTACTAAAAATAAATTATGGCGGTCGAGTTGAGCGAAATCTGAAAAAAAGGACATAAAATATACCCTAGAGTTTCACTGCAGATGGCGAAAATGTAGCCAGAAAACACGAAAAATCTAGGTTAGAAGATGCTATTAAAAGCCTCTTGGAGCCGGCGATCTTAAAGCAGAAAAATAAAATTCGAAGCCTCGCCTTACTGGACTGAAGCGGGAGAGAAAACGCCGCTTGGTGGCTAGAAGAAGAGTAAGCCGGCGGTTGGAATGAAACGAGAGAGAAATCGCCGCTCGGTCGTTGGCTGTCTCGATTTTTGGAGGTGCAACCTCTGTTAAGAGGATACTGTAAGCGCTCGGACGAAAAGTGCAATATTTGGATTTATACATTTAGGTGCAAAGTGCAATATTTATATATTTATATATTTAGGTGCAAAGTGCCAAACAAGATATTTTCGGGAATGCAACGTGCCAAAAAGCCATTTTTATTTATATATTTGGATTTATACACTAACAAACATGATCCAATTTCCTAAAATTGTCCTAATTAAATACCTCTGTAACCTATTGAGCGCCTTCCTTCTCTGGGGAGCCAAGTGTAGCCCTTTTTCTGTTCTAAAGATAATTCCCACTACCGATTTCTTCTTCTCCACCCCTCCCAAAGCCGAACATAGCCTCCACCTCCACCTGGAAATCATAGCAATGGTCCGAGCTTACAAGCAAGAGCACATATACCGCCACCCCTGGGACCGCGTCACCACCGCTTCCTGGCGCAAGTTCACTGACCCCGATACTCCCGCTGTCCTCTCCCACGTCCTCGATGTCCACACGCTCTCTCGCCGCCTTGATACCGTTGCTGGCAGTCTCCATACCGTCCGATCCATTACGGTCCGTTCCCCCACCCTCCCCTTCTTCCTCCGTCGCATTGTTGGCGGCGAGGCCGTCGTATGCCACTGCATCGAGACATCCGTCGTTGATCCCCGTGCCCGATCCATGGATATTGTCTCCGTTAACGCCAGCCTTCGAGGACTCATCGAGTTCGAGGAGCGATCCTCATATCGGCCTCATCCGGAAAATCCCGAGGGATGGACTGTCCTCCGACAGGAGACTAGCATTCGATGCAAGCCCCTCAAGGCGCTGGCTGCCGTTGCCGAGAAGGTTGAACAGCGTTGTGCGGATCGGTTTCAGCAGAACAGTGTGAAGGGGCGGGAGTTCGTGGAACGGATCTGTAAGTACCTCGAGGCAGAATCCTCATCTGTTCCTGCGGCTGCCATGTCTTCGTGATGTTGGATGGGTTGTTCCAAGGTGATCTAATTCTGAGGAATTTACTATTGGAATTTGGAAACGAGGAATTTGAACATTTTAATATGGGCATGGCTTTTCTTGTTATCCGATATTTTTCTCAGTGAGAAGTTAGTATGCAGAGGTCTATGCATCTCTATTAGGAGTTTCCTCTTTTATCTTCTAATAAATTTAGTGCAACAAAGAAGGGAGGAATTCTGTCGTGTTTATGCCCCTCCAGCTTGTGATTAGTTTTTTGTTTTGTTTTTAATTGTGAAAAAGAAAATTTTATCATATTAATCTTAATCTTAGTGTTGCGTGCCAATGAGACTTTTTGAACCGGTAGAATTTAGTCTTTGATTGAAAAGAGCCAAGTAGAGAAAAGGGATTTAAGAACGGATTCATATACTTATCTTACTTAGAGTTCTACAAGAGAAAATAAAAACATTTATCTACACTCAACTCATCTTCTACAGAACCAGTCCCTGTCCAGCTTGCACCAACCAACACATCGCCTCCTCTCCCAAGGCCACGCCACATCACTCCAACCTCCAACCGCCCACTTCCACCTCCTCATGAAACTTACATTCCATGTGCCACCTGTGCCTGTTTCAGTTGAATCCATCGATTTAGTTCACCCATCAAATAACTCATTTATCCTCATACTCACTTATTCAAAATACTTGCTCCCACAAACACATACTCCCACAGTCAGATACACCAATAAATCACGCAAACTTGTTGAGGTCGTGATCCAGGATCTATCCAAGCTGAGAATTTGTTCCTAGTCAGATGTCAGGTTCATGTCGGTTTGAGTTTGAAATGTCGGATTGCGGGGTTTACAATGTCTGGTTCATGTCAATGTGAGTTTGGAATGTTGGATGTCAGATTGCGGGAGATATATCAGCGATATTTTACAATGTCGGATTTTAATTTTTAAATTAATTTATTCTAGTAAAATGAGAAGATGCCAAGAGCCCCCCATCATGCAAATGATGAGGTATTCTGTATTTATAGGATGGGGGGGGGGGGGGGGGGCGAGCCTGCCCATTGGGCAGCTCTGCGTTTCTAAGGGCTACACAAAATTGGCAGCCGCTCGTTGGATCCTGTGCAAGAGGTCGCTATCGAGATCTCGAGGTGCCAGCTGACGCCAAATTTGTAGAATACCCTTGGAATCCCTTTGAGCGCTACACAGGACCCCTGGGGTCGGGCGAGACCTCTTCCAGGATCATGCAAGACCACTGGGTGAGACCTCTCCAAATTCTAGAATTGATGTTTTTCCTCCAATCCTTCCGCACTTGCCAGGGTACATGATCCTTATTTTTATCGAGCTCTCTCGAGAACCACAGAAAAATACCTCTCGCCTTAGGGTACCCCAGGCTACGTTGGGGATGGTCTATAAATTGTTGTTCATGTCTTCTTGTTCTCGGTACTCAACTCACTGTCTTTTGCCAATTGTTGGATATTCACGTGCCATTGAATTATGTCTTCTCCCACAGAGATGTTGTGGCAGGGACAAATCCTCAAATAAGAAACCTCGACGAAGCACCCTCTTTGAATTTTGTCCATCCGAGTGATCGTGACAGGTCGTGCTAGGCGGCCGGGTCATTGGTGAAGTCAGCCAAGAAGTTTGCAACAACCTAGGCGTTGATTGCGACCCGCAAACTCCCTCAACATGACTAACCACTTCACTGTCACGACTCTTACCGTATTAGTCTGAAATTATGGCTGAAGCATTCTAGCTAAAATGATCATTGTGTATGCCAGTTTCTCTAGAATGAGATATGTAGTCTTAACATCCTTCAACACCCGATTAACATAGTAGACTGGAAGTTGTTTCTTGTCCTCTTCGCGGTCTGGAATCAAACTCATGACTTTGTCCCCACATCGAGATATAAAAAAAGTTCCTCCATTTCCGCGGCTCTAGAGCCGAGTTGTTGAGGATTATTGCAGCTTGAATTCTAAAAATGCTTTGTCGCAGCACTAATTCCACTCGAACTTTTTATTAGCCTTCAACATTTTGAGGAACGGGTAGCATTTTTCACCGAATCTTGACAAGAAGCTACTTGGCCCGATGATTTCTCCTGTCAATTGTTGGACCTCCTTTGGCTAGCATGGCTTTAACTTTATCAGGGTTGGGTTTTACCTCGTTGGATATCAGGAGGTGTCCCAAGAACATCCTTTTTGTGTCTCCGAAAATGCACTTCACCGAGTTAAGCTTCATTTTGTACTTATGTGGGGTGGACTAGGTTTTGCTGAGATCGTGCATGTATCGTGGCCTTCGTGGGAGATTCTGGCTTTTCAAGGGCATATCTTCCACATATACTTCCAGATTCCTACATTATTTGTCCCGAGAAGATGCTATCCATCATCTTTTGATGGGTGGATCATGTGGTTTTTAATCCTGATTGTCATTATCTTGTAACAATAACAAGTATCGTCGGTGATAAACTCATAAAAGAAATATCTAGAATGTCCGGAGGGTGCATCCGAATTTATTGGTACCTCGAGAATGTGTTAAGGAAGTTCATTACTGGAAAATCGACTGCCAAGTCTACCACCGGATCGATCCTGCAGAGAGGATACCAATATTTGGTGTATGCCTTGTTCAGGAGTGAAAGTCGATGCAAAGACACCACTTTCCTCCTGCCTTTTTCACCATGACGACGTTTGACACCTATCCTGGGATCTAAATTTCTTTGATAAAACCCATTCCAGTAGCTTGATCACTTTTTCACGAACTGGTTCGATAAGGGTGGTTGCGATATCCATTTTCTTTACTCGATGGGCTTCACTCCAGGGTCCAGGTTGAGGCGTTGACATGCTACATCAGAGCCAATTCCGGCATATCAACAACACCCGAGGAAAAAATGTCGACGTTAGCCCGTAGGTAGGTGAGGCATCCTCCCCGGTTGTCTTACAAGAGTCCTTTGTTGATGCAGACCACTTCAGATTTGTCTCCTACCCGGATGTCCACTTATTCCACTTCCTTCGCGTACTCGGGGTGAGTATCTTCTCCTTGGGAGCCATCATTGAAATTGCGGGAGTCACTCCTTCTCATGGAGGCTTCACCAAGCTCCTCTAATTGGGGGAGGCACTAGAGGGCTCTCTCTCTAAGCCTATTATTTTGGTGTCGCGGACAGGGCTCATGGCGTTTCCACAGCCAATGCGTGTGTCTCGCCCTAGTGTACGCAAGAACTCAGAGATCACTAGGCATTGTCGATCTTCTACAATTGTTTCCTTGCCCGCCTGCCTCAATGGCACCAGTATTATCTCTTCTTCCTTCTCCAACTGTTGCAGTGCTTCCACTTGGAACCAAATCCACACTTATTGTTGAGGTCGTGATCCGGGAGTTGGCCAACCCAAGGACTTGTTTGGACCTGGATGGCCCCGAGCTTCTCCGTCGAAACGACATGCGAGGGGGGGGGGGGGGGGGTAGAGAATGAAGACCCATAGATGCACATGAGATATATATAAAGATATTGAGGTGATTATTTCGTCGATGGGGAAAAATGATTACAAAATGGAGGTCCTGCTGGTAACCCAGGAATTTATAGAAACTCCTCTCTGAAAACCAAAGACTGGGCAAGAGGGATTGGCTGGCGGGCTAGTTCTAAATAGAGAGCCCACTAGTCGAAATCCGATCGTCGATAAAATGTGAAGTTGCTAAGAGTCTCTCCTTATGCAAATGATGAAATGTTTATTGGATTGGGGCGTAGGCCAGTCGTTGCGCAACTCTATGTTTCTGTAGGCAACGCAAAATAACCAGCCACTCACAAGGAGTCTACACGAGGTCGTTGTCGAGACCTATTGGTGCCACCTTATGCTGAATTCTAAGTCGAATGTGCGAGACCACTGTGCTAGTATTGGTGCCACCTCTTCTTGGGTCACGTGAGACCACTGTGCTAGTCTTCTCCAGACGTCAGGGTTGATGTTCTTCCTCCAATCCTCATGAACTCACCAAAATCGGGGTGTACAAAAGTAAAATTTCTGCCCTCACATTCATCAATTAGGCTCCAATCTCCCGATGATTTCTCATTAAATTAATTTTGTACAATTTCACCTCAACACTATCTCTTGCAATTCAGATCCCAAGATCGCTAGTAATCAAATCCCTAGTTCTTGCAATTACAAGGAAAATGTCAAGCTATAAAAAAAGATAATTTCAAAGCTAATTTGATTTTATGAAGGGTTGAGCAGATAATTAGTGTCAATAAACAGTTCATCTTTTTCACCTTATCCCTATTCTCTAGCTGCTTGAACAGTACATCACATATCGTCTCCTCTTTCCTTCCTTTTAGGCCCATTACCAAGGGCTGCACACACTCACTCTAGGAGTTCCATTACTTGGAGATATTAATGTAGAAAAGTGAACAAGGATACGAGACAAACTTATAAGGAGGGGCTAAAGGAGAGAGAGGCCTTATGGGCCTTAATACATACACTTTATGAAAGTGAGGTTAGATCTTAGATTTACTCTAGAGGGGGGTGAATAGAGTTTTAAAAGGTTTTTCACTTAATTTTATAGCGGAATTAAAATAGTGATACTTATATGTGTATTGCAGAGTTATGTAAAACAAATAAAAACAAATCAGCACACAGTACAATCAACCAAGCTCTGATACCAAGGAGTTAACTTTTGAAGGGAGTTATAACCCTTTATACAGTTGAAAGAAAACAAAATATATTGTTCTTCTCTTTCAGAGAAGACTCTAGTGGATCCTTGATGATGTTGAAGAGCTCCCCCTGATTTGATTAGTGTTTGATGATCAGGTGAGGAAGCTTCTTCTCTAGAATGTAGTAACTCCTTTCTTCTTCTTCTGCAGTTGAGATCCTGAGCAAATGATCTAGATTAAGTGTCTCAGGATGAAGATGATCTGCAAAGAAGAGTTAACAAGCAAGATAGATAAAAAATATGTTGTTCTCTGTCTCTATCTTCTTTGTGCTTTCTCTGTATATATGTAATCTGGAGAGCTTCTCTCTTATCTTCAATTCTTCTCTTGATCGGAAAAGGAAAGAGATAAAGTCTCTTTTATCAACTGAACTCATCGAGAAGATAAACTGCCATCTTTAATTTAAGCTGTTCTGCAACGGCTATATCATTAATTGTTCTGCAACGGCTATATCATTAATTGTTCTGCAACGGCTATATCATTAATTGTTCTGCAACGGCTATATCATTAATTGTTCTGCAACGGCTATATCATTAATGTGAGCAGTGACAATTCATACGAAAGAAGGGCAGCAATATATAAATAGAAACTATTCAAAATATTGTTTTATCAGATCTGACAACATATAGAATTTTAGTCGAGCTGAGAAATGAGATTTTATAAAGCTGATAATATTTCGTCGATCTCAGCTTGAAGTACGTATGGCTGAGCTCGACGTTTGTCGATCTGAACATTGATTAACTGCTGAATGAACTTTCGTCGAGCGCTGCTTGGTTTTCGTCGAACGCAGCTTCAGATATATTTCGTCGAGCGCTGCTAGCTTTTCGTCGATCGCAACTTCAGAGATATTTCATCGAGCGCTGCTAGCTTTTCGTCGATCGCAGCTTCAGAGATATTTTGTCGATCGCAGTTTAACTTATATTATTTTCTCAGTCTTCTGTCTTAATGAGATTTGATCTAAGTTATACAAGATGTGTTATGAAAGAAACTTAGACCATAAAGATGGATCCTGACTCAAATCAAAACTAGGGTTCCAACAATCTCCCCCTATTTGAGTTGGGATACAGATTTGAAATTTAAAACATACAGGGATCCTAATCCAAATCAAGTCTGGTGATCCAACACTTTATTTATTTTGTAACACTCCCCCACAAACTGGAGCGTACAAGTTGTAGGAGCCAAGCTTGGAGAGGAATTACTGATATAGTGGGTGAGACAATAACAACAACAACAACACTCAAGCCTTTATCCCACCATAGTGGGCAAGACAATGCCTTAGTAAAATATCAGAGATTTGATCGGCAGCCCGCACATATCGTAGAATCAGTTTCTGAAGCTGAAACTTTTCTCGGACAAAATGGCAATCAACTTCGATGCGTTTCGATCGCTCATGAAATACACGGTTCTCGGCGATATGAATAGCAACTTGACTATCACAAAAAAGATCAGTTGAGGATGAAAGTTTAACACCTAAATCATTGAGAAGACTCTCTAGCTATGTGAGTTCTGAGACGGCGGCAACCATGAAGCGATACTTTGTTTCAGCTAATGACCGAGCAGCTATAGTCCGCTTCTTTCTTCGCCAAGTAATCAAGTTCCCGCCAAATATGTGCAGTAGCCGCTTGTGGACCGACGATCGTCCAGGGACCAAGCGTAATCAGCATCACAATATGCAATGAGAGACAAAGAGGTAGGAGGCTTGTATACCAGCCCTTATCTCGGAGCATTCTTCAAGTATCGAAGAATACGCTCAACGTCTTGAAGATGAGAGACCCGAGGGGTATGCATAAAGCCACAGACCACACCGCCCGCAAAAGAAAAGTCGGGTCGTGTGACAGTAAGATAGATTAGCTTGCCAACAGTGCGGCGATAATACTCCAGATTAGAGAGAAGTTTATCAGAGTCCGAGCCATAACACGAAGTTGATGATTTGTATCCATAGATGTATCCACAGGCTTACATCCAAAGTAGCCTGCATCGTGTTGTAGATTGAGACAATATTTCCGCTGAGACAAGAGAAGACCATCAGGTCGTCGGGCTACCTCAATTCCCAAGAAGTAGCGAAATTGCCCCAAATTCTTAGTTTGAAAGTGAGAGGCAAGATGTTGCTTGATTTGGGTGATGCCAGGAAGATCATCACCAATGAAAAGAATGTCATCAACGTAGACTAGAAGAATCACTGTGCCAGATTTACGTTGTCGAATTAATATGAAGAAGTTTGTTGAGCTTCTGGTGAAGCCAAACTCACGAACCACCCTACTAAATTTCTCAAACCATGCCTGTGGAGACTGTTTGAGGCCATATAGAGATTAATTCAGATGACCGATAAGGGACGCCCCCGTGGTTATATAACTAAGAGGTTGCTGCATGTACACAATCTCCACAAGATCGATGTGAAGGAAGACGTTTTTAATGTCAAGTTGATGGAGAGGCCAATGACGATGAACGACCAGTGAGAGTAGGACACAGACGATGTTGAGTTTTTCCACTGGAGAAAATTTCTCTTCATAATCAAGGCCAACAATCCTATTCGGATGATGCTTCATGGTGAGCACCACTTGCAGCTCACTGTATGTTGATTCAGAGGAAGAGGAACAAGGTCCCATGTGTGATTGGCCCAGAGAGCTGTCACTTTTTCATCCATTGCCGCCCGCCACCCCGGATGCTGAAGAGCCTCCTGCACAGAAGACGGGGTGGAAATAGAAGACAAAGACGCCGCAAACCTGCGCATGGGAGAAGAGAGGTGGTGCAATGATAGATAATTAGAGAGAGGGTGAACGGTAGAAGAAACCACAATTTGGGAGGGAGCTGTAAGCGAATCAACGGTCTATGGAGTAGCATCAGTAGACAACAATGGTCGCAGGGCATCAGATCGATGATGACGGTGAGTGTACACTTGTAGAGGGGGAGAGGGGAGTACGGGATGAGCTGTAGGGAGTAAGGGAGGAGATGGGAGAACGCGAGGTGTAGGAATCATGGGAGGAGAAGTGTGAGTGTGAACAACCAGACATGGTAGAGCATTGAGAGATATTGCTTCAGGAGATGCTGAGTAGAACGGTTGATCCTCAAAGAAGGTAACATCCGCAGAAGTGATTGTTTTCCCAGTAGTAGGAGAATGACACACATAACCTTTCTGTGTACGAAGTACCCAACAAAGATGTACATGGTAGCACGAAGAGCCAACTTATCGACAAAAGGTCCGAGATGGTGGACAATGTAGGCACATCCAAAGACTTGAGGAGGGAGGGAGAAGGGAGGTGTGGAAGGATACAAAATGGAGAAGGGAGTAACAAAGTCGAGGACAGTCGGCGACATGTGATTAATTAAATAGCACGCGGTGGAAACAACAAAGTGTCAATACTGCTTAAGAACGCGCATCTGGGACATAAGAGAGCGAGCAACCTCTAGATGGTAACGATTCTTCCGCTCGACGACACCATTTTGTTGTGGTGTATATGCACACGATGCCTGATGGAGAATGCGAGGAAGTTACAAGTGTCCTGAAATTCGCGGCTGATATACTCACGAGCATTATCGGTGCGAAGAATTTTAATGGTGCTCGAGAATGGAGTATGGATTTCAGCGATGGAGTGGAAGCACCGCAATAACTCAGAGCGATCACGGATTAGGAATAACTAGGTGACGCGAGAATGATCATCAATAAAAATAAAAAAAGTATCGATGGCCAGAAAAACTGACAGTTTTTAAGGTACCCTAAAATATCTGAGTGAACCAAGTCAAATGGATCAATTCGCTTAGAAGAACTAAGGGGAAGGTAGATCGATGTTGCTTGCCGTAAATGTAAGTTTCACATTGAAACTCGGTAAATGGAAAATCAGGAAGAGCTTTTCAGGGGATAGTAAGAGGAGCATGGACAAGTCGATGATGCCTTTTCGTAACCGAGGATAACACGGAGGCAGGAATATCCAAAGTGTAGATCCCATTTGACAGTCTACCAGTACTAATGACACGCCGCGCCCGTCGATCCCGCACCACAAAAGAAGACGAGGTAAAACTAATGGAACAGTCATGTTCTTGAGTAAGACGACTGATGGAGAGCAGATTAAATTTAGAGTCAGGGACATGAAGAACAGAATGAAGAGAAATGGACAGAGTCACAACAACATCGCCGCAACCGCAAACAGTGGTGGTATCGCCATTCGCAACGGTGATAATCTTGGGAGTAGCTGTATCTGTGTACCGAGAGGGAGGTTATGGAGAAATGTGATTGGTAGCCCCAGAGTCCGCAATCCAAGTGGAGCCAAGAGCAAGAGAAGATAGGCCGACATGAGAGGAGGATGCCACATGGTCATGGGTGCGGGTAAGAAGCTCCCGTAGTAGCCGGAGTTCGTCCCGTAGAATGTCAATTTCAGTGCGGCCGCAAAAAACATTGGAGGGAGGGCGAGCTGCAATAGAAGAAAGACCGCTGCGTTGGGTAAAGGAAGCTGCAGGTGTTCCCATGATTGGAGGGAGCTTGGCAAGATGGAGAGCTCGACACACAGTAAGAGGGCGCAACAGGCCCAGCGAACACGACGAACTGGAGAGCTCGACACAAGGGAACACATAGGAGAAGCTAACAGGTTGCGAGGATGCAGCCCGCGAGTGCGCAGAGAGCAGCGCCGTGAGTTCGCAGAGGCGGATGCAGGAGGGAGAAAGGCCGCTGAGGTTGCAGGGGAGCACACAACCGCTGATTGCGGCGGACATAGTGGGCTTAGGAGGAGCAGTGAGCTTAGCGGACAGAGGATTTGCAGACAGAGGAGCAACGAGCTTAGGGCGCGACCTGATCCTGTGCGAACAAGAAGGCGAGTCCGCTTGGATATAGACACAACGGGCACACCAGGGCGCTGGCAAGAGGAAACGCCAGAGGTATGTGCTTCGGTTGCGAGCAGAGGATGGTGCCGAACGGAGGGAAGCAAGCTCATAGGTCGCGCGAGCAGAAACTGGTCTGTGCGCTCATAGGGGCTATGCGGATACCGGAGGCAGGGGCCGCGCAGGCCGCGCAAGCAAGCAGGTTGCACGAACAGGAGAGGGGGTGGGTCCCGGCATGCAACGGAAGAAGGCTATAAAGCCAGCGGGAGGAGGGAGAAGAGGGGAAGAGGCGAAACGTAGAGGCGCAAGGAAGAGGTGCGTGCTCGAAGGAGGAGATCGCCGGACCGCGTTGTGAGCAGAGAGGCCGCGAGATTGCGCAAGCGGTCAAAGAGGGAATCAGGCTTATTCCTGCGTCTGGAGCAAGAGCTCAACCGAAAAAAAAACTTCGGATGAACCTGACTCTGATACCATGTGCAAATTGTGAATAAAAAAGTCAATATTTTATTATTCTTATGAAAAATCAACAAATACATTGTACAATGAGTCTCCTTTTATAGAAAGAGAGAGAGAGAGAGAGGGAGAGAGAGAGAGAGAGCTAAATACAAACTAAAGTTGTGAGACTAAAGAAAGAGCTAGAGGAGAGAGGTCTTATGGGCCTAAATACATGGACTTTATTTATTTTGTAACAATTACAATATGGACTTGGGTACTTATTTATAGAATTTGAGAATGCCAAAGGGTTAGGGGATGAAGGATGGTTAATTCGATGGATTTCTTTGGTGTATTGTTGATGTTGAAGATGCTCGTAGCGCCGTATTTTACTTCTTGCATTTGTATTTTATGTGGTGTTTTCTGTCGAACACTTGTTTCGCGCACGTTATTTTTCTTCTGCATTATATCTTTGGTTAGGCGTCTTGTTGAGTTGCATTCCCATAGATTTGTTTATCCAACGGTAAATTATGTTAGGCAAGACAGAGATATGGTCATTTGATTTAGTTACTCAGAGCCTTGTTTCCCATCCTACTCATATATTGAGACTTAGCCTTCATTCTGAGCATCTGCATATTTGTTTCTTCCATTAGACTTGTTTCTTATTTGTTTTTAAAAAGAGAAAAAATGTTGTTTTTAAAGATGTCCTAATATGCGATGATACAATATCTATTTCTTTCCATGAGGTCCTCCATTAGGTAGTGCTTGAAGCAACAATAGACTTTGTTCAGAGCTTCATAGTTGGCTCAAGAATCATCTAGTTTGTTTCCTTCTCTATACTTGTGAGAGTTAATTAATTTCTCTTGGCTAAGAGCTTGAGCATGTCTTGACCCATTATTTTGAACTTCTAGATTGTCAAGTGCCCTTGGCAAATGCTCTGTATTAGTTGATAAGACATGGCGAGGTGGAAATGAAACATAATGAAAGTGATAAAACATATTATGATTGGAGGCTTGCCGTTAACCCAAGAGTGTACAACGAATTCCCTTTGAAAAATCAAAATTTCTATCTATCACAAGAGGGAAAAAGTTCTTCAGGACCAACCAAATGTGTCCTTTCCTTATCATTGACCATCTGTAGTTTTTATGATCTCTATTTGTTATCAAAGAATCTTGCGCATTTTTCTTTCCAAACAAACCATGTCCAATGAGCATAAATAGCTCTAATGTGTTAATGAAATTGTTTGCTATTGAATTTAGCATAACTATCCCAATTTTCCAACCTGTGATAGGCGTATTTTTTATGAACAGACGCATCCGCATAATCAAATGACTATTTGGATCCGGAGTTTAAACCGAGCGATCGTGCTCATATGGCATTGCTTTGGATAAATTGAGCTCTTTCTTTTAATTTACTTTTTATATTTAAAAATTCTGGGATGGTTTTATTTAGATTTAGAACCTTTGGTGGGGGAGAGGTTTATAATTTCTAATTGCGGATGCTTTGGGTGGCAGACATTTTGTCTTGGAGGGGTTCCTTCTCCTTTCTTCTTCTCTTATAGTTTGGCATCCATTGGCGAGAGCTCTTATCGTTTTGTGTGACGGCCACGACGTCATCTCCTTTGGTCGCGAGCCATCCACCCTCCAATCTAGCCTGTTCCAAATTTTGTTGTAATTGCTGTCCGGATTTTATGTGTTATTGAAGCAGTTTTTGAGCTTGCATGAATGCCTTTGAAACGTTTTTCCCTAAGACATGGAACGATAAATGTTGAATATCAGTCCTTTGAGTCTTAGCTATTTTTATTTAAGTGCAAAGTCGATTTTGAGTCATTATTGGCTATTTCTCGTGCTGATTTGACTTTATACAGGTTTTTTTGTCGACTCTTTTGGTTGTTTTTTCTTAAGTACTTCTCCGCTAAAAATCGGAACTTCGTCATTTAATATCAAATATAAGTTGGAAATAATCATGGTGGTACAGAGGAATCTATGCCTGTAATACGAACAAGAAGGAAATTGCTTGGATTAACGGAAAACGGATACAATCCGGAGCAAGCTCCGACCAACTCTTGGAGGCTGGTTCCTCCAAAGAGTCTTCTCTCTAATGAGAGCCAAAAGACAATAGATCCAAAAGATAGCCTAACTCCCAAAACCACCTTCTTATATAGGGAGGGGGGCTCACAACAACCTAATGCATTTAAAAGAAAAGCAATAATAATATAAGAGGACGCGTGCACGTAACAATACATCCCCTCAGAAAAGCGACCTTGACCCCAAGGTCGGTGCGCCGCCCGCCGTTCAGTAGTGATATGCTCGTGGTTGGGATGTCGTCGATGTGCCCGGGGCGTCGTTCGGTAGTCCGTCCGAGAGCAACAGGGCGTCAATGTCTGCGACAGAGAGCGCGGCCACGTCGTCGCCGATGAGGACCCATCACTCCTTCACCGAGCACGCATGACCAAGAGAGTAGAGTTGCTTGCAGCGGAAGCACATGACTTTGTTCCGTAAGTCGTTGTACTCCTGGTTGGACAGACGGTGTGTAGGGATATGCTGAGTGTTGGGTGGGCCACTAATTGGTGGCCGGGGTAGAGGAGGTGGAGGAGATGGAGGTTTAGGATGGGTCGAGAAATATGGTTGGGAGGGATGCCTGGAGGGAGGTGATGAGGAAGGAATGCCGCCGTACGTCGCGAGGAATTACGCCTCCACAAGGGGGGAGAGGTTGATGGCTTGGTGGACCGTTGACGGTTTGAGGGTGCGGAGGCGGGAGCGGAAGTGGGGTTGCAAGTCGTTCATGAAGAACCCCAAGTAATGGTCTGGCGGGAGATCGGGAACATGGGTGACCAATTCCACGAAGGCATCAATGTACGAGTCAATGGAGCCTGTGTGATGGACCCCGCAAAGTCGCTTGATCATGGGGCTCGAGTAGCGGTTGTCGTACCGCTGTATGATGGCCTCGGTGAGAGCTGTCCAGGTGAGGTCGGGAGAAGTCTGGCGGAGCCAACAGACCCAATGGAGGACAGACCCTTCCATGCCGATAAGTGCTGTGGAGACCCGTTGTGTCGGAGGGGTCTGGTGAATGTCGAAGAACTGTTCGGCGCGGGCAATCCACCCGAGAGGGTCAGTCCCATTGAATGGAGGGATGTCAGGTCCACGGTACGGTGGAGTAGGTAATTCCACCAATGCGGGTGTATCGGGGATCACGGTGCTGGGGGATCCCACAGCAGAGGTGGTAGGAGGCCTGGAGTGCTGACTGGGCTGCAAGTTCTGGAGCATGGTCAGAATTGAGGTGAACTGCTCGACCTGTGCCTCGAGACGAGAGTTGATGGTGGTGAGGGAGTGTTTGAGGGATTCCACGCGGGATTCCATCCTCCCCTTTGGCATATGAGGATGCACAAGGAATAGATGTCACCGGAGAATGTCGGAGAGGGCGGATAGGTGCGAGCTGGCGGCGGGAAGTGGGAAGCAGGTTGGGCGCAGCGCGACGGCACGGAGACGGAGCAGATGGTGCCGATCAAGGTCGGTTTAGGGTGGAACAGCCGCTGGAGAAGCAGGCGTCGGGATCGGTGGCCGATGGAAGCGTAACTGGCGCTGGATGGAAGCGGGCGATCGATCGTCGAAGCAGGCGCTGGAAGTAGGCGCTGGAAGCAGGCGCTGGATCGATCGTCGAAGCAGGCGCTGGAAGGAGGCGCTGGATCGATCTTCGGACGCGATGGATCGGTCGGCGCTGGATCGTCGGCGCTAGATCGTCGGCGCTGCATCTTCTGGATCGTTCGCTGGATCGTCAGGATCGTCAGCGCTGGATTGTTCGCGGGATCGTTGGAAGCAGGTGTTGGATGGAACGATCGCTAGATGCAGCAGTCGAACGGCGAGACGGACTGGAGCTAACCGGCGGCTTAGAGCGGGCGGCCGGGCAGGTCGGACCAAATAATACAAAAAAGAAGGAAATTGCTTGGATTAACGGAAAACGGATATAATCCGGAGCAAGCTCCGGCCAACTTTTGGAGGCTGGTTCCTCCAAAGAGCCTTCTCTCTAATGAGAGCCAAAAGACAATAGATCCAAAAGATAGCCTAACTCCCAAAACCACCTCCTTATATAGGGAGGAGGGGCTCACAACAACCTAATGCATTTAAAAGAAAAACAATAATAAAATAAGAGGACGCGTGCGCGTAACAACCTGCATGCTAAGAATAATCAGAGGCTATTTCCAAACCTGGTGTACTATTTATTCATGGTAAAATTCACTATTTAATAATCGATGGTGAAGCTGCAAGAATGTGACCTCTATCACTGTGGTGGAGAAATTGGAACAAACAAGGTGAAAGTACCGAAATCATGTTCTGTTAACTTTGTCCATTACTAAGTCGTAGCGACATCCTGCGCATGAATGCATGCTGCGTCTTCCCGGGCCAATGCTGGCAATTTGATTATACATGGCAAGCAAATCACTTTGGTTTCCTTCAGTCTCCAGCGGAACAATCAAAGTCAATGAAGGAGACCTAGCAATATAGTGCACTACTGTGCCAGACACATGTAGAAGAGGTTATTTCAAGGAAGGAACAAATCTGTGTTTTACTGATGACAGAAAGGGATTTTCATAAGGCTCTATTATTCCACCATAGTCCGAACTAACCCTAGAAGAATTTATTGATATTTTCTCCATCGAGTTACTCATATAGCTCTCTCCTCTGATTGTGTCCCTGGTGCGTACCAATATGCCTACTGGTGATCCAGAGGAAATTATAGAGTTAAAATGGCAAATGGATGACCTCATATCAAAGGGCCATGCCAAGGAGTTGATGAGCCTATTCTGTATACCCACCTTTCTAGTTCCCAAGAAAGTGACACCGTGCACATGTGTATTGACAACAACAACAACACTCAAACCTTTATCCCACCATAGTGGGTATATGGATCATTTGTCGTCATTGCGCCCTATCTTTAGTCATAATCTCACTAATGTACATCACGTCTTTCCTTATAGTTTCATTCCAAGTCTTCTTTGGTCTACCACTCCCCCGTTTAACATGCCCAGTAGCTAAACTCTTACAACGCTTAACAGGTGCCTCTAATGGTCTCCTTTATACGTGTCTGAACCATCTTAATCGACATGTGTATTGACAATTGTGCCATAAATCTTAATCGACATGTGTATTGACAATCGTGCCATAAATAAAATTACGGTGAGATACATATATCCTGTTCCCTGACTGGACTATTTACTTGATGAGTTACATAGTTCCAGTGTGTTCTCCAAGGGAGAAGCAAATGCTACCAAATTCAAATGAAGGTCGGCGATGAGTGGAAGTAATACCCATCGGTCTTTTTGGCGCACACAACACATTCATTATGTCAATGGACCATGTGTTGATGAGCTTTTTTTGGGTAATTTTTTCATTGTCCACATCAAGGATATCTGAGTAGAGCATGCTGAAAACATGAGGTTGGTATTTGATTTGCTAAGGGAAAAGAAACTATGTAGAAACTTAGCCAAATGTTGATTCCTCTAAAATCAACTTATCTTTTTGGGTTATATAATCTCTAGAGCAGAGTGAAGGTGAATCCCGAGAAGGTCAGAGCAATTCAGGAGTGGCATCCACCCATTCATGATGTAGGAGTCTCCACGTTCTTGCATGCCTCTCTATGAAGTTTGTCAGAGATTCAATGTTACGGTTGCGCATGCCGACGAGATGCCGTGGCGAGTCCACACGCAAAGGAAGACGATGACGGGTCCGTCTGGAGGAGGAGAGACCGAAGCCGTGCCGCCGACATGATTATCTTATTTGCATTCTATTATGTTATTTTCTATTTGTGTACGCTTTATTATCCGCACTGCTTTCATTATCCGCACCGCGCACCTATAAGGGGTTGTGCTGTACACTGTTTCATTATGCTTGGATGTATGGAATTTAGGGTTGCTTCCTAGGTTTTCTTCTCGTTCCCTCCTCCTTCCTCTCCCTCACCTCCTCCGGCCCTTCCCCTTGCCGGATTCCTCTCCGGGATCGTATCATTCAACATGTTGATGAAACTTTTTATTGAGTGTTATATGAAAATTGAGTTCAAGTGGGCGTGGCTTAGGACAATTTTGACGAGGTTGAGTGTGATGTCTCAGGGATCGACATGGAGCCGTTCTTATTTATCAGGGTTGACCCCTTGCTTACTTCAGTGTGTAAGTTGTTAGACTATTACCTTAACTATTCAACTTAAGACAAATAGTTATATATTCTTGTTCGTGCTCTGGAGTCTTGGCGCATATCGCCTCCTGAAGGAGTTTGCCATCCGTACTGATAATCATGAACCTCTGAAATGCTTGAGTTAGGCTAAGCTCAATGGTAGACATGTTAGATGAGTGGAGTTTCTGGAACCATTTCCGTATGTATCTACATATAAATAAGGATGTTCAAATAGAGTGGCATATGCATTCTCTTGGCAACACTCATTATTGGCTTCCTTGGAGTCGAAATTGCCGGGTTTTAGGCTTCTCTGTGAATTATATGAGCATGATCCAAATTTTGGAGCTATCTTTTTGTCTTTTGAAGAAAGGGGAGCCGGAAACATGTAGACACCTTGAATTCCTCTTCAAGGATGGGTGGTTTTGTATTCCTCTCTGTTCTTTGAGGGAGCTATATATTAGAGAAGGTCATAGTGGAGGATTGGCGGGACAATTTGGCAACAATTTGATCCTAGCCACATTTAAGGAATTTCTTTGGTCCCAAAATGAGCCATGGGGTGCAAAGTATTATGGAGAGGTGTCACATGCTGATAGTTCTCTATGTATCGGTATTCACGCATAGGGCTGGCTGCTAGCTTGTCTTAGAGTTGTTCCTCATCCTTGTATCGTTTTGCATCTATCCAAATGTTGTGAGTGATCTTATCATTGGGCGTGGCGGCAATGGTCTTGTCCTTCTTGGTGGCGAGCAAATATCCATACATCTCCCGGCCTAGTTTGTTTCCAGATTTTGTTGTAAGTGCTGTTCGGATTTTATGCTTATTACTGGAGCTGTTTTGGGGTTTGTATGAAGGTAGTTGGGACTGTTTTGATCAAGATTTGGAATGATACGTGTTGAATATAAAATCTTTTTAGCTTGGTCTATTTTTGTTCAAGTGGAACGTTACCATTATTAATTGTTACCATTATTAATTAATTAGTATTAAGTCTTTTATTTTAATGTCATGTGAGCCCTCCTCCCCCTATATAAGGAGGAGGTATGTGAGTGTTATATCTTATCTTGGATGTATTAGGGTTTTGGGCTCTCTTTGGAGAGAAAGATTATAGGAGGACCCAACCTCCATAATCTTGGCCGGAGCTTGCTCCGGATTTGTATCCGTGTGTTTTCTTCCAGTTATTGCAATCGAATCGAAGTAGTTTCTTGTTCTTAACAATGGTCCGACCTGCCTCCCTCCGCCCGCTGCACTTTCAGCCGCCGAGTACCAGCAGCCCCTGCAACAACCTCCTCGATCGGCTCGACCGCAATACCGATCTGCTGAACGACATCCTCACCCACCTTCGCCAGCTCCAAGCCAGTCGCCACCTTCGCGTGGGTCCCTTTCTCGAGGCACCGGCAGCCGCCTGCCCGCTCCAGTCCACGCCGCGTCCGAATGCGTCTGCAGCAGCCTGGAGGAACGATCCCTCCCCTGTGCGGATTCCTCCAGCAACGCCTACGGCAGCCCTATCCAGCACCGCCGCTTCCGCACCGCCTCCGGCAGCCAGCTTCAACACCGCTTCCGCCCACCACAGCTCCAGCACCGCCTCCGACCGTCAACTCCAGGCCGCGCCACTTCCGGCCGCGACACTTCCGGCCGCAGCATCAGCAGGCCACGCCTCCGGCGCCCTCCTCCCGCTCCAGCTCCAGCCCGCGCTTTCTCCTATAGCGGCATCGCGCGATCGCAACTGTTCCCTTCCGCAATCTTCTTCTTCCGCCTGCATCGACCTCGTTCCGCTCGCCGTTTTGTTCCCTCTTGAGCCGCGCGCCTACTTCTTCTCCCTAAACTGCCGAGCCACCTCTCCCATCACCCCCTGCCAGCTGTTTTATTTTCCCCTCACTACAAGTCAAACCCCTCTCCTTTTACCTCCCTACCCCTCACCTCGTCATTCTTTATTATTTCTCCCCTTCACACATTTAGCCAACCGGGTTGGTCCGCCGACCCCACTGACGATCGTTGGCCGCCCCCCTCCCTCTTCCTTTCAACATTTTGTCCCTTTGCAGTTTTTCACACTCTCGCTACCACTCGGTGACAAGTTGGACGTCGCCTCCGTGCTTAAAGATCCCGACAAAAATTTTGGATTCGGCCTTGCGGACAAGGCCGATTTTCAAGACCGGCGTATTGTTACCATTATTAATTAATTAGTATTAAGTCTTTTATTTTAATGTCATGTGAGCCCCCCTCCCCCCTATATAAGGAGGAGGTATGAGAGTGTTATATCTTATCTTGGATGTATTAGGGTTTTGGGCTCTCTTTGGAGAGAAAGATTATAGGAGGACCCAACCTCCATAATCTTGGCCGGAGCTTGCTCCGGATTTGTATCCGTGTGTTTTCTTCCAGTTATTGCAATCGAATCGAAGTAGTTTCTTGTTCTTAACATGGAAAGTGAATTTTGAGTCATTATTGCGCTGTCCTTTGTGCTGAGCAGATGGATTTTGTAGACTCATTTATTTTTCTTTGTGAAGTATCTCCCTAACCGACCTGGACTCCATTATGAACCAAATTTGAAAAGGTTTTCATATAACAGCAGCCAAAGAGCAGTTGCTTAGCAGATGATTAAAATTTTCCTAGTGGGGTGCAGAGGGACAACCATAGCATTTGGCCAAGTATGAGTGCCTTTTTCTCACATTAATTCCTGTCTCCCCTCTCTCAGATGAAACAACATTTCTTTGTTCTTTATCTATTTATTTTGATCTTGGTTAAAATGGTGAGTGGTTTAACTTAAATTTTGCCTGACGGTGCTACTACGATGGATAGGAAAGTGCCTCTGAAGTTACCTTTGTGACATTCTTTGTTCTTCTCTAGAGATATATCTTGTCTTCTCAGTCTTGTAACTTTTTTTAACCCTTTTTTACTCCTTATATAGAGTTATCTTCTCATAGTTTTATTGTTGTACGTATATGAGGTGGTTTCATAAAAAAGCCTACATCAAGCTAGTAAACTGTTGAAAGAGTCTTTGGAAATTATTAGATGTAGAAATATTTGTGGAAACGAGATTATTATTATTAGTGCACGATTTAACTAAGTGATAGAGTTTGAAATAGTTGTACTAGTCAGTAAATTTGTGATTCTCTTTCCATTACTATTTCTGCATTTGTACTCTTTTTTGTTTCAGCGGTTCATATTTTATTTTGGATATTTCTTGATTTCTCTAACATTCTGGCCTAATTTTACGATATGTTTTTTATATTATCTTAGTATTGTGTGAATTTCTGAATGTTTGTAAACAGTTGGATTATATTACCTGTAAGGTGTTAATGGAAAACACATTGCATATTTGGTTAAAATTAAAATGGTTCAATGATAAATCTTGCACGCTGATGTGGACGTGCTTCTAAAGTCTGATGATTTAGGGGTTTTCGTTGGGTTCATGCTTTATTCTTTTGTTTTTTTTTGAGCTCTGAACTCTAATGTTATAGTTTTACTTCCTCAATTCTTTGTGATCAATTGAGAAGAAGACTTCATTAATTTAATTTTTATTCTTGTTTTTGTTTTTCTTTCGGATCTGATTCACACATAATTCAGGATTCAACACCTTTCAAGCTTTGCTTGGGACTTTGTGGCATTGTGAAACTGAAGTAGTAAAGTTCAGTGGTATCAATTTACTTGTGTTTGGAACTATAGTGTTAGTCTTTCAAACCAAAATTTTACTTTCTGGGGTCTGGACGTTCATGTGCGCTAAAGCTTTACCACACATGCATGATTGTGGTGGCGTTTTGGCTTAAAATGTCATTTTTTGAAAAATAGCATTTGTGACCGCACTTATCCAAACAATGTTTATGTTTTCATAACTGTGGTTGCAAATGCCACTACACTGACACCACCCAGCATAGTCTAAATTTATGAATGCGAGAGGTCAATTGAACAACTCACAATTCTTTTTATGTGAAGTGAGGGCACAGTGAGTTTGCAAAGATGTGCAATGGACGTCTAGGTTTTATGTTCTTCTGAGTGCCTAAGACTATTCTATACTTAATTTTGATAAACAATGATCAACTCGGATGCTTAATGATAATTCTGAATCACTATTGTAAGGTCTACCAATAATACTTTTTAAACATGTTTTCGATCAAATGTGGATTGATCATTTTAAGTTGACAACAATTGTTGGTTCTTTGTATGACTTCTAGAAAAGGGGATTTTGCCTGACTTCTCTGTATGACTTCTGATGGCAATGGGATGTTGTTGATTGCTCGACCCAACGATTGTTCCTGCTAGTGATTGAACATGCCATCCCCCCGCCACCACTATATATTTCATCCATGTAGATACTAAGGTATCAAATAACCTAACAAATCTCAATTTACTCTTAGGCACATGCATAATGTTGGAAATGTAAGAACAAGGTCTTCAATGGCCAAACAAAGAGTTTAAATAAAAAGAGGAATTCAATAAACATGATCTAAACTCAAAGAAATAGAGGACATGTCTCTTTAGGCGAAGCTTCCACCAATTTGATGCTTTAGAGCAATTGGATCTTTCCCCTCCAAGCCTCTCATAAGAACCCTTCTTCTAACTGCTATGACTGATGGCTCCTCCCTCTCAATGCTAAAGAACTTCATTGATTTACATGTTTGGTGATGGCCTAATGGTTTGTTTTGAAGTATGGAATTAAATTGTATGTTCTCTTTAAGTTCTTAGGGTAACAAAGAGTATCTTATTTAATGTAAAATCCCGGGATTTAATGCATGGCAGCAGGTCTAGGGAGCTAGGCCTGCTGCGAGGTTGTACATTTTTTTAATTTTAAAATTAAATTTATATTTTAATTTATTATTGCTACTTCAAACTCATTGAGTTGTGGGATAAATCATTAGCCAGGAGGTTGCAAAAGAGATTAATTTTTTTTTTGTTGAGTTCATGATATTTGTTGATGAGGTTGGCTTTATTCATCACCGTAAAATGGATAACACTGTTCAATATTACTCTGTTGAGAGCAACAATCAGGTCACATTCACCTACTAACTCTATTATCTTTTTTGTCAATTATTGATGAGAGAAAATACATGATGATAGCCTTTTCTCATGCATGATGATAGCCAGTTCGTGATGACCGCTTGCCCACCCAAGGGCACAATGCCTCCACCCTATATGTCGGATCAAATGGCAAAATGCATGAAACCACTTCAAGAAGATTTACATTCCATTCTCGCCTTTTCCAACTCAGCTAGGAGCACCGAGTTGGCCCCTCCTGCCTTCTCCCCATCAACAATGAGTTCTAGTTTGGTTCCTTCGCATAGACGTTCTTCTTGACTAATTGCTACATTAATGGAGGCTGTTATAAAAGAAATGTAGGATTGAATGAAATACAATGTACTCATTAAGCTTCTCTTGGAGATATTCTGAACATCACAATATTTATCTCTCCTTAAAATGGTGGTATAGATGCAAGTGGAAGCATGATAGAATGGTTTTAGCCTTAAAAAAGGGTGATTTATATAAGCAGCCCTTATTTGGCTGTTGGCAGCCCCCATTTCTATTAGTTATAACGTTCCTTTTGAAAATATGCATTATACATGCATATTTAGGAAAAGTGTTCAACATGAAAATTGTAGATCTCATCGAGATCTACAACTTTTGTGTTGAACACTTTTCCTAAATATGCATGCACAATGCCCTAAAATCGCCCTGATCGTAATTGTAGCAAATTTTTGATGCGCCTTTTGAAAATATGCTTTGTACGTGCATTTTTAGGAAGTGTTCAACACGATAGTTGTAGATCTCGATGAGATCTACAATTTTCATGTTGAACACATTTCCTAAATATGCATGTATAATGCATATTTTCAAAAGGCGCGTTATAACTCATAGAAATGGGGGCTGCCAACAGCCAAACAAGGGCTGCTTATATAAATTCCCTAAAAAAGCCTATTAATTGTGTCAGATTTGCCTAGGTTGAACCTGCAACCTGAACCGGTAACCCAGATTTTGAAGTCTCGCCAGTTTAGTTCTCGCATAACCATATCCTACTCGCGTGGTCATTTCACATGACCGCACAATCGTTCCACGAAATACCTCTGGCAAAATATAATTCGCTTTACATATTCCTTGCAAGGTATAACTCTCTCTATCCCACGAACATATTTCACATGAGCTATGCCTGAAACTGGTGCGGTTTGGTGCGGTTTGAGCCTAAACCGCACCCAAACCGTAGGGGTTCGGTTTTTGACTGAAGAAAACCGCACCACAACCAAACCATGCGGTGCGGTTTGGAGTCGGTTTTTGCGGTGCGGTATCGGTTTCTGTACAGTTATATTATGCATTTTCAATTTTAAGCACATGTTTGTATGCATTATTTTGTGTTATATATTTTCATAGCATAAATTCCTTCCAACTACGACGAAATTCATTTGTTTGAGACATTTCACTAATGATATTTATGCATATTCCACTATTGATATTTCTAAACACCAAACTTATGAAATATTTCACAACTATTACTTCAGAATCACAATTTAAGAAATATTACAAATAAATGAAAATCAAATATTTCATAAAACACAGCATGCCCAAGATTTTAAAAGCAATAATTCAAAATCACTTATTATGATAATAATTGCGGTGCGGTGCGGTTTACTCGGTTTTGTCAAGATAAAACCGCACCGCACCGCAAACCTTGCGGTTTTCCAATAACCAAAACCGCACCACAACCAAACCGTTCGGTGCGGTTTGAAAACGGTGCGGTGCGGTGCGGTGTTGCGGTTTTTTGCGGTTTCGGTTTTTAATTTTCAGGCCTATACCTTGCCACTCTTGAGAAACCTTCTTATGCTCTTCTCCCAGCTACATCCCGCTAGCTTGTTGATCTTAATATTCCAACACACATAATGTCACGTGCCTACCCACCTTTCTTATAAACTCAAATTGAGGATTATCTCGTAAGAGGGTAAATCCTCAAAGTCAAACGTTCCATGACATTCTCTGTCAGTGGAATTTTTGATGGCAGGGGATTTGATTATTCTTGTCTCAACTCTGCTTACCCATAACGAACCTCATTTTCTGACAACATACTTGACATTCAAGGCAATTCCAAGCATCAAAGTATTCAAACATGGGATTTGCGCAATTCAAGAGAGAGAGAGAGAGAGCTCTTAAAATAAATTCTCGGGCGTGTGGTTGGGATCTCCAACAATCCCTGCTAAGAGAACATGTGGGAAGGTCATTACAAAGAAAACTGGCATGAAGGTCATCGCCAGGGGAATTGGCAGGAGTGTATTGCCAGGGAAGATATGGTCATCTCCAAGGAAAGTGGCATGGAGGTCATCACTAAGGAAACTGTCTGGAAGGTCATCACGACCTATAAGTAGTGGTCATAGGCGAAATGTGGGAGTTGCTCGTACGAGTAGGTGTCACACAACGGGTAAGAGGTGTATGGTGTTAGGGGGGGGGGGGACCCTCCATGTACCTATCGCTCAGAAAATTTCGCCAGGCACGAGCCAAATTACTCCTATATGTTATCCTCACTTACAAAATTATTTTGCAGGAAATAATTTCAAAAAGTGCTAGAATCAAAGTGTCGCAAAGGTCATATAAATAGAAGGGTCAAAGCATAGTTGTCCATTGTTTTCCTTCTGATCTTTTGAGGGAGTTATTGGAAGGCTAGTTGAACAGAGCCAACAATGAGTTATGATAGTACCTCCGATGAAGAGGAGATGGGCCAGGAGGTTTTGTCTTAGAGGATTAGTTACTGTTGTCGCTGTTAACCACCCGATGAGGGAAATATCATTAGAGTCCTCGGCGATATGCAAAGAAAGGTGGTAGAGGAAGCAGGCAAAGAGGAAGCAGGCGTAGACATATGTTGGTAAACTGGTTGAGGAAAAGCAGGAAGAGGAGGACGAGGCTTCCTTGATTCAAAAGGGAAGGAGGGGAGCCGTAGTCAATCATCTTCATGCACCCCTCTGCTTGGTAAGAAGGGTATGGTGGTATGAGATGTTTTGAATGGGAGTCAAGTAACCGACTATGCTTAATTTTGTAGATGAATTGCTGGCATTGGGGAAAAGGATGGATGATCCATCAATGTTCCTTAAGGAAAAGGAGGAGAATGTCAAAAATGGGAAATAGAATCTCTGAAAACTTCTCGAGGAGGGGGCTGAATGCATAAGACACCCAAAGTTACCTAATTTAAAATTCTTTTATACTTTGAATATTTTTACATAAGTTTTAGGGTTTATTATGTATAAACTAGATCTATTAATGTCAGAGCAAGAGAGAGGTTAGCATAAACAAAGAAACACAATAACAATAAATAAAAATAGAAAGACATCCAGATGATACATAATTTATAGAGGTTCCTCAATCAATTGGGTACATCCTATCTTCCATAAATATTTGGGCTAGTGCCGCCTCTTAACCAAGATGACAAGTCTTTTCTACTAGAGACTCCAACCCACAAAATCTTTTGCTCTAGAGATTCACGAACTCAAGCAACTCTTTTAAAGATAGCTTGATAACCCATTTTATAGCAGTTGGTTGTGAGTTTGATAGGTTTAGATCAAATAACTTTTGCCACCAGAGAGGGGTGACTAGCTAAATCCTAGAAAAGGAGGATTCAAATTACAATGAGAAAGAGAAGAGAGAAAAGAAGAGTTCTCATTTCAAATTAAAAATATTCCCAACAGCAAAAGTACTTGAATACAAAAGACACCCAAAGTGACCCGATTTAAAGCCTTTTACATTTAAAATATTTTTACAAAAGTTTTAGGCTTTATTATGTATAAACTAGATCATTAATGCTAGAACAAGAGACAGGAGAGCATAAACACAAAACCAAAATAACAATAAATAGAAACATAAAGAGAGCATCTAGATGACACATACTTTTATAGTGGTTCCCCAATCAATTGGGTACGTCCTCTCCTCCACAAATCTGTGGGCTAGCACTGCCTCTTCCCCAAGGCGACAAGTCTTTTCCACCAGAGACTCTAACCCATATAATCTTTTGCTCCAGAGATTCAAGAATCCAAGCAACTCTTTTGAAGGGAGTGACTGATAATCCTTTTTACAGTAGTTGGTTATAAATTTAATGGCTTTAGATCAAGAAATTTTGTGTTGGGAACCTTACCTACAATGTTCCTGATTTGAACAAGTCCTCAAGTCAAAGTTAAATACACTTTGTATTTGATACACTTGTTTAGAATATTGTTTTCAGGTACTAGATAGTGCAAGCCTAACATAGGGCTAGACTTAGTGTCATCAGATATAATTTTGTCAATGTAATCCCTTATTGTGCAAAACATCAAGTCGATCTATGATCTAGACTATATTAGACTTGTTACTAACTTATTTACCTCAGAAATAAAGGTCTGGTAAGTCACACAAAGCAAAAGATCTGAATTAAGAATGTTCAGAAATTGACTAAGTAATATCATCTTGGAGAGTCTAAATATCGTCGAGTAAAGGTTTTGATATCTACTTGATGACCTTAAGCTTCAAGACGATATCGTCTTGTAAACTCTCAACTATTCACATGTTGTCTTGTTTAGAAAAAGAAGGTCAATCTTCAAATATCGTCTTGGTAATATACTATTCAAAACGATATCGTCTTGACAAGGTTCAACTATTCTCATATCATCTTGTTTAGAAGAAGAAGGTCAATCTTCAATTATCGTCTTGGTAATATACTATCTAAGACGATATGATCTTGACAAGGTATCATTCGACTAGTAGTCAAATATCATCTTGTAGACTATAAGAGTCATCCAGAAGATTTGTGTAGAAGATTCGTCTAGAAGACAAAAGTAGTCAAATATCATCTTGTAGACTACAAGACTCATCAAAGACAATTCGTGCAGAAGATTCAGCTAGAAGATAGAAGTAGTCAAATATCATCTTGTAGACTGAGAGTCATCAAGACGATTCGTGCAGAAGGTTTTAACTAAAACTATTCAGAGTTCAAATTCGACCAGAAGATCTGCATTCGACTAGACATAAAGAAGATTCGACCAGACATATAGTTGAATTGCGGAAAGGTCTGATTTCAAATTAAGACGTGATTTTGGAGTTATATCATTTATTGTCGCCGTAGATTGGGCTAATCAGAGCTGTGCTTTATAGAAAGATGATTTCTAACATAAAAGGTTGTCCGAGGATTCGACCGTCTGTGAATATCACTATAAAAGGGATGAAATGAAAATCAGTAAACCTTAATGATAGATTTCCAATCATATTCTCAATCATTCTGAAGAAAGAGCTCCCTGCCGTCAACGTGCTATTCATTCAAGACCTCAAGTATAGATAAGATATTCTTTGAAGAAAATCAATCTATTCTTCTGAAGAAAAGTACAATCATCTTGCCGACTAACATATCAAACATCTCTTTGTAAGAAGATTTCTGAAGAAGCCATTTTCGCAACAGGCTTCAAGAATACTCACAATATACAAGCTAATTTCTCTGAGTCTAGAATATCTTTGTGAAACATTTATATACATTCTTCTATAGGATTTCTGAGGAAAACTGAGCGTAGGGTCTTTGAGACCCGAGTGTAGGATCCTTTATTGAGAATCTGAGGTAAGGAGCTTTGTACAGTTCCTGAGGTAGGATTCAAGTTTGAATCTGAGTTGTAGGAGTGGAACACTCTGAGTTGTAGGAGTGGAACACTCTGAGTTGTAGGATCCAGTAACTGGCTCTGAGGTAGGGAATTAACAGCTATTCCTGAGATGTAGGAGTCTTGGAATTTAAGGTGTAAGATCTATTAGATCCGAGTATTTGGAGGAGTTGGCCGAGTCTAGCACATTGCTAGATAGGTGGAGGGGGAAAGTGGACGGACCCAACTCTGGAAACTAATATAAATCTCCGTGTACTCTGTGATGTGTTTGCTTTTTCTATGGTGATTTGCTTGAATATTTGTATTTGCCGAAAAAAATTTAAACACAAATTCTCCCCTCTAGGTGATTAGACTACCATAAACTTACAAGTGATATCAAAGCATGTTGTTCAAAAAGGGCTTAATAGCTTGAACAATATGCTCATCAAGGGAAATGAGTCTACTCACCATGACTTCTGGAGAGAATTACAAAGAACCCAGTTCAATGAAGCTGTCCATATGTAGAAAGGAAAACTTTGGAATCTGGAAGGAAAGAGTCAGATTGTTCATGGAAGCTTTTGATCCTAGAATATTCATAACTGTTGAAGAAGGACGTTTCACTCCCATGAAAGTCTCCCCTAATGATGCAAATCTGCAAGTACAAAAGAATTTTTCTGAAATGACTAAAAATGAAGTAATTCTGGCCACCATCAAAAGGGCCAAGAACATAATTTGTGAGTGCCATAGATGACTCCACTCTTTAGAATCTAATTCATTGCAGAACTGCTAAGGAAATGTGAGATTCACTTATTGTATACATGGAAGGCACTGAGGAAGTAAGAGATGATAGAAAATCTCTTCTTAACCAAGAATATGAGGTCTTCAGGAAGAAGAAGTCTCTATTGCTAATTGTTATGATAAGTTCTTTAAGATTGTCAGTGGACTAAAGAACTATGGGAGAGAATTCTCCAATTATGATCTCAATGACAAGTTCTTGAGGTCCCTCAACAAAGAGTGGGACATGAAGATTTATGCTATAAGGGAGACAGGGAATCTGACTAACATCCATCCCCAAAATCTGAATGGGAAGTTGTTATCCCATGAGTTGCAGCTGAACACCAGGAAGGCTGAAGAAGAATTCTCTAGATCTCACTATAGGGACAAGTCTATAGCCTTCAAGGCTGAAAGCTCCAGGAGGTGTAGAGCGGACTCCCCATCCCTCAAGGAGAGAGATGCTAAAGAAGAAGAATCTGAGACTAGCTCTTCAGGATTAGATCTTACAGATGGAGAATTGTCCTTCTTCTCCAGACAATTTAAGAAGCAACTGAGTAAGAGGAGGTAGTGAAAAAACAGACCCTCATCCTCCTCCATCTCAAAGAAGAATTACAACAGCCATGACAGGCCAAAGAACAATCCCAAAATGGACAGGTATATCGCCAAACAGAATAAATAATTTTCATCTGATATTTTTTGTTATTGCTGCAACATACCAGGTCATGTCATAGCTGACTGCCTGACAAAAGAAAAGAAGGAAGAAGAACTGATGATAAACTTCTCCATCTATGCCCATCTCCTGGTGATTATCGAGGTTGTACAGTGCCACTCGCGACTCTGGCCCATTCGCGCTCGCGCGGTGGTGATTAAAATTCCGCTTGCACGAAATAAAATCCGAACTAGCAATCCGAGAAGGCAAGTATACCTATCGAACTGTAGTATAGGAACACAAGTGTCGTATTAAAATCCGAGAACCGTTGATTACTTATACTCAAACGAATTACTATTATTTTATCTTAATAATTTTTTGGAAGGTTTTGTCTGCTAAGTTGAAATAAAAGCTGGATAAAAGTACGGCTAAACGATGATTAAGAAATAACACTCGCTCTTGACTTACTTCGGCTTAAGTTGATCAAAATTCAAAAGCAAACTTAAAACTTAATAAAGTAAGGGTAGGTTGACCGTGGGGGTTCCTATAGTTTGAACATGTTTCTCTCGAAGATATGCCCAATTGAGTTTAGGAAAATCCGACCGAACTCTCGTCCCGTATTCGAATACCTAAAACTCGCTTTAAGTGGTGAACCCCGCTATTGGGTTTGACTCCAATCCAGGAGATTTACGTCATTCTCTCTCGAGAAATGTGTGTAACTCTCTTTACTCTTAAGTGCTCACTTCAGACTATCGGCCTCTCGGCTAGCCAAGAATGAAAGCAAAGGTGTGGACTATACATCGATAATATAGCTCCACTTAATTTTAATTAAGAGTAAATCTAAGGCCCAAAACTTTAGAAAGTGAAAGAAGACTAAAGGATCATAACTTGATCAACTCATCCTCAGATCATCAAGATCGAGTACTATGAGGATTTAGTTACTCATGGTGGAGGGGTAGGAGAGAGAAATGATGAAGATTTTAAGAGAACAAAAACATGCAATTTTTATTAAACAAAAGTTCAACTGAGATTGCATTTGCATGGAAAGCCTACTAAGCATTAGTAATATACTATGAAAGGAAATTACAAAGGCATTACAACATTCATATGAAAACTAGAAAAGGAAATGCATTGAAATAAGAGAGAGAGAGAGAGAAAGAGAATAACATGAAAATCACTGAAAATAGAGTAGTAGCACTAGTTCTCTCTGACAAAAACTGAATGGGGAAAGCTTGAAGGTCATTTCAATTTATAGAAATTTTTCTGCCTCAGTCACGCCCTCAGTCACGCCCGTGACTAGGGGCGTGACATTGTTTAATCAATTCTGCGGCTTGGATCAGGTTCGGCGCACGATTCTGACGCGATTTGATGGGTCACGCCCTAGGTCACGCCCGTGACTGAGGGCGTGACCATTTCGGTGGTTAGTCCGGTCATGGGCGCTGGCGGCGATCATGGGCGCTGGCGGCTGGCTGACGTGGCAGTCACGGGCGTGACTGGAAGCACGCCCGTGTAACAGTGGCGTGACCAATTCAGTGGTCAGCTGGTCGAATCTGAGCTGTTCACGGGCTGGTCACGGGCGTGACTTGCGTGTCACGGGCGTGACTTGTGTGTCACGGGCGTGACTTGTGTGTCACGGCCGTGTACTATGGGCGCGTCTGACCAGATCTTCTGAATTATGGTGGCAGCAGCTTAACTGGAAGCAGCAACTTACACGCCCTAGGTCACGAGCGTGACCTAGGGCGTGACTTAGGAAATTTTGCATTTTTGACCTGAAAATTCAGAAAACTTAAGTTAGTACTAAAAACAGGAAAATGAACCAAAATTGCATTTAGGTAAACAACAATAAGCAAAAAGTAAGAGCAAATAACCTAAAAATAACCTAATTAAACTAACTAGATTTAGCATTATCAAATTCCCCCAAGCTTACACTTTGCTTGTCCCCAAGCAAAGAAATATGCTTAGCTAATAAAACAAAATGACTAATCAAAAAGATTTAATTATGCTAAACACGAGTACCTTGCGAAATTCCAAGTAGGGAGAATAGTGAAAAGGAAACCTAAAATAAGTACTTTATTTAAGCTTAATTTTTATACCCTTTACTAACAAAAATTAATCATCCAAAATTTTGACTAAAAAGTTTTAAAATAAAATTGAGCAAAGTAACAAGTGAGATAGTGCATTGAATTGTTACTAAACCCTAAGAGACAAATTATAATTATATCATTCTAAGAACAAGGATCTAAATTCATACCCAAGACTTAACTATTCTACTTTTCTTCTTTACTTAGCTAAAGCAAATTTAGGAGCATGAATCAAGAGGACTTTATTAGGACCGAAATGTTTGGTTTAGGCATATGATTTGGAATGGAAATCGAAGATAAAAGTGATTGCTATAATCACACTAAATCATAAACATGAGTTTTATAAAATTTTTGATATGAATGATAAGAGGCAATCCTTCATTATAAGCATATAGCATATTTTCTTTCTTTCTCTTTCATAGCCATTTTTTTATTTATTTTGAAATTTTGGCAAAGATAACTAATACAAATATGCTTAAAATATCTTCTTTTTGAGCAAATTCTTTTCCTTGAAGCTCTCCATGCAATAAACCAATCACACTTTTTTAGAAATTTAAATAAAACTCAAAGTGTTAGTGTGATTCAAATAGGTTTGGAAATTTTGGCTTTGGTGAAAAATTTGATAAGTGGAGGTGACAATAAAACATGGGAAAAGGCTCAAAAGAGGCTAACAAAGGGTTTCTTTTTAAGGGTTGGCATGAAGGCTCAAACTTAAAAAAAAATGGCCTAAATCATTTTCATTGCTCTCTAAATTTATTTAAAGCATGAGTTTTGAAGGATTTCAAAAAGTAACCCTAGATATTAAATAAAGACTAATGAACTTATCCTGAAAATAAGAATAATAAGCGTCTAGGATTATTCACATTTACTACACAAATCAAAAGTTAACCTTGCAAAATATATCTAAAAATGAAGAGGAAAATCGTGGATGAAGAATTTTTACGAAAGTAAAGAAGATAAAAGAGAAAACAATAAGGAAAGTACAAGATTTTAGAAAAAACTTTTCACATTAACATGCTACCTAGAATTAGAACACTACATGAGTCAACAATTTACTTGTGAAACATAATTAAAAAGTAGGATTAGAAATTTTGAAATTAACTAAGGCTATATAAAATATTTTGGGAAAAACAAAACATAAAACAAGGGGTACTATCGATTTTACCAAAATCTAATTTAGACTACTAAAACAAAAGAAAAGAAAAGAAGACATTCTCCCCCAAGCTTACGATAGACATTGTCCTCAATGGAAAAGGAGAGTGAAGGAAGGGGTAACTAAGAAAAGAAATTAAAACTGAAAAACTGAAACAGGCACTTCCCTGGATTTATGGGCTTGAAAGGATATGTGATGCCGCTCCCCCTTGTTGGCGCTTTGAATCTTCATGAAATATCATCTTGAATTTTTCTTGAAACCAGCAATGTTGAAGCAGGCGATCGCCGAAGTTGAGAGTATCGGAGCCGCCCAGGGCCAAAGAAAAATTAAAACAACAAATTTTAAAAACCTTGGGTTGCCTCCCAAGAGCGCCCTCTGTTTAATGTCGTTTGAGCTCGACTAAAAGAATATAGTTCAAAAGTTAATCCAAATTATTACAGTCCAGACAAAAGAAGTTTTTCACTGTCCATGTCAACATTGTCACCTGAAAAATAAAGTTTTAGACGCTGCCCATTAACCTTGAAATCACCCTTATCTGGGTGTGATATCAAAACAGTTCCATACGGATAAGCTTCCTTTACATTAAAAGGACCTGACCATCTAGATTTTAACTTTCCAGGAAATAAACGTAGACGAGAATTATAAAGTAATACTTGGTCGCCTGGTTTAAATGTTTTCGGGTGCCTTAAATTTTCATCGTGAAAGCATTTCGTTCGTTCCTTATATAATTTATTATTTTCATACGCATTGGAGCGCCACTCATCGAGTTCGTTGAGTTGGAATTTTCGAAGATCGGCGGTGGAGTGGGGATCAAAATTTAAAAATTTAAGGGCCCAGAAAGCACGATGTTCTAATTCGACCGGTAAATGGCACGATTTCCCATATACTAACCGATACGGTGTACAACCGATGGCGGTCTTGTACGCTGTTCGGTAAGCCCATAGAGCATCGTCTAATTTATGTGACCAGTCCTTACGTGAGGTGGAAACAGTTTTTTCTAAAATACGTTTGATTTCTCTATTCACTACCTCGACCTAGCCGTTAGTTTGGGGGTGGTAAGCAGTTGAAAGCTTATGTGTAACGCCATATTTTAAAAGTGTTTTTGCAAATTGTGCGTTACAAAAGTGCGAACCCCTATCGCAAACGATGGCCCTAGGAGTACCGAATTGAGAAAATAATTTTTTTAAGAAAATAATAACGACTCGGGAGTCATTGGTAGGAAGAGCTTGGGCCTCTGCCCATTGAGACACGTAGTCTACCGCAACTAAAATGTATTTATTACCATGGCTAGAAGGAAGAGGACCTACAAAATCAATTCCCCAAAGGTCGAAAACTTCGCACTCGAGGAAATAATTTTGCAACATTTCATTTTTATTTGAGATATTTCCGATCCGTTGGCAGCTATCGCACCGTCTCACAAAAGATTGGGCATCTTTAAAAAGGCTAGGCCAATAAAAGCCTGCACTTAACACTTTGTGAGCGGTCCGATTGGCTTGATAGTGCCCACTAGTCGGTCCTTCGTGTAAGTGTTTGAAAATATTTTGTCCTTCTTCGAAAGAAACACATCTCCTTACTACTTGGTCTGCACAAACTCGAAACAGATACGAGTCCTCCCAAAAATAATTCTTCAGGTCAGAGAAGAATTTCTTCTTTTGCTGATAGGAAAATTCTTTTGGGAGGACTCGAGCTACTAAGTAGTTGGCGAAGTTTGCAAACCAAGGAGAAGGAGTAGTGTTGATTGATAATAACTTCTCGTCGGGAAAATAATCATTAAAAGTTTGTTCATTTAAATCTTCAATAAACGGGTTATCTAATCGTGAAAGAAGGTCCGCGGCCAAATTCTCAGCCCCCTTTTTATCTCGGATTTCTAAGTCGAACTCCTGGAGGAGTAAGACCCAGCGAAGTAAGCGTGGTTTGGCATCCGGTTTAGAAAGTAAATATTTGAGGGCCGAGTGGTCCGTAAAAACAATAATTTTTGAAAGCGTAATATAAGGTCGAAATTTGTCGAATGCAAAAATAACTGCTAATAATTCTTTCTCCGTTGTGGTATAGTTCTCTTGCGCGGATGTAAGTATTTTACTTGCGTAGAAAATAGGGTGGAAGTTTTTAGATATACGTTGTCCTAAAACGGCTCCCACCGCAAAGCTACTTGCATCACACATGATTTCGAATGGAAGGTCCCAGATTGGAGCTATCATAATTGGCGCATTTATTAGCTTATTTTTGATTAATTGAAAAGCAGATAAGCAGGTATCATCAAAAATAAATGGAGTGTCTTTTTCTAAAAGATGAGTGAGGGGTTTGGTAATTTTCGAAAAATCTTTTATAAATCGCCGGTAAAAACCGGCATGTCCTAGAAAGCTTCTTATGGCCTTAACGTTGGTTGGCGGTGGCAGTTTTTCGATCACTTCTATTTTTGCTTCATCGACCTCAATTCCTCTTGCTGATATCTTATGACCTAAAACCAATCCCTCCCGTACCATGAAATGACATTTTTCCCAGTTCAGGGCGAGATTGGTCTCCTCACACCGTTCTAACACTTTTTCTAAATTTTCTAAACAAAAATCGAAGGAATCACCAAACACGGAAAAGTCGTCCATAAATACCTCCATAATACTTTCTATGTACTTGTCGAAAATGGCCAACATACACCGTTGAAATGTTGCCGGCGCATTACATAAGCCAAACAGCATTCTTCGATAGGCGAATGTGCCGAAAGGACAAGTAAACGTCGTTTTCTCCTGGTCCTCGGGCGAGATGGGAATTTGGAAGTAGCCCGAGAGACCATCGAGAAAACAATAAAAGCTATGGCCGGATAATCGTTCTAAGATTTGATCGATGAATGGCAAGGGGAAATGGTCCTTGCGGGTGGCGTCGTTTAATTTGCGATAATCATTACACATACGCCACCCAGTCACCGTCCGTGTTGGGATTAAGTCATTATTGTCATTTAACACTACCGTGATACCTCCCTTTTTAGGAACTACTTGAACGGGGCTTACCCATTTGCTATCTGAAATTGGATAGATAATTCCTGCGTCTAATAATTTCACGACCTCACCCTTTACTACTTCTTTCATGTTTGGGTTTAATCGGCGTTGAGGTTGAATAGAATTATGTGAATTATCTTCCATTAGAATTTTGTGCATGCAGAAAGATGGACTTATGCCCTTAATATCAGAAATCTGCCAAGCAATTGCTTGGCGGTGCTTTTGAAAAACTTTTAGCAATTTGGCATTTTCAGATCCACTTAAATGGGCTGACACTATTACTGGTAACTTGGAGTCTTTTTCTAAAAATTCATATTTTAAATGATTGGGTAGTTCTTTAAGTTCTAATGTGGGAGGTTCCTCGTATGAAGATTTGAAAGACTTTTCTTTTTCAAAAGTAATTTCTTCAAAAATTTTTGATTTAATTTGAAAATTTGAGGGGGCGGGAGCAATGGACATTTTCATTTCTTGTAATATTTCAGTGGAGGTGTTTGAAGATGAACAAAAAGAAGAAGAACCATTTTCAGAAATACAAAAAGAAGGGTCTTCACTTAACACATCTAAGAAAAAACATGAATCGTCATTTTCTAGGGTATTTTTCATAGAGGGTGTTATGGAGAAGGTTACTTCATCATCTCCAACTCGGAGGAATAGCTTACTATTACTCACATCAATGATAGCACGGGAGGTGGCAAGGAAGGGGCGGCCAAGGATTAGGGGAACCTCGACATCCTCTTCAATGTCCAAAATGACAAAATCCACCGGGAAGATGAATTTGTCTACCCTTACGAGCACGTCCTCCACAGTTCCCAGCGGATATTTTATCGTCCTATCTGCTAGTTGTATACTCATACGTGTGGGGCTAAGGGTGCCCATTCCTAACTTCTTAAACAAGGAGAATGGCATTAAGTTGATGCTTGCTCCTAAGTCGGCCAACGCGTTCTTTACAAATAGATCACCAAAGAGGCACGGGATAGAAAAACTACCTGGATCGTTAGCCTTTTTCGGTAATTTATTTGTTAGGACGGCGGAACACTCAGCATTTATAGTTACGTGCGATAGATTTTCTAGCTTTTTCTTATTAGTTAGAAGATCCTTCAGGTACTTAGCGTACTTGGGCATTTGTGATATCGCTTCATGGAAGGGCAAATTGATGTGTATTTGCTTAAACATTTCCAGGAAGCGATGATATTGATCATCTAATTTTTCCTTGTTGAGTTGAGAAGGATAAGGCGGGGCGGGGTTGTTTTTGAAAATATGAGGTGGAGTGATAAAATCTGTTTGAGTGAGTGGTGTTTTTTAAAATAGGGGCGGATCTTGCCTCGGGCTCTTCGCTAACCGGACCAGATACTTGCTTCCCACTCCGAAGAGTTACAGCTTTCGCTTGCTCTCTCGGGTTGGGCTCGGTGTTAGCGGGAAGAGTCCCGGGCGGTCGCTCAGATATTATTTTGGCGAGCTGCCCGATTTGGTTTTCTAGATTTTTAATGGATCCGGCTAAGTTCCGGACGGTTGCTTCGTTCGTACTTATATATTTTGAAAACATCTCCTCCAAAGATGGAGGTTTTTGAAAGTTAACAGGTGGTGGAGGTGGTGTAAATTCATTTTGTAGAGGCGGGCGAGTTGTGTTTGCAGGATTACTCCAAGAAAAGTTCGGGTGATTACGCAGCGCAGGATTATAATTATTCGATAATTGAAAACCAGGTGCATGAAAAATAGAAGCAGAATAATTATTATAAGCATTTCTATTGCCTACGTAATCAGCTTGTTCGGAGGTGGCTTTTGCGAATTCCCAAACCTGAGGTGCGGAAGGAGCATTCATTTCAGATATCTTTTTGCTAAGCATTTCCACTTGTAGTGCCAGCTGGGAGACGTTATCCACTTCGTACATACCTGCAGGTTTGTTTGGGCGGGATCTTGGCACATTCCACTGATAGGTGTTCATGGCCATATCCTCAAATAGTTCAAGAGCAGCTTCGGGGTTTTGTTATTTAAGGTACCACCGGAAGCGGCGTCTATCATTTGCTTAGTATGTTGATTTAGCCCGTTATAAAACGTCTGCACTTGTAACCATACAGGCAGAGCGTGATGAGGGCAACGTCTTAAGAATTCTTTATACCTTTCCCAGGTATCATATAGCGTTTCAGAATCTATTTGGCAAAAAGAAGAAATATCATTTCTAAGCTTAGCAGTTTTCGCAGGTGGAAAATACTTAGTTAGAAATTTTTCAGTTAACTGGGCCCAAGTGGTGATAGAACCTCTAGGTAGAGTTGACAACCACTGCTTAGCCTTTGTTCTTAAAGAAAATGGGAAGAGTCTTAGCCTAATTGCATCATCCGTAACACCATTTATTTTGAAGGTGTCACAGATTTCAAGGAAGCTGGCAATATGTGCATTCGGATCTTCATCTTGTAATCCGTCGAACTGCACGTATTGCTGCACCATGTGAATTATGCTTGGCTTTAGTTCGAAATTATTATTATTTATGGCAGGGTGGACTATGCTAGTTTCCGTCCCTTCTAGGTTAGGCCTTGCATAATGGGACATAGTCCATTCAGGGGCCGCAACCATGTTGGGGACTTCATTTTGGTTAGGTTCGCCCATATTAACAACCGACTCCGAATCCTCAGCCAGTTCTTGGAATGTAGGATCTTGAACTTGCGATTTTCTCCGAAGAGTACGCTCAAGTTCTTGGTCCAAGTCTACAAGTTCTGACGAATTCGCTCGGGTCATAAACTAGAAAGAGAGAAGGGAAAATAAGATTGAGAAATTCGAAAAAGAAAAGGTCTCTTTTTTTTTTTGAATTAATTTTGTTTTTCAAGAAAGAGGAGAGAAAAAGAGGTGATAAAAGTAATAGATTCGTTCTTTCAAAATATCAACAAAATGCGAGTCCCCGGCAACGGCGCCAAAAACTTGGTGATTAAAATTTCGCTTGCACGAAATAAAATCCGAACTAGCAATCCGAGAAGGCAAGTATACCTATCGAACTGTAGTATAGGAACACAAGTGTCGTATTAAAATCCGAGAACCGTTGATTACTTATACTCAAACGAATTACTATTATTTTATCTTAATAATTTTTTGGAAGGTTTTGTCTGCTAAGTTGAAATAAAAGCTGGATAAAAGTACGGCTAAACGATGATTAAGAAATAGCACTCGCTCTTGACTTACTTCGGCTTAAGTTGATCAAAATTCAAAAGCAAACTTAAAACTTAATAAAGTAAGGGTAGCTTGACCGTGGGGGTTCCTATAGTTTGAACATGCTTCTCTCGAAGATATGCCCAACTGAGTTTAGGAAAATCCGACCGAACTCTCGTCCCGTATTCGAATACCTAAAACTCGCTTTAAGTGGTGAACCCCGCTATTGGGTTTGACTCCAATCCAGGAGATTTACATCATTCTCTCTCGAGAAATGTGTGTAACTCTCTTTACTCTTAAGTGCTCACTTCAGACTATCGGCCTCTCGGCTAGCCAAGAATGAAAGCAAAGGTGTGGACTATACATCGATAATATAGCTCCACTTAATTTTAATTAAGAGTAAATCTAAGGCCCAAAACTTTAGAAAGTGAAAGAAGACTAAAGGATCATAACTTGATCAACTCATCCTCAGATCATCAAGATCGAGTACTATGAGGATTTAGTTACTCATGGTGGAGGGGTAGGAGAGAGAAATGATGAAGATTTTAAGAGAACAAAAACATGCAATTTTTATTAAACAAAAGTTCAACTGAGATTGCATTTGCATGGAAAGCCTACTAAGCATTAGTAATATACTATGAAAGGAAATTACATAGGCATTACAACATTTATATGAAAACTAGAGAAGGAAATGCATTGAAATAAGAGAGAGAGAGAGAGAAAGAGAATAACATGAAAATCACTGAAAATAGAGTAGTAGCACTAGTTCTCTCTGCCAAAAACTGAATGGGGAAAGCTTGGAGGTCATTTCAATTTATAGAAATTTTTCTGCCTCGGTCACGCCCTTAGTCACGCCCGTGACTAGGGGCGTGACATTGTTTAATCAATTCTGCGGCTTGGATCAGGTTCGGCGCACGATTCTGACGCGATTTGATGGGTCACGCCCTAGGTCACGCCCGTGACTGAGGGCGTGACCATTTCGGTGGTTAGTCCGGTCATGGGCGCTGGCGGCGATCATGGGCGCTGGCGGCTGGCTGACGTGGCAGTCACGGGCGTGACTGGAAGCACGCCCGTGTAACAGTGGCGTGACCAATTCGGTGGTCAGCTGGTCGAATCTGAGCTGTTCACGGGCTGGTCACGGGCGTGACTTGCGTGTCACGGGCGTGACTTGTGTGTCACGGGCGTGACTTGTGTGTCACGGGCGTGACTTGTGTGTCACGGCCGTGTACTTTGGGCACGTCTGACCAGATCTTCTGAATTATGGTGGCAGCAGCTTAACTGGAAGCAGCAACTTACACGCCCTAGGTCACGGGCGTGACCTAGGGCGTGACTTAGGAAATTTTTTCTTTTTTGACCTGAAAATTCAGAAAACTTAAGTTAGTACTAAAAATAGGAAAATGAACCAAAATTGCATTTAGGTAAACAACAATAAGCAAAAAGTAAGAGCAAATAACCTAAAAATAACCTAATTAAACTAACTAGATTTAGCATTATCACGCGGCTTTCGCCGTGAGTAGTCCTTGATGCCCTGATGCCGAGCTAGACTTCTTGCTCGCCCTCGCGTGGGGGGCACCATACACGAGTGGTCTGTGAGAGCCCCACTCGCTGTTCGCTCTCGCCCAGGTTGGGTCGCACCTGGCTTGCCCCCGCGCTAGGCTTCTCCCGGTTGAAACTTGGCTCCAGCTTGATGCAACCTTCTCGCATAGGGCGAAACTGAGGTTAAACACAATCCCCGCTCTTCGCGAGACTAGGGCTCGCATCAACGCGGCGCGAGCTTTTGAGCACGCGGCCCTCGCCAAACCTGCTCCTTGGGCTCCAAAGCCATCTTCCTCAGGAATGCTGAAAGCGAAGTCGGTTCGACGCTAGAGCGGGAAAGATGGACTCCTGGCCCCCTAGATCCGCCCCATGACCTTCTGTTCGCAAACCAGGTACTCGGGTCGACAAACTGACCTACCTCCTTTTCCTGCTGATATATACCTTTTTCCTTTCAGGCCTCGCCTCTATCGGTGAACCTGGCGGACGAAACCCGAGTGGACGCTCGCTCTGTTACCCCTCGAGGGGGGGGGGGGGGGGGGGGGGGCGCAGAGATCCCGGACTTGGGCATCCCCGTTCTTCACTCGTCTTCACCTTAGCACCGTAAGCCTTCTCGCACAATTCTTCGATGAGTTCGCCGTGTTGACCCTGTGACCTTGTCTCTCGCAGAGTCTCCTCTCGCAACTCCCGAAGGATGAGCCATTCCCTCACTCTCACAACTTCCTCCAAAGTCGAATATCTCTGTCCCGGGGTATACTCTTCTGGACCAAGCGAATCCTGAGAATTCGCTTCTAGACGCCGTCCAGGGTGAGGGCCCCGAACTTCGCCTCCCAGGCTTAGGTAAATCGGTTACCCTGCTCCTCGGAACTTCCTTCCAGGGGCGGCCCGGCTCCTCTCGCGCTCATCAGGGTAAGGCAACCCCCAACTCACCCGATTAGCCCAAACTAGTCAGCAATCGATCTTTCTCTTCTTTCTGACGACCTCCCCCTCTCGCAGGCCCTCCCGAGAGTTCCAGCGACTTTGACTTGGGGGAAGAGGAGCTGTCGCCCCTCCCTTTGCCGGAGGAGATCGATGCCTTCCTCGGCGATCCACTAGATCCAGTGATGATGAAGAGGCGAACCTCAGAGCTTTTCCAGAAATAGGGGCGGATGTTGTAAAACCTGTACAGTCAGGGGCGGATGCCGAGGAGAATATTGCCTCACTGGGGGATGAATGCGCTCGGCTCCAGGCCGAACTTCTGCAAGACTCTCGTGAGGAGGTTACTTTCCCGGGGGTGCACCTCGCGCGAGCGAGAGACCATGCTCGCTTGATTCAGCAAGAGGTCTGTGCTGTCGAAGCGTATCACTACCACAGGAGACCGCCTAGCTCGGGGGTGAGAGGAAGAGGCCGATGGTAATGGATCCAATACTGACCCCCCTCCTCCCGCACTCGCGTTCCTTTTCTACTCGATAATTTCCCTCTATTGTTTTATGGTATCTGGACGATTTATGCCATATAGTGGCGATCCGAACACCTCTCGCTTGTACTAGCGAGCTCTTCTTATTTGGGTTTGTGCTATACCTCATCGTATTTGCCTTTTCTTTTTTATTCACATTTATGTTGCTCTTGCCGCGCCCACGTATTCGCCTAGCGGACAATATGCGATTCTTACTTAGTCCTCTGCCTCTTATCGTTCGAGTACGTGACCCGCAAGGGATCGCCTAACCTGCAAGGGCTCGCCCCCTTACTCGCAACGTTGTTTTTATTGTTTGCGAGTCGATATTTTCAGGTTGTCGCGAGCGAGTCCTAGAGAGGGAGGCTCTCATTTCGAGGTACATCATGATGTGCTTTTGCTATCTACACCCCCTGGCGCTTTGATTGCTCCCCACCGCCTTGGTTTTTCTATAAATACGGCTGGCATTTATGGCTAACAACTGCTCTGATCGTCTTCCCCCTTCTCCTCTCTTCCTCCTCACTCTCACCACATTCTCTCTTTGTGCTCGCCTCTTTTGCAGGAAAATAATGGGTGTCGACAATGCAGACATCGAAGGCCGGGCCAAGTGTGCGGGGACTTTTCGCGAGCACATCTTCCTGAACTGCTTGCTCCTCCCTCACACTTTCCGACTACATACTCGCGTGAAGTTTTCGTTTAACCGTTTGTTGCAAACCCCTCAGATACTCAAATATTTTGGTGTGATCCCGGGTCAGCTGACCCCCAACGCCGTTGTTATGATGGTAGCCTTCGCGTGCTACTTGCGAGAGGAGAGGGTAGATTCAACCTACCCATTTTCCGCAAGTTATTTTCCTTCAGGGTGAACAAGGATGGGACTGCTTTTTTCACGAGCAGCCACGCCAAAGTCCTGGAGACGGTCAACAAGAGCCATTATTGGCCCCAAAAATTCGTCATCGTGAAGGGCCCCTTCGGCAACGTGCCCTTCTCACCCATCCAACGTTCCAAGGCCACCTACTGCCCCCTGACGCTCGGCGGCCATGAGGCCGAGCTCTTTAAGCACATGTCGACCAACTTCGAGGTGGTCTACCTCAGGAGGAACGTTGACTCGCTTCTTACTGTGCCACCAGGGGCAGGTTTGGCTCGTGCCCGCTTTGTTGATTCTTCCATTGCTTCTCCTTCTGACTCAGTTTGCTTCTTACTCGCAGGAGAGCGGGACCTCCCGCTCAACCCTCCTTACGCGAAGGTGGGGCATATCCCGCCTGCCCTTTAGCTTGCCACTGCTGCCGCCGATCTCTGTCGAGAGCCTGTCCCTACCTCGACCCCGACCTCTCTCAAGCGACCCGCTCCCGCGAGATGTGGGTCGAAGTCTCTACCTCCCCCCTCAAAGAAGCCGAAGATGCTTCCTCCGACTAAGGGGAAAGAGGTCATCAAGGCCCCCTCCGAGAGAGATCGCCCAGCGATTCACCCAAAGAGAAGGTGCCCAGCGACCCCCCTACGGTGGTGGCCGGCACCTCGAAGGTGCCTGATCCGGCATGCCATCAGAACTATGGCTTGGAGGTCAAGCATCTGGACGAGGCCGACGCGCCTCTGCTGGTCTGGGATGAGAAGACAAACCGGGCCTCGATATCGACTCTCTTCCCCTCCTGGGTGGAGGAGAATACGGTTGGCGGCGACGCTTTCACCCTGTCCTTCGGCCTTTATGGGCGGGAGGATGCGAAAGAGTTCAACAAGATGACCTCTCGGGTACTCGCTCATGAGAGCGCGCGGTCCCAACTACGCTCTCTAGATCTCGCCCATATGCTGGGTCGGCGCAACTTCCAGTTCGAGTGAAATTCGGAGGATCTCGTGCGCGAGCTGAGGATCGCTGCGAAGGAGATCGCGCGTCTGAGGGAGGAAAAGAGCTCCGAGGCTCTTCGGGAAGAGTTGAAGGTTGCGACCGAGGAGGTGGCCGACCTCAAGGAAAAATTAAACATTTCGGACGGCCTCGTCGCCAGCCTCCAGGGTGGGATGGTGAGTTTTTTGTTCATTCGTCTGCCCTTTCTTATCCTCCCGTACTCGCGCCTACATCTTTTTCTTGCAGGATGCCTAGACTGCCAGCGAGCTCCTTACTCACAACCGACCCGGCGCAGCAAGTAGAAGGGTTGAAAGCCCTGAACCGCGACCTGGTTCGGGCCGCTCTCCCGCCCAGCCCCGGGTCGCTGAAGGCCAAGCAGCTGGAGTATAAGACAGATATGCGGGAGGGAGCGCTCCACGCGGCAACGTTTGCCTTTCGCACGCTCAAGCGGTTCGGCCTACTTACGGCGGAGGCGGCGGAGCTCACCTTGGAGGATTTGGTCTCGGAGATGTTCCTGCCTACCACACCCTCTGAGAGGAGCGAGGGCGAGCAATCAGCGGACGAGTTGTGAATTTTTTGATGTTTTGATTTTTTTTTGGCCGGCGAGAACCCCGCGGAACTTTGTAAAACTTTTTGGACGAAACATAGAAAGGATGTATATTTTTCCCCTATTACTCGCTTACTGTCTCTATGTGTATTTTCCTTTATTTATCCATCTCACTCCTTTTGTTATTAGCACGATGCTCGTAATATTCGCTCTCGCCTATCTCTTGTGTATGAGGCGAGTCCTGGTTGGAAGACCGCGAGAGCGAGCGAAGGATTCTGCAGCGGGCAGCTTTGATTGATCATTTAATTTTTTCAAGTGCGATGTTTCAGTTTTTGTAGGCGAGTCCGCCGTTGACGGCAATGCCTTTTGACCAACGAAAGAAGCATTTTGTATATCTGTTGAATGTCTTTTCCTTTTTATTTTATTACTCGCACTCGCACCTGTGTTCCTGCTCGCGCGGACGTATTTTGCCATGCCTGCACTAATATGCTCGCATGCGGGCCTTTGTTTCCCTATTCTTGCGTGTAGTCAGGCTCGCACTCGCATATTTCCTTTCGGCAATGGTTATGAGGTTAGCCCTTTGAGAGCACTTTCATCTTACCTCGCCAATACGCGTCGCACACCGTCTTACCTTCGCACCTGGGAGAAGTCTAGACTGTTTCGCTTCTCTGATGCCCCTGTGAGCGAGGCCGACGTTATCCTGCTTCGCTTGCTCGACAACCACGAGCTCCCAAAGATACATGTGGACTTCCCTGCCGACGGATCCCTCTGACTTGATGTTTTAGGCACGTCACCGACTATTCTCTAAGCATTTCCGTGAGCTAGGGACCGACACTTTGTTTTTACGCGAGAGAGCATCCGGGCTCGCTTCGCCTTTGTTTTGGGAGATTTTGCGAGCCGAGACCCTTAGTATGAATAACTTGCTACCTGGTCCTTGGGACCAATTCATTCCACCGGCTAGTGAGGGCCCGACCGCAGAATCGATCTGGGGGATTCCAGCACCAAAGGACTTGTTACTTGCCAGCCTCTCCAGAGATCAACCTGACCCACCGTCTATGAAAGCCCGATAGCGGAATCGATCTGGGGCATTCCAGCACCAATGGACTTGTTACTTGCCAGCCTCTCCAGAGATCAACCTGACCCACCGTCTATGAGAGCCCGGCAACGAAATCGATCTGGGGCATTCCAGCACCAGAGGACTTGTTACTTGCCAGCCTCTCCAGAGATCAACCTGACCCACCGTCTATGAGAGCCCGACAGTGGAATCGATCTGGGGCATTCCAGCACCAAAGGATTTGTTACTTGCCATCCTCTCCAGAGATCAACCTGACCCACCATCTATGAGAGCCCGACAGTGGAATCGATCTAGGGCATTCCAGCACCAAAGGACTTGTTACTTGCCAGCCTCTCCAGAGATCAACCTGACCCACCGTCTATGAGATCCCAGCAGCGGAATCGATCTGGGGCATTCCAGCACCAAAGGACTTGTTACTTGCCAGCCTCTCCAGAGACAACCTGACCCACCATCTATGAGAGCCCTGCAGCGAAATCGATCTGGGGCATTCCATCACCAAAGGGCTTGTCACTTTCCAGCCTCTCCAGAGATCAACCTGACCCACCGTCTATGAGAGCCCGACAGCGGAATTAATCTGGGGCATTCCATCACCAAAGGGCTTGTTACTTGCCAGCCTCTCCAGAGATCAACCTGACCCACCGTCTATGAGAGCCCGGCAGCGGAATCGATCTGGGGCATTCCAGCACTAAAGGACTTGTTACTTGCCATCCTCTCCAGAGATCAACCTGACCCACCGTCTATGAGAGCCCGACAGCGGAATCGATCTGGGGCATTCCAGCACCAGAGGACTTGTTACTTGCTCAAAAATTGCTCCAAAATATATGTATTGAAAAGGAAACATACAATAGTCAGTTACAAAAAACTGCTAAGGATAAAATCTCTTCAAATCATCTCCACTCCTGGTTCGGCCGAGAGGTACCCCTTCCACATCCTGGAGGTGGTACCCCCTATACTTGAGCACTTCGCTTATGATGTAAGGCCCTTCCCAATTGGGCTCTAACTTACCTACAGTGGCTCCTCTCCCGGCCGCATCTACTTTCTTCAGGACCAAGTCTCCTTTCTCGAATTGCTTTATTCTGATATGCTGATCAAAGTACCGGGCCATCCGCCTCTTGACTTCCTTCTGTCGAACAGTAGCGAGGTCGCGGAGCTCTTCTACCAGGTCCAGGGATACCTTTGCTCTGTGTCATTTTCTACCAGCCACTCTTCACCTCGCTCGCCTGCGGTGATCACTGATGCGATATTTCGGCAAGTGCACTGGTCGCGCAAGTAATAAAGTTTGGGAATAGGATCCCCGAGTGTCAGTCTCTTGAGGAATGCAGGTTGGGTAAACGAATCGTGTTGTGTGACTATTGTTACACAAGCGTAAACAAACACACAAAAAGGGGGGTTTTGGTTGGGTTTTCCTACTCTTAACAACAATGAAGGAAATGCGGGTCGAAGGCACCGCTTCACAAGGCGAGATGGATGCAACGACCGCGATGCCCTGCTTCGTGAGGCGGATGGAGCGTGCTCTAGTGCGGGAAGGCGAGGGTTGCAAACACCTCTTCACAAACGCTGTTAGCTCTTGCTAACGCGGATCGAACACCTTGAGTGCGTGAGTGAGTGAGTGGATGAGTGGAGGCGAAGTGATTCACAAGCAAGTAATGATGAAAAGAGAAGAAACATTCATTTCATTTAAACCAAACATCATGATATTCAAGTTTAAAAGATTCAAAGATTACAACAAAGGAGAGAGGAAAGAGATAACCAATGGATGAAGACTAGCGGCCGTTCACGGCCGGAATGGTAGTTTGTCAAGCTACCTCCGGGCTTAGGCGGACTGTGCTTCCGGTGTAGAGAAACTGTCACGATCTCTCCACGTGGTTCCGTCGTCTTCTACCTCAGGATTCCTCTTCTTCTTACCGGATTGGAGTGGAAAAACAGCTGCTTGAGGGCTTGCGGATGGTGGAGAATGCTCCCGGACAATGGAGAAATGCTTGGAATGGTTGGAGAGGACTTCCCCTTGCGTAGGAGATGAAGTGGAGGTATCCAGGGATGGAAATCGCCCGCGTACGGACTGCCAATCGCGCTCCCGGCGGCTCGATCCCGCCCTAAAATCGGAACAGGCATATATATAGGCGCTGGACTGAATACCGCGCACGGTCATTGGCGCACGACCAGTGGTCGTGCGCACTGGAATTCTGCGATCGTGCGCGCTGCCTGGGCGGAGCCTGAAATGAAAGAAATTTATAAAATACATGTTCGCACGACCAGTGACGCACGACCAGTGGTCGTGCACACTATCGTAAATGGTCGTGCGATAAGCCAGATAGAACTCCTAAAACGGGCGTTAAGTGCGCACGATCAGTGGCGCACGACCAGTGGTCGTGCGCTATAGAGCCAGTGATCGTGCGCAGTGTTCCTTACATAATTGTACCGGGAACACCTGCACGACTCCTGTTCCAGCATACAACACCAGTCTAGCCACTGAAGGTGGCACTTAACACTGCATGAAAACTAGTAACGAAGATGAACAAGAAATAACACCAAAATGGGCCTAGAAGTGCACTTAGCATGGAGTATTAAATAGGAATGAAAACATGTCTAAAGTGAAGTGCAAAGACTAGAAAATCGGCCCAGATGAGTCCAAAAATGTGTATATAATTGGGACTCATCACACCCCTAGACTTACCTATTTGCGCATCCCGAGCAAACGAATTCGGCGGAGTGTGAAAATGGTAGTTGATGAGTCCTGATCATATACACTTTTATGGACTCATCTGGGCCGTTTAGTTAGTCATTTCACTGCACTTTAGCCCTGTTTTAGTTCATATTTGTTAATCCATGCTAGGTGCACCTTTTGGCCCATTTTGGTGTGATTTCATGTTTATTTTCATTAGTGGTTTTCATGCACTGTTAGGTGCCACTTTTAGTGGCTGGATTTGTGGTTGTACGCTAGAACAGGAGTCGTGCAGGTGTTTCCGGTGCAATTCTGCACAGGAACACTGCGCACGATCACCGGTTCTATTGCGCACGACCACTGGTCGTGCGCCACTGATCGTGTGCACTTAACCCTTTTTCACGAGTTCTGTTTGGTGTAGTGCGCACGACCACCAACGCCAGTGCGCACGACCACCGGTCGTGCGCCACTGCTCGTGCGCACTTATCATTGAAATTCTGAGTTCTGTTTGCTGTATTGCGCACGACCATGAACTCCAGTGCGCACGACCACCGGTCGTGCGCCACTGGTCGTGCGCCACTGGTCGTGCGAATATGTTATTTTATAACTTCTGTCTTTGCAGGTTCCGTCCAGGCGCTCAAGGCCTGCGTAGTTTTAGATTTATTCTACTCAAGTGGTGAATGTGAATGAAATTGGTGATAGCCCGGTGTTGTGTGTATACGAGCGCTAGTTGTGTGTTGCTCGAGTCGGGAGGAAGGTTTACCTTTCTCGTGGGCTAAGAACTTGCCCCAAGCGACTCTTGAAGCATGGGTGCGGGCGATTCGTTGAGATAAATGTGATATAGGCCACCTTTTGGCTAGATTGAGCATTCGCTTTCCATATCCTATTCGCTCACCTTTGCTTCCCAACACTTGTGCCTACCACTCCCTTTGTTCAGCTCCTCCTCCATACACCAAGGCCTAAAGCTTATCCCACTGTCGCAACCAAGTATATGTTATCTGCACTCATGTTTTAGATTTGGTGTGATGTTTGGAATTGTCGTGTTGTGAAGGAGAAATAAACTCTATTTGCTGATTTTGAATCAACCGGAGGATAAGAAAAAGAAAAAGAAAAATATGGTATTGAAATAAAAATCTGAAAAAAGTGTATTAAAAAGTTATCCTCCCGAGCGTTTTAGAAAATCTGTTGGTATTTGTGGAGTAGGACGTGTGCACACCTAGATTTCACAATAAGTCTGGGGGTGTGTCACACGAGCTTTGTTTTTGGTTTTGCTTGGTGCAGCGTCCCGTTGACTCATGTTGGTTGCGTAGCCTTCGTTTTTACCTTTGATTATCATACCGCAACCTAAGCCCCAATATAATCCTAAAAGTCCTATTGATTTATCTCGCGAGTTTGCTAGCGCTGTGGAGAGAGTGTGACCGGGCAAGCGTATGGTTCCCGACGTTGATGGATTTCAGCGGAGTTATTCCCGAACCCCGATCTTTTGCAACACCCTCCTTAGTGGCTTATTACTTTCACACCGGACATGATCATCAAATTCTTCACAATTCACCAACTGAGTATTGATAAATCTTTATTTACGCTCTAGTACTTTCGTAAATTAGTTAGCATAGTTAGAATCTCTTTTTACGAAATCTCTATTTGCATGCTTTTGTTACTTCGCATTGTACTCCCTTGCGTAATTTTCTTTGCTAACTACCTTTTTCACACTCCACCGGATTCGTTTGCTCGGGACGCGCAAACAGTTAAGTCTGGGGGTGTGATGAGTCCCGATTATATACACATATATGGACTCATCTGGGCCGTTTATCTAGTCATTCCACTGCACTTTAGCCTTGTTTTAGCTTATATTTGTTATCACTTGCTATGTGCACTTCTAGGCCCATTTTGTTGTGTTTTCATGTTTATCTTCATTAGTAGTTTTCATGCACTGTTAGGTGCCACTTTCAGTAGCTGGATTCGTGGTTGTACGCTAGAAAAGGAGTCGTGCAGGTGCTTCCAGTGCAATTCTGCACAGGAACACTGCGCACGATCACTGGTTCTATTGCGCACGACCACTGGTCGTGCGCCACTAATCGTGTGCACTTAACACTTTTTAGATGAGTTCTGTTTGGTGCAGTGCGCACGACCATCTACGATAGTGCGCACGACCACCGGTCGTGCGCCACTATTCGTGCGCACTTATCATCAATTTCTTGAGTTCTGTTTCAACCAGTGCGCACGACCACCTACGATAGTGCGCACGACCACCGGTCGTGCGCCACTGGTCGTGCGAACATGTTATTTTATAATTTCTGTCTTTGCAGGCTCCGTCCAGGTAGAGCGCACGATCACAGGATTCTAGTGCGCACGACCACTGGTCGTGCGCCAATGACCGTGCGCACTGTTTATTCCAGCGCCTATAAAATGACCTGCTCGCGATTTTAGGTCGGCCCCGGATTTTCTTCCGCCGTTTTCCGCCCGGTTCCGTCCAGATTCGCCCCTCCACCGTCGCCCACCATATGGAGGTGCTCCGGGCTTGCTCTTCACGCCAATCTTGTGTCGGAGTTTCCTCTCGGCCTCCTCCTTCATCCAAGAGCTCCAAAGGAAGACCTAGCCGCCATTGCCATCAAGCAAGAGGAAGTTTGCAACCTCTACCGGATCGTGACACGAAGAAGACGGGTCCATTGGAGAGTCGTGACAGCTCTCTCTACCCCGGACGTAGTTGCGGACCGAGCTTGGACGCGGATTGACAACCCGGCGATTCCAACCGTGAATCTACAACGAGACTTCGGATTCGGTCGATTTCTTGCCTTGTTCTCCTCTTATTGATTGTTGTAATAGTTAGATCTTTTGTATTTTGATGAAGAACACTATAGACCTTGCTATTTAAAGTTATTTCATGTCTATGTGAAATACCCTTTTTTTTGGTTTATTTGTGTGCTTGAGGTGCGCCCCATTCCATCCTCCATCCCGCCGTGACGTCCGGTGCCGCACTAGCAATTGCTAGTGGCGTGCTTGTCGAAGAGGTGCTTGCGACCCTCATTCCGTTAGCCTACTCGTCCATCCGCCTACCGAAGCATGGCATCGCGGCCCGTATTCCATCCCGCCTAACGAAGCAGCGCGCTCAAGGCCTGCATAGTTCGATCCGTTTGCCTACTCGTCCAGCCGCCCTTTCGACGCAGCGCGCTCAAGGCCTGCCTAGTCTCCATCCCGCCAAGCGAAGCTTTGCATAGCGGCATTGCATAGGAGTAGTGGTAATATTTATTTTAAGTATTCACAAACCCCTAAAGCCCTTTCATTCGCATTCCGCCTTTCGCAGGACTTCAATCTCAAGTCTTTCCTCAATAATAAACTCCACCTTACTGTGTTCCTTGAGAGATTCGATACTCGGGGATTACTCCTCGTTTTATATTACTTGAACGATCGGTACACTGCCGTTTCGTGCCGCAGTCGAGCTACCGCCTATAGCGGTGTGTGAGATTTGCGCCATCAAGTTTTTGGCGCCGTTGCCGGGGAACACAGTCGTGTGAGTTTTCTGGAGAGGGAGAATCTGAGAGAGAAGCCCTTTCATTTGTAAATTGCATTTTAATTTTATTTTATTTCTGTTCTTGTTATTCCATTTTCTTGTTTCGTATTAGGTTGCTCTAGTGATTTTTGTTTGGTGTAGTATTTTGCACAATAGCTTTTTTTTATTTTTGAATCGGATTATCTTTACACTATGTGGGCACATCTGAATATCCGTTGCCGTTGGTGTGGAGCTACCTCCCACTCTAGTGATGAATGCCCTACGGAGAATAGTAGGCATAATTCTTCTCGCCCAGCATATAGAGCATCGACTCCGTCTGATACTCCATATGGTGCGCGTAAGTCTTATGGCTACTCTGCTGAGCCATTACCGTCTTACTTCTTTTCGGCTTCAGCACCCGCTGTGCCAAAGAGGCCTGCTAGGCAGTGCCAGTTTTGTCGGAGCACAGATCATGCCCTGAAGGATTGTGCTGCTTTTCGTCGCCAATTGGATGAGGATGACGAGCCGGATATCCGGATCGTCCCGAATCCTAACTCTGGCGGCACACCTTCAACATCCGGTTTTGTGTCTTTGCCACCTTCACATCTTGAAGGGTATGGCATGGATACGGTCACCGGATGTGTGGATGATCTGGGCACCGACATTGCTGAGCCCATTCTCCCAGTGCATCCACCACCTCTAGTGGATTCGATTCTTCGTGAGGAATCGGTGCTCGACTTTTATCCGAGCACTATTCCTCTCCCTGTTGTGCATACTACACTCGTCTCTGACGACATTGTTGATGATGTGTCGCAAGAGGAGGCGGTTGATCTTAGTATTGTGCCTACTCCTATGGAGGAGGACAACCTTCTAGGTGAAGAGGAGTTTTCCTCAGCACCGGTGGAGGAAGTCCAAATCCTAAGCTTGGCCACCGTTGATCCCGCCGAATCTTGTAGCATTGATGACGATGCAAACATTATTTTACTTCCCCAGCCTAATGGGAGTGAGACCGGGACCACTCCCCCGATTTTTGATTATTCATGTTCTTCATCTTGTTTATTTCTTGATCCCCTCTCTTCATCCGAGCCTGTGCAGGTTGAGTCTTCACAGGTATCCCAGGAGGACTTGGAGCTTTTTGCTCAAGTCAATGATGAGAGTATCCTCTCATGTGAGGAGGTTTATTCCCCCTCCGTTGAGGAAGCTCCACTCATTGCCTTCTCCTCCTGCGGACCTGCCACAGACGATACCTTGCTGGGCAAGGATATTTTTGGTAAGATGAGTGAGGACCAGGCCTCCTCCTCTTCTTACTTTCTTTTCCCTCTACCTGTGATGGGCAGGTTTTATTTATATGTAGGTAGAGGGGTGACTGCTCTATCTCCGTATCGGTACCAGCTACCGACACGCATATTAGAACAGTTACCTGTCCACTTTTCTTTTCATAGGCCCATTAGCTAGAACTGTACAAATGCCAAATAAGTCGTGCTGGGATGACAATAACCCCAGTAGTTATCTTCCTTTTCTGCATTTCTATTTTTATCTAATCATGTTTAGTTAGTAGTATTTTCTTTTCAGTTTTCTATTTTCTTCTGTTTTTGCGGAGCTGACCCCTGCAGGTATCTTTTCTGGATGACGGACGCTGCAGCTTAGTCCAGGTTTTCACGCCAATCTTCTGGTGTGCTCATTTCTGAGCACTGGGTACCCTCTTTCCCTAGCATTATTCTGAATTTCATAGCTGCATTTTGCGCATATTGTTTAGTTTAAGTCTGGGGGGGAGTGTACCGAGTGTTCACTACACGTGTACACGTTTTTGCATATCAGAAGTGTATTTTTATTATTGCATACACCACAACACCCGCTTGAGCGCGTACTCATCTGTTTGTTCGCTCTGCTGTGAATTTAATTCTTCCGCTTATTTGGGAAAATCTAGGTGATGGTTTAGAATTATGTAGCAGAGTAAAATGTTGACTCTAGTAGTGCTCCTAGTCGAGTGCTCGGTTGCATAGAAATTTGTGTAGATTAGACTTCTTTTTATGCTTATGGTTTTATATTTTTCTATTAGTGTAAATGTTGTTTACTCTACTCAAATGGTGAATCCGGTGTGAATCAAACGGTGGCATAGGGATGTGTGTGAACGATCGCTAGAATCGTATTGCTTGAGTCGGGAGAAAGGAGAATCTTTCTCGGTGGCTAGAACTTGCCCCAAGCGATTCTTGAAGCATGGGTATACGGTTAGTCAATTGTGTGAATGTGATTTAGGCCATCATTTTGGCCCGGTTGAGCCTTTGTGCCTATCCCTACCGCTTTATCCTCGCTAGCCCAGTTGTGCCTACCCGTTCTTTGATTCAGCCCCACTTTCATTTCACCAAAGCCTAAAAGCCAATCCTAGTCGCACGCCCAAATCTGAGCTTTAGCTGTTTATTATTTTCATGGGTTGGGGTGTTGATGTTGTGATACTTTTGTGAATATGTGGATGTGCAACATTGATAAATTTGCTGAAAATGTTTTGAAAAGAAAAGAAAAGAAAAAAAAATGGGAAAAAGAAAAGAAGTAAAAAGAAACGAAAAAGGAGTTGAGCTTTAATGAAAAATCTGTGTAAAAATATATGTTTGGGAGTAGGCGGTGCACACACCCATGCTGTTAAGTCCAAGTCTGGGGGTGTTGTGTACCCGCGTGTTTGTGTGGCGAATGAGGATAGTTTCCTGCATTAGCTCATTTGGGTTTAGTGCTTGAGCCGTCGTTTTTATCTTTGTTTATCCTCACCTAAACCCAAGCCCCATTTAAAACCTAAAGTCCTATTGATTCACGCATTTGAGTCAAACCAGTGCCGTGGAGAGAATGTGACCGGGCAAGCTTATGGTCACCGACACTGATGGATTTCAGTGGAGTTTTCCCCGTACCCCGATCTTGAGCAATGCTCGTCTCAGCGCTTAGTTTACTTTCTCCGTATGCATGACCGAACGATTCACCGCTGTTCACCATTTTGAGTAGTTGTATTATGCTTTCACTCTTTTAGAAATATATAAACTGTTTATATAATCAGAAATCTTCTCTACTATTCTTCTTATGCACGTGAGCATGCGACTTCGCATGGTACTCTGTATTGTAGTTTTAAGCCATCTACTGTTCTTTCCTAGTTCGCTTAGAATTTGTTTGCTCGGGACGCGCAAACAGTTAAGTCTGGGGGTGTGATGAGTCCTGATCATATACACTTTTATGGACTCATCTGGGCCGTTTAGTTAGTCATTTCACTGCACTTTAGCCCTGTTTTAGTTCATATTTGTTAATCCATGCTAGGTGCACCTTTTGGCCCATTTTGGTGTGATTTCATGTTTATTTTCATTAGTGGTTTTCATGCACTGTTAGGTGCCACTTTTAGTGGCTGGATTTGTGGTTGTACGCTAGAACAGGAGTCGTGCAGGTGTTTCCGGTGCAATTCTGCACAGGAACACTGCGCACGATCACCGGTTCTATTGCGCACGACCACTGGTCGTGCGCCACTGATCGTGTGCACTTAACCCTTTTTCACGAGTTCTGTTTGGTGTAGTGCGCACGACCACCAACGCCAGTGCGCACGACCACCGGTCGTGCGCCACTGCTCGTGCGCACTTATCATTGAAATTCTGAGTTCTGTTTGCTGTATTGCGCACGACCATGAACTCCAGTGCGCACGACCACCGGTCGTGCGCCACTGGTCGTGCGCCACTGGTCGTGCGAATATGTTATTTTATAACTTCTGTCTTTGCAGGTTCCGTCCAGGCAGAGCGCACGATCACAGGATTCTAGTGCGCACGACCACTGGTCGTGCGCCACTGACCGTGCGCGCTGTTTAATTCCAGCGCCTATAAATAACGCTGCTCGCGAATTAGGTCAGGATCCCCCGCTTTCTTCCGCCGTTTTCCGCCTGGTTTGGTCCGACTTCGCCCCTCCATCGTCGCCCACCTTAGGGAGGATCTCCGGGCAAGCTTTCAACGCCAAATCTTCGCCGGAGTTTCCTCTCAGCCTCCTCCTTCATCCAAGAGCTCCAAAGGAAGACCTAGCCGCCATTACCGTCAAGCAAGAGGAAGTTTGCAACCTCTACCGGATCGTGACACGAAGAAGACGGGTCCATTGGAGAGTAGTGACAGCTCTCTCTACCCCGGACGTAGTTGTGGACCGAGCTTGGACGCGGATTGACAACCCGGCGATTCCAACCGTGAATCTTCAACGAGCCTTCGGATTCGGTCGATTTCTTGCCTTGTTCTCCTTTTATTGATTGTTGTAATAGTTAGATCTTGTATATTTTGATGAAGTTGCACTTGAACTAATTTGTATTTCCATATATTTCTTGTATTTGTGAAATGCTTGTTATTTTTGTGTGCTTGAGGAGCGCCACCATCCATTTTCCATCCCACTATCGTGTCCGGTGCCGCACTAGCAATTGCTAGTGGCGTGCTTGTCGAAGAGGTGCTTGCGACCCTCATTCCGCTAGCCCACTCGCCCATCCGCTTACCGAAGCGTGGCATCGCGGCCCGTATTCCATTCGCCTAACGAAGCAGCGCGCTCAAGGCCTGCATAGTTCGATCCGCTTGCCTACTCGTCCATCCGCCCTTACGAAGTAGCGCGTTCAAGGCCTACGTAGTCTTCCATCCCGCCGAGCGAAGCTTTGCATAGCGGCATTGCATAGGAGTAGTTGATAGCTTTTATTTTATTTTCCAAAAGCCAACCCAACTCCCCCGCATTCCATCCGATTTAAGGACTTCAATCTCAAGTCCTTCCTCGAAACCTAACTCCACCTTACTGTGTTCCTCAAGAGACCGACACTCGGGGATTTATTCCCAACATTTATTACTTGAACGATCGGTACACTGCCGTTTCGTGTCGCAGTCAAGCTACCGCCCATAGCGGTGTGTGAGATTTGCGCCATCAGTAGTTAACAAAGAAAATTACCCAAAGGAGTACAATGCGAAGTAACAAAAGCATGCAAATAGAAATTTAGTAAAAAGAGATTCTAATTATGCTAACTAATTTACGAAAGTATTAGAGCGTAGGTAGAGATTTAGTTATACTCAGTTGGTGAATTATGAAGAATTCGAACGATTATGCCCGGTGTGAAAGTAACAAGACACTAAGGCGGGTGTTGCACAAGGTCGGGGTTTAGGGATAACTCCGCTGAATTCCATCAACGTCGTGAACCATATGCTCGCCCGGTCACACTCTCTCCACGGCGTTAGCAAACTCACAAGTCAAATCAATAGGGCTTTTAGGATTATATTGGGGCTTAGGTTGCAGTATGATATTAAAATTTAAACACGATGGCTACGCAACCCAAGTGAGCTAACGGAACGCTGCACCACACAAAACCAAAAAAATAATGCTCGTGTGACACACCCCCAGACTTATCATGAAAACTAGGTGTGCACACGGCCTACTTCACAATTACCAACAGATTTTTTTATTTAGCTCGGAAGGATTTCTTTACGACATATTTCTATTTCAGATTTTTTTTCTTTTAACAACATACTTTTCTTCTTTTACTTATCCTCCGGTTGGTTCAAATTCAGCAAAATAAAACGTGTTTTTCTTCACCACATCACAAAGATTCCAAAAATCACACCAAATCAAGAACATGAGTGCAGATAAACATCAATTTGGTTGCGAAAGTGGGCAAAGCTTCAGGCCTTGGTGAATGGAGGAGGAGCTGTAACAAGGAAGTGGTAGGTACAAATGTTGGCTTGCAAAGGTGAGCGAATAGGACACGGAAAGCTAAGGCTCAAACTAGCCAAAAGGTGGCCTATATCATATTTAACTCAAAGAGTCGCTCTCGCCCATGCTTCGAGAGTCGCTTGGGGCAAGTTCTTAGCCCACGAGAAAGGTAAACCTTCCTCCCGACTCGAGCAACACACGACTAGTGCTCGTACACACACAACACTGGGTTATCGTCAATTTCGTTCACATTCACCATTTGAGTATAACAAATCTAAATTTACGCAAAAATACTAAACATAAATTAGATGCATAGAGACAATCTAGTTCTACTCAAATTCTACGGCAGCATGCGGGTGCGACTAGAACACTGCTCGAGTCAACATCGCACTCCAAATAGTAATTCCTAAGCTAACGTCCTATTTCACATTCCTAACCAAAATAGTTTATTTGGAAACAACACAAATAGGAAAGCGCGCGCTCATGTGGGTGAAGTGGTGCAAGAAGCATTAAAACAATGATGATGATAAAGATAAATAATAAACAAACTTCTAGTATGCAGTGCAACTCGTGCACAGTGGATGACACATGCTCTCCCCCAGACTTAATCTACACATTACCGGAAGATTGGCGTTAATTTCATGCACGATCCGCAGCAACCGCCACACGAAGTACAAAGCACACCTGCAAACGGTACAACTAAAAGCAGCAAAAATAGATAAAAACTGAATTGAAACAGGTTAGAAAAACTAAAACAGCAAATCTGGGTTGTCTCCCAGCAGCGCTTTTATTTTATGTCCTTAAGCTGGACCAAATACCTGTATTATAAATGTTTAAAGAGTGTAGAAATTAAATAAGAGTGCAAAGGAGAAAGTTTCACAAAATAAGAGAAATACAGAACATCAGCTATAAGCACTTTTATGGTGCTCGTCTCCCAATGTCACCAACTGACACTCCTTGTTTATAATTGTGCCATCGTATAACTTCAGTCGATGCCCATTGACCTTAAATTTGTCTCCCTTATCCCCTGATATTTCGATGGCACCAAAGGGAGTGACGTCAGTCACTGAGAAAGGACCGCTCCACCTCGATTTTAACTTCCCTGGAAAGAGGCGGAGACGGGAGTTGTAAAGCAGCACTTGGTCCCCAATTTTGAACTGCTTAGGGATGATGTGTCGATCATGCCATTTTTTTTGTTTTCTCTTTGTAGATGCGAGCGTTTTCATAAGCGAAATGCCGGAGCTCTTCCAATTCGTTGAGTTGTGAACGACGCACCTTGGCCGCGGCTCCAATGTCCATGTTCAACAGTTTGGTTGCCCATAATGCTTTATGCTCCAGCTCAACAGGAAGGTGGCATGCCTTGCCATAGACTAATTGAAACGGAGTCATGCCGATAGGTGTTTTGAAAGCGGTCCGGTAAGCCCATAATGCGTCGTCGACCTTTTTAGACCACTCCTTCCTATTTGAATGTATTGATTTCTCGATTATTCGCTTGAGCTCGCGGTTGGATACTTCTACTTGTCCACATGTTTGGGGGTGGTACGCTAAGGAAATTTTATGATGGACCCCAAACTTTTTCATGAGCTGCACAAACTGCTTATTACAAAAATGACTACCGCCGTCGCTGATAATAGTTCTCGGCGTCCCAAACCTGGAGAAGATATTCTTGTGGATAAAATGTAGCACCGTGCTGGCATCATTCGTGGCAACCGCCTCGGCCTCCACCCATTTTGAGACATAATCAACTGCCACAATGATATAATGCTTACCATGAGACATTGGGAAAGGACCCATAAAGTCTATCCCCCAGACATCAAATGGTTCGCATACCAGCATGTTATTGAGGGGCATCTCGTTACGCCGGGAGATATTTCCGGTCCTTTGGCATTCGTCACACTTGGTGACATAAGCATGGGCGTCCCTGAAGAGGGTTGGCCAAAATAATCCGCATTGCAAGATTTTTCGCGCTGTTCGAACGGCCCCGAAGTGCCCACCAGCTTCTCCGTCATGGCAGTGCTGCAGTATAGACTGAAACTCGGCTTCAGGAACGCAGCGTCTGATAATTCCATCACTGCACGTATGGAATAAGAGCGGGTCTTCCCAAAAATAGTATTTTGAATCAGAGGCAAGCTTCCGTCTTTGCTGAGGGGACAAATTCGGAGAAAGGGTTTTACAAGCCAAGTAGTTAGCAATATCAGCGTACCATGGGGCTGTTGGATGAGGCGTAGTGATTGCGAATAACTTTTCATCCGAGAAATAATCGTTCGTTTCCTCCACAAAGCTGTTGGGGATGTCGGCCGTCATGTCGTACTCCAACTGCGAAAGATGATCAGCTATCACGTTCTCCACCCCTTTCTTGTCTTTGATTTCAAAATTGTATTCCTGCAAAAGTAAAATCCAACGAATCAGACGCAATTTGGATTCTTTTTTGCTGAAAAGATACCTGAGTGCAGCGTGGTCCGTGTACACGATTACTTCGGAAAGTACCAAGTATGAGTGAAATTTTTCAAAGGCGAAGACCACGGTTAGCATTTCTTTCTCCGTGGTGGTATAGTTTGCTTGCGCACTGTTGAGAGTTCTACTGGCATACGCAATGGTGTGAAAAGTCTTATCTTTCTTTTGACCGAGTACAGCACCTACGACCACATCACTTGCGTCACACATGATAATAAAGGGTAAATTCCAGTCGGGTGCCACCAAAATTGGAGCCGAGATGAGTTGTCCCCGTAAAGTTTCAAAGGCCTGCATGCATGCATCGTCGAAGTGGAAAGGGACATCCTTAACGAGTAAGCGAGATAAAGGCTTCGAAATGGATGAAAAGTCCTTAATAAACCTTCGATAAAATCCCACATGACCAAGAAAACTTCAGATACCTTTCACTGACGTAGGCGGAGGGAGGTTTCTAATAACACTTACCTTCGCTTGATCCACCTCGAGCCCTTGGCAGGAAACCTTATGCCCCAACACAATTCCTTCGCGCACCATAAAATGGCATTTCTCCCAGTTCAAGACAAGATTGGTGTCCTCACACCGCTTCAAAGTCTTGGCCAAATTCGCGAGGCAAGAATCGAAGCTGCTGCCAAAGAGAGTAAAGTCATCCATGAAAACTTCGAGGAAGTCTCCCACCATGTCAGCGAAAATAGCGAGCATACAGCGTTGGAAGGTTGCGGGGGCATTACACAGTCCGAATGACATTCTTTTAAATGCAAAGGTACCTGAGGGACATGTAAATGTTGTTTTGTCTTGATCAGACGGGTCTATTAAGATTTGATTGTAACCTGAGTACCCATCCAAGAAACCGTAGTAGTCCTGCCCCGCTAACTTTTCTAACATCTGATCAATGAAGGGGAGTGGGAAATGGTCCTTACGTGTAGCATCATTTAGCTTGCGGTAATCGATGCGGACTCTCCATCCGGTGATCATTCGGTAGGTAGTAACTCATTCTTTTCATTGGCAACAACGGTGATCCCTCCCTTTTTCGGTACCACCTGAACTGGGCTGACCCATTTGCTGTCGCTGATTGGGTAAATGATGCCAGCTTCTGAGAGCTTTATCACTTCTGCCTTCACTACCTCTTGCATTTTTGGGTTCAAACGCCTTTGGGGCTGTGCTGAGGGTTTGTACTGATCTTCAAGAAGGATCTTATGCATGCAGACCGTGGGGCTGATTCCCTTAATGTCTGCAAGAGAGCGTCCGAAGACTTTATAGTACTTTCTCAGCACACCCACTAATGCGGTTTCGTTGGCGGCGGAAAGAGCCGCGGAAATAATCACTGGATGCGTGGCATTTTCTCCAAGAAAAATGTACTTTAGAGAATCCGGTAGTTGTTTGAGATCCGGGTGAATGTTTGGATCAGCAGAATCACTGGATGGCCCTCCGATTGAATGTGGACTATCGGGCTGGTTCGAATGAGCATCGTCATTGCCCAAGTCCTCGCGCCGCCAACACATCTCGCAGTCATCCAAATCCACATCGATCTGGTCATCGAATTCTTCAAGCAGCTCAGTCGATTCGCATTCCGTGATTTGGAAGAGTTGCGACGGGTTGTGGACGTTAAAGGATATAGCGTCCTCCCCCAATCTGAGCATGAGCTCCCCCTGCTCCACATTAATGATAACACGAGCTGTAGAGAGAAAGGGCCGCCCCAAGATAATGGGCACCATAGTATCAACCTTCATGTCGAGGATGACAAAATCGGCTGGAAATGCGAGCCCGTTTACTACTATTGTGAGGTCCTCGACAATTCCAGATGGTTTTTTGATCGACCGATCAGCTAGCTGTAGCATTACCCGTGTCGGCTTCAAGGTCCCTGCACCTAGTTCACGAAAGATAGAGAGCGGCATCAAGTTGATTGATGCTCCCAAATCACAGAGCGCCTGGCTGAAACGGTGATGACCGATCCTGCACGGAATAGTGAAGCTGCCCGGATCTTTGCACTTTGTGGGCATATTGGAGATGATGGCGGAGCACTCCTCCGTGAGGTCGATAGTCTTGAGATCCTCCAACAGTCTCCGCTTCGAAATCAAGTCTTTCAATAATTTGGAGTAGCCCAGCATTTGAGAAATGGCTTCAATCAGAGGGATGCTCACTTGCACTCCTTTCATTATTTCCAGGAATTTGCGGAACTGCTTCTCGGATTTCTCGTTTCGCAACCTGTGGGGGAATGGGGGGTGAACAACACTTCCCGAGGGTCGTGCCTCGCTCACGAGGTCTGGCTCAACATGAATCTGAGTCTGCTTCTCGGCCGTGTCTGAATTACACTTGTCAATGGGCCTCACAAGTGGTTCTTGTCGAGGAGAATTGTCAACACCTCTACCGCTTCTCAATCGCATGGTATTCATAGACTCCGGATCCTGACTTGCAAGCCCAGAAACAATATTGGTAAGAATCCCTATAGTGGAGTGAAGCTGTTGAATTGCGGAAGATTGGTCATTCATTTTATCCAGCATCCCGACCACCAAAGCTGCTAACGGCTCCGTTTGCCCTGACGGCACGTGACCCGCTACTCCGTGGAATGTTACTGCATTCACTTCAGCAGTACTGGGGGAAAGAATGACATGACTCCAGTGCTGGCTGGTGTGAACAATATTCACGACCATTTCCCATGCGTCCTTCCCCGATTTATTAAACAGGGCCCCTCCGGCTGCCACATCGAATAACAAACGAAATTTGTCCAACACGCCGAAATAGAAAATCTGAATTAGAAAGACTTCTGATAGATCTTCACGGTAGCATCCCCGATGCAGGGATTGAAAATGCTCCCAAGCATCAACTAGCGTCTCCTCCTTTCCCTGACCGAAGGTTATGAGTTCCCTGTACTTGTCCAACACTCGAGTACGGTGTTGAAACTCATGCAAAAATCTCCCCTCGAGCTGCTTCCATGAGGTCGCCTCTCTTTTCCGGAAATCCCAGTACCAGCTTTTGGCTTTATTATGTAGGGAAAATGAAAATGCTAGGATCTTTTGCGGGTCGTTTTCAACTCCACTGAATATACATGTATAGTAAATTTCTAAGAAGTCCTGCACGTGTTGTACCGCATCTTCATGTTTATCCCCACTGAACTTGCAGTTCCCAGTCATATACTCAATGATGTCGGAGGAAATCCCGAAGTCATGATCGTTCCTTTGTGCTTGAAACTTTAGATCATTTAAACTTCCTTGATAGATGTATCCCTGAATGGAGGTCATGCTAGGAATAATTAAAACCCAAAAGAATAGCGCACAATGGAAAGAACGAAGGTAAAGAAATGTGCGTATCAAAAATAAGCAAAGACAACAGAGGTAAACAAAGAGAAATAATAAAAGAGAAAAGTTCCTCGTGCAACGATTTTTCACGCAGACAAATTCATCACGTTTGCATTCCCCGGCAACGGCGCCAAAAACTTGATGCGATATTTCGGCAAGTGCACCGGTCGCGCAAGTAATAAAGTTTGGGAATAGGATCCCCGAGTGTCGGTCTCTTGAGGAATGCAGGTTGGGTAAACGAATCGTGTTGTGTGACTATTGTTACACAAGCGTAAACAAACACACAAAAAGGGGGGTTTTGGTTGGGTTTTCCTACTCTTAACAACAATGAAGGAAATGCGGGTCGAAGGCACCGCTTCACAAGGCGAGATGGATGCAACGGCCGCGATGCCGTGCTTCGTGAGGCGGATGGAGCGTGCTCTAGTGCGGGAAGGCGAGGGTTGCAAACACCTCTTCACAAACGCCGTTAGATCTTGCTAACGCGGATGGAACACCTTGAGTGCGTGAGTGAGTGAGTGTATGAGTGGAGGCGAAGCGATTCACAAGCAAGTAATGATGAAAAGAGAAGAAACATTCATTTCATTTAAACCAAACATCATGATATTCAAGTTTAAAAGATTCAAAGATTACAACGAAGGAGAGAGGAAAGAGATAACCAATGGATGAAGACTAGCGGCCGTTCACGACCGGAATGGTAGTTTGTCAAGCTACCTCTGGGCTCGGGCGGACTGTGCTTCCGGTGTAGAGAAACTGTCACGATCTCTCCACGTGGTTCCGTCGTCTTCTACCTCAGGATTCCTCTTCTTCTTACCGGACTGGAGTGGAAAAACAGCTGCTTGAGGGCTTGCGGATGGTGGAGAATGCTCCCGGACAATGGAGAAATGCTTGGAATGGTTGGAGAGGACTTCCCCTTGCGTAGGAGATGAAGTGGAGGTGTCCAGGGATGGAAATCGCCCGCGTACGGATTGCCAATCGCGCTCCCGGCGGCTCGATCCCGCCCTAAAATCGGAACAGGCATATATATAGGCGCTGGACTGAATACCGCGCACGGTCATTGGCGCACGACCAGTGGTCGTGCGCACTGGAATTCTGCGATCGTGCGCGCTGCCTGGGCGGAGCCTGAAATGAAAGAAATTTATAAAATACATGTTCGCACGACCAGCGACGCACGACCAGTGGTCGTGTGCACTATCGTAAATGGTCATGCGATAAGCCAGACAGAACTCCTAAAACGGGCGTTAAGTGCGCACAATCAGTGGCGCACGACCAGTGGTCGTGCGCTATAGAGCCAGTGATCATGCGCAGTGTTCCTGTACAGAATTGTACCGGGAACACCTGCACGACTCCTGTTCCAGCATACAACACCAGTCTAGCCACTGAAGGTGGCACTTAACACTGCATGAAAACTAGTAACGAAGATGAACAAGAAATAACACCAAAATGGGCCTAGAAGTGCACTTAGCATGGAGTATTAAATAGGAATGAAAACATGTATAAAGTGAAGTGCAAAGACTAGAAAATCGGCCTAGATGAGTCCAAAATGTGTATATAATTGGGACTCATCAATCACCCTGGGGGTATTTACTTCGAATTCTATCGGGAGGATGGCCTCGGACCAATGAGACAGTTTGAAGGGGGTCTCCCCTGTGGCCGTGTTTGGAGTAGTCCTTAAGGCCCATAGGACCGAGGGTAGCTGCTCTACCCTATTGCCTCTGAGATTCTCCACCTTCTTCTTCAGCGATAATTATCTTGTTCGCCGCTTCCACCTGACCGTTGCTCCTTGGGTGGTGGACCGACGCGAACTTGAGGTCTATGCTGAGTTAGGTGCAAAAACTAACAAACTCTTCGCTTGCAAATTGGGGTCCGTTGTCCGTCACTATGGCCAACGATAGCCCGTTCCTGCAAATTATCTCGCCCCATACAAAATTTCTCACCACCTAGGAGGTTACCTTGGCCAGCGCTTTCACTTCTACCCACTTGGAGAAATAGTCAATCATTACCAATAGGAACCTCCTTTGGCCACTAGCTTGCGGGAAAGGACCTACCAGGTCCAAGCCCCATATAGCGAAGGGCGACGGAGCTGTGATGGTCCGGAGCCTTTGAGCTGGGAGAAGTTGGAGTGGAGCATAGAGTTGACACTTTGAACACTTCCTTGCGAATTCTGCCGCGTCCTTGCTGAGGGTAGGCCAAAAATAGCCTTGCCTCAACACTCTTCCCTCCAGGGTCCGGCTCCCGGAGTGACTGCCACACTCCCCCGAGTGGATTTCTTCGAGCACTCTCGGGACCTCCTCCTCCAACACACAACGATCCAGGAGCCCCGAGAGTGTTTTCCTATATAGTCCTCCTGCATGTAAGGAGTAATAGGCCGAATTGTACCTGAAGCGCCGTTTATCCACGTCCCTTTCAGGGAACTTTCCCGAGGCCAAGAAGATGACAAAGGGATCGATCCACGACGCTCGTTGATCCACCTCCATCAGCTCCCCTTCCTCGATGGAAGGTCGGAAGAGTTCCGATATTGTCCCCCCAGCTCGAGGGCCAAACTTGGCTAGGAGGTCCGCCGGGGTGCTCTCCTCCCTTGGCACATGTTTGATGGAAAAAGTGTGAAATTGGCCGATGACCCCCTTGACCTTCTCTAGGTAGCATTGGAGGGTCGGCTCCCTTGCTTCAAATTCTCCCCTGATTTGGCACGCCATCACCATGGAGTCCATTGAGACCTCCACGTCCTACACTCCTAGCTCCATGGCCAACCGCATGCCCGCTATCACTGCCTCGTACTCAGCCTGGTTGTTGGTAATCGGGAAATGGATGCTCAAGGCCTGCTCAATCTTTGTCCCTTGGGGGCTTATTATGATGATTCCTCCTCCATAGGAGCGCTTCCCTGACGCACCATCCCCTAGCATCTTCCATGCCACCGGGGAAGGTGATTCATGTTCCCCCACTTCAGTTGCGTAGTCCGCCATGAAGTCCGCCACCGCTTGTGCCTTGATTGTCGTCCTAGGCACAAACGCGATATCAAACACACTTAGCTCTACGGACCATTTGGCTAGCCTCCCCGAATGCTCCACCCCTTCCATGACTTTGCGAAGCGAGTGGTCGGTCACCACTTTGATTGAGTGTGCTTGGAAGTATGGCCTGAGCTTCCGGGCCGATACCACCAAAGCGAAAGCCAACTTATCCAAAATTGGGTATCAGAGATCCACCTTCCTCTGCACTCGGCTGACGTAGTAGATGGGGAACTGCCTCTTCCCTTCTTCCTGGACCAACACCGAGCTTACTGCCCAGATCCTACCCCCAAGTATAGGGATAGATCTTCCCCTTGCCTTGGTCCCTGGAGTAGGGGAGTCTGGGTGAGTTGTCCTTTCAAAGCTTGAAAAGATTCCACACATTCTGAGGTCCATTCAAACTTCTTGTTTCCCCGTAACACCTTGAAGAAAGGTGTACACTTCTCACCTGCCTTGAAGAGGAACCTGCTGAGCCCGACCAATTTTCCCATGAGGCGCTGAACCTCCTTCGTGTTTCTTGGCGACCCCAACTACAAGATTGCTTTAACCTTATCTGGGTTAGGCTCCACCCCCGTAGGGGTGAGCAAGTGGCCCAGGAATTTTCCCCTGCTAGCCCCGAAGACACACTTCAGGGGGTTGAGTTTCATCTTGTACTTCCGCAAGGTTCCAAAAGTCTCTTCAAGGTCTTGGAGGTGATACTTGAGGTCCCGACTCTTTATCATGAGGTCATCAACATAGACCTCCAGATTCCTTCCCTTCTGCTCTCGGAAGACCCTATCCATCATCCGTTGGAACGTAGCCCCTGCATTCTTGAGTTCAAAAGGCATCATTTTATAACAATAGCATCCATCGACATCTTTGATGTCGGGGGGGGGGGGGGGGTGCATTCGGATCTGATGATAACCTGAAAAAGCATCTAAGAAAGACATTACAGGGAAACCGACGGCTGAATCAACCAGCACGTCGATTCTAGGCAAGGGGTAACAATCTTTGGGGCATGATTTATTAAGCAAGGAAACATCGATACACATCCTCCACTTACCTCCTCTTTTTTTTACCATCACCACGTTGGAGACCCAGCCTGGATACTGGATCTCCGATACAAAACCCGCCTGTAGAAGCTTATCCACCTCCTCTCGGATGGGCCCCTCCATCTTGTCTGCTGTGGCCCTCTTCTTTTGACGGATGGGGCGGGTGCCTGGGTCGAGATTGAGGCAATGGCAAGCCACATCCGCATCGATCCCGGGCATCTCCACGGGACTCCAGGCGAAGACATCCACATTTTCCTGGACGCAAGCCAGGATCTGCTTCTGCTCCTCCACGCCAAGTTCTCCGCTCATGCGGATCTTCTCCACCACCCCGGCCCGGGTGGTGACATCGAGCTCCACGACCTCCTCCACGGCTTCCAGCCAGGACTGCTCTCCCCAACCTTCTTCCTTCTCCTCATCGTGAGTTGGAACTTCGGCCTTCCCTTCTCCTTCGCCCCCCTGAACCTTCATCACCTCTTCCGCCCCTTGCTCCTGGGCCCGACCTTCTGCCTCTTCCTTCTCCGCCTCTCCTCCCATCTGCTCTTCTGCCTCTCCGAGGCCCGTCGACTCTCCCACCTCCTGATCCCACTTCTCGGCTTCGGCTATCGAGGAGATGGTGTTGACCGCCATCACGTAGCACTGCCTTGCTACCTTCGGATCCCCTCTTACCCGAATCTGGATTCCCCTTGAGCTAAACTTGAGACATTGGTGGAAGGTGGAGGGGACACAGCGGAAAGCGCTGATTAGTGGCCGTCTGAAGATGGCACTATAGCTGCTTGGGGCATCCACTTTGACGAAGCGGCAATTCCGAGATTGCCCGCCCAGGACCACGTGGAACCCCACTCCCCCCTCTAGCTCCTTCCTCTCTCCGGAGAACCCGAACAATGGTCCATCCGAGGCCAACACCCTTTTGGCTTCCACTTTCATCTCATCGAACGCCTTCTTGAAGATGACATTGACGGAGTTTCTGTTTTCCACGAGAATCCGGGACACCGTGAAGTTCTCGATGGCGGTCTGGATGACCAATGCTTCGCAGAAAGGGTCCTCATGACCCGACATGTCCCTTTGAGAGTAAGTGATTTTTTCTGCTAGGGGTGGGGCCGTGGATGTAGAAGCCACGCTTCGACGGTAGATGGTATGGAGGCTTGACTTGCGGGTTGCCTCTACCCCTACTCCCCCATGGATAACTCCGATCCCTCCTCGGGTCCCCACATCGGCCCGGTCCTCACACCTCTCTTCTTCTTCCTCCCGAGGAAGGACCTCCTCGATCCTCACCTGCTGCTGCTGCCGCGGCGCCGACATTCTAGCCCTCTTTGTCTCTAAGAATTCTGGGCAGGTGGCCGTTGCGTGACCTTCCTCATCATGGAAGTCACAGTACGGCAACACCACCTCTCCCCTCCCGGCCTCCGCCGCCCTGTTTCCCCTTCTCCTTCCTTCTCCTGCTTCCGCTCCTTCTCTCCTTCCTCTTCCTCCTCTTCCTGCTTGATTGCCATGGCCTGCTGAGGCGAGGGAGGCACCGGCCTTGGACCTTGCCTCCATCCCAACTGTTGGGGTCTTCCTTGCCCCCCATAGAGGTTACCCCCTCCCAGGGAGAAACCTCTTCCTTGACCTTGCATCCCCCCGCCATGCTGCCTCCATCCCCCCTCCGGGGCCCGGGGCTCTTCCCTTCTCTATACCTCCTGCTGCTTGACCTCTGGCTCACTGAGCTTTGCTAGCCTCTTTGTGAGCTCCGGATTGGCCTCCTCACTCTCGACCTCCTCCGCTACCCTCTCCATCAACTCCTCGTAGGAGACAGGGGCCTTTCTCTTCAGATCCATCTTGAAGAAACTCTCCTTCAGCCCCAACGTGAAGGTGAGCTGAAGGGCAAACCCAGGCATCTCCTGGGTGAGCAATACTTCTTCCTGAAACCGATTTGCATAATGAGCCAATGACTCCTTGGTCTCCTGCTTCACATTGAAGAGGGACTCGGCGTCCTTCTTCCTCTTCTTCGAAGTTGAAAACCGCAATAAGAAACTTCTATGCAAATCCTCAAACACGTAGATTGATCCGAGAGGGAGTTGGTGGAACCACTCCTGGGCCTTCTCCTTTAGGGTGACGGCGAAGTGCCGACACTTGAAGGTGTCCGACATCGGCCTGATAGAGACCGAGACCTCAAACGACTGCAGGTGCTGGACTGGGTCGTACCGGCCGTGGTAGTAGACCCTGACCCATTCCCCGAACCCTTCCGGGATGGGGGCGGAAAGCACCAGTTCGCAGAAGGGGCTTCCTCTACCTGTTATCGTTTCCTGCTCCCTCACCTTGCTTGAGCTCACTGGGGCGCTGCTCGCAAGAGCCACCCTCGCCGGAGCTGCTCCTATGGGTGTTGCGCCCGCCAGGATCGCGCTCGCCTGCGTCGCACCCTCCTGCGCCGCACTTGCCTGCCCGGTGCTCGCTGGCATCGAACTCGCCGGACTGGCAAACAGCACTCGCCCCTCTAGATCCAGCACTGACCCCCCCGACCACCTCCTTTCCAGCCCTTCCTCCCGGGGCATCCTCGCCAAACGCTGCTGGAGGATGGGACACCTGGATCGCTGGGGTCGCGAACTCGCTAAGTAGCGTCGTGACCGCGAACCCAAGGGTGTCGAGGACTTCCCTCCTGAAGTCCAAGAACATCCTTTGTATCGCCGCCGAGGGTGATCCACATAACTCCTCGCCCTTCTCTTCATATCCTGCCATGTCCCTTCTTTGTAATCTTCCTGGACTAGCCACACTCCACGCTCACCGCACCAAAATGTTGAATCCGATTTCTCAGTCTCTTGTGAAGCTCGGGCCCTCAACAAGTTGAGGGGCAACTAGCCCTTACTAGTCCCTCAAAAGGAGCAGACTGGGGACTCAGAAATTGACTAAGACCTTAGTCACAGCGAGGAGGTCTCACCACAAACCTGGAAGATCGTTGAGCGCTTCCCCTCCCAAGCCAAAGCTGAGACTTGGGCACCTTGGAGAGCTAGAGAGCTAAACCAAAGTAGCCAAGGGAGAAAGAAGCTCAGAGAACCGAGATTGGAATCCTCTCCCAAGGTGCCCTTTAAGGTCTATTTATAGTTTTTTGTTCGTGGTCTGTTAATAGCAGAATCCCGCCTTTTGGTTTTACTAAATGCACCCCAATTTGGCCTTCTAACAGCCAAACTCCGCTGTTTGGAGGGGCTAATGGCAGACCACCGGGGGCAGGGGGGTAATTTTGCCTCCTCAGCCTATGGGCAAGTGGCCTGCATGAAGGCTACTTGTGAGAACTCCTGCGAGTCTCCTCACGAGTATGGCCCGTGAAACCCCCTTTAGGCGATCGCCCTGCGAAGGCTCCGCCCACATCCCTCTAGCGACATCCATCTGCTGAACTTGCTGGAAATTTGAGTTCGTCGAGCTGAGAAGCAAGTTCGCCGAACTGAGAAGCAAGTTCGCCGAACTGAGAAGCAAGTTCGCCGAACTGAGAAGCAAGTTCGTCGAACTAAAACATGACGCGAGTTCGTCGAACATGGAAACTTGGAAAGAGTCCTGCTCGTCCACTTTCTCGCGAGCGGCGGGCGAGTGCCCGGCTCGCCCGCCTTCCTGCGAGCGGCCCTTGAGGCTCTGGCTCGCCTTCTTTGTTACTCCTTTTGCCTGTTGACTTCTCCATCTATGCCCATCTCCTGGCGATTATCGGGGTTGTACAGTGCCACTCGCAACTCTGGCCCATTCGCGCTCATGCGGCTTTTGCCGCGAGTAGTCCTTGATGCCCTGCTGCCGAGCTAAACTTCTTGCTCGCCCTCACGCGGGGGGGGGGGGGGGGGGGGGGGGGGGGGGGCGCCATACGCGAGTGGTCTGTGAGATCCCCAATCGCTGTTCGCTCTCGCCCAGGTGGGGCCGCACCTGGCTTGCCCCCGCGCTCGACTTCTCCCGGTTGAAACTTGGCTCCAGCTTGATTCAGCCTTCTCGCTTGGGGCGAACCCGAGGTTGTACACCCAGAATTGGAATCGAATTGTTCTCCCGGGGTCCCGAAACCTGGAAATCGGTCACCACCTCAGTCCCATAAACCACAACTTTAACTTTTTTTACTTCCCCCTCAGTTTCCACCATTGCTCAATTAGCAAGAATAAGAGACGTCCGGTCATCCAAATTCATCTGGAGGTTCAACTTCTCAACATCTTGCAAAGAAAGAATGTTGCGTGATGAACCGGAGTCACACACCGTCGTAGTGCTCATATTATTAATACAACACGGGAGTTCCAAATCACCATAGCTAACGCCGTCAGCATCAGCGACCCTCTTCCCATTTTTGCTCGGGTTCTTTTTAGTGGTACTAGGAAGGGTGCCTTGCACTTCCAGGTTTCTCATCGAGGCCGTCTGGTTAGCCATGTTAGCTTGGTGATTTAAATTAATTTTTCCAGCGTATCTTCTAAGCTACTTTTTCTTGGCCCCGGAGGTGTTTGATTATAACCTGGATGAGGCGGCCGCGGTTGACTTCCGCAAGCAGAAGCATCAAATAGATGCTTCCCCGGTTGCCATCTTTGGCCAGCAGTGTTTTGATTCCAAGCAAAATTAGGGTGATTTCTCACTCCCGGGTTATAAGCATTTCTGTATGGCATTCCCCTATTCTGATTAGCCATAAAATTAACGGATTCAGTAATATTTAGGTTTGCAAAATCACCTGAGGGGTCATCTCCTGGGCACTCATATGAATGATGTCCTGTTGCTCCACACCCTTGGCAGGATATGACGGTTGCAGGCGCTGCTGTGGGGGTAACTGATCCCAATGCGAAGATACCTATGGTGTTCTTCTGTGTGTTCCTTCCCGCCGTCCAGTACGTGCTGTTCGAGGCAGTATCTCGAAGTATATGCGTAGCTTCTTCCAGAGTATGGTTCATAAGAGTCCCTCCTGCCTCAGCATCGATCATCGCCCTATAGTTTGGATTAATGGCAAAGTAGAAGTTCTCCACGAGGTTGCAAGGCTGGAGCTCGTGGTTAGGGCATTTTCACAGAAGATCATTGAACTGCTCCCATACTTCTGTTAGCGTTTCCTGATCTTGTTGGCGGAAGGAAGCTAGTTCCCAGCGCAAGTTCACGATCTTATCCACCGGGTGGAACTTTACCAAGAATTTGGAAGATAGGGCGTCCCAAGTAGCGGCGGACCCCGATGAAATGGTGAAGCCGCGCCTTGGATTTATCTCTAAGAGAAAATGGGAAGAGCCTCAGCTTGATAGTATCATCGGATATACCTGCATAGCGAAAAGTTGCGCATATATTAGAAAACTCGGCTAGCTGAAGATGCGGGCCTTCAGAAGGCAGCCCAAAAAATTGGGCGTTATTCTGAATGATTTTCAGAATAGCCGGTTTTATTTCAAACTGAGCGTTTATGATAGTCGGGCCAAACACCGGATACACTCCCTGTAGACGGAGTGGTGTAGTACCTCATGGTGCGAGGCCTTGGCCGGTTCACTTTAGGTTCATACACTATAACATTCGCCCCATCCTCGGGCACTCCTCGACCTCTGTGGCCTACTCCCTAATTTAGATTATCTCCCATTTCAGCAAGATTGACTGCAGCACACCGCCGTGCATAGACAATCCTCTCAATCTCATGATCAAAAGGGACTAGGTCACCTGGAACTCGCCCCTGCATACACAAAAGAAGAATACAAAGAAAACAACTCAAAAACAACGACCCCCGTAACAATGTTTTCAACAGCAATAATCACGTCACGCCTGCATTTCCCGGCAACGATGCCAAAAACTTGACGCACAGATTCTTCACCGCTAAAAGTGAGAGCAGAATGCGGTCCGAACGACAGTGTACCGGTCATTGTCAAGTAATAAATTTGAGAATATGAACCTGGAGTATCGTTCTCTCAAGGAATGCAGAGTGGGTGAAATGACCGTGTCATGAGAAGATTGCTACGACGAGCGGAGGAAAATAAAGGGTTTGGATTTTGGTTTCCTAATTTAACGACAATAAAAGTAAAATGCGGGTCAAAAGCACCGTTTCGCTTGGCAAGATGATTTGAAGGCCATGATGTCGTGGTGAGCGGATGGACGGTAGGCAGGGGGATGGAGTGATATCAAGTGCGGAAATGAGGGTCGCAAGCACCTCTTAGGATTCTCACCTCTAGCTTTTGCTAGAGAGGCTTAAAAAGTGCGTGTGAGGGTGGATGTGAGCGGAGGCGAGGCGCATTCACAACATGACAAACTCATGGAAGAAAATAACAAGGAAAACCTTTATTCATAGACGAATAATAGTGATCCATGTTCATTACAAGCATTTAGAAGTACATTTCACAAATGGGAGAAGGGTAGAGTAAACCGATAGAATTGAAGTCTTGCCGTGGATCGTGGTTGGAATGGCGGGTTGTCAAGCCGTCTCCGTACTCAGTACTTGGTTGCTTCCGGGATCTCGAGGCTGTCACTACCTCTGACCTTTGTCCGTCTTCTTCAGCTTGTAGCGGTGTCTTCTTCCTCCCTAAGTGGAAAATGCCCAACACCTTGAAAAGCTTGTTGTGGATGGCCGGGAAGTCTTCCGGAACCTTGGATGTAGCTTGGATTCACCGGAGGAAGCTTCCCAATGGAAGGAGATGGAAGGGAGGTTGATGGAGTGCAAAAATGGCGCAGGTGCGCGGGAGGAACTGGCATAAAGATGTCCGGGTCTGCCCTAGAATCGCGGAACCTGCATTTAAATACGGAGCAGAATAAACATGGAGCACGATCAGTGGCACACGACCTGTGGTCGTGCGCGAAGAAATGCCACTGATTATGTGTCAACAACCGGTAGAAATTTCAGCCTGCCAAAAACTTTGCATGATCATTTGCGCACGACTAGTGGTCGTGCGAGAAGAAATACCTCTGCCCGTGCGAGGACAACCTGTAACAAACCTCAGGCTGCCAAAAAGTTTGCACGTTCATTGGCACACGGCCAGTGGTCGTGTGATATGAAACCCAGTGATCGTGCGACCGTTCAGGTGAAAAATGGGAGGATGTGCACGACTAGTGGTCGTGCGCCTGATCGTGCGTGAACAGAAATGCACGACCAGAGGCTTTTTAGGCCGAAAATTCCCCATTCCACACCGAGCGTCCACACAACCCCCGAACCTGCAGGAAAAAGTCCAAACCACAAGCAGATTCATTCCAAGTGATCAGCAGAAACAGTAAAGCATCATTGCAAAGATGAAACATAAGAAATCACGCCAAACTGGGCTGACAATGTGCACTAAGAGTGAAATAGACAAAGTAATCGAATATAAGCAATAATGGGCCTAAAGTGTAGTGCAACGACAAGGAAAATGACCTAGATGAATCCAGAAATTACTATACAAACTGGGCTCATCACATCCCCAGACTTACCTGTTTGCGCGTCCCCGAGCAACTAAATCCGGCGGAGTAGAAAAAGCAGAACAAGCCAAAAAATTGCAAACATGGAGTAGAATGTGAAGTTGCATACTTGTGCGCATAGAAGTTCATTAGAAGAAGTTTCTAACTATGCTAGCTAATTCATAAAAAGTGCAAAGACATAAAAAGGAATTTAGTTTTACTCAAAAATGGAATATTGGTGAATCTGTGGTCTCGCGTAGTACAAAAGTAAGCAAAACGCGAAGGGAAGTGTTACCCAAGACCGGAACTCCAAATTATCTCCGTTGAAATCCATCAACGTAACCATAAGCTCGCCCTGTCACACTCTCTCCACGGAGCTAGTGAACTCACAAGATGAATCAATAGGACTTTAGGTATTCACGAGACTTAGGTTGCGGTTTGGAGTGCAAAGATAAACGCGATGGCTAATCGCAACCCAAAAGAGCTCACAAAAGTGCTAATTCATAGCAGCCCCCAATAAAAAAGGTGTAACACACTCCCAGACTTGACTTTGAAACCGTGTGTGCACATGGCCTACACCAAACGATCGAAATAGATGCGTCAATTACAACGCTAGGGATATATTTTTTCTTTGCTTTTCTTTTTCTTTCTCTTTTTCTTTTATCCCCAAAACTATTAGCAAGAATCTCATCATATAGAAATTTTTAAGATATCCACATCAACACAAAAATTTCACAAGACCGCACCACATTGGAAAATTACAAAGCTTTAATGCTTTATGATTAATTTTTGGTTGCGATAATGGGATAAGCTTTTCGGCCTTGGTGAAGTATGGTGGAGCTGAACCAAAAGGTCGGTTAGGCACAAAATGGGCTAGCAACGGTTAGCGTATAGGAATGGTATAACAAAGCTCAAGCTTACCAAATAGATGGCCTATGTCACGCTCAACTTGCAAATTGTTTGCACCCATGCTTCGAGAGTCGCTTTGGGCAAGTTCTTAGCCCCCGAGAAAGGTAATCCTTCCTTCCGACTCGAGCAACACGAATCCCATGCTCGCTTGCACACAATACACCGCTACCACTAGATTAAACCACATTCGCCAGTTTGAGTAAAATAAATTAAAATCTTCGCAAATCAACTAATTGTAAATTAGAAGCATAAATAAAACTAATTCTACTCAAATTTCTAAACAAGACACGAGTACTCAACTAGAGCACTACATGAGTCAACATGTTACTCCATCTTGCAATGTGTAGGCTAATACCGCAATTCCGACATCACAACCAAGAATTGAATATACAGAAGCATACAAACAAGCGAGTGCGCGCTCGTGTGGGTGAAATGGTGTGTGATGCAAATATGAAATTATAGTAAAAAATGAAATGTACTACTAGTAAGCTGAAACATGTGCACGTGTAGTGAGTACTAGGTATGGCTCTTCCCCCAGACTTAAAGTCATCCAGATCACAATAAAACATTTGCATAATAAAAAGGGGCTAAGGGTAGAGGGTACCTAGGCTCATAAATGAGCCTACCAGAAGATCAGTGATTCTTGTACAAAGGTGGCAGTCCCGAATGCTCTAAATATATTTGACCCTACGATTAAAGCATTCACCCAGACAAAACAGAGATAAACTAATATATAGAATAGAAAAAGAAACTGAACGGAACCAAGTGGTTCCACTGGGTTGTCTCCCAAGAGCCCTTCAGTATAACGTCCTTTAGGTGGACAAAATACCTGTATTATTGCAGTTATTCATAGAAGAGTTCGCCAAAGAAGTAACAATAAACAAACTAGTCTTAGAAATTAAAACAACAAATTCCAGAACTCAAAAAAAAAAAAAACTGAAACGGCGCGATCAACTAACAGTCATCTGGAGATTCAACTTCTCAACATCTTGCAAAGCAAGAATGTTGCGTGATGAACCGGAGTTGCACAATGCAGTAGTGCTCAGATTATTAATACAGCACGGGAGTTCCAAATCACCATGGCTAACGACGTCAGCATCATCGACCCTCTTCCCATTTTCGCTAGGGTTCTTTTTAGTGGTACTAGGAAGGGTGCCTTGAACGCGCTTGGAAACTGCTTGGGCCAATTGGCCCATTTGCACTTCCAGGTTTCTCATCGAGGTTGTCTGGTTAGCCATGTTAAGCTTAGGTGATTTCAATTAATTTTTCCAGCGTATCTTCCAAGCTACTTTTTCTTGGTCCCAGATGTGTTTGTTTATAACCCGGATGAGGTGGCCGCGGTTTACTTCCGGAAGCAGAAGCATCAAATTGATGCTGCCCCGGTTGCCATCTTTGGCCAGCAGTGTTTTGATTCCAAGCAAAATTAGGGTGATTTCTCACTCCCGGGTTATAAGCATTTCCGTACGACATTCCCCTATTCTGATTAGCCATAAAATTAACTGATTCAATAATATTTAGGTTTGCCAAATCATCTGAGGGGTTGTCTCCTGGGCACTCATATGAATGATGTCCTGTTGCTCCATACCCTTGGCAAGATATGACGGTTGCAGGCACTGCGGTGGGAGTAACTGATCCCAATGCGAAGATACCTATGGTGTTCTTCTGCGTGTTCCTTCCCGCCGTCCAGTACGTGTTGTTCGAGGAAGTATCTCGAAGTATACACGTAGCTTCTTCCGGAGTATGGTTCATAAGAGTCCCTCCTGCCGTAGCATCGGTCATCGCCCTATAGTTTGGGTCGATGGCAAAGTAGAAGTTCTCCACGAGGTTGCCAGGCTGGAGCTCGTGGTTAGGGCATTTACGCAGGAGATCATTGAACCGCTCCCATACTTCTGCTAGCATTTTTTGATCTTGTTGGCGGAAGGAAGCTAGTGTTGGAGCATGCGTTTCGCACTCCTCCGGTTTGATAATTTCAAAGTCCCGTTTGTATTTGATTCTATTTTTATTAATGGTGTGCAGATAATAGGTATGAGATGTTCACATTTCTGCTGGAGCTAAATTTGAATGTGGGAAATTTCACTGTCGGAAAATTCCGACAGCTGATGTCGCCCAGGCGACAGCAGAGAAGTTACAACTACTTCCCTCCACGGCAGCACGACGAAAGGCAGTTTTGAGCTGTCGGAAATCCGACAGCGATGTCGCGCATGCGACAGCTCGGAGGTTACAACAACTGCCCACGACACCACCCACGACCGGCAGTTTTGCGCTGTCAGAAATCCGACATCGATGTCGCCCAGGCGACAGCTCGGCGGTTATAGCAACTGCCCGCACGACGGCACTCCAGCGGCAGTTTAGCGCTGTCGGAAAATTCCGACAGTCGATGTCGCCCAGGCGACAACGATTTTCTATAAAATGACTCCTTGTGTTCGTGCATTCCAAGTTTTGAGAATTCCAAGTCCCTTCCTGAGTGCATACGAACCAGAGAGCTCCAGAACCTCTTCAACTCCCATTTGTGCAAAGAAGGATTGGAGATTGAAGACGAGATCGGGCGTGCTTCTACATCAACGATCATCTCTAGGCTTCAACAATCCATTCAGAGATCTGAATTTCTAGGGAGTTGTCCTTTTCATATTGTATTTTCATTTACACACATTTCATTTTATATTGGTAGAGAAATCGTCGTCTTGCGTGCGGCGTCTAAGTCCTTGCACGGCTTAGGGGAAAATCGCTTCCTTGTGCGGATCGTCCAAGTCCTTGTGTGGCTTGGTGGGAAATCGTGGCCTTGTGTGCTACGTCTAGATCTTGGGAAGATCTAGAGGATAGCCTTGGGCTTGGTCTTGGGAGAGACAAGTGATAGCCTTCCGATCCTTGGGAGAAGGATTGGTAAACCAAAAATTATTGTATTTTTTTTATTATCATAATTGTGCCTTGATCTTAAGCATTGTTAAGATCATTTTTATTGTATGCAAATTTCATGATAAATAAATTATGCTCTTTTCACTAATTGCAAATTTGTTTGCTTAAATCTTTATCTTAGAAATTTGTGTTTGGTTTAATACAAATATTGCATTGGTTTAAAATTATTTATAAGTAACTTTTTATTAAAGTAAACTTGTCTAAAAATTATTAAGTAAAAATTATATTTTTAAACGCACCCTTATTCACCCCCCCTCTAAGGGAGTCACACGATCCAACAAGTGGTATCAGAGCGAGGTTACTCCAAAACGGTTTTACCACCGGGAGTAATGGCGCACAACGATCACGCGTTCGATGAGGGGAAAGGAATCAGTAGGCCACCACTTTTTACGGGCACGGACTATAACTATTGGAAAACCCGAATGCGGTGTTTTCTAATAGCTCTCGACATGGAAGTTTGGAATATGGTCGAGACGAGTTATTCTTCCCCAACAATTGTTGTAGGAGATGTAACTATGGTCAAACCCAAAGACAAGGGGGATGACAATGATAAATTAAGATGTAAAAACAATGCAAAAGCTATGAATGCTTTATTTTGCGCACTAGATCGCACTGAATTTAATAGAGTTTGTGCTTGTGATACTGCATATGAAATTTGGAATCTTTTAGAAATCACTCATGAAGGTACTTCGCAGGTAAAGGACTCAAAGCTATTTCAACTGGAGTCAGAATTCGAAAGATTCAAAATGGAGGTGGATGAAGAAATTGATACAATGCACACACGATTTACTAAAATCATGAACGATTCAAAGGTGTTGGGTAAGGTTTTCTCCAATGGAGATTTAGTGAGGAAAATCTTAAGATCACTTCCCCCGAAGTTCAATCCTAAAGTGACTGCAATTTCTGAGTCACATGACCTTAAGACCTTACAATTGGAGAGTCTCATTGGGAATCTAAAAACCCATGAAGTGGAGTTGAAGATTCAAAGCCAAGAGTACAATTTGGAGCCCAAAAAGAAAAGCTTGGCGTTGAAATCTAAAAAGGAAGTTGAAACTGAATCTGAAGAAAGTGAGGAAGATGAGGAAGGACTGTTTGTGAGGAACTTTAAGAAGTTTATGAGAAATCCGGAGAGGAGAAATTCATTTAAGAAATTTTTCAAAAAGAACGATTTTGCCTACCAAAAAGGCAAAGGAAAAATGGAGAATGAAGAGAAGCGTCCACTACCGGAGTGCTACCATTGCAAGAAGATTGGTCATATCAGAAGCAAGTGCCCAAAGTATCTGAACGAGCAAAAAGCAAAGAGGCACGATAAAAGTTACAAGAAGAAAGTGTTAAAGGCAGAGACTTGGGATGATTCTTCGTCTGGTGAAGAAAGTGATTCCTCAACACAGGAGGAAGAGGAGGCAAATGTCTGCTTGATGGGGAAAGAAGATGCGTCATCTGACGACGACTGCAGTGTCCAAAGCGACACTGAGGTAACTCCTCCATCTTATGAAGATTTATATTCTGAATTTATGAAAACTTGCAAATTTTTAGATAAAAGCCTAAAACAAATTGATTTTTAAAATCTGAAAACAAAGTTCTTTTGAAAGTAAATAAAAAGTTATCAAATGATTTGAAATCTATTGGGAACGAGAAGGAAATTTGTCAAGAGTGTGATCACTCTTCGACAAGGATAAAAGAACTTGAAAACACTATTTCTAAGTCCGATCAAAAAATTGATCAACTTCTAAAAGAGAAAAAGGATTTAGAAAAAGTTGTTAAATTCTCTCATTCTCAATTAGAGAATTATAAGAAAAGTGTTGCAAATAGATGTGGCATGATAGTAAAAGAAAATTCAATTTTAAAGTCCAAAGTAAATGAGTTGAACATGGCAATTGGAAAATTTGGTGTTGGAAAAAAATCTCTGGATATGCTTTTAGCCAACCAATGCCATGGGACAGCAAAATTTTGGCTAGGGTACATTTCTGGAAGCTCTGGAGGCTGTTGGAAATTTCCGACAGCTGCTGTCGGAACCAGCGACAGCTCCAGGTTCATAAAACCTGTTTTTCAAAATGAAAATTTTTCTAAGTCCACACATAAAGATGTTTCCACCAGCAAGAGTCCAGAGAAACCATTGAAAAATGGTTCCTCACCATTCATTGTGTGTGCCAAATGTCATCGATTTGGTCACATCTCGGGCTCATGTTGGAAGAAAGGAAAAGTTAATGTTAAACAAATTTGGGTACCTAAGGCGTCCACCTATACAATGGGATCGACCACTTGGGTAACCATATCTTTACTCTCATCATCTTTTTAGGTGTGCGTGCAGGCTAGGAACAAGGAAGACGTGTGGTATTTGGACTCTGGATGTTCAAAACACATGACGGGCGATAAATCAAAGTTCCTTAGCCTGGAGATGAAGAAAGGTGGAACAGTGACATTTGGAGATAATGGCAAGGGTAAAGTCAAAGGCATTGGAGTAGTAGGTAACAAAGAATTTAAAATTTCAAATGTTTTATATGTTAAAGGTTTGAAACATAATTTAATTTCTATTAGTCAACTATGTGATAAAAATCTAAATGTTCTATTTGACTCTAGCTCAAACATTTGCAAAATTATTGATTCTAAAACAAACGAAATCGTACTTACTGCACCAAGAATAAACAATGTCTATACAATCACTTTTCATGATTTATCTCATTCTACACTTAAATGTTTTATTTCAAAGAATGATGATCTTGAATTATGGCATAGGAGACTAGGACATTCTAGTGCCAAGCGCATAGTAAAGCTTTCTAAAAATAAAATTATAAAAGGTTTGCCAAATTTGAATGGAAAGCTTTCTTCATTATGTTCACCATGCCAAAAAGGAAAGTTTACAAAATCATCTTTTAAAAGCAAAAATGTTATTTCTACTACTAGACCTTTACATTTATTACATATGGACTTGTTTGGTCCAATTTCTACACAAAGTCTAGGAGGTAGAAAGTATATGTTTGTTATTATTGATGATTATTCTAGATTTTGTTGGACACTGTTTTTAAATTCAAAATCTGATGCTTTTGATGAATTTGTAAAACTAATTTCACGTATTCATAATGAACTTGATTTAAAAGTAAAATGCATTAGATCAGATCATGGAGGAGAATTTGATAATGAAAAATTTATTTCATATTGTAATGAATTTGGGATAAAACACGAATTTTCTGCTCCTCGCACACCACAACAAAATGGTGTAGTGGAGAGGAAAAATAGAACACTTCAAGAATTAGGACGTACTATGCTTTGTGAATTTAAATTGCCAAAATATTTTTGGGCCGAAGCGATCAGTACTGCATGCTATATTATTAATCGTGTCATGATTCGTCCTACATTACAATTAACTCCTTATGAAATTTATTTTCAAAGAAAACCAAATGTATCTTACTTTAAAGTTTTTGGTTGTAAATGCTTTATTTTGAATACAAAAGGTAACTTAGGCAAATTTGATGAAAAATGTGATGAAGGAATTTTCATTGGTTATTCTTCAACTAGCAAGGCCTATAGAGTTTATAATAAACGTACTAAAGTGGTTGAAGAATCTATTCATGTAAAATTTGATGAAAACATTTATTGTGTAGAAAATACTAAAGTTGCAGGTAATGAGAAAAATGAAGAAGATGTGGAACAAAATCTGAAGAAAAATGATGATGATGATAATGATGAAGAAAAAGTAGAGAAAGAAGATGAAAAAGATGGTGAAGAAGAAGAAGAACAAGAATATGTACCTCCAACCGAGCTAAGGTTCTCAAAAGATCATCCGCAAGAACTTGTTATTGGAGAACCATTACATGGGGTACGTACACGTTCTAGTTTACATGAAAGTTTTTCAAATTTATGTTTTGTCTCAAATATAGAACCAAAAGATATTGCCACCGCTTTAAATGATGAATCTTGGTTTCTAGCTATGAATGAAGAACTTAACCAATTTGAAAGAAATAAAGTTTGGATTCTTGTAGATAGACCTAGTGATCATCCTGTAGTAGGAGTCAAATGGATTTTCAAAAACAAATTAGATAGTGACTCTAGGGTCACTTGAAATAAAGCTAGGCTTGTAGCGAAAGGATATAATCAAATTAAAGGGATAGATTTTGATGAAACATTTGCACCCGTAGCACGATTGGAAGCAGTTAGAATTTTTGTTGCATTTGCTAGTCATAAAAGGTTTAAATTATTGCAAATGGATATTAAAACTGCATTTTTAAACGGGTTGATTAAAGAAGAAGTTTATGTTGAACAAACCCCAGGATTTATAAATGAAAAATTTCCTAATCGCGTATATAGATTGCTAAAAGTTTTGTATGGTTTAAAACAAGCACCACGAGCATGGTATGATAGATTGACTATATATTTATTACAAATTCGTTTTAAAATGGGTGGCGTTGATTGTACACTCTTCATTAAGCAAGTAAATGATGATTTAATTGTTTTACAAATTTATGTTGATGATATTATTTTTGGAGCCACTAATGAAGAGTTGTGTAATTATGTTGTAAAAATGATGGAAAGTGAATTTGAGATGAGTATGGTAGGAGAATTAAAATATTTCTTAGGATTTCAAATTGTTCAAAAACATGATGGAGTTTTTATTAACCAATTAAAATATATTCATGATGTTTTAAAACGATTTGGATTTGAAAATCTCAAACAAGCAAATACTCCTATGAGTGTATCTTTAAAATTAGGAAAAGATGAAAATGGAATATCAATAGATCAAACTTTATATAGAGGCATGATAGGTTCACTTTTATATTTAACTGCTTCTAGACCGGATATTATGTTTTCAGTTTGTTTATGTGCTAGATTTCAAGCCGATCCCAAAGAATCACATTTAAAAGCGGTAAAAAGAATTTTTAGATATTTAATTGGCACATCTAAACTTGGTTTATGGTATCCTCATAGCGATGATTTTACTCTTTTTGGCTACTCTGATTCTGATTATGCCGGTTGTTCACTAGATAGGAAAAGCACTAGTGGAACTTGTCACTTTTTAGGCCCTTCACTCATTTCATGGTCGAGTAGGAAACAGAATTCTGTTGCCCTCTCAACCACCGAGGCCGAATACATCGCACTTGGTAGTTGTGCACAAGCTCTTTGGATGAAACAAACTTTAGAAGACTTTAATATTAAACAACAAACTATTGAATTATGGTGTGATAATAAAAGTGCAATTGATTTAACATACAACCCGGTCCATCATTCAAGGTCTAAGCATATTGATGTGAGACATCATTTTATTAGAGATCATATTAAAAATAACCACATAAAAATTTCATTTATAGGCACGGATAATCAACTAGCGGATATATTCACTAAACCATTATCGGATTCCCGTTTTTCTATGCTTAGGCTAGAATTGGGAATTCTAGACATTTCACAATGAATATATCACTATTTAAAGCCTATAAAAAAAAAATTATCACAAAACCTAAACAATTTAAAAAGAAAAAGCCTAAATTTTAAAATCAAACCATAGAATTTCAAAAGACTTAACAAAAATTCAAACATCATTAATATTACATCAATATTGTTCCAATAAAAACAGTAGAAAACAACATAAGGATCAAGTTCATTAAACAGAAATAGAAATCTGAAAAAGTTCACTGTCGCCCAGGCGACAGTGGATGTCGGAAATTTCCGACATCAACCAACAGCAGCAGCCTGATGAAACTACTCAGAATCTTCAAAACCAGCCCCGCTGCTCTCTGGACAGTCTTCTGGAGGTCCTCGTCTCATGGCTTTACCACGTCGAGTCCGCCTCACCGATTGGCGTGGCGGTTCTTCGTCCGAAACTTGCCATTCAGCCTCTTCCTCCGGAGTTGGCTTTAACTTCAGACCTTTGACGAGAAACTTCATAAACTTCTGCATTCGACTACGGTCCTTCTTCAATTCCTTCTTGTGATCCTCTAGTGAATCACGTAAATCATCAATGGACTCTCGTAGTGATCCTGCCCTAGGCATTGGCGACTCTCGAATCTCAATTCCCGGATGGGCCTTTTTCTGCGTCTTCTTCACTTTCATCGAACCCGTATAATATATCTCCGGATAACAATCATCCAAATAAGAACCTTGCGCTATCCATCCGTACTTCTTATAGAGTATACGCTGAATTATCGCCCCCATTGGAAGCATATGAACCTTCACCCATTTTGGATGCTTTAATCTATACACATACCGAATCTGGGAGAGTATGAAGTCCGCCACATCAAAAAGCTCATCCTCCATAATGTAGTAAGTAATGAGGGTCAACTGAGCTGTAATACTTCTTGTATCTCCACTCTTCAACATGACTGAATTCCTAAATATATCTTGAACTAAGAAATCATCCGGAGTGAGTGACGGAACTTCAGTGGTTAGAGTCTTCTTTTGATTCCCATGTAAACTCATGTTTACAAGGGTCCAATCCCTATCTTTTCTATAACTCTCCACTATATCCGGCATATTTTCACTCATCACTAGTCCGAATTCCTCTCTTAGATCAACATGTGTTATTTCCACATGTTGACCTTGGATTCTTGATCTAACACCCCCATCAAATTCAGTGTAATTTGGATCTTCCAAATGATTATAGAACTCTCGAATCAAAAAAGAAGAGAACGAATCTGGGGTGATTATTGAGAGTATACCTGCATTCGCAAGCCGATCATAGATATGATCGTGCTTCGGCGAATCAAATTCCACATATTTCGCTACTCCTACTATGGCTTTCTCCACCCTAGGATACACTTGATACGAACTATGCGCATCTTCAGAAGTACTTCTTCGCGCTTTAGAACTGGAAGCCATTCTGCAAATAACATATAAAAAACATGGATTAAAAATGTGTTGCGCACTGGAACACTGTCGCCCAGGCGACATAGACTGTCGGAAATTTCCGACAGTACTTCAGTAAACTTCTCTTGAAATTTTGTACATAAACTTCCAGATCTACTCAAAATGATGTTTTATTTCAACATCAAGTCTTTAAAAAATATTTTTTTTCTCAAATCTACATCTCCATATCCTTACTATTCATCATCTTCAACTTTCTTCCTCAAACAAATCTTGCATTTAAAAAAAAAAAATTATACTATGTACAAATGCAACACTTCAACCACAAAAATCACAAAATAAAAAAAAACAAAAATTTTTCACCAAGATCCAACAAGATCCCCTTGATTTACACTAGATCTACATTTTTAAAACACAAAACTTCCAAGATCTACACCATTCATCAAAGGAAAACTAAAAAACATACATCATTTATCATCTCCCCTTTCTAAAATCAAAAATCCCTAAAAAATTTTAAGTCAAAACACTTAAAAATCAGAAACCATACCTTAGATCTAGGATGTCGCCGAACTCCGACAGCTTCCTCTCATTTTTAACTCCAGGAAATGATGCACAATAGGGTTTGACTCGGTCCAAAGCCCTATTTATAATTTTGGCTGTCGCCCAGGCGACAGTGACTGTCGGAAATTTCCGACAGCTCCCGTTTTGATAAAACTCCAATTTTGGGTCCCTTTGATGATTTACAATAGTTGTATGTCATTATTAATGCTTTACCTCATGACTTGATGACAGACCATGTGCTTTTTATTTAAAAAAAAAGACTCTTACATGATTTCATTTCCAAGCTATCATCGTATTGACACTTTTACTTAGTTGTTTAGACCATTGGAAATTGTTTTCGCATGCCTCTAAGTATGAGAAATTGTTTATCTATCATAATGAACTATCACGTTCACTTCTTTTGATCAATACGTATGTCTTTTTATTTAATATATAGATGGATCATATTTGCTTTAACATAATAAAATAGCACTTCATAAATACAACTTTCAACCTTGATTTGTTAGCACAACAAAATATACACCATTTTTTGCGATTCAAGTGAATTCGGAGATCCTTGGTCAATTACAAAAAAAATATCAATATCTCAAAATTAAGATATCACAATATCTGTGATCAAAAAAGTTTAAAATAAAGACAAGGATACTCCACCAAGCACTACTTACCCTCCTGATAAGTCTTAATGAGCATTGTGAGGTTAAGCACCTTGGAAAGAATTGTAAAGTGTCTTGTGCAAAAGAAAAATGGTTTTCTATTCATCTTGTGCTATATCTTCAAAGTCAAAGTTAACTTTATATGCTTATATTATGTTCTACATTTTAATGATCATGTCAATTAAATAACTTCATATGTTAGATCTAAGTATCACATGTACACATCATTATGTTATATAAACATTCATCTCATGAGAATGGGACCGAAAATATTCCATAATTCTATACACTATTGTGTCTTTCTATGATACTTTCAAATGACCTTACTCATGTTTAAGTTATTTTCTTTCATTACTTCATATGGCTATACCGTCACTTCATGAGTTTATTCATACTATGGCATATTCCTATTATTTCATGGACTTCAATCATTTCCAACAAAGTGCTTCCGCTTACTCTTCATTTCTATATCCTATATCTTTTCCCTTAAGAACTACTCTTTTATCTAATATTAACTTTTGCTAATACCAAAAGGGGGAGAATTAAAAGTATAAAAAGAGAAATCACAAATCTATTCCACCTAAATATTCCACCTACACAATACATCATTTCAACTTACTTTAACATTTAGGGGGAGCATATATTTAGGGGGAGCATACATTTAAGGGGAGCATTCATTTAGGGGGAGCTTTCATCTAAAGGGAAATTCTTTATTTATTTTAAGAGAAATATATCATGTTATTTTTGTGCACACACCAAATGTTAAAATCAACAATCTAAATAGACATAATTTCTTTTTATACAGATTTGTTATTATCAAAAGGGGGAGATTGTTGGAGCATGCGTTTCGCACTCCTCCGGTCTGATAATAACAAAGTCCCGTTTGTATTTGATTCTATTTTTATTAATGGTGTGCGGATAACAGGTATGAGATGTTCACATTTCTGCTGGAGCTAAATTTGAATGTGGGAAATTTCACTGTCGGAAAATTTCGACAGCTGATGTCGCCCATGCGACAGCAGAGAAGTTACAACTACTTCCCTCCACGGCAGCACGATGAAAGGCAGTTTTGAGATGTCGGAAATCCGACAGCGATGTCGCGCAGGCGACAGCTCGGAGGTTACAACAACTGCCCACGACACCACCCACGACCGGCAGTTTTGCGCTGTCGGAAATCCAACATCGATGTCGCCCAGGCGACAGCTCGGCGGTTACAGCAACTGCCCGCACGACGGCACTCCAGCGGCAGTTTAGCGCTGTCGGAAAATTCCGACAGTCGATGTCGCCCATGCGACAGCGATTTTCTATAAAATGACTCCTTGTGTTCGTGCATTCCAAGTTTTGAGAATTCCAAGTCCCTTCCTGAGTGCATACAAACCAGATAGCTCCAGAACCTCTTCAACTCCCATTTGTGCAAAGAAGGATTGAAGATTGAAGACGAGATCGGGCGCGCTTCTACATCAAAGATCATCTCGAGGCTTCAACAATCCATTCAGAGATCTGAATTTCTAGGGAGTTGTCCTTTTCATATTGTATTTTCATTTACACACATTTCATTTTATATTGGTAGAGAAATCGTCGTCTTGCGTGCGGCGTCTAAGTCCTTGCGCGGCTTAGGGGAAAATCGCTTCCTTGTGCGGAGCGTCCAAGTCCTTGTGTGGCTTGGTGGGAAATCGTGGCCTTGTGTGCTACGTCTAGATCTTGGGAAGATCTAGAGGATAGGCTTGGGCTTGGTCTTGGGAGAGACAAGTGATAGCCTTCCGATCCTTGGGAGAAGGATTGGTAAACCAAAAATTATTGTATTTTTTTTATTATCATAATTGTGCCTTGATCTTAAGCATTGTTAAGATCATTTTTATTGTATGCAAATTTCATGATAAATAAAATTATGCTCTTTTCACTAATTGCAAATTTGTTTGCTTAAATCTTTATCTTAGAAATTTGTGTTTGGTTTAATACAAATATTGCATTGGTTTAAAATTATTTATAAGTAAATTTTTATTAAAGTAAACTTGTCTAAAAATTATTAAGTAAAAAATATATTTTTAAACGCACCCTTATTCACCCCCCCTCTAAGGGCGTCACACGATCCAACAGCTAGTTCCCAGCGCAAGTTCACGATCCTCTCCACCGGGTGGAACTTTGTTGAAATTATTGAAGTGGAGTGGAAGGTGGCACGTGGTCTGATTTTTGGAGACCGCAGAGACCGTGCGGTCTGTGTTGATGATCTGCCGGTCTAGCTCTGTGGTCTGGTTCTGGCAGTCTGCTAGTTGCCCGATTTTTTCCTGTTTGTTGCGGTCTCCTCCCGTGTTGTTCTGCTTGGTTTGTTTATCTCCTTTGTAGAAGACCGGGCGGTCTGTTCTTATATAACTACTGTGACCGGGCGGTTTGTTCTGGGCAATCTGGTGACTTGTCTTGAGTCGGCCAGATGTTCCTTTGTTTGCTCTTGGCGGTCTAAGGAAGGAGTGTCTTATGTCCGCGTGGCTTGTGCGCGGTCTTGTGTTCGCGCGACATGTGCGCGGTCTGCCTGCTGATCTGCGGTCTTGGACGGAAGGTTGTCCAAGTGGTGTGATCGCGCGGTCTGCTCTGTGAGATCGCTGGCTATCTAGCGGGTGGTGATTGTATCTCTCTTGTGGCAGTGACGACATCCGTCTTGTCGCCTATAAATAGGGGTGCATGGCCCAGACGATTCACAACGAGAACTGTAAGAACTAGAGCCTGGGTTGATTTGTGCAGTCTCAACTTTGAGGTCGGGCGATCTAGGAAGCGAGTTGACTGTTTGTTGTGTTCGCAGGTTTGCGGTCAGCAGGTTGCGGTCTCCTTCCTTGGTAATTCCCAGCTTCTTGAATAAACAGTTCGACAGCGGTCTGTCTGCGAACTGGTTTATGGTGTTCTTGTGCTGTTCGCAGCGAGCTCAGCGATCAGGCGACCTTCAGCGGTTAGGCGATTTGAGTTGCGGTCTGGCGACGGCTTCTGTTCTTCGTTCAATTCAATAAGCTCCAGTTCGTGCGATCTGAGGTGGCGGTCTTGCAGTGCAGGCGGCCTGTATGTTTTCTGTTCGCGCGGTCTCATGTCAAGCCAGGCAATCTATGGAGTTCAGCGGTCTGTGCGGTCTCTGCTTTTCAAGCCGCCAGTTTTGTTTTTTTGGTGTTTTGTTCTTCTCTCCTTTGTGATTCTTATGAATCATGTCTCACCATGTATGTCTCGCACTGTAAATGAAGTTTGTGATTCAATAAAGTCTATTGTGTTGCTGTGTAGCATTGTGGTTGTTTGGCTATAACTTAGTTGATGCAACTCCTGCTTACTCCTAAACGATTCAAATCAAAATTTTTAACATGGTATCAGAGGGAGGTTGTTGGAGTGGATAAGCAACGATCAACTTGAGTTGCCATCGTCTTTGTGAAGAAGAGAGCACATAGATTGCCATGGAAGCTGGATACGCAAGAGGGCTTGGTATTTAACTACTCACTTCGACTAACTATAAGAAATGGAGGTCGTGTATGGAGAGTTACTTGTCGAGAATCTATGGGAGATTGTTGGAGGAGAAGACACACAAGAAATGTTTGTAGTAGGAGATAATGTGGCAGAGGTGAGACTTTGGAGGAGGACTAATGCAAAGGCAGAGTTCACACTCAAGAGGGCTATCTCACCAGAGCTATTCGATCACATCATTGGATGTAAATCTGCTGCTGAGATTTGGACGTCTTTGGACGGGCTGTTCAATAAGAAGAATGTAGCTCGACTACAGTTTCTTGAAAATGAGTTAGCGAAGGTCTCTCAAGGTGAACTTTCTATCTCTACCTTCTTTCTCAAGATGAAGAACCTCACAGCAGAGATTTCTACATTGGACCCTGATGAGCCCATCTCGGAGGCAAAACTGAAGAGGCATATCATCCGCGGGTTGCGGAAGGAGTATCTTGCCTTTGTGACGTCAGTTCATGGTTGGGCAAATCAGCCATCTCTGTTGGAGCTGGAGAACTTACTTGCTTCGCAGGAAAGTTTGGAAAGACAGATGGCGGGGACTTCTATCTCTGGGGGGAGAAAGTGATGTGTTATTCTCTGGGAAGAAGAAGAAGAAATGGGAGAAGAAGAAGCCAGGTCATGATGGACCCTCTACTTCAGGTCAGCAGGATAAGGGTTATGCTTCTAAGTTTGATGGGAAGAATAAGGGAGAGGGACCAAGGTGCTTCAGGTGCAATAAGACCGGCCACTTCAAGAAGGATTTCCGGGTTAATCTTCAGCCGGGACATGCAGCGGAGAAGGAGAAGCCAAAGTCTGATGAAGCTGGATGGGGAGGAGCCTTTGCGGCCAATATGACGACGATGCCCGTTAAGGCCTTGGATGCCATCAACTTCAAAGAGGATTGGATCGTGGATTCAGGGTGTGGGCATCACCTCACCGGGGATGAATCAAAGTTCTCTTCTTTGGCACCTTACTCAGGTAACGATGCAATCATTACGACTCATAATTCTGTTCATGCAGTAGAACAAAAAGGTGTTGTCTCTCTGAGCAGTGATAAGGGTCCACTCACATTGAGGAGTGTTTATCACGTGCCGGGTATGAAGAAGAATCTCTTCTCTATGACCAATGCGGTCGATGTCGGTTATCATGTTCTGTTTGGCCCAATAGAAGTGAAGTTTCATAAAACTCAACCGGAGATAAAGGGAGATGTTATCCATGTTGGAAAGCGGGTGAAGGACTTGTTCGTTTTATCGACAAGTACCTATGTTGACAAAATGAAGACCAATGATAGCGTGGCTATCTGGCATGAAAGGATGGGGCATGTAGGCATGGACAAATTGAAGGCTATGGCAGTAAGGGGCCTTGTCAAGGGCTTGCCTAGCTTGTCCTCTGATGCGCAAATCTTAGCACACCGCTATAGGCGGTAGCAAGACTGCGGCACGAAACGGCAGTGTACCGATCGTTCAAGTAATATATAATGTGGGAGTGAATCCCCAAGTATCGATCTCGAAGGAACACAGTAAGGTGGAGTTTACTATTGAGAAAGGACCTGAGATTGAAGTCCTTAAGTCGGATGGGTTACGGAAACAGGGGGTTTTGGTTTGTGGAAATAAAGAGAAAATACTACAACTACTCCTATGCAATGCCGCTATGCAATGCTTCGCTTGGTGGGATGGAGACTAGGCAGGCCTTGAGCGCACTGCGTCGCAAGGGCGGATGGACGAGTAGGCAAGCGGAATCGAACTGTGCAGGCCTTGAGCGCACTGCTTCGTTAGGCGAATGGATTACACGGGCCGCTATGCCACGCTTTACTAGGCGGATGGACGAGAAGGCAAGCGGATGGAATGGTTCGCACCGGCGGAGTCGAGGTGGATTACACGAGCCGTTAACACCGCTTAGCTTGGCGGATGGACGAGTAGTCTTACGGAATGAGGGTCGCAAGCACCTTGTCGACAAGCACGCCACTAGCAATTGCTAGTGCGGCACACGAACGTGACAGCGGGATGGAGGATGGAATGGGGCGCTCCTCACTTGCATAAACCACACATATCAATTTCACATAGACATGAAATACTAAATATCACCCGTCTTCTCCGTCAATCTTCTTTGGCCACGATCTCACCGGAGAACTTCACAAGTGCAACACTGAATCCCTCAGAATGGAGCTTTGGAGGTGCACGAACAATGGAGGAGGCCTAGAGGATGCTCCGGCTTGAGATTTGCAAGAGAATGGCGGTCGGAGCTCCTCCCGAAGGTGGGCGGTGATGGAGCGGCGAAAATGGCGCGGAACTGGAGCTCTTGGACGCGGGAAAGAAGATCGATCCATTAGGGCGGAATCTGCAGCTTATATAGAAAAATAGTCAGAAATTGGTCATGTACGGTCGAACGCACGACCGTGCGTGAACCGTGCGATTATTAATGATAAAAACTGGCGTGAAGACGAAGCTGCGCCGCCCGTGCGATTTACTCACGCATGGGCAAATCCGCCCGTGCGTTAAAACGCACAGGTAAATTCAGAAAAGCTAAAAAATAGGAAGAAATAGGCGACCGTGCATTTTACTCAAGCACGGGCAATTCCGCCCGTGCGTCAAAACGCACGACCAAACTCAGATCTCCCATTTTCTGCCCAGATGAGAACGCACGTCCGCAACCGTTCGTGCGTCATTGAAATGCACGACCGTGCGTTGTACACATTCATGCATTCTGGGAGAAAACTGGATGATCTGACCGCCTGTATACAAGATAAAACAGCTGGGAAAACACCTTGATATATAAATTCGGTGGTTTTTAAATTAAGCGAAGGTTAAAGATTTTTTTTCCAAACCATATCCGATAAAGGCAAGCGTACCTTATCGTCTATAGTATAGGATATTAAGAAATATCAAGGTCGTATTCCACGGGGCGCGTTGATTACTTCTACTTTGAGGAAAGTCACCATTATCTTATCTAACAATATTTTTGAGTTTTAATTACTTAGCTAGAAGAAAGGAAAATGCAAACTAATTGAAGGGTTGTGATGAAGATAAAAGAAGCTAGCACTCAATCAAAAGTCACCTTGGAGTGAGAATAGACAAGTAAAAGGAAATTAAATCTAATTCCGTTTAAATTGAACTGCTTGACCGTGGAGGTTCCCGAAGCTCGAACATGCCTCTCTCGAGGTTAATGCCCAACTAAGATTAGGAAAAATCAACCGGACTCTCGTCCTATAATCGATTACCTAAAACTTGCTTTACGAGGTGAACCCCACTATTGGATTTGACTCCAATCCGGGAGATTTACGTCATCCTCTCTCGAGGGGTGCGTGCAACTCTCTTTACCCTTGAGTGATCAATTCATACTTTGAGCCTCTCGGCTAACTAAATATGAAAACTTAAGCGAAAACCATATATCGAAAATATGGCCTCACCAATTAAAAATCAAGGGTAATTCAAGTGTTTATAAAAACGAAAAAAGAAAACTTTAGAAGATCATAACTTGTCTAACTCATCCTCGGATCATTTTGATCGAGTACTAATGAGGATTAGTTAATCATGGTGGAGGGGGAAGAGAAAGAAAGATAAAAATGCATATTAAGAAAATTTAACTAAGTAAGGAGGAGACAAAAAGAAAGAGAACAAACTATTTTTATTTAAATGAAAACTATTACAAGACTTAAGAGAGGAAATTGCAAGCTAGGAAGAACAAGATTACAAGCTTAAACTAAACTATTGCATTGAAGGAAAAATAATACATTGCATTAGAAAAGGAAGAGAGCATGAAAGTAAAGAGACATGAACATGAAAAGAGAAAAATACTCAAGAATGGCTCTAGCAGCACCTCCCCCACTCCAAAATTCTGAACCCTGGACTCAAGGAGAGCCTCTGTATTTATAGGCGAAATTTTCAAGTTACACGCCCTCGGTCACGGGCGTGACCAAGGGCGTGTAATCACTGTAACATTGGATCCGGCAGCGGCGTGGGCTTGGCGTGACGGTGGGAGAAAATCGGACATGTCACGGGCGTGACATATGGGTCACGGGCGTGACTCAGGATGGCTTCATTTAATGCGGCATGGGCTAGGCAGACGGCGCGGCGACGTGCTTGGATCACGCGGGAAGGTCACGGGCGTGACTTTGGGTCACGGGCGTGACTTTTGTTGACTTCTCAATGACAACTTCTCGTCTCGACGGCAGATCCACGTGGCATATTCTAATATTACACGCCCATGGTCACGGGCGTGACTTTGGGTCACGGGCGTGACCTGGGGCGTGACTGGGTGTGGACTAGCTCAACAGCACGGCATCGACCTGGACTGGTCTTCAAGTTACACGCCCTTGGTCACGGGCGTGACCGAGGGCGTGTAATGCAATATTTTCCCAATTTGTCCAAAAATCTGCAAATATTAAAATTAGGCTAAGTTAGAATCAAAATTACAAAAAGAACTACTTATAACCTAAAATTGACATAAAAAGGAAAAATCATATTAAATAATTACAAAAATTTCTATTAAAAACTTATATAAAAACAACTTTATCAAATACCCCCATACTTGAGGTTTTGCTATTCCAGAGCAAAAGTGTAAGACATAATATATAAGACATCCATAGGATTTTTAATTTCAAACTAAAATTTTACTAAACCAAAAGTTAAGTTAAGAATAAATTCTAGGAGGAGTTAAGTTCTAAATTATGATGATGATTTGAAAAGAAAGAAAGTTGTTTAAGCAAGGACTTCTGAAGACAATTAATTAGCTTACCAAAATTGTAGAAATCATAAAACAAAATTAAATTAGAATTATAAGAACTCTATTTCAAAAGATACTTAAGGAAAAGAAACTTACTAAATATTGCTCTCTCCATAACTTAAGTTAATCCTAGATCAAAGATATTGGCTAAGGGGAGGGGGTTTACAAAGCTTGGCATAAGAAGAGATCTTTGATTTGAGGTGATGAATTTTATCCTCTCATCTCAATATATTTTTTTCTTTTTGTATATGTTTAGGAGTAATGAATTTATTCTTTTTTTTTACTCCATGCCATATTTTTTTTTAAATTCTCTTCTAAAAAAAAAATCCCAAAATGTATATGTTTAGAAGTAATGAATTTTATCCTCTTACTCCATGCCATATAATCTTTTAAATGATTTTGGGTGCATATGTTTAGGGAATAATGAATTTTATCCTCTTATTCCCATGACATATGATCTTTTACACACTTTTTTTTTATATGCCATCAAAAGGGTAGGGTAGAAAAAATTCTAGTTTATAAATTAAATTATGTTGAGAGCAAATTCTAGTAAAATTAAATTTCCTAAGATCTAAAGAGCTAGAAGAAAATATAATTGAAATCTAAAGTGGTTTAGCAAATTTACTACAAAATGAAGCCATCTAAAGATAAAAAGAGAAGTCATACTAACAAAGATTCTCTAATCAAACTCAACTCATAAGATGGTTCTTAAAACAAGATTACCTAAAATTTAAAATTAACAAACTATGATAAACAAAATTTTAGCCAATTAAAAAAACTAAAGATGCTTATAAACATTCTTAACTAGATTTCTAAGAAATCACAAAACAACAAGTAGGAGGGGTATAAGAATTTTTGGAATTTTTGATATTATCTTTTTTTTGAATTTTTGATATTATCTTTTTTTGAATTTTTGAATTTTTCTTATTTACAAACTATTTACAAAGAAAGGAAACTAGCTTTAAAACTAACGATTTTTGTTAAGTCTTGGACTTCCCAAGGGCTACCGGTGAAGGGTTCGCAAGGTACTAGGAGGTGTGATGGGATAAAATCCCAAACGTCCCTTTCCAAGATTTAAGTTTTCGATTTTTTTTATAATTTTGTTTTTGTTTTTTTTTTGTTTGAGTTTTTGGTTTTACAAGTGCTTAAATAAAAGAAAACATAGGAAAGAAAGAAAAAAGAAATTTTTTGTTTTTGAAAATTTTCTTTTAAAACTATTTACAAATATTTACAAAGGACTATTTACACCCCCATACTTAAAGTTAAACATTGTCCCCAATGTTTAAAAGTAAGTATGAAGTAAGAAAAGAAATGCAAGGAAAAAGAAAGAAAAGAAGGATAAAGAGCTTCCCTGAATTTTTTTTTGAAGCTTTTGTGGGGAAGCCGCGATTACCTACAAAAGATATTAAAGAAGAAACAAGACAAAGAAAAATAAGAGAAACAATAATACAAAGATAACTTTGGGGTGCCTCCCAAAAGCGCTTTGTTTAAGGTCGCGTAGCTTGACCCACTTGCCGATCATGGTATATGATGAAGAAATATTGCATCACTCTTTTCATTAGGTAAGTCTCCCGGAAGATACAATTTAAGGCGGTGCCCGTTAACTTTGAAAGAACCTTTTTCCGGGTGGGAAATTAGGATTGTCCCATAGGACCAAACCTCTTTAACAATAAAGGGTCCGGACCATCGGGATTTTAATTTTCCCGGAAAAAGGCGAAGGCGAGAATTATAAAGGAGGACGAGATCGCCCGGCGAAAAAGTTTTCGGAAATTTTATATGTTTATCGTGATAAAACTTTGTTCGCTCCTTATATAATTTATTACTCTCATATGCATTCGCTCGCCATTCATCTAGCTCGTTCATTTGAAACTTCCTTTGTTCGCCCGCTAAAGTGGAATCGAGATTTAAAAATTTAAGCGCCCAAAATGCGCGGTGTTCTAATTCGACCGGAAGGTGGCAAGCCTTGCCATAGACCATTCGATATGGTGTACAACCGATAGCGGTCTTGTACGCCGTACGATAGGCCCATAGCGCGTCATCGAGCTTTATTGCCCAATCCTTCCGATTAATAGAAACCATTTTTTCTAAAATTCGCTTTAATTCTCGATTAACCACTTCGACTTGGCCGCTCGTTTGTGGGTGATATGCAGTGGATAGTTTGTGCATGACACCATATTTTGCTAAGGTTTTTGTGAATTGAGTATTGCAAAAATGGGTGCCCCGATCACTCACAATAGCGCGCGGAGTGCCAAATCGAGAGAATAATTTTTTTAAAAAGTTAACGACGACTCGCGCATCATTGGTGGGGAGAGCTTGCGCTTCCGCCCACCTCGACACGTAGTCGACTGCCACTAGAATATACTTATTTGAAAACGAAGGAGGGAGAGGACCAACAAAGTCAATGCCCCAAAGATCGAAAATTTCGCATTCTAAGAAAATGTTTTGGGGCATCTCATCTCGGCGGGATATGTTCCCCGACCGCTGGCAACTGTCGCAAGTACTCACAAGGGTGTGAGCATCTTTGAAGAGCGTGGGCCAATAAAAGCCCGCCTCCAGCGCCTTCCTCGCGGTTCGGTTCGAATGATAATGACCACCGGATGGTCCCTCGTGACAATGTCGTAAAATTTTAAGACCCTCCTCACTCGAGACGCATCGTCTCACCACTTGGTCTGCGCATACACGGAATAAAAAGGGGTCCTCCCAAAAGTAATTCTTTAAATCAGAAAAGAATTTCTTCTTTTTCTGACTCGAGAATTCTTTTGGCAAGACCCGGGCTACTAAATAGTTAGCCAGATCTGCAAACCAGGGGGTAGACGACGAATTAATATTTTCGAGAGCGAGGAGGCGCTCTTCGGGAAATTTATCATCGATGTCAGATTCTATCAAAACTTCCGAGGCGGGGTTTTCTAAACGGGAGAGATGATCGGCCGCCAAGTTTTCGGCCCCCCTTTTGTCCCGGATCTCTAAGTCAAACTCCTGCAAGAGGAGGATCCATCGCAAAAGATGAGGCTTGGCGTCCGATTTGCTTAAAAGATACCTAAGTGCGGAGTGATCCGTGAAGACAATAACTTTTGAGAGGGTGATATATGACCTAAACTTATCGAAGGCAAAAACGATCGCTAGAAGCTCCTTTTCGGTTGCGGTGTAATTCGCTTGTGCCGACGTGAGTGTTTTGCTCGCATAATAAATAGGGTGGAAATACTTACTCACCCGTTAGCCTAAAACGGCACCAACCGCAATGTCACTCGCGTCGCACATGATTTCAAAAGGGAGCGACCAATCCGGCGCGACTAGAATCGGGGAGTTTATAAGTTTCTCTTTGATGAGTTTAAAAGCCAAATGGCATTCATCGCTAAAAATAAACGAGGATTCTTTTTCAAGAAGGTGGGTTAACGGCTTTGTGATTTTTGAAAAATTCTGTATAAAGCGCCGATAAAACCCCGCGTGGCCTAGGAAACTACGAATAGCTTTTACGTTTGTTGGAGGGGGAAGTTTTTCAATCACTTCGATCTTGGCCTTATCGACCTCGATCCCCATGCCCGAAATTTTATGGCCAAGGACTAATCCTTCCTTGACCATAAAATGGCATTTTTCCCAATTAAGTGCTAAATTCGTTTCCTCGCATCGCTGTAACACGCGCTCAAGATTTTTTAAACAATTTTTAAATGAATTTCCGAACACGGAAAAGTCGTCCATAAACACTTCCATCACCTCCTCTACTAACTCGTCAAATATTGCCAGCATACATCTTTGAAATGTAGCTGGCGCATTACAAAGACCAAATGGCATCCTTCGATAAGCGAAGGTGCCAAAGGGATAAGTGAAAGTGGTTTTTTCTTGGTCATCGGGCGAAATCGGGATTTGAAAATATCCCGACAAACCATCGAGAAAACAGTAGTAGGAGTGACCTGAAAGGCGCTCTAAAATTTGATCGATGAATGGTAGAGGGAAGTGATCCTTACGGGTGGCATCATTTAGTTTTCGGTAATCGATGCACATCCGCCAACCCGTAACAGTACGGGTTGGGATCAACTCGTTATTCTCATTAGCTACTACCGTAATGCCACCTTTCTTTGGTACGACTTGTACTGGGCTAACCCAAGTACTATCCGATATCGGGTAGATAATTCCCGCGTCCAATAGTTTGATCACTTCGGCCTTAACGACTTCTTTCATGTTAGGGTTTAGCCGTCGTTGAGGCTGGACCGAATTTCGGGAATTATCTTCGAGAAAGATTTTATGAGTGCAGAAGGAAGGGTTTATACCCTTTATATCCGAAATTTGCCACGCAATTGCGTGGCGGTGCTTTCTTAAGACAATAGCCAACTCGGAAATTTCCGAGTTGCTAAGTTCGGATGAAACGATGACGGGTAGCTTCGACTCTTTTTCTAAAAATAAATACTTAAGGTGAGGGGGAAGTTGCTTTAGTTCTAAAACGGGTGGCTCTTCATAAGATGTTTTGATTTTTAATTTTTCTAAAAATAGTGGTTCGGGTGGTGTGAAACGAGTGACTTCTTCTTCTTCCAGACAAAAGAGCTCGGCGAACTCGGACTCGTGACTCGAGGTGGAGACTAACTCGGGAGGGGAATCGAATTCCCAACACTCTTCCAGGTAAAAACACGAATCGTCGTTTTCTAATGTGTTCCGCATCGAGGAATTTATGCCGAAAGAAACTTCATCGTCTCCAACCCGTAGGAGGAGCTTTCCGTTACTTACGTCAATAATGGCGCGGGAGGTGGCAAGGAAGGGGCGGCCGAGTATGAGGGGTACTTCGGCATCCTCTTCGATGTCAAGAATGACAAAGTCCACCGGGAAGATGAACTTGTCGACCTTGACGAGCACGTCCTCCACTATTCCTACCAGATATTTTAAAGAGCGATCCGCTAATTGAATACTCATTCGAGTGGGGCTTGGATTTCCTAGACCTAGCTTCTTAAAGAGAGAAAAGGGCATGAGATTGATACTTGCTCCCAAATCCGCTAAAGCGTGTTTTACTAACGAATTGCCAAATAAACACGGGATGGAGAACCTTCCTGGGTCATTCACTTTTCGAGGCAATTTGTTGAGTACAACCGCGGAGCATTCTGCGTTCAAAGAAATATGCGAAATATCTTCTAACTTTTTCTTATTGGAGAGCAACTCCTTAAGATATTTCGCATATTTAGGCATTTGAGAGATAGCCTCGCAGAAGGGTACATTAATGTGAATTTGTTTTAAAATATCCAAAAACTTTTTATAATTCTTTTCGGCGCTCTCGCTCTTAAACTTAGACGGATACGGAATATTAGAAGTAGAAGCGCGCGGAGCTAACGTAGCAGGTAAATTTGAAGATAAAATAGGAGGAGGAGGAGGGGAGGAAGTTACCATGGGTTCGTCCTGTTTTGAAACCACCTCCTTCCCGCTTCGGAGTGTAAACGCGTTTGCGCTCTCCCTTGGGTTTGGCTCCGTGTTTCCCGGAAGGGCTCCTTGCTGGCGCTCGGAGATTATCTTTGCTAGCTGGCCCACTTGGTTCTCCAAATTTTTGATCGATCCGGTGAGGTTCCGGATGTTCGCGTCATTTGTAGCAACATATTTTGCAAAAATCTCTTCAAGCGGAGAGGGTTTTTGCTGTTGCGGTGGAAAACCGGGTGGATTAAAATTTGGAGGGGGAGTTAAATTGAGAAGTTGATTTGGAGGTTGATTCAAATTTAAGGGACGCTGAGCATTTCCTTGATTGCTCCATGAGAAATTCGGATGATTCCTATAACCCGCATTGTAGGTGTTATTATACGGAGCGGTGTTCGGGTTATAGGAAGGCCGAGGCGGATTTCCCATGTAATCAACTTGCTCTTCAATTAAAGCATTATTAGCCCAAGGAGGAGTGGCGGAGGAAGCAGACATCTCCGCCACTTGCTTTGTTAAGCGCTCAACTTGTAAAGCCAAATTTGAAGTAGCGTCTATTTCAAAAAGTCCGGCCGGCTTGCTAGGCCGAGCTCGGGGCAAATTCCATTGATACGCATTAGTGGCCATTTCCTCAAAAAGCTCTTGAGCGGCCTCCGGGGTTTTCTTATTTAAAGAGCCCCCAGCGGCCGCATCAATCATTTGCCTAGTTTGGAAATTTAAGCCGTTATAAAAGATTTGCACTTGTTGCCAAGTTGGCAGTGCGTGGTGAGGGCATCTACGCAAAAGCTCCTTGAAGCGCTCCCATGTATCATAGAGAGTCTCCGAGTCGATTTGCATAAATGACGCAATATCCGTGCGTATTTTAGCGGTTTTTGAAGGCGGAAAATACTTTGTAAGAAATTTTCCCGCCATATCGGCCCATGTAGTGATGGAGTCCCTAGGAAGGGAGCCCAACCATTGCTTAGCCTTACCCCGCATAGAAAAAGGAAAAAGACGTAATCGAATGGCGTCATCGGTGACGCCATTGATTTTGAACGTGTCGCAAATTTCGAGAAAATAAGAAATATGATAGTTTGGATCCTCGTCCGGGTGACCATCGAAGGTCACCGATTGTTGCACCATTTGTATAGTGCTGGACTTGATCTCAAAGTTATTGTTTGCCACCGGGGGGCGAACAATACTTGATTGTGTGCCGTCCAGATTCGGCTGCGCATAATAGGACATGGTCCGTTGCACAGCCTCATTAGGATTTGGCGGATTTGGCGGATTAGGGTCACCCATATTTGCTGTGTTAGTGTCCCCGATCGACTCTTCGAATTCTACTTGATTTTCTTGATTATGAGAACGGCGGCGCCTCGAAAGGGTTCGCTCGATCTATGGATCAAAAGGAAGATTCGAAGAACTACCTCGGGTCATACACTGGAAAAAAAAGGAATAAAAGGGACAAAGAAGAAGAAAAAAGCTACGAGAGAAAAGAGAATTTAGTAAAAACAATAATGAAAGCAAAAAGAGGAGAATGATTAATTATAAATATAATATATATATATAATAAATTTTTTTTTCTTTTTTTTTTGAATTTCTTCTTCTTCCCTTTTTTTTTTGTTCTTTTAGGTGGATTAAGTTAGTCTTGGACTTCCCGAGATCTGCCCTGTGAAGGGATTGCAAGGTACTAGGAGGTGAGATGGGATGACACCCCAAACGTCCCTTTCCAAGATTTTAATTTCACCTTAAGATTTTCAAAAATAGAAAAACTAAAATAAAAACATGATAAAATTAATAGCTATCCTCGTTTCAAAATATCTACGCAAAAGTCCCCGGCAACGGCGCCAAAAACTTGATATATAAATTCGGTGGTTTTTAAATTAAGCGAAGGTTAAAGATTTTTTTCCAAACCATATCCGATAAAGGCAAGCGTACCTTATCGTCTATAGTATAGGATATTAAGAAATATCAAGGTCGTATTCCACGGGGCGCGTTGATTACTTCTACTTTGAGGAAAGTCACCATTATCTTATCTAACAATATTTTTGAGTTTTAATTACTTAGCTAGAAGAAAGGAAAATGCAAACTAATTGAAGGGTTGTGATGAAGATAAAAGAAGCTAGCACTCAATCAAAAGTCACCTTGGAGTGAGAATAGACAAGTAAAAGGAAATTAAATCTAATTCCGTTTAAATTGAACTGCTTGACCGTGGAGGTTCCCGAAGCTCGAACATGCCTCTCTCGAGGTTAATGCCCAACTAAGATTAGGAAAAATCAACCGGACTCTCGTCCTATAATCGATTACCTAAAACTTGCTTTACGAGGTGAACCCCACTATTGGATTTGACTCCAATCCGGGAGATTTACGTCATCCTCTCTCGAGGGGTGCGTGCAACTCTCTTTACCCTTGAGTGATCAATTCATACTTTGAGCCTCTCGGCTAACTAAATATGAAAACTTAAGCGAAAACCATATATCGAAAATATGGCCTCACCAATTAAAAATCAAGGGTAATTCAAGTGTTTATAAAAACGAAAAAAGAAAACTTTAGAAGATCATAACTTGTCTAACTCATCCTCGGATCATTTTGATCGAGTACTAATGAGGATTAGTTAATCATGGTGGAGGGGGAAGAGAAAGAAAGATAAAAATGCATATTAAGAAAATTTAACTAAGTAAGGAGGAGACAAAAAGAAAGAGAACAAACTATTTTTATTTAAATGAAAACTATTACAAGACTTAAGAGAGGAAATTGCAAGCTAGGAAGAACAAGATTACAAGCTTAAACTAAACTATTGCATTGAAGGAAAAATAATACATTGCATTAGAAAAGGAAGAGAGCATGAAAGTAAAGAGACATGAACATGAAAAGAGAAAAATACTCAAGAATGGCTCTAGCAGCACCTCCCCCACTCCAAAATTCTGAACCCTGGACTCAAGGAGAGCCTCTGTATTTATAGGCGAAATTTTCAAGTTACACGCCCTCGGTCACGGGCGTGACCAAGGGCGTGTAATCACTATAACATTGGATCCGGCAACGGCGTGGGCTTGGCGTGACGGTGGGAGAAAATCGGACATGTCACGGGCGTGACATATGGGTCACGGGCGTGACTCAGGATGGCTTCATTTAATGCGGCATGGGCTAGGCAGACGGCGCGGCGGCGTGCTTGGATCACGCGGGAAGGTCACGGGCGTGACTTTGGGTCACGGGCGTGACTTTGGGTCACGGGCGTGACTTTGGGTCACGGGCGTGACTTTTGTTGACTTCTCAACGGCAACTTCTCGTCTCGATGGCAGCTCCACGTGGCAGATTCTAATATTACACGCCCATGGTCACGGGCGTGACTTTGGGTCACGGGCGTGACATGGGGCGTGACTGGGTGTGGACTAGCTCAACAGCACGGCATCGACCTGGACTGGTCTTCAAGTTACACGCCCTTGGTCACGGGCGTGACCGAGGGCGTGTAATGCAATATTTTCCCAATTTGTCCAAAAATCTGCAAATATTAAAATTAGGCTAAGTTAGAATCAAAATTACAAAAAGAACTACTTATAACCTAAAATTGACATAAAAAGGAAAAATCATATTAAATAATTACAAAAATTTCTATTAAAAACTTATATAAAAACAACTTTATCACACCTCCAACACTAGATAAACACAGAAAAATAATGGGGAGCACATTGTGCTTGCCCCCAACAACAAAGCATGCAATTGCACACCACAACGGTCCTAAAAGTGCACTTAGTGTGAGAAGAGTGAACAAGTGAAATATAAGCATTAATGAACTAAAAATGAAGTGCAAGTGCATGAAAACTAGCCCAGATGAGTCCAAATATGAGTATATAAATGGGACTCATCATACCCCCAGACTTACCTGCTTGCACGTCCCGAGCAAACCAATCCTAATCAGGCGGGAAAAAGAAATAGCTAGCTTAAAATTACAAAATGGAGTACCATGCGAAGTCGCATGCTCATGTGCATGGGAAAATAATAGAGAAGATTTCTAATTATACACATCATTTATAAATTTCTAAAAGAGTAAATAAATATTACTTCTACTCAAAATTGGAGTCACGGTGAATCATCCGGTCACGCATACGGAGAAAGTAAAATAATCGCTGAGACAAGCATTGCCAAAGTTGGGATTTTGTACAAACTCCACCGAAATCCATCGGTGTCGGAGACCATAAGCTTGCCCGGTCACATTCTCTCCACGACACTAGATTGGTTTAATGCGCGAGTCGGTAGGACTTTAGGTTTTAAATGAGGCTTGGGTTATGGTGAGGTAAACAAAGATAAACACGAAAGCTTGATACACCGAAACCCAAATGAGCTTTATTACAACTCCCCGCACATCAACATCGAATGCAAGTGCACCACACCCCCAGACTTAGACTTTTGCAACATTGGTGTGTGCACCGCCTACTCCCAATCATAAATTTATACAAAGATTTTTCAATCAAGCACTTCTTCTTTTTCTTTTTCTTTTTACTTCTTTTCTTTTTCTCATTTTTTCTTTTTCTTTTCTTTTCAAAACAATTTCAGCAAGATGAGCAATGAAGTGCATCCACATTTTCACAAAAATATCACAACATCAACACCCCAATCATGATAATAATAAACAACTAAAGCTCAAGTTTGGGAGTGCGACTAGGATTGACTTTTAGGCTTTGGTGAGATAAAAGTGGGGCTGAATCAAAGAACAGGTAGGCACAACTGGGCTAACGAGGATAGAGCAATAGGAATGGGCAAAAAAGCTCAACCGGGCCAAAATGATGGCCTATGTCATTCTCACGCAAAAGAACTATCCTATGCCTATGCTTCAAGAATCGCTTGGGGCAAGTTCTTAGCCACCGAGAAAGATTATCCTTGCTCCCGGCTCGAGCAATACATATCTAACGATACTTTACAAACATCCATATGCTACCTTTTGATTAACACCGGATTCACCATTTGAGTAGAGTAAACAATATTTACACTAAAAGAAATGCATAAAACTAAAAGTATAAAAAGAAATCTAATCTACACAAATCCCTATACTCACATGAGTACTTGACTAGGAACACCAGAGTCAACATTTTACTCCACTACATAATTTAAAAGCTAGCACAATGATTTTCCCAATCACATAGAGGAAATGAATTCAACTCATGACGCGCCAACAACTAAGTACACGCTCATGTGGGTGCTGTTGTGTGCGAAGAAAATGCAACAAAATCATATATAACTGAAAATAAAATACTTCTAGCATGCACTAAGAGGCGCACGTGCAGTGGGTACAATAAATATCTCTCCCCCAGACTTAAACTAAACGAACCAGCATAGAATATCAACATGAAATTTAAACGAGGGCTAGGGGAAGAAAGTACCCAATGCTCAGCAAGTGAGCATACCAGAAGATTGGCGTGTAAACCAAGACAAAACTGCAGTATCCGCCAACCAGAAGAAGGACCAGCAGGGGTGAGCTCCGAAAAAACAAAAAAAGATATACAAACTAAAAACAAAGTAAAACTAACTAAACAAACTAAATAAACTGAAATTGCAAGAAAAGTAAGATAATTACTGAGGTTATTGTCATCCCAGCATGACTTATTCAAATTTAAAACACTTCTAGCTAATAGGAGTATGAAAAAGGAAATGTACAGGTAACTGTTCTAATATGCGTGTCGGTAGCGGGTACCGATACAGATTTAGAGCAGTTACTCTTCTACCTAAATAATAATACCTGCTTAACACAGGTAGAGGAAATAGGAAGTAAGAAGAGGAGGAAGGCTGGTCCTCACTCGTCTCACCACACAATAAATCCTTGCCCAGCAATGTGTCATCTCCAGGGAGGCAGTAGGAGGAGAAGGCAATGAGTGGAGCTTCCTCTACGGAGGGGGGATCAACCTTCTCACATAAGAGGATGCTCTCATCATTGACTTGAGCATAATGCTCCAAGTCCTCCTGAAGTACCTGTGAAGACTCAACCTGCACAGGCGCATATGAAGAAAGGGGATCAAGAAATAAAGAAGAAGAAGAACATAAATGGAAAACAATCGGGGGAGTGGTCCCGGTCTCACTCCCATCAGGTTGGGGAAGTAAAATAATGTTGGCATTGTCATCAATGCTGCAAGAGTTGGCGGGATCAATAGTGGCCATGCCCAAGATTTGGACTTCCTCCACCGGTGCTGAGGAAAGCTCCTCTTCACCTAGAAGGCTGTCCTCCTCCATAGGAGCAGGCATAACACATAGATCGCCAGCCTCTTCCTGCGACACATCCTCAACAATGTCGTCAGAGACGAATGTAGTAAAATGCACAATAGGGGGAGGAATAGTGCTCGGAAAAAAGTCAAGCACTGATTCCTCACAAAGAATCAAATCCACTAAAGGTGATGGATGCACAGGGAGGATAGGCTCAGCTATGCCAGTGCCTAGATCAGCCACACATATGGTGACTGTGTCCACGCCATACCCTTCAAAATGTGAAGGTGACACGGAAACATAACTAGATGTTGAAGGTGTGCCGCTAGAGTTAGGATTCGGGATGATCCGGATATCCAGCTCATCATCCTCGTCCAATTGGTGAAGATACTCGGCACAGTCCTTCAAGACATGATCCGTGCTATGATAAAACAAGCACTGCCTTACGGGCTTCTTTGGCACAGCAGGTGCTGAAGCCGAAAAGAAGTATGATGGTAAAGGCTTGGCAGAATATCCATAGGACTTACGCGCACCATATGGAGTACCAGACGAAGTCGGTGCTCCATATACTGGGCCTTGAGTGCTAGGGATATTATCTCCCTTTGGACATCTATCACTAGCGTGAGAGATATCTCCACACCAACGACAACGAATATTAAATGAAGCCCACATAGTGTGAAGATAAAATGATTCAAAAATAAAAAACAGTATTGTGCAAAATACTACACCTAACAAAAATTTACTAGAGCAACCTAATATAAACAGGAAAACGGAATAATAAAAAAAACTGAAATAAAATAAAGGATGCAATTTACAAGTGGAAGGGCTTCTCTCTCAGATTCTCCCTCTCCAGAAAACTCACACGACTGTGTTCCCCGGCAACGGCGCCAAAAACTTGATGCGCAAATCTTAGCACACCGCTATAGGCGGTAGCAAGACTACGGCATGAAACTGCAGTGTACCGATCGTTCAAGTAATATAAAATGTAGGAGTGAATCCCCAAGTATCGATCTCGAAGGAACACAGTAAGGTGGAGTTTACTATTGAGAAAGGACTTGAGATTGAAGTCCTTAAGTCGGATGGGTTGCAGAAACGGGGGGTTTTGGTTTGTGGAAATAAAGAGAAAATACTACAACTACTCCTATGCAATGCCGCTATGCAATGCCGCTATGCAATGCTTCGCTTGGCGAGATGGAGACTAGGCAGGCCTTGAACGCACTACGTCGCAAGGGCGGAGGGACGAGTAGGCAAGCAGAATCGAACTGTGTAGGCCTTGAGCGCACTGCTTCGTTAGGCGAATGGATTACACGGGCCTCTATGCCACGCTTCACTAGGCGGATGGACGAGAAGGCAAGCGGATGGAATTGTTCTCACCGGCGGAGTCAAGGTGGATTTCACGGGCCGTTAGCACCGCTTAGCTTGGCGGATGGACGAGTAGTCTTACGGAATGAGGGTCGCAAGCACCTCGTCAACAAGCACGCCACTAGCAATTGCTAGTGCGACATACGAACGTGACGGCGGGATGGAGGATGGAATGGGGTGCTCCTCACTTGCATAAACCACACATATCAATTTCACATAGACATGAAATACTAAATATCATAACAAGGTTTAGCAAATATTGTTCATACACCCAAATAATTAAGGGATAACACACTACAATGTAAAGGAGGTTGAGATTACAACCAAAGCACAGAGACTCATCGGAGGTTCACGACCGGAATCTAGGGTTGTCAATCCTTGTCCGGGCTCGGGCTCCAACTGTCGTCCGGGGTCCGGAAGAGCTGTCACCTTCTTCTATTATACCCGTCTTCTCCGTCAATCTTCTTTGGCCACGATCTCACCGGAGAACTTCACAAGTGCAGCACTGAATCCCTCAGAATGGAGCTTTGGAGGCGCACGAATAATGGAGGAGGCCTAGAGGATGCTCCGGCTTGAGATTTGCAAGAGAATGGCGGCCGGAGCTCCTCCCGAAGGTGGGCGGTGATGGAGCGGCGAAAATGGCGCGGAACTGGAGCTCTTGGACGCGGGAAAGAAGATCGATCCATTAGGGCGGAATCTGCAGCTTATATAGAAAAACAGTCAGAAATTGGTCACGCACAGTCGAACGCACGACCGTGCGTGGACCGTGCGATAATTAATGATAAAAACTGGCGTGAAGACGAAGCTGCACCGCCCGTGCGATTTACTCATGCAAGGGCAAATCTGCCTGTGCGTCAAAATGCACGAGTAAATTTAGAAAAGCTAAAAAACAGGAAGAAATAGGCGACCGTGCGTTTTACTCACGCACGGGCAATTCCGCCCGTGCGTCAAAACGCACGACCAAACTCAGATCTCCCATTTTCTGCCCAGATGAGAATGCACGACCGCAACCGTCCATACATCAAGGAAACGCACGACCGTGCGTTGTACACAGTCATGCATTCTGGGAGAAAACTGGATGATCCGACCGCCTGTATACAAGATAAAACAGCTGGGAAAACACCTCCAGCACTAGATAAACACAGAAAAAGAATGGAGAGCACATTGTGCTTGCCCCCAACAACAAAGCATGCAATTGCACACCACAACGGTCCTAAAAGTGCACTTAGTGTGAGAAGAGTGAACAAGTGAAATATAAGCATTAATGAACTAAAAATGAAGTGCAAGTGCGTGAAAACTAGCCCAGATGAGTCCAAATATGAGTATATAAATGGGACTCGTCATCCTCCTATGGAGACGGTCATGTTTGTGCGGGATGTCAGTTTGGTAAATCTCATCGACTTCCATTTGATAAATCGCAAACAAGATGCAAAGCGCCGTTGGAGTGCATTCACGGTGATTTGATGGGTCCGACTGCCACCCCAAGCCTTGGAGGCCACAGATATATGTTGGTGTTGATTGACGATTACACCAGATATGTCTGGGTGTATTTTCTGAAAGAGAAGTCGGAAGATTTTGCGAAGTTCGTGGAGTTCAAGGAGCTGGTGGAAGGTCGGTTAGGCTTGCGGGTAAAAAAATTGAAAACTGACAATAGTGGGGAGTTCACCTCTGGTGAGTTCTCAAGTTTTTGCAGGAAGCGCGACGTTCGAAGAGAGCTCACTTGTGCCCATACTCCACAGCAAAATGGCATTGCAGAGAGGAAGATTCGTTATCTGACGGAAACCTGCAAATGTTGGCTTCATGCCAAGAGTATCCCAAAGTCCTTTTGGGCGGAGGGAATGTATTGTGCATCATACGTCATCAACAGGATGCCTCTAAGTCCTATCAACATGAAGACCCCTCACGAACTGTTGTTCAAGGAGAAGCCGAGTGTTGCACACCTTCGGGTGTTCGGGTCAACCTGCTCTGTGCATATCCCTGATGCTCTTCGGACAAAGCTAGATGCGAAAGCGAGGAAGCTAGTCTTTGTTGGATATGATGAGCGGAAGAAAGGGTGGAGATGCATGGATCCTGAGACATGGAGATCAGTGGTATCTCGGGATGTGGTGTTTGATGAGGTGACTTCCTACAAGGTGAGTTCAAGAGTTGAACTACCGGAGAGCAGGGTTAATGAAAAGGGAAGGCTGCGGGAAATCTTCAAGTGGAGTTGCCTATTTCACCAGGAGCTCCAGCTGTGTCAAGCTCTGAGATGGAGGCTTCAGGTTCTGGAAGCAGGGGGAGCGATGCTCTAAGTTCGTCTGGAAGAGGAGCTAGCACAGAAGAAGTAGCTGAGGAGGTGGTTAGTCAGGAGCAACCTCTTAGGAGGTCGAAGAGGACTATCAAGCCACCTGATTGATACACAGGAGGAAACATGGTGAGCTTTGTCTCATGTTTCCTTGCTGGTCCCTTGGATGAGAGGGAGCCGTCGAGCTTTGAGAAGGCCAAAGGCGTGAAGTAGTGGGGCATTGCTATGCAGGAGGAGATGGATGCTCTCAAGAAGAATGAGACTTGGTCTCTAGTGCCCAGGCCCAAGGGCATTACCTCTGTGACATGCAAATGGGTTTATAAGCTCAAGAAGAAAGCTGACGGCATGATCAAGCAATACAAGGCTCGCCTTGTGGCTCGCGGGTTCTCACACCAGTATGGAGAAGATTATGATGAGACGTTCAATCCAGTGGCAAAGATGACTTCGGTTCGATTTGTTATTGCTTTGGTGGCATCCAGTGGATGGGAGATTTGGCAGCTCGACGTGAAGAATGCTTTCTTATATGGAGAGATTGACAAGGATATCTTCATGATCCAACCGCCGGGCTTCATCTCGGAGGAGTGTCCGGACTACGTCTGCAAACTGAAGAAAGCCCTGTATGGGTTGAAGCAAGCGCCTCGGGCGTGGTATGGAAAGATCGCGGAATATCTTCTATTCTGCGGGTTCTTTGCTTCAGACTCGTATTCTAGCTTGTTCGTCAAGAAGGAGGGGGCACTTAGGGTTATTGTTCTGCTGTATGTGGATGACATGATTGTCACCGGGAACTCGAAGGAGGCAGTAGCAAGGCTGAGAGCTGAGCTTGCTATCAGGTTTGAGATGAAGGATCTGGGTGAGCTCCACCATTTCCTTGGACTCAAGGTTCAGAGGTGGGAGAGCGGAGTGCTCATTTCTCAAGCTGGATATGCGGAGCGGATCGTTCAACGATTCGGCATGGAGGAAGGGAAGAGCAGCTCTATACCTCTGGAACATCATCATAAACTTCGGAAGGATGAGGGGAGAGTTCTATATGATCCGTTGGTGTTCTGAGTTCTGGTTGGGAGCTTGATCTACTTGACCATCACGAGGCCAGATATTGCTTATGCAGTTGGCAAAGTGAGTTGATACATGGCGGAGCCACGGAAGCCTCATCTTCTAGCGGCAAAAGGAATCTTGAAATATGTGAAGTCGACCTCTGATTTGGGTCTCCTATATTTGAGAGGGTGAAGCTTGGAGTTGCTTGGATACATGGATGCTGATTATAGGGGAGACGTGGATGATCAGAGATCAACGTCTGGTTTTGTCTTTATGACAGGCCCAAATCTATTTCTTGGTGCAGCAAAAAGCAGGACTCGGTGTCTGTATCTACTACAGAAGCGGAATATAAGGCTTCGGCCTTGGCAGCTCAGGAAGCCGTTTGGCTTAGGAGGTTGGTGGAGGACGTTCATGAGGAGGTTCGAGGTCCCACTATGCTACGCGGGGACAATGACAGTGCTCTCAAGCTGGTTAATAATCCAGTTTGTCACGCAAGGACTAAGCACATTGAGATTGAGCACCATTTCATTCGTGAAAAGGTGTTGGGAGGATCTCTTATAGTTGAGCATGTTCGAAGTGCGGACAATGTTGCAGACATCTTCACAAAGCCGCTGGCGAAGGGACCGTTTACTCGGTTGCGGAGTTTACTCAGCCTAGTTTCCACTTCCCACTTCAAGAGGGAGTGTTGAAATTATTGAAGTGGAGTGGAAGTTGGCGGGCGGTCTGATTTTTGGAGACCGCAGAGACCACGCGGTCTTTATGGATGATCTGCCGGTCTGGCTCTGCGGTCTGGTTCTGGTTGTCTGCAAGTTGGCCGGTTTGTTCCTGTTTGTTGCGGTCTCCTCCCGGGTTGTTCTGCTTGGTTTGTTTATCTCCTTTGTAGAAGACCGGGCGGTCCGTTCTTATGTAACCGCTGTGACCGGGCGGTTTGTACTGGGCGATCTGGCGACTTGTCAGGAGTCGGCCAGATGTTACTTTGTTTGCTCTTGGTGATCTAAGGAAGGAGTGTCTTGTGTCCGCACGGCTTGTGCGCGGTCTTGTGTTCGCGCGAATTGTGCGCGGTCTGCCTGCTGATCTGCGGTCTTGGACGGAAGGTTGTCCAAGTGGTGTGATCGCGCGGTCTGCTCTGTGAGACCGCTGGCGATCTTGCGGGTGGTGATTGTATCTCTCTTGTGGCGGTGACGACATCCGTCTCATCGTCTATAAATAGGGGTGCATGGTCCGTCATTCACAACGAGAACTATAAGAACTAGAGCCTGGGTTGATTTGTGCGGTCTCAACTTTGAGGTCGGGCGGTCTCGGAAGCGAGTTGACTATTTGTTGTGTTCGCAGGTTTGCGGTCAGCAGGTTGCGGTCTCCTTCCTTGGTAATTCCCAGCGGCTTGAATAAACAGTTCGACAGCGGTCTATCTGCGAACTGGTTTATGGTGTTCATGTGCTGTTCGCAACGAGCTCAGAGATCAGGCGACCTTCAATAGTTAGGCGATCTGAGTTGCGGTCTGGCGACAGCTTCTGTTCTTCGTTCAATTCAATAAGCTCCAGTTCGTGCGGTCTGAGGTGGCGGTCTTGCAGTGCAGGCGGCCTGTCTGTTTTCTGATCGCGTGGTCTCAGGTCAAGCCGGGCGATCTCTGGAGTTCAGCTGTCTGTGCGGTCTCTGCTTGTCAAGCCGCCAGTTTTGTTTTTTGGTGTTTTGTTCTTCTCTCCTTCGTGATTCTTATGAATCATGTCTCGCCATGTATGTCTCGCACTGTAAATGAAGTTTGTGATTCAATAAAGTCTATTGTATTGCTGTGTAGCATTGTGGTTGTTTGGCTATAACTCAGTTGATGCAACTCCTGCTTACTCCTAAACGATTCAAATCAAAAAATTTAACAAACTTTCTCTAGAATTTGGAAGATAGGGCGTCCCAAGTAGCGGCGGCCCCCGGTGGAATGGTGTGAAGCCACGCCTTGGCTTTATCTCTAAGAGAAAATGGAAGAGCCTTAACTTGACAGTATCATCAGATATACCTGCATAGCGGTGAGTGGCGCATGTATTAGAAAACTTGGCTAGGTGAAGATGGGGGTCTTTAGAAGGCAGCCCAGAAAATTGGTCGTTATTCCGAATGATATTCAGAATAGCCTGTTTTATTTCAAACTGAGCGTTTGCGATAGCCTGGCCGAACCCCGGATACACACTCCCTTTAGTGGGAGTGGTGTAGTCCCTCATGGTACAAGGCCTTGGCCGATTGACTTCAGGTACATCCACTATAACATTCTCCCCATCCTCGAGCACTCCTCGACCTGTGTGGCCTTCTCCCTGATTTAGATTATCTCCCATTAAAGAAAGATTGACTGCAGTACGCCGCCATGCACGGGCAGTCCTCTCAATCTCAGGATCAAAAGGGACTAGGTCACCTGGAACTCGCCCCTGAATACATAAAAGAAGAATACAAAGAAAACAACTCAAAAACAACGACCCCCATAACAATGTTTTCAACAACAATAATCACGCGACGCCTGCATTCCCCGACAACGGTGCCAAAAACTTGACGCCCAGATTCTTCACCGCTAAAAGCGAGAGCAGAATGCTGTCCGAATGGCAGTCTATCGATCATTGTTAGGTAATAAATTTGGGAATATGATCCCCGAGTATCGTTCTCTCAAGGAATGCAGAGTGGGTGAAATGATCATGTCATGAGAAGATTAATACGGCGAGCAGAGGAAAATAAAGGGCTTGGATTTTGGTTTCCTACTTTAACGACAATAAAAGTGAAATGCGGGTCGAAAGCACCGCTTCTCTTGGCGAGATGATTTGCAGGCCGCGATGTCGTGCTTCGGTGAGCGGATGGACGGTAAGCAGGTGGATGGAGTGATCTCAAGTGCAGAAATGAGGGTCACAAACACCTCTTCGGAGTCTCACCTCTAGCTTTTGCTAGAGAGGCTTAACAAGTGCGTGTGAGGGTGGATGTGAGCAGAGGCGAGGCGCATTCACGACATGACAAATTCGTGGAAGAAAATAACAAGGAAAACCTTTATTCATAGATGAAAAATGTGATCCAAGTTCATTACAAGCATTAAGAAGTACATTTCACAAATGGGAGAAGGTTAGAGTAAACTGATAGAATTGAAGTCTCGTTGTGGATCGTGGTCGGAATGGCGGGCTGTCAAGCCGTCTCCGTGCTAAGTCCTTGGTTACTTTCGGGATCTCGAGGCTGTCACTACCTCTGACCTTTGTCCATCTTCTTCAGCTTGTAGCGGTGTTTTCTTCCTCCCCAAGTGGAAAATGCCCAATAGCTTGAAAAGCTTGTCGTGGATGGCCGGGAAGTCTTCCAGAACCTTGGATGTAGCTTGGATTCACCCGAGGAAGCTTCCAAATGGAAGGAGATGGAAGGGAGGTGGATGGAGCGCAAAAATGGCGCAGGTGTTTGGGAAGAACAGGCGGCAAAATGTCTGGGTCTGCCCTAAAATCGTGGAACTTGCATTTAAATACGGAGCAGAATAAACATGGCCCACGATCAGTGGCGCACGACCAGTGGTCTTGCGCTGCTTAGAAATGCCACTGATCACGCGTCAACAACTTGTAGCCACTTCAGCCTGCCAAAAACTTCGCACGATCATTGACACACGTCTAGTGGTCGTGCAAAAAGAAATACCTCTGCCCGTGCAAGGACAACCAGTAACAACCCTCAGGCTACCAAAAACTTTGCATGATCATTGGCGCATGGCCAGTGGTCATGCGAGATGAAACCCAGTGATCGTGCGACTGTTCAGGTGAAAAATAGGAGGATGCGCACGACCAGTGGTCGTGCGCCTGATCGTGCGTGAACAAAAATGCACGACCAGAGGCTTTTTAGGTAGAAAATGCCCCATTCCACACCGAGCGTCCACACAACCCCTGAACCTATAGGTAAACAGTCCAAACCACATGCAGATGCATTCCAAGTGATCAACATAAATAGTAAGGCATCATTGCAAAGATGAAACATAAGAAATCATGCCAAACTGGGAGAATATGTGACTAAGAGTGAAACAGACAATGTAATCGAATATAAACAATAATGGGCCTAAAGTGTAGTGCAATGACAAGGAAAACGACCCAGATGAATCCGGAAATTACTATAAAAACCGGGCTCATCACAAGGCCCTAGTTGCCAACCACGCGGCGAATTTCTCTACCAATAAAAATATAAAGGTTACAAATAATAAAAACTAACATCAAAGAAACTCTTTTAAAGGATGGACTTGAATATGAAGTCAGCGTGGTTTCTCTTTCTTCGAGTCCTTAGCATTCACGAATGTTGACGGAGTTCTCTTAGCTGTAAAGAGGAGGCTCTCACGAATATAGAAGTGGTGGCTTCAATATCTTCTCAAATCGGCTGATCGGCTAATCAAAACGGAGGCGGACCGCTATTTAAATAGGATTGGATCCTAGCGCCAGTGGTAGTGCTACCGCCTAGCGGGAGCCTCTTTAGGCAATATTCTGGCACGCAGATTGAGCCATTTTTGGAAACCTTTTGGTTCCAGAATTAGTATCCCCTCCTACCATGCCGCGGTAATGCTAACGCTCTGCGTTAGTATATATTATTCCCAACCGTCATATTTCCTTCCTTTTCTGCTCCTCAATCTGCATCGTGATCGCGGGACTTCCAAAAGTTATCACTATGCGTTAGTTTTAATGCTCCGCGGTAAGAGTTCCCATATTCAGTCTCGACGAATGTTTTCTTTTCGACGAAGTTTCCAAATATGCACAACTACCGCCAGCAGTAGCGTTAGCGCACAGCGCTAACACCAGAGCATCAACCTGGTAGGTAATTTTTCATCTTTCTTTCTCGTAGTCATAGAGGCTTGAAAGTATAGATTCCTGCACACTATATACACATGATAAGTATAATCAAATACAATGGGATTTGTTATTCTCAAACCAAGAGATGTGGAAAGCATGTTCCAACTAACTCCCACTTTTGATAATAACAAATCTTCTTTAGAAAGAAAACATTTAACAATAAGAAATGTGTTTATAGCAAAGGATAGGCGTGATAATACAAATATGCTCGCCCTATATATGTTCTCCCCCTATATGAGTTCTCCCCCTAAATTAAAGTATCCTATGTATTTTGCTCCCCTTAAGTGTGAATTTCTTTCAAAGTTATTCTCCCCCTTTTGGTATTATAAAAGTGGGTGGAGAGAAGGGATAGAGCATGATAATGATTTATGACTTTGTGATACTACATGGTGAATGAGTAAAGGATGGAGTTCGAACTACTTAGATATTCTCCTCCTTTTGTAGGAAGTTTGGAGTAAGAATAAGTATCAATAGTAGGGAGCCAATATTACTTGTTGGGTAATAAAAATTCATGATCAAGCGTACATGTAGAAAGGATAGAGGAAAGCATGATTCAAGATAAATAAACATCTTTATGGGAGTTTGAAGCATAGTAGAGTTTTGTGTTAGTGGAAAATAGATGTTTTCACAATTTAAGTCCAAGATCAAAATATCATTTGCTATCAAAATACAATAGCACTTGTTTAATGAGTAAATAGGCAAGAGTGTGCATATAAGACGTAGCGGAAGATAAGTTCAAATACTTATAAAATAAACATCCTTTTTGAAGTTTGCAAGCATAATAAATAAGAGTGTTAGGTTTTGAAATAAGATGTTTTGAATTTGACATCCAAGATGTGCTTGGGATATATAAAATAATTCAAGCATGATTTAAATTTATCAAGACAAGATAGGAAACTACAATGTTCTAAGTTCACAATTCAAGTATACTTGTACATTGTAGAAATCATGCAAAGTTATCTAGTGCATTTACTAAAAATTGTAGAAAAGACATGTAAATATGCTTTAAGGTCCAATACTCATGAGTAGAAGTTTTATAAGAGATAAAGATGTGTACACGTAGTGTTTTTGATAAGAGTACACAAATCATTTAATCAAAACACATGACATGCATAATGGAATAAACACAACATTATTGAAATGCATTTTTAGAATTACTTCCACCCATATTGCTATATTTTATCTCAAAGCACATAAAAGTAGTACAACTCCCAAGGTGCTCTACATACACAATACTCATTAAGACTTATCAGGGTGCAAAGTAGTGCTTGAGGGATCACATATATTTTATCTTTTCTGTGTGATCCAGTGTACAAGAAGTAGTGTATAAAAATAATTTGCGCAAGACATTTTATAATTCTCTCCAAGGTGCTCAACCTCACAATGCTCATTATGACTTATCATGAGGGTGAGTAGTGCATGGTGGAGTTATCTTTGTCATGTATTCATTTGAATTTTAGTTGGTGACAAAGTTCTCCAAATTCACTTGTTTTTGCACCATCTGAACACAAGCACACCATCTGAAGGCCGAGCCCGGAGAGAGTCCGACAACCTCTCACTCCGGATGAGAACCCAAGATGCGGTGACATCTTCTATGTGGTCCTTTCTAAACTTTGATGCTTGTGCTTTCTCTTTTGTTGTTATACGAACGCTTGTTAGGTTAATGCATGTTATGGATCCTTGCTTGTGTTCATGTGCATTGATGATGTGGTGGTGAGAATAGCTTTCATTGTTATTGTGATAGCCTAGGTTGTTTGTGTGTAAAGCCCTCTAGCAATTGCTAGTGGTGATGTTGGCGAAGAGGTGAACACAACCCTCAAAAAACCTCGCATTGTGGACACTCCATCCGCTTACCGAAGCGCGGCATCGCGGCCGCTGCATTCACCCACACCTTGCGAAGCGGTGCTTTTCGACCCGCATTTCTCTTATTTCTGCAATAGCTTAGGAATCCAATCACAACCCCCTTCGTTATTACTTAGTAACCCTTTTACCTAATTTCTGGGCAGAGCGAATCATACTACCCAACTTGCGGTCCTTTGAGATCGACATTCGGGGAGTTCCTCCCTATTTTATTACTTGAGCGACCGGTGCACTACCGTCGTATCGCATTTCGTGCTTGCTAATTAGCGTTGCTGAAATCGCGCATCAAGTTTTTGGCGCCGTTGCCAGGGAGGGTCCCTTGCGAACGCTCGGTTAACAATTGAGCCAATTGGCCCAATTGCGTCTCCAAGCTTCGCATGCATGCGGTTTGGTTAACCATATTTGAGTTTGCGGCCTGCATAAACCTCTCCATCATTTCTTCGAGGTTCCTCCCTATCTTCTTCGGAGTCGAGGTTGCTCTTCTTAGGAGGTTGCTCTTCGAGTTTGCGGCCTGCATAAACCTCTTCAAGAAATGCATCGGATTTGGAAGATAGAAATAAAATCCAACAAAATCTAGAATAATCATCAATTATTACAAAAGTATATTTTATACCTCCTAGACTTGAAGTGCTAACCGGTCCAAATAAATCCATATGAATTAATTGAAGTGGTCTAGTAGTAGAAATTACATTTTTGCTTTTAAAAGAATTTATTGAAAACTTTCCTTTTTGGCAGGGCGTACAAAGAGAAGATAAATTACCATTAAGCATAGGTAAACCTTCAATTAATTTATATTTTGATAATTTCAAAATAAGCTTGGTGCTAGAGTGACCAAGGCGCCTATGTCAAAGTTCTAATTCTTAATTTTTAGAAATAAAGCATTTTAAAGAAGAATTTGAAAGATCGTTAAAGGCAATCATATAAACATTATGCATCCTAGGTGCGGTGAGCACGACATCATTTGTTTTAGAATTTATAATTTTGCAAAGATTTGTAGATGATTCAAATAATACATTTAAACCCTTATCACATAATTGACTAATTGAAATTAAATTATGTTTTAAACCATCTACAAGTAAAACATTTGAAATTGAGAAAGAATCATTACCCATTATGCCGATGCCCATGATCCTTTCTTTTCCGTTATCACCAAATGTCACCAAACCTCCTTTCTTCATCTCAAGGCTAAGAAACTTAGCTTTGTTGCCCGTCATGTGTTTGGAGCATCCCGGGTCCAAATACCACATGTCATTTTTGTCCTTAGCCTGCCAACATACATAAAAAGGGGATAAGAGTAAAGATCTGGATACCCAAGAGGTTCCTCCCATAGAATAGGTGGAAACTTTAGGCACCCAGATTTGCTTTATAGCATTATGACCCTTTTTCCTACAAGATTTTGAGGTGTGTCCAAATAAATGACATTTGGACATGATATAAAAGGGGATGAGACCTTTTTGAAGTATTGGATAAACTCTTGCTGGAATATGAGGCAACATTTGAATTTTTTAACTTATTATTGACAGAATTACCGTTTTTGGAATTATTGCCAACTCCGGCGTTAGGAGTTAACGCCTGACGATAGCTTCCAGTAACATATCCAAGGCCATATTTGGCACTTCCATGACATTGGTTGGCCAAGATCACGTCTAGAGATCTTTGCCCAACTCCAAATTTTTTAATAGCCAAATTTAAACCATGAATACGATCTTTGAGAGCGGTGTTTTTAGTTACCAACATAACGCACCGATTCGCAAAACTTTTCTTTCCTTCCTCTATTTCAGAAAGAGAGGTTCTTAAAGTTCTTTCTAAATCCCCTTTCTCCTTAGTAAGAATTTCAATATTGGAGTGGGACTTAAAAAGAGCTTCTTCAAGTTCTTTCACTCTTGCCAAGGAGTGATTGCACACTTGGCAAGATACCTTTTCTTTCCCTAATTGTTTAGACAATTTTTTTTTTCTTTTAACAAAAGTTTATTTTTAGAATTTAGAAGATCAATATCTTTTAAACTTTTATAAGAAAATTTGCATGTTTGTAAATACTCAATATATAAGTCATCATAAGTAGTGGGGAGAGTTACCTCAGTGTCACTTTGGACACTGCTTTCAATCTCGGATGTCTTGTTACTTTTTCCCATAAGGCACATATTGGCCTCTTCTTCCTAGCTAGTGGATGAGCAGCTTGAATCCTCGGAGGAGGAGTCATCCCATGCAGCCGCTTTTAGGACCTTCTTCTTCTCTATTCCCATGTGCCGCTTTTACTTACCCTCTTTCAGATATTTCAGGCACTGACTCCGGATGTGTCTGGTCTTTCTACAATGATAGCACTCCGGTGGTGGTCGCTCATCATCATCCTCGTCACTACCTCTTCCTTTCTTCTATGAAGATCCCTTCTTGATGAAGTATTTTGAAAGGTGTTTCTCCTTTCCGGATTCTTCATGAACCTCTTGAACTTCTTCACAAAGAGGCTCTCCTCGTCCTCTTCATCATCATCTCTGTCAACCTCCTTCTTTGACTTCAATGCTAAGCCCTTCTTATTTGGCTCCATGTTGTACTCTTGTTGTTGAATCTTGAGTTCAACCTCATGGGTCTTGAGGTTCCAAATGAGGCTCTCAATTTGGAGCTTCTTTAAGTCGTGCGACTCCAAGATAGCCGTCACCATTGGATTGAACTTTGGAGGGAGAGACCTTAGATTTTTTCTCACCAAGTCATCGTTGGATAACACCTTTCCAAGTACTTTTGAGTCGTTGACGATCTTAGTGAACCTTGTGTACATTGAATCAATGTCTTCATCCGCCTCCATCCGGAATTTCTCGTATTCATATTCAAGTTAGAAAAGCTTTGAATCCTTGACCCACGAAGTACCTTCATGAGTGATTTTTAATAAATTTCATATATCATAAGCAGTTTCGCAAGCGCAAGTTCTATTAAATTTCGTTCTATCTAAAGCACAAAATTAAGCATTAATAGCTTTAGAGTTATTTTTGCATCTTAGCTTGTCGTTATCATCCCATTTATTTCTCGGTTTTTCCATAGTGACATCTCCAACAACAATTGTTGGTGGAGAGTAGCATTGTTCCACCATACCCCACACATCATTATCTAAAGCATTTAGAAAACAACACATTCTTCTTTTCCAATAATTATAATCAGTACCGGTAAAAAGTGGAGGTCTACTAATCCTTTGACCCTCAGCGAAAGCATGATAATAATGAGCCATTATTCCCGGTTGTGAAACCATTTTGGAATAACCTCCCTCAGATACCAAGTGTTGGATCTGATGGCGCCCTTAGAGGGGGGGGGTGAATAAGGGGTTTAGAAATTTTTTAAGTAAACTAATAGATTTTAAAGAAAACAGACACTTTTTGGTTCTGTCGCTAATGCCTGGCGTTAGATAGTTAATGCCTGGCGTTATATCTCCAGAATCTATTTTTTACAAAAATATCCAAAGTGAATTTACTTGTGAAAAATAATTCCAGAAAATTTGATATAATATAAATGTATTTTATATTTCACAAAGATGATTACAAAGATAATTTCAATAACGCTTGAATTTAAATGCGACAAAGTAAAAATCAATTTTTGTTCCTTCACCGGTCCTTCTCCCAAGGACCGGTTGGCTATAGCCTATCTTTCCCCAGATAAGACCTCTAGCCACCCCCTAGATCTACCCTAGACCTAGTCGCCATACACAAGGTGGTGAATTTCCCCCTAAACCGAACCCAACCTAGTCGTCATACGCAAGGCGGTGAATTCACTACCGTTACGAGAATATATGAAAATATATAATTAAAATCAGAACAAAAGACTCCATAGATTGAAGAGTGATGAAGGAGATGTTGAAGATATGCTATGACCATCATTGGAGTTGAACCGAGCGTCCTTCTTCAAATTTGCCATTGGAAATCTCCTTCTCACTCTTGTTCCTCAATGGTGGTGTTGGGAGTGCTCTCTGAATTCGGGGATGAAATGATCTCTCTGAAGTATAGAATGAAGGCTTGAGTCATCAACCTTTGAACAATGAAATCATTTCATTAAATAGGCACTGGATCTAATGTATGGCGTTAAGAAGTTAACGCCAGCGTTAGTGATCGTGTATAGCAACCGCTGAGATCGTATAACCGTTGGGATCATGATAGAGATTGTGGACTCAATGCGGGCGTTAAGAGCCAACGCTGGCCTTGTCACTGGCTTCTCGACGCAATATCTTCTCCACGTCATTCCCTTCATGACTTCATACCTCTTCAACGATAAGTTAACGCGGGGCGTTAAAGAATTAACGCGGTGTGTTAACTCACTTTTCAGAGAATCGTCATCAATCAGCATCCTGTTCATAGGGTTATTTAACTATAGTACCTGCACACCATAAACACAAGCAAGATCAAATACATAGTGTGATTTGTTATTCTCAAACTAAGAGATGTGGAACACAAGCTCCAACACCAATAAGGCATGTATTCCTCTTCTTCTCCCCTAGTGCTAGGTCCTCCTTCCCATTTTGAAATTGGTTGAGTAATGGCGTATGTACCATCTTTCCGATCAAGCTTTTTAGCTCAGTAATGTCCCGCACCCATTTCACGCATAGACCACCTCCGACCACCAATCCTCTGGCAATCGACGCCCAACCCTTGGCGGGAGGTGTGACGTCAGCCATTTGGACGGAGACGACTCCAGTTGGCCGGAAAAAGAGGATGAAACCAGCCTAGGCGTGGTCGATCTGGGCCATATGCTTACAGAGGAAGATGATCCCCCTACCGTCAGATGTGGGAAGTCTTTTAATCGCAGACCAGAAATGTTCAAATAAAATGTTATTAGTCACATTTCAATACAAATTTTGAATTAATTTTTTGGGGTACTTAGATGACCCAACATAAAATGTCCCCTTAATGAAAAATGTAGCTTATGGTCTTAATTAAATTTAGAAATTTTTTTGGGGTTATTTGGAGTAGTAATGCTTCCTGGGCCTCCATTTTAGTGTAGCATGTACATAAGGTGATCTTAAGCTTTGGAAATTTATGTATGGAGTTCTATAACTCCAAATTGTTTGAATTTTTGGGCCTGCATGAGTCATGCCCTATTACACCTCTAGTAAAAATTTGAGAATTTTTGGTACTAATTTTCCTAAAATTTATTTGAGAATGCAATTAAGCTTGCATGTGATAATTATGGGGGCTAGTGACTCCTAATTAACTCAAATTTGGGCTGAGGGCTTAGCCTTATCGTAATAAGGGTTTGGTAAAAAATTTTAGACCAAATGGACATGTGCATGTTTGGGAATTACCATATGCATGTAGGTGTAGTGTATGGGAAATGGTGTGCATATAGGACCCAAGTTTAATTTAGTGGATTTTGGAGTTCTTCAACTCCAAATAGGAAGAAATTTTGGACATGCATGAGTCATGCCCCAACTCATCCCCTGCCCAAGTTTGGGAATTTTTGGGGCATATTTTTCTAAAGTTTTTGTAGAAACTAAATAAATCATGTATGGTGCATATTATAGGTTATTTTGACTCAAACCACTCCAAATCTCCTTTGGGAGGTTGGTTATGAGTATATTAGATTCTGGTAAAATTTTTGACTCAATTGGATCCTTGCATATGCGTAGATCTATGTCCTAATGAACCATAGAAAAACCTTTTTTAGGTCACACTAAAGGTTGTTTGTGCCATAATGAAATAGATGTTTTGCACTCAAACATTGAGGCCCTTAGAGGCCTTAAAATGAAAAGTAGGCAGGGACAACTTGTTAAATTTTTGAAGTGAAAGTGGAATGGTGCTGGGCGGTCTACAGATTGGAGACTGCAGAGACCGCGCGGTCTGTGCTGGTGCTCTGGCCAGTTCTGTCTGGGCGGTCTGATCTGGGAGATCGCTGTTTCCAAGCTGCTCGCGCGGGTTTGTTCTGGCGAATTGTTCAAGTCGGCCAGATGTACAAGTAGGTCTGCCTTCTTGAGAGACCGGGCAGTCTGACATGTTGCTATTGTCGGTCTGGGTTACTGAAGAAGTTATTTGCTTATGCAATAAGACCGGGCGGTCTGTTTTTTGGAGACTGCGGGGATCGAGCGGTTTGTGATAACCGTATGGTTTAATAAGGAGCTGTTAGCTTTGCTGAGCTCGGGCGGTCTGTTTTGTGAGACCGCTCGCGATCTGATGGGGCGTTATTATATCTCGGTTGGTGCGGTGATGACATCCATCTTCTTGCCTATAAATAGGTGTGCAGGTCCCATCATTCATAACGAGAACTGTAAGAACCAAAGTTGGCTTGATTGTGCCGGTATCACTTTGAGGTCGTGCGGTCTGAGATCTTTGTCTGACCGGTTTGTTTGTTCGCAGGTTAGCGGCTAGCAGCTCGCGGTGAACTTGTCTCCTTTCTTCCAGCTTTGAATAAACCAGTCCGGGCGGACTGTGTTTAGGTGTTCTTGGTTTGTGCAGTGGACTAAGTTGATCAGGCGGTCTTAAGTGGCCAGGAGATCTTGAGTTGCGGTTTGTGGCAATTAGCAGTTCTTTGTTCTAAATTCGCGGTTTCTTCTGTGATCAAGACCGTGCGGTCTGGGCGATCAAGAAGTGTGAACTGGTTGTTTTCAGCAGAGGAATAAAGCTGCATGTAGTGGTCTGTGGTTGCGGTCTGGAAGGTGCGTCTTGTACTCTGTTCGAGCGGTCTCAGGAGCTATCATCTGGCTTGCCTGTTGCGCGGTCTGGCGGTCTCAAGTTGTCAGGTTGCAGCAGCTTGTTTACCCTTGTATTTTGTGCTTCTCTCCTCCGTGATTCTTATGAATCATGTCTCGCCATGTATATCTTGAATTATAAAGAGATAGTTAATATCATAGCACTATTCGGTAATCTCATTGTCATTATTGTGTTACACTTGTGGAAAGATTTGTGAATTGGATTCCGCATTTTACTTCTCCTCCGGACCTCAATTTTTAAACATGGTATTAGAGGGAGGTTGTTGAGGTTGCTGAACAGTAATTGTTGATACTTCTCTCGGGTTTCTCAAGTGGTTAGCAATCAGTGGGATAACAATGGAAGGAGGATATTCTAGAGGTCTCGGTATTGAGCTCCTTACGCAGACTAACTTCAAGAAGTGGAAGTCTTGCATGGAGAGCTATCTTCTTGGCGTGGATTTGTGGGAGGTTGTAGGAGGAGAAGCAAGACAAGCTGTTGTTCCTGCTGAAGGGAATGCTGAGCTCGTGAAGGCTTGGAGGAGAACGAATGCTAAGGCGGAGTTCACTCTCAAGAGAGCTATCATTCCGGAGTTGTTTGATCACATCATCGGATGTGGATCAGCTGTTGAAATTTGGACAGCCTTGGATGGCTTGTTCAATAAGAAGAATGTAGCTAGGCTATAGTTCTTGGAGAATGAGTTGGAGAAAGAAACTCAGGGGGATTTGTCCATCTCAATGTTCTTCTTGAAGATGAAGAACCTCTGCGCAGAGATATCAGCTTTGGACCCGGATGAGCCTATCTTAGAAGCTAAGCTGAAGAGGCACATAGTCCGTGGCTTGCGGAGGGAGTATGTGGCCTTTGTTACTTCTGTTCAAGGCTGGGCCAATCAACCTTCGTTGCTGGAGCTGGAGAACTTACTTGCTTCGCAGGAAAGTTTGGCTAAGCAAATGGCTGGGATGTCTGTCTCTGGGGGAGAAGGTGAGGTTCTCTTTTCTGGCAAGAAGAAGAGATGGGACAAGAAGAAGAAGGCATCTGGAGATGATGGTCCGTCTACTTCATATCAGCAGGAGAGGAGCTATGCTCCTAAGCGTGATGGGAAGAAGCATGAAGGACCTAGATGCTTCAGGTGCAACAAGCTTGGTCATTTCAAAAGAGACTGCAAGGTCAATCTTCAGCCAGGGCATGCTGCAGGGAAGGAGGAGGCTGGTTCCAATTCGGAAGGTAGTTGGGGTGGTGGAGGTGCATTCATGATGGGCATGTGTGTTCGGGCTATGACATCCATCAACTATCAGGACGATTGGATAGTGGACTCTAGGTGTGGCCATCACCTCACCAGGGATGAGTCGAAGTTCTCCTCATTGCAGGCATATACAGGTAATGACGCTATCATTACGGCTGATGATACTGTTCATGCAGTAGAGAAGGAGGGTGTGGTTTCATTAAACAATGATAGAGGTACTCTTACGTTGAAGAGTGTCTATCATGTTATGAAGAAGAACCACTTCTCGGTGACCAATGCGGTGGATGCTGGCTATCACGTTCTGTTTGGTCCAGCAAATGTGAAATTTCTCCGTAATGTTTCAGCTGTGAAAGCTGAGGTCACTCATGTTGGGAGATGGGTGAAGGACTTGTTTGTTCTTTCAACAAGTTCTTATGTTGATAAGATGAGGGATAATGACAGCGCTGCTATCTGGCATGAAAGACTTGGGCATGTTGGAATGGATAAGTTGGAAGCTATGGCGGGAAGAGGCCTGGTGAAAGTTCTGCCTAGTTTGTCATCTTTCGGGGATGGTCACGTCTGTGCAGGTTGTCAGTTTGGTAAGGCTCAACGCTTTCCATTTGAAAAATCACAAAGCAGATGTAAAAGACCATTGGAGTGTATCCATGGTGATCTGTTTGGAGCTACCAACACTGCCAGTCTTGGAGGTAGCAGGTATATGCAGATTTTGGTTGATGACTTCACCAGATATACTTGGGTATATTTTCTGAAGGAGAAGTCAGAGGTGTTCGAGAGGTTTGTGGAGTTCAAGGAGCTAGTGGAAGGTTGGCTAAACCTGCAGGTGAAGAAGTTTAGAACAGACAATGGACGGGAGTTCACCGCGAAGGCGTTATTTAACTTCTGCAGGAAGCATGGCATCCAAAAGGATCTTTCTTGTGCTCACACTCCACAACAGAACAGAGTTGCAGAGCGGAAGATCCGTCACCTGACGGAGACTTGCAAATGTTGGCTTCATGCTAAGAGTATTCCAAAGTCCTTCTGGGCAGAGGGAATGTCTTGTGCGGCATATGTAATCAACCGGATGCCTCTCAGTCCCATCAACATGAAGACCCCTCATGAGTTGATGTTCAAGGAGAAGCCAAGTGTGGAACACTTTCGAGTGTTTTGTTCTACCTGCTATGTGCATGTTCCGGATGACCTTCAAACGAAGCTAGATGCTAAGGCAAGGAAACTAGTCTTCGTCGGTTATGATGACCGGAAGAAAGGGTGGAGATGTATGGATCCTGAGACACAGAGATATGTGGTCTCTAGGGATGTGGTATTTGATGAGCTGACATCATACCAAAGTAGCTCTTCTATTGAGTTACAAGGAAGCAGGGTGGATGGTGGAAGGTTTAGAGGGCTAGTAAGTTTAAGTACCGCGGTCTGGAGGACAATCCCTAATAACCCACCCCTACCTTAAAGTCTGGTGGATTCCAGCAAGAGTACGCAGGAGCTCCGCTGTTGTGTTCCTAGCGTTGAGGCGTACATGAGGTCTAGGCTTGGTAGTGACCATACCCGCCTAGGATGTGGAGTGCCCGATCCACTGCCACCGTGAGCCACGATGGTCGGTACCCGAAAGGTTGGCTTCCTTTCAAACAAATTGGGAACTATAAAGGTCTATGCGCATAGAGTCGTATAGGTGAGTCACATTGCATAAACACATTAAACCATGAGCATAGCATAGCATAACATACACATTAGCATACCCCCATCATATAAATTAGTATGGGCTCTTTTATATGATGGGATACCTGGACATCTTAACTTATATGTCGTATGGGCGTTCATATAAGTTAAGGTACGAATCTGTGATGGTAGATTAGTTTTACTTACTGCACCGCATTTTTATTACTGGTTTACTTCATGCTCTACTTTACTGTCACTTATTTGCACTATACTGCTAGCTACTTTTACTGCTTTTCCTATACTTGCTAAATTAGTGCCATGCCACCTCTTTCCTTGTTTACCCCTTGTTGTCCTCCACTTCTTCCTCCCGCTCGGTTCCTAGGAGTCGTGGAGGGAGGCGAGGACAAAACGACTTAGTCTTTATGACTAATAGTGGGTGTGACCGCAGGAGTCCGAGGAGACGGAGTTGTCCCGCGCGCAGCTGGACGAGATGGCAGGACCTGAGCAGCAGATGCAGCGTACTACCATGACGCCACAGGTTGATGACTAGATAGTTAGATTTCAGCATTCGAGAGTTTTGTAGTTTCCGCATGTAGTAGAGAGAGAGAGAGTACTCATTTTGGATATGTATCGAGCTTAAGCCCTTACTTCTTGTACTTTTCCTTGTGGACATTTCCTGTTTCATTATATTGTTATATAATGTTGTGACATGTGGACATGCCCTCCTTTTGTACTTACTTTTGGCATTTTCTTACTTATGATTGTATAGCCGGCTGAAGCGGTGCTGAGTGGTGTTGGCTAACCCGAGTGTTGGTGACACCGCAAGACAGCGATTCTGGGCGAAGATCCACCTTGACCGTGCGATACGGGAGAGGTTCGAGTTTTCATGTACCTGAGCGGGTTTTGAGAAAAGAGATCTTACAATTCTTCTCCCCCTCAGTTTCAGCATCCTCTTGTTCTGTTCCTGCTGTTACAATTTCCCTGGATTTTAGAATTGGAACAGAGGTCTAGAGAGAGACATTCTTTTTCACTACAGGCACTTCAGAGTCAGACGAGTCTGAGCTGTTGCCTGACTCACTTTCTTCAGATGAGCTTTCTCCCTTCCTCTTCACTTCCTCTGTAGTCTTCAGCTTCTTAGGAGACTTAGTCAGAACTTTCTCCCATCTCTCAAGTATCTTGATATCCATCTTTCTCATGTGAAGGATTTTTACACCATACTTCTTGTTAAAACTTTCAGGGTAAGATAGCAGTAGATACAGTGATAGTATTATTCCCAGATTTGGAACTTGAAAGCTTTCTTGTATCCTCTTGAAAATAATCTGACCCCAGTTGGTCTTCTTACTTAGGATTATCCTTGCCATTATCTCGAACATGGGCTTGGATATCCTATCATGCGACCCTACCTTATAGAGGAGGGCTTTTCCTATGATAACAGCCATAAGCTTTCCTTGTTGATTAAAACTCTTCCTTTCCAGAGACCCATAGGTCTTGTTGGAGTGCCCACACCATCATAGAGCCTTGTTAAAGTCTTCCTGGTGACTTCCTCATTTTCCACCCCCTTGGTGCAGGTCGGCAGCTGAAGAACCCTGGCCAATCTCTTGGGATTCACCTTGACCTTCATCCTATTGATCAAGCTTTTCATAGATATTCCTTTTGATCCCCCATGGCATTCGAGAAGAATTCTAGCACTTCTCTCTTTAAGATTACTGTTGGCTTTGAGAGAGCGAACTCCAGGCCGACGACGTCTAACAGCTTAATGGCGCTCTAAATCTCTTCTAGCACTTCTGAGAAACCATCCCGCGCTACTTCGCTTCCTTCATAGAGAAAACCTTCCTTCTTTGGTGCCATTTCTTACTTGAGCTGAGAGGATTCTAACGCTGTCGACTCGTTCACTCTTCGAAGGCGTAGAGAGCACGACAGCTTTTTAGGGCTAATGTAGAAAGTGTTTTAACCTTAAGACATCTGATCTTATTTATAATTTCGGGATTGGAATGCGAAGTGTCATTTGACAAATGTCTGATTAACTTAGATTGAATGGTTGCGATCGATTAATTTTAGATCTTTTATGTGTTAGATCGACACTTAGGTATCGTCATGATCCTACATTGATGTCGAGAAATCATTTCGATGATACCAATCACTATTTCGATGATATCGTTTTGTGTTCATAACGATATTGTTCTTGTTCACTCTTTTGTATGATCAGTGCAATGCTTTAGCAGTGCCATACATATGTGCTCCTTGAGTGACAGCTTTTGCTTACTCAAGTAAAAATTACTTTTACAAAATGATAAAGATGAGGTTATGCATTGAACATTAATATAGTTACCTTCACCATAGCTTTTATATCTTCTTGAGCTAGTAGCTCCCACTAGATGTGATGTCTCTTTTATTTTTCTTTTCTACTCCCCCTTGGCCAGTGCATCTTGGCTTGTAAGGGGATTTTTCTTAGTCCAGAGTTATGCCTAGATCACTTATTGTCCATTAGCCTTATTTGTTTTTGATTGGCTACATGGACTACCCTGCAAGACAGATTTAATGTCCCTTAGGAACCCAAGGTGATTTGGGTCCTAGGTTCTTGTTAGCATAATAAGGAATTCTTCTACTCACCTCTGCCTTTCCAGGAGGGCTTTCCTTTACACTAGGCACACAAGGGTTGTGCCAACAGTCAATGGCAAAGTGTCCCACTTTACCACAACACTAACATTCATGGATGTTGTACCCTCTTTTCTGAACAATCTTTGAGGTGGGTGGAGAATCACAATGCTTATGTTCAGTAGAGAAGGCAGCAACATTCTTCCTATCTCTCTCAGCTAAGGACTGACTAGCTGCTCTCATATAATTATTTCTTCTTGACTTTATCTGTTTGTCAGCAACAGATGACAGCTTGGTAGCTGACATGGTGTTGATGGCATTAGATATGATCAAGTGAGAGTTGATTATACTAGTGCTATCTGTCTACTTCTTATCTGGAAGAGATTGGGATGGTGTTGCTCGTTTACCCTTGGAAGTGGGGGCTGAAGCACCAAACACAAATGGTCCATGATGGGCCATTTGGATTTCCTCATGGGGAGCCTACAATGCACTCATCCCCATGCCCTTTCTCCTCCCATAGTTAGGAGCATCTCCCAGGCTATTGGAGCTTCCATTCATCCAGTGACCATGGACATTGTCCTGGTCATACTTGTTAGAGGGAAGCACTACCTTCTGAAAGGTGGTATGAGGATCTGCTTTAGTTTTTCCCCTTTTCCATTCCCAGCATCTACTGCCCCTTCATTGAAACCCAATACCCTCCTATTTCCATAGGAAGAGAAGGTGTCTATGATGGGCAGTATGGTTTTGGGCTTAGCGAATTGAGCCACTAAGCTTCTTTTCTTAAGAAGATCATTCTCAAGTTTCCTAATGAGTTCTTCCCTTTGGTTTCTTTCATCATGAAGATTGCCAATGATCTTCTTGAGCTCACAGGAATTGGTGCCCTCATTGTGGGACATACCCATTTCCTTATTCATCTCAGCCTTAATGGGTCTGAGTGATTCTAGCTCCTTAGCTTGCTTCCTAACAAGCTTTTGGCTCTTTCTCAGAGCAGCCAAGAGATCACCAAACTATTCTATTAGATCATCATGGTTCTTATTGTTGCATGATGAGCAGTCTTCTGCATAATTTTCAGAAGATGAGCAATTATCTGATGTACTCTTGGTCTTCTTAATTGAAGCAGGTAGTAAAGGTGTGTGAGTGATGCATACCTGATCATAATGTGATTCATCATGATTTTCCTCATCTGATAGAGCCATCAACCCATAGACCTCTGATGTAGGGGTGTCCGTGAGTTGGAGATTGACACGAATAAGAGCTCTCGCGATGCCCTTCACGCCTAAATCTACTGCACATACACAAGCATCTATCATCACAATACGTGTCGCATCTAACACAACACATACATCACAAGAGAGGATTGATCGACTCTAAAATAACGATCGAAAGAGAGTCGGATTATTCCCCAAATTAACATAAAGGTTGCCAATCCTTTTGGAGAGCAAAACCAAGGCTATAGGCCAAGATCCGCTCAAGCAAATTGGACCTACCCGATCCGGAATAAAGAAAGTCAATAACAACGAAATCGATTTCAGAAATTGCAAGTGACGTATTTAAAAATCACGGATAAAACTAATGCTCAACCTCCACAAATTATAAATCATGAAATCACAAGATGGGGGAGAGAATTTACCCAAACCGGATCCAACAAACGCTCAAGATAAGTGGGAGAATCACTCTATCCATGGTTCCACCGGCGTCACACCGAATGGGGGCTGCAACCTTCTTCCTTGGAGTCGCACCGAAGGAGTCCACGTCGGAGTCGCAGCGATGAGGGATGGAGGGAGCAAGAGACGGCTTCACACCATCTAGGGGGGCGGCAGCAAGGGGAGAACCTCCTTGGCCGAAATTCTCTAGGGGGGAGAATTAGGTTTAGCTTTTTCCAAATCTTCTTAAGCCTCATAAAAAGTCTCCTTATATATGAGTTACAAACAACACCTAACCATCCAAGATGGAGATGTAATCTCAACCATCAAAGCGGTTAAATACACACCAATGTTCTAAAAGTGCAGGAAATAAAAATATAAATGCTTTTATGAATATAAAATTATTACCCAAACATGGAATAATTTTATATTCACAAATATAAAATAAAAGAGCATAATAATTAAATAAAATTGGTCTTCAAGTGGGCTTAGCACGTCGCGGGCGGAGGTTATAACGCTGTCTTCCGTTAGCGCCATCATGGCACCTAAACTCTTTATGTCATTGCGCCTCGGTAATCGGATCATCTCCAAGTAGTGGTGGAGGGGCCGCGACATCAATCCTCCCCTGCTCAAAATCACGTATCTCCGATGCGTGGTCCGAGAGATAGCGGTGGAGAAGATCGGCATCCAAGCGTCGAAGCTCCGTCTCGAGTACCCATGAGTCGTCCAAAGGGGGGTGTTCATGCCAACAGATGAGGAAGCGGTAGGTATCACCATTAGCAGTAGCAAGTGGCTCAGCAAAATCTATCGTATCTGGAGTGAGAAATGTCTTGGGAAACCTGGGAAACATGTCAGCAGTAGGAATAAAAGAATGCAACTCACCATCCGATGATATACCTGCGGTGACCGAAAGAGAGAGATCATCCGAACTACCACACCCCAACCCATTAGAAATTTTAGTGAAGGGAGAAGACGACAAAGAATTCAACTCTTGTGGAGGCGAAACAAACGGCGTCAAATCTGAGACATTAAAAATGGGGGAGATACCCCAATCAGCAGGCAAATCCAAAATGAAAGCATTGTCACCTAGCTTCTTTATAATCTGAAAAGGGTCGGCGCGCTTTGGTGCTAAATTTTTAACGGTGCTAGATGGCAGTCGTTCGGGAACAAACCGGACTAAAACCAGATCGCCGACTTTAAAGTGTGACACTCTCCTATGTAGATTAGCGTGCGCTTGATAGGACTCGTATTGAGCAGTCAAGGTAGCCCGTGTACGTGCATGTAGGTCATGAATGTGTTGGGTGAAGGATTGTGCAAACTGACTTGCTTTGTACGTTGGGGGCAACAGAACCAAGTCAAGTGGAACAGGGGCCTTGTACCCATGAACAATCTCATTTGGAGACATACCCGTTGACCTAATTTTTAAATTATTGTAGGCCAATTGGGCATGGGGAAGAAGTAGATCCCACGTGCCTTTGTGATCACTCACTAGACATCTAAGAAGATTCCCCAAGCTCCGATTAACCACTTCCGTCTGCTCATTGGATTGTGGATGATAGGCGGCGGAAAACAATAATTTGGTACCCATTAAAATCCAAAGTGTTTTCCAGAAATAGCTTGTATACTTGACATCTCTATCTAATACTATTGTCTTCGGCACTCCCCGGTGACTAACGACTTCTTTAAAATATAATTTTGCAATGTGAGACGCATCGTTGGTCCTAGTGCACGAAATAAAATATGCCATTTTTGAGAACCTATCCACAACTACAAAAATAGAATCGTGACGGCGTAAAGTGGTGGGTAGGCCTAAAACAAAGTCCATACTCACGTCTTCCCATGGTTTGGAAGGGATAGGCAAGGGTGTATATAATCCAATGTTGGTTTTGGTGCCCTTGGATACCTGGCAGGTACGACAACTACTCACTACCCTTCCCACCATCGTCTTAAGTTTTGGCCAATAAAATTTTTCCTCAACTAGCGTAACGGTCTTATCCCTACCGAAATGGCCACTCAACCCTCCGCTATGCAGCTCCCAGATGATATGAAGTCATAAAGATGACTGCGGGATACACAACTTCCCATGCCTAAATAGATAGCCATCCTTAATAACAAACGCATATATAGTCATGGGGGAACTATCCTAGGCAGATAAATATCAATCCTGAAAATCTGGACAGGTAGCATACTCATCCTTAACGCGCTCAAATCCTACAACATTAACCTCCATAGTGGAAAGTACAAGGGTAAGGCGGCTAAGAGCGTCCGCGACTCGGTTGTCAGCTCCCTTAAGGTGCTTAAGATTAAATGTGTAACCTTGTAGGAAAGCTACCCACTTAGCGTGACGCGAGCTGATTTTATGCTGGCTATTGATGAACCGCAATGCCTCGTGATCGGAGAGGATCACAAACTCCTTGGAGAGGAGATAGTGCCTCCAATGGTGCAAACATCTAACAACCGCATAAAACTCCCTGTCGTAGTTCGAATAATTTAACTTAGCGCCAGATAACTTCTCACTAAAGTAACTCACAGGGTGCCCTTCCTAACTCAAAACACCTCCTAATCCTACACCAGAAGCATCACAAGTAAGCTCAAAGACTTTGTTGTAGTCAGGTAGACGTAAGACAGGTGCCTCAGTCATAAGCTTCTTAATGCGTTGGAAAGCATGGGTGGCGGACTACGTCCAGGTGAACTCGCCCTTCCTCATGCAATCAGTAATGGGGGTCATGATGCTACTGAAGTTCCGTATAAAACGGCGATAAAATGCAGCTAACCCATGGAAACTACGCACCTCTCATAACGTGGTCGGCTCGGGCCAGTCCATAATGACTTGAACCTTGCTAGGGTCGACTCTAATGCCCACCGAACTGACTATGTAGCCTAGGAATTCCACTTCAGGGACATAGAAAGTGCATTTCTTAAGATTAAGAAATAATGTTTCCTTTCGCAGGGTGGAAAGAATCACTCTCATGTGGGAGATGTGCTCAACAGTGGTGGTGCTATAAATCAATATGTCGTCAAAGTAGACTACAATAAACTTTCCTATGAACGGCTGAAATACGTGGGTTATCATCCGGGAGAAGGTGCTGGGGGCATTGGATAGCCCAAAGGGCATCACAAGCCACTCGTACAACCCATCCTTAGACATAAACACAGTCTTCCATTCGTCTCCCTCACGGATCCTAATCTGGTGATAACCACTCCGTAAGCCTAACTTTGAAAAGATAGTGGCGCCAGATAAGACATCTAAGAGATCATCTAATTGTGGAATATGGAACCTATACTTGATGGTAATCTTGTTGATAGCATGGCTATCGACACACATCCGCCATTTACCATACTTCTTGGGGGAAAGCAAGGCTGGTACCGCACATGGGCTCATGCTAGTCCTAATGAACCCCTTTTTCAACAGGTCCTCAATTTGGGCCTGTAACTCCTTGTGGGAAGCAGGGTGGAGTCGATAATGGGGCTGGTTGGGCAAAGAGGAGCCCGGGACCAGATCTATCGCATGCTGAATATCCCAAAGCGGGGGTAATGATGACGGTAACTCCTCCGGGTACACGTCCCTATACTCTTCCAATAGTACCCGTAACTCTCTGGGCAGATCATCCAAAACACTATAATCATGCTTCGCACTCATAAGTACTAGTGCATACATCACTCCATCAAGAAACGGATCCTTCACAAACTCTTCCTACCAACTAGATTCAACATCCTCCTCTCTACTGGGATAGTGGTGTCCTTTGCCAAAACTACTGGCTCCTTCGGGATGGTCGGCCTCAAATTAATGGTCTTACCATTGAAATTAAATTCATACATGTTGGCTATTCCAAAATGCGTCACATCATGGTCATAGAGCCAAAGGCGGCCTAGTAACACGTGACAAGCGTCCATCGGTAGGACATCACACCATACCTCATCAGTATAAGATTTGAATGATAGGGGGACCAGGCATCGCTTGGTAACCGAGATGGTGATCTTGTTGATCCAAGCTACCTGATATGGGGTCGGGTGTGGTTCCGTGGTCAAGGACATACGTGCGACGGCGTTCTCAGAAATGACATTCACACAGCTATCACTATCGATAATCAGCTTGCAGAGTTTCTCTCCACTCTTAAATATCAGAGAAAATATGCTCGTCCTTTTCCAATCATCTAACGGACGAGGAGTGGTCAAGATACAACGCATCACCATAAGGTGGTGTTTGTCCTCTAAATCACTTGGGACCTCTTCTGGGTCACTCTCCTCAGCAGCCTCGTATACGTAATCAGCGGGATTGGTAGTCGAGTCTAAAAGGGCTATGGCCTTAATCTTCGTTGGGCACTCAAAGGCATAGTGACATTGAATGCCGCAAGAGTAACATGTAGTGTTGTCCTTGCTCACCTTCCCTATAGGGATATGCTCACTCACGGGATTCCTAGTGTTCCTAGCAGTGATCACGACAGACTTCGACTCAGTGGACCTAAACTTCCCCTTATCAGGATATGTGGAGGAAGATGCTCCAACGGTGGACTTGTTCTTTGTGTGGGAATAACGTGAGTGGGCCTTCGAGGCAAGATGCTTTTCAATGTCAAGGGCGGCATTGAAAGTCATGTTCAGGTCCGTATGACCATAGCGCAGGAGATTCCTTTGAATATCGGGTTGAAGCCACTTACGAAATCGAGATAAGGTGACCCCAGGAATCTCCCTAAGATCACACCGCACCATACGGTCCTTTAGTTCTCCCATATATTCAGCTACCGAATTGGAGCCCTGCCGCAGGGTGGTAAGCTCATCAAACATCTGTGGTCGGTGGTACGCAGGGATGTACTGATCAGTTAGCAAATTATTCATCACCGGCCAACCTATACGTGGGACTCACTGCTCGGCTCCTAATCTCCGCTCCTCATTCAGCCAAAAAGTCTTCGCACAACCCGTTAACTTCATCCTGACAACTTGGACCTTTTGAGGGTCCGTAAGGTTGTGCCATTCGTAGTAGCATTCCATATCCACCACCCAAATAAGGAAGACCTGGGGATCTCCCAAACCATCGTAAGTGGGGGAGTCAATCTTAATGTCCCTAGTAATATCGAAGCCGCGTTCGAGGCGGTGTTCTCGAGGGGGCACTCGAGGAGAGTCCCCATCAGAATTTGAATCATGGACCTGTTGGTGCCGGTTGGGCTGCCCAACATTAACGGGTGGTGGTGGTGGCCCTCCTTGATTCAGAAGAATTTGGGCTAACATGGTCCTAAGCTCAGTCATATCGTTACGTAGGCCCTCTATGGCCACAACGTAGGGATCCCCGTGCTCATTCGAAGCCATCCTAGATGTCGAGGGTGTAGGGTACTCCGTTCCTAGTCTAGTCGCTTGCAGGTTTTGGACAAAATAATGAGGAGTGATTTTTGTAGTGTCGGTTAAAGATCATAATTTTGGCAGAAAAATATTTTCGGGATGTGACTAAAAAGGAGAACCTCCAGATTTTTTTTTGAATTTTGACGAAAAATAAAGATTTTAGCCCGCTATTCGCAGACCACATAAATTTTTGTTATTGATTTTCTAGCTTCTTTGCTCCACGGAAATGAGTATCGAGGTAGTATCAATTGAGAAATTGAAACGACCGGCTTTGATACAAAATTGATGTAGGGGTGTCCGTGAGTTGGAGATTGACACGAATAAGAGCTCTCGTGACGCCCTTCACGCCTAGATCTACCGCACCTACACAAGCATCTATCGTCATAATACGTGTCACATCTTATGCAGCACATACATCACAAGGGAGGAGTGATCGACTCTAAAATAATGATCGAAAGAGAGTCAGATTATTCCCCAAAGTTTCATAAAGGTTCCTAATCCTTTTGGAGAGCAAAACCAAGGCTATAGGCCAAGATCCGCTCAAGCAAATTGGACCTACCCGATTCGGAATAAAGAAAGTCAATAACAACGAAATTGATTTCAGAAATTGCAAGCGACGTTTTAAAAATCACGGATAAAACAGATGCTCAACCTCCATAAATTCTAAAGCAAGAAATCACAAGATGGGGGAGAGAAGTTACCCAACCCGGATTCAACAAATGCACAAGATAAGTGGGAGAATCACTCTCTCCACGGTTCCACCGGCGTCACACCGAATGAGGGCTGCAACCTTCTTCCTTGGAGTCGCACTGAAGGAGTCCATGCCGGAGTTGCACCGATGAGGGATGGAGGGAGCAAGAGACGGCTTCACACCATCAAGGGGGCGGTGGCAAGGGGTGAACCTCCTTGGCCGAAATTCTCTAGGGGGAGAATTAGGTTTAGCTTTTTCCAAATCTTCTTAAGCCTCATAAAAAGTTTCCTTATATAGGAGTTACAAACAACACATAACCGTCCAATATGGAGATGTAATCTCAACCATCCGAGCGGTTAAATACACACCAATGTTTTAAAAGTGCGGGAAATAAAAATATAAATGCTTATATGAATATAAAATTATTACCCAAACATGGAATAATTTTATATTCACAAATATAAAATAAAAGAGCATATTAATTAAATAAAATTGGTCTTCAAGTGGGCTTAGCATGCCGCGGGCGGAGGTTGTAACCTTGTCTTCCGTTAGCGTCATAATGGCACCTAAAATCTTTATGTCGTTATGCCTCAGCAACCGGATCATCATCAAGTAGTGGTGGAGGGGTCGCGACATCAACCTCCTCATCCTCAGAGTCAAAGTCTATGAGAGTCAAGGGTGCTCTTATTCTTCTTCTAACTACAGAGCATTCTTCATCTTCAGATTCACTGTCTGAAATAGTCAAGGATGTTCTGATCCTTATGGCACTGATCCCTGTACTTCTTTCTTCCTCAATATGAGAAGAGCTCCAGCTACTTTCACTTAAGGATCTGAGCTTCCTGATGTCAGATCTTTTGACTTTCTCCATAGAGTTAGGATATGATAATCAGTTGATTTGATACACCCAAGAGTAGATCTGTTTAAGTTGTTAAGCTTTTCTTTGAACAACCTCCCTCTGATACCACTTGTTAGTTATTAGGTTTTGACTTATTACCTAGAGGGGGGGGGGGGTGAATAGGTATTTCAAATTATTTTATTCCCCTTTTGGTGTTCTTTATTTCTGGTTAATAGATATAGAGATTAAAAGCACTGCACAGAAAACACGCAATAATTTATAGAGGTTCCTCAAGACCAGGTGTCTTCAGTAGTCCTCTGTCCCTCTGCGCCTACCTAGCAGTGTGCTAGGCTTGGCAAACTCCGCCAATGTCTCCGGCCCGCAAGCCTTACAACTCATAACCGCAAGTCCCTACAGCCTAGGCCCGCAAGCCCCTTCACTGCACCTGAGCCCGCAAGCTCGATACTCAGACCCTCAAGCCCTACAGAGCACAAACCCGCAAGTCTTGCATCTTGGACCCGCAAGTCCCTGCAGCCTAGGCCCGCAAGCCCCTTCACTGCACCCGAGCCCGCAAGCTCGACACCTTTGGACCCGCAAGTCCCTGCAGCCTAGGCCCGCAAGCCCCTTCAATGCACCCGAGCCCGCAAGCTCGACACGTTTGGACCAGCAAGACCTCTGCCCTAGCCCTCAAGCCTTACAGATCTCAAGCCCTCAAGCTCGACACTTAGATCTGAAACTAGATCTTATAGATTTGGCCTACAAGCCTTTACAAGAAAGATATACAATATAAACTTTTCTGCCTAATGGAGATCGACTTCTTGTCTTGAAGAAGATGCTTCAGATGTAGGAGTTGGTAGCACAGATCTTCTTCAATCCTTCTCCTTTAGCCTGATGTTGACTGGCTTTTAGACTTGAATGATACTTAAAAGTCGACGTGGCTTGACTACAACTTTAGAGAACACTGGATAAGCGTTTTTGTTCTCTTCTTCATAATCTCGATTCTTCTCCGCAGCTTTTACCGTTGTATTGCTCAGCGGGATTCTTTTTCGTTTCTTCATTCTCTCTTATTTCTTTAGGGCATCATTGTTCCCTTTAATAACATGGAGGGGATGCTTAACGGTCTCCTATGATGTCCTTCTCTGACAGAAGCCCCGTACCTTAAGAGCACGCGCTGATTGGACACTCAGGCGGCGATATTAAATGCTGACAGCGCGTCTGGCAACATTTGAATCTGTCTCGACAATATATCCATTATCACGACGATGTGGACAATATCTCGACCGCAAGACTTGTCGTTGTCTTGGACAAGCTTCCTCTTCAATTCTTCTTCAGATAAAGATATCTCGACGACACGGGACATCCCTTCTGCACTTGCACTTAAGACGACATGAAGTCATCTAACTGATGTCGACGTAATCTTCTTGATTGCATGATATCGTTGTGACCACCTTATCTTGTCGACGACATAATCGATATCATGTCGACAGACTATTCTTCAGAAACTGCCCGTCTTCATATGAACTTCTTTAGTCTTCTCGACGTAAAGGCTTCTTTACGACGATATATGTCTTGCTTAGCCTAATTGAAAACAAGGCTTCTTTACGACGATATCATCGACATCTTGTCTTGTGTTTGTGCTTGAGTCTTCTTCTTCATCTCGGCTTTCTGATATCGTTGTGAGGTGATGTAGTGTTGATATCACAATGATATTATCATACACATGCTGTCTCGACGATAGCCGATATGATCACTCTGCTTTGCTCTGCATATCATTTCAAAGACATGCAAACATGTTTCGACGATATGTCCAGTATTTTTCGATGATATTGTAGTTAGGCAAGTTATTGAAGTACTAGACATATTTCCTGATCTCTGCAAGCATGAACTAAATATAACATTAAATACACCTTGTACTTATCATTGAGCTGAGCACTTCTTCAAATCAGGAACACTGTTGGGCACTATTCCCAACAGACCCCAAGTGAGTAATTATAAGATCAAAGCTTACTGAAATGCTATGAAAATTTTATTTGAATTAATCTCAGAGTAAACTTCATACTTCCTTCACAAAGTAGTATTTGGACCTATAGGTTGAGAAATTAATTCCTGAATTACTGTTACCGAAATATTATGAAATTTTGTACAAGGTCTTTTAATATCAGTATGAAGCTATGGTAATTTGTTAGAATTAATCTCTGAGTAAACTTCATACTTCCTTCACAAAGTAGTATTTGGACCTATAGCTTGAAAAATTAATTCCCTGAATTACTGAAACTGAAATGTTATGAAATTTTGTACAAGGTCCTTTTATATCAGTATGAAGCTATGGTAATTTTATTAGAATTAATCTCTAAGTAAACTTTGTACTTCCTTCACAAAGTAGTATTTGGACCTATAGCTTGAGAAATTAATTCCCTAAATTACTGATACTGAAATATTATGAAATTTTGTACATGGTCCTTTTATATCAGTATGAAGCTATGATAATTTTATTAGAATTAATCTATGAGTAAACTTCATACTTCCTTCACAAAGAAGTATTTGGACTTATAGCTTGAGAAATGAATTTCCTTAATTACTTATACTGAAATGTTATGAAATTTTGTACAAGGTCCTTTTATATCAGTATGAAGCTATGGTAATATTATTAGAATTAATCTCTGAGTAAACTTCATACTTCCTTCACAAAGTAGTATCTGGATTCATGACTTGAAAAATTAATTACTGATTTATTATCGTTGTAATGTCTTAGAAATTTGTACATAGACCTTTGACATTAATATAAATCTCTAGAAGTAAAATGACCTCATGCTTAGTTAGTATTCATATAGTCAATTTTGTAGGGCAAGTGGTTTCAATTAAAGGCAAACCGGTCTGCGAAGAGTAAAAATTGATTTATGTGATTTAAACCGCTCTAGACCATCACCTATGGAATTATTAACTCTTCGATCATTATGAAGTCATAAATTGATTAAAGTATTAACCACTAGTGACATTTATTAGAAGAAAGGGGTTGGGGTACGTTTAGTAAAACCATCAATTCGGGATTACGATGATATGATGAGAGGATTGAACCGTTAGCAAGTATAAGTGTGCTTGATATACAATTGGGACCTTAAGTAGGTAAGGAGTGACCCAGCAGGAGGTACAAGTTGTGATTGAGAGATAACACAAAGAAATAGACGGGCACTAGGGAAGGCATGGTTTAGTGCTCAATTGAACACCGACACTTATCTGCCCGAGTCAAATTGGTAATCCATCTCAGGACTTTAGAGCAATTAGAGAGATAGTGGGCATATAAGAATGGGTAGCCACCAAGAAGAGTAAATATCCTAGAAAGGGGGATTTGGGATTCAACCACCATCGCATCCCCTAGTACCATTGTGAGCCCTTCACCGGGTTACCCTTGGGAAGTCTAGGATTCACCTTAAACTTCTAAGTATAACTAAACGGTAGACAATAGTAGTTTAAATAGGAGAACTTGATAGGATAATCCCCTTCCCAAATTTTGGACGGATTAGTATTGCTCAAGTAAGGACGGGTTGTGTCCTGCGAGCGGTAGGCTCGGTGTACTAGAAGGATGGGTTAAGTCCTGCGAGCGGTAGGCTCGGTATATTAGAAGGATGGGTTAAGTCCTGCGAGCGGTAGGCTCGGTATACTAAAAGGACGGGTTAAGTCCTTCAGTGGGTAGGCTTTGTATATTAGAAGGATGAGTTAAGTCCTGCGAGCAGTAGGCTCGGTATATTAGAAGGATGGGTTAGTCCTGCGAGCAGTAAGATCGGTGTTTCACTTAGAGGCATTATTGTATTAAGTAGTACGCGGATACCCTGTGTGTTCTTATAGGCGTATGTAAGGTCTAGGCTGGGAGATGTCATACAGGCTTAGGGGTGGAGGACCCGATCCATTGCCCCTGTTTTCCTCAACGGAGTGTACCTTAGTGGAGACTCAAAAAGTAGGATAGGGATGGTGATTTGCAGATAGTACGTGGATACACTGTGTATTCTTAGGGGCGTACTCAAGGTCTAGGCTGGGAGATGTGTGACATAAACCTAGAAGTGGACAAGCCTGATCGACTGCACTGTTTGCCTCAACCGGCTACCTGAGTTGACACACCTGAATAGAGGGAACTAACAAAAGGTCTGTATGTACAGAGTCGAGTGCGTGTGTTGCATCATTACATTGCATAGCATAGCATACATCATTCATAACAAGACCCCATTGTATAAATTAGTATGGGCTCTTTTATACGATGGGTTTAGCGTAGTGCTAGATCCCTTGACTTATATGTTTGTATGGGCATCCATATAAGTTTGGGTTACTTTCTTAGCTGCTCCAATTGTTTCTTTACTTGCTCTCTTTTACTATATAACTACTCCGATTTACTTTTCAAGCTGCTTAGTTCTTATATAACTGCGTGCATATACTCACTTTGACGTTCGTTTGTACACTCCTTGGTTCCATAGTAGCACTTCTTTTATAAATGGTAGAGCAGCTAGCTAGATTCACTGTCATATGTTTGATATATGTTACCCCTTGTTGTCATCCGCTTCTTCCTCACGCCTGGTGCATAGGTGTCACCGGGTGAGGGGATGGGGAATTTGTCTTAGTCTTTTGACTAACATTCTGTGGACCATATCATTTTAGGAGTCATTATGCCGGAGCCGCATGAACCCATACGGGAAACCAGGATAAGAGAGCGTGATAGGATGGAGCAGCCCGTACCAGCAGTAGCCACAGTTGATGTGAGTGTAGATTCTTTTGAGACTTCCGCATGAGCATGAGAGACTTGTAGTGAGGAATTGATGTACTGGGCATAAGTACTTATCTTTTTTAGTACTTTCTCATCGTGGACTATTGTATTAGCATATATATATAGAGTGTGTGACTTGTGGACTTGTTTCTTTTAACTCTTCTGTTACTATGAATTGTGGTTGGCCTGAATGATGTTGATTAGCTGGCAGAATCCGTGTATTGTGGTGGCGACGAATTCGTGAGTTGGTGCCACCGCAAGACGGCAGTTCTAGGCGGTATGTCCATTTTTGGGGCTAGTGACTCGTAATCACCTCAAATTTGGGCTGAGGGCATAGCCTTATCATAATAAGGGTTTGGTAAAAAAATTTAGACCAAATGGACATGTGCATGTTTGGGAATTACCATATGTATGTAGGTGTAGTGAATGGGAAATGGTGTGCATATAACACCCAAGTTGAATTTAGTGGATTTTGGAGTTCTAAAACTCCAAATAGGATGAAATTTTGGACATGTATGAGTCATGCCCCAACTCATCCCTGCCCAAGTTTGGGAATTTTTGGGGCATATTTTTCAAAAGTTTTTGTAGAAACTAAATAAATCATGCATGGTGCATATTATAGGATATTTTGACTCAAACCACTACAAATCTCCTTTGGGAGGTTAGTTATGTGTATATTAGCTTCTAGTAAAATTTTTTGACTCAATTGGATCCTTGCATATAAGTAGATCTATCTTAACGAATGATGAGTAATAAAATACACGTATTTGTAGTATAGTTTTTAGTATAAATTTACGTAAATTTGTAATAATTTCATGTAAATTAATGAATAACTTGCTTGTTTTATTATTTTCCTTACAACTTGACTTTTTTCCTATTTTTCAGCATTTGGCAATTTTTTGTTAAGTCACGCCCTGGGTCACTGCCGTGACCTTGAGTCATGCCCGTGACCAAGGGAGTGTAAGCTTAAAATGCCAGTTTCCAGCTCGATCGACATCTCGTCCCGTCGAACGGCTTACGGTCCCGTCGATCGGCTTGCTGTTCCGTCAATATACATGTTCACGCCCGTGTACATTGCGATCAACTTCACCTCCCGTCGATCGAGATCCTATCTCGTCGATTGGCTTCCCGTCCCGTCGATCGTTACATGCTCCCGTCAATATTTGCAAAATCACGCCTGTGACCAAGGCCGTGACCCATCAAATCCTTCTAGAAGCTAGCATTCATGCCAGCCGTCACGCCCCAGTTGAACCTGATATATGCCGCCCAAGGTCACGCCCGTGACACCTCAATTCACTACCGTGTTCAGCCATTTTCCCAATCAAAAGCTTCCAGAAGGTGGCTGAGCCTATCCATCTAGCACGCGCAGAAGTCACGCCCTCGATCATGCTTGTGACCGAGGGCGTCCATGAATTTTTTTTCCTATAAATAGGAGGGGTCGGCTGAAGCAATTCCATCCAGATTTTGAGAGTGTTTTAGTTCTGCTTTGACTTGTGTTGAGTGTATATGAGTTCCTTTATGCAATTATGTTTTAGTTGTTTTGTAATTTTTACATTCATAGTCTAGTTGTAACATTTGTTTTGAAAATAAAATGTTGTTTTCTCATTTGGATCTTCATTTCAATTTTATGTAAGTGTGTGTGTATGAGAATAACTTTTATTTTCTTTTAATTTAGCTTTTAATTACAAGTAGAGTGCGTGCGTGTATGAGATTAATCTTATTGCTTTCATCACTCAGATTTATCGCTTTCATAATTTAGATTTAAAAGCTTTCATAAAATAGTTTATCGCTTTCTTTAAACGCTTTATTTATCACTTTCTTTTAACGCTTTCTTTCGATTCAGTCTTTTTATTACAAGTAGAGTGTGTGTGTGTGTGTGTGTGTGTGTGTGTGTGTGTGTGTGTTTGTGTGTGTGTGTGATAGTATTTTACTTTTTTGTAACTTAGATTTATTTCAAGTCTTATTACCACCCCCATCCCGGATGAGAGGCTAAGAACTTTCTAGCGCTTGATTAAGATGGTTGGGACGGATACTATTTCTGCTTTTATATATGTTTTTTAATTTCTCTTTGTTAACCGTTTATATCCGCTTAAATTATTAACATGTCTTTTCTATTTATTATGCCGTCCCCATTCCAATGAGTGGAAAATTTCCTTTAGCGCACGATGTCGAAGAGCATTGGGACAAATAAAAGGTTTTCTAAAAATTAAAACATCTCTTTTCTAAAATTTAATTAACGAGCTTAAGGTTTACCCGAGAAAAATGTCGAGTGAGGCCATATAGTCGATGTATGGTTCTTATTTCCGTTTCCATACACTAGTTAGCCAAGAGGCTCGTGCGTATGGATTGATCGCTCACGGGTAAAGATAAGTGCTCTCTATCCTCTAGAGAGGATGAGGTAAGTCTCCCAAATTAGGAATAAAAACCTAATAGAGGGGTTCACAACATAAAGCGAGTATTAAGGAGATTCGATTAAAGAACGAGAGTTCGGTCGAATATTCTTAATCTCAGGTGGGTGTACTCTTGAGAGAGGTGCGTTCATACTTATGGAACCTCCACGGCCAAGCCATTTTAATATTTTGAAAAGTCATATCTTTTACTTTTAAAAAAGACTATTTTCGTCTCAAGGTAATTCGACATCGGGCGCTATCTTCATCATCGTTTAGAACTCTAATAATACGCATATTATCGTTCTTTATAAAACCAACTCAAAATATTACTTTGATAAAATAATAGTTCGTTCCTTATAAGTAGAAGTAATCAACAGGATCCGCGGAAATATACGACCTCGATATTTTCTAACCCAAAATATCATGTACTACACGTGATAAGGTATACTTGTCTTTATCATATGATTAGTTTGGATATAAATTAAACAAAAGCTTTTCAAAGCCAAAACATGCAAAACTCTCCTTTGCTAATTAAAAAATCAACAGAATTCGGCGTCATAGCCGGGGCGTAATCGTCAATACTTCGAAAGAAGAAAAAGCGGTTACTTCTATCTTTCGATAGGATATCGGTTAGTTTCTCAAAGTAGGAGTACTTGCAAAACTCCTCGAAAACATCCGCCTAATTCTAATCTCATCACATTAAGGCTATGCAACCAAAACAAAGCCAAATTAAATCATCAAGTTTTTGGCGCCGTTGTCGGGGAACACTGTTGTTATTTTGAAAAAGGAATCATTATTAATTTTATTACTTATATATTTTTACAAATATAAAAATATAGAAAACGCCAAAAACCAAAAAAATATTTTTTATTATTAGTATATGACCCGAGGAAACTCCTCGGATAATTCAAACATCCCTTTTGACCCCAAAATCGAGTGCATCCTTCGTGAGCGCCTCCGATTTCGTGATTAAAACTTACTCAAGTTTCCCGAAGAGTCTATCTGAGATACTTACACTAAAGCTATGACCGATACAATTCCATATGCAGCCCAGCCACAGACCATGGCATATTATGTCAGGCCAAATTTGGAGGATAACAGATCGAGTATTACACGCCCAACAGTGGCTAATAATAATTTTGAAATAAAATCTAGCATCATTTAAATGGTACAACAGTCAATCTAATTTGACGGTTTGTCGGACGAGGATCCAAATTTACACCTTTCCGACTTTTTGGAAATTTGCGATACTTTCAAGATTAATGGCGTTACTGGAGACACTATTTGTCTACGCTTATTCCCATTTTCGCCGTGGACAAAGGAAAAGGCGTGGTTAAGTTCTCTCCCCAGAGGATCCATAACTACGTGGGCCCAATTGACGGAGAAATTTCTAACGAAATATTTTCCTCCCTCTAAAACCGCTAAATTACGCACAAATATAGCCTCTTTCATTCAATTCGATTCTGAGCCTCTCTAAGAGACTTGGGAGCATTTTAAAGAGTTCTTGTGTAGGTGTCCTCATCATGCATTGCCGTACTAGCTGCGGTCCAGACATTCTCAATGTGATAGATGATCGTTGCAGCTGCCGGGGAACGTTAAACAACAAAACCCCGGAGGCCGCTCAAGCTCTTTTCGAAGAAATGGCCATGAATGCCTATCAATGGAATGCTCCTAGATCGCGCCCTAACAAACCAACATGGATATATGAAGTGGATTTTACTTCTCACGTAGCCTCTCAAGTATAGCGATTAAGTAAGCAAGTGGCAGAGATGACTGCTTCCTCCTCCGCTCTCGCTTGGCCTCTAATTAATAATAATACTTTTGTCGATGAAACTATAGATTACCTAGGCAACCCCGTTCGGCCCACCTTCAACCCTAATAACAACCCTTATAGTAATAATTATAATTCGGGTTGTAGGAACCACCCAAATTTTACCTGGAGTAATCCAAACAATGTTCAAAGGCCCCCAAATGTGAATCCACAATAATTTCCACAAGGATTTCCGCACGGATTCCAGCCTCCTCCTCCAAAAGCTTCTCCGCTCGAAGACGTTTTTGCTAAATATGTCATGTCTACCGAGTTAAATATCCGGAATATTACCGGATCGATTAAAAACTTGGAGAATCAGGTTGGACAGCTTGCAAAGATGGTCTCCGAGCGGCCGTATGGAGCTCTACTAGGGAACACGGAGCCGAACCCCAGAGAAAATGCCAACTCCATAAACCTTCACAGTGGCAAGGAGGTAACCTCCCCAAAATGGGTTGAGCCCAAGGTACATATTTCGACATCGACCCCTCCACCCTCTCTCTCAATAGATAAATCACTGAGTATTCCGACTGTGCCGAACGCTTTTTGCCCGTCTCTTCCTTATCCCTAAAAAATAAACAAAGAGCAGAAGGACGAGCAATACAATTTTTTTTACAAATTTTAAAACAAATTCACATAAATGTTCCATTCTGCGAGGCACTCTCCCATATGTCGAAATTCGTGAAATATCTTAAAGAGTTAATTTCTAGTGAAATTTTGTTTCCCTTAATGCGGAATGCTGGACTGTTCTCCTTAATAAATTATCGCCAAAACTTAATGACCCAGGATGGTTCTCTATCCCATGTCTCTTCAGCAATTTATTAATAAAGTACACTCCAGCGGACTTGGGCACCAGCAACAATTTGATGCCATTTTCCCTTTTCGAAAAACTCAATTTGGGCATCCCGAGCCCGACAAAGATGAGCATCCAACTCACAGATCGCTCGGTAAAGTACCCGATAAGGGTAGTGGAGGATGTTCTGGTCAAGGTTGACAAGTTTATCCTCCCGGTAGACTTCATCATCCTGGACATAGAGGAGGACACTGAGGTACCTATTATACTCGGTCGCCCCTTCCTCGCAACCTCCCACGCATTAATCGATGTTAGTAACGGCCTCCTTCTCCTTCGGGTCAGAGACGACGAAGTTACTTTACATATTAATCCCTCAATGCGGAACTCCCTATCGAACGATGATTCCGGTTATAACCTGGATCCCGCGTTTGAAGAGGAATGTTCTTTGTTTTCTGAATTTCTCTCCTTAGCATTAGATAATTCATATTTGGCGAATCTATCTTGTCTCGACGACATGCCGACAGATTTGTCATTCGAACCCTTCGATTCAGAAATTTTAAAAATCAAACCATCCTATAAAGAACTGCCAGTCCTCGAATTGAAACAACTCCCTGATAATATGAAATATGTTTTCCTCGAAAAATACTTAAAACTTCCCGTTATTATCTCTTCCACCATAAGTGATTCAGAGACCTCCGAATTAGTCGAAGTATTAAACAAACATCGCCGTGCAATCATATAGCAAATTTCAGATATCATGGGAATAAATCCCTCCTTCTGTACCCACAAAATATTTTTAGAAGATAACCCCCGTAAAACTATTCAGCCTCAACGATGCCTTAACCCGAATATGCGGGTTGTCGTTAAGACTGAGATTATAAAACTCCTCAACGTGGGAGTTATCTATCCTATATCTGATAGTACATGGGTAAGCCTCGTACAAGTCATACCCAAAAAGGGCGGTATAACGGTTGTGGCAAACCAGAACAATGAACTTATCCCAACATGTACTATTACAGGTTGGAGAGTGTGCATTGAATACCGAAAAATTAAACGATGCCACACGAAAAGACCACTTCCCGCAACCATTCATCGATCAAATCCTAGAGTGACTTTCAGGTCATCCTTTTTACTGATTTCTCGATGGTCTTTCGGGGTTCTTCAAAATCCCTATTTCCCCCGAAGACCAAGAGAAAACAACTTTAACTTGCCCCTTCGGCACCTTCGCATACTGAAGGATGTTGTTTGGCCTCTGTAACACGCCAACTACAGTCCAAAGATGTATGCTGGTGATATTTGGCGAGCTCGTAGAAGATATTATGGAAGTCTTTATGGATGACTTCTCCGTCTTTTGAAACTCATTCCAAAACTGCCTGAAAAATTTAGATAGAGTTCTCCAATGGTGTGAAGAGATGAACTTAGTTTTAAACTAGGAGAAATGCAACTTTATGGTCCGAGAGGGTTTAGTCCTCGGCCATAAGATTTCTTCGAAGGGGATGGAGGTCGATAAGGCCAAAGTCTCCATAATTGAATAACTTCTCGTACCCTCAAACGTAAATTTTTTTTGAAGTTTTCTGTGAAAGTGCACAGTGTGCCTCTGAGAATCCTCTAGAGGGTAGGTGAATAGAGATTTAAAATTATTTCTATCCTATATGTGCAAACACAATAAAACCTAAGTACTATGCTCCAACAAATACTCACAAAGAATAAAACAGTGCAGAATATGGAGCAAGAAGAATTGTAAAAGTTATCTAGTTATCTAAGCTATAAGGGACAGCACAGAAAATAAGCAATCCAGAAGACACAGATTTTTATAGAGGTTCCCCAAAATGTGGTTACTCCCCTCTTCTACCCCTGGTAGGAATGCACCAACTGTGCATGTGTAACGTCCTGATTCGAGCTAGACCCCTTGTTCGCGTTTTTGAGTCAAGCGAGTTGACTCGAGCTCTGGGTGTACTGAGGGCCAGGCTTACAGCTGAGCCGGGGAAGTGCGCTCGACGAATGCGGCGAGTGCCATTTCTATTCTTTGTCCCGATGTTTGCTGTATCGGGATCCGAGCCATCCGGAGAGCATAATTTGAGCAATAAAACTCGAAATTCATCGTGGATCATTTTGATGGGTGCGTATAGATGAGACTGTACAACCCCGATATTCGCCGGATAAAGAAATCAAGCGAGACGGGAGTGGCGAGATCCAGACCTCGCTGAGATTAACCCCCAGCCGACGGGACCTCAGCAGACCACCAAAATGGGCTAGCGCGGTCCTCGCAAGGCAACCCTCCAAAGGGGATGCCGCTGGCGGTATTCGCGAGAGGGCTCGCGAGAGCTCCTTCAGCGGGGTTCTCGCAATGCTACCCCCTAGAGGAGGGGTCGCGGACAGGATCCGCGAGAAGGCAGGCGAGAGCTCCGATCGTAATGTTCTCGCAATCCCTTATCCATAAATCAGTAGGGTCAATTTATCATTTTACCCTCGGTGGTCTGCCCTTAGCCTCCTCAAGCAGCGGAGCTTGGTTGTTAGCAGACCCACCTGGGGTACAGTTAGCCATTTTGGGGTGCGGATAGCCATTTTGGGGCTTGGCCGGGTCGCAATTGGCGAGCCCAACCAGTTGAGGAAGGAGTTCGCTAGGCGAGCCCGCCTAGAGGGAGAGCGGATAGTCATCCTGGGACTCGCCGAGGTAGTGCAGGCGAGCGAGCCATGTAATGTGCCGATAATACCTCTGGGGTTCGCCGACCCGGAGGCTCGCGAGCTCCACTCGCGAGGGAGGTCGCGAAGCGGGCTGGCTCGCCCCGTAAGAGTCCAGGAAGGGATTTTTACCAAGAGGCCCCCGGTGGTCTGCGTTTAGCCTCTCCGAACAGCGGAGTTTGGCTGTTAGCAGACCAATCCGGTGTGCGGATAGTGAGAATGGACAGCGGGATTTGGTTATTGACAGACCACAAAACTAAAATCTATAAATAGACCTCAAAGGGCACCTTGGAAGAAGACCGGTTCATTATCTTTGAGCTCTTCTCTCCCTAGGTCGCTTTGGTTTGGGCTCTCTAGCTCTCCAAGGTGCCCGAGTCTTAGCTTTGGCTTGGGAGGGGAAGCGCTCAACGATCTTCCGGGTTAGTGGAGGGACCTCCTCGCTGAGACTAGGGTCTTTGTTCTTTGCTCGAATCGTCGGCCTTACCTCTCCCGAGGGACCGGTAAGGGATAGCTGCCTCTCATTTCGGTGAGGGCCCCGAGCTCCACAAGAGATCGAGAAATCGGTTTCAACATTTTGGTGCGGTGAGCGTGGAGTGCGGCTGGTTCAAGAAAGTCCCAGAGAAGAGTTATGGCTGGGGATGAAGAGCAGGGCGAGGAGTTCGGCGAGACCCCTCAGGAAGCAATGGCTAGGATGTTCGCGGATTTCAGGAAGGAGGTGCTCGACACCTTGGGGTTCACGGTCACGGCTCTGCGAAGTGAGTTTGCGACCCCGGCACCTCAGGCAACCACTCCCCCAACAGCAGTCGGCGAGAGGGCACCAGGAGGAAGGGCTGGAAAGGAAGTTGTCGTTGAACCAGGACATGACAGGGAAGGGCGAGTGTTGTTCGCCAGTCCGGCGAGCCCGGTGTTAGCGAGCTCCGCGCCGGCGAGTTCGGTGCCGACGAGCTCTGCCCCAGCGAGCGCGGCGCAGGCGAGAGCGCGCCAGGAAGATGCGACGACAGTCGGGGTGGTTCAGGCGAGCGTCGCCCTCGCGAGTGCGATCCCAAGCTTGGCTAGCGAGCTAGGTCCGTGAGCCGAGCGAGAGAAGATGGTAGGAGGGGGAAGCCCCTTCTGCGAATTAGTGTTGTCTGCACCCGTTCCACTGGGATTCGGGGAATGGGATAGAGTGTACTACAATGGCAGAGATGACCCAGTTCAGCATCTGCAGTCTTTCGAGGACTCGGTCTCCATCAGGCCGATGTCCGATGCCTTCAAGTGTCGGCTCTTCGCCGTCACTCTCAAGGAGAAGGCCAGGGACTGGTTTCATTCACTTCCGGCAGGCTCCATCTACGCGTTCGAGGACCTGCGCCGAAGTTTTTTGTTGAGATTTTCAACTTCAAAGAGGAGGAAGAAGGACGCTGATTCCCTCTTCGCGGTGAAGCAGGAGTCCAGGGAGACGTTGGCTCAGTACGCGGATCGGTTCCAGGAGGAAGTGCAGCTCACTCAAGAGGTGCCCGGGTTTGCACTTCAACTCGCCTTCACGGTCGGGTTGAAGGAAAGTTTCTTCAAGATGGCGTTGAAAAGGAAGGCCCCCGTCTCCTATGAGGAGCTGATGGAGAGGGTGGCGGAGGAAGTAGCAAGCGAAGAAGCCAACCCAGAGCTCACCAAGAGGCTGGCAAAGCTCAGTGAGCCGGAGATGAGGCAGCAAGAGGTCAGAAGAAGAGAAGAGCCCCGGGCCCCGGAGGGGGGATGGAGGCCGCAAGGTGGAGGAATGCAGGGGCAGGGAAGGGGTTACGGCCCAGGAAGGGGTAACCGCTTCGAAGGTCAATGGAGACCCCCCCAGTTGGGGTGAAGGCAGGGCCCGATGCAGTTGCCTCCCCCACCTCAACAGGCCATGGCGATTGGCCGGGGAAGAGGAAGGGGAAGGGGAGGAGAAGCGGAGACAGCGGCCGCTAGGAGAAGAAGGAACAGGATAGCAGAGACCGGGGCATGGGAAGTGGCGGTGCCATATTGCATCTTCCACGATGTGGAAGGCCACTCAACGGACACCTGTCCGGAGTTCCTGGAGGTGAAGAGGGGCAGAGCGCCCGTGCCACCACAGCAACAACCATTAAGGATCGTGGAGGTGGAACCTCGGGAGGAGGAGGAGGAAAGATGTGAGGATAGAGCAGATCTGGGGAATAGAGGAGGGATCGGAGTGATCCATGGGGGGGTAGGGGTGGAGGCAACCCGCAAGGCTAGTCTCCATACCATCTACCGCCGGAGCGTAGCGTCAACATCCACCGCTCCGCCCCCGGCCGAAAAAATTATTTTCACCCAGAAGGACATGCCGAGCTACGAAGACCCGTTCTGCGACGCGCTGGTTATCCAGACGGCGATCGAGAACTTCACCGTCTCCCGAATCCTAGTGGACAATGGGAGTTCGGTCAATGTCATCTTCAAGAAGGCATTCGACAAGATGGAGGTGGAACCCAGAAGGGTGTTGGCCTCGGATGGCCCTCTGTTCGGATTTTTGTGGGAGAGGAAGGAAGTAGAAGGAGGGGTGGGGCTCCATGTGACCCTGGGTGGGAAGTCTCGGAACTGTCGCTTTGTCATAGTGGACGCCCCGAGCAGTTACAGCGCCATCTTCGGGCGGCCACTCATCAGCGCGTTCCGTTGTGTCCCCTCCACTTTTCATCAGTGCCTCAAGTTCAACGACGGAGGGGTCCAGGTGCGGATCAGGGGGGATCCCAAGGTGGCAAGACAGTGCTACATGACGGCTGTCAACACCATCTCCTGGATGGGGGAGGCCGAGGAGTGGGATAAGGCGATGGAGGAGGTGGCCGAAGCCGGAGGTCTGGAGGTGGCTGAAGAGAAGAAGGGAGGTGAAGTTCATGCCCAGGAAGGGGTGGCTGAGATACCCCGGGCGGAGAGAAAAGAAGAAGAGGAGAAGGCCCAGGAGGAAAGGGCGGAAGAGCTGATGGTGTTAGGGGAGGGAGTCGAGGAAGAGATCCCATCCCCCGCTTGTGCCGAAGAAGAAAGGGCTTGGGGGAACAGTCCCGGTTGGAGGCCGTGGACGAGGTCGTGGAGCTCGAGGTCATCACCCGGCTGGGGGTGGTGGAAAAAGTCCGGGTCAGCGGAGGACTCAGCCCAGAAGATCAAGCGGAGATTCTGGCTTGCGTGCAGCAGAACGTGGACGTCTTCGCTTGGAGCGCCGCAGAAATGCCCGGGATCGACGCGGATGTGGCGTGCCATCGCCTCAACCTCGACCCCGGTGCCCGACCTATCCGTCAGAAGAGGAGGGCCGTCGCGGACAAGCTAGAGGGACCCATCCGCGAAGAGGTGGACAAACTTCTGCAAGCCGGGTTTGTATCGGAGATCCAGTATCCAGGCTGGGTCTCCAACGTCGTTATGGTGAAGAAGGGAGGAGGTAAGTGGTGTATGTGTATCGATTTTTCACTTCTTAATAAAGCATGCCCGAAAGATTGCTACCCCCTGCCCAGAATCGACGCGCTGGTTGACTCAGCCGTCGGTTTTTCTGTAATGTCCTTCTTAGATGCTTTTTCAGGTTACCATCAAATCCGCATGCATCCGCCGGACATCAAGGACGTTTCCTTCATCACGGGGGATGGATGTTATTGCTATAAGATGATGTCCTTCGGGCTCAAGAACGCAGGGGCAACGTACCAAAGGATGATGGATAGGGTCTTCCGCGAACAGAAAGGAAGAAATTTAGAGGTCTATGTCGACGACCTCATGGTTAAGAGCCGAGACCTCGGGACCCACCTCCGAGACCTCGAAGAGACATTTAGGACCCTGCGGCGGTACAAGATGAAGCTCAATCCCTTGAAGTGTGTCTTCGGGGCAAGCCGAGGGAAGTTCCTGGGCCATCTGCTCACCCCCACGGGAGTGGAGCCCAACCCGGACAAAGTTAAAGCGGTAATGGAGTTGGAGTCGCCGAGAAGTCCGAAGGAGGTCCAGAGCCTCACAGGGAAATTGGCTGGGCTCAGCAGATTCCTCTCCAAGGCGGGAGAAAAATGTGCACCTTTTTTCAAAGTACTGCGGGGAAACAAGAAGTTCGAATGGACCCCGGAGTGCGAGAAGGCCTTCCAAGCCCTGAAAGAACAACTCACTCAAACCCCCCTGCTCCAGGGACCGAGACCAGGAGAGGACCTATCTCTATACCTAGGGGTAGGATCCGAGGCAGTAAGTTCCGTGCTAGTCCGGGAGGAGGGGAAGAAACAGTTCCCAATCTACTATGTTAGCCGAGTACTGAAGAAGGCGGAACTCCGATACCTAATCCTAGAAAAGTTAGCCTTCGCATTGGTGGTGTCGGCCCGGAGGCTCCGGCCTTACTTTCAAGCCCATTCAATCAAAGTAGTGACCGACCATCCGCTCCGCAAAATCATGGAAGGGGTGGAACACTCAGGAAGGTTGGCAAAGTGGTCCGTGGAGTTAAGCGAGTTCAATATCACCTTCGTACCCAGGACATCCATCAGGGCTCAGGCAGTGGCAGACTTCATGGCCGACTACACGGCCGAAGTGGGGGAGCACGAGCCACCTCCCCCAGAAGCATGGAAGATGTTGGTGGACGGAGCGTCGGGAAAACACTCCTTCGGGGGGGGGGGGGGCAATAGTCCTGGTGAGTCCTCAGGGGACTCGGATTGAGCAAGCCTTAAACATCCGTTTCCCGATCACCAACAACCAGGCGGAGTACGAAGCAGTGATGGCGGGCCTTCGGCTGGCCCGAGAACTGGGTGTGCAGGACGTGGAGGTCTCCACAGACTCCATGGTGGTGGCATGTCAGATCAAAGGAGAGTTTGAAGCAAAGGATCCAACCCTCCTACTATACCTGGAGAAGGTTAAGGGAGTCATCGGGCAGTTCCGCACCTTCTCAATCAAACATGTGCCGAGGGAGGAGAGCACCCAGGCGGACCTCCTAGCCAAGTTCGGTCCTCGAGCGGGGGGAACGACTTCGGAACTCTTCCGGCCCTCCATCGAGGAGGGAGAGTCGATGGAAGTGGATCAGCAGGCCTCATGGATGGATCCATTTATCACCTTCCTATCCTCCGGACAGTTCCCTGGAGAGGGTGTGGACAAGAGGCGCTTCAGGTATAAGTCCGCATATTACTCTTTGCATGCAGGGGGGCTATATAGAAAGACTCTCTCGGGACTCCTGGCTCGTTGTGTCTCCGAGAAGGAGGTCCCGAGGGTGCTGGAAGAAATCCACTCCGGGGAATGCGGCAGTCACTCCGGGAGTCGGACCCTGGAAGGGAGGGTGTTGAGGCAAGGCTACTTCTGGCCCACTCTCAGCAAGGATGCAGCAGAGTTCACAAGAAAGTGTCAGAAGTGCCAACTCTATGCTCCGCTCCAACTCCTCCCCGCTCAAAGGCTCCGGACCATCACGGCCCCCTGGCCCTTCGCCATATGGGGGTTGGACCTGGTCGGCCCCTTTCCCCAAGCCAGCGGCCAGAGGAAGTTCCTGCTGGTCATGATCGACTACTTCTCCAAGTGGGTAGAGGTGAAGGCACTAGCTATGGTAACCTCTCAGGTTGTAAGGAATTTTGTGTGGGGGGAAATAAACTGCAGACATGGACTCCCTCTAGCCATAGTAACGGACAATGGGCCACAGTTTGCGAGTGAAGAGTTTGTCGGCTTTTGCACTCAGCTCGGCATTGACCTCAGGTTTGCTTCAGTCCACCACCCGAGGAGCAATGGGCAAGTGGAGGCGGCGAACAAGATAATCGTCAACCTGCTAAAAAAGAAAGTGGAAAACCTACGAGGAAGTTGGGTGGAACAACTACCCTCCGTCCTCTGGGCCATGAGGACTACTCCGAATACCGCCACCGGGGAGACTCCATTCAAGCTCTCCCACGGGTCCGAGGCCGTTCTCCCCATAGAGTTCGAGGTAAAGACCCCCCGGGTGACCGCTGCATGCGAGGGGGATGAAGAATGGCTAGAAGGTAACAATGCCGAGCAGAGGCTATCCTTGGACCTGGTGGAAGAACTCCGGGACTAGGCCACCATTAGGCAGGAAGAGGTCAAGAGGCGGATGGCTCGATATTTTGACAAACATATCCGGATCAAGCACTTCCAGAAAGGGGACCTAGTCCTGAAAAAGGTCGATGTGGCCGGCAGGGGGGCCACAGTGGGTAAGCTTAACCCCAACTGGGAAGGCCCGTATATTGTAAGCGAGGTGCTCAAGTCGGGGGGGTATCACCTCCAGGATGTGGAAGGGATGCCTCTTGACCGGGCTCGGAGTGGGGATGATTTGAAACGATTCTACCCTTGAAAACTTTATTTTGTTATCCAATCAACATCTTACTCTCATTTGTTATGCTTTCAACTGCTGCGGTACTAAGGTTGGAAATATTGGTGCTGGATTGCCCCAGATCGATTCCGCTCCCGGGCTCTCACCTAGACGGGGGGTTCTGGTTGATCTCTGGAGAGGCTGGCAAGGTGGGAAATATTGGTGCTGAATTGCCCCAGATCGATTCCGCTCCCGGGCTCTCACCTAGACGGGGGGTTCTGGTTGATCTCTGGAGAGGCTGGCAAGGTTAGAAATATTGGTGCTGAATTGCCCCAGATCGATTCCGCTCCCGGGCTCTCACCTAGACGGGGGGTTCTGGTTGATCTCTGGAGAGGCTGGCAAGGTTGGAAATATTGGTGCTGAATTGCCCCAGATCGATTCCGCTCCCGGGCTCTCACCTAGACGGGGGGTTCTGGTTGATCTCTGGAGAGGCTGGCAAGGTTGGAAATGTTGGTGCTGGATTGCCCCAGATCGATTCCGCTCCCGGGCTCTCACCTAGACGGGGGGTTCTGGTTGATTTCTGGAGAGGCTGGCAAGGTTGGAAATATTGGTGCTGGATTGCCCCAGATCGATTTCGCTCCCGGGCTCTCACCTAGACGGGGGGTTCTGGTTGATCTCTGGAGAGGCTGGCAAGGTTGGAAATATTGGTGCTGGATTGCCCCAGATCGATTCCGCTCCCGGGCTCTCACCTAGACGGGGGGTTCTGGTTGATCTCTGGAGAGGCTGGCAAGGTGGGAAATATTGGTGCTGGATTGCCCCAGATCGATTCCGCTCCCGGGCTCTCACCTAGACGGGGGGTTCTGGTTGATCTCTAGAGAGGCCGGAAGGAGAACAGGTCTTTGCAATGGCCAACTCCTTCTCGCTCGTTGGGCCGGCTCGCTCGGCTAAAAAAGGTCGCGTACAATACTATGTGAGTGGCGAGGATCAGTATCATGCATCTGGTCCTCGGCAAAAAGGTCGCCGACACTAGGTAAGGAGGGAGCCCTCGCCAAGGGGAAAAATGCCTTGCGAAGCCTAGAGAAAATACGTGGGATTAAACGGGAAATAATCCTAAGGCAACCAACGAAAGGCCCGAGTAGCCAAAGTACCCTATACCTATCTATTCAATAACTCGTGGAGCGAAAATAATCATGGCGAGAATAACCTCCGCGAAGACTGAGGATGAGATAAACAAGGGCGAGACATTCAGTGCATGAAAATAACAAGACAGAAAAGGCGAGGCAAGATGAGCAAAGCAAAATTTGCATTCAACACTTTATCGTTCGGTTACAATTTGTGGCGGCCTCGCCAATCAAAAATTACAAACACAAAAGGGGATGTAGCGGCGAGATTCAGGAATCGTCCGCGGATCCTTCTTCTTCGTCACTATCCTTCACTGGCGGAAGAGGGAGGAAGAGCTCTGGGACGATGTCTTCTAGAGTCATGTCGGCCGCATCATCCGCCAAAAGGCCGATTGCCTTCGCCACCGAGAAAATGTAGCGAGCCGACTCTATCGATCCCACACGGATTTCTTCGTCTCGCGCTCGCCGGTCTTCTTTCAAACGGCGAGGCGAGGGGGGAACAATGACGCGGGTAAGGTCGCTGTTTAGGGTCTTCAACCCGGCCACCTCGCTCTCCAAATCCTTGATGCGAGCATTGGCCCTCCCGGCGACCTCGACATCCTGCGAGCAAGTCCAGTTAGAGAGATGAAAGGGCTAGGGGAAAAAGGAAGTGGGGACTGTAGGTGACTCACCACCCTACCCTCTGCGGCGAGCAACTTCTCCTTCAGCTGCGTATTCTCGGCAAGAATTCCCTGGTAGGCCCTTGCGAGCTCCACATTCTGAAGCTCGAGTTGTAAGCAACGCCTCCCCGTCATATGGGCGAGCTCAGCAGAACGCAGTTGGGACCTCGCGCTCTCATAAGCGAGGGTCCTCGCGGTCTCATCCTTGTAAGATCTCGCGTCTTCGCGACCATAGAGTGCGAACGAGAAGTCGAAGGCGTGGCCACTGACGGTCTCCTTCTCCACCCAGGAGGGGAGGATAGAAGAGATGTCCACCCTGTTGGTCTCTGGTTTCTAAGTAACAAGGGGCTCGCCAGTCTCATCTCGACGCCTCTGGCCGAGCCCGAAGTTGTAATGATTCACCGGGATGGGGGGGACCGAGGTCCTGACCATCTCCTGGCCAGGCTCTTCGTCCTCGCCCACCAAGAGACCGGTGAGGTCAAACTCGTCGAAGGAAGCCTCGCGAGGCTCCTTACCTTTTGACGGAGCGAGCGAGGCCGCGCTTTTCTTGCTTTTCTTTTTTGGCGGAGACTTTGCGGGGGCACCATGACCGCCGGAAGCTCCCTGTCTCTTGCGAGAGGAGGGCTCGGCGGGGGTAACATCGCCTCGGCAGGCTTCTGCCCCCATGGTAGCGAGAGACATGGTAGCATCGAACTTACGGTTGCTCGCGTAAGGGGGATGGATGGGAAGATCTCGCTCGCCTATAAACAGATACGGATGAGTATGATAGGCTAGCGAATTGAGACAAAATGTTAGGCAGGGATCTTTACCTTCTCCGGCGAGGACCGGAAGCAACGAGTCCAGGTTGCGGCGGAGGTAGACGACTTCGAAGTTCTTCTTATTGAGGAACTGATGGAGGAGGGCTTCATGGCCGCCGAGGATGGTGGGCCGATAGGTGGTCTCGCCGTGTTGGATCGGCGAGAAGGGAATGTTGCCAAAGTTCCCCCTGACGATGATGAACTTTTGGGCCCAGAAGTGGGCCTTGTTGACGGTCTCAACCACTTTCGGGCCTGTACCCACGAAATAGGCTGTCCCATCCTTGTAGGCGCGGAAAGAGAATACTTTTCTGAAGACGGGGAGGCTGAACTCGATTCGCTCCTCGCGGAGGTAGCAAGCGAAAGCAGTGACCACCGCCATGGCGTTGGGTGTGAGCTGGCCGGGAACCACGCCGTAATGCTTGAGCACCTGACGGGCAGCGAAAACGGGATTAATCCACGCGGTAAGCGAGACTCGAATGGCAAAATAAATAGGAAGTAAGCGAGAACAGTGGTTACCTGGCGAACTTCCGACCACAATGGAAGGCGCAAGCCCACCGCGAAGTGAGCGATGGGGATGGCCAACTCGTCGACCAACGGATCGTTGATCACGTCATCCTCGCTAGGGCCGCGTGCCTCGAATGGCGGTGTGACGTAATCAGCAACCGCGCTGAAGTACTCCTCATCGGTTAAGTTACAATTAAAAAAGCCATGCTCGGCGAAGGCCTTCGCAACCCTTCGCCGGCCCTCCGATTCTGCATCACCACCCATCTAGTAAACCTGCGAGAAGCAGAAGAAGGCGAGAACGAGAAACAGCGAGAGCTCTGCAACAGAAGAAGAAGAGGATCGAGAGTAAATGCGGTGGTTGGCTCGATAAAGACCGCTTATTTATAGCCAAAACAAAAAAGGCGGGAAGAAGTCCAAGCGTCAGCGAGCACGCGTATCAACAAAAAACATCACATCATGTCCACAAGCGGGAAAAACCTGCGGGGTCAGTATAAACGACACTTTCGAGAGATATATTTGGCGAGAACAGAGGGTCCGCACGCGAACAATATGATACGAAAATGAAGTAGACTTGCTAGCGCCACGCGAGAAATAATAAAAAGCGGGTACCACTTATTGTCAGTAGAAATAAAGCCAACATATGAATGGCAAGTATGCGAGTTGCGAGCCATGGCGAGATTGTCTAAAGCAGCCACACCCGTTAATAATTATTCCACAACGAAACAGTTAGCGAGAATCGTGGGGGAGCCATTTCCACCGGCCGCCACCCCGCGACCCGGACCTCGGCGGTACCCTGGAATTATAGTATTCTTCCGCCAAACGACCCTCTCAATCCGTGAGATAAGCGTAATCCCTCATCCTCGCTATATGCACTTCCGGCGTCGTAGCGCTCTCATCTTGATCGCGCTGTCTCGCTTGCCGGAGCCTCGCATATTCCTTCATCAGGACCGCATGTCTATCCTCGGCAGCTTCCCTGTCCCGTCTCGCCTGCATGTTGAGGTCCATCAGCATTCGCCCATGCTTTCGCAAAAGCTCCGCGGCCCGCTGTTTCATCATCTCAGGATCTCGCGGATCCCCTAAGAAGTCCTCCACCTGATCAGGAAGGGGGGACATTTCGTCGTCGCCCAGTTCGGAATCGGTGTGCGGGTTCTCGGCAGTATCTGCGAGATCTCCCAAGGTCAGATAGTGAGCGAAAGATCACATAAATTGTCGGCGAGGTCATAACACTTACCTAGAGGGGGGCGAGAACCCGAAGGTCGGCCCTGAAACACGTTTCCATAATGGGGGTAGAGGGATTTGCCCAGACCGGCAGGATAGGCTGTACTGTTGGTCGGGGGAATCTTCGGCGGTGCGGGGCCACCCGTCTCCTCGCTCGTGAGGAGCTGGAACCCGGGCTTCTCTACGAGTTTATCTGGAGGAGGCGGAGATGGAGGTCGCGACGACGGGCGGATCGGGGACTTCAGAGGTGGGACTGTAAGAAAATGGTAACAGAGATCATATGTTGACATAAATATTACAGCATGCGAGATCCAGATCGTACCAGTGGTGTCTTTTCCTGCGAAATTCATGTCCACCTGCGGGCTTTTCCGAGACCCCTCAGCACGTTCCTCACAAATCTCGCTCGGCAAAGTATCCTGCGAGTGAAAATGAATGAAGAGCAATTTATAGACGTGAATTTGAACAACTCATACTTCTCGGGGCGGCGATCATCCAGGGAGGAGTCCAGCGTCACGGAGTCGTCCCCAGAGAGGCGAACCGCCTTCGCCTTCTTGGTTTTTGGCGACTGGGCGGGAGGCTGCCGGTTCATCCAGGCGGGTACCCTGGTCGTGGGAGGTAGCCCGCCGGCTCTCATCGCCCTCAGGCGAGCCTCTGCCTCTTCGGAAATCGGCATCTCCCGGCAGCTAGAACGGGAAAGGAAGGAAAAGAAGCGACGCGCACCCATGGGGGTTCGGGATGATATTTATAGCCTGCATGGTGGGTCCCACAAAAGATTCCTGACAGGTCATCCAGGAGCGGTCGAATATCAGGGGTTGGACGATTCTTCGCGAAGACATTAGTCCTCGCGAAGAGCGGGGATTGTGTACAACCCCGATATTCGCCGGATAAAGAAATCAAGCGAGACGGGAGTGGCGAGATCCAGACCTCGCTGAGATTAACCCCCAGCCGACGGGACCTCAGCAGACCACCAAAATGGGCTAGCGCGGTCCTCGCAAGGCAACCCTCCAAAGGGGATGCCGCTGGCGGTATTCGCGAGAGGGCTCGCGAGAGCTCCTTCAGCGGGGTTCTCGCAACGCTACCCCCTAGAGGAGGGGTCGCGGACAGGATCCGCGAGAAGGCAGGCGAGAGCTCCGATCGTAATGTTCTCGCAATCCCTTATCCATAAATCAGTAGGGTCAATTTATCATTTTACCCTCGGTGGTCTGCCCTTAGCCTCCTCAAGCAGCGGAGCTTGGTTGTTAGCAGACCCACCTGGGGTACAGTTAGCCATTTTGGGGTGCGGATAGCCATTTTGGGGCTTGGCCGGGTCGCAATTGGCGAGCCCAACCAGTTGAGGAAGGAGTTCGCTAGGCGAGCCCGCCTAGAGGGAGAGCGGATAGTCATCCTGGGACTCGCCGAGGTAGTGCAGGCGAGCGAGCCATGTAATGTGCCGATAATACCTCTGGGGTTCGCCGACCCGGAGGCTCGCGAGCTCCACTCGCGAGGGAGGTCGCGAAGCGGGCTGGCTCGCCCCGTAAGAGTCCAGGAAGGGATTTTTACCAAGAGGCCCCCGGTGGTCTGCGTTTAGCCTCTCCGAACAGCGGAGTTTGGCTGTTAGCAGACCAATCCGGTGTGCGGATAGTGAGAATGGACAGCGGGATTTGGTTATTGACAGACCACAAAACTAAAATCTATAAATAGACCTCAAAGGGCACCTTGGAAGAAGACCGGTTCATTATCTTTGAGCTCTTCTCTCCCTAGGTCGCTTTGGTTTGGGCTCTCTAGCTCTCCAAGGTGCCCGAGTCTTAGCTTTGGCTTGGGAGGGGAAGCGCTCAACGATCTTCCGGGTTAGTGGAGGGACCTCCTCGCTGAGACTAGGGTCTTTGTTCTTTGCTCGAATCGTCGGCCTTACCTCTCCCGAGGGACCGGTAAGGGCTAGCTGCCTCTCATTTCGGTGAGGGCCCCGAGCTCCACAAGAGATCGAGAAATCGGTTTCAACAGAGACGGTCGTAACGAGCCCATCCGGGGCAAATTCCGAGCCCTATAGAGCGATATACGAGCATTTGAATCCATTATTAATAATAGAAATGATAATAATAATAATATTATTATTATTATATAATTATGTATTATATATATACACACACGGTGAAGCTTTAGGTTGGAAGATCACCGAGCCTCTCTCTCTTTTTCTCCCTCCCCGATCCAGCCTCCCACTCCGACGAGCTCCCATTTTTAACAGCAAAACCTCCATCCGGCATCTCCCTTCTCCGGCGCAACTCCTTCACGACAAGGTTGACGACCCCCGAAGCTCCTTCCAGCGCTACCTCGCTCTCCAAACCAAAACAGCCCACTCGAGGGGTCGACTCCTCTTCGACGATGTCCGACGAGATCCACGGCCATTGAGGTGACTTCCTCCCCTCTCCTTTGGTGCTAGCGTCTTAGATCACAATAGGAGAGATGAAGGCTCAAGAGAGCTTCTCGTGTGAGCTTTAATGGAGTTTTCGTAGGAAGACCAAGTCGTAACCTCAAATTTAGGGCACCGTTCGCCGCGAGGTTCTTGGAATCATTTCTTCTCTTCAAGAGGAAGAGATGGGATTTGATTTGGGGCAAACCCACGGTCGTTGAGGGAGAGCGAGGGGAGTGATATTTAGGGATTTTAAAGGTGAATGCTGGAGCAAGAAAACCGCCTCTCCGTCTTCCCCCTTCATTCCTTGTTTGAGATGGTTTATGAATTGTTAATCTAGGTTGGATTGCGTGGGCTGTTGCATATAGTTCTACCAGATTTAATTATTTTGGGGGCTGCTATATATAATTCCAGTTTGGATTTGTGGGGGCTGCTTTATATAATTCCAGTTCGATTTGTTGGGGGCTGCTTTGCATCATTCCTGTTTGGATTATTTCATTGGGGGCTGCTTTGTAGCATTTTGTTTGGGGCTGCATATATATGATTTAATTTGGGGTGCTATTATGCCTTCTGTTTGGGGCTGCCTTATTGTTGTTATACCCAATCCCAGGCTGCTGTTTATGTTTGACTTGGGGCTGCTGTTATGATTTTAATTTGGGGACTGTTTCTTATTAGTTTAATTTGAGGGGGCTGCTTCTTAAGTATTGTTCAATGGGGGCTGCTATATTATGTTGTATGAAATATGGATACATATGTTCTAAGATCTCACAATCCAGTTTCGGTAAATAGCGACACACACGTAAGTTTATAATGTTGTATGGATTTCTCTCAAATTACTTATCGGATGCTCCTGAAATTTGGTGGGCATGTGCCTAATGGTATTGAGACCACCCCTGATCAGAATTATGAATTTTGGATATATATATTTAAAGTAATATGGCTAGTCTCTTCTTATAAATTTATTGTGTCGTAAATAACTTTGGTAAATATAAATGAGGCTTAAAATTGGTTGAAATGTTCAAGGTGAAGATTATGTGATATCATAGAAATTTCATAGAATATGGTGTGAAATAAGCCTTGATTAAATGTCCTGTTATAAACTATTTTGATGAATGAATCATGGTGATGTGTATTTAAATATAAATGAGGCTTAAAATTGGTTGAAATGCTTAAGGTGAAGATTATGTGATATCATAGAAATTTCATAGGATATGGTTTGAAATAAGCCTTGATTAAATGTCCTGTTATAAACTATTTTGATGAATGAATCATGGTGATGTGTATTTGAATAAGTTTTGGGAGGATACTTGTTGTGATTTTGCCAATCATAGTTCATTCTAACATTGCACCGTAAATAGTAATTTGGAATGCCGATGGGGCTAATATTTGGTGGGAATGACCATAAAAAGCTAGCGGAACTACGGTATAAGTTTCAGCAAGGCTTGATTTGATATGGGATCATAATTAAATATATTGTCGTAAAATATTACGCTGCTGAACTCTGTTAGAGACTGAAAATCAATAACCAGGTTGGGCTTGGAAGAACTAAGTGTTATCTTGAAATAGAAGGTTGATATCATAAAGTAAGTTGGAACCACAAGTAGACCGGTGGGGTCAAGGGTGTGAATTCCCTAGTTTATGAACGTCGTATCCTGTAAGGGTGGAAATAGTATTTTGGTTGTCATGCATGCAGAGATAGTACTGTAACTCTGATGAATATTTAAGGGCTTGCATTAGAAGTCCTGGTGTACGTAGATACACAGATTATATTGAAGGACTTGGATTAGAAGTCCTGGGGTATGTTGATACACGGATACAAATGGACCCCGCTGGGGAGGGTTACTTGTGGCGGGTCTACGGGCTTGCTAGTCGTGACACCGACAGAAGCCGGCAGTTAGACTCTAGACCGGTTGGGTTGGACTCTTGGTGCTCACCTACCCAAGTCCCCTTCTGTGTTAGGAGGAGAAATGGAATAAGGCTCCTTACGCGAGTTCTTGGGTTCTTGATAACACAGGTGGTGCATGGGAATTTCATGAATGTGCATGGTTTGCACATGGCGGTGTTATGATCCTGGTTGGAGGATTACTTGTGGCGGGTCTACGGGCTTGTTGGTCGTGGCACCGACAGAAGCCAACGGGTAGACTCTAGACCGGTTGGGTTGGACTCTTGGTGCTCACCTACCCAAGTCCCCTTCTCTGTCCTTGAAGGCTCAGCATGATGCGAGCAGTACGCAGGGTCTCCGCTGTGTGTTCTTAGCGTCGAGGCGTACATAGGCCTAGGACTGGTAGTGTTCATACACTCCTAGTAGTGGAGGAGCTCGTTCCACTGTCTCCGTCTGGCCACGACGGGAGATGCCTGAGTGGTTAGCTACCCCTCAAAAAGCGAGAACTGTAGGTCTATGTCGACATAGCAAGTTTGCATGGGTGAGTATCATTACATAATCATTGCATTGCATTCATCATTTCATAACCATGTCATTGCAACGCATCGGAACTCATCATATAAACTTGTATGGGCACCTTTATATGATGGGTTACATTATGCTCGGATCCTTAACTTATAAGCTTGTATGGGCACCCTTATAAGTTAAGTTCAAATTTTGTTATTATATGCTCGACTGCTTACTTCTGTACTGATACACTGCTAGTATATATGTGCTTTTACATACATGTTGATAACTCTTGCTGTTACCTGCCTTCTTGTTGTACTGTTGATATGTTAACTGCTAGATTAAGAACTTCATCATATCACATGCTTGTTATATTACTGATTATATTGCAGCTCCTCTTCGTTCCCTTCCGCCCGGTGCCTTGGAGTCGCCGAGGGTGAGGAAGTGAAGCCACTTAGTCTTTATGACTAATGGTTGTTGCACCCCCCTTTTAGGAGAGCACCCTGGGGAAGCAGCACACGATGCTGGAGGAGGATAGTCAGGTCATGACGACATGGCCGGAGACCACGATACCCTCACTACCGTCGGTGACAGATGTGAGCACAGTTTGAGATGTAGCCCTTGGGGCATTTAGCTTGATACTCTGATACTTTTGCAGGAGCTCTCAGAGCTTCTTGTCTTTTGTTTTTATTTGGACTCTTACTTATGTGAATATCTTTATATGGCTTCTTGCTTTTACTTTATTGATGGGTTGGCGCTATTCAGTTGGTTTGGCCGGCAGGATAGGCATCCTGTGGGGGAGGCTAGCTCGTGTGCTGGCACTCCCGCAAGGCTGCTATCCTAGGCATAAGACTCCCCTTGGCCATGTCGTGTGTTCCGGGAGGGGGGGGGGGGGGGGGGGGGGGGGGTCTTACAAATGGTATCAGCTTGCAACGATCCTGAGATAAAGAAGTCCATTAAACCACTAGGCCACCCCTTCTAGCTAAATCAGTTTGAGGACAAACTGATGCAGCGGAAGTGGTGGTGTGCCCATGTGTGATTCATATTAAGTATGTTCACTTTTTCCCTATAGAAAGTGCCAACCTAAGGCAAACTCGTACCCTTACGTATAGATGCTGGCTCAATCCGAGACAGTAATTGGTATTCTCATTCCAACAATCAGAGTTGGTTTGGCATAGGATCGATGCCAACCTAACTAGGATACCATTTTGGTTGACTTAGCAGGATATGTCGTGACATACCCTAACCTTATACCGATCTCGGGGATGACGTGGCCAAGCAATAAGTGACCGCAGAATAAGAGAAGAAATCATTTTGAGGATGATAATTTTCTCTATATTGTCCCAAAAATTAGGTGGATAAGTAACGAGGAGAGTAGTAAACTTACACGTTGGGGATATGCAGCTATGTTGTGATAACATTATAACTGGGAAGTTAATGAAATTTTGTGCATGCATTGCTGGTATGATGATACACTACACCTGAGTTTGGAAATTCTTGGTGAACATTCCCTTAGTGTTGTAATTACTTGACATTGGGAAATTAATAAGTGTTAGGTGGTGTGGTCAACAAGATTAATATGACTTGATTGATGATCTAAAATCCTAAAAGTTTTTATAAAATAAACATGTCATGGGTGATCGTTGGCAGGGATGGTAGGGCGTTGGGAATGGATTTGATTTAGTTTATCATATTGTGAAGTATGCCCTACTTTTTGTAGTCTGCATAACCCGTGTCGAAGGGAAATCATCCCGAGCCTTGCACCTTGGTCCACGTTAAGTTCAAACATATATAAATGTACCGGGTGGTTGGATGTTATTTGTACATGCTCTCATTACAATGAGATGTAGCTTGGTCGTCATCGTAAAAATTTGAATTTCTACATCACGGTTGATATATAAGCGCGTCGATACGAGGATCTATAGGGTAAGAATTCTAAGTCAAGGAGGATATGCCCCTAACGTTTGTGCCTATACGTGAAATGAATGTACCATATGGGCGGCGGAAGAAATTTAGTCCAAAAACGTACGGGGTCTTGTCCCTTTGTTTATTGGTCTATTTACGTACCGACTTCGTTTTCCCTTAGATCCTGTTTATTTAAATAACACGTGAACGATGATGATTAGATTCGTAATAACCTCTCAATATGGGTGACAGCGTCAAGGGTGTTGAAACACGCCGTGAATTGAATATTGATTGTACTTCTAATTCAAGACTGATTGCAGAAAAGACCACTAAATTACTTAACATTATTACTGAAGACAATGATGTTCATTATGACATACCTTTTGCTCAATCTACTGCAAAAAAAATGGTTTACTACCAGATAATAGTCCCTATGCAGTTGTAGCTAAGAATTATAAACAACATTCCTATTGGTTATATTTTAAGGATAACATAATCGATCAGAACTTCAAAGAGCAAATTTTTTCAGTAGATAAAGTGTTTGAGAATACAACAGTATTTTCTGATGATGCTAAGGAATGCTATGCACAACTATGTATGAAATATGAAGATTATTACAAAACCTTGGCGGCTCCAGCTGGTGTAAGCTTAAAGAATTCTATTATAGGGAAGGTTTCCTGTTTGAGTGATTTTTACATGCATGATCATGATGATGTTACCTGAACTGCTTCTTCTATGCTTTACTATGCATCAGAGAGAGAGAATTCATCTATGGCAGGAGCTTTAGTAAACCATCAGTATGAGGTTGTGAAAAGTTTTACTGCTTCCTTAAAGATATCAGCAAGGAGTAACTTATATTATGTCGGAATCAATGGGGCTTATTCAAGTATTTCTATTATGAGACTGTGTTCCACAATGGATTCATTTTCGACTGGGTCTTTCTTCTGCATTTACAAATCTGCAACCCGTATCATTCCAGCATGTGCTAAAACTATTCATACACGAGTAGATGACATTGTGCAAACCAAAACCAGAACACTTAATAGAAATTCAATTGCTCGTTATCTCAAACTGCCAGTATCTCTGCTAAGCTTAATCGCATGGGAAATTGAACATGTTCAAGAAAACGAACGGACTTTTGATGGGAATACGTTTAATAAAATCTTAGTTAATTCGGTTTTGCATCTGGCAGGGAATAGTGATCAATTTGCACAAGCGGCAGAGCAAATAAGATATCTTTTCACTTCTAATGTAGGTCTGGGTGCTGATCCATTAGCCATATGCAGTGAAATTGATTTCATCAGACCCTCAACTGCTTGGGAATTATTATACATTTTCAGAATGTTAAAATTAGCGTGTTCCTTAAATGTTATATATAAAAATAAAAGAATTGGTGAAATAATGTTAAAGATTGAGTTTGGTGTTATGTTCCCCAATTCTGTTAAGGTAGCTACAAGTTTTTCACACTTGATAAGTAGTATGTATTATGCAAACCTTTATAATTAGTTTCGTGCTTTTCATGAGGTTTCTGAAGCAATTTGTTTTAATGGTCTGGAAGAGGAAAATGATATTTATAATCTTGCTATATCAGTGAACTCAGAGTTTGTCAGAGGTATTAAATCATCTACTATTGGAAAAATAATGGATTCTTCTTTCTTAAGGTCTGATGAAATAATAAAAGATAAGGTTGAGTTTTGTTATAGCATGATATTTTCAGGACCAGGAAGGCTTAAGTTTTCTGTAATGTTTGTTATTGGTACTACTGTTCAGAATGTGAATATCTCAGCCATTGATTATAATGTTGTGTATCAAAAAAATCGGACAATCTCCTATTGAGGCTTATACTATGAGAGGCGACATGGAAAGGGGAGTTGCATCAGATAAGCCTCAGGGAATCAGAGCAGCAAGTGTTATGCTAGAAGAAATGATTGAACAATTCGGGACTGATGTGAAATCGGTTAACAGTAGTAAACTCCATGCTGCAATCATGAAAGATGATTTAGAGAATTTCCCTAGTTTCATGCTAAAATAAATTTCCTGGATTATATGCTAGAGTTTCTTTTTTTTGGGGGGGGGGATTCCTGTTACTTTTGACCGTTGTTATCTGTGTTTATGGGGGAACTCATTTTACTGTGAGCTGCTAACATAATGGATACCTATTCCTATTTACTGCCATTCATTATTAATTACTCGGGGAGAAGTCTTGTGTGGTCCTCATGTTGGCCGGCTGCAACTAATTCCTCTATTCTTTTGGAGTGTTGCTGGAAACAGAGGATGGGAGTTGTTTGTTTGGTTTATTCAGAACAGTTATGCTATTATGTTGCCCTTGTGCAGTCGAATAAGTATTGTTTGGTTGTTCTCCTTCATTAAATAAACCCAACTATGTCTTATCACCACAACAATTGAGAATGCATATATAAGCTTGAAATTATTATGGATGAGGTGCCCATGAATGAATATGATGAGTATATTTTACTCTCGTCCAGAAAATCCTCATAGCCACAACCAAATATTTCGGGACGAAATTGTTTCTTCGTTTATTGGATTTGTAACGTCCCGATGCGAGTTGACTCGAGCTCTGGGTGTACTGTGGGACAGGCTTGCAGCTGAGCCGGGGAAGTGCGCTCGACGAATGCGGCGAGTACCATTTCTATTCTTTGTCCTGATGTTTGCTGTATCGGGATCCGAGCCATCCGGAGAGCATAATTTGAGCAATAAAACTCGAAATTCATCGTGGATCATTTTGATGGGTGCGTATAGACGAGACGGTCGTAACGAGCCCAACCGGGGAAAATTCCGAGCCCTATAGAGTGAGATATGAGCATTTGAATCCATTATTAATAATAGAAATGATAATAATGATCATAATAATAATAATAATATATAATTATGTATTATATATACACACACATGGTGAAGCTTTAGGTTGGAAGATCACCGAGCCTCTCTCTCTTTTTCTCCCTCCCCGATCCAGCCTCCCACTCCGACGAGCTCCCATTTCTCACGGCAAAACCTCCAGCCAGCAACTCCCTTCTCCGGCGCAACTCCTTCACAGCAAGGTTGATGACCCCCGAAGCTCCTTCCAGCGAGCCCTCGCTCTCCAAACCAAAACAGCCCACTCGAGGGGCCGCCTCCTCTTCGACGACGTCCGACGAGATCTACGGCCTTTGAGGTGACTTCCTCCCCTCTCCATTGGTGCTAGCGTCTTAGATCACAATAGGAGAGATGAAGGGTAAAGAGACCTTCTCGTGTGAGCTTTAATGGAGTTTCCGTAGGAAGACCAAGTCGGAACCTCAAATTTAGGGCACCGTTCTCCGCGAGGTTCTTGGAATCATTTCTTCTCTTCAAGAGGAAGAGATGGGATTTGATTTGGGGCAAACCCACGGTCATTGAGGGAGAGTGAGGGGAGTGATATTTAGGGATTTTAAAGGTGAATGCTGGAGCAAGAAAACCGCCTCTCCTTCTTCCCCCTTCATGCCTTGTTTGAGATGGTTTATGAATTGTTAATCTAGGTTGGATTGTGTGGGCTGTTGCATATAGTTCTACCGGATTTAATTATTTTGGTGGCTGCTATATATAATTCCAGTTTGGATTAGTTAGGGGATCCTTTATATAATTCCAGTTGGATTTGTTGGGGGATGCTTTGCATCATTCCTGTTTGGATTATTTCATTTGTGGCTGCTTTGTAGCATTTTGTTTGGGGCTGCATATATATAATTTAATTTGGGGTGCTGTTATGCCTTCTGTTTGGGGATGCCTTATTGCTGTTATACCCGATCCCAGGTTGCTCTTTATGTTTGACTTGGGGCTGCTGTTATGAAATTAATTTGGGGGCTGTTTCTTATTAGTTTAATTTGAGGGGGCTGCTTCTTAAGTACTGTTCAATGGGGGTTGCTATATTATGTTGTATGAAATATAGATACATATGTTCTAAGATCTCACAATCCAGTTTCGGTAAACAGCGACACACACGTAAGTTTATAATGTTGTATGGATTTCTCTCAAATTACTTATTCGATGCTCCTGAAATTTGGTGGACATGTTCCTAATGGTATTGAGACCACCCCCGATCAGAATTATGAATTTTGGATATATATTTACGGTAATATGGCTAGTCTCTTCTTATAAATTTATTGTGTAGCAAATAACTTTGGTAAATATAAATTTGGCTTAAAATTGGTTGAAATGTTCAAGGTGAAGATTATGTGATATCATAGAAATTTCATAGGATATGGTGTGAAATAAGCCTTGATTAAATGTCTTGTTATAAACTATTTTGATGAATGAATCATGGTGATGTGTATTTAAATATAAATGAGGCTTTAAATTGGTTGAAATGTTCAAGGTGAAGATTATGTGATATCATAGAAATTTCATAGGATATGGTTTGAAATAAGCCTTGATTAAATGTCCTGTTATAAACTATTTTGATGAATGAATCATGGTGATGTGTATTTGAATAAGTTTTGGGAGGATACTTGTTGTGATTTTGCCAATCATAGTTCATTCTCACAGTGCACCGTAAATAATAATTGGGAATGCCGATGTGGCTAATATTTGGTGGGAATGACCATAACAAGCTAGCGGAACTACGGTATAAGTTTTAGCAAGGCTCGATTTGATATGGGTTCTTAATTAAATATATTGTCGTAAAATAATACGCTGCTGAACTCTGTTAGAGACTGAAAATGAATAACCAAGTTGGGCTTGGAAGAACTAAGTGTTATCTTGAAATAGAAGGTTTATATCATAAAGTAAGTTGGAACCACAAGTAGACCGGTGGGGTCAAGGGTGTGAATTCCCTAGTAAATGAACGTGGTATCCTGTAAGGGCGGAAATAGTATTTTGGTTGTCATGCATGCAGAGATAGTACTGTAACTCTGATGAATATTTAAGGGCTTGTATTAGAAGTCCTGGTGTACGTAGATACACGGATTGTATTGAAGGACTTGGATTAGAAGTCCTTGTGTATGTTGATACACGGATACCAATGTACCCCGCTGGGGAGGGTTACTTGTGGCGGGTCTACGGGCTTGCTAGTCGTGACACCGACAGAAGCTGACAATTAGACTCTAGACGGGTTGGGTTGGACTCTTGGTGCTCACTTACCTAAGTCCCCTTTTGTTTTAGGAGGAGAAATGGAATAAGGCTCCTTGCGCGAGTCCTTGGGTTCTTGATAGCACAGGTGGTGCATGGGAATTTCATGAATGTGCATGGTTTGCACATGATGGTGTGATGATCCTGGTTGGAGGATTACTTATGGCGGGTCTACGAGCTTGCTGGTCGTGACACCGACAGAAGCCGATGGGTAGACTCTAGACCGGTTGGGTTGGAATCTTGGTGCTCACCTACCCAAGTCCCCTTCTGTGTCCTTGAAGGCTCAGCATGATGCGAGCAGTACGCAGGGTCTCCGCTGTGTGTTCTTAGCGTCGAGGCGTACAGAGGCCTAGGACTGGTAGTGTTCATACCCTCCTAGTAGTGGAGGAGCTCGTTCCACTATCTCCGTCTTGCCACGATGGGAGATGCCTGAGTGGTTATCTACCCCTCAAAAAGCGAGAACTGTAGGTCTATGTCGACATAGCAACTTAGCATGGGTGAGTTTCATTACATAATCATTGCATTGCATTCATCATTTCATAACCATGTCATTACACCGCATCGGAACTCATCATATAAACTTGTATGGGCACCTTTATATGATGGGTTACATTTTGCTCGTATCCTTAACTTATAAGCTTGTATGGGCACCCTTATAATTTAAGTTCAAATTTTGTTATTATATGCTCGACTGCTTACTTCTGTACTTATACACTGCTAGTACAGATGTGCTTTTACATACATGTTGATACCTCTTGCTGTTACCTACCTTCTTGTTGTACTGTTGATATGTTAACTGCTAGATTAAGAACTTCATCATATCACCTGCTTGTTATATTACTGATTATATTGCAGCTCCTCTTCGTTCCCTTCCGCCCGGTGCCTTGGAGTCGTTGGGGGAGAGGAAGTGAAGCCACTTAGTCTTTATGACTAACGGTTGTTGTACCCCCTTTTAGGAGCGCACCCTGGGGCAGCAGCGCACGATGCTGGAGGAGGATAGTCAGGTCAGGACGACAGGGCCGGAGACCACGATACCCTCACTACCGTCTGTGACAGATGTGAGCACAGTTTGAGATGTAGCCCTTGGGGCATTTAGCTTGATACTCTGATACTCTGATACTTTTGCAGGAGCTCTCGGAGCTTCTTGTCTTTTGTTTTTATTTGGACTCTTACTTATGTGAATATCTTTCTATGGCTTCTTGCTTTTACTTTATTGATGGGTTGGCACTGTTCAGTTGGTTTGGCCGGCAGGATAGGCGTCCTATGGGGGAGGCTAGCTCGTGTGCTGGCGCTCCCGCAAGGCGGCTGTCCTGGGCATAAGACTCCCCTTGGCCGTGTCGTGTGTTCCGGGAGGGGGCTCTTACAGCCCGAGTCTTTTGGTAAGGAGACTCTTAGAACCACTGATCTTTTGATAAGGAGATCATGAACCACAAGATCTTTTGATAAGGAGATCTTGAACAACAAGATCTTTTGATAAGGAGATCTTGAACCACTGAATCCTTTGGAATAGCGATTCTCAAAACTCTGCACAGTTGGGAATGAGAAGGAGAAAGAAAGAGAAAGGAAGAAGAATTCTGTTTTCAGAATTCTTATGAAGCCTGTAAAAAGAACATCTTCTTTAATCTTTCACTGGATCTGCTAATGATGAACACGTACTTATGATGGTGATAATTTGCAGGAGCGATGTTTGTCAGATCCTTTTTATTCTCTCCGATTGAACTCTATCTGCTATATGATTGTGATGATGAGCAGCCTTGTTCTGTTCTGAGAGAGAGAGGGAGAGCAGCAGTTCTATCTTCTTTGTATTTGTTCTCTATTAGGGTTCCTGAGCAGGAAGAGGAAGAGGAAGCCCTGATAGAACAGTATGGCCGATTGTTATCAATACCCTAGTTTTATCTTTTCTTCCTTCCTTTTTATTGTCCCTGTTCAATTTGAATTTGTTTACATTTCTGGTAAGTCCTGAAAAGGTATTTTTGTCTGGATAATTACTCCTTTCCTTCCTTCTATAATTCTCGACCCGTCCACCAACCATAAGCTTTTTTCTAAGAAAGCTTTTCTATGTCCTCTATTAATTATTGATTCTATTTGAGGCAATTAAGGAGCCGTTGGGGAACGGTCTTGAGTGAGGTGGGCCATGAGAGAGGGTCCAAAAATGACAGCTAAAAAGGTTTCCTTTTCAGACTGTATTCAATGTAGCATCGAGTTCTCTTGCTCTATTATCGATGCACCTTCGAGTTCTTGTGGGAGCAGCTTCAAATTCATCCTTGCTCTGATTGAACTCTGCTAGTCGACGTTGCGTCGATATCTTGTTGACGTAACCATCGAGTTGAGGATATAGCTCTGAACTCCATTATCTGCGTCGAGATGAAGTCGACGTTGCGTCGACTTTAGATGGCTTCGACTGATAATTCCTTCTGCGTTGAGTTGAAGTAGATGCTGCATCGAATTCTCAAGGTACTTCGACAAGTCCATGGCCTCTACGTCGATATCTACTTGACATAATGTCGACTTGATCTACTTTGACAGAAGAGGTGAGTTGCTTGGACTTCTAGTCAGAGTAGCGTCGATAATAACTCGACGTTACGTCGATTTCTATTTGACGGAAAAGTTAACTTTGCCCAAATTTTGCTTCTCTTGATCTGTTCTTGACACCCTAGGTTGAGTGTGACATCCTAAGACATCTAATGACCAGAATACCCTTACTATATAATGGGTAATTCAACCTAAGAGATAAAATCACTTTCTAGATGATTTGTTAAGTTATATAAAAGAGGTTTTTCCCAACAATCTCCCCATATTTATCTTAACAAATATTACAGTTTGTTCAAAGTAATTTTACACATTTCCTTGCATAAAACAAAAATACATACAGAACAGCATTGATATAAACTTAATAGAGAAGGTACCTGATTAATGATTAACAAGAGTTTATCATAGATTACCCAAAAAGAGTATCACTTCCTTTCTTTGAGAAAGATGAATAAGTCCTCTTATACCCTCCTGTACTTCTTTTCCACATACCTGAAATTTGCAGGGGTGGCTTTCTCTGGGTTCTTCTGTATTCTTCCATGTCCTTCGAATAGTTTCTCCAGGTCCATTTTAGTATTAGGATGAACATCCTTGAGTGTGAAGCCAAGACCAAAGACTTTGGCTGTCATCAGATTTATGACTTCTAGATTTAGATCATCTGATTCAGGACCTTTGTCAGGATTTGATTCAGCAGGCATTGATTCATCAACAGTTGCTTGTTCCTTCCCAGAAGTTGAGGCTTTTGTAAACATGATCTTTCTTTTCTTCTCCTCTTCTTCAGGTGACTATTTACCTTTCTTTCTTTTCTGAGGAAGCTGTACTGCATCCTCTGGATTGCACCAAATTCCTCATCTGTTGAGTTGCCCAACTTCTTCAAACATTTTAGATTGGGTATTCTTTGTAGTATACATTGTATGATCAAATAGAGTATATTTGATTGGGATGGCTTTTGCCAATTTGTCCTCTTCAACAACTTATTTTCCTCTTTGCAGAATATCAATGAACCTCTCTTTCTTATCTTCAATTTCTTTCTGAGCTGTTTCATACTCATATCTTTCTATATCACCAATGTCCTCTAAAGATTCATAAAAATTTGGATCATTGTAGGTTTTCATTGTGTTCTCAGGAATTTCAATCCTTGAATACTTTTTGTAATATGATTTATCTTTTTTGTACTCCTTCCTTTGCTCTTTTGAGTACCTTTCCCAAATAGACAATCTTCCTCTACCTCTACCTCTGAATGGAGGTCTCCCTCTGAAGATAGGAGTTGGAAGAATTGATTTATGAATTGGAGCAGGAGGAAATGGAAGCTGAGCTGAAGGTATAGATGGCAGCTGTGCTAAGGGAGGAAACTGAGCTGAAGGAGACAGTTGATCTTAGTCAAAAATAGGTGAAGCAAGTTCCTGGTCTGTCAACTTGACTGGTGAGGGTGCTATTGTGGAATCTTCAGAGGAAACCATGAATGAAGGTGCATCAGGTATGGGTCTTTTAGGATTGACATGGTATTCTTGTAGGGATAAGAGGTAGAGTTGGTCATCTGAAAATAAAGTGTTGGGAAAAAACCCTTTGATTTAACTTAACAAATTCACTAAAAGTGATTTTATCTCTTAGTATTTAATTACCCAGCGTATAGTGAGGGTAATCTGGTCATTAGATGTCTTAGGATATCACACTCAACCTAGGGTGTCAAGACCAAGTCAAGAGAAGCAAAATTTGGGCAAAGTTAACACTTGCGTCGAATAGAATTTGACGCAACGTCAAGTTATTGTCGACGCTACTCTGACTAGAAGTCCAAGTAGATCACCCTTCTGTCAAAGTAATCCAAGTCGACGGTATGTCGAATAGATATCGACGCAGAGTCCATGGACCTATCAATGTACTTGAAGAAGTTGACGCAACTTCTACCTCAACTCGGCGCAGAAGGAAGTATCTGTCGAAGTAATCTAAAGTCGACGCAACGTCTAATTCATCTCAACGCAGATAATGAAACTCAAAGCCATACCTTCAACTCGACGGTTACGTCGATAGGCTATCGACGCAACGTCGACTAGCAGAGTTCAGTCAGAGCAAGGATGAATTCGAAGCTGCTCCTACAAGAACTCGAAGGTGCGTCGATAGGAGAGGAAGTGAACTCGATGCTTTGTCGAATATAGTCTGAAAAGGGAAACCTTTTCAGCTATCATTTTTACCCTCTCTCATGGCCCACCTCTCTCAAGGCCGTTCCCTAACGGCTCATTAATTTCCTCAAATAGACAAAAGAACTACAAGAGGAAAAAAAGCTTTCTCGGAAACCTGCTTAAGGTTGGTGAACGGGTCGGGAATTAAAGAAGAAAAGAAAGAGATTTTCCAGTGCAGAATACCTTTTCAGGTCTTACCAGAAAAGGGAAACAAAATTGAAATTGAAGAGAGACAATAAAAGGGCAGAGAAGAATGAGACAAAGCAGAGCATTCATTACAATCGGCCGACATCTTCTCTCTAGGGCTTCCTCTTCTTCTTCCTCCCTCAGGAACCCTTACTGAGAATATACAGAGAAGATAAGAACATCTGCTCTTCATCACAATCTTATGGCAGGCTGATCTTAATCAGAGAAAAAGAACAAATGATCTGAAAGCTGCTCTTCATAATCATCTCATAGCAGCCAGATCTCAATCAGCAGAAACACAAAGGATCTGACAATCAAAGCTCCTGCAATACATCACTATCATAAGCAGGAGTTAATCAAGAGCAGATACAGTGATAGATACAAGATGATGTGTGTCATACAGCCTTCATAAGAATTCTGAGAACAAAATTCCTACACCATTTCTCTTCTTCTTTATCCTTCTAATTCCCTTCTATAAAAGAGTTTTAGTAATCCCTCTTCAAAGGATTCAGTGGTTCAAGATCTCCTTATCAAAAGATCTAGTCGTTCAAGATCTCCTTATCAAAAGATCTGGTGGTTCATGATCTCCTTGTCAAAAGATCAGTGGTTCTAAGAGACTCCTTACCAAAAGACTTAGGCATAGTGATGCATCCCTACCGGGTGGTATAAGAGGGGAGTACCCATATTTTGGGGAACCTCTATAAAAAATCTGTGTGTCTTCTAGTTTGCTAATTTTCTGTGCTGTCCCTCATAGCTAGTTTACCTTACTGTTTTCTGCTTTATATTTCAGAACTATTTTATTCTGCCTAAGATATTGATTGAGCATAAATCCTTAGATTATTTTATTGTATTCAAAGTTAAGATAGAAATAAATTTATATCTCTATTCACCCCCCCCCCCCCCTCTAGAGGATTCTCAGAGGTACACTGTGCACTTTCAACTGGTTTCAGAGGTAGGTTGATCAATAAAAGGTTAACACCTTGATCAAAAATACCTCCTATACTTTTTTCCTTATTTCAAATATATTTGTAAAAGAAAATGAGATATAAGTATTATGCTTCTACAATACCTCCAGTCTGTAATCTGAATAAGTTTACACTCTGGAACGCTAGAATAAAACTATATATGAATTCTATTGATGAGTAAATTTTCAATGTGATCCTCACAGGTCTTCAAGTCCCAATAAGGAAAGACTCCACTAGAAAGGTCATACAAACCTCAGTCCCCAGAGTAGAATGGACTGATGATGAGAAGAAGGTCAAGGCATGTGATGGCAATGCCATGAACATACTGGTCTCAACTATGTTTGATGACATATTTCAAAAAGTTGCTGATAGCAACTCAGCAAAAGAGATCTGAGAATCTCTCTCCAGATTAGTTGAAGTAAGCTCTGATGAGAGAAAAGACAAAAATGCTCTTCTCATATCTCAATATGAGAATTTCAAGAAAAAGGCTGATGAAAGCATTACAGAAATGTATGACAGATTCAGCCTCATCACAAATGAGCTGAGAGGGCTTGACAAGGAAATCTCTCTGACAGAGATTAATGACAAGCTCCTCATGTGCTTCCCAAGCACATGGGACTCTAGAATCTGGGCTATCAGAGATTCTAGATGCCTCAGGGAAATATCAACTAATGATCTCCTAGGAAATCTCATGTACAATGAGCTCCTACTGAAAAGTAGAGCTGAGTTAGAAGCCCAAGAAAGGACACCTACTTCTAAGGAGAGGACTCTTGCATTAAAAAGTGTAGAAGTAGAGTCCTCTACCACTTAAGAAGAAATGTTTAATCTCTTGGCTAAGAGATTCAAGAAGTGGGCCAGGACAGAAGATTCCAGAAGGAGAGAGAGGAGCTCAAGCAAGCCAAGGTATGACAAAACTCCTAAATAGGAGATAATCTATTTTTCATGCAGAAAGCCAGGACAAATTTCTACTTAATGTCCTGAGGAAGACAAGAACAAGAAAAACAAGCAGAGGAAGGAGCACAGGAAGAAATCCTTCATGAGAAAGGAGAAGAAAGGAGAGAGAGGTCTCATAGCTGAGACATGGAGTGATTCAGATTCAGAATCAAGCTCCTCCTCATCTGATGATGATGAAGATGGTGGACCAGAAGAAGCCTGATTAATGGCTTTGGAAGCTAATGAAATTGAGGTAAGCATCTTTAAAGACTGTGACTTTTCTTCAAATGATTTTAAAAGATGCTTTAAAGAATTTTGCCAAGATTACATCAACAATCAAAAGGAACTTGAAATAATCAAATCTGAAATAAAAGCTCTTAGTAAAGATCATTTATTCTCAGTTAACAATGATCTGAAATGTGAACTATTTAAGAAAGAAAATGAAATAAATCTCTTAGATAATGAAAATTTAGACCTAAGGAAAGAACTCTCAAAGGCAAAATCCTTTGAAGACTCCCTCAATGGAAGGAGCCAGAAGATCAAAGAGATCTCATAAAATCTCTCCAAGAGATTTAATCATCTTGATCAAGAATCACAATCATTTACAAGCAAACTTGCTTGTGATAGACCAGTAACATCTTTTAGGTCTAGGCCTAATAATTTTTCAGAATCATGTGATGAACATGAGAAAGATAACCTAATAAACTCACCACATTTAATAGGGTAGACACTAGTGATGAACCAGGAATCCTAGGCAAACAACCCTTAGAAAATTTAGATTTGAAGAATGAGTGCGCTACATGCAGAAGTTATAAAACTGAAATAGAAGAGATGCATGAAACTTTTGAGGAGTATAGAAATGATTACCAAGCTCATATTGACTCTATCATTTCCACTCTTAAAAATAGCACAAATGCCTACAATAAAGCTAGACATGATTTAATGATCGAGAATGATAAATTAAGGTCAGAAATCAACTTGCTTAAGAAAATTGTAAATTCAAATTCAGAAACACTGAATGATATGAATCATACGTCGAATAGAACTCGACGCAATTTTAGGAATGCGTCGAATTCATCTCGACGGACTCCAACATATATGTCGACATCATCTCGAAGCAACTATGTGGGTGTGTCGAATTACACTCGACGCAACCAATACCATACTTCAAATGATTATCGATGGGACTATGCAGGTACATCGAATTTCACTCGATGTAACTCTAAAACTACGTCGATTTCTTCTCGACATATATTTTCTGCACAAAATCACCAAACATCAAAACGTTCTTTTGTTTCTATCCCAAGATGTTTTTGCTGCTCCAAACAAGGACATATTGCCAAATATTTGCTGGCATAACAATGCAACACTTCTTCACCTAAGGGAGAACAATGGAAGACCATCTAATTCTTTCATATCTCCATATGATGATAGAAGGAAGAGACCTCAACATGAGAGGGTCTTTACTAATGTTTAAATTACATGTGCAGAGGGAAGGCTCTTCAACCACAAACCAACAGTGGTATCTAGACAGTGGATGCTCCATGCATATGACTGGAGCAAAAGATTTGCTAGAAAATTTCAAGGCTAAGGAAGGGCCCAAGGTAATTTTTGGGAACTCCCACTCTGGTCAAACCAAACGATATGGTTTGGTTAGGATTGGAGAAATCTCCTTTTCTAAAGTAGCTTATGTTGAAGGACTTCAACATAATCTGATCAGCATTAGTCAGCTGTGTGATGGTGAATACAAAGTTGTATTCACCAAGTCTTTGTGTCATATAGTTAGCTCTAAGACTGATCAAATAGTTTTGACTGGTCTCAGAAAAGGTAAGGTATATGTTGTAGACTTTGTGTACACAAAGTCTGAGATCTGCTTGTTTAACTCCCAGTTAGAAAATAGTGATCCGTGGCATAGGAGACTTAGTCACCTTAACTTTAGGACCATAGATAAACTCTCCAAACTCAACCTAGTCAGGGGTTTACCAACTGGTAAATTCAATAAAGACCACCCCTGTAGAGCCTGCCAACTAGGTAAGCAGATCAAAGCTTCATTTAAACCAATTGGTAAGAATGATTCTCCTAGAGTCCTATTCCTGTTGCACATGGACCTATTTGGCCCTATCTCCACTCAAATATTAGCAGGAAAGTCCTACACATTATTAATTGTTGATGATTTCTCTAGGTTCAGTTGAGTGTTCTTTCTAAAAGCTAAGTCAGACACCTTCAAGATCCTCTCAAGATTCATTAGACAGATTCAATATGAACTCAGCACACAGGTTGCTGTGATCATAAGTGATCATGAAATTGAGTGTGAGAATCAATGAATGTGTAGATTATGTGAGGATGAAGGTATCAGGCAAAGCTTTTCAGCTCCTAGAACCCTCCAACAGAATGAGGTGGTTGAAAGGAAAAATAGAACCCTAATTGAATTAGGAAGGATATTGTTAGCTTAATCTAACTTGCCAAAGTCTTTCTGGGCTGTGGCAGTAAATACTGCAAATTATGTTCTGAATAGGAGTCTCATTCACAAGACTAAATTGAAGACTCCCTATGAGTTGTTGAAGGGAAAGGCACCTATAGTCACATATTTTAGAATTTTTGGGTGTACTTGCTTTATCCTCAACAATGGGAAAAGCCATCTTGCCAAATTTGACAAGAAGGCTGATGATGGGATATTCTGAGGATATTCCTCATCAAGCAAGGCCTATAGGTGCTTCAATAAAAGCTCTCTCAAAATTGAGGAGTATATGCATGTGGTCTTTGATGAAACTAACATGGTTTACAAGGGGAAGGAAACTTCCACCAATTCTATTCTACAGGAAGAAGATCAACTAGCAGAGCAAGTTGAAAGGATGAGCATAGTGGATCATCCAACTGTGTGTCAGGAAAAAGGACAACAGGATATTGACACTAACTATGGTGAGGATTACGCAGTAGATGAAGAGGAAACAACAGCACCTGGTTTACCAGCCACAGACATTATTCCAGCACATGAGGATGAAGATCTCACTATCTCTGAGCAAGTGATAGCTCAGGAAGAAGAGAAAATCCTAGATCACTCAGCAAGATCCAGGATGACTCAAAAAGATCATCCTCCAACTCAAGTAATAAGAAACTTGACAGCAGGAGTCAAAACATGAAACCAACTCACAAGTGAGACAATGTCGCAGTGCTTCCTATCACAATATGATCCAAAGATATTTGAATAAGCAGACAGTGACCCTCACTGGATATCTACTATGCAAGAGGAACTAACCCAGTTTGAAAGGAATAAGTTCTGGACTATGGTTGAGAGACCAAAGAATTACCCAGTGATTGGCACCAAGTGGGTGTTCAAGAATAAAATGGACTCAACTGGGGCATAATCAGAAACAAGGCTAGACTTGTGGCCCAAGGGTACTAGCAAGAGGAAGGCATTGACTTCAACAAGACATTTTCCCCAGTAGCAAGACTGGAGGCAATCAGAATGTTCCTGGCATATGCTGCCCACATGTAGATCAAGGTATATTAGATGGATGTCAAGAATGCATTTCTCAATGGGAAACTACAAGAATAGGTGTATGTGGAGCAGCCACCAGGTTTTGTCAATCCAACTTTTCCCTCTTTTGAATATAGATAATATAAAGCACTATATGGTCTAAAGAAAGATCCAAGAGCTTGGTATGAGACCGTATCCACCTTTCTCCTAGAAATTAACTTTGAAAGAGGAAAGGTGGATAAAATCCTTTTCACAAGATCACATAAGAATTAGCTACTACTTGTACAAATATAAGTAGATGATCTTATATTTGGATCCACAGATCAATATTTATGCAAAAGGTTTGCTTATCTACTGCAGTCAAGATTTGAGATTAGTAGCATGGCAGAATTATCCAATTTCCTTGGTCTCCAGGTTAGACAAAATCCATATGGCATTTTCATATCCCAATACAAATATACTAGAGATCTCATTAAAAGGTTTGGGATGGAGAATTTATTTGTTATGAAAACCCCCATGGATACTAATATTGTACTAGATAGAGTTGAACAAGGTATGTTGATGGCGACGATATCCCGCCACTTGCTCGTGATCGTAGGATTGATGGCGACATTTTCCCGCCATTTGCTCGTGATGCTCGAGACCGTTCGATTGATGGCAATGCGGTCCCGCCACTTGTTCGTTATGACGTTGTTGATGGTGCTAAAGATTTCGGCCACATAGAGTTTGACGACTCTGATGGACGATGCCACGACAACTTCCGCCATCTTCCGCCATCGTCATATTCTTCCGCCATCATGCACACGACCACGTGCGGTCGCATGGCCGTTGGCTCGTCATCAATGTGCTGTTTTAATTCCGTTTAGTTTAAGTTTAATTTCATCTTTTGGTCTAATTGTAGTTTTTAGTTTAAGACTCAAGTTTAGGTCTTAATGTTAGTTCAAGTAATTTTAAAATTTGTATCAAAACTTTATATAAGTGGAGAATGGAATGGAATGGAAAGATTTGGACAAAAAAAGAAACAGCGTGAGCTATTTTCCTGTCTCCTTTCCCTTAGGGTTCGGCCCCTCCCCCTTGGCGTGCAGCGCGACGCAGCCTCCCCCTCTCCCTCCGGCGTGAGACTCACTGCCGCCCCCTCTCCCTCCGGCGTGAGACTCGCCGCCGCCCCTCTCCCTCCGGCGTGAGACTCTCCGCTGCCCCCTCTCCCTCCGGCGTGATACTCGCCAACCCAGTTTCTTCTAGCGTGTTGTGCGACTCAGTTGCCAATCCCACCCTCCATCACGTGCCGTCACGCAGCACCACCGCCCGCCTGCGTATGCTGACCTGAGGAGGGCTTATCAGCCTCCCTCTCTCTCAACCACCATTCGGCGTGACTTCAATCCACCATCCGTCGCGACTCCGACGGCTCCCGTGGAAGTGTGACCCTTCCACTAATCTTCTCGTGCGTTCATCTCGCTGGTTTTGGGTAACCCCTCCACCTTCTCTCTTGTGTGCTTCATCTACGTTAATGTGAGGTTGTGGTGGAATTGTGGACTGAAATTTTCATCCTAAATATTGAATCGTTGTGCATTATAAATATGAAATTTAAGGTATTGATATTGTCCGAATTTCTTCGATAATATTGCATCGGGTAGGTCTCTTGACGCAATGCAAAATTAGATTGTTCAATCCCTGATTTTTTCTTTGCTTCTCGAGATTTGGTATACCTTCGTGTCGATTTTATTTTGGGGCTGATTTCGATTTGTTTGAATCGCTAATTTTTAGACCGAGCAGCTCCTTTTGGACTTGTGAATGTTTACGATTAATATCTAAGGGAAATATTAATAGCCTGGATCGTGGTTGTCCTTTTCGCGTGAGCGGATATTGGCATATAGCCCTTGTCCAATCTCAAAAGGTTTCGCGACCCTTCGCTTGTGTTGGATTTATCTTTTGCAATTAATCGGGTTGTGTTAGGTGCGTTAGCGTAGATTGAGCCGAGATCCGTTGGCCTGCATCAATTTGGTATCAAAGCGAGGTTGTGTCGATTTCCTAATTGACATCATCCTAAATTTGGTTTTGCGGGCCTCCTACTTCTACACCTCACTCCGAGCATGGATCAAGACGTGTATGTTTCCCGATTAGACTATTTGTATGCTAAAGTTATGGCTAACCACACCCGAACTTCGCCTACATGCCACAGGATAACCAACCGTCCACGCACTCTTCCTCACACGAGAAAACAGGCACCCACTTATGACGGTTATGGGAATCCACAAGTTTTTAAGGATTGGCTTAAGGAAATGGAATTTTATGTTGATTGTCACGGTTGGGACGACCACCAAAAGGTTGTCGCCGCCCGAGAGAGTTTAATAGGTCATGCCAGGGTGTTTTGGCTAAACGAAGAGCGTCGTGTGGGTGATTATCAATATGCTTGGCCGCAAATGCGTAGCCTTCTCACTTCTCAATATGACCCCGCCTACCTCTGTACTACTGGCACAAAGTCCGCAAGTGCGTACAACTCCAAGCCCGTGTGTGAGTATAGCACCACAACCGTGATCAAGTATAATTATAGCACTAGACCCGTATCTGCCTATAGGAGTGACCATATGCCTCAGGCTAGATACTTCCCCCCACAAAGGTAATACTATCCGTAGTGTACCAGCTTCCACCTTTAGGGAAAATGAACAGTTTAGGTCCTCTGTCCCGGACTCGGTAGATGTTACTGCTAGGAATGTCATAAGCCCGCGGGGTGAGAGTATTCCTGCCAGTGAGTGTTGTCAGACGATTACTATAGGCAATGTTAGTGGAGTGTCTGCCCACTATCCTGCCGAGTGCCACATTCAGACTACGTCCTTGGTCCTTCTAGAGCCTACTTTTGGGTCTTCTGAGCAAGTTTCTGAGTCGTCTGATGATTCTAATTTGAATGATGTACCTGGTGCGTTGGAAAAGCTGGCTAGCGAGGGAAGGATACTTTTGGATGGCTTTGTTATGCCTCGTCCTAGCCAATTAGTTTTTCCAATGTTACTAGCCCCTCCGTTGACCATGTCCCGTCGGACATGTTTTGGGGAGTTGTTAGATTTTGTGCTAGGTCTTTTCACCACCCTTCGTAGATCTGACTACGCGTTACCTTTGATTGACAGTTTTTCAGAGTGCCCATCTACGGGTTTGTTGGAGGTCGCGACCGATTATGATTCCGTGGCGACTATTTTTCCTCTAGTTGCTTACCACCTTCGCCTACACGTGTCTATGACTTTAGCTGGCCACTTTGAGTTGTACCGCATGCACTTCCGTTCACATCCGAGAGCGTCCTCCGCTAGAGTTGGTGATTTGGATTTAGTCTGGTCAGTCCCCAAGCGGTTGTCTATGGGCTCCGTCAATGAATTAACACTTAGGGACGCCGACCCATCCATGGTTATGAGGAACTTCGGATTTGATGCTTTTCTTCCGGATTTTTACGATGCATGGGGTTTTTCACCTCTTTTCAATTTTTCTGATTTTTATTTGCATGTCTATGTTCCACCTGAGTGGCTTTCTTTGTCGTTTCTCTCTCCCACTATATCTTCTCTTGGGTTGGGAAGTAAGAGTTTTTCCTTGTCTATCTTCCACGCGGATTCCATGGTTCTTGTGCCGGATGGTAAGATTCTAGTTATTTTTCTTCGGACTGACACCTTTTCGATTTTTCTCGAAAACTTTGCTTCTATTGTTATGCCTGACAGGATTTCATTGATGAGTGATGCCTGCACTACTATCACGTGGATACTCGGGCCAGATTTGGTACATGTTAGTGTTGCCTTCGACTACTTTCCCCTTCTTGGCCACTCATCGGTGATGAGTGATTTTGAGTGGGGGAGAATTGATGGCGACGATGTCCCGCCACTTGCTCGTGATTGTAGGATTGATGGAGACATTTTCCCGCCATTTGCTCGTGATGCTCAAGACCGTTCGATTGATGGCAATGCGGTCTCGCCACTTGTTCGTGATGGCGTTGTTGATGGTGCTGAAGATTTCCGCCACATAGAGTTTGACGACTCTGATGGACGATGCCGTGACAACTTCCGCCATCTTCTGCCATCGTCATATTCTTCCGCCATCACGCACACGACCACGTGCGGTCGCATGGCCGTTGGCTCGTCATTAATGTGCTGTTTTAATTTCGTTTAGTTTAAGTTTAATTTCAGCTTTTTGTCTAATTGTAGTTTTTAGTTTAAGACTTAAGTTTAGGTCTTAATGTTAGTTCAAGTAATTTTAAATTTTGTATCAAAACTTTATATAAGTGGAGAATGGAATGGAATGGACAGATTTGGACAAAAAAAGAAACAGTGTGAGCTATTTTCCCGTCTCCTTTCCCTTAGGGTTCGACCCCTGCCCCTTGGCGTGCAGCGCGACGCAGCCGCCCCCTCTCCCTCCGGCGTGAGACTCGCCGCCGCCCCCTCTCCCTCTGGCGTGAGACTCGCCGTCGACCCTCTCCCTCCGGCGTGAGACTCGTCACCGCCTCCTCTCCCTCCGGCGTGAGACTCGCCAACCCCGTTTCTTCCGGCATGCTGTGCGACTCAGTTGCTGATCCCACCCTCCATCACGTGCCGCCGCGCAGCACCACTGCCCGCCTGCGTATGTTGACCTGAGGAGGGCTCGTCTGCCTCCTTCCCTCTCAACCACCATCCGGCGTGACTTCAATCCACCATCTGGCGCGACTCCGACGGCTCCCGTGGAAGTGTGACCCTTCCACTAATCTTCTCGTGCGTTCACCTCACTGGTTTTGGGTAACCCCTCCCCCTTCTCTCTTGTGTGCTTCGTCTACGTTAATGTGAGGTTGTGGTGGAATTGTGGACTGAAATTTTCATCCTAAATATTGAATCATTGTGCATTATAAATCTGAAATTTAAGGTATTGATATTGTCCGAATTTCTTCGATAATATTTCATCGGGTAGGTCTCTTGACGCTATGCAAAATTAGATTGTTCAATCCCTGATTTTGTCTTTGCTTCTCGAGATTTGGTATACCTTCGTGTCGATTTTATTTTGGGGCTGATTTCGATTTGTTTGAATCGCTAATTTTTAGACCGAGCAGCTCTGTTTGGACTTGTGAATGTTTGCGGTTAATATCTAAGGGAAAGCTTAATAGCCCGGATCGTGGTTGTCCTTTTCGCGTGAGCGGATATTGGCATATAGACCTTGTCCAATCTCAAAAGGTTTCGCGACCCTTCGCTTGTGTTGGATTTATCTTTTGCAATTAATCGAGTTGTGTTAGGTGCATTTGCGTAGATTGAGCCAAGATCCGTTGGCCTGCATCATAAGTCATTTGATCAGAAGACTTACAGAGAAGCCATTAGCTTTCTTCTCTACCTAACAGCTAGCAGACCTGATATAATGTTTTCTACCTGTATTTGTGCAAGATTTCAGGTTCACCCAAAGGAATCCCACATGAGTTCTGTCAAAAGGATTCTCAGATATCTGAAGGGTTGTCCCAGCATTACAATGGCATCCCCGTCAAATCAGCAAGATATTATTGAGGACATCAATCTTGCCCTCAAGATGGTGCTATCCAAGTTTGGCTCCCTCTCTCTTGATTTCTCAATGTATTTCTATCGTAAACTCCATCACCAGCACAAAACATTGCAGGGCCTTACATCCAAACTCACGGCTTTTGTTAAGGAAGTACGATCGGCAGTCGTGCCTTTTAAAGGCTTTATATCTTTTTTTAATAATATATAGCAGGGGGAGATTTGTTCCAGCAGGCAACAACCACTTCAAGATTCTATCTACACGACAACAATCCCTCTCTCCTTCACCACTGAAGGAGAGACAGATGTATCATCTAAATTACAGCTTCCAGATGCAGCCATTCAAGGGGACTCATCTTCTCCAAGAATCCGGTCCTTTGTTCAGGGGGAGTCATCAACTCAGGGGAGATCCCTCTAATTTTAGATGATCAGTCCTATCTCAAGTCTCTGCAAGAATTTCATGAAGACACTGAACCATCTATCCCTGATCCTCTTTCATTCAGAGTGTCCTTTGAAGATTCATCCACAACACCCTCTCCAGTCAAGATAACTGTCTCACCTGTTCCAGCACCAGCTCAACCAATACCTCCAGTTCAGCTTCCTTCTCCACCTGCTCCTATGTCTAAACCACTTCTTCCAACATTAGTCTTTAGAGGGAGACCTCCATATAGAGGTGGAAGTAGTGGTAGAGGAAGAGGAAGAGTACATATCTGGGAGATGTATACAAAATAGCAAAGGAAGGAATACAGAAAAGAAAAATCATATTACAAAAAGTGTGCAACGACTGAAATTCCTGAGAACACAATAAAAACCTACACAAATCCAGAGCAGTACAAAGTTTTAGAGGAGATTGCAGACTGAGAAAGATATGAATATGAGACAGCTCACAGGGAGATTAAAAAGAAGAAAAATAGATTTATTGATATTCTGCAAAGAGGAAAACAAGTGGTTGAACAAGAAGAACTAGCAAGAGCAATCCCCATCAAATCCTCCTTGTTTGATTCCACTGAGTATCTTACAAGGAATCCTAAAGCTAAGATGTTGGAGGAAATAGGCCAACTTCACAGAAGGGGCATTAAATGTGTTCCAGAGGATCCAGAGGAGCCTCCTTAGAAGAAAAAGAAAGGAAAACAACCTCGTGTGAAAAAGAAAAAGATATTGTTCCAGTCCGCCTCAGACACTGGTAAACCCCAATCAATCTTTTTATTGTACCAAATCCTGATGGGGACTCAAAGTCAGAGAACCTAGAGTTGGAAACCATAAACCTGTTGACATCAAAAGTTCTTGGTCTGGGCTTCACCTTAAAAGATGTTTCTCCTGAAATAAAAAGTTACCTAGCAAAGTTGTTCAAAGGCCATGAGAAAATACAAAGGAATCCAGAGAAGGCAACCCCTACAAATTTCAAGTATGTGGAAAGAAAGTTCAGAAGGATCTATGAGGATTTATCCAATTTTCTGAAAGGAAATAAGTAGATGTATTCTTGGGTAATCTCTGATAAACTCTTGTGACAATTAATCAGATAAATTTCTGCTTACAGGTTCAATCTAGTCAATTATTCTATGTCTTATTATCTTGTATGTATTATACTTGAGTATGTAAGAAAAATGTGTAAAATCACTTTGAACAAACTATAAAATTTGTTAAGATAAATATGGGGAGATTGTTGGGAAAAACCCTTTGATTTAACTTAACAAATTCAATAATAGTGATTTTATCTCTTAGAATTTAATTACCCAGTGTATAGTGAGTGTAATCTGGTCATTAGATGTCTTAGGAAATCACACTCAACCTAGGGTGTCAAGACCAAGTCAAGAGAAGCAAAGTTAACACTTGCCTCGAATAGAATTCGATGCAACATCAAGTTATTGTCGACGCTACTCTGACGAGAAGTCCAAGTAGTTCACCATTCTGTCAAAGTAATCCAAGTCGACGGTACGTCGAATAGATTTCGACGCGGAGCCATGGACCTGTCAAAGTACTTGAAGAAGTTGATGCAGCTTCTACTTCCACTCGGCGCAGAAGGAAGTATCTGTCAAAGTAATCTAAAGTCGACTCAACATCGACTTCATCTCAACGCAGATAATGAAACTCAGAGCCATACCTTCAACTCGACGGTTACGTCGATAGGGTATCGACGCAACATCGACTAGCAGAGTTTCAGTCAGAGCAAGGATTAATTAGAAGCTGCTCCTACAAGAATTTGAAGGTGCGTCGATAAGAGAGGAAGTGAACTCGACGCTACGTCGAATATATCCTAAAAAGGGAAACCTTTTTAGCTGTCATTTTTTACCCTCTCTCATGGCCCACCTCTCTCAAGGCCGTTCCCTAACAGCTCATTAATTTCCTCAAATAGACAAAAGAACTACAAGAGGACAAAAAGCTTTCTTGGAAACCTGCTTAAGGTTGGTGAACGGGTCGGGAATTAAAGAAGGAAAGAAAGAGATTGTCCAGTGCAGAAAACTTTTTCCGGTCTTACCAGAAAGGGAAACAAAATTCAAATTGAAGAGAGACAATAAAAGGACAGAGAAGAATGAGGCAAAGCAGAGCATTCATTACAATCGGCCGACATCTTCTCTCTAGGGCTTCCTCTTCTTCTTCCTCCCTCAGGAACCCTAACTGAGAATATACAGAGAAGATAAGAACAACTGCTCTTTATCACAATCTTATAACAGGCAGATCTTAATCAGAGAAAAAGAACAAAGGATCTGAAAGCTGCTCTTCATCACCATCTCATAGCAGCCAGAGCTCAATCAGCAGAAACACAAAGGATCTGACAATCAAAAAAGCTCCTGCAATACATCACTATCATAAGCAGGAGTTAATCAAGAGTAGATCCAGTGATAGATACAAGAATTTGTGTATCATACGACCTTCATAAGAATTCTGAGAACAGAATTCCTACACCATTTCTCTTCTTCTCTCTCCTTCTAATTCCCTTCTGTAAAAGAGTTTTATTAATCCCTCTTCAATGAATTTAGTGGTTCAAGATCTCCTTATCAAAAGATCTGATGGTTCAAGATCTCCTTATCAAAATATCGGGTGGTTCATGATCTCCTTGTCAAAAGATCAGTGGTTCTAAGAGTCTCCTTACCAAAAGACTTAGGCACAGTGGTGCATCCCTACCAGGTGGTAGAAGAGGGGAGTACCTACATTATGGGGAACCTCTATAAAAAATCTATGTGTCTTCTGGTTTGCTAATTTTCTGTGATGTCCCTCATAGCTAGTTTACATTACTGTTTTCTGCTTTATATTTCAGCACTATTTTATTCTTCATGAGATCTTGATTGAGCATAAATGTAACACCCTCCCTGTTACATAGCATATAACAGTAGGTCCGGCCGGGACCCCACGCCATATGAAACGAATAGAAGAGCGCGTTATGAGAATTAGTGTCTAAACAGTTACAAATATAACTATCTCAGCATCAGAGTCGCATAACGGAAGCATATTTATTTTTATTTAAAACCAGTTCATAACAAGTCCACTTTACAACTAGGAATGAAATAAAAAAGAGTTATTTACATTGTTTGTTTACATCAAAAAGGTGGCTTCCAGACATCGGCACGCAGGCCGGCCACACATGAACAAAAATAAACAAAAGCTTTGGCCTTCAAGGGCCAACACAGCACAGCAGCAGGGGCTTCAGCCCGCTATCTCCCGCTAGTCTCACTGGGACCTGTATAAGCAAATCCACCAATTGGTGGGAAAACAGGCAACCAGTCAGCTTTAGCTGACCAAGATTTATAACGACCCCGCCCCACACTCGGGGCGGCGGTGCTCCTTCCCTGCAAGTAAGAGTCAGCAGCATATATATATATATATATATATATATATATATATCCGCAAACAACACCAACGGAGGCAAACCAAGCCACCCGCTTCGTGCTCTCAAGGCACACTTTGGCATACTCCCTGAGTTACGACCTTACGCTAAGTCCTATTTCAACTTAGACAAGCAAATTGAGCTAGGCCATACACACGAAGTTCCGGCACTCTTCCATAGTCCGGTGCACCGAGGGGCGACCTCTTCACCACTACTATGGGCGGGTTCAGATCAGCTAGGCTCGTGCTCAATTATCGCGATTCAACTCTGCACGATACGGGTAAGCGTCACCTTGTGCCCGACACTTAAAGATGGGCTTTGCAAATTCCACAGCTTTATCTACTATATATCCAGTCCCCAGGACATTGGGTAACACTGAATCACACAAATTGCGTGCTGGGCGCTACCGCCGGCGCTAGCACTAGCGCCCGGCGCTAGCAACAGAACTTAGTTCTGCCAGGCACTGGTAACAGAAATCTGTACTGCCACCTCTGGGAAACCACCTCCAGACATCAACACTGGTAGCTCACCTGGAGCTACCGCCGGCGCTAATGCTAGCGCCCGACGCTAGTGACAGAACTCAGTTCTGCCACCAAATTTCGGGTACAGCCTGGGAAACACCTCCAGGTCCTATTTTTGTACAAAACAGTACTCATGACCCACATCACAGCACGTACACGGAATTATTTCCGGCACTTTACATGCACTAAGCATCACCAATCCGGCTCGACCTGTCCGGATGGGCTTCACACAGCATGCCTATGTCCGTAATACCGTTTCAGACTCTATATGCAATTTGTGGGGAAATCACTTCAACCCACCGGAATAGCCGATCTACTAATTAGTAGAAGTATTCCAAAACGCATGCAAATCAAAAGACGTACATGTCCAAGGATTAGGGAGGAGATTCGTTACCCTTGTAGGCCATTTCGGTGCCATAGAATTGAGAGGTGGATGGCTGGAATCCGCGGTGGCACACGCACGCACACGCTTCTTCACTAATCTCCCTCCTGGCACGATGAAAGCTCAACTCGAAAGGCTCTCCCTCCTTTCTCCCAGCTCTCAGCCCTCAGCACTTGAGAGAAATGCAGAGAAAAATGGCTGAGAAGTCGGGTTTGAGGGTATTTAATATTTAGCGCTACCGCCGGCGCTAGTGGCTAGCGCCTGGCGCTAGCCCTAAGTCGGTACCACTGAGAGACGCTACCGCCGGCGCTATCGCTAGCGCCTGGCGCTAGCTCCCTGATTTCAGCTCATGCTCATTTTTGGTATTTTGGGTGCACATGCCATTTGGGGTCTTATAATTCTTCCCCCCTTAAACGAATTTCGTCCCGAAATTCTAACAGTGCAAATAATCAAAACGATACAAAATACAATTTGTACCTTAAAGGAACAGCTCGGGGAACTCCTCACACATAGTTTGCTCGCGCTCCCATGTAAGTTCCTCACGACCGCAGTTGTTCCAGCGGACTTTGACCATTTTGATCAATTTATTCCGTAGCTGTTTGACCTCAGTGTCTTCGATGCTAATAGGTATGACCTTTATCTTCAACCCATCATCGACCGGCACCTGAGTAGCCACAAGCACTTGGCTAGGCTCTGGTACAGCTTTCCTCAATACTGATATGTGGAACACATCGTGCAGACTACTCAACTCAGTCGAAAGAGCGAGTCGATAGGCAGCTTCGCCAACACGATCCAGTATCTCAAACGGTCCAAGGTATCTTGGACTCAGCTTTTTCAAGCGCCGAATCCGGGACACACCCTTGAAAGGTTTGATCTTGAGATAAACCCTGTCGCCCACGGAGAACTCGACGTTTCTATGCTTGGCATTGTAGTATTTCGCCTGCCTATCTTGCGCAATTAACAATCTCTCACGGATTGTTTGAATAGCCGCATTTGCCTCTTCGACTTCCTTTCGCTTAAACAGCTTCGTTTCACCTGTCTCCGCCCAAGATAAGGGAGTGCGGCAAGATCTACCATAGAGGGCCTCAAAGGGTGCCATCTTTATACTTGCCTGATAGCTATTATTATAAGCAAATTCGATCATGAAAAGATGATCTTCCCACTTTTTACCGAAGTCCAGGACGCACATTCGGAGCATATCCTCCAGAGTTTTGTTCGTACATTCAGTCTGTCCATCCGTCTGAGGGTGGAAGGCAGTGCTAAACTTCAGCTTTGTACCTAACAACTGGTGGATTAGCCTCCAATCTTTCGAAGTGAAGCGCCCATCTCGGTCACTGACGATGCTACGGGGAACACCATGCAATCGTACAATGCTATCAACATAAAGTTTTGCTAACTTTTCAACTGAATCGTCCTTCCGGTTTGGAATAAAGTGGGCTACCTTTGTCAAGCGATCCACGATCACCCATACGACATCATTCCCACTCCGTGATCTCGACAAACCGTGCACGAAATCCATCGAAATGTCATCAAATTTCCATTCCGGTATAGGCAACGACTTCAGAAAACCTCCAGGTTTCTGACATTCCGCCTTCACCAGTGCGCAAGTTTTGCATTTTGACACGTACAAGGCGATGTCTTTCTTTAATCCTGGCCACCAAAACAGCTTTTTCATGTCTTGGTACATTTTTGTGCTCCCTGGGTGAATTGAGTATTTGGTAAAATGTGCTTCGTACATCAATTCCTCCCGCACCTTTCCCACATTTGGGACGCACAACCGACCGTCTTTCCACATCAGACCATCGTCCATTACAAACTCTGCGGCAGTCCCATCCCCAGACTCTGCCAAATAGCGTTGCATGCTCGAATCAAGCTCCAGGGCCTGTCGTATTCTATCCGTGAGGTCATACTGCACCTCCGTCCAGTTTAAGCACGCATTCACACTAGAACTCCTCTCTACACAGGAGATCTCCAAGGCTTTGATGCGATATTTCGGCAAGTGCACTGGTCGCGCAAGTAATAAAGTTTGGGAATAGGATCCCCGAGTGTCGGTCTCTTGAGGAATGCAGGTTGGGTAAACGAATCGTGTTGTGTGACTATTGTTACACAAGCGTAAACAAACACACAAAAAGGAGGGTTTTGGTTGGGTTTTCCTACTCTTAACAACAATGAAGGAAATGCGGGTCGAAGGCACCGCTTCACAAGGCGAGATGGATGCAACGGCTGCGATGCCGTGCTTCGTGAGGCGGATGGAGCGTGCTCTAGTGCGGGAAGGCGAGGGTTGCAAACACCTCTTCACAAACGCCGTTAGCTCTTGCTAACGCGGATCGAACACCTTGAGTGCGTGAGTGAGTGAGTGGATGAGTGGAGGCGAAGCGATTCACAAGCAAGTAATGATGAAAAGAGAAGAAACATTCATTTCATTTAAACCAAACATCATGATATTCAAGTTTAAAAGATTCAAAGATTACAACGAAGGAGAGAGGAAAGAGATAACCAATGGATGAAGACTAGCGGCCGTTCACGGCCGGAATGGTAGTTTGTCAAGCTACCTCCGGGCTCAGGCGGACTGTGCTTCCGGTGTAGAGAAACTGTCACGATCTCTCTACGTGGTTCCGTCGTCTTCTACCTCAGGATTCCTCTTCTTCTTACCGGACTGGAGTGGAAAAACAGCTGCTTGAGGGCTTGCAGATGGTGGAGAATGCTCTCGGACAATGGAGAAATGCTTGGAATGGTTGGAGAGGACTTCCCCTTGCGTAGGAGATGAAGTGGAGGTGTCCAGGGATGGAAATCGCCCGCGTACGGACTGCCAATCGCGCTCCCGGCGGCTCGATCCCGCCCTAAAATCGGAACAGGCATATATATAGGCGCTGGACTGAATACCGCGCACGGTCATTGGTGCACGACCAGTGGTCGTGCGCATTGGAATTCTGCGATCGTGCGCGCTGCCTGGGCGGAGCCTGAAATGAAAGAAATTTATAAAATACATGTTCGCACGACCAGTGACGCACGACCAGTGGTCGTGCGCACTATCGTAAATGGTCGTGCGATAAGCCAGCCAGAACTCATAAAACGGGCGTTAAGTGCGCACGATCAGTGGCGCACGACCAGTGGTCGTGCGCTATAGAGCCAGTGATCGTGCGCAGTGTTCCTGTACAGAATTGTACCGAGAACACCTGCACGACTCCTGTTCCAGCATACAACACCAGTCTAGCCGCTGAAGGTGGCACTTAACACTGCATGAAAACTAGTAACGAAGATGAACAAGAAATAACACCAAAACGGGCCTAGAAGTGCACTTAGCATGGAGTATTAAATAGGAATGAAAACATGTCTAAAGTGAAGTGCAAAGACTAGAAAATCGGCCCAGATGAGTCCAAAAATGTGTATATAATTGGGACTCATCACACCCCCAGACTTACCTGTTTGCGCATCCCGAGCAAACGAATTCGGTGGAGTGTGAAAATGGTAGTTAACAAAGAAAATTACACAAAGGAGTACAATGCAAAGTAACAAAAGCATGCAAATAGAAATTTAGTAAAAAGAGATTCTAATTATGCTAACTAATTTACGAAAGTATTAGAGCGTAGGTAGAGATTTAGTTATACTAAGTTGGTGAATTATGAAGAATTCGAACGATTATGCCCGGTGTGAAAGTAACAAGACACTAAGGCGGGTGTTGCACAAGGTCGGGGTTTAGGGATAACTCCGCTGAAATCCATCAACGTCGTGAACCATACGCTCGCCCGGTCACACTCTCTCCATGGCGTTAGCAAACTCACAAGTCAAATCAATAGGGCTTTTAGGATTATATTGGGGCTTAGGTTGCGGTATGATATTAAAATTTAAACACGATGGCTACGCAACCCAAGTGAGCTAACGGAACGTTGCACCACACAAAACCAAAAAAAAAATAATGCTCGTGTGACACACCCCCAGACTTATCATGAAAACTAGGTGTGCACACGGCCTACTTCACAATTACCAACAGATTTTTTTATTTAGCTCGGAAGGATTTCTTTACGACATATTTCTATTTCAGATTTTTTTCTTTTAACAACATACTTTTCTTCTTTTACTTATCCTCCGGTTGGTTCAAATTCAGCAAAATAAAACGTGTTTTTCTTCATCACATCACAAAGATTCCAAAAATCACACCAAATCAAGAACATGAGTGCAGATAAACATCAATTTGGTTGTGAAAGTGGGCAAAGCTTCAGGCCTTGGTGAATGGAGGAGGAGCTGTAACAAGGAAGTGGTAGGCACAAATGTTGGCTTGCAAAGGTGAGCGAATAGGACACGGAAAGCTAAGGCTCAAACTAGCCAAAAGGTGGCCTATATCATATTTAACTCAAAGAGTCGCTCTCGCCCATGGTTCGAGAGTCGCTTGGGGCAAGTTCTTAGCCCACGAGAAAGGTAAACCTTCCTCCCGACTCGAGCAACACACGACTAGTGCTCGTACACACACAACACTGGGTTATCATCAATTTCGTTCACATTCACCATTTGAGTATAATAAATCTAAATTTACGCAAAAATACTAAACATAAATTAGATGCATAGAGACAATCTAGTTCTACTCAAATTCTACGGCAGCATGCGGGTGCGACTAGAACACTGCTCGAGTCAACATCGCACTCCAAATAGTAATTCCTAAGCTAACGTCCTATTTCACAGTCCTAACCAAAATAGTTTATTTGGAAACAACACAAATAGGAAAGCTCATGTGGGTGAAGTGGTGCATGAAGCATGGAATAATGATGATGGCAATGAAAAATATAAGCAAACTTCTAGCATGCGGTGCAACTCGTACGCATAGTGGATGACACATGCTCTCCCCCAGACTTAATCTACACATTACATCACAGAAATTGGAAGCTAAGGGGGGAAGAAGTGTTACCCAATGCTCAGAATTGAGCATACCAGACGATTGGCGATTAAGATAAAGAGCAGTCCGCAGCATCCGCACCAAAGAACACAACACACCTGCAAGCACAAAACTAAAAACAGCAAAAACAAATATAAAAGCTGAACTAAACATGTTAGATAAAAAAAGAAATCAGGAAATCTGGGTTGTCTCCCAGCAGCGCTTTTATTTTATGTCCTTAAGCTGGACCAAATACCTGTATTATGATTGTTTAAAGAGTGCAGAAATTAAAGGAGAAGTTCACAGAAGCAGTTTCACAAATTCAACCAACACAAATCAGCTATAGGCGCTCTTATGGTGCGCGTCTCCCGTAGCTCATAGGCGGGAGGTGAAGGCTTTAAGGCCAACACTGGTGTCACCCAGTGTTCCCCTAACCTCCACCCTCTTGCCACGGAGAGCGGCATCGCGAGCATCGTGCAGAAGTTTCTCCTGTTTAAATTTAGTGACAGTCGGGGACTGCCAACGTTGAAAGTTTTCAAATTTTTCCACCTTGGTGGAGGGTGGCGTCACTTCCGGCGTCGCGGTGACTACCGGATCAACCCAAGAGATGGAGCGCTTAAATTGTTTATTACAAGAATCAAAACAAGAAGATAATGGGACAGTGTCCCAAACTAAATTCAAGTCAATATTTTTCGAAATGCAATCTTCCTCCATCTCGGAATCAAATTCTCTCCGAAGATCTACTTCTTCCTCACTGGACTGGTGCTCCTCCTTTTCTCCTTCAATTGGTTCTTTATCTTCTTCATTTCCTGCACAACTCAGAGATTCATCAAAAATAAAGAGAGGGGGAGGAGTGGATGTTTCAGTTATAGCTTTGGGGTAAGTGGGTTGTGGCACCATATTGGGTAGGAAGACACACCCCGTAGCGAAATCAAGGGTGGCACCGCTCTCTTTCAAGAACGGCACGCCCAAGATAGGGATAGAGTGATTTTCCTGGGGTCCCAACACCTGAAAATCAGCAACCACAATCGTCCCCTCAACTATCACTTCTACATTTTCACTTCCCCCTCAGATTGTATAACAGTCCCATTAGCAAGCATAAGGGATTTCCGATCCTCCGTGCTCATCTCAAGTTGCAATTTAGCAACGTCTTGCAGCGCAATGACGTTGCAGAAGGAGCCAGAGTAGCACAAAGCTTTCGTTTCAATATTATTGATGGAACAGGAAATCACTAACTCACTTGGATCAGCCTCTACCACATCGCCGAGACTCTTCCCTTGATCTATTGGGTTCTTTTTAGTGTTGCTAGGAAGGGTCCCATGCGACCGCTCGGTTAGCAATTGGGCCAATTGGCCCAGCTGCGTTTCCAAGTTCCGCATGGATGCGGTTTGGTTCACCATATTTGAGGTAGCCGCTTGCATAAATTTTTCCATCATCTCCTCCAGATTACTCTTTTTTTGGGCTGGGGGGCCTTGGTTATAATCCGGGTGTGGTGGCCGCAGTTGGCTCCCGGAGGCGTAAACATCGTTTTGATGCTGCCCCGGTGCCCATCGTTGGCCATGCGTGTTTGGGTTCCATGAGAAGTTCGGGTGACTTCTCACTCCCGGATGATAAGCATTATTAAATGGCACCCCCTTAGACTGATTTCCTATAAAATTAACAGATTCATTCAAGGATAAGTGCGCGAAGTCACCTGATACGTTGTTCCCTGAACATTCGTATGCATGGTGGCCGCCGCCTCCACATCCTTCGCACGTAATGACAGCAGCAGGCGCGGGTATAGGGGGAAGTGAGTCGACCACAAAGAGACCGCGGGCGTTCCTTGGTGCATTTCTCCCGGCAGTCCAGAATGTACTGTGGGAGGCGGTGTCGCGCAGAATCCGAAGGGCCTCCTCCGGAGTGTGGTTCATTAGAGTACCACCCGCAGTAGCATCGATCATTGCCCTGTAGTTGGGCTCGATCACAAAGTAAAAGTTCTCTACCACATTCCACGGTTGGAGCTCGTGGTTCGGGCAACCGCGGAGAAGATCGTTAAGACGCTCCCACGCCTCAGCAAGGGTCTCTTGATCGGCTTGGCGAAAGGTGGCGATCTCCCACCGCAAACTTACAATTTTATCGACGGGGTGAAATTTGGCTAAGAACTTGGATGCGAGCACATCCCAAGTCGTAGCGGTCCCCGGAGGAATAGAATGAAGCCACACCTTGGCCTTGTCGCGAAGAGAGAATGGGAACAGTCGCAGCTTGACTGTGTCATCAGGAATCCCAGCGTAGCGGAAAGTTCCGCAGATATCAGAAAACTCAGCCAGGTGCAGGTGCGGATCTTCACTGGCCATCCCGGAGAACTGAGCATTGTTCCGGATGATGTTCAAGATCGCAGGTTTGATCTTGAACTGGTTGTTCATAATGTTGGGACCAAATCCCGGATACACACTCCCAGCTGTCGGAGTGGTATAATCTCTCATCGTTCTGGGTCGAGGCCACACTACCTCTTACTCATCTCCAGGTTGGTACTTCCCCACATCGGGCACTCTTGGGTCAGCATTGTTTGGGTCTATGTTGTCACCCATTGCCGCCGGTACGGCTGCTGCGCGCCTTTGTGCGCGAGCGGTCCGTTCGATCTCTGGATCAAAGGGTACCAGTTCCCCCGCGGCTTGTCTCTGCATGCACAGTCACAACAAAAAGAAAACAAAAACAAAGGGAATCAAAAATAACTGCTCTTGTAACAAAAGATCACAACTCAAGACGTTACACGCCTGAACATTCCCCGGCAACGGCGCCAAAAACTTGACGCGATATTTCTGCAAGTGCACCGGTCGCGCAAGTAATAAAGTTTGGGAATAGGATCCCCGAGTGTCGGTCTCTTGAGGAATGCAGGTTGGGTAAACGAATCGTGTTGTGTGACTATTGTTACACAAGCGTAAACAAACACACAAAAAGGGGGGTTTTGGTTGGGTTTTCCTACTCTTAACAACAATGAAGGAAATGCCGGTCGAAGGCACCGCTTCACAAGGCGAGATGGATGCAACGGCCGCGATGCCGTGCTTCGTGAGGCGGATGGAGCGTGCTCTAGTGCGGGAAGGCGAGGGTTGCAAACACCTCTTCACAAACGTCGTTAGCTCTTGCTAACGCGGATCGAACACCTTGAGTGCGTGAGTGAGTGAGTGGATGAGTGGAGGTGAAGCGATTCACAAGCAAGTAATGATGAAAAAAGAAGAAACATTCATTTCATTTAAACCAAACATCATGATATTCAAGTTTAAAAGATTCAAAGATTACAACGAAGGAGAGAGGAAAGAGATAACCAATGGATGAAGACTAGCGGCCGTTCACGGCCGGAATGGTAGTTTGTCAAGCTACCTCTGGGCTCGGGCGGACTGTGCTTCCGGTGTAGAGAAATTGTCACGTTCTCTCCACGTGGTTCCGTCGTCTTCTACCTCAGGATTCCTCTTCTTCTTACCGGACTGGAGTGGAAAAACAGCTGCTTGAGGGCTTGCGGATGGTGGAGAATGCTCCCGGACAATGGAGAAATGCTTAGAATGGTTGGAGAGGACTTCCCCTTGCGTAGGAGATGAAGTGGAGGTGTCCAGGGATGGAAATCGCCCGCGTACGGACTGCCAATCGCGCTCCGGGCGGCTCGATCCCGCCCTAAAATCGGAACAGGCATATATATAGGCGCTGGACTGAATACCGCGCACGGTCATTGGTGCACGACCAGTGGTCGTGCGCACTGCAATTCTGCGATCGTGCGCGCTGCCTGGGCGGAGCCTGAAATGAAAGAAATTTATAAAATACATGTTCGCACGACCAGTGACGCACGACCAGTGGTCGTGCGCACTATCGTAAATGGTCGTGTGATAAGCCAGCCAGAACTCATAAAACGGGCGTTAAGTGCGCACGATCAGTGGCGCACGACCAGTAGTCGTGCGCTATAGAGCCAGTGATCGTGCGTAGTGTTCGTGTACAGAATTGTACCGGGAACACCTGCACGACTCCTGTTCCAGCATACAACACCAGTCTAGCCACTAAAGGTGGCACTTAACACTGCATGAAAACTAGTAACGAAGATGAACAAGAAATAACACCAAAACGGGCCTAGAAGTGCACTTAGCATGGAGTATTAAATAGGAATGAAAACATGTCTAAAGTGAAGTGCAAAGACTAGAAAATCGGCCCGGATGAGTCCAAAAATGTGTATATAATTGGGACTCATCAGGCTTCCAAGTCCCTGATCAGACGTTGATCATACATCTGAATCCAGTTGGCCTGTGCATAAGCCCTTCGGCTCAAAGCATCTGTGACTACATTTCCCTTCCCGGGAGTATAGTGTATATCAAAAGTGTAGTCCCCCAGGAACTCCATCCACCTTCGCTGTCGCATGTTGAGCTCCTTCTGATTTAGCAAATACTTAAGGCTCTTATGGTCTGTAAGGATGTCAACCTTCACACCATATAAATAGTGCCGCCACAGCTTTAGAGCGAAAATCACGGCCGCCAATTCCAAGTCGTGGACAGGATAATTCCGCTCATGCACTTTCAACTGACGAGAGCCATAAGCTATTACTTGACCGTGATGAAGAAGTACGCAGCCTAAGCCGCTCCCTGACGCATCACTGTAAATTTCATAACCCTCTTCACCAGATGGTAAACACAAAATTGGTGCTGTGGTCAAACGCCTCTTTAATTCCTCAAAAGCCCGTGCACACTCCGGTGACCAAACGAACTTCTGATCCTTCCTCGTCAAGGTGGTGAGAGGTAGAGCGATCCGTGAAAAGTTCTCCACGAAGCGCCGATAGTAGCCGGCAAGTCCAAGGAAACTCCTGACTTCCGCTACTGTCGCCAAAATGGGCCACTTCTGGATTGCATCAATCTTTGTCGGATCTACTGCGATACCCTCGCCACTAACAACATGACCAAGGAACGCCACTGAGGCTAGCCAGAACTCGCACTTAGAGAATTTGGCATATAGTTGACTACGTCGCAGGATTTCCAAAACTTCACGCAAATGAATCGCGTGTTCTTCTTCAGACTGAGAGTACACCAAGATATCGTCAATGAAGACAATGACAAACCGATCAAGGCACGCTCGAAAGGTCCTATTCATCAGATCCATAAATACTGACGGTGCATTCATCAATCCAAACGGCATCACTGTAAACTCGTAGTGTCCGTAGCGAGTACTGAATGCTTTCTTAGGGATATCACAATCCCGAATTCGTAACTGGTAATAGCCGGACTTGAGATCCAACTTTGAATACATAGTTGACCCAACTAGCTGATCGAATAAGTCATCGATTCGAGGAATCGGATACTTGTTCTTCTCGGTCAGCTTGTTCAATTCTCGATAGTCAATGCATAGACGCAGGCTTCCGTCCTTCTTCTTCACAAAAAGGACCGGAGCACCCCAATGGGAGGTACTTGGACGTATATAACCCTGCTCTAGCAACTCCTGTAATTGAACTTTCAATTCCGCCATCTCCTTTGGCGCAATTCGGTACGGAGAGCGTGAAACAGGTTTGGCACCTGGCACCATCTCTATAGTGAAGTCAATCTCTCGCTGAGGTGGCGCCCCAGGAAGATCTTTTGGAAACACATCTGGATACTCTGAAATCACAGGAACATCACTCAAACAGGGTTGAGGCTTTGCAACCCCCATTAGCACAACACATAACTCTGCACCTTGCCGAACCCCCTTGACCACTTGGACAGCAGACATCAGTGTCTTAATCGATCCATGCAAACCAGCAAACGTAGTCGTACGTTCGGTATTCCTCCCCAGTGTGACCTCCTTAGACGTGCAATCAATGTAGGCTTGCTGCGTTGACAGCCAGTCCATACCAAAGATTACATCGAATTCCGAAAACGGGAGTATCAGTGCTTCCAAATCAAAGTCTTGACTCCCTATTCGTACCTTTACTACACAACCTCGATCCGCGCGCATCGAACACCCATTGGGTAGCATCACATCTAATCGTTCCTGTCTAAACAACGAAGGCACTCCAAGTTGCTGTATGAAGGCCTCCGATATAAAGGAATGTGAAGCACCCGTGCCAAATAGTGCTCTTGCCGGATAGTTAAAGATCAGGACAAAGCCTAGGACATCAATGGTTACCAAGCAATGTATAAGGTATGAAGTATAAAAAGCAACAAAAGTTATATACTATCGCATACCTGTCACCACATCGTTCTGTTTGATGGCCTCCTGTTGGCCAAGGTTGTAAACTCTAGGCTGGGCTGGAGCAGCGTGGGATGCGGTTGACTCTGCCGCCTTCCCTTTCTCTGCCGCATAGGCCGCAACTATCTTCTTCCCACTACGACAGTCATGTGCTATATGTCCCGGCTTGCCGCAGTTGTAACAGATGATTGGGCCTCGCCCAGTCACTCCCGATGCTGAAGATTGAGCTGACCCAGATGGTCGCGCTCCTTTCTTCCATTTGCCTTGCCCCGACTTTGCTGAGCTCGATACTTTGAACTCTGGCTTGACTACTGCTAGCTCCTTCCTACTATGGGACCGCTTCATGTCTTTCTCTAAAGAATGAGCTGAGTTGACCAGGGTCATAAACCCTTGCGTCATTGGCCCCATCAGAAGAAACCGCAACTCCTCTCGCAAGCCTTCGTAAAACCGATTTGTCTTACGCGCTTCATCCGCAAATGTCACGCCTGCATAACGACCCAACCGTGTAAACTCATGCAAATAATCATCGATAGTACGATCACCTTGAGTCATACGGTTGAACTGATTTTCCATTTCTATCTATTGGGCCTGAGGAAGATATCGCTCCAAGAACAGTTTGGAAAACTCATCAAAAGAGATATCGGTCAGCTGCCTTCCCGCTAGCTGATGTATCTCCAACTCATCTCACCACAGCTGCGCCTCCCCATCTAGTTGGAAGGTTGCCAAAGTCACTTTTTGTCCTTCCTCCGTGTCCGTGGCCTTCAAGGTTTTGCGCACCTTTGACAGCCAATCTTCTGCTTGTGTCGGGGTTCTTGCCCCCGTGAACGTGGGAGGGTGGAAACTCAAAAAGTATTGCAGCTGTTGATCTGGAGCTCTTCGTGCCCTCAACGGCACTGGCCTTTCCACCGCAGGTTCAGCTGCTGGAGCCTGCACTGGAGGTTCAGCTGCTAGAGCCTGCACTGGAGCCACTCCAGGGGTAGGAGGCGGTTTAAGGACATGCCCTCCTGGCTGCGCAGTGAACATTGCAAATACTGCCTCAACAATCATCCTTACTGTTTCAGCTGAAGGAGGAATCGGCACCGGAGTTGGTGCACTGCTTGCAGTCGAACAAGGGGGTCGAGAAGGCCCCGCTCCACTCCCAGTCGCCTATATATGTACCCAAAACATAATTAGCGACTACGAGATAGCATAACGCAATAAAGGAACACAGAAATTTCATCTGAATGCTACACATATACATGTAATTCATTCCCAAAGTGGACAAAACTAGTTATTTATATGAGTTAAAGGTGACGCACACACGTTGTAACGCCCCTGATTTTCGTTAATTATTTTACGTACCCTCTGTGACGTAATTTTGGCGTAAGGGCGTTACGTCAGCTCTTTTGATAGTGTTTCGAGCCTTAGCTTAGTTGGAGCTCGTGATTCAGATCGAGCGTGCGAGATTTCGCGTCGTTTCGAGTTACAGTGAAGGTTTGGAGTAATTATCAAGATTTTAGCTTCAGGAGGCTTTATCCGGAGTTTGGCTTGTCGGAATTGAATTCTGACTTCGCCGTTGGATTCGTAGCGCCGTGTTTTAGTTAGGGTGCGAATTTCGTAGAAATTCGAGGTGTTTTGGTCGCCCTCGCAGTTTTAAGTATTTTGAAGGATTAATTAATTATTTAAATAATAAATTAGGTTTATATATAAGCCTAAAATCCTTCCCTTCCCTATTCATCTTCTTCCTCGATCAAAATCAGCCGTCGAAGGTTAGGGCGAGAGCGGAGCTTCGTGGAGCCTTCGACCGGTGATTTCTAGAGCTGTAGTGGTCGGAATCGAGTTTGGTTTGAAGATTTGGAAAGCTCTCGGCGAGATCTTCGTCTTAGTGGTAAGCTTGTTCTTCTTCGTGGAAGTTTTGGAGTTATGGAAATGACCTAACTCTTCCTTTCGGTCCTTAGCGCTCCAGGTCTTCGTGCTCGGGAGTTACCTTGGCTTTCGGAGCGGAGTTAGGCGAGTTCTGCAAGGTTAAGGCAAGTGGTTTCTTCCTCTTTCTCTCTTGATTCTTTTCACGGTTGGTTTGCTCGTTTTGAGCTCTTGTCATGCTGTTTAGCAAGAGTTTGTGTGTTTGGTGTAGTAACTTATGATCTAGAACCTCCCCTTGATTTTCTCCTCCTCAATCTTACCCAAATATCAAGTTTTTTCCCCTTGTTCTTGCGGTGGCTCGAGAGACAGATTTGGATGTCTCGAGACATAGCTGATGTCTCGAGACATAACTGTCTCTGTCCTTGGGGATGTCTCGAGACATAGCTGATGTCTCGAGACATACCTGTCTCTGCAGCTTTGGATGTCTCGAGACATAAGGGATGTCTCGAGACATAGCTGTCTCTGGCCCTTTCTTGTCTCGAGAGATACCTTTCATGTCTCGAGAGATTTCTCTTGTCTCGAGAATTTCCCTTCATATCTCGAGAGGTCCCTTTCTTGTCTCGAGAGATACCTTTCATGTCTCGAGAGATTTCTCTTGTCTCGAGAATTTCCCTTCATATCTCGAGAGGTCCCTTTCATGTCTCGAGAGATTTCTCTTGTCTCGAGAATTTCCCTTCATATCTCGAGAGGTCCCTTTCTTGTCTCGAAAGATACCTTTCATGTCTCGAGAGATTTCTCTTGTCTCGAGAATTTCCCTTCATATCTCGAGAGGTCCCTTTCATGTCTCGAGAGGTTGCCTATTACTCGAAAATTCAACCTTCTATCTTCCGAGAAGTCCTTTGTAGTTCTCGGGAAGTCCTCATTTTGATGTGATTTTTGCATGATTTCCGGTGGTGGGATTTCAAAATTTTGGACGGGGCTCTGCCCCGCACCCCGGTGTGATTTCGTTGCGATTCTCATGTTTAAATCTTGTGTCCTCTCAAGCGCACAAGGATGTTGCCAGTATCCCTTCGGTGCTCCTGATCTTGAATCCCTTTTGCTTGAATTCTTTTACTCGTTGTGGTCTGTTAACGTTTGAGTTTACTCTTATGATTCGTCATGATTTATGCCTCTGATTACTCCTCCTCCTTTTTGAAACCTTGTGCCTCTTACAAGGGTACAAGGAGTTTTGCCCAAGTCTCTTGGGTGTCCTTGATCGTGAATCCCTCGATCTTGAACCCCTTTGCCTTTTTGGTTCAATGACTCTGAGTCTCCCCTTATGAATCGTTTGATTAGCAGTTATCTCATGGTGACCCTATCCTTAGGGTGTTTCTTCCTAGTATTTGTGATGTTAGCAGTATGCGGTGATGTTGCTAATAACTGCATTGCGTCTTTGATCATGTTTACCTCCTATCAAAATTCTAAACCTGATGTGATCTTGCAAATCGTTGGTTTCGCTTGTGATTCATCTTGATCGGTGTGTGCCTTGCTTTGACCCTATCTCTTAGGGTATCCCTGTTGATTATTTCTCGGGCTTCGTCCCGTGTCTTAATGATTTAATTAAAATGAATATATCCTTTTAGCTTGCACGGTGGCCATTTCAAGGACGTGATCAGCAGGCGTTGCCTGTGTTCCTGTGGGCCGTGTTTGGGTGGTTGGGTCTAGACGTACCCCCACCTGGATTTGGGCTTGGGTTGCGGAGGTAAGAAACCGCACCCGTTTATTTGAGCTGATCAGTCTCATGTATGCAAAATTTACAAGATAATTAATTTATACTTGCTCCTACTTATGATATTTGGTTGCACTTGGTGCTTTGCTTAGCTCCTTGTTTCAGAGCTTCTTTTTCAGTGAATCAGGCTTGGGTTGGTACCCCGTACGCCTTTATTGCTTGTCTTTTCCTTATTTTCTTGCCACTTGCAATTCCCTTGCTGAGGCGTTCTTGTTTATTGAATGCCTCAGGTCCAGAGCCGTAGCGGTTAGTGGAGTAGCCCGAAGTCTTCGGGAGTTTTTAGCTGCTGTTTACCCCGCTGCTGCGAGGTAGTAGTAGTTGTTGTTGTTTGTTTTTCCTTGTGTTCAGACATGCTAGTTTGGGCCAATGGGTTAGTGTCAGCTTATTGACGCTCATTGTGCCTCTTTGATACTTTATAGTTTACTTACCAGTTTATGCCACTGCTTTTAGATCTGATACCTTACTCTCTGGGAATGATTTATGACTAGGTGCATTATAGTGATAAAATGGCTTTTCATTCATCTTCATCTCATCATTTTTAACTAAAACCCTTAGTTTTAAAGTCACCTAAAGATATTTTCTATACTTATACTACGCCTAGTTAAGTGCATATTATCTACTTTATGTCCTGCCTTCACGTGCATATAGGACCTTAAATGAACTAAATCAAGTGTTTTCCGCTGCAGTTACATATATAATTTTCTCTGTGGACTAGTTGATCCACGAACTGAGAGACACAGTTCTGACTCTAAACCCTAATAAATGATTTCAAATAATGATTATCGTGAAATCATGTTTTCAACTATCAAGTAAGAGGTTACCGCCTGAGCGTCTGCAGTTGTCTCCTGCATGACGTGGCATCATGACACGTATTTTCTCTTCCTCTGATATTCTTAATTCCTGAGAAAATGCGGGTCGTGACACACGTGCTCACCACCCCTTAAAGAATTCGACCACGAATTCAGACGGAAAGGGATCGAGACCCGTAGCTGATACCAATTTGTAACACCCTCCCTGTTACATAGCATATAACAGTAGGTCCGGCCGGGACCCCACGCCATATGAAACGAACAGAAGAGCGCGTTACGAGAATTAGTGTCTAAACAGTTACAAATGTAACTATCTCAGCATCAGAGTCGCATAACAGAAGCATATTTATTTTTATTTAAAACCAGTTCATTACAAGTCCACTTTACAACTAGGAATGAAATAAAACAAGAGTTATTTACATTGTTTGTTTATATCAAAAAGGTGGCTTCCAGACATCGGCACCCAGGCCGGCCAGACATGAACAAAAGTAAACAAAAGCTTTGGCCTTCAAGGGCCAGCACAGCACAGCAGCAGGGGCTTCAGCCCACTATCTCCCGCTAGTCTCACCGGGACCTGTATAAGCAAATCCACCAATTGGTGGGAAAACAGGCAACCGGTCAGCTTTAGCTGACCAAGATTTATAACGACCCCGCCCCACACACGGGGCGGCGGTGCTCCTTCCCTGCGAGTAAGAGTCAGCAGCATATATATATATATCCGCAAACAACACCAACAGAGGCAAACCAAGCCACCCGCTTCGTGCTCTCAAGGCACACTTTGGCATACTCCCTGAGTTACGCCCTTACGCTAAGTCCTATTTCAACTTAGACAAGCAAATTGAGCTTGGCCGTAAACACGAATTTCCGGCACTCTTCTATAGTTCGGTGCACCGAGGGGCGACCTCTTCACCACTACTATGGGCGGGTTCGGATCAGCTAGGCCCGTGCTCAATTATCGCGATTCAACTCTGCACGATACGGGTAAGCGTCACCTTGTGCTCGAAACTTAAAGCTGGGCTTTGCAAATTCCACAGCTTTATCTACTATATATCCAGTCCCCAAGACATTGGGTAACACTGAATCACACAAATTGCATGCTGGGCGCTACCGCCGGCGCTAGCACTAGCGCCCGGCGCTAGCAACAGAACTTAGTTCTGCCCGGCACTGGTAACAGAAATCTGTACTGCCACCTCTGGGAAACCATCTCCAGACATCAACACTGGTAGCTCACCTGGAGCTACCGCCGGCGCTAACGCTAGCGCCCGGTGCTAGTGACAGAACTCAGTTCTGCCACCAAATTTTGGGTACAACCTGGGAAACACCTCCAGGTCCTATTTTTGTACAAAACAGTACTCATGACCCGCATCACAGCACGTACACGGAATTATTTCCAGCACTTTACATGCACTAAGCATCACCAATCCGGCTCGACCTGTCCGGATGGGCTTCACACAACATGCCTATGTCCGTAATACCGTTTCAGTCTCTATATGCAATTTGTGGGGAAATCACTTCAACCCACCGGAATAGCCGATCTACTAATTAGTAGAAGTATTCCAAAACGCATGCAAATCAAAGGACGTACATGTCCAAGGATTAGGGAGGAGATTCGTTACCCTTGTAGGCCGTTTCGGTGCCATAGAATTGAGAGGTGGATGGCTGGAATCCGCGGTGGCACACACACGCACACGCTTCTTCACTAATCTCCCTCCTAGCACGATGAAAGCTCAACTCCAATGGCTCTCCCTCCTTTCTCCCAGCTCTCAGCCCTCAGCACTTGAGAGAAATGCTGAGAAAAATGGCTGAGAAGTCGGGTTTGAGGGTATTTAATATTTAGCGCTACCGCCGACGCTAGTGGCTAGCGCCTGGCGCTAGCCCTAAGTCGGTACCACTGAGAGACGCTACCGCTGGCGCTATCGCTAGCGCCTGGCGCTAGCTCCCTGATTTCAGCTCATGCTCATTTTTGGTATTTTGGGTGCACATGCCATTTGGGGTCTTACAATAAATCCTTAGATTATTTTATTGTATTCACTATTAGGATAGAAATAAATTTAAATCTCTTTTCACCCCCCCTCTAGAGGATTCTCAGAGGTACACTGTGCACTTTCATAAAGAGCTCTCCCCCTAAGTTGAGGACTCCACTGCATTGAAGGCAGGATTCTTGGAGGTGATGACTCCCCCAGAATGGCTGCATCTAGAAGCTGTAACTTAGATTAAACTGCTGGTTCTCCTTCAGAGATGAAGGAGAAAGGGATTGTTGTTGTGTAGATAGAGTCTTGAGGAGGTTGCTGCCTCCTGGTAGAAATCTCCCCCTGCTTTATATCATTAACGAGTGATATACAGACATCGGCAGGTACAACCGATGATCTGATCTCTGCGTCAAGAGCCTTGATGTCAGAGTTAAGATCTGTCAATCTCTTGTGTTGGGCGCAGAGCTTGCGATAGCAACCCTTTGAGAAATCCAGATAGTGGGAGTTGAACTGTAAGAGAAGAGTTTCCATGACTTGATCAACAGCATCGACAATGTCTTGGAGAGATGCCATTGCTATACTGCGAGTACCTGCACCCTGCGAAGAAAGAAACAAAGAAGGAGAACATGGAGAGAGCAAGAGGGAGAAATTTTTTGAATAGCACACTAGAAGTATACGCATAAGACTCTTTGACTAGAGGAGTCATCGAAACTTAGGGTTTATTCAAAGCAACGTTGAATTGAGCGGAGTTCAGGGCACCAAGACATGTCAATGCGCGCGATCTGTCAAATCGACGGAGTGTTGAGTTGCAATCGGCGTGGCTTCGAAATATAATAATCAATGATGATGTCGACGTTAACATCTTTGAAATATACTTAATTATTCGACGTTATGTCGAGTGCTATTCATATGATCCTTCCCAAGATGCTCTTGAAGCTGATGTCGAGTAGAAGTCGATGGTACATCGATTTGAATTTGACGCAGCTCAGATTAAACAGTTATGATTTTCTTTAACATCCTTGTTGTTTTTCCCAGCAATAATTTTTTATAGAAAATAGGTCTTTATATATAATAGGTGTGACCTACAATACTCCATCAAGCATACCCAGTACATTGATGAAGAACTTGTGGTTACTTTCATCAAGAGGCTTAGTGAAGATATCAGCCCTTTGAATGTCAGTAGATATGTATTGAAGGTTGATCTTACCCTTCTCTACATTGTCTCTGAGAAAGTGGTGTCTTATCTTTATGTGCTTAGTTCTACTGTGAAGAACAGGATTGGAAGCAATTGAAATAGCACTAGAGCTATCACAGTAAATTGTGGAGTTGTCAAGAGAAAAGTTGTAATCCAACAACTTATTTTGCATCCACAAAATTTGTGAACAGCAGCTTTCAGCAGCTATATACTCAGCTTCAGCGGTAGAAGTGGAGACTGTGGTTTGCTTCTTGCTAAACCATGTGATCAGTCTAGCACCCAGAAACTGACATGTTCCTGAAGTGCTTTTTCTATCCAGCCTGCATCCAGCATAGTCTACATCTGAATAACCAACCAATTCAAATCCATATTCAGCTCGATACCATAAACCAAGCTCAGGAGTACCCTTCAGATATATAAGAATTCTTTTGACAGAACTCAAGTGGGATTCCTTGGGGTCAACCTGAAATCCTGCACAGATACAGGTAGCAAACATAATATCAGGTCTGCTAGCTGTTAGGTAGATAAGGGAGCCATTGGCTGCTCTGTAAGTCTTTTAATCAAAGGACTTACCTGTTTCATCTCTATCCAAAACAACATTGGTAGCCATAGGGGTTTTCATGACCGAGGCATTTTCCATCCCAAATCTTTTGATGAGTTCTCTAGTGTTTTTGGATTGGGATATGAAAATGCCATCTGCATTTTGTCTCACTTGAAGACCGAGAAAATAAGATATTTCCCCCACCCGACCCGTCCACCAATAATAAGCTAGTTTCCAAGAAAACTTTTTTCTGTCCTCTGCTAATTCTTGATTATATTTGAGGCAATTAAGGAGAAGTTGGGGAACGATCTTGAGTGAGGTGGGCCATGAGAGAGGGTCCAAAAATGACACCTAAAAAGGTTTCCTTTTCAGACTGTATTCGACGTAGCGTCGAGTTCTCTTCCTCTCTCATCGACGCACCTTCGAGATCTTGTGGGAGCAGCTTCGAATTCATCCTTGCTCTAATTGAACTCTGCTAGTCGATGTTGCGTTGATATCTTATTGATGTAATCGTCGAGTTGAGTATATGGATCTGAACTCCATTATCTGCGTCGAGATGAATTCGACATTGCGTCGACTTTAGATGGCTTCGACTGATACTTCATTCTGCATTGAGTTGAAGTAGACGCTGCGTCGACTTCTCAAGGTACTTCGACAAGTCCATGGCCTCTACGTCGATATCTACTCGATGTAACGTTGACTTGATCTACTTCAACATAAGAGTAGAGTTGCTTGGACTTCTAGTAAGAGTAGCGTCGACAATAACTCGATGTTGCGTCGATTTCTATTCGACGCAAATGTAACTTTGCCCAAATTTTGCTTCTCTTGATCTGGTCTTGACACCCTAGGTTGAGTGTGACACCCTAAGACATCTAATGACCAGATTACCCTTACAATACAATGGGTAATTCAACCTAAGAGATAAAATCACTTTCTAGATGATTTGTTAAGTTAAATAGAAGGGGGTTTTCCCAACATTCTGGGCCACGCGGGTTCTTACAGGCGGTTTATTCAAGATTTTTCTAAAATTACGAAACCGCTGACCCACCTCCTGGAGAAGGATTCCTCATTTATTTTTGATACCGTCTGCATAAAGGCATTTAATTTTATAAAAAACAACTTATCAATTCTTCCATTCTGGTGGCGCTAGATTGGTCCCTTCCGTTTGAGATAATATGCGACGCGAGCAATATTGCGGTAGGAGTTGTACTAGGGCAACACATAAATAAATATTTTCATCCAATCTATTATGCTTCTCGCATGCTCACAACCGCACAGGCTAACTACAAAATGATGGAAAAGGAAATTCTTGTCGTCGTCTTTGCATTCGATAAGTGTAGGCCTTACGTTACGCTTTCAAACGTAATTGTTTTCACTGACCACTCAGCCATTAAATATCTTTTGGCCAAAGTTTATGACAAGCCCTGCTTACATCGATGGATCCTCCTTTTACAAGAATTTGACTTAGAGATCCGGGACAAGAAGGGGGATGAAAATTTAGCAACTGACCACCTCTCATGTTTAGAACACCCCGGCGCAGAAACGCTCGCCGAACCCAAAATAGATGATCGATTTCCTTAGGAGCGCCTCTTAACTGTAAATAATATAAGAACTTCTTCCCCCCCCCCCTTGGTTCATAGATTACGCAAACTATCTAGTCGCATGGGTCCTTCCAAAAGATTTTTCGACTCAGCAAAAGAAGAAATTCTTTTCTGATTTTAAAAACTAATTTTGGGAGGACCCCTCTATCTTTCGCATCTATGCAGACCAAATGGTTCGGAGATGTGCTTCAGGCGAGGAGGGTGCAAAAATTTTGCAACACTGCCATGAGGAACCGGTCGGGGTGCATTTTCAGGCCAATCGGACCACGCGGAAAGCGTTAGAGGCGGGCTTTTATTGGCCCACTTTCTTTAAAGATGCTCACAATTTTGTGAGTAAATGCGATAGCTGCCAACAGTCTGGTAACATCTCTCGTCATGACGAGATGCCCCAAAACCTTTTCTCGAGTGTTAAATCTTCGATTTGTGGGGCATCGATTTTGTTGTCCCCCTACCTTCTTCCTTTAATAATCGCTATATTTTAGTGGCAGTCGACTACCAATCTAGGTGGGCGGAAGCGCAAGATCTCCCCACCAACGATGTGAGAGTTGTCGTCCGTTTTCTCAAAAAATTATTTTCTCGCTTCGGCACGCCTCGCGCGATAGTGAGTGATGGGGGTACGCACTTCTGCAATGCCTAGTTTTCAAAAATCTTATCTAAATACGGCGTTACGCATAAGCTCGCCACCGCCTATCAACCTAAATGAGCGGCCAAGTAGAGGTAGTAAATAGCGAGATTAAACGCATTTTAGAAAAAACGGTCTCTTTGAATAGGAATGATTGATCCATCAAACTTGACGATGCACTGTGGGCGTATCATACGGCATACAAGACCTCCATCGGTTGTATGCCATATCGATTAGTCTACGGCAAAGCGTGTCATTTACCGGTAGAGTTAGAGCACCGCGCTTTTTGGGCTCTAAAATTTTTAAACTTTGATTCGAACTTAGCCTCCGAGAGTAGAAAATTTCATCTAAATGAACTCGATGAATGGCGTGCGAACGCTTATGAGAGTAATAAATTTTTTAAGGAGCGCTTTAAGTTCTACCATGATCGAAAAATAAAATTTCCAAAAACTTTTGCGCCGGGCGATCTTGTCCTTCTTTATAATTCAAGTCTTCGTCTTTTTCCGGGTAAGCTAAAATCCGGGTGGTCCTTCCCCTTTGAATTCAAAGAGGTTTGGCCGAATGGGACAGTTCTTATTTCCCACCCCGAAAAAGGTGAATTTAAAGTCAATGGTCACCGTCTAAAACTTTACATTGCGGGAGATCTAGTGAGCGAAAATCCCGAATCCTTACACGTCCCCAATTTATAATCATACCACGCCAAATTAGTCAAGCTACGCGACGATAAACAAAGCACTTGTGGGAGGCACCCCATATCTATCTAATATTTTATGTGGGAGGCACCCCATATCTATCTAATATTTTATTATGCTTTGTTCTTTGTACATGTTTTTGCAGGGTTTCTTTTGGCCCCACCAGCTTTAATTCAGGGAAGTCTTTTTGCTCCCTCTTTTTGTTTGTACATACTGCACTTTCGTTTTCCCTTCTTCGTATTTAAATTACAACATCGGGGACAATGTTGAGTTTTAAGCATGGGGGGGGGGGGGGGGGTGTTTTACCATTTTTCATTAAAAACAACAACAAAAAAACAAAAAAAAAAAGCTTCAAAAAATATTTTTAAAACTTCCATGGTTTATAAATATAGTTTACTTTGTAAATATATGCTTTAAAAAAACATCCACAAAAAAAACATATATATTTCAAAAAATATATTTTTGTAATTATTTATGCATTTTATCTTTCTTACTTCCTGTAAATATAAACTTAAAAAAACGAAAAAATGTAAACTTGGAAAAATTCAAAAAACATTTGCAAAACCCACAAATTTTCAAAAAACAAATAGGTTTTTTCATACTACCAAAACTTAGAAAAATCCAAAAATATAATAAACCTCTACTTTACTTTTATTCTTAAAGCATTTAGTTTCGAGAATATCTATTTGTGGCTTTTCATAATCGCTAGTTTTACTATTTGTTTGTTTTTCTAAGATCGATAGATTTAAACGCTCCGGGTTAAGTTTTAAAGAATATCTTGTGTTTCTAATTTAACTAGAGGTTTTGTTTTCAAGAACTACTTCTACTAGCTAAAATAGAGGCATGTGTATTATGTTGGCAAAACAACTTTAGACCGCAATTATCCCTACATTATGTCTTTAGGAATCTAGGAATATTCAAATTACTAAGGTTGCTCTCAAACCATTTTATTATTATTCTAGAATTTCTCTTGAAAACCCCTTATATGCACCAATTTAGGTTGGCATAAAAAAAGAAAAATATCTTATGTCAATGGGAATAAGATTTCATTCCGTAAACATAGGCACCCAATAAAATTTTAAAAGATCTTATGTCAATGGGAATAAGATTTCGTTCCATAAACATAAGCATTGGGTTAATAAATACAAAAGAAAAAAAAAGTTTTCCCACATAAACCAATGTGGGCTCAACAAAAAAAAAACTAAAAAGGAGGGGTGAGAGGATAAAATACATCACCCCTAATTCAAGTAATCTTCTTATTGCCAAAGCTTTCACCCTCTTTCCCTTAGCCAATTTATTGTATCTAGTTTTAATTCAAAAAATCATTTGAGAGCATAATTAGTAACTTGTTTTTTTCCTTCACGTTTCTTTAAACAAAGGTTCTTATAATTTTGATCTAATCCGTTTACTAATGATTGCAATTTTTCGAGGTATTTGGTTAATTATGAAGCCTTTTGGCTAAGACATTTCTTTCTACTTAAATCATTTGCATAATTTAGGACTTAACTCTTATTACTCCGGATTTTTATTTTTTAGTCTCTTATGATTAAATAAAATGATAGAAAAAAAAAAATTAGAACTTATGTTAATCTCGTATGGATCTCTCTTACTTTTGCTCTAGAATAGCAAAAGCTTAAGTATGGGAGTATTTGATGAGTAATAAAATACACGTATTTGGAGTATAGTTTTTAGTATAAATTTATGTAATATTGCAAGTATTTCACGTAAATTAATGAATAACTTGTTTGTTTTATTATTTTCCTTACTAACTTAAATTTTTTTCTTCTGTTTTTCAACATTTGGCAAATTTTTTGTTAAGTCACGCCCTGGGTCACGCCCGTGACCAAGGGCGTGTAAGCTTAAAATGCCAATTTCCAGCTCGATCGACATCCCGTCCCGTCGATCGGCTCGCTGTCCCGTCGATCGGCTTGCTGTTCCGTCGATATACTTGGTCACCCCCGTGTACACTGCGATCAACTTCACCTCTCGTCGATCGAGCTCCCATCTCATCGATCGGCTTCCCGTCCGGTCGATCGGCACCTGCTCCCGTCGATATTTGCAAAGTCACGCCCGTGACCAATGCCATGACCCATCAAATCCTTTCAGAAGCCAGCGTTCACGCCAGCCATCACACCCCAGTTGAACCAGATGTGTGTCGCCCAAGGTCACGCCCGGGACACCTCAAGTCACGGCCGTGTGCAGCCATTTTCTCGGTCAAAAGCTTCCAGAAGGCGGCAGAGCCTATCCATCCAGGACGCGCAGAAGTTACGCCCTCGGTCACGCCCGTGGCCGAGGGCGTGTAAAAATAAAAAATTTCCTATAAATAGGAGGGGTTGGCAGAGCAATTCCATCCAAATTTTGAGAGTGTTTTAGTGTTTTTTTGAATTCTGTTGAGTGTATGTGAGTTCCTTTATGCAATTATGTTTTAGTTCTTTTGTATTTTTTGCTTTTGTAGTCTAGTTGTAACGTTTGTTTTGAAAATAAAATGTTGTTTTTCTCATTTGGATCTTCATTTCAATTTTATGTAAGTGTGTGTGTGTGTGTGTGTGTGTGTGAGAGAGAGAGAGAGAGAATTGATTTTATTTTCTTTTAATTTAGCTTTTAATTACAAGTAGAGTGTGTGTGTATGAGATTAATCTTATTGCTTTCATAACTTAGATTTATCGCTTTCATAATTTCGATTTAAAAGCTTTCATAAAATTGTTTATCGCTTTCTTTAAACGCTTTATTTATTGCTTTCTTTTAACGCTTTCTTTCGATTCAGTCTTTTTATTACAAGTAGAGAGTGTGTGTGTGTAATAGATAGTATTTTCCTTTTTTGTAACTTATCTTTATTTCTAGTCTTATTACCACGCCAATCCCGGATGAGAGGCTAAGAACTTTTTAGCCCTTGATTAAGATGGTTGGGACAGATACTATTTCTTCTTTTATATAAGTCTTTTAATTTCTCTTTGTTATCCGTTTATATACCCTTAAATTATTAACATGTCTTTTCTATTTACTTATGCCGTATCCATTCCGATGAGTGGCTAATTTCCTTTAGCGCACGATGTCGATGAGCATTGGGACAAATAAATGGTTTTCTAAAAATTAAAACATATCTTTTCTAAAAATTAATTAACGAGCTTAAGGTTTACCCGAGAAAAATGTCGAGTGAGGCCATATAGTCGATGTATGGTTCTCATTTCCGTTTCCATACACTAGTTAGCCGAGAGGCTCGTGCGAATGGATTGATCGCTCATGGGTAAAGAGAAGTGCGCTCTACCTGAGAGATAGGATGAGATAAGTCTCCCAATTTAGGAATAAAAACCTAATATATGGGTTCACAACATAAAGCGAGTATTAAGGAGAGAGGTGCGTTTATACTTATGGAACATCCACGGCCAAGCCGTTTTAATATTTTGAAATGTCATATCTTTTACTTTTAAAAAAGACTATTTTCGTCTCAAGGTAATTCGACATCGGGCGCTATCTACATCATCGTTTAGAACTCTAGTTATAAGCATATTATCATTCATTATATAACCAACTCAAAATATTACTCCGATAAAATAATAGTTCGTTCCTTATAAGTAGAAGTAATCAACAGGATCCGCGGAAATATACGACCTCGATATTTTCTAACGCAAAATATCTTGTACTACACGCGATAAGGTATACTTGCCTTTATTATATGATTAGTTTGGATATAAATTAAACAAAAGCTTTTCAAAACCAAAACTTGCAAAACTCTCCTTTGCTATTTAAAAATTCAATAGAATTCGGCGACATAGTCGGGGCGTAATTGTCAATACTTCGAAAGAAGAAAAGACGGTTACATCTATCTTTCGATAGGATATCGGTTAGTTTCTCAAAGTAGGAGTACTTGCGAAAGTCCTCGAAAACATCCGCCTAATTCTAATCTCATCACATAAAGGTTGTGCAACCAAAACAAAGCCAAATTAAATCATCAATGAACCATAGAAAAACCTTGTTTAGGTCACACTAAAGGTTGTTTGTGTCATAATGAAATATATCTTTTGCAATCAATCATTGAGGCCCTTAGAGGCCTTACAATGAAAAGTAGGCAGAGAAAACTTTTATATACCTTTGAGTCTACTATCTGTAGGAGTGAGATCACATCATTTGGTTCTGTACAACTCTCTGTAGGGCAGATTTAGTAAGGCCGGTCCTAGAGAAGGATAGATCTTATATTATAATTAACTTTTATATAGTAGATGATATGCGACTGAAAATTTATCCATGTGTGTATGCAAACTAGATCTACCATGTGCCCAAAAAAGCAGAATCTTTTGGGACATTTTTCTAAAGTTTTAGGAGGAATTTAATAAATCATATAGGGTGTATAATATGGTTGATTTGGACTCAAGTCACCCATAATCACTTTTGGGAGCTTGGCTATGTATATAATAGCCTATGGTTAAAATTTTAGGTCATTTGCACCCCTGCATGTTATCTTATTTCACATGCAAGTGTAAGGAAAATTTGGTGTGCATATTGCATAACCATGTAGTATTAGATTTACATGGGTAAATTAACACAAATGGACCCAAATTTGAGTAGCATCTCAAATAGATCTAATTTAGTCCATGGTAAAAATTATGTTCATTTGGATCCTTGCATGTTGGTTTATTCCACATGCTAGTGTAAGGGAAATTTGGTGTGCATATAGCATTACCATGTAGCATTAGAATTACATGAGAATTTTAAGGTTTTCCCTTGGTCAACTTTCACGAAATTTAAACATGCACTTAGGACCATAGGATAATACTCTATAGTGAAAATCATCAACATTTGGGTTAATTTCCCTAGGAAACGTGATTTCATGTGATTTGGTCACATAGACCCCAACTGAGTAATTATAGGATCAAAGCTTACTGAAATGCTATGAAATTTGGTACAAGGTCCTTTTATAACTGTATGAAGCTATGAAAATTTTATTAGAATTAATCTCAGAGTAAACTTCATACTTCCTTCACAAAGTAGTATTTGGACCTATAGCTTGAGAACATAATTCCCTAAATTACTGATACTAGAATGTTATGAAATTTTGTACAAGGTCCTTTTATATCAGTATGAAGCTATGGTAATTTTGTTAGAATTAATCTCTCAGTAAAGTTCACACTTCCTTCACAAAGTAGTATTTGAACCTATAACTTGAGAAATTAATTTCCTGAATTACTAATACTGAAATGTTATGAAATTTTGTACAAGGTCATTTTATATCAGTATGAAGCTATGGTAATTTTAATAGAATTAATCTCTGAGAAAACTTCATACTTCCTTCACAAAGTAGTCTTTGGACCTATAGCTTGAGAAATTAATTCCCTGAATTACTGATACTGAACTGTTATGAAATTGTATACAATGTACTCTTATATTAGTAAGAAGCTATGGTAATTTTATTATAATTAATCTCTAAGTAAACTTCATACTTTCTTCACAAAGTAGTATTTGGACCTATAGCTTAAGAAATTAACTCCCTGAATTACTGATATTGAAATGTTATGAAATTGTGTAGAAGGTCCTTTTACATCAGTATGATGCTATGGTAATTTTATTAGAATTAATCTCTGAGTAAACTTCATACTTCCTTCACAAAGAAGTATTTGAACCTATAGCTTGAGAAATTAATTCCCTGAATTACTGATACTAAAATGTTATAAAATTTTGTGCAAGGTCCTTTTATTTCAGTTTGAAGCTATGGTAATTTTATTAAAATTAATCTCTGAGTATACCTAAGCCCAAAACCCTAAACCCTAAAACCCTAAAACCTTAAACCCTAAACCCTAAACCCTAAACCCTAAAAACCCTAAACCCTAAATCCTAAACCCTAAACCCTAAAAACCCTAAACCCTAAACCCTAAACCCTTAAACCCTAAAACCTAAACCCTAAACACTAGTAATTTTATAATTAGGAAAGACACGACTACAAAGGTCATACAAACCTCAGTCCCAGAGCATAATGGACTGATGATGAGAAGAAGGTCAAGGCATGTGATGCCAAGGCCATAAACATATTGGTCTCAACTATGTCTGATGACATATTCCAAAAAGTTGCTGATTGCAACTCTGCAAAAGAGATCTAGGAATCTCTCTCGAGACTAGTTGATGGAAGCTCTGATGAGAGAAAAGTCAAAAGGCGCTTCTCATATCTCTATATGAGAATTTCAAGAAAAAGGCTGATGAAAGCATTACAGAAATGTATGACAGATTCAGCCTCATCATAAATGAGCTGAGTGGGCTTGACAAGGAAATCCCTCTGACAAAAATTAATGACAAGCTCCTCATGTGCTTCCCAAGCACATGGGACTCTAGAATCTGGGCCATCAGAGACTCTAGATGCCTCAGAGAGATATTAACTGATGCTCTCCTAGGAAATCTCAAGTCCTATGAGGTTTTACTAAAAAGCAGGGCTAAATCAGAAGCCCAACAAAGGACACCAACTCCTAAAGAGAGGACTCTTGCATTAATGACTGCAGAAGCAAAGTCCTCCACCACTGAAGAAGAAATGTTTAATCTCTCCACTAAGAGATTCAAAAAGTGGGTCAGGACAGAAAACTCCAGAAGGAGAGAGAGAGGAGCTCAAGCAAACCAAGGTATGATAAAACTCCTAAATAGGAGATAATTTATTTTTCCTGCAAAAAGCCAGGACTTATTTCTACCGAATGTCCTGAGGAAGAAAAGAACAAGAAAAACAAGCAGAGGAAGAAGCACAAGAAGAAATTTTTCCTGAGAAAGGATAAGAGAGGAGGGAAAGGTTTCATAGCTGAGACCTGGAGTGATTCAGATTCTGAATAAAACTCCTCCTCATCTGATGGTGATGAAGATGTGGACCAGAAGAAGCCTTTTTAATGGGTTTGGAAAATTCCACTAATGTAACCGAGGTATGCATTTTTGAAGACTTTGACTTTTCTTCAAAGGATTTTAAAGAATGCTTTAAAGAGTTTTGCCAAGATTAGATTAACAGTCAAACGGAACTTGAAATAATCAAATCTGAATTAGAAGCTCTTAGTAAAGATCCTTTATTCTCAGTTAACTGTGATCTGAAATGTGAACTGTTTAAGAAAGAAAAAAAGAAATAAATTCCTTAGATAATGAAAATTCAGACCTAAGGAAAGAACTCTCAATGGCAAAAGCCTTTGAAGACTCCCTCAATGGAAGGAGCCAAAAGATCAAAGATATCTCACAAAATCTCTCCAAGAGATTTGATCATCTTGATCAGGAATCACAATCACTCACTGGCAAATATGCTTGTGATAAACCAGTAGCATCTTTTAGGTCTAGACATAATAATTTTTCAGAATCATCTGAAGAACATGAGAGAAATAACCCTAATAAACCACAACATTTAATAGGGTAGACACTAATGATGAACCAGGAATCCTAGGCAAACAACCCTTAGAAAATTTAGATTTGAAGAATGAATGTGCTACATGCAGAAGATATTAAATTGAAATAGAAGAGATGGATGAAACATTTGAGGAGTATAGAAATGATTATCAAGCTCATATTGACTCTGTCATTTCCACTCTTAAAAATATCACAAATGCCTATAATAAAGCTATACATGATTTAATGATCATGAATGATAAATTAATATCAGAAATCAACTTGCTTAAGAAAATTATAAACTCAAATTCACAAACACTGAATGATATGAATCATACGTCGAATAGAACTCGACGCAATTTTAGGAATGCGTCAAATGCATCTCGACGAACTCCAGCATATGCGTCAACATCATCTCGAAGCAACTATATGGGTGTGTCGATTTACTCTCAACGCAACCAATACCATACTTCGAATGATTATTGACAGGACTATGCAGAGACGTCGAATTTCACTCGACGCAACTCTAAAATTGCGTCGATTTGTTTTCAACGCATATTTTCTGCACAAAATCACCAAACATCAAAATCTTCTTTTGCTTCTATTCCAAGATGTTTTTGCTGCTCCAAAAAAGGACATATTGCCAAATATTGCTTGCATAACAATGCATCACATCTTCACCTAAGGGAGAACAATGGAAGACCATCTCAATCTTTCATATCTCCATATGATGATAGAAGAAAGAGACCCCAGCATGAGAGGGTCTTTACTAATGTTTAAATTCAATGTGCAGAGGGAAGGCTGTTCAACCACAAACCAGCAGTGGTATCTGGACAATGGATGCTCCATGCATATGACTGGAGCAAAAGATTTGTTGGTAAATTTCAAGGCCAAGGAAGGGACCAAAGTAATTTTTGGGAACTCCCACTCTGGTCAAACCAAAGGATATTGTTTTCTCAAGATTGGAGAAATTTCCTTTTCTAAAGTAGCTTATGTTGAAGGACTTCAATATAATCTGATCAGCATTAGTCAGCTGTGTGATGGTCAATACAAAGTTGTATTCACTAAGTATTTGTGTCATATAGTTACCTCTAAGACTGATCAAACAGTTTTGACGGGGCTCAGAAAAGTTAAGGTATATGTTGTAGACTTTGAGTACACAAAGTCTGAGATCTACTTGTTTAACTCCCAGTTAGAAAATAGTGAGCTGTGGCATAGGAGGCTTAGTCACCTTAACTTAAAGACCATAGCTAAACTCTCCAAACTCAACCTAGTCAGGGGTTTACGAATTGGTAAATTCAATAAAGACCACCCCTATAGAGCCTACCAACTAGGCTAGCAGATCAAAGCTTCATTCAAACCAATTGGTAAGAATGATTCTCCTAGAATCCTTTTCTTATTACACATGGACCTGTTTGGCCCAATCTCCACTCAAAGCTTAGCAGTAAAGTCCTACACCTTAGTCATTGTTGATGATTTCTCTAGGTTCAGTTGGATGTTCTTTCTAAAAGCTAAGTAAGACACCTTCAAGATCCTCTCAAGATTCATCAGACATATTCAATCTGAACTCAACACACAGGTTGTTGTGATAAGAAGTGATCATGCCACTGAGTTTGAGAATCAGTTAATGTGTAGATTCTGTGAGGATGAAGGTATCAGGAAAAGCTTTTCAGCTCCTAGAACCCCCCAACAAAATTGGGTGGCTGAAAGGAAAAATAGAACCCTAATTGAATCAGGAAGGACATTATTAGATGAATCTAACTTGCCAAATTCCTTCTGGGCTGAGGCAGTAAATACTACAAATTATGTTCTAAACAGGAGTCTCATCGACAAGACTAAGTTGAAGACTCCCTATGAGTTGTTGATGGTAAAGGCACCTATAGCCACTTATTTTAGAATTTTTGGGTGTACTTGCTTTATCCTCAACAATGGGAAAAGCCATCTTGCCAAATTTGACAAGAAGACAGATGATGGGATATTCTTAGGATATTCCTCATCAAGCAAAGCCTATGGGTGCTTCAATAAAAGCTCTCATAAAATTGTGGAGTCTATGCATGTGGTCTTTGATGAAACTAACATGGTTTACAAGGGGAAGGTAACTTCAACCAGTTCTATTCTGCAGGAACAAGACCAACTAGCAGAACAAGTTGAAAGGATGAGCATAGTGGACCATTCATCTGTGTGTCAGGAAAAAGGACAACAGGCTATTGACACTGACTCTGGTGAGGATTCTGCAGCAGATGAAGAGGAAACAACAGCACCTGGACTACCAACCACATATATTATTCCAGTATATGAGGCTGAAGTTCCCACTGTCACTGAGCTAGTGATAGCTCAGGAAGAAGAGCAGATCCTAGATCACTCAACAAGATCCAGGATGACTCAAAAATATCATCCTCCAACTCAACTAATAGGAAACTTGACAGCAGGAGTCAAAATAAGGAACCAACTCACAAGTGAGACAATGCTGCAGTGCTTCCTGTCACAATATGAACCAAAGAAGTTTGAATAAGCAGATAGTGACCCTCACTGGATATGTGCTATGCAAGAGGAACTGACCTAGTTTGAAATGAATAAGGTTTGGACTTTGGTTGAAAGACCAAAGAATTACCCAGTGATTGGCACCTAGTGGATGTTCAAAAATAAAATGGACTCAACTGGGGTCATAATCAGAAACAAGGTTAGACTTGTGGCCCAAGGGTACATGCAAGAGGAAGGCATTGACTTCAACCAGAAATTTTCCCCAGTAGCAAGGCTGGAGGAAATCAGAATGTTCCCGACATATGCTGTCCACATGAATATCAAGGTATACCAGATGGATGTCAAGAGTGCATTTCTCAATGGGAAACTACAAGAAGAGGTGTATGTGGAGCAACCACCAAGTTTTTTCAATCAAACTTTTCCCTCTTCTGTATATAGATTAGATAAAGTACTATATGGTCTAAAGTAAGCTCCAAGAGCTTGGTATGAGACCTTATCCACCTTTCTCCTGGAACACAACTTTGAAAGAGGAAAGGTGGATAAAACCATTTCACAAGAGCACATAAGAATCATCTACTACTTATGCAAATATATATAGATGATATTATATTTGGATCCACAGATCAATCTTTATGCAAAAGGTTTGCTTACCTAATGCAGTCAAGATTTGAGATGAGTTGCATGGGGGAATTATCCTATTTCCTTGGTCTCCAAGTTAGACAAAATCCAGATGGCATTTTTATATCCCAATCCAAATATACCAGAGAACTCATTAAAAGGTTTGGGATGGAGAATACATCTATTATGAAAACACTCATGGCTACTAATGTTATTTTAGATAGAGATGAACTAGGTAAGTCATTTAATTAGAAGACTTACAGAGCAGCCATTGGCTCTCTTGTCTACCTAACAGCTAGCATACCTGATATAATGTTTTCTATCTGTATTTGTGCAAGATTTCATGTTAACCCAAAGGAATCCCACATGAGTTCTGTCAAAAGAATTCTCAGATATCTGAAGAGTACTCCTGAGCTTGGCTTATGGTATCCAGCTGAATCTGGATTTGAATTGATTGGATATTCAGATGCAGACTATGCTGGATGCATGCATGATAGAAAAAGCACTTCAGGAACATGTCAGTTTCATGGTGCTAGACTGATATCATGGTTTAGCAAGAAGCAAACCACCGTCTCCACTTCTACAGATGAAGCTGAGTATATAGCTTCACGAAGCTGCTGTTCATAAATTTTGTGGATGCAAAATCAGTTGTTAGACTACAACTTTTCCCTTGCCAATTCCATAATCTATTGTGACAGCTCTAGTAAAATTTCAATTGCTTCCTATCCTGTTCACCACAGCAGAACTAAGCACATAGAGATAAGGCTCCAATTTCCCAGAGATAATGTAGAGAAGAGTAAGATCAACCTTCAATACAAATCTACTAACACTCAAGGGGCTGACATCTTCACTAAGACTCTTGATGAAAGTAAGCACAAGTTTTTCATCAATGCACTGGGGCTGCTTGATGGAGCTCTGTAGGTCCCCTTTTATTATGTATAAAGATTTATTTTCTATAGAAAATTATTGCTGGGAAAAACAGCAAAAATATTAAAGAAAATCATAATTGTTTCATCAAAGCTGCTTCGAATTCAAATCGACGTACAATCAACTTCTACTTGACGCCAGCTTCAAGAGCTCTCTGGGACGGATCCTTTGAATACCACTTGACGTAACGTTGAATACTTGTCGATGCTTACGTCGACAACATCATTGATGACTATATTTTGAAGCCACGACGACATCAACTCGATGCTCCTTCATTTTGATATATCGCGCACATTGACATATTTTGGTGTGCTGCATTTCGCTCTTCTCGATGTTGCATTGAAAAAACCCTAAGTTTTGATGACTCATTTACTCAAAGCAACTTTTGCATTTAATTCCATTGTGCTATTTGAATTCTCTCCCTCTTGCTCTCTTCCTTCTTCCCTCTCTTCGTCTCTTTTCTTTGTTTCAGTGCAGTTTCTCGCAGCATCCCAATGGCATCTACGTCAATTCAGCAAGATATTATTGAGGTCGTCGATCTTGCCCTCGAGACTGTGTTATCCAAGTTTGGCTCACTTTATCTTGACTTCTCAAAGGATTGTCATCGCAAACTATGCCGCCAACACAAAAGGTTGAAAGACCTTATATCTGAACTCACGACTTTTGATAGGGAAGTGCAATCGGCAGTCGTACCTGCTGAAGGCTTTATATCTTTCTTCAATGATATAAAGCAGGAGGAGAATTGAACCAGCAGGCAGCAACCTCTTCAAGATTCTATCTACACAACAGCAATCCCTCTCTCCTTCATCACTGAAGGAGAGCCGGCTGTATCATCTAAACTACAGCTTCCAGATTCATCCATTTAGGGCGAGTCAACTTCTCTAAGAATTCTGCCCTTTGCTCATGGGGAGTCATCAACTCAGGGGGAGATCCCTCTAATTTCAGATGATCAGGCCTACCTCAAGTCACTACAAGATTTTCATGAAGACACTGAACCATCTATCCCTGATCCTCTTTCATTCAGAGTGTCCTCTGAAGATTCATCCACAGCACCCTCTAAAGTCAATATGGTTGATCACGATGCAGTTGCACCTGATCCAGCACCAGCTCAACCAATACCTATAGTTCAACTTCCACTTCTTCCAACACCAGTCTTCAGAGGGAGACCTCTATATAGAGGTGGAGGTATAGGTAGAGGAAGAAGAAGAGGGAGATTTCCTGTTTGGGAGAGGTACACAAAAGAACAGAGGAAGGAGTATAGAAAAGATAAATCTTATTAGAAAAAGTATGCAAGGGTTGAAATTCCTGAGAACACCATGAAAACTTACACCAATCCAGAACTTGACAAAGCCTTAGAGTAGATTGCTGATAGAGAAAGGTATGAATATGAGATAGCCCAAAAGGAGCTTGAAAATAAGAAAAATAAGTTCATTGACATTCTGGAAAGAGGAAAAGATGTTGAAAAGGAGGAGCTGGCCAGAGCAATTCCAATCAAATCTACTCTGTTTGATCATTCAATTTACACTACAAAGAATCCCCAGGCCAAAATGCTAGAAGAAATTGGGCAACTCCACAGAGGAGGTATTGGGTGCAATCCAAAGGATGCAGTACAACTTCCCCTAAAAAGAAAGAAAGGAGGAAAGTCACCTGAGGAGGAGATAGAGAAAAAGAAGATCATGTTTACAAAGCCTCAACTTTTGGGATGGAACAAGCAACTGTTGATAAATTACCAGCAATGGCTGATGAATCAAATCCTGACAAAGAACCTGAATCAGATGATCTAAATCTAGAAGTCATAAATCTGATGACAACCAAAGTCTTTGGTCTTGGGTTCACACTAAAGGATGTTCATCCTAATACTGAAATGGACCTGGAAAAACTGTTCAAGGGTCATGGAAGAATAAAGAAGAACCCATAGAAAGCTACCCCATCAAACTTCAGATATGTGGAAAAGAAATACAGAAGGGTATATGAGGACTTATTCATCAGTCTCAAAGAAAGGAAGTGATGTTTTCTTTGGTAATCTATGATAAACTCATGTTGATCATTAATCAGATACCTTCTCAACTTTTCAGCTCATCTATCTTATTCATTTAATGTCTATATTGTACTGTATGTATTGGTTTTGCAAAAACTATGTAAAATCCCTTTAAACAAAATGTAAAATTTGTTAAGTTAAATAGGGGGAGATTGTTGGGAAAAACCCCTTTGATTTAACTTAACAAATTATCTAAAAAGTGATTTTATCTCTTAGGTTGTATTACCTAGTGTATAGTGTGGGTAATCTGGTCATTAGATGTCTTAGGATATCACACTCAACCTAAGGTGTCAAGTGTAACATCCCCCAAACAACTAGACCCCCTAAGTTGGTTTTTTCATGACTAGGTCATGACAAAACCATAAGAAGAGCTTAAGACCATGTGAGCTTGGATGAGAAGGAGAAATCCCAGTGGTCTACATATAGCAGTTTTCATATACCTGGCCTAGGGTTGGATTTTAGGGCCTTTCCTTGAACCGTGACTCCACCATAGTATACCTAACCTATTAGGGGTCTCCTTGGAGCACTAGGGACCCGTTGGGGTCAACCAAAGAGGCCAATGTGGCTAAAGTCAACCTTAACTCTAAAATTGGTCAAACTAACTTAATTAGGGTCAATTGGCCTCCACCATGCCAAATTGACCTTGTCCCTACCCTTATAGGGTTATTAGGCACCTAATGGACCAAAAAGCCCCATCATGTGACCTCTAAATTGGCCAATTTACCCTAAGTCAACTCTAGCCCTAATTTGGTCAAAGTGCCATATTAATGGGCAGTTCACCCTCACCTTGCCAAATTGACTCCATCTAAGCCTTCCTAACTCACAAGTGAGTCAAATGGGTCATTACCCACCCATTGTGGTCAACCCAAGTGGTCAATTTGACCAAAGTCAACTTTAGCCTAAATTTAGGTCAAAATGACCTACTTTACCCAAATTGAACCCATCACACTTGAGCTAGACCCAATTGGTGTGGTCCACCACCTAATGGGGATTGAATGCTGCTGAGTTGGCCATTCAATTTGAAGGATTTCAGCCAAGAGAGAGAAAGCTCCATTTCCCCCAAAAATGGCGGAGAGAGGAAGAGGAGGAGAATGGCATTCATGGCCAATTAAACCCAATTTATGCCACCAATTCCTCCTTTAATGTCTCCATTCAGTTTCCCCAATTAATTTTGAGGAGTTTAATGGCCATTCCCGGCCTAATTGATGACCAATTCATTTCCTCACATAAGAAACCGAAAATCACCATTAATGGCCTTCATGGCAATCAGAGGTTACACCTCCTCCCCTCCCCAATTGAGCCCTTTATTATTGTAACTCTTTTTATTTCAGTTACTCTCTGTGGACATTTACCATTTATGGTTTTATATATTTCATGTGATGTGGACTTGAGCTTTTCTATATGTTCTAATATACTTTTCTTCTTTGTGATCGATCTGGCCGGCAGGATTGGTGCTTTGTAGTGGTGACCTTCCCGTGTGATGGTGTCACCGCAAAGCGGCGGTTCTGGGCATAAGACCCGGGTTTGAAAAAGAAAAAAAAGGGGTCTTACAAAGTGGTATCAAAGGAAACCTCGATCCGAAGAAAAGAAGTCCACAAACCATGGGCCACCCCGCGCGAGTTTAGTTTGAGGACAAACTATGCAGCGGAAGCAATGGTGTGCCCATATGGGAAATCACATGGAAAAGTCCACTTTTAACTGAATCTTTTGGCAATTTTTCTTTTGTAGCTTGCGGCAAACACTGCCCCCAGCAGGGAATACCTCTGTCTACAAAGATCTCTTTAGATAGTCCTTTAGTCAATAAGTTAGACTCAACTCCACTAGGACACACGACTTACCATGACAATTTATTCCATGCCCTAGTCTGAAATAGACCGTAGGCATGAATTTGGTGAAGGTACAAGGATACCCCAAAGAGGCTAGAGAAAGTGAGATTGACATATAAGCAGAATGGAAAGGGGACTCGTAGACTCAACCCTCGTACCAGTGACATGTTTACATTGAGGCAACCACCATGACAAACACCGAGGGTCAGATAAGATTCCAAGTGCAGAAGAGACCCGTTTGGGATTGTCACATGTTGACCCTGATAAGGTTGTCGTAGAAGGTACCTTGAAGAGTCTAAAGTATGAAGTATACCAACAAGTTTTAGATAGAACCCCAAGTCTAAGATTGTGTGCCCAACTAGGATGAATATAACATTATGATGTCGAAGATACTTAGCCCAAAATAGATAGAGGCTTATCTTTTGTTTATTGGGGCTTACATTTTGTTTATTAGGCAAATTATTGACTGACTTGGGTTTCCCTTAGACAAAATTTAGAAAGTGTTGCGTCGTGAAAATAATGATTTTGAAGTTGATCATATTCGATGTTACTCGGGCGAAGATGAGATTGTGTAAAGGTATGTTCGGAAAGATGATCCGTAGTAATACCAGGGCAATGGATAAACATCGTTGATCAAGCAATGACTTAACCTTAGTTGAATCATTGGTAATATAAAGTCGCCAGGATTAATCACTTAGAGATGTCGATGTCCTATTCTAGAAGTTGAGGACGGAAATTAGTTCTTACAAGTTATAGTTATATTCGAAAGTTCTTATGGTTTGGGGCATTCAGAAGTGATCAATTTATGATTTGTTAAAAATCACGCCCTGTCATGGTTGAACATTTTAACTACAATAATAGCCCTAATACCTTGGGAGCTTTGATGATGAATAACCAAAGATCTTAGACGATGACTATTTGGAATTAGAATATAGTGTATGAGGTTACTATGATAAGAACGATCTAAGTTTATCTTGTTGGATCTGTAGGCGCCCTTAGAGGGGGGGGGGGGTGAATAAGAGTTTTAAAAACTTTAAACTTTAATAGAAAACTTTTGATATTTTGATCGAAGTTAAATCAAAAGTAAAGAGATAATGAAATTAGAAATGAATTCAGTTTTATTAAACAAGAAAAGACATGATTAACATTTATAAAATTGATTACAAAATCTGATTTCAATGACGCTAGAAATCGAAGAGAATAATATGAAAACCATTTTTGTTTTCTATACCGACTCGTATCCCCACGAACCGGTTGGCTTTAGACGATCTCTCCCCAGATACGGCCTCAAGCCGATCTAGCCACTCTATCACCAGAAAGGCCTCGAGCACCCCCTAGATCTACTGCCTAGACCCAGTCATCATGTGGCGAATTCCTCCCTAAGTCCTACCTAGACCTAGTCGCTGTGTGGCGAATTCCCCCTAGTCCCCGCAAGGACCTAGTCGTCGTGTGGCGAGTTCTTCTACCAAACAAAAGATATAAGGGTTAATTTGAAGATAAAACAAGACTCAAACTAAAGACTCCCCCAAAAGTAGAACTTGATGTCGATGTAGATGCGATCGTATTGGTCTTCAAGTTCTTTGCGTTCACAAACGTTGACGGAGTTCTTCGGGCTGCTTGGAGAAGGCTCTCACAAGTGCTCTGAATATGTGGCTTTAATTCCTTCTATCTCAGCCAGCCAATAACGGAGGAGGCGCGCGTCTTTTTATAGATTCAGCCACTACCGCCTGCGGTAGTACTACCGCCCTGCGGTATCTACATAAGGCAATGAAGCACACAGATCATGGTAGTTTAGGCAACATTCTGAGCGCCAAACACTAGCGCGCCGCGGTACCGCTAACTCCCCGCGTTAACGAGATTTCCTTCCATCAGCCAATATCATCTTCCAAATCTGCTCCTTAATAAACTGCAGACAGGATGTTTCCCAAAGCTACCGCCGGGAGTTAGACCTAACGCGCCGTGATAGTACTTGGCAAACATAGCGTCCCGTCGACATTCCATTTTCTCCACTGTTTCCTTCTCGTCAAATGTTTCCATTTATGCTAGTGCCAGCGATAGTGCAAACGCTCCGTGGTAGAGCACATTTCTTTTCATCGGGCACATCTTTGTCGAACCGGCCTCATATTTCTTCGATCGAATTTTCGTCGAACGGGATTCCACTTTCGTCGATCGCAAATTTGTCGAACGCAGTGATAAAGCATTTCGTCGAACGCAGCCTTCATTTCATCGACCTCCATTTTGTCGAAAGCTAGCGCCAGCAGTAGTTCTAGCGCCTCGCGGTAAAGCATGCACTTCGTCGAGCCCCATGGTAGAGCATGCAGTTCGTCGAACACAGGTTTCATTTCATCGAATGCCAGTTCGTCGAACGCAGGTTTCCTTCTCAGCGGTTTCTTCTCAGTGGTTGTTAGCGCGAGGCGTTAACAACTAACGCGAGCGGTAGTTCTTTTTTTAGATAATCTTTATCAGTTAGCATTCTGTTCATAGGGTTATATAATTATAGTTCCTGCACACAATAAACACAAACAAGATCAAATACAATAGGATTTGTTATTGTCAAACCAAGAGATGCGGAAAGCATGTTCCAACAAACTCCCCCTTTTGATAATAACAAATCCCTTTAGAAAGAAATAGTTCAACAGATAAGAATTGTGCTTTTTAAAAAAGATTAGCATGAAATTTAAGACATGTGCATATGCTCCCCCTAAATGAATGCTCCCCTTAAATGAATTCTCCGCCTAAGTGAATGCTCCCCCTAAGTGAATGCTCCCCCTACAACAAGACTTCCTATGAACTTGACTCCCCAAAACATGTTAATTTATTTCAAATTTATTCTTCCCCTTTTGGTATTATCAAAAGAGGGTGGAGAGGTAGTCCAACAAAAAGTGTGCAATAACTGTGTAGAGTTGGAATGATCATGATAAAAGTGAAACACTTAGGAAAAAATACAATAGATAGGAGATAAAAGAAAGGAATGTGAATAATTCTTCATAAAGAAACCACTTGTTGGGACAACGTATTCATGATCGAGCTTACAAGTAGTAAAGAGGTGGAAAGCATGACGAAATACTTTTTTTTTGAAGTGAACATCTATATATGAATTGTGAAGCATAGTAGATGATTAAGAATTTTAGACATAACAAAATAGATGTTGTAGCATTTTAAGTACACAAAATAATTTCAGTTGTAACATAGCCATATACTAGTTTTGAAAGGTATGCAATACAGAGTTCTCATGGCGTAGTGGAAAAAAATGTAAGCATGATACAAGATATCAAGTCAAGATGGAAGAATACAAAGTTCTAAATTTAGAGACTAAGTACACTTATACATTATATTGATCACGCAAGGCTATCTAGTGCATTAACTTAAGAATTTAGAGAATACATGTAGATATGCAATAGACTCCAATTCTCATGAGTAGAAGGCTTACAAGTGAAAATGATGTGTACAAAATAGTGTTTTTGATAAAAGTATACATATGAGTTAATCAAAACACATGACATGTATAATGGAATAAACACAATAATATTGAATAAGCATTTTTGAAGTTACCTTGTCCCACAAAGCTATATAAAATTTTCAATGCACATAGAAAAATAGTACAACTACCAAGGTGCTCTGCACACACAATGCTTATTAAGACTTATCAGTGTGCAAAGTAGTGCTTGGGGAATCACGATTATTATTTTGAATTTTAGTTATTTATGATTCGGTGTACAAGAAGAAGTAGTATAAAAGGAAAATGTTTGCAACAAGGCACTTTACAATTCTCTCCAAGGTGCTCAACCTCACAATGTTCATTAAGACTTATCAGGAGGGTAAGTAGTGCTTGGTGGAGTTATCTTTGTCAATTATTTATTTGAATTTTTGCTTAACGACAAAGGTCTCTGAATTCACTTGTATGTGCAAACAAAAGATTTTGAAAAGACATACTTCTTCAAAAATTAAGTGCACAAAAAAGTTTTTTACATGTGGTGTAGGTAAAACTAAGCATGCCTAACAATAATATTAAGTTGTTACACTACACAATCATGAAGGAGAAGATTAAATTCATATGTAGTATAACAAAAAGTGTGAATGAAAAAAATCATTTGCAAATATATGCCATTTACTCTTACATAGAGGCATGCTATGCAATACTACACATGATTTCTATAATCAATTTCAAAGCACACAAGAGATAATGATCAAGGCAAGATACAAAAACAATGTTATTAAGATACTTGAAATAGAGTATGAAACATTGTATACTAAACTTGGCAAGATAAACCATATCATCCTTGAAACATAGAAAATTACACAGTTTTTTTTTCGTTTTTTTATTATAATTTTTTTGTTTTTCAAAAACAAAAAGAAACAAGGAACAACATATTTTTGATATTTTAATTGGTTTTTCAATTTTGTAGTTGGTTTTGATATATAGAAAAAACAAAGCATGTTTATGGTTGAATTTTTATTTGTTTTACAGTTTTTTTGTGTTTAGAATTTTTAAAAGAAAATGACAGGAACTGAAAAATAAAAAGAATGAAAGAGAAAACTGGAGATTCAGAAATGACCCACTAACACCAGCGGTACCCAACTATTGCCTGGCGGTAGTGACAGAACTAGAATTTTGGAGAAAAACGTGAAATTTTTCAGAAATTTTCTTTTGAGTATATTTGTGCAGATTTATGACAAGGAAGTTCAGCAATGAAATCAGACATATGCATACACAAAAATATGGATTTTCCAAGTTTAAGCTAATATGTCCAAAACCCCAAATTCTATCCTAAAGTGTCACAATACACTTTCAAAATACTTGAGTTTTTCACATGCATGAGAGTTCAGAAATAAATGATATGAAAAACATAAGATAACATATTTGAGCACAAATATGCATGAGTGAAATGATAATATTCATGCAAAGTATACAACATATGTTTGTCTAAGATCAAGATACCCTAACAAAATGTCTACACTCTAGCCCCGTACTAAGTGACGGATGGGCATGAGGAGCTGCACGCATGCCATAGGTTGGGGTGTTAATCCCACATGCATACAAAAGACAACACTCACCATAGCACTCATTCCCCCTAGTTCCTCGCAAGGCCCCACTGGAACCCTTCCCGGTTAAGGACAAGACCTTACATAGTGGTTAGGTTTCTAATGCACACAATCCTACGCCCTCGCTATAGTGAGACACATAGTGTGGTTGAATGATCATGGGCATACTAAGCACTTAATCTTATTGAACCAATTTTTTAAACTATGGCTTTTATGCGAGATTAATTTCTTACTAGATTTGATTTTAAAGCAACATAGTTATTATGAATTCTAACTTTCAATTGTTTTTCTTTAAAATTGTTTTAGTATGACATCATTAGATCACTAGCGTGAAAGATAGTATTGATTAGTTGATAATGCTAGAAAGAAGAGTTTTATCACAATTTGATGGCATGAGATTAATTGCAGTAATGTTGCATGTATTCAAACCTAGTCAATCAAATTTTGGACATATAATGAAGTGATGATTCTAGTTAATTTATTCTTTTAGATATAAAGATGATTCTATGATCTTCATATAAATAAGATACATGCAAAACATGATTGATTCATATAATGGTCATGATCACAAACAATTTGATGAAATCAATAGGATCTTTTGTAGATTTTTAATATTTGAATTAAAAAGATCTATTGAATTGGCAAGATTATTATACATGATCATGAATTTTAACACATAGAAATTATATACTCATAATTAATTGTTCATGATGATATAAATGAGATATTATTAAAGAACATTCATATTCATCCTTTTTGAATTATTAGAGAGAAATATTATAAGGTGAAAACTTAAGATAAATATAAAGAGAAAAATATTTTTAGTTATTTAGAAAGGTTTTGTAAATTTTCTCTTTGATTTTTGAAATCTTAAATAAATCACACATATATATAGTTTTATTAGGAATTATATATTTTTGATTTTTGCAATTTTTCAATTTCAATTTGACATGATTATGATTAAACATACTAAGGGTAATCAAAATGACACAAATATATTAAATACCTAAGCAAAACTTGCAAATTTTATAAATTTAGCGTTATACCCCTAAAATACCTTTTAAATCCATTTCGACAATTATTTCATTTAGTCTTAATAATATCATATGACAAATTTAGTTTTTCAAATTTTATAAAACTTTTTAGGAAATGGATTTAGAAGGATAAAAATAAAAAGGATAAGTAGATCACTTGAAAGATGATATGACTTTTTATTCAACTTTATTCAATTTGATTTATTTATGAATTTTGGTTTAATAAGTGAAAGTCATATCACATGTTATATAAAGTGATCTTATCATGATGGCTCAAAGAAATAAAAGCAAAAACAAAAAGGAAATAAAGCATATCATGAAGTAGAGAATTGATAATTCATTTTTAATTGATTTCTACTTCATGCAAAGGATTGGATACTAATGAATGAGAGATTTAGGTATCCAAAGAGGACCGGGTGTGACGGTTCCTTTGGGTACCCAAATACAACGTGTTTGCTTTTGGGGAGATATGATTGAATGAGCTCTTTTGATTTGAGTTTGTGTTTCATCTTTAGCTTTGGGTCTCCATTCAAATCTTGGTTTAACATTATTTTTATTTTTCAAATTTCCATGATGATTTTGTAAAACATTGTTTATAGGAAATTTGAGAACATTTAATTTTATGTTGCGAGAAACATGATTTTGTAAATGATAATGATTTGGAATTTAATTTTCAAGCATTTGATATTTTTCATTTCTTTTGTTAGGCTTAGACATATTATGAAAATTCACATTTAACTTGCTTTTGGAATTTGCTTGAAAATGTTGATTTATGTGTTGAGAATTTTTCTTTATAATTTCCTTAAGCAAGTTGACTTTTCTAAACATAATTTTTTATTTTGTTCTTTTACTAAAGTAAACTTTTTTTCAAGTTCCTTAAATTTTTCTTTAATATTATTACAATCGAAACAAGATATAGAGTTTTCAAATGAAGAGCATGATGGAGATACAAACATTTCATTTTTGGATTCTACATTCACATTTGCTTTCAAAGTTTTATTTTCTAAACGTAGTTTTGCATTATCCATTTTTAGTTTCTTAATCTTACGTTTAGTAATTTGCAGCAATTGTAATGTAGAAATAGAAGTACAAAAAATAGGATATTTTGATTTCCTTACATTACTTTCGGGAGAGGCACGATTTGAACATATTGTTTCTTTGACATCTTTTTGGCACTCCTCTTCCGAAGATAGTACTTCTTCTTCTCTTTCACTTGATATGCACTTCATGGATCCGTCATGAGAGGAGCATTCTTGAAGGCTTGTGCAAGCTTGCATATTCTTCGGTTCTTGCGATTGTTCCATACCTATATAAGGAGAATCATAAGTTCTTTCAAGAAAATTCCAAATCTCATATCCGGAAGGTAACGTATAAATAAGTTTGAAAATATTTTGGTCTAACGCACAAAATATACTATTCATAGATTTAGCATTTAAAACAATTTTGTTTCTAGTTAGTACGCTAGGTGGTTTTTCAATAGTAATATTCCAAACTTTTTCATCTAAGGCCTTAAGAAAATTTTTCATTAATGTTTTCCACCCTTTATAATTTTTGCCCAAAAATAAAGGTGGTGATAATACTTTTTCTTTTATATTAAAATTTTCCCCACTAGTAGAAGCGAGATCATGATCAAGAGACGCCATTATTCCCGGTTGTTAAGCCAATTTGGAATAACCTAGCACTGATACCACTTGTTGGATCTGTAGGCGCCCTTAGAGGGGGGGGGGGGTGAATAAGGGTTTTAAAAACTTTAAACTTTAATAGAAAACTCTTGATATTTTGATCGAAGTTAAATCAAAAGTAAAAAGATAATGAAATTAGAAATGAAGTCAATTTTATTAAACAAGAAAAGACATGATTAACATTTATAAAATTGATTACAAAATCTAATTTCAATGATGCTAGAAATCGAAGCGAATTTTATGAAAACCCTTTTGGTTTTCTATACCGACTCGTATCCCCACAAACTGGTTGGCTTTAGCCGATCTCTCCCCAAATACGTCCTCAAGCAGCTCTAGCCAATCTATCACCAGAAAGGCCTCGAGCACCCCTAGATCTACTCCCTAGACCCAGTCGCCATGTGGCGAATACCTCCCTAAGTTCTACCTAGACCTAGTCGTCGTGTGGCGAATTCCCCCTACTCCCCGCAAGGCCCTAGTCGCCGTGTGGCAAGTTCCTCTACTAAACAAAAGATATAAGAGTTACAATTTGAAAATAAAACAAGTCTCAAACTAAAGACTCCCTCAAAAGTAGAACTTGATGTCGATGTAGATGCGATCGTATTGGTCTTCAAGTTCTTTGCGTTCACGAACGTTGACGGAGTTCTTAGGGCTGCTTGGAGAAGGCTCTCACGAGTGCTCTGAATATGTGGCTTTAATTCCTTCTATCTCAGCCAGCCAATAACAGAGGAGGCGCGCGTCTTTTTATAGATTCAGCCACTACCGCCTGCGGTAGTACTACTGCCCCGCGGTATCCACATAAGGAAATGAAGCACACTGATCGTGGTAGTTTAGGCAACATTCTGAGCGCCAAACACTAGCGCGCCGCGGTACCGCTAACTCCCTGCGCCTCCTTACGCGCCGTGATAGTACTTGCCAAACATAGCGTCCCGTCGACATTCCATTTTCTCCACTGTTCCTTCTCGTCAAATGTTTCCATTTATGCTAGCGCCAGCGATAGTGCAAACGCTCCACGGTAGAGCACATTTCTTTTTGTCGGGCGCATCTTTGTCGAACTGGCCTCATATTTCTTCGATCGAATTTTCGTTGAACGCAGTGATAAAGCATTTCGTCGAGCGTAGCCTTCATTTCGTCGACCACCATTTTGTCGAAAGCTAGCCCCAACGGTAGTTCCAGCGCGCTACGGTAAAGCATGCACTTCGTCGAGCGCCGTGGTAGAGCATGCAGTTCGTCGAACGCAGGTTTCATTTCGTCGAACACAGATTTCCTTCTCAGCGGTTGTTAGCGCGGGGCGTTAACAACTAACGCGAGCGGTAGTTCTTTTTTTCAGATAATCTTTATCAGTTAGAATTTTGTTCATAGGGTTATATAATTATAGTTCCTGCACACAATAAACGCAATCAAGATCAAATACAATAGGATTTGTTATTGACAAACCAAGAGATGCGGAAAGCATGTTCCAACATATCTTACTTTGGATCATTTGAAAGTGATCAAGACTAGCATATGTGGAAGTGTTAGGATTTTGGTGAAATAAATGTGATGATATTTCCGTGATGAAATTGACTTGTGAAAAATCCTAAGGTTTCAAAAGATTTTACATGTATACCTTATGAATCAAACTCCACATTGAAAGTGATCGGGAGTCATCTTATAAACATTGATACTAGTGTTGTTTGTTTAACATATGTTCATAAGATTCACAAGTGCACACCGTAAATTTTTAGGATAATTGGGACGCTGATGATCTGATCAGTTCCATCAATGGTAAGAACTGGATAAGTTGTAGAGTTGAGTTGTTTGAGTACTCGGATGCACGTGAAGAAATAAGAATCAGAACGTATAGAGAAAACTTTTTAGAGGCGTTGTCTACCCTTATAAACAATAACTTTAGTCACCGAAGAAATGGTGTTTTCCGGACCATGTAGTTTCCCGAAATAAAGAAAGACGTCATAATTTTCGTGATGCATGGTGAAGGATAAGTGCAAAAGTCTTTGGAGAACTACCACAGTAACGGCCTGGGTTAGAGTGGAAGTTTGATGACATAATTATGAATTTCATACACAGGTTACCGCATCCCCACTTCGGGTACAAGTTTATTTAGAACATCGAGGATAGGTTGACCAAGGTAGCTAGGGCCACCTAGACCCGGAAGGACGCTCCCGTTGGAGTTTTGCCTGTAAGCATAGAATATCCAGGATGAGGGTCTAAAGACACTCGGCTCGGAATTTGTGGAGGACATAGATGCGCAAGTGAGACTGATTCGAGTTAGGTTGCTAGAGGCCCAGAGCCGCCAGGCAGGTATTACGATGCGTAGTATCGTCAGGTAGAGTTCCAGGTTGGAGACTGGGTGTTACGGAAGATATGTCTGATGCATGGAATCTCGCAGGTTCGCAGGCGGAAGAAGCTTAGTCTGAGATAGATGGGGCTCTACAGGATCCTGGAGTGGATCAGCCCGTTGGCTTATAGACTAGAGCTACCGCCGGAGTTAGCGGGATTGCACGACGTCTTTCATATCTCCTCCTTTAGGAGAGCTCTACTACGGTCGGAGCAGCAAATTGCTACTATAGGTGGTCCGGTAACCTCCGATCGATTGATTCACCTGGAGACGATCCGGATAGACGACACCGAGATGCGAGTCTTGCGGCGCAAGAAGGTTCCGCAGGTAAAAGTCATGTGGAAAATTATGGACAGGAGGAACACACTTGAGAGCCACTAGAACTGCTATGGCAGAGATAGTTGGTGCTCTTCGAGTCAGGAATAACTTCATTTCTTAAGGGATGTTACATTCAAACACTTACGGTAGAAACCCCGCAGGCCTAACCTGAATTTCGAGGACGAAATTATTTTTTTGTTTATTGGGATTTGTAACATCCCCCAAACAACTAGACCCCCTAAGTTGGTTTTGTCATGACTAGGTCATGACAAAATCATAAGAAGAGCTTAAGACCATGTGAGCTTGGATGAGAAGGAGAAATCCCAGTGGTCTACATATAGCAGTTTTCATATACCTAGCCTAGGGTTGGATTTTAGGGCCTTTCCTTGAACTTTGACTCCACCATAGTATCCCTAACCTATTATGGGTCTCCTTGGAGCACTAGGGACTCATTGGGGTCAACCAAAAAGGCCAATGTGGCTAAAGTCAACCTTAACTCTAAAATTGGTCAAACTAACTTAATTAGGGTCAATTGGCCTCCACCATGCCAAATGGACCTTGCCCCTACCCTTATAGGGTTATTAGGAACCTAATGGACCAAAAGTCCCCATCATGGGACCTCTAAATTGGCTAATTTACCCTAAGTCAACTCTAGCCCTAATTTGGTCAAAGTGTCATATTAAGGGGCAGTTCACCCTCACCTTGCCAAATTGACTCCACCTAAGCCTTCCTAACTCACAAGGGAGTCAAATGGGTTACTACCCACCCATTGTGGTCAACCCAAGTGGTCAATTTGACCAAAGTCAACCTTAGCCTAAATTTAGGTCAAAATGACCTACTTTACCCAAATTGAACCCAACACACTTGAGCTAGACTCAATTGGTGTGGTCCACCACCTATTGGGGATTTAATGCTACTGAGTTGGCCATTCAATTTGAAGGATTTCGGCCAGAAGAGAGAAAGCTCCATTTCCCCCAAAAATGGCGGAGAGAGGAAGAGGAGGAGAATGGCATTCATGGCCAATTAAACCCAATTTATGCCACCAATTCCTCCTCTAATGTCTCCATTCAGTTTCCCCAATTAATTTGGAGGAGTTTAATGGCCATTGCCGGCCTAATTGATGACCAATTCATTTCCTCACATAAGAAACCGAAAATCACCATTAATGGCTCTCATGGCAATTGGAGGTTACACCTCCTCCCCTCCCCAATTGAGCCCTTTATTATTGTAACTCTTTTTATTTCAGTTACTCTCTGTGGACATTTCCCATTTATGGTTTTATATATTTCCTGTGATGTGGACTTGAGCTTTTCTATATGTTCTAATATACTCTTCTTCTTTGTGATCGATCTGGCCGGCAGGATCGACGCTTTGTAGTGGCGACCTTCCCGTGTGATGGTGTCACGACAAAGCGGAGATTCTGGGCATAAGAACTGGGTTTGAAAAAGAAAAAAATTGGGGTCTTACATCAAGACCAGATCAAAAGAAGCAAAATTTGGGCAAAGTTAACATTTGCGTCGAATAGAATTCGATGCAACGTCTAGTTATTGTCGATGCTACTCTAACTAGAAGTCCAAGTGGTTCACCCTTCTGTCGAAGTAATTCAAGTCGACATTACATCATATAAATATCGACGTAGAGGCCATGGACCTGTCGAAATACTTTGCGAAGTCGACGCAGCTTCTACTTCAACTCAGCGCAGAAGGAAGTATCTGTCGAAGCAATTTAAAGTCGACACAACGTCAACTTTATCTCGACACAAATAATTAAGTTCTGAGCCATGTCATCAACTCAACGGTTACGTCAATAAGGTATCTGTAAGTTTATATAGGATGTAGTCTAAATCACCTAGAGGGGGGGGGTTAATAGGTCTTTTGATTTCTACTTAGATGATATAGATAGTTAAAATTAATCTAAGCAAGTAATCAAGCAAACCCAGAAAACACACAAGCATTTATAGAGGTTCCTCAAGACAGGGTGTCTTGAGTAGTCCTCTTTCCCCCTTCACCTTTCTAACAATGAGTTAGATAAGGCCAACTTCTCCAAACTCAGCTCCAAGAGCTTACAACACAGATCCCTCAGGATCTCTCAGGTTTTCCCAAACCCTACCTCAAGCACAGCAGCCCTACCTCAGAGGAATCCACCTCCTACAACTTAGACCACCTGCTGGTCCTACCTGTGATCACACAGATCCTACCTCAAAGGAATCCACCTCCTACAACTCAGACCACCTGCTAGTCCTACCTCAGGCTGACCTCTTAACTCTACAACTCAGGCTACTCAGCCCTACCTCAGATCATACACTGATCCTACCTCAGAGAACTCCACCTCCTACAGCTCAGACCACCTCCTGGTCTTATAATCTCAGGCCAAATGGCCCTACAAACTCAGGCCCAATAGCCCTATAACTCAGGCCAAATGGCCCTACAGTAAAAGAGTTTTTAAGCTTACTACAGCAGATAGCACAAAGAAGATGTCTCATGTAGTTCCTGCACAGCTTGTGCTTTTGTAACATCCCAGTTAGAACTAGACCCCTCGAGTGACACGGGTCACTTAGAGATGCTCGGACCAGGTGGGATCTGGAGATCCTAATAGGCCATGGTTGTGCCCTGATCTCCAAGAGTGGAGGTAGCCCTCAATTAGGAGGCTGCGTTCGACGAACGGCCTGAAGGCTGCGTTTGTCGAACGGCCTGATGGCTGTGTTCGTCGAGCGGCCTGAAGGCTGCCTTCGTTGAACGGCCTGAAGGCTGCGTTCGTCGAATGGCCTGATGGCTGCGTTCATCGAACGGCCTGAAGGCTGCGCTCGACGAACGGCCTGAAGGCTGCGCTCGACGAACGGCCTGAAGGCTGCGCTCGACGAACGGCCTGAAGGCTGCGTTCGTCGAACGGCCTGAAGGCTGCATTCGTCTAACGGCCTGAAGGCTGCGTTCGTCGAATGGCCTGAAGGTTGCGTTCGTCGAACGTCCTGAAGGCTGCGTTCGACGAACGGCCTGTAGGCTGCGTTCGTCGAATGGCCCGATCTGGCATTCGCCGAACAGCGTTCGACGAAGATGCAGCAATCGACAAAGGTGAAGTTGTAGTCGTTTCCATTCGACGAAAGTGTTGCTGGGTAATTTTTCTGCTGCCTTCTAGTAAAGGCTTAATTGCATAGGAAGTTGTTGCCGCAAATGCTTGTCAAATCAAATCCCACTATCTCTTTTCTTTAAGCCATTAGCCCCATTCTTCACCAAAAAAAGGGGTCGAGCCATTATTGTCTCTGGCTCTTTTCTTCTTCTTCTTCTTCTTCTTCATCTCTTTCCCCCACCTTAAGGGTTTTACCAAAGGAACTTTGAAGGAGCAAAGCTTGGAGAAGGATTTGGAGCTTGGCTGACCACCACCCCGCTGCCATGAAGATAAACTTGAACCATGGCTGGAAAATAAGGTGACTTCCGACCCCTCTCCCTTGGTGCTATATCGTAGAGAAAATTAGGAGAGGTGTTGAGCTCAAAAGAGCTTGGCTTGTGAGTTAATGGAGTTTCCTAGGAAAAGACCAAACCGGATCTTTCTTGTTAGGGCACCGATTGCCGCGAAAGTTCCTTCAATCACTTCTTCTCTACAAAAGGAAGAGATAGGATTTGATTTTGTTGAAATCCATGGTCTATGGAGGGAGTATTGGATGGGAGAAGGTGTAATGACCTAACTCTTGTTTTTTGGGGAAGATGATGAATAGTCCCATGTTATGTAGGGTTTCAAATTATTTCTTATGTGAAAAGATGAGGAGTAAATTCCCTGTTTAAAAATCCCCTATTAATTAGGGTTTTTAGGTATGTAATTGTGTGATAAAGGTGATGATAGCCCCCTTGCTAAAGAAGTTTTCAATTTATAACATTGCTCTTGGTTGTTAAGGGGAAAAATTGTGCGCAGCTGGGTTCGAGCCAATTTGTAGGCTTGATCCCACTGGAATTTGACCTCGAGCTCAACATGGAAGTTCTAGCCCTCGGAAAGAGCTTTCGAACGATAGGTTACTCGTTTTCTGAAGTGACATGTAGCTCCCTACAAGTCTAGTCGAGTGGACTGCCCAGAAAGTTGGGAGGTGTTAAGTGCATGCTGTTTTGCTGTCCAGATTTCTGCAGTTGACTTCAGAGCAGATTTTAGATAGGACCTGCTTGGATCTGGGTTTAGGACTCAAGATGAATGTTGTATCCCTTGATGTTAGATTTCCAAAATGGGGTGGATCATAATTTTTGGAAAACTGTAACACCCAGAAATCCCGTTTTAATAAACTGTGTCATAACACTTCCGATCTCAGTATTTTGTGGATATCTCTTTAAATATTGGTTGGATGCTCATGAAAATTGGTGGAGATATGAGTGACAACAATATGTAGATCCCTGTTGAATTTCATGATGTTTGGATAAGTGGTATTAAAGTTATTGCCATTTCATTTGATAAATTTGAAGGAGATATAAATGCTGTATGTGAAGGCCACTTGGGCCGAATTTTTGTATAAATCATGTACATGCTAGTATTGACATGTGATAATGATTTAAGATTTATATCCATTGGGATGACTCCTTAAATGAACCTTCAATTGTTATTTTCAGGTGGAACCGTAAACAGGGCTTGTGTGGTTGATGGTGAAGGTAAGTAACATTGGTTATGGGTGAGATATAAGTGTTTAGCATTGTTTGCAATGGTCATATAAATGTAGAGCACTGTAAGTGCGTATTGCATAATACAATGAGGTCGAAATTTGGTGGTAATGATTCCTGCATTAATTATGACTTATAGTAGAAGTTTTTGTGGATTTGGTTTTAGAACGAATCCATAATTAAACGTGCCGCTAATAATTATTATGCTGAAAAGAGAGGTTAAGGTGCTCATCTGGACCAGGATTTTGGAAACGTGACGTTAAGCGCACAAGTAGTCCTACAAGATCTAGTACGGTAATTTCCATGTTATACACACGCTACTACATAGAGTCATGACAACTCGGTATGGGTAGCATTGATGGTTTGGTGTGGATTATAAGATATGATTATATCTTGTGGTGAAATGTTCAGGACCCGGTTGGGTTGCACTCTTGGTGCTCACCTACCCAAGTCCCCTTCTATGTCCTTGAAGGCTCAGCGTGATGCGAGCAGTATGCAGGGACTCCGCTGTGTGTTCTTAGCGTCGAGGCGTACATAGGTATGATGTGAAAGGTAAGAAGGCTCCATCCGTGAGTCCCTGGGTGCTTGATTGCACGGGCGTGCATGGGAATTACATGAATATGCATGGTTTACACATGATGGTGATATGATCCAGGTTGGAGGATTACTTGTGGCGGGTCTACGGGCTTGCTAGTCGTGAAACCGACAGAAGCCGGCAGTTAGACTCTAGACCGGTTGGGTTGGACTCTTGGTGCTCACCTACCCAAGTCCCCTTCTGTGTCCTTGAAGGCTCAGCTTGATTCAAGAAGTATGCATGGTCTCCATTGTGTGTTCTTAGCATTGAGGCGTACATGGGCCTAGGACTGGTAGTGTTCATACCCTCCTAGTAGTGGAGGAGCTCATTCCACTGTCTCCGTCTGGCCACGACGGGAGATGCCTGAGTGGTTAGCTACCTCTCAAAAAGCGAAAACTGTAGGTCTATGTCGACATAGCAACTTTGCATGGGTGAGTATCATTATCTAATCATTGCATTGCATTCATCATTACATAATCATGTCATTGCACCGCATCGGAACTCATCATATAAACTTGTATGGGCACCTTTATATGATGGGTTACATTATGCTCGGATCCTTAACTTATAAGCTTGTATGGGCACCCTTATAAGTTAATTTCAAATTCTGTTATTATATGCTCAACTGCTTATACATTGTCGTTGATCCTGCTCTCTTTTGTTGTACTCTTTTATACATATGTTATAACTGCTCTCTTTTGATGTACTCTCTTATACATATGTTATAACTGCTCTCTTTTGATGTACTTTCTTATACCACGATATAGCTGCCATGATTACATCTTTCCTCGTCACCTGTTTTTGCTACTACTGACTATATTGCATCTTTTCTTCATTCCCTTCCGCCCGGTGCCTTGGAGTCGCCGGGGGAGAGGATGTGAAGCCACTTAGTCTTTATGACTAACGGTTGTTACACCACTATTTTTAGGAGCAGCAGCGTACTACCCAGGAGGACTGCCAAGCCAGGGTGACAATGCTGGTGATTATGATACCTTGGCTACCATCAGCAGCAGATTTGAGCGAGTGGTTAGAATGTAGCCTTAAGGCAAGTTTATACTATGATGATATACAGGAGCTTGTGTAGCTTTATGTTTTTTTGTACTGTTTGGAAATTGTTGCTTAATTGTGAATATATGGCTTCTTGCTTTTACATTATTGATGGGTTGGCGCTGTTCAGTTGGTTTGGCCGGCAGGATAGGCGTCTTGTGGGGGAGGCTAGCTCGTGTGCTGGCACTTCTGCAGGGCGACTGTCCTGGGCATAAGACTCCCCTCAGTCGTGTCTTGTGTTCTGGGAGGGGGGGGGGGTCTTACAAATGGCATCAGCTTGCAACGATCCTGAGATAAAGAAGTCCATTAAACCACTAGGCCACCCCTGTTGGCTAAATCAGTTTGGGGACAAACTGATGCAGCGGAAGCGGTGGTGTGCCCATGTGTGATTCACATTAAGTATGTCCACTTTTTCCTATAGGAAGTGCCAACCTAAGCCAAACTCGTACCCTTACGTATAGATTCTAGCTCATTCCGAGACAGTAATTGGTATTCCCATTCCAACAACTAGAGTTGGTTTGGCATAGGATTGATGCCAACCTAACTAGGATACCCTTTTGGTCAACTTAGCAGGATATGTCGTGACATACCCTTACCTTATACCGATCTCAGGTATGATGTGGCCAAGCAATAAGTGACCGCAAATGACTAAGGGAAGAGTTCAACGTGAGTGTAAATGCTAGAAACTCACACCCTGAGATTTCTATCTCAGATATGGAGTAATATTATCACCTTACCCAAAATATTAGGGCAATCTCAATGAGATTGGTGCTTGTAGTCTATTATCAGCTTAGTAAGAGACCACCAAACATGTCTTTTATACTATATGTGGATACCTCTCACTTCTATTTATGTAGAAGGTTTCATATGGAGAAGATATGATAAGAATTCGGATCCAGAGAAGGCTCATTTTGGGACGAATGTGTTATATTGGTTGTAGAAGAAACTCAGTCGAAGAGATACGGGGGCTTATCTCTTCGTTTATTGGGCTAGTTATGTGCCGTCTTGGGTTCCTTGAGGAGTTAGAATCTTTGTAATTTTTGACATTGGAAGTTTTGATCCTTGAGAAGTTAGTTCACCTTAAGCAAGGCGACTGCTAAGGCCATGTTTGGGTTGATAGGAATTTTATTAGCGGAATAAGAGAGGAAAGCATTTTGAAGATGATAATTTTCTCTATATTGTTCTAAGATTATGTGGATAAGTAATGAGGAGAGTAGTAAATTTACACTTGGGAATATGCAGCTATGTTGTAATAACATTATAACTGGGAAGTTAATGAAATTTTGTGCAAGCATTGCTGGTATGAAGATAAACTACCCCTGAGTTTGGAAATTCTTGGTGAACATTCCCTTTAATGTTGTGATTACTTGACATTGGGAAATTAATAAGTGTTAGGCGGTGCAGTCAACAAGATTAATATGACTTGTTTGATGATCTAAAATCCTAAAAGTTTTTATGAAATAAACATGCCATGGATGATCGTTAGCAGGGATGGTAGGGCGCTTGGAATGGATTTGATTTAGTTTATCATATGGTGAAGTATGCCCTACTTTTGGTAGTCTGCATAACCCGTGTCGAAGGGAAATCATCTCGAGCCTTGCACCTTGGTTCATGATAAGTTCAAACATATATAAATGTACCATATGGGCGGTGGAAGAAATTTAGACCAAAAACGTACGGGGGCTTGTCCCTTCGTTTATTGGACTATTTACGTATCGACTTCGTTTTCCCTTAGATCTTGTGTATTTGAAGAGTACGTGAACAGTGATGATTAGATTCGTGATAACCTCTCAATATGGGTGATAGCGTCAAGGGTGTTGAGACACGCCATGAATTGAACACGTGAAGGGGATATTATTGATAAGTTGCACTTACTTATTTAGTGAGATATAAATATGTCTCTATACGAACAAGTAAGAGTATGTGTAGCGTTTTACCTCGACAAGGTAATTTTTAAAGGCTCTGTACCGAAACCCAACCGTTGTATAAGGTATATGTTCACGGTTGAGGAGACCTTAAATGAAATGATTTAAATTACGGGATAAAAGTGGAGCCAATTTTTGAATCTGGTGCAAATCAAAGTAGAACCGGGAATAGACAAAAGTAACACTTGACTCGAGGTCATGTGTTATTAGAAGGGAACGATGTGATTATCACCCATGCGAGGTGTAGAGTCATGGATTCACCTTACTTTGAGTCTCGATAACGATTCATAATATCACTAGAACCAAATGATAAGCATCATCGGATTATCACGTGCGGAATTTGGAAACTTTTTGGAAACATAAACGCTTTCTGAGCTTAAACCCTTGAGGAAGTAGCATCATTTTTGGTAGTTGGTGCATTTAAAGGGCATAATGTCATGGCAAGTATGGTGGGGTGAGTGCAGGACTTGACTATTATGTGGATTTGAAGTCAAGTGGTAAACACCCATGAAGTCTGACCATTGTAATTATCTTGCCATAACTTGATATTGGGCTTGGTTGGTGTCTTTTGCATGAATGCCCTTGCACATGAATTATTATAACGTGATCATAACGGTTGTAGAAACTTAATTGCAAGTGGATGTCGTGTTAAGTGTAAAAGATGCGTGTTGTATGAATGATTGCCTCGGACGAGACGACATTGATGGAAGCGATTGATAATGATATGGATAGTGATGGTTGTACTAGAAGATGAGATTATGGCTTGCTTCTACATTTTTTTATACATAAAAGAGACGATCTTGTGGGTACAATAACTATTTGGGTATTTGAGGTTTGACCCAAGGATATGACATCGTGAATTTTATGGTTGATCACCCGTTTGACTTTGAGGCCATCCTCATTTAATGCAAAATTTTTGGATGCACAGAAGTGATGATGTTGGAAGTGCTACATGTTATTTGGATTACGATGCTTAGGATTGGAAGAATCAATTTATTTTTGCAAATCTAAAGCACATGACTCCCTTGGAGGAGGATTCTAAATTTTATCCGGAGGCACGAGTGGTAACCTCATGTGTATCGGGGTCACTGATCTTAAAGGGATTTAGATCAAAGGTGCAATGAAAGTTGGTTTATTAAGGTGAGGAAACAAGGGAGTATGGGTTTCAGTTGTTTCTGACCTGCCCGTAGTGAGAGCGTGGCTATAAACCCAACTATGTCTTATCACCACCATATTTGTGTTTGCATCAGGATGAGAGACACTTAAGATTTCTCTGTGCTTAATTTGGATTATAAGTATCATGAAATATAACGGAAATACACACGGGAGAAATTGGAAGTGAGGTGATGTGAACAGGTTGTGACCCTCACTAGTGGTGAGTGGGATTTAAAGTGTACTACAGATGACTTGTGTGATTTGAACTTAAACCCCATAACCTCAACTTAAATTTCGGGGACGAAAGTGTTTCTTCGTTTATTGGATTTGTAACATCCCAGTTCTAACTAGACCCCTCGAGTGACACGGGTCACTTAGAGATGCTCGGACCAGGTGGGATCTGTAGATCCTAATAGGCATGGTTGTGCCTTGATCTCCAAGAGTGGAGGTAGCCCTCAATTAGGAGGCTGCGTTCGTCGAACGGCCTGATGGTGCGTTCGTCGAACGGCCTGAAGGCTGCGTTCGACGAACGACCTGAAGGCTGCGTTCGTCGAACGACCTGAAGGCTGCGTTCGTCGAACGGCCTGAAGGCTGCGTTCGTCGAACGGCGTGAAGGCTGCGTTCGTCGAACGGCCTGAAGGCTGCGTTCGTTGAACGGCCTGAAGGCTGCGTTCGTCGAACGGCGTGAAGGCTGCGTTCGCGAATGGCCTGAAGGCTGCATTAGACAAATGGCATGTAGGCTGCGTTTGTCGAACAGCCCGATCTGGCGTTCGCCGAACAACGTTCGACGAAGATGTAGCGATCGACGAAGGCGAAGTTGTAGCCGTTCCCGTTCGACGAAAGTGTTGCTGGGCAATTTTTCTACTGCCTTCCAATAAAGACTTAATTGCATAGGAAGTTGTTGGCGTAAATGCTTGTCAAATCAAATCCCACTATCTCTTTAGTGTTCCTAGCCGTGATGACAACTGAGTTCGAGTCGGTGGACTTGAACTTGCCCTTGTCCTTATAGGTGGAAGGGGGGGGGGGTCCTAAGATGGACTTTGCCTTTTGGAAAGAGCGAGATTTGGACTTGTGAGCATTGTGCTTCTCAATGTCCAATGCAGCGTTGAAGGTGGTGTTCAGATCCGTATGGCCACAACGCAAAAGCTTGCCTTGGATGTCGGGGTTTAGCCCCTTACGGAACCTAGAGAGAGTGATCTCTGACATCTCCCTAACGTCACACCTAACCATCATGTATTTTAGTAGACTCATGTAATCGGCGACCGACCTATTCCCTTGCCTAAGGGTAGCCAAGTCATCAAACATTTGGGTCCGATGATATGCAGGGACGTATTGGTCTGTCAACATGGCTTTCATGCCAGCCCAACCAATTGGTGGGGCACCGTTCACCGCACCTAAACGTCGTTCTTTGTTCAGCCAAAATATTTTTGCTCTCCCTAACAGTTTCATTCTAGCGACACGTACCTTATCCACATCGGACAGTTGGTGCCACTCGAAATAGCATTCTATCTCCATGACCCAATCCAGGAAAACTTGGGGCTCACCCAACCCATCATATGATGGGGGCTTGACCCGAACGGCCCTAGTGATGTCAAACTCGAGCGGAGCACGTGGTGCACGTTCGTTACGATTGTTGTTGTCCTCTTCATCACGTTGGCGAACTCTCGGATTTCGGGGTGCCGCTTGATGTAAACGCATCTCATGCAGCATTTCTCTAATATCCGTCAACTGATCGTTAAACTCCTGTCGGAGCTCATCAATCGCTGTAGGAATGTGACCCGCTTCCCGTTCTTCCGCCATATTGGAGGAGGACGCAGGGGGATACTCCGTGCCTAATCTTGTGCGCATACAATGATAAAGAAACTAGACTCAGACCCTACAAATTTTATAATAAAATTTTTTTTTATATTTTTCCACTTAATAACTAGGGTAGTGAAAATATTTTTGAGATGTTTGCAGGAAACAACTTGAGGAAACTCCAATTTTTTTTTTTTGGAACAAACGATCGTGCAAACACGTGAGTGATGGTGTCCTACGGAATTTAGGAAGGTGTCGATTAGGAAATCAACACGAACCTCGCTTTGATACCAAATTGATGTAGGCTCACTAGCCGGCACCTTTTGCTTGGACGACCTAAGGACACGACGTAGCTTCTCGCCCTCCAATCTATCACTCGCACAAATAAAACGCAGCACACTTCCTATGCAAGAATTAAAGTTACGCGTCGTACGGGTTAGCAACGCCCTTAGAGATCGAACAAAAGGCTATAGGCCAATGTTCTATCTTGCTAAATGGACCTACCCGATCCGGTCGAGCGTTGTTGTACCAAAAGAGATCCACCGAAAACAAGACGATTCGGAAAAGGTTGATCTCTCCCAACAAAAAGAAACGAGGTCCACCAAGCCTCACGAACTTAAATAAGTTTAGGAATAACACAAAAATCAAATGAAGAAACCACAATAAATCAAGTTGTCGAAAATCACGCTAAAATCATCCACCACAAGATTATCTAAGAAAGAAAACGTAGTTAGGTAGAAGCTTTCGTTACCCCACTCAACGAGTGTCCAAGAGACGATCGCTCTCCAATGTTCTCCACCGGAACCGCGTTGGATGGAGAGGAACTTGACTGCCGTCCTTGCATCACACCGGATGAGGTCCACCAAGAGCACTCCTAGCCTTGACCGAAACTCTCCAAGGGAAGATGAGCTCCCCTCCTTGTTGTGGTGGCCGAAACTCTCACAGGAGGAGTGGATGGGGTCGGCTATTGCTTGAAGGGAAGGTTTAGAGGTAGAGAAGAGGAGCCTTGAGGGGAACAAGGAAGGAGATGGAGGAGGGGGAAAGCGAGACCGACGGTCTTCCCGTGGCTGTTCGAGAGAGAGAGGAAGCTGGAGGGGGGACGGCCTCCTTGGCTGATCGAGAGAGAGAGAGAGAGAGAGAGAGAGAGAGAGAGAGAGAGAGGGAGGGTGACCTCCTAGCCGATCACGAGAAAGAGTGGGAGAGGGAGAGGGAGGGTCGGCCTCCTTGTCGATCGAGAGAACGAGAGGGAGAGGGGGGGGGGGGGGGGGGGGGGGGGGGTTGGCTGAGCAAGGGATTTAGATTTAGGGTTTTTTAATTTCTTTCATCAACTCCTCCAAACCTTCATCAAAATTGCCTTATATAAGGCTTACAAGAGTTTAGGCTAAACGCAGCCCAAACTAAAATAAACATTGGCTAAACGCAGGCCAAAGTAAAAAAGTTCAAATTAAAAATACACCAATAATTAAAATGCTCCAAACTTTAAATGCTTCAAATATAAAATAAAATATTAAGTCTTGTGCCGAGGGCGGAGGTTGTAGCGGTGATGGCGACGGGAATCCTTGATTGGAAGACCTCCCTCATTCGTAAGCGCGCTTGCATCAAAATCTTCAATTTGTGGGCCGTCGTCTCCACCACTTAGGCTCGAGGTGAAAATCACTATGGTCTGCAGATAGAAATTTCCCGTTACCAAGCCTAGTATTGGACTTTATGGCTTCACCATGACCCATGACTCCACCATAACATGTCTAACCCATTAAGGGGTCCCTTCGTAACACCCCAATTATCCAATCGTAGAAAGAGGGGTCCATTGAATGCTGAGTTAGCGCCGGTGCTAGCGGCTAGCGCCGGCGCTAGCGGCTAGCGCTGGTGGTATTAGAGGGTTATATGAGCCGCTGAGATGAACTCTGAACCGCTGAGACTAGCCCTGAACCACTGAGAAGAGCTCTATGTCATCGAGACACTTGCGCTGGCGCTAGCGGTTGTCTCGACGGACCACTGAGATGAGCCCTGAACCACTGAGAAGAGCTCAATGTCATCAAGAAACTAGCGCTAGCTCTAGCGGTTGTCTCGATGGACCACTGAGACAAGCTCCAAACCACTGAGAAGAGCCATATACCATCGAGGCACTGGCGCTAGTGATAGAACCAACAAACATTATGCCATCGAGACGCTAGCACTGGCATTAGGCTAGCGTCGGCGGTAGCTCAATCTACAGGATGCGCACGAAATCGGTTTTGGTGGTGTAATTCATGGCCAAGGGAGGCCAAAAGTCCTCCCAATTTATGGGGATTCATTTCCTCTATAAATTAGGAGGAGTTTTAAGAGTTTTCCAACAATGTCACACTAGCGATTGGCACGGTTGCATGCCACCACTCAGGTCCTCCCCTCCTCCTCTCTCTTTGTGGATAGATCTTATCTTGTTGGCCGCAAGGTTTGAGGCCAATTGGCCTTGAATCGGCATGGCCGAAAGCTTGGGTTCAAGCTTTACTTTCCTTACTCTAAACCCCAGTTCTGCCCACCTCCGGCAGACCAACCACCGTCCATCGCCATCCGCCACCTCAACGGAGGTGGTGGTGGCATTGGCCGACCGGGAGAGGGTCTAGGTGGCCGGGAAATCACCTCTCATGTTAGTACAGGACAGGCCAATCATGGTTGTTGGCTGATTCGAGAAGATGAACCGATGCCCTCCATTTAGACATATTATTAATTTTGTGATTAATTAACGTCATATTTTCCCCTAGAAATGCACGTTTTTGAAACTGAAATTTGAACCCCTTGGAGGCCGTTTCAGAAAAAATAGCAAGAGACAAAAGTTGTAGAACTCCATGTCTAGTTTATTTTAAAATTTATATGAGCCAATTTGGCCAACTGGTTTGAATGCAGCACTCAAAATGTTGCAACTATATATAGGGTTGACCAGAGATTGATTTGAGTGCCCCCACTAATCCAGACATCCAAATGCTTTGAAATTTGGAGCATTGGCTATATTTACCCTTACCCTCAACATATCCAAAAAGGGGAATTTTTGGAGGAACGTTTCCTATCGGTTTTGCAAACATTTAATATTTCATGTACGAATTAATTTTAGGGTCTAGAGACCTCCAAACCCTACCAAATTTTGGTGGGTGGTCCTTAGGGTGATTACATGACTCTGGTAAAAAATTTATCCCATTTGGGATTGAATTGGTAGGGTAATTAAGTAACCCAAATTTGGTCAAACTATGGTATATTATATCAAAAGTGCACTTGATGGATTTGGGAGATCAACCCTCATTTAAATTTTGTGAAACTTTGACCACTGACTTGATGTCACATAAAATACCCCCACAAGTGGTTTTTGGGAGGTTTGAGGTGTATGTGCCCTAGAACCCTGGTTCAAACCTTAGGGTTGTATATTGAACCCATTAAAGGACATATGGTCATACGTCATCGGATTAACTTGAAATTTGCTATAGAGGTTCATAGGGTAGTATTATGCCCTAGATAATTTATCTAGAATTTTTAGGAACATTTACCCATGTTGAATTAATTAAGAACCAATTAGGGTGCTTCCTTATATGAAGAATTTACATGTTTACATAACCTTGGATGCTCATGAAAGTTTGGCAGTAAGCGTGTATTAGTGATATTATTCTCTGATAATTTTGTTATGAATTTTGGATTGATATATATAGTACTTCATTCATAACCCCAATAATTGCCCTAGTTGTAAGAAAATTAATTATGGATTTAATACTCACTGGAGAATCATGAAACTTGGTCAGAGGACTTTTTAGGGAAGTGTATGACCTATTAATTTTAATTTAATTTTTGGAAGAATTTATACATGATTCTCTTCACAAAGTGCCTTATGATTTGTTTATTTAAATAAAGGATTAATGTGGTCAACTGAATTTGGAAAATTATGAAACTCAACCAGTGAATTTTTCTGATCACTTTAGACATCTGTTAATTTTGTTGTGATTTTTGAATGATTATTTTTTGTACTTCCTTTGTAAATCCCTGATTGAGATAAATTAATCAATGTTTTATTTGGAGGTCAAACCTTTCTGGAAATTTATGAATTTCATATGTGGCTGTTATTTTGATGATATATAGTTGTACAATTTTTTTAAGGCCATAGCTTATCAAAAAAGCATACTTGGTGTTCAAGTGATAGGTTTCCAGATTTTGGGAAAATTATTATAAATGCCAAATAAATTCGGAAAATTTATGAATTTCTAGAGTTAGTCTAAAAATGTCATAACACACCCCCAATAAGAATCTTGGGTCATTTGGATGATTATTTGGAGTACCTCCTCTCATGCACATCATATAGTTTAAGTGGTCTGCGTATAGTGAAAACACTGAATAAGGATAAACATGTAGGTTGTACATGGGGGATTAAGGAAGTTGGTGCACCCAAACTGATTGGATTTGGGAGGGGTCACCAAAGGAAAGTATGTGTAAGAAGTCTGGTTGACTAGGAGGCAAGAGTGTGCTCGGTATCGATGAAAGATTGTCATTCCTCCGGAGTGGAGTTAAAAACACTTAGTGATATTAAGAGTAACATTACTAGTGGTCATGTCAAAGGGTAGACACCAATAAGAATAAGTGCCTTAGAAAGGGAGATTTGGGGTTCAGCCCATCATATCTCCTAGTACCGCTGCGAGCCCCTCACAGGGTAGTCCTCGGGATTCCCAAGGTTTACCCAAAGTTGTAGGAAAAATTTATTACGCAAGATTAACCTAATAATACACTCACTTATATCCCGTTGCTATAGGTGTTGCTTGTTTTGGTCATACGAGCAGTAGGCTCAGTGGTTGTAGTTACAGATGGGTTTGTCCGGCGAGCAGGTGGTTCGGAAGGTAGTTGCGATGGGCAGGTTAGCCCGGGGAGCCTATGGCTGGTAGATGCAAAGTAATCATATGGCATGTGCATAAATGGGGTGAGTCTATAGTATTGGATTGTAATTCGCAACGACACCGATACTTTGACTCGGCAAGTGTGGTTATCACTTAGCCATGAAAAGTCTGGTGTACCCGCCAGTAAGAGTATGCAGGCGCTCCGCGGTGTGTTCTTCGTGTTGAGGCGTGCGACAACTTTGGGTTAGGTAGTGTGAATACCAACCTAGAGGTGGGAGAGGCCCAACCCACCGCTTCCGTTTGCCACTACAGGGGTATCCTAGGAGTTTTGCTAGCTCCAAAAAGGGGGAACTAAAGGTATGTGCGCATAGAGTCGGGTGCGTGAGTTGCACTTGTGTGATCATAATATTAATCAACATAACTCTGTCTATCATTGCATAAGCATTGCATTTAAACCCCTAACCCTATCGAATAAATTGGTTATGAGACTTTTTATATGATAGGCCTTGCTAAACAACCCCTTGGTCTATAGGTTCGTATGGGCATTCCTATAAATCAATGGTTACTTTTCTATTCAATACTTCTCTTTACTTACTTACTTTACTAGTTCTTTACCCTGCTTTACTTACTATTTTCTATATACATATTCACACCTGTGTAGTGCTAGATACTCATGTAGCTAAGACATGTCATCTACTTTGTTTTATACCCCACGTTGTCCTCTGCTTCATCCTCCCGCACAGTGCCTAGGAGCCACAGGGAAATGGGTGGTGGGAAACGAGGCTTAGTCTTTTTTACTAAAAGTCGGTGGACCATATCATTTTAGGGTACCGAGGAGATGTCACACCACCAGAGGCCAGTGCCGATGGAGGCGGTCTAGTTTAGCACAGGAGCACCAGTTTCAGGATTTGTGAGTGTTTGTTAGTAGATTTGCTTTCGCGAGTGACCTTGTAGTTAGGACATGATGTACTAGGCATGAGCCCTTTTTATTGTTACCTCTTATTTCAGTTATTATCTGTTGACATCTATCTTTTTATTTATATATTATGTAATGTGGACTTGAACATATATTAGTTCAATTGTACTTTTCTTCTTCTGTGATTGATATGGCCGGCAGAATTGTCATTTTGTAGTGGCGACCTTCCCGAGTGTTGGTGTCACCGCAAAGCGGCGGTTCTGGGCATAAGATCTAGTTTTGTAGCAAAAATGGGGTCTTACAGTAGAAATGCTCAGTCAATTGGAGTTTTCGAGCTCAGAGGAGGGAGATAGGCTTGGATTCGAGAAGGATCATGTCAATGTTTTCCTGGCGAGTTACACGACCCCAAGCACCCAATAAGGCATGTATTCCTCTTATCCCCCCTAGTGCTAGGTCCTCCTTCTTCCCGTTTTGAAATTGGTTGAGTAATGGCGTTTGTGCCATCTTTCCGATCAAGATTTTTACCTCAATAATGTCCCACCCCCATTTCACGCATAGGCCACTTCTGGCCACCAATCTTCCGGCAATCGACGGCCAACCCTCGGCCGGAGGTGGTGATGTCGGCCATTTGGCCTTAGATGGCTCTAGTTGGCCGAAAAGAGAGAATGAAACTGGCCCAGGCGTAGTCGATCTGGGCCATAGGCTTAAGGAGGAAGAAGATTCCCCTGCCATCAGATCTGGGAAGGCTTTTAAACGCAGACTAGAAATGTTTAAATAAAATGTTATTTGTCACATTTCAACACAGATTTTGAATTAATTTTCTAGGGTACTTAGAGGCCCCAACTGAAAATTTACCCTGAATGAAAAATGTAGCTTATGGTCTTAATTAAATCTAGAAATTTGTTTGGGGTTATTTGGAGTAGTAATGCTTCCTGAGCATCCATTTTAGTGTTGCGTGTACATTGGTGCTCTAAAGCATTGGAAATTTATTTATGGAGTTCTGTAACCCGAAATAGTTTGAATTTTTGGGCATGCATGAGAAAGGCCCTATTACACCTCTGGTAAAAATTTGAGAATTTTTGGAATTAATTTTTCTAAAGTTTATTTGAGAATGCAATTAAGGTTGCATGTGATAATTATGGGGGCTAGTGACTCCTAATCACCTCAAATTTAAGCTGAGGGCTCTGCCTTATCATAATAAGGGTCTGGTAAAAAATTTTAGACGAAATGGACATGTGCATGTTTGGGAATTACCATATGCATGTAGGTGTAGTGTATGGGAAATGGTGTGCATATAACACCCAAGTTGAACTTAGAGGATTTTGGAGTTCTACAACTCGAAATAGGATGAAATTTTGGACATGCATGAGCCCTGCCCCAACTCATCCCCTGCCCAAGTTTGGGAATTTTTGGGGCATATTTTTCTAAAGTTTTTGTAGAAACTAAATAAATCATGTATGGTGCATATTATAGGTTATTTTGACTCAAACCACTCCAAATCTCCTTTGGGAGGTTGGTTATGAGTATTTTAGCTTATAGTAAAACATTTGACTCAATTGGATCCTTGCATATGAGTAGATCTATGTTTTAATAAACCATAGAAAAACCTTGTTTAGGTCACACTAAAGGTTGTTTGTGCCACAATGAAATAGATCTTTTGCACTCAAAAATTGAGACCCTTAGAGGCATTAAAGTGGAAAGTAGGCAAAGACAACTTTTGTAGGCCTTTGAGTCTACTATCTGTAGGAAGTGAGATCACATCATTTGGTGCCATACAACTCTCTGTAGAGCAGATTTAGTAAGGCAGGTCCTAGAGAAGGACAGATCTTATATTGTAAATAACTTTTATATAGTAGATGATATGAGGCAAAAAATTTAACCATGTGTGTATGCAACCTAGATCTACCATGTGCCAAAAAAACAGAATTTTTTGGGCACATGTTTCTAAAGTTTTAGTAGAAATTTAATAAATCATATATGGTGTATAATATGGGTGATTTGGACTCAAATCACTCTAAATATCCTTTGGGAGGCTATGTATATAATAGCCTCTTGTTAAAATTTTAGGTCATTTAGACCCCTGCATGTTAGTTTATTTCACATGCCAGTTTAAGGAAAATTTGCTATGCATATAACATAACCATGTAGAATTAGATTTACATGTGTAAATCAACTCAAATGGACCCAAATTTGAGTAGAATCTCAAATAGATCTAATTTAGTCTATGGTAAAAATTAAGGTCATTTGGATCCTTGCATGTTGTTTATTCAACATGCTAGTGTAAGGGAAATTTGGTGTGCATATAGCATTACCATGTAGCATTATAATTACATGAGAATTTTAAGGTTTTCCCTTGGTTATCTTTCATGAAATTTAAAACATGCACATAGGACCATAGGACAATAATCTATAGTGAAAATCATCAACCTTTGGGATAATTTCCCTAGGAAACTTGATTTCATATGATTTAGTCACATAGACCCCAAGTGAGTAATTATAGGATCAAAGCTTACTGAAATCCTATGAAATTTAATACAAAGTCAAGTATGAAGCTATGAAAAATTTATTAGAATTAATCTCAGAGTAAACTTCATACTTCCTTCACAAAGTAGTATTTGGACCTATAGCTTGAGAAATTAATTCCCTAAATTAACTGAAAAATTATGAAATTTGTACAAGGTCCTTTTATATCATTATGAAGTTATGGTAATTTTGTTAGAATAAATCTCTGAGTAAACTTCATACTTCCTTCACAAAGTTTATTTGGACCTATAGCTTGAGAAATTAATTCCTTGAATTACTGATACTGAAATGTTATGAAATTTAGTACATGGTCCATTTAGATCAGTATGAAGCTATGGTAATTTTATTAGAATTATTCTTTAAGAAAACTTCATACTTCCTTCACAAAGTAGTATTTGGACCTATATATTGAGAAATTAATTCCTTGAATTACTGATACTGAAATGTTATGAAATTTTGTACAAGGTCCTTTTATATCAGTATGAAACTATGGTAATTTTATTAAAATTAGTCTCTAAGTAAACTTCATACTTCCTTCACAAAGTAGTATTTGGACCTATAGCTTGAGAAATTAATTCCCTAAATTATGGATACTCAAATGTTATGAAATTTTGTACAAGGTTCTTTTAAATTAGTATGAAGCAATGGTAATTTTATTAGAATTAATCTCTGAGTAATCTTCATACTTCCTTCACAAAGTAGTATTTGGACCAATAATTTGAGAAATTAATTCCATGAATTACTGATACTGAAATGTTATGAAATTTTGTACAATGTCCTTTTATATCAGTATGAAGCTATGGAAAATTTATTAGAATTAATCTCTGAGTAAACTTCATACATCCTTCACAAAGTAGTATCTGGATTCATGACTTGAGAAATTAATTACTGATTTATTATTGCTGGAATGTCATAGAAATTTCTAAATAGACCTTTGACATTAATACGAATCTATGGAAGTAAAATGATCGCATGCTTAGTTAGTATTCATATAGTCAATCTTGTAGGGCACGTGGTTTCACTTAAAGGGAAAACCGGTCTGCAAATAGTAAAAACAGATTTATGTGATTTTGACCGCTCCAAACCATCACCTATGCTATTATTAACTCAATAATCATTATGAAGTCATAGATTGATTAAAGGATTAATCATTAGTGTCATTTATTAGAAGAAAGGGGTTGGGGTGCGTTTAGTAAAACAATCAATTTTGGATTACGATGATATGATGAGAGGATTGAACCGTTAACAAGTATAAGTTTGCTTGATGTATGAATTGGGACCTTAAATAGGTAAGGAGTGACCCAGCTAGAGGTACAAGTTGTGATTGAGAGTTAACACAAAGAAATAGCCGGTCACTAGGTAAGGCAGGGTTTAGTGCTCAATTGAACACCGACACTTGTCTGGCTTAGCCAAATTGGTAATCCATCTTAGGACTTTAGAGAAATTAGAGAGCTAGTGGGAATATAAGAATGGGTAGCCACCAATAAGAGTAAATATCCTGTAAAGGGGGATTTGGGCTTCAGCCACCATCGCATCTCCTAGTATTGGTTTGAGCCCTTCACCGGGAAACCCTTGGGAAGTCTGAGATTCACCCTAAACTTCTAAGTATACCAAAATGGTAGACAAGAGTAATTTAAATAGGAGAACTTGATAGGATAATCCCCATCCCAAATTTAGGACAGATTAGTATTGCTTAAGTAAGGACGGGTTAAGTCCTACAAGCAGTAGGCTCGGTATACTAGAAGGACAAGTTAAGTCCTACGAGCGGTAGGCTCGGTATTTAGAAGGACGGGTTAAGTACTGCGAGCGGTAGGCTCGGTATACTAGAAGGATGGATTTATTTCTGCGAGTGGTAGGATCGGTATATTACAAGGATGGGTTAAGTCATGTGAGCGGTAGGCTCGGTGTATTAGAAGGACGGGTTAGTCCTGCGAGCGATAGGCTCAGTATTTCACTTAGAGGCATTGTTATATCAAGTAGTACGTAGATACCCTTTTTGTTCTTAGGGGCGTACGTAAGGTCTAGGCTGTGAGGTGTCATACTGGCCCAGGAGTGGAGAACTCAATCCACTGCCCATGTTTGCCTCAATGGGGTGTACCTGAGCTGAGGCTCGAAAACAGGGAAAGAGGTGGTGCTTACTAGATAGTACGCGAATACCCTGTGTGTTCTCAAGGGCGTACATAAGGTCTAGGCTGGGAGATGTGTGGCATAATCCTAGAAGTAGACAATCCCGATCCACTGCCTAGTTTGCCTCAACCGGGTACCTAAGTTGACACACTTGAACAGAGGTAACTAACAAAAGGTTTGTACGTACAGAGTCGAGTGAGTGTGTTGCATCATTGTATAGCATATCATACATCATTCATTACAATACCCCTATCATATAAATTAGTATGGGCTCTTTTATACGATTGGTTTAGCGTAGTGCCAGATCCCTTGACTTATATGTTTATATGGATAGGGTTACGTTCATAGATGCTCTAGTTGTTTATTTACTTGCCCTAGTTTACTTAATAACTTCTCTGGTTTACTTTTCTAGTTGTTGAGTTCTTTTATAACTACGTGCATATACTCACTTTGATGTTCATTTGTATACTGCTCGGTTATATAGTAGCACTTCTCTTATATATGGTAGAACTGCTAGCTAGATTATCATCTGCTTGATATATGTTACCCCTTGTTGTCCTCCACTTCTTCCTCCCGCCCGGTGCCTAGGAGTCACCGGGGGAGGGGATGGGGAATTTGGCTTAGTCTTTTGACTAACAGTCAGTGAACCATATCATTTTAGGAGTCGTTATGCCAGAGTAGCAGGACTCTATACAAGAGACCAGGACAAGAGAGCGTAACAATATGAAACTGCATGTACCAGCAGTAGCCACAGTAGATGGGAGTGTAGATGCTTTTGAGACTTCTGCATGAGCATGAGAGACTTATAGTGAGCAATTGATGTACTGGGCATAAGGCCTTATCTATTTTAGTACTTTCTCATCGTGGACTATTGAATTATCATGTATATATAGTGTGTGTGACTTGTGGACTTGTTTCTTTTAACTCTTCTGTTACTATGAATTGTGGTTGGACTGGATGACGTTGATTAGCCGGCAGAATTGTCGTATTATGGTGGCGGTAAGGCCCAGGAGAATGCAAAAAAGAGAGTGTCTTACAAGACGTTAGTAAGATGATAAATGAAGAGAACTACACAAGAGTATCATAAGCATAAGCGAAAGCATTAAATAATATTACTTTCAGAATCGTCCACTAGCCCAGGAATGAAATAAATAAGAGTTGTGGTCTTAAGGCCTTACATTCAAGTAATGTCTTTAACTCAAAACATGCATCGGCACGCAGGCCGATAATATAAGGAAAGAAGTAAAAGAGAGGTTGGCCTTCGAGGGCCAACACAGCATATAGCTTCAACCCGCCACTTTCCACTCGGCTCACCAGCACCTGCACCAACATCCAATAAGAGGTTAACGAGTGTCAGCTATGAGCTGATCACAAACCGCATAACGATCCCACGCCCCCCCCCCCCCCCCCCCCCCCCCCCCCCCCCCCGGCCATCTAGCCGGCTCAGGGGAGTGCCACCTCTAACCTGCAAGCAAGTCATACATGCAATATATAATCATTAAAGAAAGTGCAACTACGCTACACAGGGTGAGGTTTCAAGCAAAATCAATCTTCTAGGTTGAGCTTCAAGGAAAGGGGAACCTAGGTATGCACATGATGTTGGTTGGGTTCACGCGAAGGATTCCCACATCCGCCAAAGCAACCGCATGAGGCTATCACAACATCAAACCACAATCACCAATGTGGGTACTCACGACCACATGCTCCATGCTCGCAAGGTATGTTTTCAGTGTACTCTTTTATGAGTACCACCACCAGGCTATGCTAAGAAGCTTAGTGTTCGTTTTAGCATTTACCGATCGGAGAAAACTCTCCCAAACCAGTCTCTCTCATGATCCATCAGTATTTCCGAGTTTAACTTCATGCTGAACTACATAGTGCTGGTTCAATTCAGCTTGTACTCGTTGCTAAAATCATCGTGATACACAACACGATGCGGGTGCGGCTTTACCTCGGCCGTTATCATTTAACACCTAGAAGTACTACACAAAACTATGGCTAAGCACCTAATCCTTCCAAGAGGGCTTAGGCTTTACACACATAAACCAATGAAGGAGGTACAAGACCACTCCACTTCAAATCTCGTGGTGAAGGTTTGCATTCAACCACATTCCAAGCATGGGGCTTCCATTAGGCTCTCCGAAAGACAATTAAATCTCAAGACCTGTCGTGCGATGCCATTTCTCATGGAGTCATTCTTCGGCATGCATTCTAGGCTTAACCTAAATGCACGTCACAATCAAGCATCATCGATCTGGGCTAACGTCCATGGGTAGGCTTCACACAAAATGACTAAATCCATTCGCCTGCCGAATTTCTACATGCACTATATGTTGGGGACGCACACAATCTACCCAGAGTTCCGAAGAACTATAGGAAGTCCTACACTTCACTAATTAGTGAAAGAGATAACCATAATATGCATAGAAAAAGAATGAAAGGACCAAACACATCCTAAGACAGGGAGGAAGGATCATTACCCTTCCCGCTCTCTTCGGCGCCATGAATATGAGGTTTCAATCGGATGGAAAGAACCGCACCAAGCTGCTCTCTGTGGATCTGTAAATGTCTCGCAATTCAGAGCTTCGGAGCTCCGTCAATGGCAGAAGATGCCTTCTTCTTCCTTGATCTCTCATCTTTCTCACGTTGGAGAGAGAGAATGAAAAGGTAGAAATAAACCTAAAGTTATCTGCCAGCCCTCTATAAAGGATTTCAAAATCATGAAAGTCGTCGGATCGACCTTTCGAGTGGATTTGGATAGCTGCGATGAAGGATCGACACTTATGTTTCGGTCAAATTTGAAACAGGCATAAATCATCATTCTGTCTACATTCGTTGAGTGATGATATAAATTCATCGAGTGATGATATAAATTCATTGAGACAGTCAAATTCGTTGAGTCCTTTCGATGATTTGTCAAGACCCTTTCGACAATTTGTCGAGACCACTCAAGACACTTTGATAATTCATTGAAATCCAGTGTTCGTTGAGACTCCCCAAGACCATTCGATGATTTGTCGAGATTATTCGATGATTTGTCAAGACATTAGAATTTGCCGACTAAGTCCAATTTGTCGAGACCGTCACATTCGTCGAGTCCTCTTGACGATTCGTCGATACCACTCGAGTCCTTTCGACGAATTCTGGCAGAACTTCTATCCTCAACCCAATTTCTTAAAAGTGGGGTGTTACAACTCCACCTCCCTTAAAAGAATTTTGGCCATAAATTATAAAATCAGTAAGGTACAAAACTTAAATTATACCAGAGAGGAAAAGCTCGGGGTACTCTACAAGCATGGTTTGCTCTCTTTCCCAAGAGAGTTCCTCTCTCTCATAATTGTTCCAACGGACTTTTACCATCTGGATGGCTTTGTTTCGCAATTGCTTCACCTCGGTATCTTTGATGCGTATGGACTTGACTTTCATCTCTAGCCCACCATCAACCGACACTTCACCAACCGCAACAAAATGAGTAGGCTCCTTCATGGCCTTTCTCAACACATAGATGTGGAATACATCGTGCAGACCGCTTAACTCCTCAGATAGAGGAATTCGGTAGGCAGCTTCACCAATGCATTCCAAGATCTCAAACGATCCTACGTACCTTGGACTCAGCTTTTTCAAGCGTCGGATCCTTGATACTCCCTTGAACAGTTTGATCTTCAGATACATGCAATCAACAATGGCAAACTCGACATTCAGGTGATTTGCATTGTAGTACTTTGCCTACCTATCCTGGGCAATGAGTAACCGCTCTCGTATTGCCTGAATTAACGTATTCGCTTCATCCACATCTTTGCGCTTCAACAACTTTGTATCTCCCATTTCATCCCAAGCCAATGGCGTACGACTCTTCCTACCATAAAAGGGCTTCGAACGGAGCCATTTTAATACTTGCCTGGTAGTTGTTGTTGTTGTTTTAGGCGAACTCAATCATATAGAGGTGGTCCTCCCATCTCTTTCCAAAATCCAGTGCATACATCCTTAGCATGTCTTCCATTGTCCTATTGGTCCTTTCGGTCTGCCCATCCATTTGCGGGTGGAAGGTCGTGCTAAATTTTAGCTTAGTACCCAATAGATGGTGGATCAGCTTCCAGTCATTTGATGTGAAACGCCCATCATGATCACTTGTTAGAACATGGTCTTCCGCATCTCCTAGGTTTGAGAATAACAAATCCTATGTGTATTTAATCTTGTGTGTTTAAGTGTGTGGGAAAACAAGTCCACATGACTCAAGGATAACATATGAAGGTTTCCCCCAAATTTGAAGCCAGAATTCCAACATTCCCACTAGCACCGGTGGTAGCACCTAGCGTATGCGCTAGCGCTGATTAAAGCATTTTCGGGAAGCAATTATAGAAAGTGATAGCACCAGGTGATAGCATTTAATGCAGATAGTAGCCTCTAGCGCAGGCGGTATTGGGTAGCGTAGGCGGTAGCGCAAAGCAATAGAGAAAGGTGGATGGCTTGCTTACAATGAAGGATTCTCTCGCGGAGAATATTGCCTAATTCGTGATAGCGCCGGTGGTAGCGATAGTGCAGGCGCTAGATCCAAGGCTATAAAAAGGAACCCTTGGATCCGTCTTCTTCATCCTCTCCTACTCCCAAATTCCAGAGCTTCGCGCCACTTCATATAGAGGAAGGTTCAGAGAGATACTCCCACAAATCCATGAAGGCTTAAGGAGATCCGTGGGGAAGATTTCAACATACGTCATCATCATGACGAAAGACCGCATCAACTACGATCATACTCTGCGGGTCTTCGTCTACTTCTCCAAGAGATCCATATAGGGAGTTTTTATATTGTTGTTATTTATTTCACATCTTTTCTTGTAATCGTTTAGTGAATTCGCCTTGTGTTGGCGACTAGGTCCTGGGGTAGGACTTAGAGTAGAAATTTGCCTTGTGTTGGCGACTAGGTCTAGGGTATAGATCTAGGGGGTGCTCGAGGCCATTTCCGGGGAAGGATTGGCTAGAGAGGCTTGAGTCCTATCTGGGGAAGGATAGGCTAAAGCCACTGGTTTGTGGGGATACGAGTCGAGATTGAAAACTAAAAGGATTTTATTATTCGCCTACAATTTCTAGCGTCATAGTAATCTAGTTTTGTAATCAATTTTATTAATAGTAATCATGTCTCTCTTTGGGTAATAAAATTGATTTGTTTTTCATTTCTCTAAATAGATAATTATTTTCTCTTTTATTATAGATCAATTTAGATCTTCATTCTAAATCTCTATTTTAATCTACTTACTTTTCAACTGTATGAAAATATAACATAAGTTTTAAAAACCCTTATTCACCCCCCCCCCCCACCACCACCACCACTAAGGACGCCTTCCGATCAAACAAGTGGTATCAAAGCTAGATTATTTCAAATCGTCTTAACAACCAGGAATATATGACGTCTCATGATCTCGCTTCTATTAGTGGGGTAAATTTTTATGAAGAAGAAAAATCACTACCACCGCCTTTATTTAAAGGGTCAAATTAGAGAGAATGGAAAATTTTAATTGAAAAAATTATTAAAACTTTAGATATCGAAGCATGGAATTTATCAATAGTAAGATCAGCAGATGAATCAAATAAAAAGGAACGTCATCTAAATGCAAAAGCCAAACACTATTTATTTTGTGGTCTATCAAATGAAGTTTTCAAATTAATATATTGTTTTCTAGTGCATACAAAATATGGATATTCTTGAAGAAATGTATGATCTTCCCCTCGCAGGTATGGAACAAACACAGGAGGAGAAGGACATACAAGCATCCACCATTATTCAAGAAGATCTCTCTAGTAGCAAAATCATGGAAATCATGGAAATTGACTTAGACAAAGAGAGCAATTCATCGAGAGAAGATGAAAATTCATCTATAAAGGAGGAAGGCCTAGAAGACGAAAAAGAAACCTTGAGTTCAAATCTTGCCTCTTCCGATAGCACTGTAAGCAAAACTAGTTCCTCTCTTTTCATTACAAATTCTATTTTCTCATTTCACATGCTTTAGAAAGCTAAATGAAAAATTAAAAAGTTAAAAGAGGCAAACTCAAATTATGCATGAAAAATAAAAATTTAAAATCAAATGCTAAAATTATTGATTTACAAAATTATTCTCAAGAAAACTCTTCTCCTTGTTTTGATTATAATGATATTAATGAAAAATACAAGGAACTTACTTTTGTAAAAGAACATAATAAAAAATTATCTTTAGAAAATTCATCGTTGAAAAGTAATTGTGCAACGTGCCAAAATTATAAACTTGAAATCAAGGAGATGGATGAAACATTTGAAGAATTTAGACATAACTATCAAACTCATATTGACTCAATTGCTTCCACTCTTAAAAATAGCAAAATTGCTTATAATAAAGCTAGACACAATCTTATGATCAAAAATGATGAATTAAAATCAAAAATCAACTTACTTATGAAAATTATAAATACTAATTCACAATATTAAGCAATATCTAAAAGCAAGTTGAATATGAATATGGATATCTTAACTAAACCTAATAATGGGAGTAAGAAACACAAAATGTTTGTAAATCAAAATCCAAATCACTATTATCATGTATTTCCCAAATTAAATTCAAATATGCAAAAATTTCCTATGAACAATACTTTTGATAATCACAATAGAAATTTGATGCATAAGAATAACAAGAAACCAAGATTTGAATGTAGACCCAAAATTAAAAATGAAACATTAACTTCACATGATACCCATTCATCACTATCTACCCACAAACCTACACGTTATATTTGGGTACCCAAAGAACCACCACACTTGGTCCCCTTTGGATACCTAAATCTCTTATTCATTAGGTATCACCAAATGCTTGAAGTAGAATATTTTCAAAATGAAATATATAAATTTCTACTTCATGATATGCTTTAATTTTTTTCTTTTTATTTTCTTATTTTTTAAGCTATCATGTTATGGTCATCTTATATATTATTGGAAATAAGATTTTATCTCTTAAAACTTAATGAGTTTATAAATCAAATTGATCAAAATTCAAAATCATATTTTATTTTGATGACCTATCTATCTTTCTTATATTTATTGCCTATAAATATCTTATACTATCCATATAAATTGAACTATAAATTTGCAATAAGATATTTTAATTAAATCAAGTTATTAGGCTAATAAGTTCTTTAGCCTTCACCAACAAAATTAGAGAAATAACATGATCTAAAAGAAAGTTCAAGATCTAAAAGAAAGTTCAATTTTCAATATGTTTTTTAAACAAAAATTGTATTGTGTTCACTCCATGATGTCAAGCATGATCTAAACCATCACTATTGTTCACCTATCAAAAATCACATATATATTCAAAATTCATTATTAAAAAGAAAATCACTAAAATGTATTGAAAGAATTTACCATCTTAATGAATATTGAATTCACATGCACCACAATGATCTATTGATGACCTTTGTTAAAATTCTCAAAAATCATATATCATAATTCATATCAAGAATCATCCAAAAACAACTATTTCTATCGCATTTATATGAATTATATTATGTGAATTGGTATTATAATTGTATACCATGGATGGTTATGTGTGTACTGTGATTTATTTCATGTTTATACCTTAGAATCGTCTTGATATCAATAAGATCAAATCAATTAGAATCTTCACTTCAGTCTAGATCTATAAATTGAAACACTATCATAATTTGGCATAGCATTAATCTCAAACTTATCCTACTAACATTGTCACCTAAAGAATATTAGTATCTATGTTAGGTTTTATATGTTTACCAAGATATACACGCTGGGTATTCTTATCTAGGGCATATCTATGTTATTCTTTGCATAAACACCATTTCATACTAATCATTTAAATCATGCTTATTTGGCTTATTCGAACATGATATCTTGTGCTTACAGTTCCTATCATTTTCAACATACATTATATTGATAAATATAAGCCTTAAAAAATCAAAATGAAGATAAAAGAAAATATACATCATACGTTGTCAAGTCGTGTGAGAAATCGCCAACGTTTCATGCAATTTGCACTATCTAGACATCTCTAAAAATTCTGAAATTTTTGCATGAAACTACTCTTGGGACACTTAATCAAGATCAATAATCAGAATTTCCAAAATCTTAAAAAATATTGTACTATTTGTCGCGCTAGCTCTAGTGTCTGATTTTTTGTATTTTTAAAATTTTGAAAAATCCCTAAAAATATGCTCTATTACATGTACTGCTTATTTTTGCAGTTCTGTCTTTAATTGAATTTTGAAAAATTAAAATACAAAATTACAAAAGCCAAATTACAAAAAATATTTTTTCTTACTTCTTTTCTTTGGTTATTTGTTTGATTTTTATTTATATATGGAAAAAATCAAATACAAAAATATAAAACATCAAAAATTATTTTTTAAACGTAACTTTTCTATTTACATGTATCTTCTGAAAGGGAGATTGGGATGTCACCCCATCACATCTCCTAGTACCCGGGCGAACCCCTCATAGGGTAGACCTCGGGAAGTCCAAGATCAATTTTAAGAGTTCAATTTTGAAATCAAAATTCTTTTTATAAAAAAAATCTGTATGACATTATTATAAATATCAAGCGTGGTTTAACCTATCATTTAGACCTTCCACAATGTTGCAATTTATCTTTTCAAGCTACTTTGTACATTATTTTTATCATGCTTTGATATATCTACTCATATGTGCACCAATTGTAATGAAAATGTTGTGTAGAACCAAGCTTAGCATGCCTCTAAGTATGAGTAAATGTTTTATGATTGATAATGATATTTATTCACTCACTTATTTTGGCAAAGACTACATATGCTTTTAATCTAAGAATGTTTGCTTGTGTATTGTAATTGTATAACGAATTAAATTTGCATAAGTATCTTACCTACACCACCTTTAGTTGCACTCATTATATTTAAGAAAAGTGGTTGTGCTTTCAAAATAACATTGGTTTGCAAAACAAGTGTATTCGGAGACCTTTGTACAAAAAATAGGCATGAAATAAATTTACAGAGACAACTCTACCAAGCACTACTTGAACCTCCTGATAAGTCTTAATAAGCATTGTGAGGTTAAGCACCTTAGAAAGAATAGTAAAGTGTCTTGTGCAAACCTTCATTTTTTCACCACTTATTCTTAAGTACACCAGATCACAACAAATATATATATATATTGAAAAATAAAGTCTGTGATCCCTCAAGCACTACTTTGCACCCTAATTAGTCATAATGAGCATTGTGTGTGCAAAAAGATGTTTCTACAATGTTTGGTATGTTTTGAATTTATGAATTATAAATAACATTGTCGTTGTTTCTTTTTGATATCCTTCTTTCATGCTTGGTTACTTTTTGGTAATCTTTAAAATTTTAAAAGAAAAATGATCTACAAAAACATCTTTTCATTTTGGACTTTCACTCAAATTTCTTCATATGAATAGTCATGTTAACAAAAGGATATTTCTTGTATTTCTATAAGTCTTCCGCAACATTACCGTATAACTTTTACCTTGTGTCTTTTATGCTTATCTCAAGTCCTATAACTAAGAATTCCTTTTCTTCAACAAAGTGGTAGACTTGCTTGGCAAATTTTATATTGTTCACTTTATGCTACAAAACTCTGATCTATTTATATGAAAATATTTATGCTAAAACTCTGATTTATTAATGGATTTCAAAATAGCTATGTGAGTTTTTTCAAAAAAATTCAAATAAAAATATAAACCCATAGGCTATGAACTTATCATTAAATTTAAATGCTTAATGTTTTCAAATGATTATTATCACATGATTACATATCTCACCATAGAGAGGGCGTAGGGTTGTAGGCATTAGATAACCTGACCTCTAAGTCATGTCTTGTCCTTAACCCGGGAGGGTTCCGGTAGGGGCAAAGCACTTGGGGGAAAGAGTGCAGGGTTGAGTATTTTCTAGTGTTTGCAAATGGGACTAACACCCCAACCTATGACATGTATGCAGCTCCTCATGAACATCCGTCACTTAGTACGGGACTAGGGTGTAGACATATTGTCTGGGTAGAATTGTTACTTAGAAATCATTACCTTTTTATGCTTAAAACTCCTTATCATTTCATTTCCTCTAAAAAGCTCGATTATGCCTTATCTTTTTATAAAAAATCCTCTTTTTATGTCTATTGCTTCCTTGCCCACATTTGTTAATAACAAAAGGGGAAGAACTAACATGATAAATACTAATCGATATCAAATGGGAAAACTAACATGACTAATGAGTAAGATGATAACTTACTTATTAGGGGAGCATTCACATAGAGGGAGCATGTATTTAGGGGGAGAAAATTATAAATACTAAAATCGACAAATATCCTATGTCATCATCTCTCATACACACACAAGTAATACAACATAATAAGGGGATGAACCAACATAATAATACTTGAAAATGTTATATTGCTAAAAACTCTGATCTATCTCTATAAAAATTATTCTAAAACTCCTTATCATTTCCTTCTCTCTACAAGCTCGATCATGCCATTATCTTATTGTCAACTTTTAAGTGGTGTCTCCTTACCCACTTTTGTTAATAACAAAAGAGGGAAAACTAACATGATAAATATAATCTGCTATCAAAATATAAAACTAACATGCTTAATTAAGATGATAGCTTACATATTAGGGGAGCATTCACTTAGGGGGAGCATGTATTTAGGGGGAGCAATTCTAAATGCTAAAATCGATAATTATCCTAAGTCATCACTTTCACACACACACAAGTAAGTTTCAGCATGCTTATATATTAATGCTCTGATTTATCATTAATGGATTTGTTATTATCAAAAGGGGGAGTTTGTTGGAACATGGTCTTCTGCATCTTCTAGGTTTGAGAATAACAAATCCTATGTGCATTTAATCTTGTGTGTTTAAGTGTGCAGAAAAACAATTCCACATGACTCAAGGATAACATATGAAGGTTGCCCCCAAAATTTGAAGCCAGAATTTCAACATGTCCACTAGCGCCGGTGGTAGCACCTAGCGCAGGCACTAGTGCTGATTAGAGAAATTTCGGGAAGCAATTAAATAAAGTGATAGCGCCAGGCGATAGCATCTAATGTAGGTGGTAGCCTCTAGCACAAGCAGTATCGGTTAGCGTAGGCGGTAGCACAAAGCAATAGAGGAAGGCGTCCAGCTTGCTTAAAATGAAGGATTCTCACACGGAGAATATTGCCTAATCTGGGATAGCGCCGGCGGTAGTGATAGCGCATGCGCTAGCTCCAAGGCTATAAAAAGGACCCCTTGGATCCTTCTTCTTCATCCTCTCATACTCCCAAATTCCAGACCTTCGCGCCACTTCGTATTGAGGAAGGTTCAGAGAGATACTACCACAAATCCATGAAGGCTTAAGGAGATCCGTGGAGAAGACTTCAACACACGTCATCATCGTGATGAAAGATCGCATCGACTACGATCAAACTCTGCGGGTCTTCGTCTACTTATCCAAGAGATCCATATAGGGAGTTTTTATATTGTTGTTATTTATTTTATATCTTTTCTAGTAATTGTTTAGTGAATTCTCCTTGTGTTGGCGACTAGGTCTGGGTAGGACTTAGGGAATAAATTCGCCTCGTCTTGGCGACTGGGTCTAGGGTGTAGATCTAGGGTGTGCTCAAGGCCATATACGGGGAAGGATTGGCTAGAGCGGCTTGAGGCCGTATCCAGGGAAGGATTGGCTAAAGCCACCGGTTCATGGGGATATGAGTCGGGATAGAAAACAAAAAGGATTTAATTATTCGCCTACGATGTCTAGCGTCATAGAAATCTAGTTTTGTAATCAATTTTATTAATAGTAATCATGTCTCTCTTTGGGTAATAAAATTGATTTTTTTCATTTCTCTAAATAGATAATTATTTTCTCTTTTATTATAAGTCTATTTAGATCTTCATTCTAAATCTCTATTTTAATCTACTTACTTTTCAACTGTATGAAAATATGACATAGTTCTTAAAACGCTTATTCACCCCACCCCCCCCCCCCCCCCCTATAAGGGAACCTACCAATCCAACATCACATACAATGCTACGGGGAACACCGTGCAGTTGTACAATATTATAAATATACAGCTTTGCTAGCTTTTCTACAGAATCAACTTTTCGGTTCAGAATAAAGTGCGATACTTTCGTTAAACGTTCTACAATCAACCAAACAGCGTCGTTTCTATGTTGCGATCTCGATAATCCGTGCATGAAATGCATTGAAATATCGTCAAACTTCCATTTTGGGAATCGGTAAAGACTTTAGAAACCCACCAGGTCTTTGACATTCAACCTTCACTAACGTGCAAGTTTTACACTTTACCACGTAGAGAGCAATGTCTTTCTTCATTCCTGGCCACCAGAAGAGTTTCTTCATATCCATATACAGCTTTGTGCTCCCAGGGTGAATCGAGTACTTGGTAAAGTGAGCCTCGTACAACAATTCTTCCCATTGATTGGCAAGTTTTGGGACGCATAATCTAGCATCTATCCTTAAAAGACCATTGTCGAAATAAAATTCAGCATTATATCCATCCATAGTCTCTGTTTTGTAATGCTTCATGCTTTCATCCAAATCCAAAGCTTGTCTAACTCGATCTGCAAGGTCATATTGAACCTCTGTCCAGTTCAAGCATGCTGATGCGGACGCTCTCTTATCAACACAAGTGATCCCCACAGATTCTAGATCACAGATTAGACGCTCGTTATGCATCAAAATCCAATTTTCTTATGAAAGATATGGGTTGTCTATAAACTACACCTAGAGGGAGGGTGATTAGGTGTTTTCAATATTATTTCCTAATTTAAAGTTTAACTATCACATCACAAAAGCAATAACAGAAAACACACAAGATTTATAGTGGTTCATTACAAGACAATGTGTCTAGAGATAGTCCATTGTACCTCCCACCTATCTAGCAATGAGCTAGACTAGGAAACTTCTCCAACTCAGATCTTTTCACAATAAACAGATCTAACAACTCAGGTTCACACAGAACCCAACCAAGCTCAGACTTTGCAAGTCTTACAATAGCTCAAATCTTCAACAAGATCCTACAAATTGTCAGGCTCACTACGAACCCTACCAACTCAGATCTATCACAAGATCCTACAAGCTCATGCTCATAAAGAACCCTACAGAGTAATACATAAATGTTTGATGTGGTAGAACAAAAGACTTCAAGATGAGAGCTTTGAAATAACAGGTCTTCTTTGTAAGGCCCCAGTTTTCAGGTGCAACAAGTTCACAGAGTTCTAAGATAAGGAGCTAGCGCAAGCTCTAGGTCTAGCACCGGTGATAGCTCATATCGTTGAATTGGGTGAGTTTCGACAAAAGGACTTGTGTGTATCATCGAAAACATCTAGACAAATCATCGAGTGCTATCCCCAGCGGTAGCGATAGTGTCGGCGGTAGCTGTCTCGACGAATTCGTGTCCCGACAAATGTATTTCGACAAATGGTGTCAAGCAATAGTGAATTTGATTCGACGAGCGCTAGCACAGGCGGTAGCGTTCTCGACAAATTCTTAAGTAGTTATAGATATGTTCGGCATGGGCTAGCGCCTGTGTTAGGCGGTAGCATTTTTCTATATATAGCCGCCAAATTCGTGGATTTTCCTTTGTTTCACACGTGGACTCTCTTTAAAGGCAGAGGCAGAGGTCAGGGAGAGGAAGGAGATTAGTTTTGGCTAGATTAAGTACGGGTAGGAGATCTCTTGCGCACTTGTGCCATCGTTGGATCTATGGAGAGGAAGCTTAACCCTATGGCACCAAAATGAGCACCAAGGGTAACGATTCTCCTCCTTAATCTCTGGACACGCTAGTCCTTTGATTTGCATAGTAGCAAGAAGATTTCCACTAATTAGTGGATAGGTTTCTTCCGACAGGTCGATATGGATTATCCCTGTAGAAATTGCATATAGAGTCCGGATCGTGGTATGGACATAGGCATACTATGTGAAGCCCATCTAGACAGGTTGCTCTGGATTGGTGATATTAATATTGCTATAATGTACTCTGGAGAAGACTCCGAGTATGTATGCTTGTTTTTTGGGTTTTGGGTACTGTGATGTGCTGCAGGGAGTCGTGGAGGTTACCTTCAGGAAATACCCGAAAGATCTGGCAGAATAGTGTTTTGTTAGCTAGCACCAGCGCTAGTGCTAGCGTCGACGCTAGTGCTAGTGCAGGCTCTAGTGCTAGCGCCGGCACTAGTGCTAGTGATGTGAGATCACATGGCATGTTGTGATGATGACCAAGTGGAGGTTGTCTTTTGATCGAGATGAGGTGAAAGTTTACCCGCATCATGCTGTGATGAATGAGTCGGGTCTAGATGGATCTGAAACTGGCCATATTGGTTGGGATGAGGAGGCCCCTCGTTGGTTTCTTATGGTAGAGATCCGAAAAACGTCGGTGTGTACGACTTGGCTCAAATGACCAACCAAGTTGAAAAGGGACTTGTGGATGGATTGTGCCTTAAGAGCACAATACGTGCGGCCTAAAGTCGACGTATATGGTGATTGTTTCTATGCGGTGCTTAGACGCACCTGTGAAATATATGTTGTTATTGCTTATTTGCAGGGAAGGAGCACCACCGCCCCGAGAATGGGGTGTGGTCGTTATAATCCTGGTCAGCTAAATATGGCTAGTTACCTATTTTATCACTGTTTGGTGGATTGTGGTTTACAGGTCCTGGCGAGATGACTGAAAAATAGCGGCTTGGTGTGGAGTGGAGTGGATTTTCCTTAGTTGATTCTTGCTACATATTCATCGTTAATTGTGTTATGTTGCACATGTATAGGAGACTAGGAGTGGAGTGGGGTGGTCTCGAACCCTGCGCTCTACTGCGAGTTGTGCACCAGCTTATGTGCCTACTCCTCCTTCTGCTGAGACAGTGCGATTAATATCTGAGGCGGTATTCACTATGTTCAATGCACAACCCGGAAGGCCTGTACTTGTACAACCTCCGACCCTCGGAGTGTCCTCTATGCTGGTTATTGCAGTTGAACTGGTGGTCGAAAGACCAGTGCCAGTGAGGGCAAGACGAGCTTTGGACCAACAACTACAACATTTTTTGAGTTTCCACCCTCAGACATTTTCGGGAGCAGGAACCCCCAACTCAGGTTGAGGACTGGCTCTCGAGAATTAGAAAAACGTTGACAGCCACGGAAACGGAGGAAGGAAAGAAAGTCACCTTAGCAACCTTACTTCTGGATGGGGAGGCGCAGCTTTGGTGGGAGGAGTTGGATTTGCACCAGTTTGCGGGAAGGAAACTGGCCGATGTCTCGTTTGAGGAATTTTTGAGGCTGTTTTTGGGAAGGTATCTCCTTTCTCCTCAGCGAATTGAGATGGAAAACTAGTTCAACTGATTGACTCAAGGCAATAGTATGGTGGACGACTATCTGCACGAGTTTACGAGGTTGGGTCATTATGCGGGCACAATATTTACAGATGAAGAGGATAAGACCAATCGGTTTTTTTGAGGGTCTGCGGGATGACCTGCGGTTACTTCTGTATGGGACAATGACACAAGGTTTTATGACCTTGGTCAACACTGCTCGTTCCTTGGAGAAGGATATGAAGCGAGTACAAAGTAAGAAGGACTTTTCGGTACAGAAGTCAGAGTTCAAAGTACCAGACTCTGTAATGTCTGGGTAGGGTAAGTGGAGAAAAAGAGCTAGACCTTCGGGGCCAGCTCAATTGTCCGTGACAGGAATGACAGTTGGACGAGGTCCAGTCATGTGTTATAGTTGTGTCAAAGTGGGCCACTATGATTGGGAGTGTCACAGCAGCAAGAAGGCAGTTGCGGTATATGCTGCAGAGAAAGGGAAGGCTGTGGAATTGACTACATCCCACCATGCTCCAGCTCAGCCCCAAATATACAATCTTGGCCAACAAGAGGCCAAGAAGCAAAGTGATGTGGTGACAGTTATGTGTTAGCTTTTGTTTCTTTCTATGCTTCATACCTTGTGCGTTGCTTATTAAATCTGTGTGTATTAGGATTTGTCCTAATCTATAACTGTCCGACGAGAGCACTATTTGATACTGGAGCCTCGTATTCCTTTCTCTCGGAGGCCTTCATACAACGCATTGGAGTTCCTTCATCTTTAGCAAAGGAAAGGTTGGATGTGGTGCTACCAAATGGGTGCTCAATGCATTCAGATCGATTTTGTGTTGTTAAGGTGCGGATCGGAAGTTAGGACTTTGATTTGGAAGCATCGATACTGCCTATCTCAAAGTTTGATGTAATCTTTGGAATGGACTAGCTGTCGGAGCAGCAGGCATGCATTGATTGCACTTCGAAAGAGGTAACACTGGTGCATAATACTGAACGTGCAATGACTTTTGCTGGTTTGCATGGATCGAGCAAGATGTTGATATATGCGGTCCAAGTAGTTAAAGCAGTTCAGCAGGGCGCGGACTTGTGCTTCATGCTAGTGGGGGCTGCAAAGCCTCAGCCCAGTTTAAGTGACATTCCTGTCCTATCGGAGTATCCGGATGTGTTTCCCAAAGACCTCCCTGGGGCGCCACCTCGGCGAGAGATCGACTTCATGATAGAGATGGTGCCAGGTGCCAAGCCTGTGTCACGCTCCCCATACCGAATAATGCCAAAGGATATGACAGAGTTACAGATTCAGTTGCAGTAGTTTCTAGAACAATGAGATATACTCCCAAGTTCATCCCCTATGGGTGCACCGATCCTCTTCGTAAAGATTAGGACGGAAGCCTGCGTTTGTGTATCGACTACCGTGAACTGAACAAGGTAACAAAAAATAACAAGTATCCGATTCCATGAATCGATGACCTGTTCGATCAGTTGGTCGGATCAATTGAGTATTCGAAATTGGATTTGAAATTTGGGTATTACCTGTTGCGGATTCGGGAATGTGATATTCCCAAGACAGTGTTTAATACCTGTTATGGGCACTATGAGTTCACTGTGATGCCGTTTGGCTTGATGAATGCGCCATTGGTATTCATGGATCTGATGAACAGAACTTTTAGAGAGTCCTCGACCGATCTGTGATCGTCTTTATTGACAATATACTGGTGTACTCACAGTCTGAAGAAGAGCACGTGATTCATTTGCGCATAGTTATGGAAAACCTACGAAAGAGTCAGCTGTATGCCAAATTCTCCAAGTGTGAATTGTGGATATCCTCGGTGGCATTCCTTGGTCATGTTGTTAGTGGAGAAGGTGTTGCAGTAGATCCGGTAAAGATAAGGGCAATCCAGGAGTGGCATGTTTTAGTGATAGTAGCAGAAGTCAGGAGTTGCCTTGGACTTACCGGCTACTATCGGTGCTTCGTGGAGAACTTTTCGCAGATCGCTCTTCCTCTCACAACTTTGACAAGGAAGGATCAGAAGTTCGAATGGTCACCAGTGTGTGCACGAGCTTTTGAGGAGTTAAAGAGTCGTTTGACCCCGACACCAATCTTGTGTTTGCCATGTGGTACGGAAGGCTACAAAATCTATAGTGATGCGTCAGGGAGCGGCTTAGGCTACGTTCTGCTTCAGTATGATTCGGTGATTGCTTATGGCATGAGCCAGTTGAAAGTGCATGAGAGGAACTATCCGGTCCACGACTTGGAGTTGGCGGCCGTGATATTCACACTGAAATTATGGCGGCATTACTTATATGGTGAGAAGGTTGATATCTGTAACACCCCAAGTGTCGTTGAGAACGGAGGATGGAGTGCTTAAGGCTTGTACAAACATTTCTGTACCTGGGAGTGTTGGGAATCTTGCCCCCATGATTCCTGATTTGAAGAAGTCACCAAGTCAAGAAAACTTCACTTTGTATTTGATCGGTTCTCTAGCTTATTATCTCAGGAGATTAACGAAATATCGTCGAGAAGAATGGGCAATGTCGTCGACAAAGTATGCATGTCCTAGTGATGATGAGCAAAGCAAGCGCTGAGAAGTAGCGTGTTCGTCGATCGCTGAGTCATAGCAAGATCGTCGAACGAAGAATGTCGATCGTCGAATGAAGGATGGCAAGTTCGTCGATCGCAGAATGTTGTTCGTCGAACGCAGAGAAGATGCAGTATCATTGACTTCACCAAAGTGGCTGTGTCATCGAGAAAGAACAAACATCGTCGTAAGGAAGGCATGTCGTCGAGAGAACAATATGATCACGACGACATGATGCAAGAAGGAAGATCGCGACGACATAGTCAGAGATAGCTTGTCGTTGTAATGATGCAAATATCCTCAAGATAGAATTCAAATCTTACGGACGTGATGTCAGCAATTAATGTCGCCGCCTGATTGTCCAATCAGCGCATGCTTTAAAAGATGGGCGTCTGACAGTAAAGGAAATTGTATGTGACCATTATACGGATTGTCCATCCTATAAAAGGGAATAGTGTTGCCCTAGAAAAATACGAAGCTTGCTGTGCAAGAAAAAAATGAAACGAGAAAAAGAATCCCGCCGCTCTTCAATTGAACAGTATATTCAGCGGAGAAGAAGGAGAACAAGATTCTAGCGTTCTCAAAAGAATCAGTCATCTTATTGACTGAGAAGTCGTCGTTCAACATCAGGCAAAAAGTAGAGATTGTAGAAGAACTTCGCTGTCAAAGATCTGAATCAGAAGAATCTTCTTCAATCATAAGAACCCATTCGTCATCAGGCTAAGTTGCCGATCTTCATCAGGCAGAAGAACGGTTGTATTACTGTAACTTTCTTGTAAAGCCTGTGGGCCAATTTGTCCAACTTGAGGGCTGGAGAGCTGTGAGGCTTGAGGGCCAGGGCAGTGCACTTGCGGGTGCGATCTGTCGAGCTTGCGGGCTCAGGGGCAGTAGGGGCTTGCGGGCCTAGGCTGTTGGGACTTGCGGGTCTGTGTTGTAGGGCTTGAGGGCCTGAGTGTCGAGCTTGCGGGCTCGGGGGCAGTAGGGGCTTGCGGGTCTAGGCTGTTGGGACTTGCGGGTCCGTGGTGTAAGGCTTGAGGGCCTGAAGTTTTTGGCGGCGTTTGCGGAGCCGAGCATACTGCTGGGTAGGCACAGAGGGAGAGAGGACTACTCAAGACACCCGGCCTTGAGGAACCTCTATAGATCGTTGTGTGTTTTCTGTGGTTTGTTCTTTACTTTACATATCTATTAATTGAGATTCAAGAACACCTAAAAGGGGATAATATAATTTGAAAAACCTATTCACCCCCCCCCCTAGGTGATAAAGTAGACACCCCATAAACAATAAGTGGTATCAGAGCTAGGTTGTTCAAAGAAAAGCTTAACAGCTTGAACAGATCTGCCAGCGGGTGTCTAAGGATCATTAGTATGGAGTCAAGAATAGCTATGTGTTGTAGAGAAAATTTTCCCCTGTGGAAAGTTAGAGCCAGAATATACATGGAAGCTTTAGATCCCAGGATGTTTCAAATCACTCAAGAAGGGCCATATGCTCCCAAGACCACATCCAAGACATTGACTGAGGATGAGATGATTCTAGTTAACTTGGACAAAAGAGCCAGGGACATCATAGCTGCTACAGTTGATACTTTTATACTCAAAAAATTGATCCACTGCACAACAGCTAAAAAGATGTGGGACTCTCTGACAGTCCTCATGGAAGGATTCTCAGAAGTTGGAGGCACTGCAGCTGAGAGGAAGAATAAAACTCTGAGTGATAGTGATTCAAGCTGTTCAGACTCAGAAGAGAAAAATCAGTTTGGACTGACTGTCCTATCTGAGTCAGAGGAAGAAGTCAAGGATGAAGCCTCACCTGAACAAGTATGCATAAGAGCTCCTATATCTACATCAGACTCAGAATCGGAGATGAGCTCATATGGTAATGATGACTGGCCCAAGTCATACGATGACCTTCTAGAAGATGTCAAGATGCTCAAAATGCTGTGCAAGCAGGATGATGAAAAAATCTCCTCTCTTCAAGAAAGAAATCTTGATCTCTCAGAGAAGGCTGAAAGGCTAACTCTAGAGAACGCAGATTTCTGCCAGCTCAAGAGAGACTATAATGTAAACTCCAACCTTGACCTGATGTGCAAGTTTGGAAAAACTATGAAGGCGTTGGTAGATAACAGGGAAGCATGCTACTCTCTCACCAAGGAGATTATGCTTCTAAAGAAGGATAGAAATAAGGCGGGCTTCCTGAAGACGAGGGCTAATAAAGTCAGAAGTATGGAGGACAAATATTCCATTAAAGGAAACCAAGTAGCAAGCTCCTTCAAACCAGAGACCTCCCCTCCACTGGTTAATGGTTGCTGCTCCACTCAAAGAAGGGAGCTGAAATGCTTTAAGGAAGATAGATCAGACAGACCCCGCGGGATGAAGGCTAGGCAACCCAATCTTGGGAATCTCAAAAAGGGGAGCTCCACAAGTGAAGCAAAGAACATGCTCAAGACCTCAAAGGTACCCCAGAAAGTTGTGAGGTGGCAGAAACTTGCTGAGATCAGAATAGAGAAGAGATCAATAAAGAAGAATGAATCTAGAAGGGAAACTGTGAATGGCGACAATCACATCTACCATCAGCACAACTCACCTTCTGTGCTTCATTCATTTGTTCACACACAAAGAACCCCAGCTCACAAAGTCAGTCAGAAAAGGCGATTCAACAGGTTTGAATGCTGGCACTGTGGCAAACAGACCACTTTGCAATCGATTGTTGGTTCAATCCAACTGCTCCAAAGGTAACGAATGTTAAGCCTGCAAAACGCTTTATTCATTACAACTATTTATACCCTGGAGTAATTAAATCCAGTATGCCTATTAATGCTAACAAATTCTAAGGACCCAAATTCATTTGGGTTCCTAAGGGATTGTAATCTTGTCTTGCAGGTAGTCCAAGTGCCCACCAGAAGCAAATCTGGGCCTTGGACAAGGTGGCTGTTCTGACCCATCGGCAGAACAACAAAATTAGCACACTAATAATCTTAGTGCAGGGTTGGTACCAAAAGACAACATCCAAGCAGGGCGGAAGAATGCCTTAGGCAGACGCGTTAGGAAGAATGCGTATCCTAGACATGTTTGTTGGATCGGTAGGCGCCCTTAGAGGGGGGGGGGGTGAATAAGGGTTTTAAAAACTTATATTATATTTTGAAATACTTGCTTAAGATAAGAGATCAAAATAGTGATTTTGAATAAAGATCTAAATTGTTTTATAATAAAGGAGAGGATAATAAACAATTTAGATAAATGAAGAACAAATCAATTTTTTTACACAAAGAGAGACATGATTATTATTAATAAAATTGATTACAAAATTTTGATTTCAATGACGCTAGAAATCAAAGCGAAATATGAAAGACTCGTTTTGTTTTCTATACCGACTCGTATCCCCACGAACCGGTTGGCTTTAGTCGATCCTTCCCCGGATACGGCCTCAAGCCGCTCTAGCCAACCCTTCCCCGGATATGTCCTCGAGCACCCCCTAGATCTACACCCGAGACCTAGTCGCCAACACGAGGCGAATTTCTGCCCTAAGTCCTACCCAGACCTAGTCGCCAACACGAGGCAAATTTACTACACGATTTAAAAGAGATGGATAAATGAAATAACAACAATATAAAAACTCCCTATATGGATCTCTTGGAGAAGTGGACGAAGGCCCGCAGAGTATGATCGTAGTCGATGCGGTCTTTCGTCACGATGATGACGCGTGTTGAAATCTTCTCCACGGATCTCCTTAAGCCTTTATGGATTTGTGGGAGTATCTCTCTGAACCTTCCTCTCTATGCTGTGGCACGAAGCTCTGGAATTTTGGATCTCAAGAGGATAAAGAAGACGGAGCCAAGGGGTCCTTTTATAATCTCAACGCTAGCGCCTGCGCTAGTGCAACCGCCGGCGCTATCCCATTTTAGGACATATTCTGCGCGGCAGAATCTTCAATCCGAGGAAACATTTCTCCCTTGCCTTCTGTGCTCCGCGCTATCGCCTGCGCTATCGGATACCGCAAGGCGCTATCTACTTCTATAAGTACTCCCAGAATTTGCGCTTAAGCATTCTTTTCGTCGATCAAAATTTCGTCGAACGCAGCTAATAGTTCGTCGAGCGAATTTTCGTCGAACGCAGTTATGAGCATTTTGTCGAGCGCCGCTTACAGTTCGTCGAACGACAGCTAGCGCGTGCGCTAGGACTATCGCCGGCGCTAGTAGGAGTGTTGGATTTGATGGCTCAACTTTGGGGGCAACCTTCTTATGTAATCCTTGAGTCATGTGGACTTTGTTTTCCTGCACACTTAAACACACAAGATCAAATACACATAGGATTTGTTATTCTCAAACCTAGGAGATGCGGAAGACCATGTTCCAACAATGTTTTATCAACAAAATTGTATCGACGGAATATCGTTTGAATAACGTAAATATTATTAAATTAGATAAATAACAGCCGCTCGATGCGGCGTACATCGTTTCATCCTCGATAAACTCAAAAATGAGTGCACGCCTCTTCACCTACTCCCACTATAAGTAGAGTGAATGTCTAGGATGGAACTCACTTGCCCTAATACATTCCTCGACAAACCACCTCTTCGTCTCCGATCTATCGTCTTCCCAGGAACAATGTCAACCGAAAAAGGAACAGCCGAGATTCTGTGGGAGCGAATGCAAGCTCTTATAGAAAAAGCAGTAAACAAAATCAGGGATGAGATGAAGGAGGAAGTAAAATAAATAAAGGAGGACATCACTCAACTGCAAACTCAACATGTGAAGTCCACGGTCCTCATCATGAACAGACTCACCAACCACGAGCAAACCCTAGACGCTCATCTTCTGGAACTAAGAAACTTTATTGATGTCGGGGATCAAGAATCTCTTGAACAGATATTTGAACTGAAGGAGTCCGTAATGCAAGAAATTCAAGACGGGGAAAGGATGATTAGAGAAGAAATTCAGGAGGAAATCAAGGGAGGCATCGCTGCCTGCTCGCATCAAGAGAAATGGGTATGTAATCAAGTGAAGCAAGCGCTTCAAGTTACCCCCTCTAAATGCATACCCACTGAACTCTCCACAAGCTCCGACTCCGAAACTGAATCAGGTGAATCCGCAACAACCAGAAAGAAGATGAAAATCTCCTGCGAAAAGTACAGGAAGAAATGAGTAGATGAGGTCCAACTGGACCCAGATTCCAGCCGGTGGAGTCCTCGCTCGAACGAGATCATCACTAAATCTTGGATAGCTTTTGGACACGCTCAGAAGGACCATGAGAGAGTGTACTCCTCCATCGAATGGAATCGTCACATGAAAGATCTGGAAGAAATAACAAGACATAAGACGGCTTTTCCCCATGGTCCCCCTCCTCCTCCAAAGAAGATTCCAAAGCCGATGCACTTCTACAGAAGACAGAAGAAGAAGGAAGCAAAGGAAGCCAGCTCCAGCAAGGCATAAGAAGACATTCCGTTTAAAAACGATTGAACGACAGACATTTCTTAAGATAACATTACATAAAGAACACTTGGTCCAGTTAAACGACCAGTCTTATATATGGACAATTCTAGTATAAAAACATTTATATATGCCTGCTTATAAGGCATATGCCTGTGATATTATTGCGGCATGTTATTCTTAATGTGCATGGTATTCATAAAAATGCAATTACGGCTATATCTACTTATTGCCTGTTGATAACTGACAACATGCCCTGCACCTTGTGTGCTTAGCTAGCAAAATGGGTCTATGCTAGAAATCAGATGCAGTTTATGCAGGTTATGTAGGTTATGCAGGTTATGCAGGTTATGCTAGACATCAGAAGCAGATTATGCAGGATGCAAGGAAGACAGGAAGAGTACATCAGGGACATGTCAATTCCTTGGTGGAAGACTGATCTCTTGGAGCAGTAAGAAGACTAGTGTGGCAATATATACAGCAGAATCAGAATATATCTCGGCTGGAAGTTGTTGTGCCCAACTGCTATGGATCACACATCAACTTGAAGATTACAACGTAAAGATGACCAAAACACCCCTGTTTTGTGACTCTTCAAGCGCAATCTCAATTGCTAAGAACCCTGTCTCTCATGGCAGGACTAAGCATATTGAGATCAGGTATCACTTCATCAGGGAGCATGTTGAAAATGCAGAGATCACCCTTGAGTTTGTCCCAACAGATAAAGAAGTGGCTGATATATTTACAAAGCCCCTAGATGAAACTAAGTTCAACTTCTTCAAATTCCAACTGGGAATGTTGAACTTGGAATAATTCTCTACTTATTTTTCACTAATCCCTTTCTAGACGATTGGTTTGACAACCTTTCAGGATTTGGATAAACTATTACCGAGAAAGTGGGGAGCCTTGAACTATTGTCTCCTAAAAGAAGTGCTCCAGAAAAGAAGTCAGAAAGGGGGAGAAAGGGTATCAAATGTTCAAGAAGATGACCTCAAAGATAGGTGGAGCAAAGAAGTAGGGGGGCCATAAAAGAAGAGACATCAAATCTAGGGGGATCTGCAAGCTTGATGATGTACTCAGAAAGATCAGCAAGGTTAAGTACAATCTTACATGCTCAAAGTTAAGATCATAATATTTATTGTCCAGTGAAAGTATTCTTGAATTGAGATTCTGACTTCTTCAAATATGGGGAGATTGTTGGGAATCTTGCTCCCATGATTCCTGATTTGAAGAAGTCACCAAGTCAAGAAAACTTCACATTGTATTTGATCGCTTCTCTAGCTTATTATCTCAGGAGATTAACGAAATATCGTCGAGAAGAATGGGCAATGTCGTCGACAAAGTATACATGTCGTCATGATGATGAGCAAAGCAACCGCTGAGAAGTAGCGTGTTCGTCGATCGCTGAGACATAGCAAGATCATCGAACGAAGAATGCCGATCGTCGAACGACGGATGGCAAGTTCGTCGATCGCAGAATGCTGTTCGTCGAACACAGAGAAGACGCAGTATCGTCGACTTCACCAAAGTGGCCGTGTTGTCGAGAAAGAACAAACATCATCGTAAGGAAGGCATGTCGTCGAGAGAACAATATGATCACGACGACATGATGCATGAAGGAAGATCGCGACGACATAGTCAGAGATTGCTTGTCGTTGTAATGATGAAAATATCCTCAAGACAGAATTCAAATCTTACAGACGTGATGTCAGCAATTAATGTCGCCGCCTGATTGTCCAATCAGTGCATGCTTTGAAAGATGGGCGTCTGACAGTAAAGGAAATTGTATGTGACCGTTATACGGCTTGTCCATCCTATAAAAGGGAACAGTGTTGCCCTAGAAAAATACGAAGCTTGCTGTGCAAGAAAAAGAACGAAACGAGAAAAAGAATCCCGCCGCTCTTCAATAGAACAGTATATTCAGCGGAGAAGAAGGAGAACAAAATTCAAGCGTTCTCAAAAGAATCAGTCATCTTATTGACTGAGAAGTCGCCGTTCAACATCAGGCAAAAAGTAGAGATTGAAGAAGAACTGCGCTGTCAAAGATCTGAATCAGAAGAATCTTCTTCAATCATAAGAAGCCAATCGTCATCATGCTAAGTTGCCGATCTTCATCAGGCAGAAGAATGGTTGTATTACTGTAACTTTTTTGTAAGTCCTGCGGGCCAATTTGTCCAACTTGAGGGCTGGAGAGCTGTGAGGCTTGAGGGCCAGGGCAGTGCACTTGTGGGTGCGATCTGTCGAGTTTGCGGGCTCGGGGGCAGTAGGGGCTTGCAGGCCTAGGCTGTTGGGACTTGCGGGTCCGTGTTGTAGGTCTTGAGGGCCTAGGTGTCGAGCTTGCGGGCTCGGGGGCAGTAGGGGCTTGCGGGCCTAGGCTGTTGGGACTTGCGGGTCCGTGGTGTAAGGCTTGAGGTCCTGAAGTTTTTGACAGTGTTTGCCGAGCCTAGCACACTGCTGGGTAGGCGCAGAGGGAGAGAGGACTACTCAAGACACCCGATCTTGAGGAACCTCTATAGATCGTTGTGTGTTTTCTGTGGTTTGTTCTTTACTTTACATATCTGTTATTCGAGAATCAAGAACACCTAAAAGGGGATAATATAATTTGAAAAACCTATTCACCACCCCCCCCCTTTTAGGTGATAAAGTAGACACCCCATAAACAACAGGGAGCTAGTGTCGGCGCTAGGTGCTAACGCAGGCGTTAGCTGTCCCATCGAGTAAGACTCTTGTTCCGATGGTGTTCGTCGAGGCGGATTTGTCGAAGGGAATTCGTTGAAGAGCTAGCGCGTGCGGTAGCGCTAGCACCAGGCGATAGTGTTTTGTCGGGTAGTGAAGTTCTGTCGGGCGGCTGAGATAATCCTCATTAGAGGGTTTTTGTCGAATGGATAGCGCAGGCAGTAGCGCTAGCTGACGGAACCAGATCCGTAAGTAGCAATTTTCTGGGCGTCCGATCATCTTAAACTTTGATCCAATGGATCAGATTAGGTCGTCCTAATGTCCTAAATAGGGCAGAGGAGTTTCTTTCTGAAGTATCTAGTTGCCTACCTAAATCACCTAAAGGGGGGTGAATAGGTGATAATTGTGTCTTTTGCGGAGTAAAACTTGATAAAAAGATAACACGGAAAGCAAATCACAATCACAGACGACACAAGGAATCTTAGAGTGGTTCCCCGATCTTGGGTACTCTACTTTCCGGCCTCGCCAATATAGCACCACAGCTAGCCTTGACTACTTCACAATATCTCGGATCAAGAAAGATCCTACAATCTCGGAGTCACAACTCCTACAACTCGAATACAAATCTCCTACAAACTCGGAGGCAATGCTCCTACAACTCAGAGAAAACTCTCCTACAACTCAGAGAAAACTCTCCTACAACAAATTGAGATTTAGTACATTGAAATACTTAACAAAACTTGAACAGATCTAAACTTCAGAGATCTTCTTCCTCCTTGAGTCTTGAAAAACTTTTGCTAGAAAATGAGGAAGAAACGATTGAAATCTCAGATCTGATCTCTAGTATTCAACATGATCCAATAGATTGTTGTAGATGATTAGAGCGATGATTTGTCGAATCTTTTCTTTAGAAGGAATCGATTGATTGAGAGAGAGAGAGAGAGATCCTTCAACAATGGTCGGAGGCAGCAGCTTCCTTACGATGATCTGATCGAATAGAAGATTAGAAAGATTAATAAATATTAGGTTAAGATAAGATCAGATAGGAGCCTTATATAGCAATCAAACATAATAGCAAAGAGTCCTTGATTTAAGGTAAGATTAACCTTAAAACCTCTCACACATGCCGTCAAGTCCGTCAAAAGAAAATAAAATCCCGTCAGGAACCAGATTTCAAAGCAGCACTGGAAGAAAACAATTTTCTCGAGACAACATGGATTTCTCAAGAAATGGATTTGACCTCACGAGAAATGAACTTAACTTCTCGAGAAATGGCTGCAACAAATCGAGATAAGGCTCGAAAAAGCTTTCATGAAGACTTGAAGAAAATTTCTCGAGAACAAGGGGACTTCTCGAGAAATGGCTTTGATTTCTCGAGAGAACATATGACTTCTCGAGAAACAGCTTAGAAAAGCTTTCAAAGGACATCTGAGAAGATTTCTCGAGAACAGTAATGATTTCTCGAGAAATGAACTTGATTTCTCGAGAATCAATGGACTTCTCGAGAAATACCTTAGAAACTATATATTAGAAATCAGAGAGGAATTTCTCGAAAAATGAAGAAGCCTTCTCAAGAAATAACTTGGATTTCTCGAGAGATAACTTTGATTTTTCGAGAAATACCCTTAGAAAAATTCTGAACTTTTTCTCCTTTCTTCTCTAGAACACCAATAGCTCTTCCATCTTCCATGCTTCAAGAGTCTTGAAAATAAAGTGTATCCCAATAGAGAGATCGCACATAAGTCAACACCATGTTCCACACAATGAGGGATTACATTGCATGAGACTGTGTTTAATGACCCATTGTGATCTGACATTGGTCTACACTTGGCATTTATAACCTGCAATAACATAGCTAAAAGACAAAATTAAATACACTAGCAATTCAACTTGGTTCAAGGGTGACTTCTCACAAATCTAGGCTATTGTTGATTCAATACCCAACAATCTCCTCCTATTTGTAGAAGTCAGAACCCTATGCACTAAGATGAATTGCAACCAGATAAGAAATATAAAATGCATATCACAATAGAAACAGCAGAGACCATCAAAATCAAAAATTATATATATAATCAAGATTGTCTTAAATGAATTAAAGTTCCCACAGTCTCTTTAACAAAAGATTTTGATAGGTCTAAGATTCAATTCTTCAATGGCTCCTCCTCTTCTTTTCCTAGCTCTTGAAATAAGCTTCTGGAAAGTACTTTGGAAGAGGATTTGGAGCTTCTGGATTGTCTTTTCCATGAGTTCTGAAATGTATTCATCTCTTAGCCATGCTCATTTCAAACTTGTGCCATTCCTTTTGACTGTAATAGTCCTGCACCTTCATCCCACCTTCATTCACTAGCTTGAAGGTGTCTAGGATGATTACCCTTGAATCTGGACTCCAGGCTTCAGCATCTTCTACTGCAACTCCCTTACCTGAACCTTCAGAACTTCTTACAAGAATAGATCTACTAGCTGAAGGACCTTCTCCATATCTCCTCTTCCTTGATCCTGGCACCTTAGACTGAATTTCAGATTGCTCTGCAGGCCAAACCTGAGTATAGTCAACAGGAGGATCATACTCAGGTTGCCCTTCAGGTCTAGCTGAGAATTGAGGTTGATCAGGATAGATTACCAGCTCAGGAAAAATCTCATTATGAAGCCACCTGCAGTCTTTGAAGTATATGCATTTACATCTGCAATCTGCTTCTGAACACCAAAATTTAACAGCTCAAACTGATCAGCCCAATTTCTTTGAAGCTGAGATACTTGATAATCCAATAGCTCTGCCATCTTATCCTCCCCCTTTCTGACTTCTACAGTTAGGGTTTGGTTTACCGATTCCTTGAACTGACCAATTTCATCTATTATCTGAAATGTATTGGCTTCTGCCTTTCCTTCAATGGAGTCTTGAGTCTTCCTTACCTTGATAGTTTCTTCAAAGAATTTTCCCATGCTCTGAACAGAGTGATCTATGGCTTTGCCACGTTGAGTGACCAGCTTCTTAAGATTATATGTGTTAGCTTGAACTTCAGCAAGGCCTCTGCTCATCTCTTTTTCTGCAGCAGAGATCCTTGTATGCACCTCTTTGAGAGAACTCTCAAAGATCTCTCTTTGCTTATTCAGCATCATTTCTATCTGACCCAGAAGAGACTCTGCATCATGCATAGGAGGTGAAGGAGGAGAAGGAGGTAGAATATCAGTCCTCCAATCAGGAATTTCTTCTAGAGCTACTGAACTGACTTTCTTTTGGGCAGAGGATGGAACCACATCCTCTCCCTTACTGGCATGCTCAGATATAGAAGCCTGGCCTTCATCTACAATAGACTCCTTCTCCCCCTCAACATCTACTGGGGGAGGTGAGTGCCCTTGCACTGAGTCTATATCATCATTATCAGCAAACTCAAGGTCAGCCCCTGACCCTGCCTGATGGAAACTTGGACTGTGCTCTTCATGAAAATCTCTTCCAATGTCTGCAACTTTATCTGCTACAATGTCTTCCACTGATTCTGTATGCAAGAATTTAGGGTTCACATCTGGAGGAGGTGGAATAGTAGATTCAGCACCTGCTGAGGAGGGGACAGCTTCTTCAAGAAGAATTTTAGGAACTGATGTAGATGGGACTGTACTCTGAGTTGGAACTGGTTCTTGTTGTTGAACTGTCTATTGAGGTGGTACTTCTTGTTGGGGTTGAACTAGTTGTTGTGGAGGAACTGGTTGAGCACTTGAAGGTTGAGAGGAGGGGAGGGGAGATGGAGAAGTAGGCTAGTTGTCATTAGCATTAGAAGGAACATGCTCCCCCTTGGAAGATGCACAAGCATCCATTGGCTTCTTAATCCTGATGTCCCGCCTCTGAATTGTGGAGACATCTAACTTCTTCAAGTGATGGAGAACTGCTCCTTTGGACAACTCGAAAGCTTCTGGATGGAATTGATTCAGATAAAGAGAAAGAATTCTTGCATAGTTCGGAGCATGGAGGCTTTCTTTAATTTTTGTAAAGAGGAGAGTTGCCTAGTCACATTTCTTCCCACAGACAACTGTTGTCACTAAATAGAAAACATCTGCCGAGACATAACCCAAACTTCCTGTATTGCAAAGGTGTACTTTAGAGATAATGTCAACCAAAATCATGACTACATCATTCATTTTCTGTCTTCGAAATGTTGTAGCAGCTTTATCCAGACCACAGAATGTCACAGTTCTTGCCCAATCTGCATCTTCAAGAATATCTTCAGAATCCACTACTATCAATCTCAGATATTTGGACAGAGACTTAGAGCTGATCTTGATCTTTATGTTGTTCACAGTGGATTGCAACAATTTACCGTCCTTTCGAACTTTGATGTTTATGAAGAACTCTTCCACTTCCTTGAATAGAATTCGGCTAGGATGATCCAGAACAAATGTCAAACCTGCTGCATCTAAGAGGTAAAATAGGTTCTAGAATTTGTCTGAAATCAAACTGAGACCTGCACGCACTAGCTCACTACCAACGCCGATTTTATGTCTTGGAAGAGTCGCCATCAATCGAGGAGAAATCTTGAACTGTCGAGAGAGAAATCGCAAACCGTCGAGAGAGTCGGGAGTGTCGCGAGATGATTAGGGTTTCTTGGAGAGAGGTATGGCGTGAACTTTAATTCTTTCGAGACATTGTATTTATATATATTCTTTGATTTGATGGATAAAAGAAAAGAAATAAAATTTAAATATTAAACTGCGTGACCTGACCTTTCGAATTCCACAGAATGATCAGTTGATATCGAAAAATTAATTGATATTTCTCGAGAGATAGAATTCATTTCTCGAGAAATCAAAAGTTATTTCGCGAGACGTATATTATTTCTCGAGAAATTGCTGTGTCAGCACATTAAGATTTTGATGCCAGAGATAATCTGTATTTCTCGAGAAGTAATGATCATTTCTCGAGATAAATCGTATTTCTCGAGAAATTGAAGTATATCTCGAGAACTTTTTTATAGAATTTCTTTGATGTCATTTCTCGAGGTATTTACCCATTCCTCGAGAAATTATGATTCATTTCTTGAGATCTATTGTCCTTCTCAAGAAATATAGTTTAATTTTTTGATAAGTGCCAGAATTCCCTTGAGAAATCCTTTTCTCGAGAGAGAACATCATTTCTCGAGAAGTATAGTTGGTTTCTCGAGAAATCACAGAGATGACTTGAACTTTCCATGTAATTTTCAGGTCTTTGCTTCCTTGATAGATTGAGGAGCTGAAGATCTTCCTTGCTTCATTTATGACTTGATTGGGACTCCATGTTGAGCATCCCCAGTTCTGTCTTGAATAAAGAGAACTTGTGATAGTTTGTTTAGGATGTAGTCTTACTCAACTAGAGGGGGGGGTGAATAGGTTTCTTTTATTTTAGGCAAGCTGTTTTCTTATTTTAGGTTAGTAAAGTATCAAGCACAGAAAACACACAAAGATTTATAGAGGTTCCTCAAGACAGGGTGTCTTGAGTAGTCCTCTTTCCCCCTTCACCTTTCTAACAATGAGTTAGACAAGGCCAACACCTCCAAACTCAGCTCCAAGATCTTACAACACAGATCCCTCATGATCTCTCAGGTTTTCTCAAACCTTACCTCAGGCTCAACAACCCTACCTTAGATCATCCAATGATCCTACACTCAAGCTGAACACATAGCTCTACCTCTCAGGCTAGACAACCCTACACACTCAGGCAAAGATGCCCTACAACTCAGAACTGTTAAGTTCCTACAGAACAACAATATATGATTAACAAAAGAAGATGGAATACACTTTATCTTCTGTTGCTGGACAACTGAAGTAGCAGTCTTGAATATGGATGAGTCCAAAGTCCTCATCCTTGATTCTTCTGATTCTATTCTTCAGAGAAGGAGTGAGGATCAACTTGCTCTATCTTGATTTGATCAAGAGGAGCAATCTATTCTCTTCTTGCAGCTTCAGGAAACAAGAAGTGAAAGCCTCTTGGCTGCCGTCAATGGAACAGTAATGTTCTTTCTTTAGAGTGTGTGAGAGAGAGCTTTTACAAAGCCCTAATTGATTCTTTTATAATGCCCCTGCCTTTCAACGGCTATTATATGTCCTCCTGACATAGCATGGGAGAGATTGGAACATCCCTTCTTGCTTTACAGGTGTTGCGCCTAAAGTAAAGCCCGTCAGTTCTTTTGAAACTGTCTCAGCGGCTGGGCTGAGACAGTCTCCTGTCTCAGCTGCTGGGTCTGTTCCGTCTAAGCGGATCCGCTGAGACAGACAGTTGTCTCAGCGGATTTTCCTTATCTGCAGCTCAGCTGGCCCAGACTTCTTCTCAGCGCCACCTGGCCTTGTCTCAGTGGTTCAGCTGAGATTGAGAGCTCGTCTCAGCGGTTTTGGCAGCAAACCAACTGAACTTTCTTCATACCCTGGTATGATCTAACCCTGCATAGTCATGAGATAAAGTGGGGTTTATCAAATACAACTTGTACTTAGCATTGAGTGTGAAGCCTCTTCAAATCAAGGGAACATTGAGGATCATTTTCCCAACAATCTCCCCCTATTTGAAGAAGGCGGAACACCCTCAATGCTAAGGTACATAACCCATAAATTCTTAACATGTAACTTCATTATATAGAGATCATCATATCATACTTATTGTATCAGAAATATTATAGCAGATAATGTTTATGAAAGTCATATAGTCACAGAGTTTAACAATCCAACAATGTGATTAGAAAAACATGACAATGCAGCACAGATAGATTTAACCAACAATATGGGGTAATATAAAGCTAAGGCTTAGATTAGCTTTGGACATAAAGTGACTAATTTAACCAACAATACATTTGCAATTCAGAAAAGGTAATGAATCATAGTTCAATTCTAAAACATTTCAGATAAAATAATTCAATTTACATCCAGTCATTCATAAGACATTTATACATTCAATTACGGTTTGTTCGGCGTGCAGGTAATGGCTTTCTGGAATTGCCTTTGGCCAGAAAACAAATATCTGCAGGAATTGGTTTTGTGCATAAAACCAATTCTGTTGTTCGGTTGCAGGAAGGAATTTAGTGAACAGAATTGGAATTGATATCTGTAAGTTGTTCGGCTGCACGATGGAATTGGCTTTCTAGTATTGAAATTTTTAAAATTCAAATTTTTAAAAGCGCGCGCCCTGGGCGAAAAACGCGCGCCCAGGCGAAAAGCGCGCGCCTGGGCGAAAAACGCGCGCCTGAGCAAAAATATCTCGTCAGAGCGAAAAAATCACGGCCAGCTAAAAAATCGCGGCCAACAAAAAATTGTCCCCGGGCGAAAAAATCGCGCCCGGGCGAAAAAATCGCGCCCTGCCAAAATAAACGCTCCCGGGAAAAATAAAACGCGCCCGGGAAAAATAAACGTGCCCGGGGGAAAAAATCGCGCCATTGCAAAAATATGCGCCCGATTGAAATAAACGCGCCCGGGCGAAAAAATCGCGACCGGCGAAAAAATCGCGCACGAGCGAAAAAATCGCGCCCGGGCAAAAAAATCGCGCCCGTCCGAAATAAACGCGCCCGGGAGAAAAATGCGCCCGGGCGAAATAAATGCGCCCGGGCGAAAAAATCGCGCCCGTCCGAAATAAACGCGTTGGTCAAAAAATGTGTGCCCGGGTCGAAAAACGCGCGCCCGGCCGAAAAACGCGCTCTCTGGCAAAAAACGCGCGCCCGGGCAAAAAATGCCCAAAAGGCCGAAAAACACTCGGTCGGCCGAAAAACACCTGCCCGGGAGAAAAATACGCGCCCGGCTGAAAAACGCGCGCTCGAGAAAAAAATCGCGCTCCCGGGCGAAAAACGCCCGCCTGGGAGAAAAATGAACGTCCGGTCGAAAAAGCACGCGCCCGACCGAAAAACTCGTGCCCTACTGAAAAACACACCCTGTAGGAAAACACACGCTCGGGCTAAAAGCCCGTGTGTAGGTCGAAAAACTCTAGAGAAAATATTTTATTATGCGGAAAACCTATGGGCGGAGGTAAGAATTGCTATTTGATTTTTTAGTTCATAGTAAAAGCCACGGGTTTTCACATGAAAGCCAATATCCGCTTAAATTTCGTTGCGCCGAAAACTAGAATTGAATTTCTAATCTCCAATGCCAATTCCAGAAAGCCAATTCCGTCCAAACGAACGGACCCTTAGAGTTTTCTTTTCTTATAAGAAGTAGACCCCTCAGAAATGTCAGCAGCTGCTTTTCCTTTATCTGAGGTTAATTGGTCTACAGCAGCATCCATGTTCTCAGCAACTACTTCTTCTAGAGCTGGAAGATCCTTATCTTTAGCATTTGCAGCTTTTATCTCAGCTATTTTCAATTTATTCTCTTGCCTTTGGAAATACGGAAATGGCTTTGGAATGTATCTGGAATGCATTCTACTTGGGTTATCTTTTCTTACTAGATTATCTTTGAAAACCCTGTCTCTCATTGTATTTCTTTCTAAATGCTTTATCCACTCTTCAGATGGATAGAGCTTATCAATGTCTTTTCCAATTTGGCCATGGCTTAGCCAGACATTCAAAATGATCTCTTTAGATTCATCACTCCAATACTCATAATCTAGATATCTGTGTTGTACCTCCCTTTGCTTGGCCATGAATTCCTCAGCCAGTAGTACTTTCTCCCATTCCCTTCTCTTTTTCAGACTCTTATCTTGGGCAATTGCCTCTTGATGTGGGAAATCCCAATCTTCTGCCCTATTTACATCTAAGATAGGAAGATTCAGAGCTAGCCCTGTACCTTGTAGAACTTTCAGGGTAAGGTCAGAATTTATGATAGCATTTGTGTCCTCCCCCTTTCTGGCTTCTTCATATATTTGTTAATGGAGGTCTTGCTTCGCTGTTGATATTGTGCCAGAGAGGGTTTGGAAAACATTCTCAAAATTTGCTTGAAGTGTACCTTTAAGGTTGACTACCTCTTCATTCAGTTGGGTGGCAGTGACAGTTGCAGCAAGGGATTGGACTATATTAGCAATATCTGCTTGCAGATCTTCCTAGTTCCTGTCAGCTTCTTTGTTCAACTGCTTGGCAGTGGAGTATACATAATATTGGAGATGATTGTTTGAATTTTCTATCACCTCATCTGTCCTACTAACATACCTTTTGACATATGTTATGTCCTGTTCAAATAGCTGGAGGTGTTTGTCAATAGATCTGAGGATTGTGTTCTGAGAGATCACAGTCTTCTCTGCTAGATCAAACCATTTGGTCATCTGTTTGTTCAGCATTCCAGTGTTCTCCTTGATTTCCTGGACCTCAGTCATGACTGCAGTCTTCACATTCATGATGGACTGATCAATATAGTCTTTGACTGTTGTAACTGATTGGTCAACATAAGTCTTCATAGAGTTGAGGTGAATTCTCAGCATTATGTGAATGGCATTCAGAATATTCTCATTTGAAGAGGTGGAGGTGGAGGATTGCTGAGCAGTGATCATTGGGGCTTGAGGCCTTGGTGGACTTGGATGAGGTACTATGTTAAGTATTATCTGCACTGCAGGTTCATGCAGTACTACAGCTGGAGGATCCACCATCTCAGCAAATGATGTTATATCATCAATATGATCAGGGTGGACTTGATCATCATCCATCTCATCTTCATTACCATTATCTTGATTATCATCCAGATTATCATTATCATCATTATCTTGCTCCTCCCCCTAAGAGAGATCATCCTTGTCAGATGAGTCCAGGAAGGCTGGGACAATTAGTTGGAGTTAGAGTGAAATACTTAGAAATTCTAAAGATAAGATTGTTAGGCTTACCAAGAACTTCATCTTTCTCAACAGTTAGCTCTTTCTGCTTCTCCCCCTCAGATGGGGAAATAGATTTTCCTGGTGAAGGGAAGGACCAGAGAGTTGGTTCATTATCAAAATCAAAGGTGGCTGGTTCTTATTGATGCTCCCCCTCAGATGGATCACTCATTTGTCCTTGAGGAGCTATGGTCCACATTATTCAAATGTCAGAATTGACTACCTAATTGATTGGTTATGATCTAATAATTAAATGAGTAGTTTGAAGTTTGAAAGATTAGTTACCAGGAGTTTTGTTTTTGTCCAGCTCCTGTGGATGGAGAATGTCAATTGGCCTGTCATCCTGTGGAGCATTCTTGTCAAGATTGTTGTGTGATCCAGTGTCAGCACCAACATCATCATCTTTATCTGATGTGTCATACTCAGAACTTGACATAATCAGCCTAGGTTTCTTAGAGGATTTGGGAGTTATTTTCTCTTTTACTTTAGTCTTAGTGGGCTGACTCATAGGAAGTACCCTGGTAAATCTTTCTAATGTCCTAATGTCCATTCTCTTGAGATTGTGAAGGTTTACTCCTTTGGATTAGTTGAACTTGTCAGGGTGGGTTTGGAGTAGGTACAGGGAAAGAATTATGCCCATGTTGGGTGCCTGCAGACATTCTTTTATTCTTCGAAATAGAACTTGTGTTGGATCTGAAAGCGCCCTTATAGGGGGGGTTAATAAGGGATTTAAACTTTTGTGATTATTAAAGAAAAATAATTCTCTGTTGCTACCGCCAGCGGTAGTGTTACCGCTTGGCGTTAGTAATAAAGAAAATACGTTTTAGATTAAAATAGAGGAAAGCAGATTTGCACGAATCACAGATGAAGAAATAAACATACTTTCGTTAATAATAATTTGAAACAATTATGATTACAAATCTTTTTCCAATGACACTTGGAAAGAGGCGAACAACATAAAACCTTTTTGGTTTTCTATACCGACCATTCTCCTAAGGACCGGTTGGCTTTAGCCTATCTCTCCCCAGATAAGGCCTCAAGACGCTCTAGCCCTTCCCTCACCAGAAAGGCCTCGAGCACCCCCTAGATCTACAGCCTAGACCTAGTCGCCAACGTGAGGCGAATTTCCCCTAGTCCTCACAAGGCCCTAGTCGTCGTGTGGCGAGTTCCTCTACCGAACAAAAGATATAAAGGTTACAATTTGAAAACAAAATCAAGACAAAAACTAAGACTCCCTCAAATGAAGAACTTGATGTCGATGTAAATGCGATCGGATCGGTCTTCAAGTTCTTTTGCGTTCACGATCGTTGACGGAGTTCTTTGGGCTGCTTGAGAAAGCTCTTCCAAGTGCTCTGAAAATATGGCTTCAAATCATTCTGGAACAGCGAGCAAATAACGGAGGAGGCACGCGTCTTTTTATAGAATCAGCCACTACCGCCCCGCGGTATCCACATTAGGCAATGAAGCACACGGATCGTGGAAGTTTAGGCAACATTTTGAGATCCAAACACTAGCGCGCCGCGGTACCGCTAACGCCCCGCGTTAGTGAGATTTCCTTCCTTCAGCCACAATCTTCTTCCAAATATGCTCCTCAATCAACTGCATACGGGATGTTTCCAAAAGCTACCGCCGGGCGTTAGACCTAACGCGCCGCAATAGTACTTGCGAAACATAGCGACCCGTCGACATTCCTTTTTCTCCACTGTTTCCTTTCTGTCAATAGTTTCCATATATGATAACGCCAGCGTTAGTGCTAACGCTCCGCGGTAGAGCACATTTCTTTTCGCCAGGCGCATCTTTGTCAAACCGGCCACATATTTTGTCGATCGAATTTTTGTCGAACGAGATTCCACTTTCGTCGAACGCAAATTCGTCGAACGCAGTAATAAGCATTTCGTCGAGCGCAGCCTTCATTTTGTCGACCTCCATTTCATCGATCGCTAGAGCCAGCGGTAGTTCTAGTGCGTCGCGTTAAAGCATTCATTTCGTCGAGCGCCGCGGTAGAACATGCAGATCATCAAATGGAGCTCACAGTTCGTCGAACAGAGCTTTCAGTGCGTCGAACGCCAGTTTCCTTCTCAGCGGTTTGTTAGCGCCAGCGGTAGTCTTAATGCTGCGCGGTAGTAACAAAAACATATTTCCATGGAGATTTGAAAGCACCGAATCCTGCATACTATAAACACAAAACAAGTATGATCAAATACAAAATGATTTGTTATTGTCAAACCAAGAGATGCGGAAAGCATGTTCCAACAAACTCCCCCTTTTGATAATAACAAATCCCCTTAGAAAGAAATAATTCAATTGATAGGAATTTGTCTTTATAATAGAGATAAGCATGAAATTTAAGACATGTGCATATGCTCCCCCTAAATGAATGCTCCCCCTAAGTGAATGCTCCCCCTACACCAAAACTTCCTATGAACTTGACTCCCCTAAAAACATGTTAAATTCTTTCAAATTTATTCTCCCCCTTTTGGTATTATCAAAAGAGGGTGGAGAGGTAGTCCAGCAAAAAGTGTGCAATAACTGTGCAGAGAGGGAATGATCATGATAAAGAGTGAAACGCTTAGGAAAATTACAATAGATAGGAGAGAAAAGAAAGGAATGTGAAGAATTTTTCATAAAGAAACCACTTGTTGGGACAACGTATTCATGATCAAGCGTACAAGTAGTAAAGATGTGGAAAGCATGACGAAATACTTTTTGAAGTGAACATCTATATATGAAATGTGAAGCATAGTAGATGATTAAGAATTTTAGACATAACAAAATAGATGTTGTAGCATTTTAGGAATACAAAATAATATCAGTTGAAACATAACCATTCAGTAGTTTTGAAAGGTATGCAATACAGAGTACTCATGGCGTAGCGGAAAAAAAAATGTAAGCATGATACAAGATATCAAGTCAAGATGGAAGAATACAATGTTCTAAATTGAGAAAAACAAGTACACTTATACATTGTATTGATCATGCAAGGCTATCTAGTGCATTTACTTAAAAATTTAGAGAATACATGTATATATGTAATAGACTCCAATTCTCATGAGTAGAAGGCTTACAAGTGATAATGATGTGTACAAAATAGTGATTTTGATAAAAGTATACATATGAGTTAATCAAAACACATGACATGTATAATGGAATAAACACAATATTATTAAAAAAGCATTTTTAGAGTTACTTCTACACACAAAGCTATATAAATTATTCAATGCACATAGAAAAATAGTACAACTACCAAGGTGCTCTGCACACACAATGCTTATTAAGACTTATCAGGGTGCAAAGTAGTGCTTGGGGAATCACAATTATTATTTTGAATTTTATTTATTTGTGATTCGGTGTACAAGAAGAAGTAGTGTAAAAGGAAAATGTTTGCAACAAGGCACTTTATAATTCTCTCCAAGGTGCTCAACCTCACAATGCTCATTAAGACTTATCAGGAGGGTGAGTAGTGCTTGGTGGAGTTATCTTTGTCAATTATTCATTTGAATTTTTGCTTAACGACAAAGGTCTCTGAATTCACTTGTATGTGCAAACAAAAGATTTTTGAAAAGACACACTTCTTCAAAAAATAGGTGCATGAAAAAAGATTTTAACATGTGGTGAAGGTAAAACGAAGCATGCCTAACAATAATATGAAGTTGTTACACTACACAATCATGTAAGAGAAGATTAAATTCATATGTAGTTTATCAAAAAGTGTGAGTGAAAACAAAATCATTAGCAAATATAAGCCATTTACTCATACATAGAGGCATGCTATGCAAAACTACACATGATTTCTATAATCAATTTCAAAGCACACATAAGATATCAAGGCATGATACAAAAAACAATGTTATTAAGATACTTGAAATAAAGAATGAAACATTGTATAATAAGCTTGGCAAGATAAACCATATCATCCTTGAAACATAGAAAATTACATCAGTTTTTATAAATTTTAAGTTTTTCAAAAACAAAAATAAAACAAATAAAATCGTGGTTTTGTTGTTTTAATTGGTTTTTCAATTTTGTAGTTGGTTTTGATATATTAAAAAAATGTTTATGGTTGGATTTGATTTGTTTTATAGTTTTTTTTGTTTTTAGAATAGTAAAAGAAAATGACAGAAACTAAAAAATGAAAAAGAAAAATGGAAATTTAGAAAATACCTACTAATGCCAGTGGTACCATGCTATCGTCGGGCGTTAGTGACAGAACTCGAATTTTTGGGAAACGGTGAAATTTTTCAGAATTTTTCTTATGAATATAGTTGTGCAGATTAGTGACAATGTTATTCAGTACAGAAATCAGATATGCGTGGTCACAAAAATGTGGATTTTGCACGATTTAGTATGAATGTCCAAGACCCCTAGTTCTAGTCTAAGTAGAGCAAATCGAGAATCGAGTAGAGGCTTGGTAAAGATGTTCGCAAGTTGCGAATCAGTGCCAATGAAGGTTACATGAACATGTTCCTTTTTGATGTGATCCCTAATGAAGTGATGTCTTACATCTATGTGTTTAGATTGGGAGTGATGAACGGGGTTGTTTGTTAAGTCAATAGCACTCTTGTTGTCACACTTAAGTTCAATATTAGTTAAATGAACACCAAAGTATTCTAAGGTTTGATTCATCCATAGTGCTTGGGCACAACAACTTCCTAGTGCAATATATTCTTCCTCGGTGGTGGAGAGAGCAACAAAATTTTGTTTTCTACTTGACCATGCAACTAGAGAAGGACCTAAGAAGTGACAGGTACCACTAGTGCTTTTCCTATCTAATGAACAACCCGCATAATCAGAATCTGAATACCCATGCAAGAGGAAAGAATCATTATTTGGATACCAAAGTTCTAATTTAGATGTGTCGATTAGATATCGAAAAATTCGTTTCACCGCTTTTAAATGAGATTCTTTTGGATTTACTTGAAATCTAGCGCATAAACATACGACAAACATAATATCGGGTCTAGATGCACTAAGGTATAATAGGGATCCAATCATTCCTCTATATAACATTTGGTCAATTGAAATTTCGGCTTCATCTTTTCCCAATTTTAGTGATGCGCTCATTGGAGTACTAGCTTGTTTCAAGTTTTCAAAACCAAAACGTTTTAGCATATCATGAACATATTTAGATTGACATATAAAAATTCCATCATTTCTTTGGGTTATTTGAAATCCTAAAAAATATGTTAGTTCACCCACTAGACTCATCTCAAATTCATTTTGCATCACTAAAACAACTTCATTACACAACTCTTCATTAGTGGCTCCAAAAATAATATCATCAACATATATTTGTAAAACAATCAAATCATTATCAAAATGCTTAATGAAGAGCGTGTTATCGGCACTACCCATTTTATAGCAGTTCTTTAATAAAAAAGAAGTTAAGCGTTCATACCAATCACACGGCGCTTGTTTTAGACCATAAAGCGCTTTTTCTAATCTATATACATGATTTGGAAATTGTTCATTAATAAAGCCGGGGGGTTGTTCAACATAGACTTCCTCTTTAATTATCCCGTTTAAGAAAGTACTTTTAACATCCATTTGAAATAATTTAAACTTCTTATAACTCGCAAAAGCTAGAAAAAATCTAATCGATTCAAGGCGAGCAACGGGTGCAAATGCTTCATCAAAATCTACCCCCTCGATTTGAGAATAACCTTGTGCCACTAATCGAGCTTTGTTCCTAGTTATTCTAGATTCTCCATCTAATTTATTTTTAAATATCCATTTGACACCGATAACCGGGTGATTAGATAGTCTTTCAACTAGTTTCCAAACCCTATTGCGTTCAAAATTATTCAATTCATCATTCATAGCAATAAACCAAAATTCATCATTCAAAGCGGTGGAAACATTTTTCGGTTCTATTTCGGAAACAAAGCATAAGTTTGAAAAAGATTCATTAAAAGAAGAACGTGTAGTTACCCCTCTTGATGGTTCTCCAATTATAAGCTCCCTTGGATGATCTCTTGTAAATAGAAGCACACTTGGAGGCACGACCTCCTCTTGCACCGCCTCTACTTCTTTTTCTTCTCCAAGTGGATCATCATCATCATGCTCCAATGGTGAAGGAGGTACATCTTCATTTCCTGCACAAGTAGAATCTACACAAGGCACAAGTTCATTAAACTTCAAATGAATAGACTCTTCAACCTTTTTAGATTTTTTATTATATACTCTATATGCTTTGCTAGTGGAAGAGTAACCAAGAAAAATACTTTCATCACATTTTTCATCAAATTTAGCTAATGCATCCTTGGTGTTTAGGATAAAACATTTACAACTAAATACATGAAAATACGATACATTAGGTTTCTTTTGAAAGTATAATTCATATGGAGTTAATTTCAAAATAGGGCGAAGCATAACACGATTTATGACATAACATGATGTATTTACGGCTTCGGCCCAAAAATATCTAGGCAACCCATATTCGAATAGCATGGTGCGTGCAAGTTCTTGAAGAGTTCTATTTTTCCTCTCCACCACACCGTTTTGTTGGGAGGGGGGGGGGCGTGGAGCGAAAAATTCGTGTTTAATACCTAGATTATTACAGAAAGTGGTGAAGCTATCGTTTTCAAATTCCCCTCCATGATCTGATCGTATACACTTGATTTTTAGATCTAATTCATTTTGAATACGATTGCAAAGTTTTGTAAATTCAGAAAACGCATCGGATTTGGAGGTGAGAAATAAGGTCCAAGTAAATCTAGAATAATCATCAATTAAAACAAAAGTGTACTTTTTACCACCAAGACTACATGTGCTAATTGGTCCAAAAAGATCCATGTGAATTAATTGTAAGGGTCTTGAAGTGGATATTTCCTTTTTACTCTTAAATGATGTTTTTGAACATTTTCCTTTTTGGCAAGGCGAGCATAAAGAAGATAGATTTCCATTTAGCATAGGCAAACCTTTAATGAGTTTATTCTTTGACAATTTTAAAATTAACTTGATGCTAGAGTGATCGAGATGCCTATGCCATAATTCAAGTTCTTCATTTTTTGATATAAGACATTTGAGAGATGCGCGTGATAGATCATGAAAGACAATTAGATACACATTGTGATTCGTGGTGCAGTGAGTACAATAATATTGGTTTTAGGATCGATAATTTTGCATTAATTGGTAGAAGACTCAAATAAAATATTTAGACCTTTATCGCAAAGTTGACTAATAGAAATCAAGTTATGTTTCAAACCTTCTACATATAAGACATTAGTAAGAGAGAAAGAATTGTTACCAACAGTACCGGTGCCTAATATCCACCCTTTTCCATTGTCCCCAAATGTCACCATTCCTCCTTTCTTCTTAGTGAGGCTAAGGAATTTTGCTTTATCGCCCGTCATGTGCTTGGAGCACCCTGAGTCCAAGTACCACATGTCTTCCTTTTCCTTAGCCTGCCAACATACCTAACAAGAAGATGAGAGTAAAGATCTGGATACCCAGGTGGTTCCTCCCATAGAATAGGTGGAAACCTTAGGCACCCAGATTTGCTTGACAGTACATCGACCCTTCATCCTGCAGGAGTCCAAGGTATGCCCGAAGTCATGGCACTTGGCACATAACACAAAAGGGGTTGAGACCTTTTCCAGTTTTTATTGTGGACTCTTGCTGGAGGAAGGGGAATCAGCAGAATAAATTCCAGATTTGTGATTATTTGATGAATTATGAGTTTTGGTACTACCACCAGCGTTAGTTGTTACCGCCGGGCGGTAGTTAGCAGAGACAAAACCTAGACCAGTTTTTGCACTACCATGCCTTTGGTTGGCCAAAATCATATCAAGACTTTTCTGGCCAACACCGAATTTTTCTATAGCTAAGTTAAGGTCATGTATTTTTAGCTTTTAATGCAAAATTTTCACTAACTAAATTTCCGCATCTATTTGCAAAAATTTTCTTTTCATTTTCAACATTAGAAAGAGAGAGTTTCAAATTTCTTTCTAAGTCTCTCTTTTGTTTCGAGAGTGATTCGATATTAGAGAGAGCATTAGAAAGATCAGTTTTAAGTTTGCTAGTCCTTGCCAAGAGATCATCATTCTTTTGGCAAGACTCCATCTCCTTTCCCAAGGCAAAAACTTCCTTATTTAATTTTTGATTTTGTTTCAAAAGAATTTTATTTTCAGTTTTAAGTAGATCAAGATCTTTTAAATTTTTGCCAAAAGATTTGCAAGTTCTTAAGTATTCGGAATAAAGAACATCATAGTTAGAGGGGATTACCTCAGTGTCACTTTGGACACTGCACTCATCGTCGGTTGATTCATTGCTTTTCCCCATAAGGCACAAGTTTGCCTCATCATCATCGCTTGAGCTTGAAATACTTGAGCAACCGGAGGAAGAGTCATCCCATGTTGCAGCTTTTAATACCTTCTTCTTCTCCTTTCCTTTAACCCGTTTTTCTTTTTGCTCCTTCAGGAATTTTGTGCATTGACTTCTAATATGCCCGGTCTTCCTACAGTGGAAGCACTCGGGAGGTGGCCGCTCTTCGTCCTCGTCGCTAGACTTCTCCTTCTTCTCTCTTTTGGATGAAAAACCCTTTTGGAAAAATTTCCGGAAGGTGTTCCTCCTTTCTAGATTCTTCATGAACTTAGTGAAGTTCTTCACAAAGAGACTCTCCTCGTCATCTTCCTCGTCGTCATCTTCTTTTCTTGACTTCAGTGCCAAGGCTTTCTTCTTTGGTTCCTTGTTGTACTCCTCTTCTTGAATCTTGAGTTCTACCTCATGGGTTTTAAGGTTCCCAATGAGGCTCTCAATTTGGAGCCGCCTAAGATCATGCGATTCGGAAATCGCCGTCACTTTTGGATTGAACTTTGGTGGGAGTGATCGAAGAAACTTTCTCACCAAGTCGCCGTTTGAAAATGTTTTTCCAAGATTTTTTGAGGCATTGACGATCTTGGTGAATCGAGTGTACATGGCGTCGACGTCCTCATTTGGATCCATCCTGAACATCTCAAATTCAGATTCCAGTTGGAATAGTTTTGAATCTTTGACCTGCGAGGTACCTTCATGCGTTATTTCTAATAAATTCCAAATATCATAAGCAGATTCACATGCACTGACTCTATTAAATTCAGTCCTATCAAGAGCACAGAACAGAGCATTCATTGCTTTCGCATTATTCTTACACCTAGCCTTATCTCCATCATCCCATTTATCCCTAGGTTTTTCCATGGTTACTTCTCCAACAATGTATGTAGGAGAAGTGTATGGAGTTTCAATACATGCCCATACATCTAGATCTAAGTTTATCAGAAAACAACGCATGCGCGTTCTCCAGTAATTATAATCAGTTTCGGTAAACACCGGAGGTCTACTTATTCCCTGCCCCTCATGGAAAACGAGATCATGGAGCGCCATTATTCCCGGTTGTTAAACCGAATTGGAATAACCTAGCTCTGATACCACTTGTTGGATCTGAAGGCGCCCTTAGAGGGGGGTGAATAAGGGATTTAAACTTTTGTGATTATTAAAGAAAATAATTCTTTGTTGCTACCGCTAGCGGTAGTGTTACCGCTGGGCGTTAGTAATAGAGAAAATATGTTGTAGGTTAAAACAGTGGAAAGTAGATTTGCACAAATCACAGATGAAGAAATAAACATACTTTTATTAATAATAAATTGAAATAATTATGATTACAAATCTTTTTCCAATGACGCTTGGAAAGAGGCGACCAACATAAAACCTTTTTGGTTTTATATACCGACCCTTCTCCTATGGACCGGTTGGCTTTAGCCTATCTCTCCCCAGATAAGGCCTCAAGCTGCTCTAGCCCTTCCCTCACCGAAAAGGCCTCGAGCACCCCCTAGATCTACACCCTAGACCTAGTCGCCAACGCGAGGCGAATTTCCCCTAGTCCTCGGAAGGCCCTAGTCGCCGTGTGGCGAGTTCCTCTACCGAACAAACGATATAAATGTTACAATTTGAAATCTAAATCAAGACAAAAACTAAGAATCCGTCAAATGAAGAACTTGATGTCGATGTAGATGCGATCGGATCGGTCTTCAAGTTCTTTTGCGTTCACGATCGTTGACGGAGTTCTTTGGGCTGCTTGAGAAGGCTCTTCCAAGTGCTCTGAAAATAAGGCTTCAAATCGTTCTGGAACAGCGAGCAAATAACGGAGGAGGCGCGCGTCTTTTTATAGAATCAGCCACTACCGCCTGCTGTGGTACTACCGCCCCGTGGTATCTACATTAGGCAATGAAGCACACTGATCGTGGAAGTTTAGACAAAATTTTGAGCGCCAAACACTAGCGCGTCGCGGTACCGCTAACGCCCCGCGTTAGCGAGATTTCCTTCCTTCAGCCACAATCTTCTCCAAATCTGCTCCTCAATCAAATGCAGATGAGATGTTTCCAAAAGCTACTGCCGGGCGTTAGACCTAACGCCCCGCGATAGTACTTGCCAATTATAGTGACCCATCGACATTCCTTTTTCTCCACTGTTTCCTTTCTGTCAATAGTTTCCATATATGATAACGCCAGCATTAGTGCTAACGCTCTGCGGTAGAGCACATTTCTTTTCGTCGGACGCAACTTTGTCGAACCGGCCTTATATTTCGTCGATCGAATTTTCATCGAACGAGATTCCACTTTCGTCGAACGCAAATTTGTCGAACGCAGTGATAAGCATTTCGTCAAGCGCAGCCTTCATTTCGTCGATCGCTAGTGCCAGTGGTAGTTCTAGTGCGTCGCGGTAAAGCATGCATTTCGTCGAGCGTCACGGTAGAACATGCAGATCGTCAAACGGAGCTCACAGTTCGTCGAACGGAGCTTTCAGTTCGTCGAATGCCAGTTTCCTTCTCAGCGGTTTCCATCTAAGCAATTTGTTAGCGCCAGCGGTAGTCTTAACGCTGCGCGGTAGTAACAAAAACATATTTCCATGGAGATTTGAAAGCACTGAATCCTGCATACTATAAACACAAAATAAGTATGATCAAATACAATTGGATTTGTTATTGTCAAACCAAGAGATGCGGAAAGCATGTTCCAACAACTAGTCCCAAGAGGTTTTTCTTTTCAGTATAATCCTTGTCTTGAGGTCAAGCATATATTATGATATTGTGTCATGAGACCCTGGTTTGCAGAGGATAGCTTCTCCCACAATTTCTGATAACAGTTTTCCCTTTTGGTTGAAGAATTTTCTTTTCAATGATCCAGTTTTGGTATCATTGTACTCTGTCCATTTCAGAGCTTTCTTCTTGTCTTTCTCAGAGATTTCATCCTCCTCACTGGGACTGCAGGATGGGAGATGTAGACCATTTTGTAGTTTTGTGAGGGTTATCTTTATTCTATCTTCTCCTATCTTTGACTTGAGGCATGACTTGGTAGTGGATAACTTAACATGACCAAACCATTCCAGAACCTCAGTTCTGAGAATGATACAAGGTTCAGAAGGGAGAAATTCCAGGACTTAGTCTGCAAGCAGTTGAATCACTCCCTTGATATCTTCTGGAGCATGAGCAAACCCATCCCTGACAATCTCATAGCCTTTAAGAAGATCTTTAGAGCTTTTGGGAGCCATTGCTGATGTAGTAGAATACGTTTGGACAAAAGAGAAGGTGATTCGTCTCGGTGGCAAGGAAAGAAGGGTTGTGTACCTTTCTCTAATTAAGATTGACTATTTATAGAACCTAATTCTGTTTCATGATTTTCCCTTATAATTAGAATTAAGTGACCTTATAATTTAGAGGGGAATTAGGTTGATTATGGTGCAATTTAGACTAATTTTAAAGATACCAGCCCGTCTCAGTGGAACCGCTGAGATGACTACCTTGACCGCTGGGACAGGTCATAGTCAACCACTGGAACAGTTGTAGCGGTCTCAGCGGTTCAGCTGAGAAGTTTCCCAGCTGTATCAGCGGTTCAGCTGAAACAGGCTTTTTGTTTTAGCTGAGATAACTACCTAAGCATGAGACCTATTAAGATTTGCTTGTGTGATATCCTTGCCATGTCACTAGATTTGTTGATGAGACAAAATGATGAATCATAAACACAGTACTTTAAATGCATAATTGTGACAACATCATAGCATCATAGATGATTGAGATAAGAAAATGGTTGGAATTTATTCTACATTTAACATTCCTAGTTCAATCTTGAAAGAATTAAATTTACCCTCATCCAATGGCTTTGTAAAGATATCAGCAACTTGATTGTCAGTGGGGACAAATTCAAGGCAGATGTCTTTACATTCAACATGTTCAATTATGAAATGATACCTTATCTCTATGTGTCTAGTCCTGCTATGAGGGACAGGATTCTTAGCAATAGAGATAGCACTGGATGAGTCACAATTAAGGGGAGACTCACTTACCTTGAGATTGTAGTCCTCTAACTGGTGTTGAATCCACAATAGATGTGCACAGCAACTTCCTGCAGCTATGTATTCAGACTCAGTAGTGGATATTGCCACACTTGTCTGCTTTTTGGTGCTCCAAGATATCAACCTTCTTCATAGGAATTGATAAGTGCCACTTGTGCTTTTCATGTTTTCTTTGCAGCCTACAAAATCTGCATCTGAAAATCCAGTTAGTTCAAGACCTTTGTTCTTAGGGTACCAAAGGCCAAAATGTAGGTTGCCTTTAAGGTATATCAAAATCCTCTTTGTAGCTGAGTAGTGAGATTCCTTAGGACATGCCTGGTACCTAGCACACACACATGTAGCATACATAATATCTGGTCTACTAGCAGTTAAATATAATAGGGATCCAATGATGCACCTGTACATGGATTCATGAAAGGCCTTGCCCTTCTCATCCTTGTCTAGGGAAATGTTGGACCCCATGGGAGTTTTCATGGTGGAAGTTGATTCCATCCCATACTTCTTGATAAGTTCCCTAGTGTACTTGGTCTGAGAGATGAGTATACCCTCATCAAACTGTTTCACTTGGAGGCCTACAAAGTACTTGAGCTCTCCCATACTGCTCATCTCAAACTCCCCCTGCATTAGGTTGGCAAACCTTTTGCAGAGGTTGTCATCAGTAGACCTAAATATTATGTCATCAACATATATTTGGACTAGAAGACAGTAGCCCCTTGTTTCCCTAAGAAACAATGTACTATCTATCTTTCAACTCAAGAACTTGTTCTTGATGAGAAAGCAAGACAATGTCTCATACCAAGCCCTGGGGGCTTGCTATAAACCATAAAGAGCTTTCTTAAGTAAATATACATGATTAGAGAGGGTTGGATGCACAAAACCTGATGGTTGTTCAACATATACCTCTTCCTTTAAGTCACCATTAAGGAAGGCTGATTTGACATCCATTTGATACACTTTGAACCCCTTGTGGGCAGCATAGGCAAGGAATAGCCTAATTGCTTCTAACCTTGCAACAGGGGCAAAGGTTTGATCAATGTCTATCCCTTCTTCCTGTCTATAGCCCTTGGCTACCGACCTTGCCTTGTTCTTTATGATTGCGCCATTTTCATCTAACTTGTTCCTATAAATCCATTTGGTGCCAATAATATTGTGTCAATGAGGTTTTGGCACCAACTTCATACCTTGCATCTCTTGAATTGTAGAAGTTCTTCTTGCCTTGCTTGAATCCAAAAGGTGTCTTGGTTGGCTTCTTCAAACTTCTTGGGCTCCATTTGTGATAAGAAGCTCAAGAATAAAGCCTCATTATGAGCCCTACTTCTGGTCAGTACACCTTGGTTCTGGTCTCCAATAATTTATTCTCTTGGATGATCTCTTAGGTGCCTTGCAGCTGGAGGCAATCTGTCCCCACCTTGCTGTAACATTTTTGCTGGTTCAGCGTTGTCTTCAGCACGTTGGACCTCTTCCTCTTCAGGGATTGCTGCATCTGTATATGCCTTGCTACTACTGGGTGTGTCTTGCACAGACATCTTTTCCATGTCCTTCTCATTTCCTGTCAAAATAGAAGAGCTAGATCAGCCCTTATAGATTAGGCTAGTCTCATAAAATACTACATGCATATACTCCTCTACAACATGAGTTTTCTTGTTATGCACTCTATAAGATCTACTATGTGAGTTATAGCCAACAAGAACGCCCACATTGTATTACTCTGCAAACTTTGTTAATTGAGATTTTCCATTGTTTAAAATGTAGCATTTGGAGCCAAAGATTCTAAAATATGAAATTGTAGGTTGTTTGCCATTCAGAATCTCATAGGGGGTTATTCCATGAACCTTATTGATGGAAGCTCAATTGTGAACATAACATGCAGTATTGACTGCCTCAGCCCAGAAGTATTCTGGGAGTGAGGAGTCACTAAGCAATGTTCTCCCAGCTTCTATCATGGTCCTATTCCTCCTCTCAGCCACACCATTTTGTTGTGGAGTCCTTGGGGAGGAGAATTCTTGGGTGATACCAAGTTCTTGACAAAATCTTATCATGTCTTCTGATTGAAATTATGTGTCATGGTTAGTCCTAGTCCTGACCACAACACATTGTAAATCATTCTGAATTGCTTTAACATGATTTATAAAGACATTAAAGGTATCTGACTTCTTCTTAAGGAAGAATACCCATGTATATTTTGAGTGATCATCAACAATCACCAAAGTATACAACTTCCCACCTAGGCTCTGAATTGGCAAAGGACCAAACAAGTCCATATGCAATAGATATAGACATCTTTCAGTGTCTTTGGAGCCAATACTTTTAAAGGTGGTCCTTGTTTGCTTGCCCATTTGGCAAGCATGACAGGGGCCACTTTTAATGCATTTTAAATTTGGACTATTTCTAACAAGGTTTTTAGAGAATAGTCTATACATTGTCTTGTAGTTAATGTGAGCAAGTCCCTTGTGCCATTGAACACAAAGAGAATCATTTTCATTAGCCATAAGACATGCATATGAAATAGAATTACTGCATATAAAATTTAAGCAATAAACATTCCCACTCCTAGTGCCTGAGAGAATGTTCTCTAAGTCATTAGACTTTTTGATCAAGCACTTGTCATTGTGGAATTTAATGACATAGCATAGGTCACATAGTTAACTTATGCTTACTATGTTGTGTTGTAACCCTTCAACATAAGCTACCCTTGTGATTCTAACTATGCCATTGGATATCATACTATATCCTTTGGTGATTCCCTTTTCAGATCCACCAAAGATAACTTTAGGTCCATTCTTCACAGCATTGTAGTCCTGTAGAAGATTTCTGGTTCCTGTCATGTGCCTTGAGCACCCACTGTCCAAGTACCATATTTGGTTGAGACTGGTACTTGAACTATCCTGCAAGAAGGAGTATAGTTACCCTTAGGAGCCCAAATAGCTTTGGGTCCTAAGTCCTTGTTAGCATGATGAAATAGCATCAAACTAGCTGCACCCTTTGCAGGAAGACTCTTCTTTGCACATGGCACATTGGGATTGTACAAACAGTCTATGGCAAAGTGACCCACTTTACCTTAGCACCAACATTCATGAATATTGTATCTCCTCTTCTGAACATTTCTTGAGGGGAGTACTGTTGGGTTTTTCTAAAACCATACATCAAATGTAGGCGCAGCGGAAATGAAGAGAAATAACCCAAAAGATTCGGATCGACCATGAATGTTGAATCAAGAAGTTAATCAAAATGCTAGGTATGAAATTACCTTGGCGGGATTGGATCAAATCCAACCTAGATGCTCCAAGAAGAAGATTCCTTCAGCGGCTATGCAAGAGTTCCCACGTAGAATAATGTCTACGTCTCTACAGCAGTCCACACGAGCCGGGAGAAGAAGACTACACCTTGCGCTTCCACGGATTGCTAGATCTGCTTCAGGAAGAACAACACCCGACGAAGATCGCCGGAGAGGAGGTCGGCGGAGGCGATTCAGACGGCGGAACTCTTCCGTCGGCTAGGGCGAGAGGCGGAACTCTTTCCGTCGGCTCAACTTGTCGCAAGTTTTTAGAACCCTAAAAAGAAGTCCTATTTATACCCAAAGGATAAACAACTTCTAGAAGAATCGCTATCCGCAGACCACACAGTAGAATAGGGGCTTCGGTTATAATTCGTCGGGATTCCACGGAACAGAATTCGTCGAGTTTACACGGGACAATCCGACGAATCCGACGAATCCAATCAGACGGCAACATTTGCCGAGTGAAGGGTCTCTGTGACAATTCGTCGAGATTCCACGGAATGATCCGACGAATCCGACGAATCCAATCAGACAGCAACATTTGCCGAGTGAAGGATCTCTGTGACAATTCGTCGAGATTCCACAGGATGATCCAACGAATCCGACGAATCTGACGAATCATATCCGACGAATCCGACAAGTCATATCCGACGAATTCAGACAGCAACAATTGCTGGACTTCCCCCATTCTATATGGTGATTGGTAACCTTTACCAACATAGTCAATCTTCCAACTTCTCCACATGCTCTTATATGCGACCCTGCAGGCTCATATCGCGTTGACAGTGACATTACATGTTTGACCACTTCTAGATCACAATGGTAACTCCAACAAGTACAACACTGTGCTTATGTTCAGGAGGGGAGACAGCAATATTTTTCATGTTCCTTTCAGCAATGATCTGGCTGAAGGTTAACCTTTGTACAGTCTTGGTGCACTTTGTCTTAATGACATCATCTTGCTTTATCTTGGGGGCCAGGCATGATTGGATGGCATTAGACACTGAGCAATAGGACCTTTCTACAGGTTTAACAGCAGCCATGTTTTTTGTTGGACAGAACTTGGAAGAGCTGGCATCCATGCTCTTGAATGATGGGGCTGAAGTACAAAATACAAATGGTCCTGGTAGGGCCATTTGAATTTCCTCATGGGGAGCCTTCATAGCACTCAAGCCCATGCCCTTTCATCCATTATGGGAAGGAGTATTTTCCTTTCTATAGGAGCTTCCATTCTTCCAGTGACCATACATGCTTTCTTGGTCATACCTGTTGGAGGGAAGTAACACCTTTTGAAAGGTGGTTTGAGGCTTAGCCTTACCCCTGCTCTTTTCTCCACTCCCTTCTCCTACTTCAATTTTGTTGAATCCTAGTCCTCTCTTATTGGTTTGAGAGGAGAAGGTGTTAATAATAGGGAGCACAGATTTGGGCTTGGACAATTTAGCCACCTGACTCTTCTCTTTCAGAAGCTTCACCTCAAGGTCCTTGATGACCTTGTTCTTCTGGGATATGGTGCTCAAATGGACAATTTTTATCCCCTTCAGATGGCTAATTTCTCTATACATCTGACCCATCTTGGTAGATGATTCAGTGCATTCTTATTTTTCCATCTTAAGGGAAGCAATCTCTTGGGCTTGCCTCTTGGCCAGCTTTTTGCTCTTTTTCAGATCTTCCAAGAGAGCACCATATCTGTCAATCAATTGATTGACATCTTCCTCAGTTTTTGAATCACTTCCACCAATTGATGAATGTGCTCCAGATTCTGGGCCTGTCTAATAATCAGAAGAGGAGATGGAGTGAATTAATACCTGCTCATTTTCAGAGATGTTCTGATTGTCCTCCTCATCAGTGATGGCCACGAGGCCTAGCTGAACATTGTCCTCTTCATCATCCTCTAAATCACTGTCTGAATGTGATAGAGGGGCCCTGATTCCAATTCTCGCAGCAGGATAATCATCTTCCTTTTCTGCTGCAAACATCCCAATATAGGCTTCTTCTTCAGCATTTGAATCTGAGGGTGAGGATTCAGACTCACTCCAGCTTTTTCCTTTCTTTGCAAGGAAGGATTTTTCAACCTTCCTATCCTTTGGGTGGTGATGCTCCTTATCATCCTTTTCCTTCCTTTTGACTGGACAGTCAGCTATGACATATCCAGGCTTACTGCAGCAATAGCAAATGATGTTATTTGAAACATGTTTACCAGATTTAGAATCATACATGTCACCCTTTGGGTGACATGGTCTTTCTTGGAGTGTGAGGAGGAGGAGGAGGGCTTGTTCTTATACTGCTTTCCCCTCATCATCTTACTGATCTGCCTTGAGAAGGCAGCAAACTCTTCATCAGAGGAAGAGCTGTCTGAAGTGTTGTTCTCAAACTTATCTGATTCAGCACTCCTTCTTGGAGGAGACACCATCCTGCCCTTGCTTTTCTTGGATTTGTCAGCCTTGAGAGCCACACATCTCTCCTTTGCATGAGCCCTTGTTGAGGTGTCCTCTTCCTTTCTTGCAGATAACTGCATCTCATAGGAGAGCAGCTTCCCAAAAAATGTATGAGTAGGTGTTTCACCAAGCCTGGCCACTTCCCTAATGGCACATATTTTTGTGTCCCAGTTTCTAGTTAGAGATCTTAGGAACTTGTCATTCAGCTTATAGTCAGTGAACACTCTTTCATAGGTTCTTAGTTTATTTACTATCCTAAAGAACCTTTCATAGCACATGGAAATGCTCTCCTGGTTCAGCTGCCTGAAGGCTTCATATTCTTGATTAAGGAGTGACTTTCTATCATCCCTCACCTCAGTTGTTCCTTCCATATATACCACTAATGTATCCCACATTTCCTTGGCAGTTGTGCAGTGTACCAAGTTCTGAAATGTAGAGTCATCAATTGCAATAACAATTATTGTGCTCTTTTATCCATAGTGAACAGTGCAAGTTCATCCTTAGTCAAGTCATTGAAGGCCTTGGCCACTCTCCTTGTTGGATCTATGGTGGAGGAAGTTTGAAAGGTGAAAGGCCCTTGCTTTACTATGATGTAAATACTTGGGTCAGATGCTTCAATAAACATTCTAACCCTTTGCTTCCTTATTCCAAAGTTTTCTTTGTTGCATATGGACAACTTCATGGATCCCATCTCCTTCTGCAATCCAGTGGAGGCCATTGGATTGAGATAAGACTATTCCTTTATAGGATCTGGTCAGACAGTTATGTCCTTCTTGACCAACCTCCCTCTGATACCACTTGATAGTTTGTTTAGGATGTAGTCTTAGTCACCTAGAGGGGGAGGGGGTGAATAGGTTTCTTTTATTTTAGGCTAGCTGTTTTCTGATTTTAGATTAGTAAAGTATCAAGCACAGAAAACACACAAAGATTTATAGAGGTTCCTCAAGATAGGGTGTCTTGAGTAGTCCTCTTTCCCCCTTCACCTTTCTAACAATGAGTTAGACAAGTCCAACACCTCCAAACTCATCTCCAAGAGCTTAAAACACAGATCCATCGGGATCTCTCAGGTTTTCTCAAACCCTACCTCAGGCTCAACAACCCTACCTCAGATCAGCCAATGATCCTACACTCAAGCTGAACACACAGCTCTACTTCTCATGCTTGACAGCCCTACACACTCAAGAAAAGATGCCCTACAACTCAGAACTGTTAAGTTCCTACAGAACAACAATGTATGATTAACAAAAGAAGATGGAATACACTTTATCTTCTGTTGCTGGACAACTGCAGTAGCAGTATTGAATCTGGATGAGTCCAAAGTCCTCAGCCTTGATTCTTTTGATTCTATTCTTCAGAGAAGGAGTGAGGATCAACTTGCTCTATCTTGATTTGATCAAGAGGAGCAATCTGTTCTCTTCTTGCAGCTTCAGGAAACAGGAAGTGAAAGCTTCTTGGCTGCCGTCAATGGAACAGTAATGTTCTTTCTTTAGAGTGTGTGAGAGAGAGCTTTTACAAAGCCCTAATTGATTATTTTATACTGCCTCTGCCTTTCAACAGTTATTATATGTCCTCCTGACATAGCATAGGAGAGATTTGAACATCCATTCTTGCTTTACAGGTGTTGCGCCAAAAGTAAAGCCCGTTAGTTCTTTTGAAACTGTCTCAGCGGTTGGGCTGAGACAGTCTCCTGTCTTAGCTGTTGGATCTATTCCATCTCAGCGGATCCGCTGAGATAGACAGTTGTCTCAGCGAATTTTCCTTATCCGCAGCTCAGCTGGACCAGACTTCTTCTCAGCGGCACCTGGCCTTGTCTCAGCGGTTCAGCTGAGATTGAGAGCTCATCTCAGCGGTTTTGGCAGCAAACCAACTGAACTTTCTTCATACCCTAGTATGATCTAACCCTGCATAGTCATGATATAAAGTGGGGTTTATCAAATACAACTAGTACTTAGCATTGAGTGTGAAGCCTCTTCAAATCAAGGGACATTGAGGTTCATTTTCCCAACAACTTGGTCTCATCCAGCGGCTTCGTGAAAATATTCGCAACTTGCTTATCCGTTGGTACATAACATAGGTTGATATCACCATTCTCCACATGCTCCGGATGAAGTGATATCATAATTCAATATGTTTTGTCCGCCTGTGAGAAACTGGATTATTAGCAATTGCAATAGCACTGGAGGAGTCGCAAAACATTGGGATGTCCTTAAATTTCAAGTTATAATCTTCAAGCTGATTCCTTATCTAGAGAAGTTATGCACAACAACTACCTGGAGAAATGTATTCTGACTCGGCGGTTGAAATTGCATCACAATTCTGCTTCTTGCTACTCCAAGAAATAAGCCTCCTTCCAAGATATTAACAAGTCTCGGAAGTGCTTTTTCTATCGTCCTTGCTACCTGCAAAGTCTGCATCTGAAAAACCAATTAGTTCGATATCGTTACTTCTTGGGTACCATAAGCCAAGATTTGCTGTACCCTTTAGGTATCTCAAAATCCATTTTGGAGTGGTATAGTGAGATTCCTTAGAGTTCACCTGATATCTAGCACATACACATGTAGAGAACATTATGTCGGGCCTACTAGCAGTAAGGTAGAGCAGAGAGATAGTTATGCTTATGTACTTGGTTTCATCGAAAGGTTTCCCTTTCTCATCCTTGTCCAGAGACATAGCTGAACTCATTGGAGTCCTCATAGAGGATGCACTCTCCATTCCAAATTTCTTTACCAACTCCTTGGTGAATTTCGTCTGAGAGATGAAAATTCCATCTTCAGATTGTTTCACTTGAAGTCCTAAGAAATATTTCAGCTCACCCATACTGCTCATTACAAACTTCCCTTGCATAAGTTTGGAAAACTTCTTGCAAAGGTTGTCATCCGTAGAGCCAAAAATAATATCATCGACATAGATTTGCACTAACAAAATCTTGTCTTTAACTTCCCTAAGAAATAACATTTTATCTATCTTCCCTCTTGTGAATTTTTTCTCAAGAAGAAAGATAGAAAACATCTCATCCCAAGCTCGAGGAGCTTGTTTCAAACAATATAAATCTTTTTGCAGTAAATAAACGTAATCAGGATGTTCAGAATCAACAAAACCTGGGGGTTGTTCAACGTATACTTCTTCTTTTATATTTCCATTGAGGAATGCTGACTTGACGTCCATTTGGTATACTGTGAATCCCATGAATGCAACATAATCTAGGAATAGCCTGATCGCTTCGAGCCTATCTACGGGAGCATAAGTCTGATCGAAGTCGATCCCTTCTTCCTGTCTGTATCCTTTTGCTACAAGTCTGGCTTTGTTCTTGATTATTGTTCCGTCTTCATCCAATTTGTTTTTGTAGACCCACTTTGTTCCAATGATATTCTTATCTTTGGGTTTTGGAACAAGAGTCCACACTTTGCACCGCTTGAATTGATTTAGTTCTTCTTCCATTGCAATTATCCAATATGGGTCTTCATTTGCTTCTTGGAACTTCTTTGGTTCAACCTGTGAGAGAAAACTCAAATGCATATTTTCTTTAGTAGTACCTCTTCTTGTTCTTATGCCGACTTGAGGATTTCCTATGATCTAATCAACAGGATGATCCCTCATATATCTGAACTCAAGATTCCTTGCATCAATTTGAACACCAGGAACTTCTTCTACTACTGGATTGTCTTCCTCCACTTGAATTGGCTCTTCATCTTGGTGATCTTCCTCTTCTGTTAAGGTTGGGGGAGAGATCTTGACAAGGGTTTGAGCATTCTCTTTAACTGGCTCATCCAAGCTTAAGTCTTGCAACTTTGAACCTGCATCTTCAACAGAATCACTAGAAGAGCTGCTATGTATCATGCTCGTCTCATCAAATACAACGTTAATGGATTCTTCTACAACTAGGGTTTTCTTATTAAAAACTTTATAAGCTGTGTTATTGCTACTATAGACTACGAAAATACCTTCAAAGCTCTTTTCACTAAACTTGGTTTTGTAATGCTTCCCATTATTAAGAACAAAGCATTTACTGCCAAAGATTCTAAAATAAGAGATGGTTGGTCTCTTTCCTTTTAGTAGTTCATAGGGAGTCTTTTCATGGTTTTTATCTATGAGTGCTCTGTTTTGCACGTGGCAATCCTCAATGAGAGTTCTATTCCTTCTCTTAGCTACCCCATTTTGTTGTGGAGTTCGAGGAGAGGAAAACTCATGAAAGATACCAAGGCTTTCGCAGAAGTCTGTCATGGCCACAGATTCAAATTCTGTTCCATGGTCACTTATGATTTTGACCACCGAACAATCTAATTCTTTCTGGATTTACTTGACAAACTTAGTGAAAATATCAAAGGTATCTCACTTGTGTTTATGAAAGAATACCCATGCAAAACGTGAGTAATCATCTACAATAACCAATGTGTAAGACTTACCTCCTAAACTTATAATTTGCAAAGGACCAAACAAGTCCATATGGAGCAGGTGTAAGCACCTGGTAGAGTCTTTACCAATAATGCTCTTAAAGTTATCTCTTGTTTGCTTGCCTTTAACACATGCACGGCAAGGTCTATCTTTAATGCCCTTAACATTCGGCGCTTCACGCACTAAGTTTTGAGAAAATAATTTATTTATAGTTTTGAAATTAATATGTGTTAATCTCTTGTGCCATTGGTCAACAAAAGATTTACTATCTTTTGCTAAAAACCACACTTGTGTAGAGGAGGATAAACAAAGAAAAGTCAAACAGAAAATATTTCTACAACGAGTGCCTGATAAAAATTGTTTCAGAGTTTTCTGCCGACTTTATCAAACACTTATCTTTACAAAAATCAACTATGTATCCTTTGTCACGGAGTTGACTTATGCTTATAAGATTATGTTCTAATCCTTCCACATAAGCTACATCAGAAAAGGATACATTACCATTAGTGATCATACCGTAGCCTTTTGTTATTCCTTTGTCGGATCCGCCAAAAATAACTTTTGGGTCGTTCTCAACTGGAATAAAGTTCTGCAATAGGCTTCTTGTCCCGGTCAAGTGCCGAGAACAACCGCTGTCTAAATACCAGATAGGATTTCTGTTGGCCTTTGGACATACCTGCAAAAACAGATTATTTTGCCTTAGGAGCCCAAAAAATTTGGGTCCTTGGTCCCTTGTTAGTTGAGCACCATGATGAACGTTAACATTGTGGGTGGCTTTTCATGCAATGTTTACTTGTGGTCTATTAAAATAAATAGGATTGAACCAGCAATCTACGGCAAAGTGACCAATCTTGCCGCAACACCAACAATCAAATATATTGTATCTCCGCTTTGTATTATCTTGCTTTACTTTTTGAATGTATGTTTTGGCAGGAGCATTACGTCTTGATGAGGATCCCTCATGCGTGTAGCATACACATGGAATAACTGTCTCCTTCGGCTTAGGAGCAACAGTCTTCACTATTGGTGCCTTCTTTGCACTAGGTCCATAAACAAAAGGACCATAACTTCTCAGATTTATTTCCTCATAGGGTGCTTTGAATGCACTTGCACCAAAGTTTCGGGGACAAGTCCACCCATTGCAGTCATTGACAGGCCCAGACACAATTGGTCTAGTCAAGTGACCATAAGAGCTTTCCAGATTATAGGCATTTGTAGGAAAGATAACTTTCTTAAATGTCGTCAGATCCAGATGGGCTTTCCCTTTCTCTTCGGCGGTGGCTTTCTTAGCACTCTTATTTTTCTTCATGGCTAGAATGCTCTTATAAGATTTACTAGATTCAGCCACATGAACTAATCCACTTCCACTTGCTTTAGCGGAGAATCTATCAATGATTGGAAGAATAGTTTTAGGTTGGGAGAACTTTTCAACTAGCTTTTTCTCAACAGCTAGTTGTTCATCCAGCTCTTTGATAGTTTTCTCTCTTAGGGCAAGGAGCTCATTTGAGCTTTTAATCTTGTCTGTCAAGACTTGGATTTCCTAACTGAGAGGGGTAAGTTTTGCAACTTCTTCTCTCAGATTGGATTCCACTTCCTTGATACACATAATCTCCTTGGCCTGGGTTTTGATGACCTTTCGGCATTTGTCAAAGGCTTTGAGCAATTCAGTATATTGAGTCATGAGTTCTGAATCCTCATCTGAGAGGTAGTTCTCTTGCTCAGCTGAGGCATAATCAGATTCAGACAAGATGGTATGAGTATTTACCTTCCCTTTGTACGAAGGTTCTTATTAGTCGCCAGTCATATCCATGAGCCTCAAGTAGGCTTCTTCTTCATCACTTGACTTCTCTGAGTCACTGTCGCTGAGAGTTTTGGACTTCTTAGCAACGAGGCTTCTTTCAGTTTTCTTTTTCCCGTAGGAGGATTTCTTTTCTTCTCTCTTTCCACCCTCTTTCTTCTTGTGAGGGCAATTAGCGATCATGTGCCCTGGCTTATTAAAGCAATAACAAACAATGTCAGAAGAAACATGTTTGTTCGATTTAGACTTATACCTGTCATGGCTGCTTGAGCCCTCCCTGTGATGATCTCCATCATGACGAGAATGTCTGTAGTCAGAGGAAGAGGGCTTGTTCTTCATATGCCTTCTTTTGCTTAGTAGTTTCTTGAACTGACGGGAGATTAGAGAAAACTCCCCATCAGACATTTCAGAACAGGAGGAGCCATCTTCTGATTCTTCTTCTTCATCAGTTTCTTGTGCCCTTATTGGAGACACAGTTCTGCTTTTCCTGAAGATCTCGGCCTTCAGAGCTAAGGTCCTTTCCTTGCTTGAGGTTCTATTCCCATCTTCTTCTGTTTTGCGGATATTCATCTGCAGCTCATGGGATAATAGCTTCCCAAACAGATTTCGTGGGTCAATATTTGGCAGCTTTCCAAACTCCCTAATGGCAACAATCTTGCTATCCAATTTTTTCGTCAGGGATCGCAGGAACTTGTCATTAAGTTCACCGTTTGTAAATTCTCGGCCATAGTTTCTTAGGCCGTTAACAATTTTGATGAACCTTTCATAGGCATCGATAATGCACTCATTCTTACTCTGCTTGAAGTCCTCATACTCTTGGTTGAGTAGAGATCTTCTATCATCCCTTACCTCTTTGGTACCTTCCATGAGAACAATCAAGGATGTCCACATCTCTTTGGCTGATTTGTAGTGGATCAAGTTTTGTAGCATAGAGTTATCCACTGCACTAGCAATTATGTTCTTCGCCTTTTTGTCCAAAGCTACTATAGCGATCTCATCCTTTGTTAGGTCCATCATTTTCTTTGGCACCTGAAGAGTAGAGTCAATTGTAGAGGCGGTCATAGGCACATGAGGGCCTTCTTTCACGACTTAAAAAATTCTCGGATCTGTGCCTTCCATGTAAAATCTGACTCTTTCTTTCCACATGGGAAAATTAGCCTTTGTGCAGATTGGCAGCTTCAACGAGGAGGATTCCTTGCTTCTTTCCATGACTTTCTAGCAACTAGAATGGATGGATCCTGTTCAAGGTGTTAACCTAGAAATGAACAGCGACCCTCTGATACCAACCCTCTGATACCAATTGAAGTATCTAGTTGCCTACCTAAATCACATAGAGGGGGTGAATAGGTGATAACTGCGTCTTTTGTGTAATAAAAACTTTATAAAAAGATAACACAGAAAGCAAATCACAATCACAGATGACACAAGGAATTTTATAGTGGTTCCCCGATCTTGGGTACTCCACTTTCCGGCCTCGCCAATCTAGGACCACAACTAGCCTTAACTACTTCACAATATATCGGATCAAGAAAGATCCTACAATCTCGGAGTCACAACTCCTACAACTCTGAGACAAATCTCCTACAAACTCGGAGGCAACGCTCCTACAACTCGGAGAAAACTCTCCTACAACTCGGAGAAAACTCTCCTACAACAAATTGAGATTGAGTACAATGAAATACTTAACAAAACTTGTACAAATCTGAACTTCAGAGATCTTCTTCCTCCTTGAGTCTTGAAAAACTTTTGCTAGAAGATGAGGAAGAAACGATTAAAATCTCAGATTTGATCTCTAGGATTCGACACGATCCAATAGATTGTTGTAGATGATTAGAGCGCTGATCTGTCGAATCTTTTCTTTAGAATGAATCGATTGAATGAGAGAGAGAGATCGATCCTTCAACAATGGCCGGAGTCAGCAGCTTCTTTACGATGATCCGATCGAATAGAAGATTAGAAAGATTAATAAAAATTAGGTTAAGATAAGATCAGATAGGAGCCTTATATAGCAATCAAACATAACGGCAAAGAGTCCTTGATTTAAGGTAAGATTAACCTTAAAACCTCTCATATGTGTCGTCAAGTCTGTCAGAAGAAAATAAAATCCCGTCAGGAACTGGATTTCAAAGCAACACTAGAAGAAAACAATTTTCTTGAGACAACATGGATTTCTCAAGAAATGGATTTGACCTCTTGAGAAATGAACTACAAATCGAGATAAGGCTGTAAAAAGCTTTCATGAAGACTTGAAGAAAATTTCTCGAGAATAAAGGGACTTCTCGAGAAAAGACTTTGATTTCTCGAGAGAACATATGACTTCTCGAGAAACAACTTAGAAAAGCTTTCAAAGGACATCTGAGAAGATTTCTGGAGAACAATAATGATTTCTCGAGAAGTGAACTTGATTTCTCAACAAACAATGGACTTCTCGAGAAATACCTTAGAAACTTTAGATTAGAATCAGAGAGGAATTTCTCAAAAAATGAAGAAGACTTCTCGAGAAATAACTTGGATTTCTCGAGAGATAACTTGGATTTCTCGAGAAATACCCTTAGAAAAATCCTGAACTTTTTCTCCTTTCTTCTCTAGAACACCAACAGCTCTTCCATCTTCCAAGCTTCAAGAGTCTTGCAAATAAAGTGTATCCCAATAGAGAGATCACACATGAGTCAACACCATGTTCCACACAATTAGGGATTACATTGCATGAGACTGTGTTTAATGACCCATTGTGATCTGATATTCATCTACACTTGGCAATTATAACCTGCAATAACATAGCTAAGAGACAACATCAAATACACTAGCAATTCAACTTGGTTCAAGGGTGACTTCTCACAAATCTAGGCTATTGTGGATTCAATACCCAACACTTTCGCATTCGACCAAGTCTTTTGGTGCTTTTGGAGGCTAAGGAGGGGTGGAGGGTTTGGAGAAAGAAGAAGGCTAGATCCGCCATTGTTGGAACACCGGAGCTCCGTTCGCCGATCCGAGACCAGACCCGTGGAGAGGGCACGAAGACACTCGTTTTTATCCATTCCTTTCAACCGATCCATGGAGAGGAAGAGAACTCTTAGGGCAACGACATCTATCCTCCCGGTTTTAGGATGCATGCATGGCATCTTTGGTTTTACCTTCTCTTTTCTATAATTTATGGCACCGGATCTCTCAAATAATAGGGGTTTGGGTTGCCTTGGTTCAAAAAGAACCATCGGGTTGATTTAGTCCGTCCCCGACATGTTTTGCACTAGAGATCAGCTCCGTTAGTGGATTAGGCATTGTGGGTGAAGCCGAAATCGTGACCGGTTGTCCGATTCTGTGATGTTTCTTAACGTGCATTTTAGGGATTTTGCTAGAAATCTGATGACGGTGAAAACGTCGTATGTGTTGCCCTTATGTTTCATGTGAGAATGAAAGTTGGTTTGAAAAGGGTAATCTTGTGCGTAGTGAATGGCTCGTGAAGCCGCTTGTTTGTGAAGGCGTGACTTTGTCTTTGTGGTCGGCTGGCTAGCCCGTGAACGCTTGGATTCATGTGGGGAGAGTGTCCCGGCAAGACAAGTCCCCTTTTTGGGCTAACTGACGAGAACAAGCATGTGGATGCGCCCGTTGGCAAGATGAGCCATGTAAGTGGTGAGGTCTCAGTGGATTTCTTGGCTTTTGGCTTAGTGATTGTGGCGAGAACAAGTATGTTGATGGGCCCGTTGGCAAGAGGAGTCATATAAGGGGTGAGGTCTCAGTGGAGTTCTTGGCCTTAGGCTTGCACGCCCATGGGGAAATGATAAGTACCCTTGGTTTGTTGTGAAATGATGATGTGTGTTGTTATGTTAGAAGCATACACGCCATAGGGTGCCTTGGGTGAAACCCAGGTTTGCATACATGTTGCATTGTTAGGCCCCTTACTTTTATTGCTCAACATAGAAATGTGGTTGATGCTTGTAACACTCATGCCTGTCGTTTTTATGTTATTATTGTTTATAACATTTGCATACGAAGTGCTGACTTGCAGGGTGATGTAGTTCCCCGAGGTCCGCTAGGACGGTCGGGAGGAGGGGTGTTGTTACACCGTTGTTGGTCAGTTAAAGCTGACCTCGTTATACCACTCTTTGTGATTTGGATGCAGGGCAAGGATCGCATGTTGGACCTAGCTCGCCGGCCAAAAAGGACTAAGCTTCTTGAAGTGCACTTTTCCTATTTTCCTGTTCGGCTATGTTGTCTTTACTTGCTCCGGCTTGCATGCCGAGGTAGCATATGATTGTTATAATCTCTTGGACATTTTACTATGCCTTGTTTGATGACTTGAGTGTGAGTTTTGTAAGGCCTTAAGTCTGTGGTACTCTTATGTAGATGTGGACAACTTTTGGGGCATATTTAATGTTTCCGTTGTGTTTATTCTGAGTTTTTAGATGGTTAGATCAATATCACTTCTTAATACTAAAGTTGTGGCGATTATATGATATGGGGTCTCGGGCGGACCTATATTATATAGTCATTGACTCATTGTAGGGGAGGTGTTGCAATATCTTTACTGACCACAAGAGCCTGAAGTATCTGTTAAATCAGAAGGAGCTAAATATGCGACAACGAAAGTGGATGGAGTTCCTGGGGGATTACACTTTTGAAATTCACTATACGCCCAGGAAGGGAAATGTAGTCGCAGATGCTTTGAGCCAGAGGATTTCTGCACAAGCCAGCTGGATTCAGATACATGATCCGCGTCTGATCAGCGACTTGAAAGCCTTAGAAATCTCCTGTGGTTAGAAGCGCTAGCGCGAGTGCGTGTTTGAACTGGGTGGAGTTGCAATATGACCTCGCGAACAGGATACAACAAGCCCTGGAGCTTGAAGCAAGCATGAAGCGCTACTTGGCGGAGACCGAGTTTAGGTCTGCTGCCGAGTTTGTGTTGGATGACGGTCTTTTGTGGAAAGACAGTCGGTTGTGTGTCGCAAATGTTGGCAAGTTACCAGAGGAATTGATGTACGGGGCACATTTTACGAAGCACTCAATCCACCCTAGGAGCCATGTGCGCCTTGGATTTCGAAAAGAGGTGGGTAGATCATCTCTTTATGATCGAGTTCGCTTATAATAACAATAACCATGCAAGTATAAAAATGGCACCCTTTGAGGCTCTATATGGTAGAAAGTTCCTTACTCCCTTGGCGTGGGCGGAGACAGGCGAAACTAAGTTGTTTAAGTGACAGGAAGTCGAAGATGCCAATTCGACTATTCGAACAATCTGGGAGAGATTGTTGATTGCACAAGATATGCAGGCAAAATACTATAACGCCAAGCACAGAAACGTTGAGTTCGCCGTGGGCGAATGGGTTTATCTCAAAATCAAACTGTTCAAGGGTGTGTCCAGGATTCAATGCCTAAAAAAGCTGAGTCCAAGATACCTTGGACCATTTGAGATACTAGAACGTGTGGGTGATGATGCCTATCGGCTTGCTCTTTCGACAGAGTTGAGCGGCTTACATGATGTGTTTGACATATCTGTGCTAAACCTTCCTACAAGAAGGTAGTGCTTCCTACAAACACAAATGACTTTGAAACATCGTATGGTCACTTTACAAGACCAACTCACGTTGAGTCTAGTAAGGGAAACCATGGATGGAGCCGTCCCCGAAACTTTGGAACGACTGCTTTCAAAGCACCTTACAAAGAGATAGTCCTCAAGGACTATGGTTCATTCGTGCATGGACCGTTGGCAAAGAAAGCACAAACGATTAAATCTGTTGCGATGAAACCACTTGAGAAGGAGCCATGTGTTTGTTGCAATCACGAGGCTTCTACCTCTAAGTTAGTAGCTCCTGCTAAACCCAAAAAGTTAAGAAGGAAGTATAAAGAAGGTACAACAGATTCTACTGTTGGTGATGTGGCAAAGTTGGTCACTTCGCCATAGATTGTTGGTTTAATCCTAAGAATTCTAGAATTCCACTAGTTAATAATACAAGACCGACCACTCGCAATATTAACAATCCAAGTGGAATTTGTCTAACAAGAAGCCAAGGACCCAAATCCTTTGGGGTTCCTAAGAACAATTGATTATTGATTGTAGGTAAGTACAAAGGCCAACAACACGCCTATATGGTATTTGGACAGTGGATGTTCGCGGCATATGACCGGAACAAGAAGCTTATTGCAGAACTACATCCCCAGTCAAGGATTGTCCAAAGGTTATCTTTGGTGGATTTTATCGGGGGATCACAAAATGCTATGGTATGATTACCAATGGTATAGTCTCTTTCACAGATGTAGCTTATGTTAAGGGATTACAACATAATCTTATTAGCATAAGTCAAATTTGTGACAAAGGCCATATGATTGAGTTCTATAAGGATAAGTGCTGGATAAAGTCGTCTGATACGTCAGAAATTATTTTAACAGGCACTAGGAGTAGAAATATTTTCGGCTTGAATTTTCTTTGTTTAGATTCTTCTACACCAGTATGCTTTTTGGCAAAAGATAGTGCATCTCTTTGTGATCAATGACATAAGAGAATAGCACATATTAATATCAAAACTATAAATATGTTATTTTCTCACAGCTTAGTGCGTTACTGATGAGTAGCAAAATATATGTATTTTTAGTATAGTTATTAGTATAGTTTTAATTAATATTGTAAATTTTTATGTAAATTAATAAATAAATTGCTTGTTTTATTATTTTTGTTACTAACTTAGCTTTATTTTTGTTTTTGCAGATTTTGGAAATTTTTGTCAAGTCACGCCCGTGACCCAAGGGCGTGTAATTTTAAAACGCCAACTTTTTAGCTGTTCGGCGAACGGCGAACTCTTTCTATTCGGCGTTCGACGAATCTCTCTCAGCGTTCAACGAAAGGCTCTCGGCATTCGACGAACTCTCTCTGCGTCTCAGCGTTCGACGAATCTCTCTCAGCATTCGACGAACTCTCCGCATCTCAGCGTTCGACGAACAACGAACCTTCTCAAACTCTCCGCGTCTCAGCGTTCGACAAACTCTCTCAGCGTTCGACGAACTCTCTCAGCATTCGACGAACTCTCCACGTCTCAGCGTTCGGCGAACTCTCTCAGCGTTCGACGAACTCTCTCAGCTTTCGACGAACTCTTCGCGTCTCAGCGTTCGACGAACTCTCCGCGTCTCAGCGTTCGACGAACTCTCTCTGTCCAGGCGTTCGATGAATCCCTCTCCGCGCCAGCCAGAATCAAGCGCACACGCCAGCCATCATGCCCCAGTTAAAGCTGATATGTGCCGCCCATAGTCACGCCCGTGACCCATCAAGACACGCCCGTGTGCAGCCTTATTTGACGGCGAATCCTTTGAGAAGGCGATCGTTAAGCCGGATCAAATGCCACGCCCCAGGGTCACGCCCGCGACCACAAGACACGACCGTGACCCAGGGGCGTGTAAAAATAAAATTTCGACTATAAATATAGGGGCTCGGCTGAAGGAATTCTGATCCAAATTTTGAGTGCTTGTAGTGTTTTTTTTAGTTCTTTTGAGTTAATGTGAGTTTTGTTTATGCAATTAAGTTTAAGTTCGTTTGTAATTTTCGCCTTCTTAGTGTAGTTGTAATGCTTATTTTAGAAATAAATTGTTGTTTTTCTCATTTGGATCATCTTCTTTTTCAAATTATGTTAGTGTGCGTGTGTATGAAAATAGTTTATTGCTTTCATAATTTAGGTTTACTGTTTTCATAATTTAGGTTTACTGCTTTCATAAAAATAGTTTATTGCTTTTCTTTCAACGCTTTATTTATCGCTTTCATTTAAACGTTTTTTTTTATTTTTCCCTTTTTTAAACATAGCTTCATTTTAGTCTTTATGTAACTGCTCTATACCACCCCCGTCCCGGATGAGAGGCCAAGTTTCTTTAGCGCTTGATTAAGACGGTTGGGACGGATACTATTACTGCTTTTATATAAGTCTTTTTATTTCTTTTTTATCCGCTTATATCCGCTTAAATTATTAAACATGTATTTTCTAATTATTAATGCCGTCTCCATTCTGATGAGTGGCTAATTTCCTTTAGCACACGATGTCGAAGAGCATTGGGACACAAAAATAGTTTTTCTAAAAGTAAAAACATCTCTTTCTAAAATAATTAACGAGCTTAAGGTTTACCCGAGAATAACGTTGAGTGGAGCCACATAATCGATGTGTGGTATTTCTTTTCCGTTTTCGTACACTAGTTAGCCGAGAGGCTCGTGCGTACGGACTGATCGCTCACGGGTAAATAGAAGTGCGCTCTACCCTCGAGAAAGGATGAGGTAAGACTCCCGAATTGGAAGTAAAAACTCAATAGCGGGGTTCACAACATAAAGCGAGCATTAAGAAGATTCGATTATAGAACGAGAGTTCGGTCAAATATTCATAATCTCAGGTGGGCGTACCCTCGAGAGAGGAGCGTTCATAATTATGGAACCTCCACGGCCAAGCCGTTTTAATGTTTTGAAAATTCATCACTTTTATTTCTAAAAAAGACTATTTCCGTCTCAAGGTAATTCGACATCGGGCGCTATTTATTATCATCGTTTAGAACTCTAGTTATACGCTTATTATCGTTTGCTTTTAAAAACCCACGCAAACTTATTCTGATAAAATAATAATTCGTTCCTCAAAGTAGTATAATCTGCACGATCCGCAGAAATATACGACCCCGATATTTTCTAAAACAAAATATCATGTATTACTCACGATAAGGTATACTTGCCTTTATCATGTGATTAGTTTGGATTAAAATTTAAACAAAAACTTTTCAAACCAATTTAGTGCAAAACTCTCCTTTTCTATTTTAAAAATCAATAGAATTCGGCGTTGTAGTCAGGGTGTAAACGTCAATATTTCGAAAGAAGAAAAAGTCTGTTACTTCTATCTTTCGATAGGATAACGGTTAGTTTCTCAAAGTAGGAATACTTGTGAAACTCTTTGAAAACACGCGCCTAATTCTAATCTCATCATATAAAGGTTGCGCAAACCAAATTAAGAAGTCTTCCAAAAATTAATCATCAAGTTTTTGGCGCCGTTGCTGGGGAGAATAGTGTTGTTATTTTGAAACAAGGAATTACTATTACTTTTATCATATATATTAAAAAATATATAATTTAAAAAAAAAGTATAAATAAAAATAGAAAAAAATAGAAAAAGCCAAAAATATATAATAATTTTTATTATTAGTATATGACCCGAGGAAACTCCTTGGACGATTCGAATATCCCTTTTGACCCTGAAATCGAGCGCACCCTTCGTGAGCGCCTCCGACTTCGTGATCAAAACTTACTCGGATTTCCCGAAGAGTCTGTCGGAGATACTTACACTGAACCTATGCCCGATCAAATTCCAGATGTGGCCCCGCCACGGACCATGGCATATTATGCCAGGCAAAATTTGGAAGATACCGGATCGAGTATTACACGCCCAACAGTGGCTAATAATAATTTTGAAATAAAATCTAGCATCATTCAAATGGTACAACAGTCAGTACAATTTGACGGTTTGCCAGATGAGGATCCAAACTTACATCTTTCAATTTTTTTAGAAATCTGCGATACTTTCAAAATTAATGGCGTTACTTGTGACGCTATTCGTTTACGCTTATTTCCATTTTCACTGCGGACGAAAGCCAAGGCGTGGTTAAGTTCTCTCCCTAGAGGATCCATAACCACGTAGGCACAATTGACGGAAAATTTTTTAACAAAATATTTTCCCCCGTCAAAAACCGCTAAACGACGCACAGATATCGCCTCTTTCATTCAATACAATTCTGAGTCTCTGTAACGCCCCGGGTTTTCTTATTATTATTTTTAATGAACATATGGAATTAATAATAATTATTCTAAAACGAATTATTAATTTAGGGCTTTGAGGCGAGAGGACGTTACCGTCTCGGGAGCGTCGTCGCTATCCGGCGTTTTGTTTCTAGAAAGAGGCTTATGCGGATATATATATTCTTACAGTTGTATATATGAGTATATATAAGTGTTACGCGTATAAAATTTTTTCTTATATATGTATATATAAAAGTTATACATATAATTAAATATAATTATACATATAATATACATATAATTATACGTATAACTATGCATATATCTATTCATATAATTATACATATAAATTTTATATATATATAAACATCTAACCCCCCCCCCCCCCCTCTCAGCATATTATTTTCATTCTCCCCTTCCCCCCGATATTTCCCTGTTCTCCCGTGGAGCCGGCGAGTCGTGGAGCTAGGGTTGGTCGGTCGGTGCCGATTTCATCGCCGGAGTTGTCGGAGGAGGTTTAGGGGTGCCGGAGCTTGATTTCATCGCCGGAGTCAAGGATCGGTGAGCCATCGTCGGGATCGGCAGTGGTCTAGCGGTCTTCAGGCAAGGAAACTTTTCCTCTCCCCTTTCCTCCTCTTTCTCCTCCCTTCCCCTTTCATTATCTTGCAATATTCTGCTGTTGGGGTTTTTAATTCTGCTGTTTGGGCTTTTCTTTTACCTCTGCTGGTTGGGGTTTACTTCTCTGCTATTGATGGGTTAGTACCTCTGCTGGTTGGGGTTTACCTTGCTGCAAATTGTTTGGGTTGTTCATGTTAGAATGCCGCAGTTTTCATTACCTGTTGTGGTTGGGTTTTGATTCAGAAAAAAAAAACGATGCTGCTGTACTTTTATTATGAGGGGCTGCTTTTGTTTTCTTCTCTTAAGGGGCTGCTGCTGTGGCTTTAGTTGGGGCTGCTGCTGTTTGTTTTAGTTGGGGCTGCCGTTATAAATCCTTTATAAGGGGCTGTTGTTATAAATCCTTTATAAGGGGCTGTTGTTATAATCCTTTATATAAGGGGCTGCTGTCATAATGTCTTTATGAGGGGCTGCTGTTATGAATTCCTTATGGGGGGCTGCTCTTATTCTTGTGCAATTTAATAGGGGCTGCTCTTATGTCCTTTGGCCTAAAGGGGGTTGCTGCTGGGGTGTGCTTCTTGGGCCTTGGCTTGTGTCAAATTCCGATTTCTGTCTCCTTTGAGGCTGTTTTATAATTATCCCTGTTGGGGGTTTATTTTGGGGCTGGTTTGTTGTTATCTTACTTAAAGGGCTGTTGTTACATGGGGGCTGCTCCTTGAGTTTGGTTATGCTAGTCCCGAATCGTGATTACGTGTTTAAATTCTGTATATTTACTTGGCTAAATATTGTTGGACTTGTTTGCATTGGAATGATGGGTATAGGGAACAATGGGGTCCTCCATCATAGTTATTTTAATAGTGGTTGGTAGGATGGGTACAGGGAACACTGGGTTCCCCCACCACCACCACGGCGCCTTTTTTTTGGGGTGAACATCCCCTTTATGTGGGTGGATAGTGACATTATTTTGGGTCCGCCACCACCTGTCCATGTTTGCATTATATGCCAAGTTTAGTCCTGCTTTTGCTTATCGGGCTGGTTCTATGCGGGATCTTCCTAACCTTCTATTAATGAAATCTTTATATAAGCGTGTATATATATAGTTATATATATGGGTATATGTATATATATATGTATTTATATACCCCTTTCAGCTTGGTTATGTCACTGGTTACTTCTCCTGCTCTTACTTTTACCTATGCTGTTTTCTTGCACCCTTTTGGGCTGAGGCATTCTTTTCTTATGAATGCCTCAGGTTCAGGTTTGTAGCTGCCACCAGAGTTCGAGCGGGGTCGTACTGTTCGTTGTCGAGGCCTTCCCTCTCTTGTGGGTAAGGATTCAGCTCCTTTTTTTGTTGTAGCTTGTCTTTGCCTGTTGCTCGTTCGCCTGCGGGTTCGTGTCAGATGTTGACGCCCGTACGGCTTGTTGTTTGGTTTACTTGCTGCTACTACTGCTAGTTTTCCTTTACTGCTACTTGGTTATTTGTATATGTACACTCTGGGAAAAGCCGATTTTGCTGATTATTAATGCAGTTCTTTTGGCATTATAAAAAGTTAACCTTTTAACTGTTTGTTGCATTACTATTAAGTATCACTTATTTGCAAATCGTAAAACAGAATATAATGATATTTCTTTATTATGTACTAAATGTAGATCGACGATCGCCCTGGAGACGTCTCCGGTCTTCAGCGCCGTTAGGTATAAAGTGGACTTATTTTCTTCCGCTGCGTATGCTTGTCTTTTATAAGGAGCGGCTAGATAAACCGCAGGGCCGAGGGACACGGCTTCCTAATCTAATGAAAATAATCTTAAAAGATAATTCTTTTATAAATTCACATTTTTTTTTGTGAAGTTCGTTTGATTGCTCGCCTGAACGTCCGTAGTTGTCCCCTACTGGACGTGGCATCACGACGCGTGTTTTTCCCTTTACTTTGATATTATAATATATTTCGGGAAAATACGGGTTGTGACAGTTGGTATCAGAGGGAGGTTAGCCGGGTTGCTGGAAATGTTCTGGTTGGCCCGGTTAACCATCCAGTGAGAATCGTTAATCATTGCATACACTCACCGATGGGTCATCGGTAGGTCTCGGCTGAAGCACGAACACTACACTCATAAGCATGAAAGAAGTATACGGGGCATATTATGTAGTATGGGATGCATAATATGTGTTTGTATATGGATCCTCATAGGTGACAACATACGACTGTTATGTAGTATGGGATGCATAACGTAGGTCGCATGCGTGTCCATTAGATTTTCTTTTTCGTTGCATGCGATAATATGTAGTATGGGATGCATAAGATCGCATGTGTACGCCGCTCATAGCATGCATTAAGGCCTTTTCTTAGTTTGCATAGCACTGCATGCATAGCATAACATTGCATAAGCACACGTGCCAAGCTAGAGATCTACACGATGACACATGTACACCCATGATTTAAAAAGGTAAAATTTTAAAGTTATGTGCATACGAGTGAGGTGCACGAGAGGTAAAGGATGGCACACCATCCTGAGTATAGCGTGATATTATGTATTTACTTTTCCCAGAGAAAAAAGCAGTAGCAAAAGCAAGTATTTGTATGTCTTCCCTTCCTAGAGGTTTGAGTTCAATCTTAACAAGCAGTTTGTATCAGGTTCTTCCTCGTTTTCGTTGTAGTCCAATCTTTCTGTGGTAATTTAGTCGCTATAGCAGCGTTCTATCTTTGTTATGTCGTTTGACTATAATGATTTATTAGGCGAGTTTAAGGTTCGAGGTTGTTCGGCGCATGTTCTTTTTGACTCTGGTGCCACTCACTCTTTCGTGGCCAAGAGGTTTGTTGATCGGCATCGCTGGGCTTTGGAGCGAGTTGGTAATCCTTTTTGTGTCAAGTACCCGTCCGGAGAGTCAGTAGTGTCAGATCTGTGCGTGAGGCAATGTCCGATTGTGTTGGATGGATTTTTGGGGCATGCAGATCTGAAGGTGATCGACTTGGAGGATTTTGACGTGATCTTGGGCATGGATTGGCTAGCCCGTTATGACGCCGTGATCCAGTGCAGGGATAAGCGTCTGGATTTCCTGAGGGATGATGGCCAGCCCAGGAGCGTGTTTGGCTTCCTGCGTCAGACTTCCTCAGTTAGGTTAGTGGTCTGTGCCCAGGCCTTGGCGGAGTATGATGGCCGTGTCTGTTTCGTTTCTGTTTTGCTATGGGGTTTTTTTTTTGGGTGTATCCAAAATTAGAATTTCTATTTCTGGTTTAGGCTTCCCTTAACGGCAGCATAACTAGATTCATATTATCTTAGATATAGCTATTCCAGGTGCGGTAAAACCTGATTATTTCAAATTTATTATGATTTCTCTCATTCTCCTATTTCCCAAAAGTCTTCAGTCTGTTCAGCACTTATGTTTGTGGAAACAGAAATCCGGCGAAGCTTTCAAAGTTGTGAACTCTCAGTTTTTCTTGAGGCTTAGTTCCAGGATATATATAGAAATCTATTTATCGAATTTGACTTGATACTTTCGGCTCAAAGGAGTTTTTTCAAATTTGATGGGTTGTTCGGGTATGGGGATCGTGAAGTTTAATTAGGAAATTTCGTTAGAAATCTCCTTATCTGAAATTTGTTGGTGTGCCTAATATGCTGAAACATTAGGCTGCTTTATGCTAAATCTTGCCAGAAGGACTCCCCAAGTACCTGTTAACATTTATGTTGGATCATGTTAGCAGCTTCCTTCAAGTTTCCGTTGATAGTTATGTGGATTACGCTAGTCGTTTTCTCCAAATTTTTGTTAACATCTATTGTGGGGTGTGCTAGCAGTGGTCCTAGTTTCAGCTATCGTCCTATTTTGGGGTTATCTTGGCCAGGCACTGGGTTTGTGTTTAGCTAGCTCCGGATGGTTATATGGTTGGATCACTTGGTTAGTTCTGCCTTTGCGCTTGGCTAATCTTGCTTATTTTGGTAGCAGAAGATTGGGATGGTTGCAAACTTTGCGCTTTTCTCTAGCTAAAGGTTTTGGTGGTTGGGCGGGCTAATCTTTCTGGAAATCTATTTTGTAATCTCTAGTGGGGTTGGGAAGCATTAGGTCTTGGATTCCCCGGAACGTTTGTTTCCTAATTCCTGACGGGCTTGAGAGTTAGGTGCTAAATTTCCTAGGAATCTCTTTTGTTCTTCCCGAATTTTCTTTTTGGCAAAGTTGTAAATCGTTAAACTCAGAGGTTATGTAGATTTATTTCTGTTTTGAACTGTATAACTGCTTCAAACCATTTGCCGCTTCGCTCTCTAGATAAGTGAACAAATATTATTACATGGCTTTATACTTAAGGTGCAAACGTTAGAGATTCCATTTTCGTGGGGAAGGTTGAGCTTGTTGGCTAATTGTTTTATCTAGGCTTATTTAATTTAGTTAAGCACAAGTGGTCTTGCTCGGCAAATTTCCAGATCCTGCATTTCTTCCTTTGGTTGGCTAAGTTGTTTATTGCGGTGGGCTAAATTTCCTGGAGATTTCTCCTAGTTCTCGGTGACCTAGCGGGGCTAGCAATTGTTTAATTTGGAGGATAAGTGGACGAATTTCGATTTTGGGTCCTTTACCTGCTCCAGTGACCGGCAACTTTGCTCTCTTATAGCGAATGTTTAGTTCATCTCCCTGTGTTGATCATGAGACCTTCCTTGACCGTCAAACTAAGCTATGCTCTATTTTTGAGTTGCCTTGTAATTGGCCAGTGTTCATTTGTGGTGTCTTGTCGTACCTTATTCATCGTACTGTTACGAGAAGTTCGTTGGGAGTCAAGTTAAGACTCACCAAGTGTTTTCTTTTGACCTTTGAGTGTGGCTCTGGTGTTTGTCCTTGTGTGTTAAGTTTACCTTCGTCTTATTCCGACACCAAGCCTTGCATGGTGTCGTCTTTCTGAAATCTTTGACCTTGTTGTAAGTTGAATATTGGTATATTGATTAATTGCTGAATCCGGTGTTCCCTGATTCTCTCGTCTTGAGTTATGGTTAGAACCATTTGTTATTATGTTTGCCCCCATTTTTTTCTGCGGTGTGTGCCAGGAGCCTTTAGTTTTCTATGGCATTGCTTACCTTGTTTCTATGTTAGAAACCGGTAGTAGTTTGTTGTGTATCGAGGATTTACTTCCCTGTGGTGCGAGATCTCGCTGATGTCTTCGCCGTTAGTCTCCCTGGTCCTCTACCTGTGAGAGTTGAGGAATTTGTTTCTGACCTTGAGCCGGGTACTTATCCTATTGCTAAGGCACCGTACCCTTTGGCCCCGCGTGTGTTGTGAGCGTTGCGCACTCAGTTAGATGAGTGGTTGCAGTGTGGCTTTTTCTGGCCTAGTTCCTTACCCTAGAGTGCTCTCGTCTTGTTCGTAAAGAAGAAAGTTAGTTCGGTGTTTTCGAAGGCTGATCTTCGTTTGGGCTTCCTTTAGTTGGGGATCCGCGAGTCAGATGTTCCGCGATCTGCTTTCTATTCTCGGCTTGGATATTTCGAGACCTTGGTAATGAGCCCTTCCATTTCCTATTACAATCATTCTTTTATTTAATCAAAATTTGTCTGTTCATATTTTTATTAAGGCTACTGGTCTAATTCTCCATTAATTTTACAAGATCAATTCTCCAATATTCTGAATGTAAGTGTAAGTATTTTTCTCTTGGGTATTTGATTGTCCATAGCTGTTTAAAATTGTCACATAGACTAATCAAAAGTGATGGTAGGCTCAATTACAAAGGGGTTTTGAATTTCTAATTGTAGTTGCGATCAGAACACTAAAGCTTGAAAAAAAAAATAGCCTAATTTTTGTTAGAACTATGCTTCCAGTATATTTTCCATTCCAGTTCTCCTCGGATGTTTTCCTTTCCTCACGGCTCGACCATCCTGGGAGCTTGTGTTTAAAGGCAGATGAAAAGCTTTCTAGCAGGTTTGAGGTCTACCATGCATAAACCCCCTCTTCTCCATCTCGATTCATCCTAGATACAAATATTGTCTTCGAATCAGTTTCCTTCTTCTTTACTTGAACTAACTATGGCAGGTTTGAACCCCTTGTAGAACTATTTTTTTTTAGTTGGAATTTTGTGTGATTTTGTGAACCTGCAGTAGATTTGTTCTATGTTTTCAAGTGGAACTTTGTGTGATTTTCAGCAAACTTGCAGTAGATTATTTCCTTGTTTTCAGTTGGAATTTGCATGTCTTCACCTACATTAACTAAAAGTTCAAGGGAAACACGTCCTTAATCAATAGTCTTATTTTGTTACTCTAATATAGGCTAGCTCACACCTTGAATCGAGAAAACCATTACAACCTGATAATACAGAGCACATTGATGAAGTGAATGTTTGCTCCGTTTCTTTATATCCTTTGTCTAGCACTACGATAGTAATTATAATTTTGTAGTTCAGATTATATGTAGCGCCCCAGGTTTTCTCTTATAATTAGTCTAAGCGGGTATGTGAGGGATGATAGTGGTAAAATGTTTGGTATTGTTGTTGCAAAGTTTCGGGGCGAAACTTTTTGTTAGGTTGGGTGACTGTAACGCCCCGGGTTTTCTTATTATTATTTTTAATGAACATATGGAATTAATAATAATTATTCTAAAACGAATTATTAATTTAGGGCTTTGAGGCGAGAGGACGTTACCGTCTCGGGAGCGTCGTCGCTATCCGGCGTTTTGTTTCTAGAAAGAGGCTTATGCGGATATATATATTCTTACAGTTGTATATATGAGTATATATAAGTGTTACGCGTATAAAATTTTTTCTTATATATGTATATATAAAAGTTATACATATAATTAAATATAATTATACATATAATATACATATAATTATACGTATAACTATGCATATATCTATTCATATAATTATACATATAAATTTTATATATATATAAACATCTAACCCCCCCCCCCCCCCCCTCTCAGCATATTATTTTCATTCTCCCCTTCCCCCCGATATTTCCCTGTTCTCCCGTGGAGCCGGCGAGTCGTGGAGCTAGGGTTGGTCGGTCGGTGCCGATTTCGTCGCCGGAGTTGTCGGAGGAGGTTTAGGGGTGCCGGAGCTTGATTTCATCGCCGGAGTCAAGGATCGGTGAGCCATCGTCGGGATCGGCAGTGGTCTAGCGGTCTTCAGGCAAGGAAACTTTTCCTCTCCCCTTTCCTCCTCTTTCTCCTCCCTTCCCCTTTCATTATCTTGCAATATTCTGCTGTTGGGGTTTTTAATTCTGCTGTTTGGGCTTTTCTTTTACCTCTGCTGGTTGGGGTTTACTTCTCTGTTATTGATGGGTTAGTACCTCTGCTGGTTGGGGTTTACCTTGCTGCAAATTGTTTGGGCTGTTCATGTTAGAATGCCGCAGTTTTCATTACCTGTTGTGGTTGGGTTTTGATTCAGAAAAAAAAACGATGCTGCTGTACTTTTATTATGAGGGGCTGCTTTTGTTTTCTTCTCTTAAGGGGCTGCTGCTGTGGCTTTAGTTGGGGCTGCTGCTGTTTGTTTTAGTTGGGGCTGCCGTTATAAATCCTTTATAAGGGGCTGTTGTTATAAATCCTTTGTAAGGGGCTGTTGTTATAATCCTTTATATAAGGGGCTGCTGTCATAATGTCTTTATGAGGGGCTGCTGTTATGAATTCCTTATGGGGGGCTGCTCTTATTCTTGTGCAATTTAATAGGGGCTGCTCTTATGTCCTTTGGCCTAAAGGGGGTTGCTGCTGGGGTGTGCTTCTTGGGCCTTGGCTTGTGTCAAATTCCGATTTCTGTCTCCTTTGAGGCTGTTTTATAATTATCCCTGTTGGGGGTTTATTTTGGGGTTGGTTTGTTGTTATCTTACTTAAAGGGCTGTTGTTACATGGGGGCTGCTCCTTGAGTTTGGTTATGCTAGTCCCGAATCGTGATTACGTGTTTAAATTCTGCATATTTACTTGGCTAAATATTGTTGGACTTGTTTGCATTGGAATGATGGGTATAGGGAACAATGGGGTCCTCCATCATAGTTATTTTAATAGTGGTTGGTAGGATGGGTACAGGGAACACTGGGTTCCCCCACCACCACCACGGCGCCTTTTTTTTTTGGGGTGAACATCCCCTTTATGTGGGTGGATAGTGACATTGTTTTGGATCCGCCACCACCTGTCCATGTTTGCATTATATGCCAAGTTTAGTCCTGCTTTTGCTTATCGGGCTGGTTCTATGCGGGATCTTCCTCACCTTCTATTACTGAAATCTTTATATAAGCGTGTATATATATAGTTATATATATGGGTATATGTATATATATATGTATTTATATACCCCTTTCAGCTTGGTTATGTCACTGGTTACTTCTCCTGCTCTTACTTTTACCTATGCTGTTTTCTTGCACCCTTTTGGGCTGAGGCATTCTTTTCTTATGAATGCCTCAGGTTCAGTTTGTAGCTGCCACCAGAGTTCGAGCGGTGTCGTACTGTTCGCTGTCGAGGCCTTCCCTCTCTTGTGGGTAAGGATTCAGCTCCTTTTTTTGTTGTAGCTTGTCTTTGCCTGTTGCTCGTTCGCCTGCGGGTTCGTGTCAGATGTTGACGCCCGTACGGCTTGTTGTTTGGTTTACTTGCTGCTACTACTGCTAGTTTTCCTTTACTGCTACTTGGTTATTTGTATATGTACACTCTGGGAAAAGCCGATTTTGCTGATTATTAATGCAGTTCTTTTGGCATTATAAAAAGTTAACCTTTTAACTGTTTGTTGCATTACTATTAAGTATCACTTATTTGCAAATCGTAAAACAGAATATAATGATATTTCTTTATTATGTACTAAATGTAGATCGACGATCGCCCTGGAGACGTCTCCGGTCTTCAGCGCCGTTAGGTATAAAGTGGACTTATTTTCTTCCGCTGCGTATGCTTGTCTTTTATAAGGAGCGGCTAGATAAACCGCAGGGCCGAGGGACACGGCTTCCTAATCTAATGAAAATAATCTTAAAAGATAATTCTTTTATAAATTCACATTTTTTTTTGTGAAGTTCGTTTGATTGCTCGCCTGAACGTCCGTAGTTGTCCCCTACTGGACGTGGCATCACGACGCGTGTTTTTCCCTTTACTTTGATATTATAATATATTTCGGGAAAATACGGGTTGTGACAGTCTCTCTATGAGACTTGGGAGCATTTTAAAGAGTTCTTGCGTATGTGTCCTCATCATGCGCTGCTGTCCTGGCTGCAGGTCCAGACGTTTTACAATGGTTTAAATTTCTCAACACGACAGATGATCGATGCGGCCGCCGGGGGAACGTTAAACAATAAAACCCCGGAGGCCGCCCAAGCTCTGTTCGAGGAAAAGGCCATGAACGCCTATCAATGGAATGCGCCTAGATAACGCCCTAATAAACCAACTGGGATATATGAAGTGGATGCCACTTCTCACTTAGCCTCTCAAGTCGAAAGGTTAAGTAAGCAAGTGGCAGAGATGATTGCTTCCTCCTCCACTCCCACTTGGCTTAATAATAATAATAATAATTATTATTATTATACTTTTGTCGAAGAAACTGTAGATTACCTAGGCAACCTAGTTAGCCCCCCTTCAACCCTAATAACAATCTGTATAGTAATAATTATAATCCGGGTTGGAGGAACCACCCAAATTTTTCCTGGAGCAATCCTAATAATGCTCAGAGGCCCCCAATTGTAAATCCGCAAGGATTTCCGAATGGATTTCAGCCTCCACCTTCAAAACCTTCTCCGCTCGAAGATATTTTTGCTAAATACATTGCGTCCACCGAGTCAAATATCCGGAATATTACGGGATTGATTAAAAACTTGGAAAATCAGGTGGGACAGCTGGCAAAGATGGTCTCTGAGTGGCCATATGGAGCTCTACCAGGGAACACGGATCCAAACCCCCGAGAAACTGCCAACGCCATAAATCTTCGCAGTGGCAAGGAGGTAACCTCCCCAGAACGGGTCGAGCCTAAGGTACATGTTTCGACACCGACCCCTACACCCTCTCCTTCGATAGATAAATCACTGATTCTTCCGATTGTGCCGAACGTTTCTTGCTCGCCTCTTACTTATCCTTCACAATTAAATAATGAGCGGAAGGACGAGCAATATAAAAATTTTTTACAAATTTTTAAACAAATTTTAATAAACGTTCCCTTCTGTGAGGCACTCTCCCAAATGCCGAAATACTCAAAATATCTTAAAGAGTTGCTTTCTGACAAAAAGCGACTCAAAGATGTTTAGCGCATTTCCCTTAATGCGGAATGCTTGGCTGTTTTCTTTAACAAATTGCCAACAAAATTGAACGACCCGGGACGGTTCTCCATCCTGTGCCTCTTCGACAATATGTTATTGAAGTATGCTCTAGCAGACTTGGGCGCCAGCATCAATTTGATGCCTTTTTCTCTTTTTAAACAACTCGACTTAGGAGTCCCAAGCCCGATAATAATGAGTATCCAACTTATGGATAACTCGATAAAGTACCCAATAGGTGTAGTTGTCACAACCCGCATTTTCTCCGAATTTAGAAATATCAGAGTAAGAGAAAATACGCGTCATGATGCCACGTCATGAAGGAGACAACTGCAGACGCTCAGGCGAAAACCTATTACTTACTTAATCAAAACATGCTTACATGATAAATCATCATTTGAAATCATTTATTTGAGTTTGAGGATAGGAATTATGTCTCTCAGTTCGTGGATCAACTAGTCCACCGAGAAAGTATATGTAATTGCAGCGGAAATACTTGATTTAGTTCACTTAAGGTCCTAAATGCACGAGATGACAGGACATAAAGTAAATGATATGCACATATCTAGGCGTAGTATAATTACACAAAATATCTTTTAGGCGACTTTAAAGATAAGGATTTCAGCTTAAAAAGGAATGCAATGAGGATGAAAGAAAGCCATTTTATAACTATAGTGCACCTAACATAAATCATTCCCAGAGAGAGAGATACACAAGATCTAAAAGTAGTGGCATTCAACTGGCAAATAAACTATAAGTATAAAAAGGGCACAATGGGCGTCAACAACATGACACTAACCCATTGGCTCCAACTAGTATTTCTGAACGCAAGAAGAAAACCAAAGACAACTACCTCGCAGCAGCAGGGCAACAACAACTAAAATTCTGAAACTCCGGGCTACTCCGCTAGCCACTACGGCTCTGAACCTAAGACATTCAATAAAAGAAAGAACGCCTCAGCAAGGAATTACAAGTGGAAGAAAAAAAAGCAGAAAAGTAAATAAGACATAAGGGGTACCAACCCAAACCAGATTTACCGAAGGAGAAGCTCCAAACAAAGAACTAACAAGCACCGAGTGCACTAATGTCATAAAAAGGAACAAGCATAGCTTAATTATCTTGTTACATTATTTAAAGAGACTGGTCAGCTCCAAGTTAAACGGGTGGCGGTCCTTTATCCTCTGCCAACCCAAAAGGCCCAAAAAAATACCCGGGTGGTGATACTTTATCCTCTGCCACCCAAAGAGCCAAAACCAGGTGGTGGTATTTTATCCACTGCCACCCAAATACATTTAAATTAAGATTTAATAAGGCACGGGTCGTAACCCAAAATAACAACACCAGTAACACCCTAAGAATAGGGTCACCATGAAATAAGCGCTAAACAATGATTCATAAGGGTCCAGGGTTCTCACACAACACATGAACATAAAGGAATAAGCAAACGGGAAGAACAAATAAAGAAACAGCACAGGTTTCTCGAGAACAATAAGAGACTGCACAGGTCTCTTGAGAAATCAAATAGGATCTGAACAGGAATCTCGAGAAATAAAAAGGATCAGTATCAAGGGCTCTCGAGAGATAAATAGGATCAGGACATATATCTCTCGAGAATATAAAGGAGCCAGGACAGCACCTCTCGAGAGATAAAAAGGAAGCAGGCAAGCACCTCTCGAGAGATTTAAGGAAGCAGGCAATACTTCTCGAGAAGAGACAGACGGGAAAACAACAGAGAAAAAAAGCAACAGGATGTTCGCCGCGTAACACCCTGCCAGTACAAATAGTATAACAGTAGGTCCGGCCGGGACCCCACGCCATACAAACCACACTAGCTAGGAGTTAATAGGTGATAAACAGAAAGAACTACAACAGAGTATACTAAACACTAGCGGAAGCATAATGATTTAATATTTCATTTAGAACTGTCCACTATCATAGGAATGAAACCATAAAATAGAGTTACGGCCTTAAGGCCTTACATTCACGAATGTACAAAACTCAGAACATACTTCGGCACGCAGGCCGACAATACATGAGAAAGCAGAAAAGGGAGGCTGGCCTTCAAGGGCCAACTCAGCAAAAGGGCCACCGCCCGCTATTTCACACTAGGCTCACCTGCACCTGCATAAGAACATTCCACCAAGCGGTGGCAAACAAAGTAACGGTCAGTACAGCTGACCAAATTATAACGACCCCACCCCTTTCCCGGGGTGGCGGAGCTTCTACCCTGCAAGCAAGCCATACTAGCACAAGTACTAATATAAAGAAAGTGCAACTACCCAAGGTGAGGTTTCAAGCACAATCAATCTTCTAGGTTGAGCATCAAAAAGGAGGGAACCTAGGTATGCACATGATGTTGGTTGGGTTCACCCGAAGGTTCCCCACAACCCCCTAAACAACCGCATGAGGCTAACAACATCAATTCATCACAAATGTGGGTACACACAACCGCACGCTCCATGCTCACAAGGCATGCACCAAAGGTACTTCTTCCCAAGCACCAATACCATTATGAGTCTGAAAACTCTAGATGGAAAAGAGCTTTTGGTCTGTCTAGGCAAGACGCCCTTCCCAACCTCTCCCAAGGTTGTTCGGGTTTACAAGAGATAAATCCCCCTACCGCCGCGCCTGGAAACGGGTTCAGTTCAGCCAATTCCCGTGCTCTTGTCATCGATTGAACATAAGATGCGGGTATGACATCACCTCGGCCCGTAAGGGTTTAGCACTCGCTAGCGCTACACAAAACATAAGTTACAACACCCAAACCTTCACGAGGACTTAGGCTTTACACGTAACCAAAAAGGAGGTACAAGACCACTCCTCAACAATTCTAGTGGTGAAGGTTTGCATTCAACCACTCGCAAAGCATGGGGCTTTCGCTAGGATCGTCACAAGACGCCTATGCTTAAATCCTACAATACTATCGCATATATCACGGAGTCATTCTCCGGCACGCATTCTAGGCTTAACCTAAATGCAACGTCGCAAATCAAGCATCACCGATTCGGGCTCACGACCACGAATAGGCTTCACACACAATGCCTAAATCCGCACGACTACCGGATTTTCTACATGCAATATGCCGGGGACGGACACAATCAACCCGGAGTTCTGAAGAACTTGAGGAAATCCTACACTTCACCCATTTGGTGAAAGGGATTCCTCATGCAAGCATAGAAAGAGAAATGAAAGGACAAATACAAGTCCAAAGTTCGGGAGGAAGAATCGTTACCCTAGGAGCGTTCTTCTTAGCCATGGATCTGAGATTTTACACGGAGGGATAGGACCGCACCGGGTTGCACTCTCCAGATCTGGAAACGGCTCGCGAAACGGAGCTCCGGAGCTCCGTCAATGGCGGGATCTCCTCTTCTTCTTCCTTTTCTCCTTCTTCTTTCTCTAGCCTAGGAGAGAGAAGAGCCTTGATATTATGAGGATAGAACCCCTCTCAAAAGCCCTAATACCATCCAGCCATTCATCACAGCCGTTGGATCAAATTCCAAGAATTTTGAACTGCCAGATCATCTTCTCCGTTCATTTTCGCGGAGCAGAATAAACAGTGCGCACGCTCACAGGCGCACGGTCACTGGTCGTGTGCGAAGAACCTCTGGTCGTGCGCGTACACCCTTTCAGCCGACCCTTATTCCTCTCAATTAATGCACGATCATGGCGCACGATCACTGGTCGTGCGCGAAGAAAGCCACAGGTCGTGCGCGTACACCCTTTCAGCCGACCACTATTCCTCTCAATTAACGCACGATCATGGCGCACGATCACTGGTCGTGCGCGAAGAAAGCCACTGACCGTGCGTGAGGAGCAGGTAGGGAAAATTCAGCCTACTTCAAGCGCCGCACTACCATTCCGCCTACTTCGACAAACTACGATTTTTGGGGTGTTACAACTCCACCACCCTTAAAAGAATTTCGTCCCGAAATTTCGAAAACCGTAGTAAGTAAAAACAGTTAAAATTACCTGAGGGGAAAAGCTCAGGGTACTCCGCGAGCATCGCTTGCTCTCTTTCCCAAGCGAGTTCCTCTCTTCCGCAATTATTCCAACGGACTTTCACCATCCGTATGGACTTGTTCCGCAACTGCTTCACTTCAGTGTCTTCAATGCAAATGGGCTTGACTTTCGTCGTTAGCCCACCATCTACCGACACTTCGTTGACAGCAACAACCACATTAGGCTCTTTAATAGCCTTCCGCAACACAGAGATGTGGAATACATCATGCAACCCGCTCAACTCCAAAGATAGAGCAAGCCGGTAAGCAGCTTCACCGATGCGCTCCAAGATCTCGAACGGTCCTAAGTACCTCGGACTTAGCTTTTTCATGTGTCGGATCCTTGATACTCCTTTGAACGGTTTGATCTTGATATAGACCCAGTCGCCAACGGAAAACTCGACGTTTCGGTGATTTGCGTTGTAATATTTTGCCTGCCGATCCTGGGCAATGAGCAAGCGCTCCCGAATAGCCCGGATCGATGTATTCGCCTCAACCACGTCTTTGCGTTTTAACAGCTTAGTGTCGCCCGTTTCAGCCCAAGACAACGGTGTGCGACATTTCCTACCATAAAGAGCCTCGAAAGGGGCCATCTTTATACTCGCTTGGTAGTTGTTGTTGTAAGCAAATTCGATCATAAAGAGATGGTCCCCCCATCTCTTTCCGAAATTCAGGGCGCACATCCTCAGCATGTCTTCCATCGTCCTATTGGTCCTTTCGGTCTGTCCATCCATTTGCGGGTGGAAGGCCATGCTAAACTTCAGCTTGGTACCAAATAGTTGATGAATCAGCTTCCAATCATTCGATGTGAACCGCCCATCACGATCACTGACGATGCTACGGGGAATCCCGTGCAACCGTACGATGTTATCCATGTACAACTTTGCCAGTTTTCTACAGAATCATCCTTCCGGTTCGGAATGAAGTGTGATACCTTTGTCAGTCTATCCACGATAACTCAGATGGCGTCGTTTCCATGTTGTGATCTCGGCAATTCGTGCACGAAATCCATCGAAATATCATCAAACTTCCATTCCGGAATCGGCAAGGACTTCAAAAATCCACCGGGACATTGACATTCCACCTTCACCAACGCGCAAGTATTACACTTGGCCACGTAGAGGGCAATGCCCTTCTTCATACCCGGCCACTAGAAAAGTTTCTTCATGCCCATGTACATTTTCGTGCTCCCAGGGTGGATCGAGTACTTGGTATGATGAGCCTCTATGGGTGGATCAACTCCGCCCGTAGAGTGCCAATGTTTGGGACGCACAATCTGCCCTCTTTCCACATAAGGTCATCTTCGAAGGAGAAATCAGCGTTTAACCCATCCACGGTTTCCGCTTTATAGCGTTTCATGCTCTTATCCAGCTCCAATGCTTTTCGAACTCGGTTGGCAAGGTCGTATTGAACCTCCATCCAGTTCAAGCATGCTGAAGTAGACGCTCTTCTATCAACGCAAATGATCTCCATTTCTTCCAGTTCACGGATTAGACGCTCATCGTGCATCAAAATCCAATTTGCTTGAGCGGGAGCCCGACGACTCAACGCGTCCGCAACTACATTTCCCTTTCCAGGAGTATATTTGATGTCGAAGGTGTAGTCCCCAAGGAACTCCATCCACCTCCTCTGACGCATATTCAACTCCCTTTGATCCAGCAGGTACTTGAGGCTCTTGTGGTCGGTAAAGATGTCGATCTTCACGCCATACAAATAATGCCTCCAAAGCTTAAGAGCAAATACCATGGCTGCTAGCTCCAAATTATGGACCGGGTAATTCCTCTCATGAACCTTCAGTTGTCGGGAGCCGTAGGCAATTACCTTTCCGAACTGCACTAGGACACAACCCAAGCCACTCCCCGAGGCGTCGCTATAAATTTCGTAGCCTTCCGTACCACATGGCGAGCATAGAATGGGCGCCGTGGTCAGACGGCTCTTCAGCTCTTCAAATGCTCGTGCGCACTCGGGCGACCAAACGAACTTATGATCTTTCCTAGTCAGTTTAGTGAGAGGGAGTGCAATCCTCGAGAAGTTTTCCACAAAGCGCCTATAATAGCCGGCAAGTCCTAAGAAACTACGGACTTCCGCTACGTTTTTCAACAAAGGCCACGCTCGGATCGCTTCTATCTTCGACGGATCAACTGCAATTCCTTCTCCACTAACAACATGACCAAGGAATGCTACAGACGGTAGCCAAATCTCGCACTTGGAGAACTTGGCATATAGCTGACTCCTCCTCAAGGTGCTCAGAACTACGTGCAGATGCCCTACATGCTCCTCTTTCGACTGAGAGTATACCAAAATGTCGTCGATGAAGACGATCACAAATTGATCCAAATACTCTCGAAACGTCCTGTTCATTAAGTCCATGAATACCGACGGTGCATTAGACAGACCGAACGGCATCACCGTGAACTCATAGTGCCCAAAGCGGGTACTGAACGCTGTCTTTGGAATATCACATTCCCTTATCCGCAGTTGGTAATAACCAGACCTTAGGTCCAGTTTGGAGTATACCGTCGACCCAACCAGTTGGTCAAGTTAGTTGTCGATTCTCAGAATTGGATAACGGTTCCTCTCGGTCAGCTTGGTCCGCTACTACTAGGACAACACAAAACTGGTCTTAGGCCCCGAATCCTTCAACGAGGTGAAGAACATCTTCGCGCCTCTTCACAGCTTCTCTTATTCGCGCTCACTCAAGATCTATTGGGCAGCATTACCTCCAATCTATCCTTGACTAAGGTAAATGACAATTCGATTCATAACACGAAGTCCTTAGACAAATAGGAGAGCGATGCTCCCACACCAACAGAGCTCTCGTCGAATAGTCGATAATTAGGACAAGGCCTAATTGCACACAAATACAAGACATAAAATTTTGTTGTCATCGGATACAGTGGACACATTTCTATCTCTATCCGCACACGGGGTAGAAATCATATTAGGATATGATCATCCATACCTGTGGCAACATCGCACTGTTGAATGACCTCTTGCTGGCCATAAGAGTAGACTCTCGGCTGGGTTAGAGAATATTGGGGAATCGAAGAGTCCACCGCCTTTCCTTTCTCCATAGGAGCTGAACCCATCGCACGAGCATAGTCCACTTCTCCGCTTTTTGCTTTTGGGGGACCACTTCGACACACCGCGGCTTTGTGTCCCACCTTTCCACAAGTGAAACAATTTAAGGAACACCGTGCAGTCTTAGCTTCCATAGAGTTAAACTTTCTCTTGTTTCTTCTGAACTCAGACTTGGACTGAGAGACCGACGCATGAAACTCTGACTTCTTTACAGTGAAGTCTTTCGCGTGCTGCATACTCTTCATATCCATTTCCAGAGATTTAGTTGTTTTCACTAAGACGTTGAAGCCGAGTAACTTTGGACCCACAAGCATTAGTCTTAGGTCATCTCGCAGGCCATTGTAGAACTTGTTGACCTTGGTCTCCTCATCTTCCCACATAGACCTCTCATAACGACCCAGACTGATGAACTCAATCAGGTATTCATCCACTGAGTGTTCTCCCTGCTCTAGGTGTGGACACTGATCTTGTAGTTCAGGAATCTCGGTTAGGGGTAAAAACTCTAGAAGGAAAGACTCATGGAAGTTTTCCCAAGAGATTTCGGAAAGTTGTCTCCCACCAAACTTGTGCAACAACTCTTCTTCCCACCAAAGTCTTGCTTCTCTTATAAGTAGGAAGGTGGTTAAGGTTACCAACATATCTTTGCTTATAAGCATTGACATTAAAGTCCTCTTTATTTCTGACAACCACTCAGCAGCTCTCCCAGGGGATTCCGTCCCCTCGAAGGATGGAGGGTTGAGGCTCAGAAAGTACTTTAATTGCTGGTCACGCGCTCGCGTCACAACTACCTGTGCAACTCGACGTTCCACCCTCAGCTCTACCGCAGGTTCCACTGCAGCAACAGTTACAGGGGCCACATCCAGAGTCGGAGTAGTAGGGTGTGCAAGCCGCCCAGACTGAGTGTTGATCATCGCGAAGACCGCTTCAGCGACTAACTTGATCATCTCAGCCGAAGGAGTGGTCGCTGGCACCTCAGACGACCCACTATTTTCAGCGGTGTTACGGGGTCGAGACTGTCCCGCAGCACTTCTAGTCACCTATAATCATGCAAGGCACAATTTAGTGACCGAAAACGTAGCAAATAACAATCATGGAACGCTCAGGTTCCGCAAACAAGTATGTTTTTCCATTCCTAAGTGGACATTCTTATTTGTTTTTGTCGTTTTAGGTGAATGCACATCCCGTGCACACCACCCCTTAAAAGGAATTCGTCCCGAATTCGCTAAACTACAGATCAACGCCTTAAGTCCGATACCAAATTGTAACACCCTGCCAGTACGAATAGTATAACAGTAGGTCCGGCCGGGACCCCACGCCATACAAACCACACTAGCTAGGAGTTAAAAGGTGATAAACAGAAAGAACTACAACAGAGTATACTAAACACTAGCGGAAGCATAATGAATTAACATTTCATTTAGAACTGTCCACTATCATAGGAATGAAACCATAAAATAGAGTTACGGCCTTAAGGCCTTACATTCACGAATGTACAAAACTCAGAACATACTTCGGCACGCAGGCCAGCGATACATGAGAAAGCAGAAAAGGGAGGCTGACCTTCAAGGGCCAACTCAGCAAAAGGGCCACCGCCCGCTATTTCCCACTAGGCCCACCTGCACCTGCATAAGAACATTCCACCAAGCGGTGGCAAACAAAGTAACGGTCAGCACAGCTGACCAAATTATAACGACCCCACCCCTTTCCCGGGGTGGCGGAGCTTCTACCCTGCAAGCAAGCCATACTAGCACAAGTACTAATATAAAGAAAGTGCAACTACACAAGGTGAGGTTTCAAGCACAATCAATCTTCTAGGTTGAGCATCAAAAGGAGGGAACCTATGTATGCACATGATGTTGGTTGGGTTCACCCGAAGGTTCCCCACAACCGCCTAAACAACCGCATGAGGCTAACAACATCAATTCATCACAAACGTGGGTACACACAACCGCACGCTCCATGCTCACAAGGCATGCACCAAAGGTACTTCTTCCTGAGCACCAATACCATCATGAGTCCGGAAACTCTAGATGGAAAAGAGCTTTTGGTCGGTCTAGGCAAGACGCCCTTCCCAACCTCTCCCAAGGTCGTTCGGGTTTACAAGAGATAAATCCCCCTACCGCCGCGCCTGGAAACTGGTTCAGTTCAGCCAATTCCAGTGCTCTTGTCATCGATTGAACACACGATGCAGGTATGGCATCACCTCGGCCCGTAAGGGTTTAGCACTCGCTAGCGCTACACAAAACATAAGTTACAACACCCAAACCTTCACGAGGACTTAGGCTTTACACATAACCAAAAAGGAGGTACAAGACCACTCCTCAACAATTCTAGTGGTGAAGGTTTCATTCAACCACTCGCAAAGCATGGGGCTTTCGCTAGGATCCTCACAAGACGCCTACGCTTAAATCCCACAATACTATCGCAAATATCACGGAGTCATTCTCCGGCACGCATTCTAGGCTTAACCTAAATGCAACGTCGCAAATCAAGCATCACCGATTCGGGCTCACGGCCATGAATAGGCTTCACACACAATGCCTAAATCTGCACGACAACCGGATTTTCTACATGCAATATGCCGGGGACGGACACAATCAACCCGGAGTTCCGAAGAACTTGAGGAAATCCTACACTTCACCCATTTGGTGAAAGGGATTCCTCATGCAAGCATAGAAAGAGAAATGAAAGGACAAATACAAGTCCAAAGTTCGGGAGGAAGAATCCTTACCCTAGGAGCGTTCTTCTTAGCCATGGATCTGAGATTTTACACGGAGGGATAGGACCGCACCGGGCTGAACTCTCGAGATCTAGAAACGGCTCGCGAAACGGAGCTCCGGAGCTCCGTCAATGGCGGGATCTCCTCTTCTTCTTCCTTGCCTTCTTCTTTTTTCTCTAGCCTAGGAGAGAGAAGAGCCTTGATATTATGAGGATAGAACCCCTCTCAAAAGCCCTAATACCCTCCAGCCATTCATCACAGCCGTTGGATCAAATTCCAAGAATTTTGAACGACCAGATCATCTTCTCCGTTCATTTTCGCGGAGCAGAATAAACAGTGTGCACGCTCACAGGAGCACGGTCACTGGTCGTGCGCGAAGAACCTCTGGTCGTGCGCATACTCCCTTTCAGCCGACCCTTATTCCTCTCAATTAACGCACGATCATGGCGCACGATCATTGGTCGTGCGCGAAGAAAGCCACTGGTCGTGTGCGTACACCCTTTCAGCCGACCCCTATTCCTCTCAATTAACGCACGATCATGGCGCACGATCATGGCGCACGATCACTGGTCGTGCGCGAAGAAAGCCACTGACCGTGCGCGAGGATAAGGTAGGGAAAATTCAGCCTACTTCGAGCGCCGCACTACCATTCCGCCTACTTCGACAAACTACGATTTTTTGGGTGTTACACGCCGAACGTCGTTCGACGAACACAAGGCTGTTCGTCGAACGTCGTTCGACGAACACAGGGACGTTCGTCTAACGCGGAAATGTTCGACGAACTCATGATGGTTCGTAGAACGCGCGTTCGACGAACACCAGACCGTTCATCGAACGCCGTTCTACGGACTCAAGATCTGTTCGACGAACTCAATGTCGTTCGTCGAACGCAGGAAGAAAGGGAAAAAGGCTAAATTTCTTGAGAAGTTCTGATTTCTCGGGAAATTATTTAATGCCACAGGCAACAGAAATCTGAAGGCTGACTTTCTCAAGAAAACAATTGCTACAGCAAAAGAAAAGTAGAAAGTGTTGACTTCTCGAGAAATCAAGGAATTCAGGCAGATTTCTCGAGAGATTAAAGAAATCAGGCAGGTAAGACATTACTTCGAGAAATGAGAAGGATTTCTCGAGAAATTTAATCAGACAGCGTGAGAAAATTAAAAACAGAAGGGAAAGACTTCAACTTTAAGCCAAATATCAGAATAAAATATACAAGCCAAACAAAAACACCTCCAGCACCGATAAACAAGTGAAAAAAAATATCTGGGCTTCAGAAATAAGAAAGGAGGAGAAAGCCACTTGCCATAAACCTTGCTAACTCGAATTCCACCGCTGCAAAAGCTATGTATCGGCCAAAACTCTCCCGAGCACGAAATTCTGAAACTTTTCGGGTCGAAAAGAGGTATTAGGTCACTACCAAAACTCCAAAAATCCACGAAACGGGAAAAGCTTACCAATAGAACGTAGATCTCGTCGAGAGCTTTCCAAATCAATTCACCAAACGCGATTCCGACCACTACGGCCTTCGAATCGCCGACCGGAAGCTCCAAGACACTCCGCTCTCGCCTCTCTCGCTCAGCGGCTGGTTTGGTTCGACAAAGGAAGAAGAAGAATAGGGAGAGAAATTTTAGGTATTTATATAACCCTAAATTCCATATTTAAATAATTAAACAATTCTCCCCTTTCTACTCAAACAGCGAGGACGAGCAATACACCTCGGATTTTCATGAAAATCGCACCTAAACTGAAAATCGGCGCTACGAATCCAACGGCGAAGTCAGAATTCAATTCTGACGAGCCAAACCCGGGATAAAGCTTCCCGAAGCTTAAGTCTTGACGACTACATAAAATCTTCTCTACAGCTCGAAACGACGCGAAAACTCGCACGCTCGATCTAAATTACATACTTTAACTAAGCTAAGGCCTAAAACTAAAGCTGACGAGCTGACGTAATGCCCTTACGCCAAAACTACGTCACAGTGGCCACGTAAATAATTAACGAAAATCTAGGGCGTTACAGTCACTCCCCCTAAAAGGAAGTTTCGTCCCGAAACTTGAAATCCAAAGATCAAGAAAGATACTGAATCAAATCGAAAGGTTACCAGACAGAAGAGTTACCCAAAATCTAAGAGAAAAGGCTAGGATGAGTCTCTCTCATGGCAGATTCCAGCTCCCATGTTGCGCTTTCAACACCCTGATTCTTCCAAAGAACCTTAACCATCAGGATCGTCTTCCTTGGCAACACACGCTCTTGAGTCTCCAAGATTCGGATAGGCTCTTCAACATACGAAAGATTGGGCAAAACGGGCACTGAATCAAGAACAAGCCGATCACTACGCAAACACTTCCTCAACTGGCTCACATGAAACACATCGTGAACATTAGGGAAGGAAGCAGGCAAATCCAGTCTATAAGCTGACACTCCGATGCGCTCAGCAATCTGGAAAGGTCCCACATACTGGGGGTCCAACTTGTGGTTCCTTCCAAATCTCTTAACGACCGGCATCGGAGAGACTTTCAAGAACACTAAGTCTCCAACGGCAAACTCAAGATCCACCCTCCTTCGATTGGCATACTTATCATACCGCTCCTGAGCAACACGAAGCTTCTCGCGGATATGAGTCACAGCAACGCTCATCTCTTCCAAAGCTTCTAGGTCTAACAACGGGCTCTCACCAACCTCAGCCCAAAACAAGGGAGTCCTGCAACGTCTCCTATACAAAGCCTCAAAGGGGGTCATCTGCAAGCTTTCCTGATAACTGTTATTGGAGGCAAATTCCATCAATCCCAGACGCTTATCCCAAGCTCCTCCATGATCCAAAATATAGCACCTGATCATATCTTCTAAAATTTGATTTACTCTTTCCGTCTGACCATTGGTCTGAGGGTGATAAGCGGTAGAGTATCTAAGGTCAGTGCCCAAGGCTCCCTGCAAACTCTGCCAGAAATGAGACATATACCTGGAATCCAGATCTGACACAATACTCACGGGCACGCCGTGCAATCTGATGACTTCATTCAAATAAAGCTCTGCTATCTTCTCCATAGAAAAGCCGGTCTTAAAAGGTACAAAGTGGGCACACTTTGTCAATCTGTCCACTATGACCCATACCGAATCGTGTCCTGCGGGAGATCTCGGCAAACCGGTAATGAAGTCCATTGAAATGCTCTCCCACTTCCAGGTTGGAATATCCAAAGGGTTTAATTTACCACTAGGCCTCTTATGATCTGCCTTAACACGCTGACAAGTTAAACATCCAGAAACATACCTTGCTATATCACTTTTCATACCTGACCACCAAACAATCTGCTTCAAGTCTTTGTACATCTTTGTGGAGCCAGGATGATAGGAAACACTAGAATCATGCGCTTCGCTACAGATCTTGGTTTGAATATCCTCAAGCGCGGGAATACAATATCTACCTTGATACTTCAAAGTATCTTTATTATCGATTAAAAAATCTGGTAGCTCACCCTTTTCAGTTCTATTCCGGAGATGTTGCAAATCAGGATCTTCCTTCTGATGCAGTCTGGTGAAGGTAATCCAGGTGGGCTCTTCAGCTTCTAAACTCGAAGGCATGGTACTACTACCGATTGAGATATCCATCAACATAAACTCCTCTACTAAGGACTGCACAGAGAGATTGAAGATGTGCGCGGTCTTTCTGCTTAGGGCATCGGCCACCACATTAGCCTTACCCGGATGATATAGGATATCAACTTCATAATCCGCCACATACTCCAACCACCTGCGCTGGCGCAAATTCAGCTCTTTCTGGGTAAAACATACTTCAAACTCTTGTGATCCATATAAATTTTGCATGACACTCCATAAATAAGGTGTCTCCAAAGCTTTAGAGCATAAATCACTGCCGCAAACTCTAAGTCATACGTAGGGTAATTCCTTTCATGAACTTTCAGTTGTCTGGATCCATACACGATCACCTTCCCTTCTTGCATCAAAACACAACCAAGACCAACGTGAGACGCGTCTACATAAATGTCGTACTCAACTCCCTCGGTCGGTAAAGCCAAAACAGGAGCACTGCACAAACGCCTTTTTAATTCCTGAAAAGCTCCTTCACAGGAATCGCTCCAAACAAAAGCTGCATTCTTCTGGGTCAGCATAGTCAGAGGTGCTGACAGCACAGAAAATCCTTGCACGAATCTCCTATAATAACCTTCCAACCCTAAGAAACTCCTTATCTCCTTAGGCGTTGTAGGCGTTTTCCAATCCAAGACAGTAGAGATCTTTGCCGGGTCTACGGAAACTCCATCCTTGCCCACTACATGACCCAGGAAAGACACTTGCAAAAGCCAGAATTCGCACTTACTCAGCTTCGCATACAACTTGTGCTCTCTTAAGGTAGACAATACTAAGCGCAAATGCGTAGCATGCTCCTCAACACTTCTGGAATATACCAACACTTCATCAATGAAGACCACAACGAAATGATCCAGGAAGTCCTTGAACACTCGGTTCATCATATCCATAAATGCAGAGGGTGCATTTGTCAATCCAAATGACATCACAAGAAATTCAAAATGACCATATCGGGAACGAAAGGCAGCCCGAGGGACTTCCGACTCACGGATCCTCAACTGATGGTAACCTGAACGAAGATCGATCTTTGAAAACACCAAACTACCACGCAACTGATCAAACAAATCATCGATTCGCGGCAACAGATACCTATTCTTTTTGGTTACCTTATTCAGCTCCCTATAGTCTATGCACAACCTCATAGAACCATCCTTCTTTTTCACGAACAACACTGGAGCACCCCAGGGCGAAGAATTTGGCCTAACGAAACCACACTGCAATAGTTCATCTAACTGGGTACGCAACTCTTCCAGCTCGCGCGGGGCCATACGGTACGGTGCCTTAGCAATAGGACGAATACCAAGCTCCAGATCAATAACAAATTCCACATCTCTCTCAGGCGGAAGGCCAGGAAGATTAACTGGGAAAACATCGGGAAAATCGTACACCACCGGAACACCCTCGATACTCGGCAAACCGCTAACAGTTTCTAACACAGAAACAAGGTAAGCAAAACAACCAGAATCTAAGAGTTTCCGAGCACATACCGCAGAAATAATTGAGGAATCTTGGCATCGAAAACCATACACACTCATGGGTTGACCGTTGTCCATCTTGAAGTCCAAACGCTTAGCCTTGCATTGGATAACCGCATTATATCTGGACAACCAGTCCATGCCCATAATCACATCAAAGTCTTCCAGGTCTAGCACTTTCAAATCCGCAAAAGCTAAGAAGTCACCTAGGAGGATAGGGCAATTCTGGATACCCTGGTCCGACACCACGGAGTTGCCAGAAGGAAACTTAACGCGAAACGCATCGCCAATCTGATCAGGGATCAAACAATGACGTTCTACTAAAGTCCTAGCCACGAACGAGTGGGTAGCACCGGAATCGAAAAGGACACGCGCCCAACGGTTCTTTACCTTAAATTCTCCTATAACAATTGGATACATAACTAGCCGAACAGAAATTGTAACTAAGGATAAAGAATAAGAGTTAGATTAAGGCCTAACCTAAAATCACTTGGGTGGAATTCTGAGCTTCTCCCTTAGTTACCACATTCAACTTGCCAGCTCCTCTATCCTGATGCTGCGCCTGCGGCAGCGGCAAAGCCCGAAGTGGCACTGGCTGCAGAGGCTGCTGGAAACGGGGGCATCTAGACTTCATGTGCCCCTTCTGTCCACATTGAAAGCACACTTTATCCTTATACCGATAATGAGCAACATCATGCCCATTTCTCTAGCAAAAGGTACATGTCAGATCTCCTCTGGGAGCGCTCTATATTGCTGACACTAGCTGCTACTTCTTAGCTCCCAACCTCTTGAAACATTTCTCGAACGGATGGCCCGGGCGACCACAGAAGCTACAAACTTCACCACTTCTTTTCTTTGGAGCCGGGCTAGATACCTTGGGGGTTTCCCCCTCTTCGACATTCCTCTTGTCCTTTTTCGCAAACACACCTCTATTCTTGGCGTTGTCGATAGCCTCGACTTTCAGCACTACTTCTACCACTTCAGCATAACATTCAGATCTATAAGCGCTAGCCAATTGATGAATATCGCTGCGAAGTCCTCCGAGAAATCGCTTCACTCTTCCTGCCTTAGAAGCCACTAAATCTGGAGCAAATATGCTCAACTTACTGAACTCGATCTCATACTCACTAACCGTGAGTTGTCTTTGCTTCAGGTGCAGAAAATTATTCATTAAACAGTCTTGCTCAACCGACGGCAGGAACTTCTTTAACACCTAAGCCATAAACGACTCCTACGAACATCCATCTACGAGGCTTTCCCTCTCCCTAATCCACCAACTCTTAGCAAGACCCTTCAGCTGGTAAGCGGCGACCATCACCTTTTGGTCTGCAGAGATTCCCGAGTATGAAAACATCTCCTCTATGGCAACAAGCCAATCATCCAAGGCCATGAAATCAGCTCTTCCGTCAAACGTAGGAGGTCCTAGTCGCTGGAAATGCGAAATGAAGTTCATCTCTGGTGGCAGCAAAACTGGATGCACCAAAGGAGCGGGAGGAACAGGTACAGTCTGACCAACTACAGGGTCCTACACCACAGGCTGCTGCCCAGCGGCGGCAGTCATCAACGTCTGGATCTGCGATTGTATCGCGACTAATTGCCTGGACAGAGCCTCATTACTTTGTCGCAGACTTTCGATCATGGCCTCACTCTGCGCACCCGAAGATTCACCCTCCGATTGGGGGGTCAACCTCGTCGCAACACGCCTCCAAGACATCTCTGCTAAAACGCATAAACCTATAATTAAAACTTAACCTTACACTAGAACAACACTGCTTGGTTCAGAACATACATGTACAGATACTTGCCATTTACACTTCATTTCTCTGGGACATTTTCATGATGATATGCTAATTTGGGAACGATTCTACATCGTCCCTCTTGACTCATGTGCAAAGGGCATGAATGCATGAATTTTCTGTTCATTTTGAAATCATGGGTGTACGTGTGTCATCATATAAGTCTTTAACTTCGCACGTGTGCTTATGCAATTCTATGTTAGGTATGTTGTGCTATGCATTCTAATAATGGCCTTAATGCATATTATGAGCGGCGTACACATGTAATATTATGCATCCCATACTACATAATATTGCATGTAATGAAAGAGAAAACGTGCTAATGGGCATCCATGTGATGATGGTTATGCATCCCATACTACATAACCGTCACATGTTGCCACCTATGGGGGATCCATATACAACACATATTAAGCATCTCATACTACATAATATGCCCCATATACTTCTTATCATGCTATGAGTGTTGTGTTCATGCTTCGGCCAAGACGTACCGATGACACATCGGTGTGTGTATGCGATGAAACCAAAACAACTACTATATCAGAATTTGTTTCCCGACCGACTTGTCGAACAACCTAGTCTGATACCAACTGTCACAAACCGCATTTTCTCCAAATTTAGGAATATCATAGTAAGAGAAAATACGCGTCATGATGCCACGTCATGCAGGAGACAACTGCAGACGCACAGGCAGAAACCTATTACTTACTTAATCAAAACATGCTTACATGATAGATCATCATTTGAAATCATTTATTTGAGTTTGAGGATAGGAACTGTGTCTCTCAGTTCGTGGATCAACTAGTCCACCGAGAAAGTATATGTAATTGCAGCGGAAATACTTGATTTAGTTCACTTAAGGTCCTAAATGCACGAGATGACAGGACATAAAGTAAATGATATGCACATATCTAGGCGTAGTATAAGCATAGAAAATATCTTTTAGGCGACTTTAAAGATAAGGATTTCAGCTTAAAAAGGAATGCAATGAGGATGAAAGAAAGCCATTTTATAACTATAGTGCACCTAACATAAATCATTCCCAGAGAGCGAGATACACAAGATCTAAAAGTAGTGGCATTCAACTGGCAAATAAACTATAAGTATAAAAAGGGCACAATGGGCGTCAACAACATGACACTAACCCATTGGCTCCAACTAGTATGTCTGAACGCAAGAAGAAAACCAAAGACAACTACCTCGCAGCAGCGGGGCAACAACTAAAACTCTGAAACTTCGGGCTACTCCGCTAGCCACTACGGCTCTGAACCTGAGGCATTCAATAAAACAAAGAACGCCTCAGCAAGTAATTACAAGTGGCAGAAAAACAAGCAGAAAAGTAAATAAGGCATAAGGGGTACCAACCCAAACCAGATTTACCGAAGGAGAAGCTCCAAACAAAGAACTAACAAGCACCGAGTGCACTAATGTCATAAAGAGGAACAAGCATAGCTTAATTATCTTGTTACATTATTTAAAGAGACTGGTCAGCTCCAAGTTAAACGGGTGGCGGTCCTTTATCCTCTGCCAACCCAAAAGGCCAAATAAAATACCCGGGTGGTGGTACTTTATCCAGTGCCACCCAAAAAGCCAAAACCAGGTGGTGGTACTTTATCCACTGCCACCCAAATACATTTAAATTAAGAATTAATAAGGCACGTGTCGTAACCCAAAATAACAACACCAGTAACACCCTAAGAATAGGGTCACCATGAAATAAGCGCTACACAACGATTCATAAGGGTCCAGGGTTCTCACACAACACAAGAACATAAAGGAATAAGCAAACGGGAAGAACAAATAAAGAAACAGCACAGGTTTCTCGAGAACAATAAGAGATTGCACAGGTCTCTCGAGAAATTAAATAGGATCTAAACAGGAATTTCGAGAAATGAAAAGGATCAGTATCAAGGGCTATCGAGAGATAAATAGGATCAGGACATATATCTCTCGAGAATATAAAGGAGCCAGGACAGCACCTCTCGAGAGCTAAAAAGGAAGCAGGCAAGCACCTCTCGAGAGATTTAAGGAAGCAGGCAATACTTCTCGAGAAGAGACAGATGGGAAAACAGCAGAGAGAAAAAGAAACAGGCTGTTCATCGAACGCCGTTCGACGAACACAAGACTGTTCGTCGAACATCGTTCGACGAACACAGGGACGTTCATCGAACGCGGAAATGTTCGACGAATACAAGACCATTCGTCGAACGCGCGTTCGACGAACACCAGACCATTCGTCGAACGCCGTTCGACGAACTCAAGATCCGTTCGACGAACTCAATGTCGTTCGTCGAACGCAGGAAGAAAGGGAAAAAGGCTAAATTTCTTGAGAAGTTCTGATTTCTCGGGAAATTAATTAATGCTACAGGCAATAGAAATCTGAAGGCTGACTTTCTCTAGAAAATAATTGCTACAGCAAAAGAAAAGTAGAAAGTGCTGACTTCTCGAGAAATCAAGGAATTCAGGCAGATTTCTCGAGAGATTAAAGAAATCAGGCAGATAAGACATTACTTCGAGAAATGAGAAGGATTTCTCGAGAAATTTAATCAGACAGCGGGAGAAAATTAAAAACAGAAGGGAAAGACTTCAACTATAAGCCAAAACTCAGAATAAAATATACAAGCCAAACAAAAACACCTCCAGCACCCATAAACAAGGGAAAAAAATATCTGGGTTTCAGAAATAAGAAAGGAGGAGAAAGCTACTTGCCTTAAACCTTGCTAAATCGAATTCTACCGCTCCAAAAGCTATGGATCGGCCAAGAACTCTCCCGAGCACGAAATCCTAAAACTTTTCGGGTCGAAAAGAGGTATTAGGTCACTACCAAAACTCCAAAAATCCACGAAACGGGAAAAGCTTACCACTAGAATGAAGATCTCGCCTAGAGCTTTCCAAATCTATTCACCAAACGCGATTCCGACCACTACGGCCTTCGAATCGCCGACCGGAAGCTCCAAGACAATCCGCTCTTGCCTCTCTCGCTCAGCGGCTGGTTTGGTTCGACAAAGGAAGAAGAAGAATAGGGAGAGAAATTTTAGGTATTTATATAACCCTAAGTTCCATATTTAAATAATTAAATAATTCTCCCCTTTCTACTCAAACAGCGAGGACGAGCAATACACCTCGGATTTTCATGAAAATCGCACCTACACTGAAAATCGGCGCTACGAATCCAACGGCGAAGTCAGAATTTAATTTCGACAAGCCAAACCTGGAAGCTTCCCAAAGCTTAAGTCTTGACGACTACATAAAATCTTCTCTACAACTCAAAACGACGCAAAAACTCGCATGCTCGATTTAAATTACATACTTTAACTAAGCTAAGGCCCAAAACTAAAGCTGACGAGCTGACCTAACGCCCTTACGCCAAAACTACGTCACAGCGGCCATGTAAATAATTAACAAAAATCAGGGGCGTTACAGTAGTGGAGGATGTTCTGGTCCAGGTAGACAAGTTTATCTACCCAGTAGACTTCGTCATCCTGGACATCGAGGAAGACGCTGAGATCCCTATCATCCTCGGTCTCCCCTTCCTCGCAACCTCCCGTGCGCTAATTGATGTCAGTAATGGTCTACTCCTCCTTCGGGTGGGAGACGACGAAGTTACTATGCACGTTAATCCCTCACTACAGCACTCCCTATCAAACGATGATCCCGGTACTTTAGTTTAGTCAAGCTACGCGACGGTAAACAAAGCGCTCGTGGGAGGCACCCCATATTTATCTAATATTTTATTATGCTTTGTTATTTTTATATATTTTTGTAGGGTTTCTTCCGGCCCCGCCAGCTTTATTTCAGGGAAGCCTTTTTGCTCCCTCTTTCCTTTTGTATATATTGCACTTTTATTTTCTCTTCTTCATACTTACATTACAATATTAGGGACAATGCTGGGTTTTAAGTATGGGGGTATTTTACCGTTTTCTTTTAAACAAACAAAATTTTTTCAAAAAAAAAATAGCGTCGTTGCATCTTGCCTACTTATGTAAATATAAGCTTGAACAAAAAAAATGTTAAAAAAAATGTTTAACAATGTTTAAAAACCACAAAAATTTTCAAAAAATAAATGTTTTTCTTTTTTACTGTCTTAGTATAAAAATACAAAAAAAAACAAAATAACAAAAATAATAAACCCTACTTTACTTTTATTCCTAAAAGCATTTAGTATCGAGAATATCTGTTTGTGGCTTTTTATAATCGCTAGTTTTACTATTTGTTTGTTTATCTAAGATCGATAGATTTAAACGTTCGGGGTTAAGTTTTAAAGAATTTCTTGTGTTTTTAATTTAAATAGAGGCTTTGTTTTCAAGCACTACTTCTACTAGCTAAAATAGAGACATGTGTATTATGTTGGCAAAACAACTTTAGACTGCAATTATCCCTACTTTATGTCTTTAGGAATCTAGGAATATTCAAATTACTAAGGTTGCTCTCAAACCTTTTTTTGTTTATTCTAGAATCTCTTGAAAACCCCTTGTATACACCAATTTAGCATGGCAAATAAAAAATTTAAAAGAAGAAAAAGATCTTATGTCAATGGGAATAAGAATTCGTTCCGTAAACATATGCACCCAATAAATACTTTAAAAGATCTTATGTCAATCGGAATAAGATTTCGTTCCGTAAACATAGGCATTGGGTTAATAAAAATGAATTAGTTTTCCCTCACGGGGACACCAAAAAAGCTAAAATGAAGGGGTGGACGAATAAAGACCATCACCCCTAAAACTCTTCTATTTGCCAAGGCTTTTTACCCCTTTTCCCTTAGCCAAATTATTGTTTCTAGTTTTAATTCAAAAAATCATTTGAGAGCATAATTAGTAACTTATATTTATCCTTCATGTTTCTTTAAACAAAGGTTATTATAATTTCGATCTAATCTCGTTTACTAATGATTGCAATTTTGTTTGCTATTTGGTTAATTAAGAAGTCTTTTGGCTAGGACATTTCTTTCTACTTAAATCATTTGCATAATTTAGGACTTAACTCTTATTACTCCGAATTTTTATTTTTCAGTCTCTTATGATTAAAATAAAATGATAGCTAAAAATTAGAACTTATGTTAATCCCGTATAGATCTCTCTTACTTTTGCTCTGGAATAGCAAAAGCTTAAGTGTGGGGGTATTTGATGAGTAGTAAAATATATGTATTTTTAGTATAGTTATTAGTATAGTTTTAATTAATATTGTAATTTTATATGTAAATTAATAAATAAATTGCTTGTTTTATTATTTTTGTTACTAACTTAGCATTATTTTTGTTTTTGCAGATTTTGGCAATTTTTGTCAAGTCACTCCCCTGAGTCACGCCCGTGACCCAAGGGCGTGTAATTTTAAAATGCCAACTTTTTAGCTGTTCGGCGAACGGCAAACTCTTTCTGTTCGGCGTTCGACGAATCCCTCTCAGTGTTCGACGAAAGGCTCTCGGCGTTCGACGAACTCTCTCTGCATCTCAGAGTTCGACGAATCTCTCTCAGCGTTCGACGAACTCTCCGCGTCTCAGCGTTCGACGAACTGCGAACCCTCTAAGCGTTCGACGAACTCTCCGCGTCTCAGCATTCGACGAACTCTCTCAGCATTCGACGAACTCTCTCAGTGTTTGACGAACTCTCTCAGCATTCGACGAACTCTCCGCGTCTCAGCGTTTGACGAACTCTCGCAGCGTTCGACGAACTCTCTCAGCGTTAGATGAACTCTCCGCATCTCAGCGTTCGACGAACTCTCTCTGTCCAGGCATTCGACGAATCCCTCTCCGCGCCAGCCAGAATCCAGCGCACATGCTAGCCGTCATGCCCCAGTTACAGTAGATATGTGCCACTCATAGTCACGCCTATGACCCATCAAGACACGCCCGTGTGCAGCCTTATTTGACGGCGGGCCCTTTGAGAAGGCGGCCGTTAAGCCGGATCAAATGTCACACCCCAGGGTCACGCCCGTGACCACAAAACACGCCCGTGACCCAAGGGCGTGTAAAAATAAAATTTCTGCTATAAATAGAGGGGCTCGGCTGAAGGAATTCTTATCCAAATTTTGAGTGCTTGTAGTGTTTTTTTGAGTTCTTTTGAGTGAATGTGAGTTTTGTTTATGCAATTAAGTTTAAGTTCGTTTGTAATTTTCGCCTTCTTATTCTAGTTGTAATGCTTATTTTAGAAATAAAATATTGTTTTTCTCATTTGGATCATCTTCTTTTTCAATTTATGTTAGTGTGCGTGTGTGTATGAGAATAGTTTATTGCTTTCATAATTTAGGTTTACTGTTTATATAATTTATGTTTACTGCTTTCATAAAAATAGTTTATTATTTTTCTTTCAACGCTTTATTTATCGCTTTCATTTAAACATTTTTTCCTTTTTTTAACATAGCGTTATTTCAGTCTTTATATACCTGCTCTATACCACCCCCGTCTCGGATGAGAGGCTAAGTTTCTTTAGCGCCTGATTAAGACGGTTGGGATGGATACTATTACTGCTTTTATATAAGTCTTCTTATTTCCTTTTTTATCCGCTTAAATAATTAAACATGTATTTTCTAATTATTAATGTCGTCTCCATTCCGATGAGTGGCTAATTTCCTTTAGCACACGATGTCGAAGAGCATTGGGACACAAAAATAGTTTTTCTAAAAGTAAAAACATCTCTTTCTAAAATAATTAAACAAGCTTAAGGTTTACCCGAGAATAACGTTGAATGGAGCCACATAATCAATGTGTGGTTTTTCATTTCCATTTTCGTACACTAGTTAGCCAAGAGGCTCCTGCGTACGGACTGATTGCTCACGGGTAAAGAGAAGTGCGCTCTACCCTCGAGAGAGGATGAGGTAAGTCTCCCGAATTGGAAGTAAAAACCCAATAGCGGGGTTCACAACATAAAGCGAGTATTAAGAAGATTCGATTATAGAACGAGAGTTCGGTCGAATATTCATAATCTCAGGTGGGCGTACCCTCGAGAGAGGAACGTTCATAATTATGGAACCTCCACGGCCAAGCTATTTTAATGTTTTGAAAAGTCATTACTTTTATTTCTAAAAAAGACTATTTTCATCTCAAGGTAATTCGACATCAGGCGCTATTTATTATCATCGTTTAGAACTCTAGTTATACGCTTATTATCGTTCGCTTTTAAAAACCCACACAAACTTATTCCGATAAAATAATAGTCTGTTCCTCAAAGTGGTATAATCAACACGATCCGCGGAAATATACGACCCTGATATTTTCTAAAACAAAATATCATGTATTACTCACGATAAGGTATACTTGCCTTTATCATATGATTAGTTTGGATTAAAATTTAAACAAAAGCTTTTCAAACCAATTTAGTGCAAAACTCTCCTTTTCTATTTTAAAAATCAATAGAATTCGGCGTTGTAGTCAGGGTGTAAACGTCAATATTTCAAAAGAAGAAAAAGACTGTTACTTCTATCTTTCGATAGGATAACGGTTAGTTTATCAAAGTATGAATACTTGCGAAACTCTTTGAAAACACCCGCCTAATTCTAATCTCATCATATAAAGGTTGCGCAAACCAAATTAAGAAGTCTTCCAAAAATTAATCATCAGTAACGCAGATGTTAAGTGCATTAAAGAGAGACCTTGTCATGCTTGCCAAATGGGCAAGCAGACTCGGGCTAACTTTAAGAGCATAATTGGCAAAGATTCTATCAGATGCTTATATCTACTTCATATGAATCTATTTGGTCCCATGCCAGTTAGGAGTTTAGGAGGTAAAGCTTATACCTGGGTAATTGTTGATGACTACTCAAATTTTTCTTGGGTATTCTTTCTAAAACACAAGTCAGATGTTTTTGACTCTTTCACTAATTTTGTCAGGCAAATCCAGAATGAACTAAACTGCTCCATAGTCAAAATCAGAAGTGACCACGAAACAGAATTTAAGTCTGGGGCTCTGACAGAATTTTGTGAAAGCTTAGGTATCTTTCATGAGTTTTCCTCTCCTCATACTCCACAACAAAATGGAGTTGCCGAGAGAAAGAATAGGACACTCATAGAGGCAAGCAGGACAATGTTGAATGATTCTTCTCTTCCAGAATATTTCTGGACAGAAGCCGTCAACACTGCTTGTCACGTGCAAAATAGAGCACTAATCAACAAGAACCATCATAAGACACCTTATGAACTTCTAAAGGGCAGGAAACCAAGTGTATCGTATTTCAGAATTTTTGGCAGTAAATGCTTCGTACTTAACAACAGGAAGTATTACAAAACCAAGTTTAGTGAAAAGTGTTTTGAAGGAATTTTTGTAGGCTATAGTACTCATAGTAAGGCATATAGGATTTTTAACAAGAAACTCTGGTTGTAGAAGAATCAATAAATGTTGTATTTGATGAGACGAGTATGCTTCACAGCAGCTCTTCTAGTATTTTTGTTGAAGATGCAGGTGCAAGTTTGAAACTGAAAGAACTGAACTTGGAAGAAGTCATCAAAGAAGATGCTCCAGGGACAATTTCAGTGAATGATCCAATTACACCTGATGAAGAAGAACTTCAAGAAGTAGAAGATGTACCAGAAGCAGAAGAACTTGCTACCAAGGATGATGCAAGAAATCTGGTGATCAGACATTAGAGAGATCACCCAGCAAATCAAATCATCGGAGGAACCAGAGTCGGGATAAGGATAAGAAGAGGTACAGCTAACGAATTTTTGCAATTAAGTTTTCTTTCATAGGTTGAGCCAAAGAAATTTGATGAGGCCAAAGAGGACGCTTCATGGATTATTGCAATGCAAGAGGAACTCAATCAGTTCAAAAGATGCAAAGTTTGGAAGTTAGTGTCAAGGCCCAAAGGTCAGAATGTCATCGGAACAAAATGGGCTTACAGAAACAAGCTGGATGAGGATGGTGTAATCATCAAGAACAAGGCCAGACTTGTTGCCCAAGGTTACCGACAAGAAGAAGGAATCGACTTCGATCAAACTTATGCTCTAATGGCAAGACTCGAAGCGATCAGGTTATTTCTAGCGTATTGTCACGCCCGGGGTTAATGCCCAGGAGGATTCTAGAGAAATCTAGGTCCTTGGAGAAGCATGTACATAGAAGAACTCTGGAAGAATGTGGAAACTCTCTAGAATGATCTCTTGGGAACATTCTAGAGAACTCGGGAAGATTGTATATTCATAGGGTTGTAGAATAGTCTAGAAACTTAGGCATTCTAGATCCTTCCATCTTTTGGAGGGAAATTCTTTTGGGGCCTATAAAAGGGGAAGGCCCCCTCATTTGTAAGCATCCAAGTTTTGGAGAAGCAATAGAGTTATTTGAGTTTCCTTTGCAATTGTGAGTTCTCTTGAGATCTACTTAGCATTCGTTCTTCATCACCACCTAGTTCTTGCAGGACTAAGGCCGCACGGGAGCTTGTAAGAAGACAAGTCCGTGACAGTTGGTATCAGAGCGAGGTTGCTCAAGTTCGTGGTTGGTGTCGGAGAAGACTAGATGGCTGCTGAAGGGAACAACAACTCAAGCGTGGTGGATGAGCGCGGAAGGGAGATGCTTCCCCAGTTCGAGAAGAAGAGGCGGAGCCATAGCAAATCTCGGGACGAAGCGCACGTGGAACGCATACTGGCCGAATGGGAGGAGCGCATGACGACGGTGGAGGAAGACCACTCATATGTTCGCGGAGAACTAGAAGCTGTCAAACAAGCGCTACCGGCTCGCGGAGAGCTGGAACTTTTGAAGGCCCAAGTCCAAGCATGCCTTGGTGCAAATGCGGAGCTTACTCAAAGGTGTGATCAACTGGAGGATGACTATGAGGAGCGAATCGCCAAATTGGAGGAGGAATTGGCCTTGTGCAGAAAGGCCATTGCTAATGGAGGAAATGGGGCTGTGGCAAACCAGAGGATCGATGTGCCTAAGCCAAAACCCTTCTCGGGGAATAGGGATGCCAAGGAGGTTGAACACTTCCTTTACCAAATGGAGGTTTACTTCGAAGGATGTAATCTCACTGAGGAAGTACTCAAGGTAAAGACAGCTAGCTACTATCTTTCGGATATTGCATCTCTGTGGTGGCAGCGAAAGCTTGCAGATATCAAGAAGGGAACGTGTAACTTGGACACATGGGATGAGTTCAAGATTGAGCTTAAGCGGCACTTCTACCCGGAGAACGTCGCAAATGAGGCAAGGAAGAAGTTAAAGGAACTCAAGCAGAAGGGGTCAATCACAGAGTATGTGAAGGAGTTCCAAACCTTAATGCTGATGGTGCCAGGTATGTCCGAAGATGATCAATTGTTCAACTTTAAGGATGGTCTTCAGAATTGGGTGAAGCAAGAAGTGCATCGACGGGATGCCAAGACCCTGGATGAAGCTATTGCGGCGGCCGAGGCAATGACGGAGTTCCAAAGACCATCATCGGATGCGACAGCCAAGAAGGGCTACAGGAATGACAACATCAAAGGTGTGGGAGAAAGGCAAGGGTCACGAAGACCAAATAGAGGAGAGCGAATTCCTACTCCGGGGAAGGATATTGAAGGCGGCAACAAGAGCTTCACACCAAAGGGAGGATGCTACTTATGCAAGGGACCGCACATGATGAGTAAGTGCCCAAAGCTTGGTTCGCTCGCAGCACTGCAGGAGGATGATGCAAGTGGACCCGAAGGTGAAGAAGGTACAAACCAAATATGTTCTTTGCAACTTCTAAGTGCTTTGAATGTGAAACCAGCTAAGAAGATGGTCAGCAAGGGGCTGATGTTCGTAGAAGCCATGATCAACAAAAAGTCCACCAAAGCCTTGGTGGATACGGGTGCCACACATAACTTTATGACGGAGGAAGAAGCAAGAAGACTTGGCCTCCAAGTGACCAAGTGTGAAGGATGGCTAAAGACCGTGAATGGGAAGGCAAGGCCGCTAGCAGGTGTAGCTCGTGGTGTGGAGCTTCGCATGGGTACGTGGAATGGAAAGGTGGACTTCTCGGTTGCAGCTATGGATGATCACAAGCTAGTGTTGGGCATGGACTTCTTCGATGCGGTGAGTGCCATTGTCATGCCAACTTACCGCTCGGTGTGCATTATTGAGAAAGGTGCAACATGCATGATACCTGCGGTGGAAGGGCCACCAAGCTGTGGAGCAAGACAACTATCGGCTATGCAAATAGCCAAGGGCGTGAAGAAAGGAGAACCTACTTTCTTGGCGACTTTGAAGGAGGAAGCGGGCGAGATCATGGAGGAGGTGCCTCTACTGGTGGCGGAAGTCCTTGAGAAGAATAAGGACGTAATGCCCGCGGAGCTGCCAAAGAAGTTGCCTCCCCGCAGGGAGGTAGATCACAAGATTGAGTTAGAGGTTGGAGCCAAGCCACCTGCGAAGGCACCATATCGGATGGCTCCACCCGAGCTCGAAGAGTTGAGGAAACAGTTACAGGAGCTGCTTGAGGCTGGGATGATCAGACCATCGAAGGCACCATTTGGCGCACCGGTGCTCTTTCAAAAAAAGAAGGATGGAACCTTGCGGTTATGCACAGACTATCGGGCATTGAACAAGGTAACTATCAAAAACAAGTATCCTGTGCCGTTGATTGCTGACTTGTTCGATCGACTTGGAGGAGCAAGGATATATTCGAAGATGGATCTGCAAAAGGGCTACCACCAAGTACGGATTGCTGAAGGGGATGAGCCAAAGACAACGTGTGTGACGAGGTACGGATCATTCGAGTGGTTGGTGATGCCATTCGGCCTAACCAACGCACCCGCTACATTTTGTACTTTGATGAATCAAATCTTTCACCCCTACTTGGACAAGTTTGTAGTAGTATACTTGGACGACATCGTCGTCTATAGTAATACAATGGAGGAGCATGCTGAACATCTTCGCCTAGTGTTCCAAGTACTGCGGGAGAATGAACTATATGTCAAACGATCAAAGTGTTCCTTTGGGCAAGAAGAAGTGCATTTCCTCGGGCATGTCATTGGACAGGGCCAATTGAAGATGGACAGGGACAAGGTACGGGCAATCGTCGAATGGGATCCGCCAACAAAGGTGACGGAGTTGAGATCATTCCTGGGTTTGGTGAACTACTACCGACGGTTCATCATAGACTACTCAAAGAGAGCGGTGCCGCTTACGGACCTACTCAAGAAGGAGAAAGCTTGGAGCTGGACGAGGGAATGCCAGCAAGCTTTTGAGGATTTGAAGAAGGCGGTAAGTACGGAGCCAGTACTTGCCCTACCAGACTTTGGGAAAAAGTTCGAGCTGCATACCGATGCATCAGACTTTGCTATTGGAGGGGTGTTGATGCAAGAAGGACACCCGATTGCATTCGAAAGCCGCAAGTTGAATGAAGCGGAGCGGCGCTACACCGTGCAAGAGAAGGAGATGACAGCCATCATACATTGCTTACAGGTATGGAGGCACTACTTGCTGGGAGCACAGTTCATGATCAAGACCGACAATGTGGCAACTACCTACTTTCAAACTCAAAAGAAATTGTCGGCGAAGCAAGCAAGGTGGCAAGACTTCCTGGCCGAGTTTGACTTTGTCCTGGAACACAAGCCGGGCAAAGCCAACGTCGTAGCAGATGCACTTAGCCGCAAAGCGGAGCTAGCGGCGATCTCGATGGTGAAGAGCGACCTTCTTGAGCAGGTAAAAAGTGGGTTGGAAGAAGATCCGTTGGCCAAACAACTCATGCAACTAGCCAAAGAGGGTCAAGCCAAGAGATTTTGGGTAGAAGACGGGCTACTCTACACCAAAGGAAGGAGATTGTATATCCCAAAGTGGGGAAACCTGCGGAGGGACTTAATCAAGGAGTGTCATGACACCAAATGGGCGGGACATCCAGGCCAAAAGCGCACCTTGGCGTTGATGGAGGATTCCTACTATTGGCCGCAAATGAGGGACAGCATCGAGCTATACGTGAAGACATGTCTTGTTTGCCAACAAGACAAGGTGGAGAACAAGCAGCCAGCAGGACTCTTGGAGCCCCTACCAGTGCCGGAATATCCCTGGGAAACGGTGACGCTGGATTACATCAACGCGCTGCCCAAATCTGAAGGTTGCGGATCTATCTTGGTGGTAGTAGATCGTTTTTCCAAGTATGGCACTTTCATACCAAGCGTGAAGGATGCAACGGCGGAAGAGACGGCGCGACTCTTCTTCAAACATGTGGTGAAGTATTGGGGGTTGCCGAAGAACATTGTGAGCGATCGAGACCCTCGCTTCACCGGGAAGCTATGGACAGAGTTGTTCAAGCTACTTGGATCGAAGCTGAATTTTTCCACTAGCTTCCACCCTCAATCCGATGGGCAGACCGAGAGGGTGAATGCGTTGTTGGAGTGCTACTTGCGGCACTTTGTGAGTGCCAACCAAAAAGACTGGGCCAAGCTTATGGATGTTGCCCAATTCTCCTACAACCTGCAGCGGAGTGAGGCCACGGGGAGGAGTCCATTTGAACTTGCCACGGGAAGACAACCCCTCACTCCACAAACATTGGCGACCACGACGGATGATGGAAGGAGCCCAGGTGCCTGGAAGATGGCTAAGTCATGGGAAGAACATGCAGACTTAGCTAGGTCGTGCTTGGAGAAAGCCCGCAAGAGGATGAAGAAGTGGGCCGATGCAAAGCGGCGACACACGGAATATTCGGTAGGAGATAAGGTGATGGTGAAGCTCTTACCCCAGCAGTTCAAGGCCTTGCGTAGTGTACACAAGGGCTTGGTACGGAGATACGAAGGTCCATTCCCGGTCTTGGCTAAGGTGGGTAAGGTTTCTTATCGCCTTGACTTACCAAACTCTTTGAAGATACATCCGGTGTTTCATGCGAGTATGCTCAAACCATATTACGGGGATAATGAGGACCTTCAAAGAGGAGAATCTCAAAGGGGCGCCTCCAGTGATGACAAAATCTTTTGACAAAGAGATCGAAGAGGTGCTAACAAAAAGAGTAGTGCGAAGAAGAGGTGTGCAACCTTGCACACAGTACTTGATCAAGTGGAAGGGATTGCCAGGGTCTGAAACTACTTGGGAGACATTAGAAGATCTGTGGCAGTTCAAGGACATTCTTCAGCAGTACGAGGCGACGAGGGCGTCGCCAGGCTAGGTGGGGGAGGATGTCACGCCCGGGGTTAATGCCCAGGAGGATTCTAGAGAAATCTAGGTCCTTGGAGAAGCATGTACATAGAAGAACTCTGGAAGAATGTGGAAACTCTCTAGAATGATCTCTTGGGAACATTCTAGAGAACTCGGGAAGATTGTATATTCATAGGGTTGTAGAATAGTCTAGAAACTTAGGCATTCTAGATCCTTCCATCTTTTGGAGGGAAATTCTTTTGGGGCCTATAAAAGGGGAAGGCCCCCTCATTTGTAAGCATCCAAGTTTTGGAGAAGCAATAGAGTTATTTGAGTTTCCTTTGCAATTGTGAGTTCTCTTGAGTTCTACTTAGCATTCGTTCTTCATCACCACCTAGTTCTTGCAGGAGAGGCTGACTTAGCTTGGCTACGCGGAGTGGCAAGGAGGAGCTAAGGCCGCACGGGAGCTTGTAAGAAGACAAGTCCGTGACAGTATGCTGCTCACAAATGATATAAGGTCTTTCAAATGGACGTGAAGTCAGCCTTCCTTAATGGTAACTTAAAGGAAGAAGTATACGTAGAACAACCGCCAGGTTTTGTTGATTCCTTCCTCCCTGATTATGTTTATTTTTTACGTAAAGCATTATATGGTCTAAAACAAGCACCCCGAGCTTGTATGAGACCCTCTCTAGCTTTCTTCTTGAGAACAAATTCACAATAGGAAAGATAGATAAGACATTAATTCTTAGGGAAGTAAAAGGCAAGATTTTTCTATTGCAAATCTATGTCGACGACATCATTTTTGGATCTACGGATGATAACCTTTGCAAAAAGTTCTCTAACTTAATGTAAGGGAAATTTGAAATAAGTAGTATGGGTGAGCTGAAGTATTTCTTAGGACTTCAGGTGAAACAATCTGAAGATGGAATTTTCATCTCTCAGACGAAGTTCACCAAAGAGTTAATTAAGAAATTTGTAATGGAGAACGCAACCTCAATGAGGACTCCAATGGGTTCAAATATGACTCTGGACAAGGATGAGAAAGGGCAACCTTTTGATGAAACCAAGTACAAAATCATAACTGGATCCTTGCTCTACCTTACTGCCAGTAGACCAGACATAATGTTTTCAACAAGTGTTTGTGCTAGATTCCAGGTGAACTCTAAGGAATCTCACTATGTCACTGCAAAGAGGATTTTGAGATATCTTAAAGGCATACCAAATCTTGGCTTATGGTACCCAAGAAGTAGTGACTTCGAACTAACAGGATTTTTAGGTGTTGATTTTGCAGGTAGCAGGGATGACCGGAAAAGCACTTCCGGGACATGTCAATTCCTTGGAAGGAGGCTTGTCTCTTGGAGTAGCAAGAAACAGAACTGTGTAGCAATCTCAACTGTTGAATCGGATTATATCTCCACAGGCAGTTGTTGTGCACAACTTCTGTGGATTAGGAATCGGCTTGAAGACTACAACATGAAGTTGAAGGAAATTCTAATGTTCTGTGACTCATCAAGTGCAATTGCAATTACCAATAATCCAGTCTCTCACAGTCGGGCAAAGCACATAGAGATTCGCTATCATTTCATCTCGGAGCATGTGGAGAACAAGGACATCAACCTCAGTTATGTCCCGACGGATAAATAAGTTGCTGATATTTTCATGAAGCCGCTTGATGAGACCAAGTTCAATTATTTTAAGCTAGAACTTTGTATGCTGAACAAGGAATCTTGAAGAAAGATCAAAGGAATCAACCTCAAATCAGAAAATCGGGTCTATCAAAGAAATCAAGGGAATTACACGAGTCAATTCGACGAATTTGTCGAGTCTTTAAGAATCATTTCAACGAAAAGTTATTTTCGTTGAGGCATTTTGACGAATTGAAGAATTGCCTCGAGTAATTTCGACAAATCATCAAGTCAATTTCATCGAATGCTAATATTCCAGATTTTCAATCTAATCACTTTTCTTATTGGATCCAAAGAGTCATTTCATCTATCTGGTACGCGACTCCTATATCTTCAAAATATTAAAATATATATATATATGTTTACGGGTTTCATGAGTCACACACGTTTTCTCGCCGAACCCTTCCATCGATTCGTCTCCCTCGTCGAGTTCTTCCGTCGATTCATCTTCCTTGCCGATTTTCTCTGTCGATTCAAGAAACAATGTCTCGCAAGATCTCTGGTTTGCTTCAGGTAGGGGGAGAGCTAGTCAGGACAGGATTTGCTAGCACAAAAGATGAGTTTCGCAATATCTTTCTTTGCTTGGAAGAAGCCGGTCTGTCTTTCATTCTCGAACGTCCCTGTCGCGTACTTGACAGAGATGTTCTGGATTTCTTCAAGAACATTAAAATTTGACATAGTGGATAGGTCATCAAGTGATCTGTCAGAGATAAGGTAATCAAGATGAAGCCTTCAAGTTGACAAGACTTTTGTGATTGCCGGTAGTGGAGGAAGAGAATTGTTTGTTTGAGGAAGACCACAACAGAGCTTTGCTATTTTGTGGATTGCCAAGAGGTACTACAGCTGTTAGAAGGAAGTACATAAATGGAGAAGGAAAGCTCATTTCTGATATTATGGGAAAGGTTTTGCTATGCAAGGTAGGTTCTCATGACTACCTCTCTAATGACATGTTCAAGTTAGTCGCAGCTGTAATCTGCCGGAAAAGGGTGAATTGGGGTCTAGGTCTGTTTGAAAAGATAAAGGCAAACCTGATGATTCCTAACTTTGGAAGGATCATCACTCTTTACCTAAATTATCTGGATGGAGACCAGTTTGATATGACTTCTGAAAGCCTTATTCACCATCTGAAGAAGATTGACTCTTCCATTCTATCCAGATGGGAAAGAAAGATTGTAAGGCCAGGACTGAAGAAAGTTGTTGAAGAGGAAGAAGATGAGGAAGAAGAGGAAATGAATGAACTCTCTCCTTCAAGGTTTGTTCCCCTGTCAGATATACCACCATCTCAGGGGGAGATCTCTTAAGCTCTCGTTGTTTCATCAGTCTAGGGGGAGTGCTCCAAGGCTCTAGTTTTATCAGTTCAGGTAGAACCCTCTCCAGCTCTACCAGCCCCTCCAAGTATACAAAGTCATTTTTCTGCTCTTATTGTCAATATTGAGAATACTTATAATTTGGGTCCATGGGCACTATTCAGGGAAGATACTTGATCTTCCTGCAAGGGAGCCAGAAAGGATAACTATTGATGATTCTGAAGATGAGGAAGTTGTTGATGTTGCTGATGATGAAAGTGATGATGGTAATGCTGATGCCAATGATGATACTGATGACAATGATGATGATGGTGATGATGGTGGTGATAAGCCTGATATAGAGCCAGTCCAGGCAAGTTATCTTGTGGAAAAAGAAAGTGCTCACCATTCTGGTGAAGGAGAAGTGCCTAAAGAGATAAAATCCACATCTAGTGGAGTCCTTAGTGTTGATGTTTTTCCTCCAGTTCAAGAAAAGTCCACTGCAATGTCTGAGGGGGAGGTTGAGAAAGAGGATGACAAGTCCAGGCTACAAAAATTCTAACTGTAAAGGATAAAGGAGAGGATGTGCAATATGCACCTCCTGCTCAGGAAAATGTAGTGGATCTAAATGTGCCCTCTCTAGGGGGAGCTTAGTTTGAAGAGCTTATGTTTCTTGATAAAATTCAAGGCACACCTCCTGTTCAGAGTACTCCTGCTCCAATTGCCTCAACCTCCATTTCTGATCTGATCCAATCTATTGAGTCCTTGCTCAAGACATAAGCTGAGTACTTTGAATTTTTATTGAAGCAAGTGTTTGACAAAGTTAATGAGGTTGAATCTGATTTGAATAATGACCTAGCAGAGGTGAAGTACACTGTATCCACCATGAAAGAAGATCTAGATAATAACTTTACAAATGGTGTAAAGGCAATAAGTTTTACTAATGAAGGTCTAAAGCATGTGTATGAAAATTCCAAGGCTCTAATAGAAGGTCAAGGCTCAATACTTCAGCAAGGGCAGAGCTCAAGAGATCAAGTTATTGAACATTTATCAAGCTTCAAGGAAGAGATCATCCAAACCCTAACTGAAGAAGTCAGAAAGGGGGAGGAGAAAAGTATATGCCAAATGCATGACTTGAGCAAAGAAGTGGAGAGTAAGTTGTATGAAGCTAATGTCTTTATTCTTCAGAGTTTTCAATGGCATTATGAAAGTTTGTTGGGGAGATCTCAAGATCAAGCCTTTCCTGAACAAGTTTATGAAGACATAGCTCTTATCCCTCAAGTTCATTATACCCAAGTGTGGGCTGACCCAGAAGATTCTCCTAAACCCTCAGAGCCTGTAGTTAAGAAAAGAAAGTATGGTGAAGGCCCTTTTGCAAGAAGGTCGGATCCTTCTGAAAGAAGAGGACCAGGCATAGAGTTCAAAGAGCTAGTGGCAAAGAGAAGAGAATACACTGAAGTATGGAGTTCAATTTCTAAATTAATAATTTTGAACACATACAAGCTAGTTGATATTTCAAATGAAGAGCCTCAGAAGTACTACAGTCAAGAAGAGATTAATAAGCAAAAGGCATCTCAGCTGAAAAGAAAGGTTCATTTCAGAGACCATGGATACAACAATCCAGATGCTCCTCCACCTCCTCCAAGATACTACCCAAAGTCCAAAGTATACTTTACCAGGAAGATGAAGAAGAGAAAGTATGGGAAAGCTAAAATGCCTTAGATGTGTGTTGTGACTATGTTCAAATCCCAAAAACATATATATATTAATTCTTTGATATTTCAATTCATATTGTTTACTTCTTTTTGTCATGCTCTTTGTTTTTTATTATGATTATTATCTGTGCAATTCACCTTAGTAGACAGGGTTCTGACTTCTTCAAATAGGTGGAGATTATTGGGTTTTATAGCCATAATAACCTTGATTTGAAGAAGTGTCCCTTGAACTAAGACGAATTGATATTTTATTTGATGTAGCATTTTTGTTATGTGTTTGCATGATATTATTTGTTAAGTACAAACCAATGTCTGGTTTCAATGAGTCATTAACACAGGCCTATGCAATGTAATACCTCATTGTGTAGACCAAGGTGTTGACTCATGTGAAATCTCTCTATTGGGATGTACTTCATATTCAAACACTATGGAGAAGACAAGTGGAAGTATTTGTTGAATTCAGAAGTAGAAGAAAATAGTCTGTCTTTTTCGTCAAGTGGTCTCGAAGAATCTAAGTGAATTCGTCGAGGCAACTCATGAAGATTTAGCTATTCATCGAATTTACTCGAGATGTCTCAGAGAATTCTGTCAAGTATTTTTCGTTGAGTAAACGTTTGTTTACTCGAGAACACTCGACAAATTCATCGAGTGGTCTGCCGATTTCTCGTGAGCACTCGACTAATTCGTCGAGTGCTCTCGTGAAATCCTCTAGTGGACTTAGATCTTTTCTTCCCATCTCAGCGCATTTTTTAAGTCTAATTTGTTGACTCATAATTTGAATTCGTCGAGTAATTCTTTATTCCACGAGTCCATTCGACGAATGCTGACAGAGCGTGTGTTCTTCTATTCGATGCAATTTTTCCTTCTAGGGTTTTTCTTCCATGTACAGTACACGTGGACCACATTCCTTTAGTCTCGTTTATAGCCGTTTGAGAAGGTCTTATAAATACTTAAAGGACTTTTTAGAAAACCTTATTCATGCTAATTTGAAAAAAAAAACATTGCAAGTTCCTTCGGCCATTGTCTTTCTCTCACAGAAGATTTTCTGCCGCCGACAAGTCCTGTGCACGATTCTTCATCAAGATTCAATTCAACAAGATCACTATGCTCAGATTCATTCAAGTTATTTCTAGATCTTATTGTGTCGACAAGTATTCAAGTCCAATCATTCAAATCAAAGGATTTCTTCTTCCCAATTACAGTTCAATCTCTCATCTCTTTCGAGGAAGAAGATGATCCATTTTCTCATATCTGAAGAAGTAGAATCTCCTTGAGATTCTAAGGGATCTGAAGAAGTAGTGAAGCAGAATGGAAGAGTAGGCTTGTGGAATGGTAGAGTAGGCTCACGTAGTGGAAGGGTAGGCTTGCGTAATGGAATGGAGGGTAATGGAGGTTGGAATATGGAATGGGGACGCTCCTCACTTGCATAAACCACAAGTTAATTTCACATAGACATGAAATAAACTAAATAGAAATAATAAGGTTTAGCAATCATCGTCATACAACCAAGGAATCAAGAGAGAAAATGCTGCAATATGAAGGGGGTAAGATTACAACCAAAGAGGTGGAGACTCTTCAGAGGTTCACGGTTGGAATCTAGGGTTGTCAAGCCATGTCCGAACTCGGGCTCCAACTGCCGTCTGGGGTCCAGAAGAGTTATCACCTCCTTCAACATTACTCGTATTCTCCTTTTTGAAGCAGTAATATAAAGCATGGTAAAGAGCAAGTATAGAACAATAGGTAAAGATAAGTACACAATAGAAATGTAACCATTGATTTATAGGAATGCCCATACAAACCTATAGACCAAGGGGTCATTTAGCAGGGCCTATCGTATACAAAGTCCCATAACCAATTTATACGATAGGGGCAGGGGTTGAAATGCAATGATTATGCCATGACATGCAGAGTTATGCAGTTTAATGATATGTTCATACAAGTGCAACTCACACACTTTGACTCGATGCACACAGACCTTTAGTTCCGCCTTTTTGAAGCTAGCAAGACTCCCAGGATACTCCCATAGTGGCAAACGGAAGCGGTGGGTTGGGCCTCGCACACCTCTAGGTTGGTATTCACACTACCTATCCTAGACCTATCGTACGCCTCAACGCAAAACCGCGGAGCATCTGCGTACTCTTATTGGTTGGACCGCCAGACTTTCAAGGCTATGTGAAAATTCCACACTTGTCGAGTCAATGTATTGACGTTGGTGTGAACGACCGTTCAATAACGGAGACCCACCACCTTTATGCACATGCAAACATGTTTACCATATATCTCCGAGCCATAAGCTCCCCGGGCTAACCCGCCCGTCACCATAACCTTCCGAGCCACCGGCTTGCCGGACCAACCCGTCTGCACCAACAAGCATTACTGAGTCAAAAGCTCACCAGACAAATTAGTCTGCTGCTACAACCACCGAGCCTACCGCTCGTAAGACCAAACTAACTAACCTCCCATTACCACGGGGTGAGGGTGTGCGCATTATTAAGTTAGTCTTGTACATTAACTTATCCCTGCAATTTATGGTTAATCTTGGACTTCCCGAGGATTACACCGTAAGGGGCTCGCTATAGTACTAGGAACTATAATGGGATGACACCTCAAAGCTACCTTTCCAAGGCATTTAATGTTATTTGTAACTACTCGTAAGAATACCCTTCTTGTCATTACACTCAAATTACCCTAAGTATTTTATGACCCTCTGAGGGGAAAGACGATCTTTCATCGGTCCCGAACACAACCTTACCCCTTAGCTTATCGGGTACACTCAACATATAGACCCCTAATGGTGACCTCACTTCCTCTCTAACAGACTAGGTACACCATCTACCTTCCATTCCCAACTAATGATCCATAAAATTACTCAGTTTCTACAGTTTTACTATACGCACACCAAATGAGTTATAAGAGTTGCATGAGAGGAGGTACTCCAAACATTCTTCCAAATGACTCAATATTATTACTGGGAGTCTATTATGATATTCTAAGACTAAATCCAGAGGATCATATTTTTCCATAATTATTTGGCATTTATTATAATTTCTCCAACATTGGCAAAGCTTGAAATTGAATATGAAGTGTAAGATTTTTCTATGATATGGCCCCCATAAAATTATGGAAAATCTATGAGGTCAAAATAATAGTAAATACATAATATCAAAATTTTGCAGTAAGGGGTTGACCTCTAATTATAATATTGAATAATTATCCCAATTTAAAAATTAAAGAAGGAACCACCAAAAATACTTGTCCAAAAATTATGGCAAAATTACCAGATCTTTATAATGATCAGAAAAGTTTACTAACAGAGTCTCATAATTTATAACAACCATCAAGTCCCATAAATAAATATTTCAAGTAAATCCAATCTAGGGAACATTGTGAATTAATCTACTGATAAATAATTCCAAAAATTATACAGAAATTCACAGAGCTTTCTAATGCCCTAAAATGTCCTTTCACCAAGTTTCATAATTTTCTAGAGGATATTTGTGAAGGATGTGGTGTTTCAAAAGTTGTCTTCTTTTGTGTGTTCATGGTTTTTAGTTTTGTGTTCCTTTGATTGTATGTTGTATCTCATTAAAAGTTCAGGAAGATGCTCTTGGTCTTGAACTATAGAGCACTTGAGAGTATGCCAACTAATCATAATTCTATACGCTCACAATCATGGAAATCAAAGTGGAACGTTGATTACCAAGTTATGATTGTCATGTCTATTAAAGTACATCTGAAGTTCTATAAATGTTGATAAATGATTATCATTTGACCGCGTGGATGTGTATACGTGAATGTGTTATACACATTGAGCTTGACCTATCCTATGTTGAAACATTGTATGGATTGTGTTTTGTGTCATCAATGTTTCAACGTGTCTTATGAAATGATATGGGAAGTATAAATTTATCGTATCGGTGCGCGCAATGTGATCATAGTTGAAGACTGTCTAATGATGGTGATACACAGGGTGATTCATTACACGCGCTTGTGCGTAAAGAAGTTTATTCGTCAAATTATCAAATGTCCCTCAAACTTATTGAGTAATGATATTGGTGGGCCACTTGGTGAAGAGAGGTCATATAGCATGCAATATAACTATGGTAGTTATAATTACGACTCGCTTATGAGACCAAGAAAATAAATATAGTGCAAAAATGACACGATCCTATTTTGCACAAATATTTAGTAATATCATGTGACATGCATAGACACAGGTCATCTAATTTTGTTACCTAGCTATTGTGTTGCCAAGGCGACTATAATGCAGTGATAAAGCCTCGTATAGCCCATAATATATTTTGGTTATATTATCACTTAGACGACACAATTTCCTTTGTATAGGTCACACCAAATGAAAAGAAACAGCGACATTCGACTCAAATGATGTATTTATTTTCATGGCTATGTAATCCAAATACGTGGTTGAGTACGAATGCAAAATGTCGTGAATCAAGGAGTTTAGACAGTAATTACTTTGAGATCTTATTTTGATAGTTAGTTGATATAATGAATGGGGTTCATTGCGAAATCAATAAATGGGTGGAATAATTTATGTAACATATGCGACGTTACATACGGTCGCATCAAATTAATGAGATTTCAGGAAAGAGAATATGTGTCTGTTGGCGTTGTGTAAATAGTATACTATTTGCACAATAAAACATACATTGATTGAGTATTTAATAATATTCCTAAAATCATATATATACTCTTTGTTTTTTTAGAAACTGATTTGTGGATTTTTCATTGATAATTTCAGTTACCGAAATGGGCTTTAATTGGTAATTAAATTCTTAAAGGAAATGAATTATCAAATCATTCTTTGGTTTAATGGAAAAAGAAAACCGTTTCTAAAAATAGCTCTCTCTCTCCCATTTTGAATAGAAAAAATTTTTGGTATCTCTCACCTAATAATAGGTGAGAGGGAGCCCATCTAAGCCGTTGATCAGAGATCATACGGTTGTATTTTCCTAAATACTAATGTATTTATAAATAATAAATAATGTCAGTATTTTATATACCGTCTGATCTAAGATCATACGGCTGTATTTCTCTCCCACCTATTATTAGGTGAGAGTAAAAAATAGGAAAAAAAACGATCGCCCATCTTCTCTCTCCTTTGTTTTCGGTTGGATTTTTGGGCAATAAAGTTTTTTTTTATTTTTGGGCGATACGGGCATCTTCTTCTTAGACAGGGACAAGGCAGAAATCTCTCAGTTTTTGCCTCCTCTTGCCGGTGATTGGAGCGTCTCCGTCGTATGATAATCTACGGCAGTAGAAGCACTGTCTAAGGCTACATCTTCTTCCTCATTCTCATCAAAGTTGAGGTCGAAGGGCTGTTTGGTTTCAAGGTGAATCTAGAGGTGATCAGAGCCATTTCGATCCGTGATCGTGATCCCAAAATTAGTGATCTCCTCGTCGCCTAGAAAAAAATAATTTTTCTAGAGGTATAATCTCTCATCCTTCTGTGATGATTTTGGTATTTTATTTCACGTAAATTGGTTAAGTCTCGCCATTGCCATGAGAGGGAATCGATCCGTTTATTTTGTGCAATCGTTTGTGGCTAAATTTTTTTAAAAATCTCATCACGGCGCTATCACACCGAAAATCCTTCAGTGGTATCAGAGCAAGGTTGGTCTTCTCATGGCAATAAGAGTGTTTAATTTTGTGCTTGTTCGTGCGCACAAATGGTTTGGATTAACTATGTCTCAAGTTTCGATTCAAGTTTCAATAACCCATTTTGTTTGGGTTATGAGAAGATTATTATTTTTATTTAAATTAATTTAGGTGAATCATGAAACCATGCGCACATGGATCAATCGAAATGAGATTGAACTTTGCGAGTTTAGTTTCTTTTCGGCTAATTTTGCTGAGAGCGCATCAGTTTTATGTTCATTAAGAACCTCTGGAATGTATTGTTGTGAATGGATGTAATAGTTAGAATGCTATGTGTTAGGAATTTTTTTGCAATTTTCTATATTTGGAATTATATGAATAAAAGAAAAAAATTTAAGATTGGCATTCCTTCTCATATCATCCACCTAAGCTAGTGATCTTGAATTAGCATGAGTGCGACCAAAATCACTATACATGGTGGAACTTGTGTAACCTGGTATTAAGCCACAAGTGAGCAAGCTCAGTGTGAGGCACAACTTGCCCACTTTGTTGAAATATCTCGGAAACCTTAGTTTCCTAATAATATGAGTTTTCTTAAGCAAATTTTCAAGATCTAGGCTTGGACATTTGGGAAATGTTTTACACTTACAAAAAAAAAATTTAAAGGAAATTTTTCTATATACAATGCAAGAATCATAAAGTTTAAGGTTTCTTAAAAGGTTATGATTGGTGATTAGTACCTAATTTGACAACCATGTAGATGAGTCTACCTGTTTGAAAAGGATCTTGATTGGCTACGTTTTTTTAGGATCTCTCTAATCCTTGTAGCAATTTTTTAAATAAATTGAAATCATGAACTGTATTTTAATTCACTCTCTCAAATATTTTTAGAGCTATGTCAACTCTTCCAAATTTTCTGCGTTCTATGATTGAAAAGAGCCCACTTGCTAATGATGGGTCAAATTATTCTGATTGGATCCTCAAGTTGAACATCGTGTTGCGCTTCGAAAATCTCCTTCAAATTCTGGATGGCCATTGCCCAGAAGAGAGGGAGAAAGGCAAGCCAACCGATGCTAAAAAGGAGGAACAAAAGAAATGGAATGACCAATAGCGTGTTGTGCAAACACTGATCTTGGCCAGTATTGGCGATCAATGATGAGTCCCAATTATATACACTTTTATGGACTCATCTAGGCCGATTATTTAGTCAAAGCACTACACTTTAGACATGTTTTCATGTTTATCATTCTATTATTCCACGCTAAGTGCACTTCTAGGCCCGTTTTGTGTATTTTCATGTTTATCATTCTTATTGTCTTTCATGTTGTGTTGTGTGCCACTTTCAGTGGTTCTGATTAGTGCTTATACTGGAACAGGGGTCGTGCAGGTGTTCCCGGTACAAATCTATACAGGAACACTGTGCACGATCTATGGTTCTATTGCGCACGACCACTGGTCGTGCGCCACTGATCGTGCGCACTTAACCCCTAAAATCTGAGTTCTGTCTACGATAGTGCGCACAACCACTGACGATAGTGCGCACGATCACTGATCGTGCGCTTTATTATTTTCTGTAAAGTTTTGTCTTGCAGGTTTTTTGGCACAGTGCGCACGACCACCAACTTCCAGTGCGCACGACCACTGGTCGTGCACCACTGATCGTGCGCCCTGTTTTCTATAAATACGCAGTCCGCGAAATTAGGTCGGATCGATCAATTTGCTCCGCCCAGTCCGCCATTTTCTCCCTTTCCGCAGGTGTTCCGCCCCTTTTGGCCTCCTCCATCATCCCCAAGCTCCAAGGAGAGGACTCCAGCCCAAAGATCGTCAACATCGAGCAAGGAGATCGTGCACCGGAGTAGAGCGTATCATGACACAAAGAAGACGGGTCCATTGGGAGGAAGTGACAACCCTCTTTTACCCCGGACACAGTTGCAGACTGAGCTAGGATGTGGATTGACAACCCGACGATTCCTATCGTGAATCTCAACGAGACTTTGGATGCGGTCAATTCCTTTTCTCTTTTTCCTCTTTATGTTGATGGTTGTATAAGCTGTATTCCTCTATCTTTTGATGATGTGCACTATGAATCTTGCTTTGTAATGTTTATCTCATGTTTATGAGTTTATATTATTCATATGTGTGTATGAGGTGCGCCCCCATCCATTTTCCATTCTGCCATCGTGTTCGTGTGCCGCACTAGCAATTGCTAGTGGCGTGCTTGTTGACGAGGTGTTTGCGACCCTCATTCTGCAAGCCTAGTCGTCCATCCGCCTAGCGAAGCGTTGCATAGCGGCCCGTGTAATCCATTCGCTTCACGAAGCAGTGCGCTCAAGGCCTGCAAAGTTCGATTCTGCACTTACCACTCCATCTTCTTGCCTACTCGTCCATCCGCCCTTGCGAAGTAGTGCGTTCAAGGCCTACGTAGTTTTCCATCCCACCTGGCGAAGCATTGCATTGCGGCATTGCATAGGAGTAGTCGTAGTTATTTTCTTTTATTCTCCATAAACCAAAACCCCATTTCAATCCATCCGATCGAAAGGACTTCAATCTCAAGTCCTTCCTCAATAGTTAACTCCACCTTACTGTGTTCCTTCGAGATCGATACTTGGGGATTCACTCCCACATTTTATATTACATGAACGATCGGTACACTGCCGTTTGGTGCCGCAGTCTCGCTACCGCCTATAGCGGTGTGCTAGATTTGTTCATCAAGTTTTTGGCGCCGTTGCCGGGGAGCACAGTCGTGTGAGTTTTCTGGAGAGGGAGAATCTGAGAGAGAAGCCCTTCCATTTGTAAATTGCATCCTTTTGTTTGATTTCTTCGTATTAGGTTTTACTGTTTTTTTTATTAGGTTGCTTTAGTAATTATTGTTGGGTGTAGTGTTTTGCAAAATAGTGTTCTTCTTTTTAAATTGAGTTATCTTCACGCAATGTGGGCTTCATTAAATGTTCGTTGTCGTTGGTGTAGAGATATCTCTCATGCTAGTGATAGATGTCCAAAGGGAGATAATAGCCCTAGCACTCAAGGCCCAGTATATGGAGCACCGACTTCGTCTGGTACTCCATATGGTGCGCGTAAGTCCTATGGCGATTCTGTTGAGCCTTTACCGTCATACTTCTTTTCTGCTTCAGCACCTGCTGTGCCAAAGAAGCCCGCAAGGCAGTGCCTATTTTGTCAGAGCACAGATCATGCTTTGAAGGATTGTGCTGCTTATCTTCGCCAATTGGACGAGGATGACAAGCCGGATATCCGGATCATCCCGACTCCTAACTCTAGCGGCATACCTTCAACATCTAGTTATGTGTCCGTGTCACCTTCACATTTTGAAGGGTATGGCGTGGACACAGTCACCGGATGTGTGTCTGATCTAGGCACTGACATTACTGAGCCTATCCCCCCTGTGCATCCATTACCGTGCGTGGAGCCAATTTTTTGTGAGGAATCAGTGCTTGACTTTTATCCGAGCACTATTCATCCCCCTGTTGTGCATACTACACTCGTCTCTGACGACATTGTTGATGATGTGTCGCAAGATGAGGCTGGCGATCTAAGTATTATGCTTGTTCCTATGAAGGAGGACAACCTTCTAGGTGAAGAGGAGTTTTCCTCAGCACCGGTGGAGGAAGTCCAAATCTTAAGCCTGGCCACTGTTGATCCCGCCGAACCTTGTAGCATTGATGACAATGCTGACATTATTTTACTTTCCCAACCTGATGGGAGTGAGACTGGGATCAATCCCCCGATTGATTTTTATTCATGTTCTTCTTCTTGTTTATTTCTTGATCCCCTTTCTCTATCTGAGCCTGTGCAGGTTGAGTCTTCACAGGTACCCCAGGAAGACTTAGAGCATGATGCTCAAGTCAATGATGAGAGCATCCTCTTATGTGAGGAGGTTGATCCCCCCTCCATAGAGGAAGCTCCACCCATTGCCTTCTCCTCCTACTGCCTCCCTGGAGATGACACCTTGCTGGGCAAGGATTTATTTTGTGGTGAGACGAGTGAGGACCAGCCTTCCTCCTCTTCTTACTTCCTATTTCCTCTACCTGTGTTAAGCAGGTATTATTATTTAGGTAGGGGAGTAACTGTTTTATCGTCGTATCGGTACCCGCTGCCGACACACATATTAGAACAGTTACCTGTGCACTTTTCTTTTCATAGACCCATTAGCTAGAACTGTTTTAAATGTGAATAAGTCGTATTGGGAGGACAATAACCCCAGTATTTATCTTACTTTTCATGCATTCCATTTTATTCAATCCTGTTTAGTTAGCTGTATTTTATTTTAGTTTATCTTGTTCTTTTGTTTTTGCGGAGCTCACCCCTGCAGGTACTTTCCTTTTGGAAGGAGGCGGTTGCGATTCTTCGTAGGGCATCTTTGCCCTGGATTTATTTGCATCTTCTGGTATGCTCACTTGCTGAGCATTGGGTACTCTCTTTCCCTAGCTCTATTTTTTATTTTCATGTTATACATTATGTGGTTTTGTTTAGTTTAAGTATGGGGGAGAGTCATTTTATGTGCCTGCTCACGTGCACTAGTGCTTAGCATACTAGAAGCTTATATTTAGTATTGTTCATTTCTTTGCACACCACAGCACCCACATGAGTGCGCGCTTAGTCGTTGGCACGTTGCGAGTCAAATTTGTCTCTTCTGTTTGATTTGAAAAATCATCGTGCTGGCTTAGGATTATGAGGCGGAGTAAAATGTTGACTCATGTAGTGCTCCTAGTCGTGTGCTCATGTCTCGCATAGAAATTCGTGTAGATTCAATTTCTTTTTATGATTTTATTTTATATTTTTCTATTAGCGTAAATATTGTTTACTACACTCAAAAATTGGTGAATCCGGTGTGAATCAAACGGTAGCATAGGGATGTGTGTAGATGTTCGTTATCTTCGTATTGCCCGAGTCGGGAGGAAGGATTATCTTTCTCGGTGACTAAGAACTTGCCTCAAGCGACTCTTGAAGCATGGGTATACAGTTAGTCAATCGCGTGAATGTGATATAGGCCATCATTTTGGTCCGGTTGAGCCATTGTGCCCATTCCTATCGCTCTATCCTCGTTAGCCCAGTTGTGCATACCCGTTCTTTGATTCAGCCCCACTTTTATCTCACCAAAGCCTAAAAGCCAATCCTAGTCGCACACCCAAATTTGAGCTTTAGTTGTATATCATTTTCATGATTGGGGTGTTGATGTTGTGTTACTTTTGTGAAAATGTGGATGTGCTTGATTGCAAAAATTGCTGAAAAATGTTTTGAAAAAAAAATGAGAAAAAGAAAAGATGTGAAGAGAAAATAAAAAAGAGATGAGCTCTATTCAAAAATCTTTGTGTATGAATTTATGTTTGGGAGTAGGTGGTGCACACACCCATGTAGTCAAGTTCAAGTGTGGGGGTGTGGTGCACTCGTTGTTTATCGTGGTGCGTGGATATTTTATTTTGTGCTAGCTCATTTGGGTTTAGTGTTTGAGCCATCGTTTTTATCATTGTATATCTCACCTAAACCCAAGCCTCGTCTAAAACCTTAAGTCCTATTGATTCACGCGTTTGAGTCAAACCTGTGTTGTGGAGAGAGTGCGAACGGGCAAGCTTATGGTCACCGACATTGATGGATTTCAATGAAGGTTGTCTCGAGCCCGGATCTTTGGCAATGCTCGACTTAGCGTTCAGTTTACTTTCTTCCTATGTACGACCCTATGATTCACCGTGATTCACTTTTTGAGTAAATGTAATATATAAATACGCCCCTCGAAAAGTATAAACTAATATGTATAATTAGAAATTTTGTCTACTGTATTTCTACGCGCATGAGCATGCGACTTCGCATGGTAATCCGCTTTACAATTTCTCTGTCAGCTTATGTTTTTCTTGTCCGCGTAAGAGATGGTTTGCTCGGGACGCGCAAACAGGTAAGTCTGGGGGTGTGATGAGTCCCAATTATATACACTTTTATGGACTCATCTGGGCCGATTATTTAGTCAAAGCACTACACTTTAGACATGTTTTCGTTCATATTTGATAGCCGTCTATTATTCCACGCTAAGTGCACTTCTAGGCCCATTTTGTGTATTTTCATGTTTATCATTCTGATTGTCTTTCATGCTGTGTTATGTGCAACTTTCAGTGGTTCTGATTAGTGCTTATGCTGGAACAGGGGTCGTGCAGGTGTTCCTGGTACAAATCTATACAGGAACACTGCGCACGATCTCTGGTTCTATTGTGCACGACCACTGGTCGTGCGCCACTGATCGTGCACACTTAACCCCTAAAATCTGAGTTCTGTCTACGATAGTGCGCACGACCACTGATGATAGTGCGCACGATCATTGATCGTGCGCCATTGTTCGTGCGCTTTATTATTTTCTGTAAAGTTTTGTCTTGCAGATTTTCGGGCACAGTGCGCACGACCACCAACTTCCAGTGCGCACGACCACTGGTCGTGCGCCACTGATCGTGCGCCCTATTTTCTATAAATATGCAGTCCGCAAAATTAGGTCGGATCGATGAATCTGCTCCGCCCAGTCCGCCTTTTTCGCCCTTTCCGCAGGTGTTCCGCCCCTTTTGGCCTCCTCCATCATCACCAAGCTCCAAGGAGAGGATTCCAGCCCAAAGATCGTCAACATCGAGCAAGGAGATCATGCACCGAAGTAGAGCATATCGTGACATGAAGAAGACGGGTCCATTGGGAGGAAGTGACAGCCCTCTTCTACCTCAGACACAGTTGTAGACCGAGCTAGGACGCGGATTGACAACCCGACGATTCCTACCATGAATCTCAACGAGACTTCGGATGCGGTCAATTCCTTTTCTCGTTTTCTCTTTATGTTGATGGTTTATAAGCTGTATTCCTCTATCTTTTGATGATGTGCACTATGAATCTTGCTTTGTAATGTTTATCTCATTTTTATGAGTTTATATTATTCATATGTGAGTTTGAGGTGCGCCCCCATCCATTTTCCTTTCCGCCATCGTGTTCGTGTGCCGCACTAGCAATTGCTAGTGGCGTGCTTGTTGACGAGGTGTTTGCGACCCTCAATCCGCAAGCCTACTCGTCCATCCGCCTAGCGAAGCGTGGCATAGCGGCCCGTGTAATCCATTCGCCTCACGAAGCAGTGCGCTCATGGCCTGCACAGTTCGATTCCGCACTTACCACTATATCTGCTTGCCTACTCGTCCATCCGCCCTCGCGAAGTAGTGCGTTCAAGGCCTACGTAGTTTTCCATCCCACCTGGCGAAGCATTGCATAGCGGCATTGCATAGGAGTAGTCGTAGTTATTTTCTTTTATTCTCCATAAACCAAAACCCCCCTTTTCCGCAATCCATCCGCTCGAAAGGACTTCAATCTCAAGTCCTTCCTCAATAGTTAACTCCACCTTACTGTGTTCCTTCGAGATCGATACTTGGGATTCACTCCCACATTTTATATTACTTGAACGATCGGTACACTGCCGTTTCGTGCCGCAGTCTCGCTACCTCCTATAGCGGTGTGCTAGATTCGCGCATCAATCAACTGCAAAAGAAATTTCTTGATACCCCTGCAAAGGAAATTGTAGCACAGTTGGAGAAGATGTTCAACGATAGTGCTCAAAAAGAGCGCTATAAGACCACCATTGCACTTACAAGGTGCAAGATGATGGACGGTGAATCTGTCTCGGTGCACTTCCTTAAGGTGCAAGGCTATCTGGAGAAATTGGAGAAACTGAAGTCTCTGATGCCTGAAGACATTGCTGAGGGTATCATTTTGGGGTCCCTTCCTTACTCGTTTAAGGACTTCATCATGCATTATCACATGCGTGAGAAATAGATGACCATAAATGAACTCCATAACGCCCTCAAAACAGCTGAGGTGGACATGGGTAAGACAAAGGCAAATCCTGTCTTAGCCGTAGCGTCAAGTAGCAAGAAGTTTTTCAAGAATAAAAGTAACATCAAAAACAAGACCTCAAATGGAGACCCATCACTCAAGGGCAAGAAGGGAGGAACTCAAGTGAGCACCTCCAAGGGAAGTAAAGTGAAGAACTCTCCTACTTCTATCACTGAATGCTTCCATTGCCACGAGAAAGGACACTTCAAGATGAATTGCCCCAAGTACAAGCGTGACCTGGATGAAGGCAAGATCGAACGCAAGTGTCCCAAAGGTACATTTGTTATTGAATTAAATTTAAACGTGTCCATGGCTATCCTAGATTGGGTTATTGATACTGGATCTTGTGATCACTTAGTTTTTAATGTGTAGTCACTACAGGATAGAAGACTCCTCTCTAAAGGTGAGGTTGTGCTGAAGGTTGGAAATGGTGCTAGAATCTCTGCAGTTGTTGTAGGCACACCCGACCTTCATCTGCCTAGTGGTTTATGTTTAAGTTTAAAGAACGTTTATTATGTCCCTTCTGTGTTTAGAAATATTATTTTTGTGTCATGCTTAGATGCAGAAGGTTTTTGTTTTGATATTTCTAATTCACAAATGACTATTAAGAAGGATGGTGTGTTTTATGCAAATGCTTACGTTTCAAATGGTTTGTATTTGCTTAACATAGTTGAAGATAAATCGATATTAAATATCAATAACAAAGATTCAAGATATCTCATATGAATGAGACTCTCTTATGGCACCATCGCCTTGGTCACATAAACGAGAAGCGCATAAAGAAATTACATCAAGCAAATCTTTTAGGCCCCGTTCGTTTGGACGGAATTGAAGACTTTGAATTGAAATTCGACGTCGAATTCCAATTACGTCGTTCGATTGTTAGGTAGCTTTAATAATTGAAATTTGAGTTGAATATCATGGAATTGATTTTAGCCTAAACACAAAATCTAGCTAAACATATCGGAATAGGGCGAGTCTGGGACGCTCGATTTATTGCGTTTTTTACCCGGGCGCGCGCTTATGCGCCCGCGCGCACAATTTTTCGCCCGGGCGCGAGTTTTTCGCACGGACGCGAGTTTTTCGCCCGAACGCGTGTTTTACGCCCGGACGCCCAAATTTTGCCCTGGCGGAAATTTTGCCCGGGCGGAAATTTTCCGCCCCTAGCACGCGTTTTTCGCCCTGGCGCGCGTTTTTCACCCTGACGCGCATTTTTCGCCGTGACGCGCATTTTTCGCTCGGGCATGCGTTTATGCGCCCGGGCGTACAATTTTTCGCCCGGGCGCGAGTTTTTCGCACGAACGCGAGTTTTTCGCCAGAACGCGCATTTTTCGCCAGAACGCGCGTTTTTCGCAAGAACGCACGTTTTTCGCAAGAACGCACGTTTTTCGCCCGGACGCCCAAATTTTGCCCGGGCGGAAATCTTCCGCCCTAGAGCGCATTTTTCTCCCTGACGCGCGTTTTTCGCCCGGGCACGCATTTTTCTCCCGGGGGCACATTTTTCGCCCAGGCGCATGTTTTGTTACCCGGGCGCGAGTTTTTCGCCTGGGCAGGCATTTTTCGTCGGAGCGCGCGTTTTCGCCGGGGCGCGCGTTTTTTGACTGGGTGCTATTTTTTCGTCCGTGCGCGATTTTTTCACCTAGGCGCGATTTTTTCACCCGGGAGCGATTTTTCCCCCGAGAGCGTTTTTTCGCCCGGTCGTGATTTTTTCGCCCTGGTGCAAATTTTTTTCCCAGGGGAGAGTTTTTCACCCCGGCGCGATTTTTTCGCTCAAACGCGATTTTCGTCAAGGAGCGATTTTTTATCCCACGCGCAATTTTTTTGCCCGGGCGCAATTTTTTCGCTCGGGCAAGATTTTTTCGGCCAGGAGCAATTTTTTTGCCCGGGCGAGTTTTTTTCGCCCTACGAGATTTTTTTGCTCAGGGGCTATTTTTCGGGCGCAATTTTTTCACCGGGGAGCGGTTTTTTGTTGGGATGCGCTTTTATCGCCTATACGAGCTTTTTTCGGCCGGGCGGGTGGAAAAATCGCACCCGGGGAAAAAATTGCGCCCGGGCAAAAAAATCGTGCCCTGGACACAAAATCGCGCCCGGGCGAAAAAATCGCGGTTGTGCGAAAAAATTGCGCCCGGGCGAAAAAATCGTCGCCATGACATACATTTGTTTATGCAATATGTGATAAATATTAGCTTCTTCGTAATATTTTTCAATTCTTAAATTGAATTTTATTTAACAAACGAACAAAAGTATTGATTAATTCCATAATATTCAACAATATTGTTTATTAGGCGAACGTTGGAATTGGAATTAGTCACCAATATTAAATTCCACAATATTTATCAATATTCAATTCCAATATCAAATTCCAATACCATCCAAACGAATGTGCCCTTAGATTCTTTTGATTTTGATGTAATTGGAACATGCGAATCTTGTTTATCTGGTAAGATGACCATGACACCTTTCAAAAAGAAAGGTGCAAGAGCGAACAGTTTGTTAGAATTGATACATTCTAATGTATGTGGTCCAATGAGCACTAGTGCAAGAGATGGTTATAGGCACTTCATTACATTCACGGATGATGATAGCCGCTATGGTTATGTTTACCTGATGAAACATAAAAGTGAATCCCTTGAGAAATTCAAGGAATACAAAAATGAAGTAGAGAACCAGCTCGACAAGAAAATTAAAGTCTTGAGGACTGATCGTGGAGGTGAGTATTTGAGCAACATGTTCACTACTTATCTAAAGGAGTGTGGTATTGTAGCACAACGTACTCCACCTGGCACCACGCAGTGGAATGGTGTCTCTGAAAGGAGAAACCAAACCCTACTTGACATGGTTCGATCCATGATGTGTCAAACCGATCTGGCTTTATATTTTTGGGGTTATGCACTCATGACTGCCGCTCACACATTAAACATTGTTCCAACAAAATCTGTTGATAAAACTCCACATGATATATGGATGGTCAAGGCACCCATTATATCTTATCTTAAAATTTGGGGGTGCGAGGCATATGTTAAACGTGTGCTTTTGACAAAATTGAAACCCAAAGCGGATAAATGTTTTTTCATAGGATACCCAAGAGAAACAAAAGGGTATAGTTTTTGGCACAAGTCGATGAATACCATATTCGTAAAGAAGGGTGCAACTTTCTTAGAGAAGGAGTTTCTTGAAAGAATCAAAGACCGTGACAGTAGGGTAATTCTTGAGGAAACTCAAGAGGACCTGCAAGGGAGTGATCATGAGATGAATTCTGACATTCAAGATGATCACGAGATGTCAAATAAAGTTCCTTTAATCAGTGGGAGTATGAGCATTCCACCTCCACAAATGATTGTTGAGGAGACCCATACTACACCACCAAGCGACTGCATGACTCGCATTGAGCATGAATCAATTCCACAAGAAATTGTGGAAGAAATTTGGGAGACTCACGAGGAGTTGAATGAGCAGAAGGAACTTAGAAGGTCAACAAGGGTGATAAGAAAACCTGACCTTTATATGGGTCTTCATGACATGCTAGTCATTGACACTGAAGACCCCTTGACCTATGAAGAAGCAATTAATATGATAGATTCCAATGCCTGGCATGAAGCCAGGAAATCTGAAATACAATCCATGTATGACAACCAAGTATGGGACCTGGTTGACCTTCCCGAAGGAAAGAAATCCATTGATAACAAATGGATTTTCAAGAGGAAGATGGACATGAATGGCAACATGACAACCTACAAGGCTAGACTTATGGCAAAAGGTTTCAGTCAAATCCAAGGGATTGACTATGATGAAACATTCTCGTCGGTTGTTATGTTCAAAACGATTTGGATTATGTTGGCCATTGCCGCTTTCTATGATTATGAAATATGGCAATTGGATGTCAAAACCGTGTTCCTAAATGGGTAACTTGAAGAGGATGTTTATATGAAACAGCCTCAAGGTTTTGAAGATCAAAAGAACAACAGTGAAGTGTGCAAGCTTTGAAGGGCCATTTATGGCTTGAAGCAAGCATCACGGAGTTGGAACAAGCGCTTTGATGAAGAGGTTAAAACCCTTGGATTCAGTCAAAGCAAAGGAGAACCGTGTGTGTACAAGAAGGTCAGTGGGAGTCATATAATATTTTTGATCTTGTACGTCGATGATATTTTGTTAATGGGGAACAATATAGCCTTAATGGAACAGACAAGAAATTCATTGAAAATAACATTTTCAATGAAGGACATGGGTGAAACCCAATATATCTTAGGAATTAAGATATATAGAGACAGATCGCGAAGACTCGTTGGCCTATGTCAAAGTATGTACATTGATAAGATCTTAGAAAGGTTTCATATGGAAAACTCTAAGAAAGGGAATGTGCCAATGAAGATGTCTATACAATTTGGCAAGTCTCACTGCACCTCGATGCATAAATACATTGAATACATGAATAATGTGCCTTATGCTTCTACCATAGGTTCCATCATGTATGCCATGATTTGTACAAGGCCAGATGTCGCATATGCTCTTAGCATGACCAGTCAATATCAAGCTTCACCTGGTCCTAATCATTGGACCGCTGTCAAGAATATTCTTAGGTACCTTAAAAGGACCAAGAAAAAATTTCTTGTTTTTGGTGGACATAAGGAGCTCGTTGCAGAAGGCTACACGGATGCTAGTTTTATGACAGATCCGGATGATAGAAGATCTCAGTCTGGGTTCGTTTTTCTTCGGAATGGTGGTGTCGTGAGTTGGCGCAGTTGGAAACAATCAACTACTGCTGACTCCACCACCGCAGCGGAAGTCATGGCGGCTGTAGAGGCAAGCAAAGAGGGAGTATGGATCAAGAAGTTCCTTGAGGAACTGCGAGTTTTTGCGTCAAGTGTAGGGCCCTTGAAATGGTTTTGTGATAATAGTGCTTCTATCTCTCAAATCAAGGAGCCAAAGTCACATCATAAAACAAAATACATGGACCGCAAGTATTTTGTCACACGTGACTTTATTGATGAGGGAAAAATTGCACTTTTATGGATAGACACAAACAGCAACACAGCTGACCCCTTCACCAAACCTTTATCTCAAGCCAAAGGGGAAATACAATTCGAGTCCATAGGGATGTAAGACCATGGAGAGTGTCTTGATGAATGATTTCAAAGGTTGCTCTTTTATATGTTTTGCATGAGTTTTTCTTTTATAAGAAACTTTAAAACAAGTGGGAGATTGAAGGATGGGGTGTTTCAAAAGTTGTCTTCTTTTGTGTGTTCATGGTTTTTAGTTTTGTGTTCCTTTGATTGTATGTTGTATCTCATTAAAAGTTCAGGAAGATGCTCTTGGTCTTGAACTATAGAGCACTTGAGACTATGCCAACTAATCATAATTCTATACGCTCACAATCATGGAAATCAAAGTGGAACGTTGATTACCAAGTTATGATTGTCATGTCGATTAAAGTACATTTGAAGTTCCATAAATGTTGATAAATGATTATCATTTGACCGCCTAGATGTGTATACGTGTATGTGTTATACACATTGAGCTTGACCTATCTTATGTTGAAACATTGTATGGATTGTGTTTTGTGTCATCAATGTTTCAACGTGTCTTATGAAATGATATGGGAAGTATAAACTTATCGTATCGGTGCACGCAATGTGAACACAGTTGAAGACTGTCTAATGATGGTGATACACACGGTGATTCATTACACGCGCTTGTGCGTGAAGAAGTTTATTCGTCAAATTATCAAATGTCCCTCAAACTTATTGAGTAATGATATTGGTGGGCCCCTTGGTGAAGCGAGGTCATATAGCATGCAATATAACAACAGTAGTTATAATTACGACTCGCTTATGAGACCAAGAAAAATAAATATAGTGCAAAAATGACACGATCCTAGTTTGCACAAATATTTAGTAATATCATGTGACATGCATAGACATAGCTCATCTAATTTTGTTACCTAGCTATTGTGTTGCCAAGGCGACTATAATGCAGTGATAAAGCCTCTTATAGCCCATAATATATTTTGGTTATATTATCGCCTAGACGTCACAATTTCCTCTGTATAGGTCACACCAAATGAAAAGAAACAGCTACATTTGACTCAAATGATGTATTTATTTTCATGGCTATGTAATCCAAATACGTGGTTGAGTACGAATGCAAAACATCGTGAATCGACGAGTTTAGACAGTAATTACTTTGCGATCTTATGTAGATAGTTAGTTGATATAATGAATGGGGTTCATTGCGAAATCAATAAATGGGTGGAATAATTTATGTAACATATGCGACGTTACATACGGTCGCATCAAATTAATGAGATTTCAGGAAAGATAATATGTGTCGGTTGGCGTTGTGTAAATAGTATCCTATTTGCATAATAAAACAGACATTGATTGAGTATTTAATAATATTCCTAAAATCATATATATATACTCTTTGTTTTTTAGAAACTTATTTGTGGATTTTTCATTGATAATTTTAGTTACCGAAATGGGCTTTAATTGGTAATTAAAGTCTTAATGGAAATGAATTATCAAATCATTCTTTGGTTTAATGGAAAAAAGAAAACCGTTTCTAAAAATAGCTCTCTCTCTCTCTCTCTCTCTCTCTCTCTCTCTCTTCTCTCTCTCTCTCTCTCTCTCTCTCTCTCTCTCTCTCTCTCTCTCTCTCTCTCTCTCTCTCTCTCTCTCTCTCGTTTTGAATAAGCACCCGTTCAGCCCGCCTAAAAAATAGAAAAAAAAACTGATCGCCTATCTTCTCTCTCCTTGGTTTTCGGCTGGAGTTTTGGGCAATAAAGTTTTTTTTATTTTTGGGCGATACGGGCGTCTTCTTCTTCGACAGAGACAAGGCAAAAATCTCTCATTTTTGCCTCCTCTTGCCGGTGGATTGGAGCGGCTCCGCCATATGATAATCTCTTGCAGTAGAAGCACTATCTAAGGCTACATCTTCTTCCTCATTCTCATCAAAGTTGAGGTCGAAGGGCTGTTTGGTTTTAAGGTGAATCTAGAGGTGATCGGAGACGTTTCGATCCGTGATCGTGATCCCAAAATTAGTGATCTCCTCGTCGCCTAGAAAAATATAATTTTTCTAGAGGTATAATCTCTCATCCTTCTGTGATGATTTTGGTATTTTATTTCACATAAATTGGTTAAGTCTTGCCATTGCCATGAGAGGGAATCGATCCGTTTATTTTGTGCTATCGTTTGTGGCTATTGTTTTTTTAAATCTCATCACGGCGCTATCACACCGAAAATCCTTCAATTTGGCCCTCATTTATTTAACATATTCTTAAGGTAAAATAGATAACTTGTGAATGAAGTGCTAGATAAAGTAATTGAATAATTACACATAAATTACCATAGGTCTATATCATGATTATGAGGGTAATACCAAACTTTCACCAACATCCAAGGCAATTTGAGCATGTAAATTTCTCTTATAAGACGATTCCCAAAAATGGTAATAAACTAAATCAGAGGGGATAAGTATTTCTAAAATTCTCATAAAATTTCCTAGGGAATATTTACACCCCATAAACTTATCTACCAAGTTTCATGACCATTCAAGGACATATGCCCATATGTCCTTCACAGGGCTCAAAGTGCAACCCTAAGGTTAGAACTAGGGTCCTAGGGCATATCCACAACACATCACCCCAAATTACTTATGGGGGTGTCCTATGTGATCCTAAACCAGTGGCCAAAGTTTCACATTACTTGGATGAGACTTGACCACCTAATTCCATCATGTGCGTGGGTGTCATTAGACCCTATAATTAAAAAATATATGAATTATTAAATTATTACAAAAAACATTGAAAAATGTTCTCCTAAAATTCCCATCTTTGGATATGTAAAGGATGTGGGTACAAATAGCCTATGTCTCAATTTTCAATTCAATATCATTTCCCTATCAAAAGTTATTCAAGAAATAGTGGATGTCCTACCCTAGGGACCAGTCCCACCAAAATGGCCCTACAGGGATCTACAGTTCTCCTTTTGGGCTGAAACAAATTTTACATTAAAGTAAACACCAAGGGATACAACTTTGGTGTTGACCACCTTTTCTGTAGAGGGACCTAAGTATTTTTAATAAATCACGTAAATCATTTCATAAATAAAATCGATCCAGCAGGAATCTTGAAGCAAGGATGGACGGAATCGGCTTGTCTACTTCCTCTGGACAACGGCCAGGATTAGCCACGCCTGGGCCACCTTGATCCTAGTTTTCCCGGCCAACTAAGCGCCGCCCTGGCTGGCCAATGCCACCACCATCTTCGTTGAGGTGATGGCCGACGATTAGGGGTGGTTGGCTGGCCGGAGGTGGCCGGAACAGGGGTATGGAGGCGGGATTAAAGCTCCAAAAATGGAGCTTTCTGCCTTCCCAATTGGAGACCAATTGGCCCCAATCCTTGCAGCCAACCTGATGGGATCTATCCACAAAGAGAGAGGAGAAGAACCAGACCTGTGTGGAGCCTTGAAGCTTGCCGATTGGGTGGTCTTCCATGGCCGGCCACAAGCTTTTGGGTGACATGTCAACTCCTGTCCTGGGGGCTCAATTTCTTCAGGTAATGTGGGTAAAATCCTCCTCTCCATCCACTGAAGGAGTTATATGGTTTAATTGGGGAGGGGGAGGGTGTAACTCCCAATTGCCATGAATGGCCATTAATGGCCATTTTCGGCCAAGTGAAGACTCCTCGAATTCCCCCTCTATGTGGACGGCAATGGCCATTAAACTCCTCCAAATTTATTGGGGAAACTGAATAGAGACGTTAGAAGAGGAATTGGTGGTTATTGGTCTCCTTAAGCCTTGAATGCCATTTCTCATTCTCTTTCTCTCTCCTCCATGTTTGGGGAAAATGAGGTCTCTCTCTCCTAGTCATCATTTATAGAAATTGAGTGGCAACTCTTGGTAATTATCAGCCTCCTAAGCTAATGGGCTACTCCAATTAGGCCTAGCCCAAGTGGATTGGGCTTGATTAGGTCAAATAGGTCATTTTGACCTAAATCTAGGGTGGAGTTGACTTTGGTCAATTTGACCATTTGGGTTGGCCCCAATGGGTGGCTAGTGACCCATTGGCCTCCCCTAAGTGTTAGGAAGGTCTAGGTAGGGTCAATTTGGCAAGGTGGAGGCCAATTGACCCACAATATGGCAATTTGACCAAAATAGGGCTAGAGTTAACTTAGGTCAAATTGGCCAAATTGGTGGCCACATGATGGGGCTTTTTGGTCCACTGGGTCCCTAATATACTTATAAGGGTGGGGGCAAGGTCAATTTGGCATGGTGGAGGTCAATTGACCCTAATTAGGCTACTTTGACCAATTTAAGGATAGGGTTGACTTTGGTCAACTTGACCTATTTAGTTGACCCCCAGTGGGTCCCTGGTGCTCTAAGGGAACCCCTAAAGAGTTAGGTATGCTATGGTGGGGTCAAAGGGTCAAGGTGAGGCCGTAAAGTCCAACCCTAAGCTTGGTAACTGGAAATTGCTATTTGCAGACCAAGGTGCTTTCCTTCTTCTTGGCTAAGGCCAAGTGGTCTCTTCAAGCTTCCTAGTTTTGTCATGACCTAGTCATGACAAAGACACTCTAGGGGTCTAGTTGTTTGGGGGATGTTACCGAAAGAGATTGTATGTAACATCCCTTAAGAAACTAATTATACCTAACAAAAAAACTCTGGATACTTTTGCTGCATCAGTTCTAGTGGGTCCCTGATAAGCTTCTCTTGTCCCTCTGAGGGTGGAAAGTTGTGCTGAACGTCAACCAAGAGTTGAGATAAGCCTGGACAGATCTTCACTCTTTGGACATAAACTGTTCATCCCGATCCGACACGATCGTCCTGGTCACACCACGAAAACAGACAAACTGCTCACCAAATCCCATCAAACACCAACGTGAGCGTCCTTCCAGCCCAGGGTGACCCTAGCTACCTTGGTTAATCTATCATTGATGTTCCAAATAAAACTGTGTTCGGAGTGGTAACCTGTGTGTGAAATCCATAGTTTTGTCCTCGAACTCCACTCTAACACGAGCAGTGACTATTGCAGTTCCCCAAAGACTCTTGCACATGGCCTTCACCAACTGACAAGCCTCACAGTGCGTCACAAAACCTATCTTGTCTTTCTTTAATCCGAGTACAGACATGTTCCGGAATACAACATTTTTCGGTGACTAAAGCTCTTGTTTCTATGGGTAGACAACGCCTCTAAAAAGTTTCTCTACACATTCCGATTCTTATTCCTTCACGTACGTCCGAGTAATCAATCAACTCCACTCTACAACTTATCCAGTTCTTACCATTGCTAGAACTGATCAGATCGTCAAGCATCTTAGTTATCCTCAAAGTTTAAGGGGGGTGTACTCGTGAACCTTATGAGTATATGTTAACCAATCTTTATTTGTATCCATGTTTGTAAGATGGCTCCCAATCATTTTCTATATGGAGTTTGATTCATAAGGTATACGGGTAAAGTCTTTTGAAACCCTAAGATTTTCACAAGTCAATTTCATCATGGAAATATCATCACTTTTATTTCACAAATTCCTATCGCTTCCACATATGCTAGTCTTGATCACTTTTGGATTGTCCAAAGCAAGATAAACTTAGATCGTTCTTATCATAGTAAACTCAAACACTATATTCTAATTCCAATAAGTCATCGTCTAAGATCTCAGGTTATTCATCGTCATAGCTCCAAAGGTATAAGGGTTATTATTGTAGTTAAAATTTTCTACCATGACAGGGCGTGATTTTTAACAATTCATGAGTTAATCACTTCTGAATGCCCCAAGTCGCAAGAACCTCAAATATAACTACAACTTGTATGACCTATTTTCCGCCCATTACTTCTAGAATGGGACATCAACATCCCTAAGTGATTAATCTTGGCAACTTTACATTTCCAATGATTCGACAAAGTTCAAGTTGTTGTTCGATCAATGATGTCTATCCATTATCTTGGTAATACCACAGATCATTATTTCAAACATACTGTTACACCATCTTCTCTTTGCCCGAGTAATGTCAAATATGATCAACTTCAAAATCACCACGTTCACGACAAAACACCTTCTAAATTAGATCCAAAGGAAACCCAAGTCAGTAACTAATTTGCCCAATAAACAAAAGGTAAGCCCCAATAAACAAAAGATAAGCCACTATCTATTTTGGGCTAAGTATCTTCGATATCTCAATGTTATATTCGTCATAAGTATGTACACAATCCTCAGGTCACACAACCTTAGACTTGGGGTTCTATCTTGAGACTTGTTGGTACGCTTCATGTTTTAGACTCTTCAAGGTACCTTCTACGACAACCTCATCGGGGTGAACATGTGACCCAATCCCAAACGGGTCTCTTCTGAACTTGAATTCTCATCCGACCCTCGGTGTTTGTCGTGGTGGTTGTCTCAATGTAATCATGTCACCGGTACGAGGGTTGAGTCTACGAGTCCCATACAATTCTGCTTATGTGTCAATCTCTCTTTCTCTAGCCTCTTTGGGGTATCCTTGTACCTTCACCAAAGTTATACCTTTTGGATCTTACGGTGCCCTTAGAGGGGGGGGGGGGGGTGAATAAGGGAATAAAATTCTTTTTATAATTTTTAGGATAATTACCAAGTTGTTTTTAATTAAAAGGAAATAAGATGACAATTTAGTAATAACTAATTTGCAATAATGAAATTTTACGCCAAATGAGAGAAATCAAATAAACACAAATATAATAATTATTGCATTATATAAAAAGGGTGTTTACAAAATTTGATTTCAATATCGCTAGAAATCGGAGGTGTACAAAAGTGAATTTCTTTTCATTTTCTATACCGACTTGTATCCCCACAAACCGGTTGGCTTTAGCCTATCCTTCCCCAGATAAAGCCTCAAGCCGCTCTTGCCAACCCAAACTCGGATATGGCCTCGAGCACCCCCTAGATCTAATCCCCAAGACCTAGTCGCCAAATCACGCGACGAATTCCCCCTAAGCCGCGCAAGGACCTAATCGCCAAAAACAAGGCGATTTCACTACAAAATACAAATAAAGAAGTGAAGTAAATAACAAGCAAACTCCCTCTTTAGATTTCTGGAGATGAGGATGAAGGATCGCTGAAGCACAAGCGAGGTCGAAGCGATCGTTCTTCGGATGCAGCGTGATGGCTTCCTTCTCCAGAATTTCTTCTTTGGCTTTGAGTGGGAGATGATGTTTCGGCAGAGTAGCAGCACAAGAGTTTGGGCATAATTAATGTCTCTGGAAGGTCTAACCAAAACGAGAGAGAACACATCTTTTTATAGACCTTGGTGCTAGCGCCTGCGGTAGCGTTCGTGTCGAGCGGTTGCGGAACCATCAGCTGCGTGGCTCTGTGCACAAACTCGAGATAGCGCCTGCGGTAGCGATAGCGCTGGCGGTAGCTGATAGCGCTGGCAGCACGGTCGTGTTGAGCGGTTGCGGAATCGTCGAAGGCGTGGCGCTGTGTGCGAACTCGAGATAGCGCCAGGAGGTAGCGCTAGCGCTGGCGGTAGCACTAAGGAAACCGCTGAGACGAGGCTAACCGCTGAGCTAGCGCCTGGCGTTAGCGATAGCGCTGGCGTTAGTGCTGGCGTTAGCGATAGCGCTGGCGGTAGCGCTGCTCCTTTCAAAAGTTTGTTCCAAGCTGCTTTATACTTGTGGAGTGTTGCACCTATAGTTCCTGCACACTATAAACACACTACAAGCAATATCAAATACAATATGGGATTTGTTATTCTCAAACAAAGGGATGTGACACACATGTCCAACAATCTCCCCCTTTTGATAATAACAAATCCTCTAAGCAAGAAATCAACAATAGTGTTTATAGATACGATAAGCAAGATAAAAGTGTAACTATAGTAAATGATATGCATGATAATGTGCATACTCCCCCTATCTTAATGCTCCCCCCTACATAAATGCAATTTATGTGTTACTCCCCCTAAATGATGATAGATTACATGAATTTGTCTCCCCTTATTTATCTATATTTCTCCTATATAGATTTCTTCAATTAATCTCTCCCTTTTGGTATTATCAAAAGAAGGTGGGGTGAGGGTAGTAAGGAGGCATTTATATATCATGATCGAGCTTTTTGAAAAAATAATGATAAAGAGTTTAAGCATAGCATATATAAGAGATTTCAAATATAAATATAAGAGTTGTAAGGAAGCGGAAGATTATAATAAACATCTTTTTGTAAGCATGAAAAGCATAAGTAAAAATATGAGTTTTAGTTCAAAAATTCAAAGATGTTTTAACCTTTTTGAAATCTCAAAGTTTTTCATAAAAATACCAAGCATGAAATGAACATATCAAAGAGAGATTATACTACAATGTTACTTAATTCTAAGTTCAAGAAATACCAAAATATTGTAGAGATCATGCTAGGTTATCTAGTGCATTTTTTATATAAAGAGTAGTATAGTTAAAGCATTAGAATCCAATACTCATGAGAAGAAGTGTTATGAAAGATAATGATGTGCACATAAGTGTATTTTGGACAATGTTAACAATTGATTTAAATCAACAAAAATACAAGATATATGTAAAGTAAAGTGCACAATAAAACACAAGTAAATTACTTTCACACACTTTTAATGCACATAATTTTTTAACAAAGTGGTGTAATAACTAAGGTTTGCACAAGACACTTTACTATTCTTTCCAAGGTGCTCAACCTCATAATGCTTATGAAGACTTATCAGGAGGTTCAAGTAGTGCTTGGTGGAGTTATATTTGTCTACATATATAATTTTTTTGTTCACATTTGTGAGACAACATTCTCCGAATACACTTGTTTTGCAAACCAAAATTTTTAATTTAACCACTTTTCTAAATTTCATAAGTGCAATTCAAATGTAGTGTAGGCAATAAACTTATACAAGTTTTAATTCATTGTACAAATACAATACACAAGCAAGCATTTTTAGATTTATAAACACATGTTGATTACCAAAATAAGTGAGTGAAATGTATCATTATCAATCATAAAACATTTACTCATACTTAGAGGCATGCTAAGCTTGGTTCTACACACTTTTCAATACAATTGATGCACTTTTAAATAGATATATCAAAGCATGCTAAACAAAACAATGTTCATAGTAATTTCAAGGAATAAATTTTAACATTGTAAATAATTCAAAATAATAGAAATCATACATGCTTGATATTGGCAATAAAGATCATACAGTTTTTTTTGTTGTTTTATCAGTTTTAAATTAATTAAAAACAGAAAGTCACAAAAACATATTTTTGTATTTTTGAATTTTGAATTTTTGTAGTTGATTTTTCATAATATGAATAAAACAAAAATAACAAATGTCAGAAATACAAAAACAAAGTAGTACATATAGACTGAAATATTTTTAGTGATTTTTAGAAATTTTGAAATTCAAAAAATTCCAACACCCACGCTAGCGCCGACGCTAGTGATAGCGCGGCAAACAGTACACGATTTTTTAGGAATTTTAAATTTTTGATTTTTGATATTGATTAGGGGTCTTAAGTGTAGTCTTATGCAGAAATTGTATAATATTCAGAGATGTTTTGATTAATCAAATTGCATACAACATTAGCGTTGTACATGTTATTCATCCTAAGATGTCTAAGACTCCTAATTCCAATCTCAACATTTGAAACCTTGCATCGGGAAGAGGTTTAGTAAGTATATCAGCAAGTTGAGAGTCCGTGCCAATGAAAATAATCCTTACATTTTCCTTTTTAATGTGATCCCTTATGAAATGATGACGCACATCTATATGTTTGGATCTAGAGTGGTGTACCGGATTATTTGTGAGATCAATGGCACTTTTGTTGTCACATTTTAGTTCAATATTTTTTAGATGAAAACCAAAGTCCTCTAAAGTTTGGCTCATCCATAGTGCTTGTGCACAACAACTCCCTAATGCAATGTATTCGGCCTCCGTGGTGGAGAGTGCAACCGAATTTTGTTTCCTACTAGACCATGCAACTAATGAAGGTCCTAGAAAATGACAAGTACCACTAGTGCTTTTTCTATCAAGTGAACAACCGGCATAATCCGAATCGGAATAGCCATGCAATGTAAATGAATCATTATGTGGGTACCATAATCCTAATCTAGATGACCCAATGAGATATCTAAAAATTCGTTTTACCGCTTTTAAATGAGATTCTATTGGATTGGCTTGAAATCGAGCACATAAGCATACGGCAAACATAATATCGGGTCTAGTTGCACTAAGATAGAGTATGGATCCTATTATACCTCTATATAAGGTTTGATCAATTGAAATTCCCGATTCATCTTTTCCTAATTTAAGTGACGCACTCATTGGTGTAGAAGCATGTTTAAGGTTTTCAAATCCAAAACGTTTAAGCATATCATGGACATATTTTGTTTGACAAACAAAGATACCATCAATTCTTTGAGATATTTGAAAACCAAGGAAATAAGAAAGTTCTCCTACTAGACTCATTTCAAATTCATTTTTCATTACTAAAATAACTTCATTACACATCTCTTCATTAGTAGATCCAAAAATTATATCATCAACATATATTTGTAAAATAATCATATCATCATTATTGTGCTTAATGAAGAGAGTATTATCCGCACTTCCCATAATATAAACGTGCTTCAATAAAAATGATGTAAGTCTTTCATACCATGCACGGGGCGCTTGTTTAAATCATAAAGTGCTTTTTCTAGTTTATAAACATGATTTGGAAATTTTTCATTAATAAAACCGGGGGGTTGTTCAACATAAACTTCTTCTCTTACAAACCCGTTTAGAAACGCACTTTTCACATCCATTTGAAATAGTTTTATTCTTTTAAAGCTTGCAAATGCTAGAAAAATTCTTATAGACTTCAATCTAGCAACGAGTGCAAAAGATTCATCAAAATCTATCCCCTCGATTTGTGAATATCCTTGTGCTACTAAACGTGCTTTATTTCTAGATATTCTAGACTCACCATCTAATTTATTTTTGAAAATCCATTTTACGCCTACAACCGGGTGATTAGATGGTCTTTCTACTAATTTCCAAACATTATGTCGCTCAAATTGTTCTAACTCTTCATTCATAGCCAAAAACCAAAATTCATCGTTTAAAGCAGCAGAAAAGTTTTTTGGTTCTATTTCGGAAACAAAGTAAACATTTGAATAAGATTCATGAAGAGAAGAGCGAGTTCTTACCCCGATGGATGGTTCACCAATTATAAGTTCCCGTGGATGATCCTTTGTGAATTTTAAGACGCTTGGAGGTACATATTCATCTTTCTTGGCCTCCTCTTCTTCTTCTTTTGAAGGTTCTTCATCACCATGCTCCAAAGGAGGTAATAAATCATCCTCTTTGCCTGCGGAAAGTCTTTCTATACAAGGAACAAGCTCATCAAATTTCACATTAATTGACTCTTCAACTTTTCTAGTTCTTTTATTAAAAACTCTATAAGCTTTACAAGTTGAAGAGTATCCAAGAAATGTTCCTTCATCACATTTTTCATCAAACTTTCCCAAGCTATCTTTTGTATTTAAAATGAAGCATTTACAACCAAAAACTTTGAAGTAAGATACATTAGGCTTCTTTTGAAAATAAAGTTCATATGGTATGAGATTTAAAGATGGGCGAAGCATGATTCTATTTATAACATAACATGATGTGTTTACGGCTTCGGCCCAAAAGGACTTAGGCAATTTATATTCACATAACATAGTGCGTGCTAGCTCTTGTAGTGTCCTATTCTTTCTTTCAACAACACCATTTTGTTGTGGTGTGCGTGGTGCGGAGAACTCGTGTTTTATGCCTAACATATCACAATAAGATGTAAATTTTTCATTTTCAAATTCTCCTCCATGATCCGAGCGAATGCATTTAATTTTTAAATCACGTTCATTTTGAATACGAGTACATAATTTTGAAAATTCACAAAACGCTTCGGATTTGGATGATAGAAATATTGTCCAACAATATCTAGAAAAATCATCTATTAAAACATATGTATATAATCTACCACCAAGACTTGCTGTGCTAACGGGACCAAAAAGATCCATATGAATTAATTGCAAAGGTCTTGTAGTAGAAATAACATTTTTACTTTTGAAAGAGGATCTAGTAATTTTACCTTTTTGACATGGTGAACAAAGTGAAGGTAAATTTCCATTTAATCTAGGTAATCCTCTAATTAAATCTCTTTTGGCAAGTTTTACAATAAGCTTTGTGCTAGCATGTCCTAGCCTTCTATGCCAAAGTTCAAGTTCATCATTTTTGGTAATAAAACATTTTAAAGATGATTTTGAAAGATCATGAAATGAAACTATATAAACATTGTGTATTCTTGGTGCAGTTAGTAAAATATTATTTGTAATAGGATTAGATATTTTGCATAAATTGGTAGAAGATTCAAATAAAACATCTAATCCTTTATCACATAATTGGCTAATTGAGATAAGATTATGTTTTAGCCCTTTTACATAAAGAACATTTGATATAGTGAAGGATTCATTACCAACTGTACCAATTCCCATGATCCTTCCTTTTCTGTTGTCACCAAACGTTACGATCCCCCCTTCTTCCTTTCTAGGCTAAGGAACTTAGCTTTATTGCCCGTCATGTGCTTGGAGCATCCTGAATTCAAGTACCACACGTCTTCATTGTCCTTAGCCTGCCTGCACATCTAGAAAGAAGATGAGAGTAAAGATCCGGATACCCAAGTGGCTCCACCCATAGAGTAAGTGGAAGCCTTAGGTACCCAGATTTGCTTTAAAGTATTTTGTTTTATTTTCCTGCAAGAACTAGTTGTGTGACCCAACCTATAACAGTTTGCACATGAAATAAAGGGGGTTGAGACCCTTTTCTGGAAAATTTTCTTGCTGGAATAAATTTGATTTTCAGAAGGAAAGCATTTTGAAAAAGAAATTTCAGGTTTCTGGTATGAGGTGCTAGCACCGGCGTTAGTGGCTAGCGCCGGGCGGTAGCCCTCTCCTCGATATCCGAGCCGAAACTTTCCAGATCCATGGCACTGGTACCCTAGAATCATTTCCAGTGATTTTTGGCCTATACCAAATTTTTTAATGGCCATGGTGAGATCATGAACTTGTGCTTTAAGTGAAGAATTTTCTTTCACAAGCATGACACACCTATTTTCAAAACCTTTTTTATTAATTTTTGATTTGCAAAAGAGAGGCTTCCAATTTCCTTTCTAATTCCCCCTTCTCTTTTGTAAGAGTTTTGGCATGAGAGAGGGCTTTAGAAAGTGACTCTTCTATATCTTTTGCCCATTTTGTGGAGTGATCACATTCTTGGCAAGAAACCTTTCTCTTTTCTAAAACAATTACCTTTTTGGAAAGCTTTTGATTTTCTTTAATAAGAGATTCATTTTCATGATTTAATAAAATACTATCTTTCATATTTTTATCAAAAGCTTTGCAAGTTTCAAGAAATTCATTATAAAATTCTTCATAAGTGGGAGGAGTTACCTCAGTGTCACTAGAAACACTGGTGTCGTCGTCGTCGTTTCCAAGTCCCATGAGGCACATGTTTGCTTCCTCATCTTCTCTTGATGAAGACCCACTTGATTCTTCGGAGGAGGAGGAAGAGGAGTCATCCCATGTTCTAGATTTTAGTACTTTCTTCATCTCCTTCCCTTTGTGTCGTTTTTCTTTCTTCTCTTTCAAGAACTTTGGGCACTGGCTCCGAATGTGCCCTGTCTTCATACAATGATAGCATTCCGGTGGAGGTCTCTCTTCTTCATTGTCGCTCTCTTTTTCCTTCTTTGAAGATGACCCTTTCCATCTTTCACCCTTTTGGAAATATTTTCGAAAGGTGTTTCTCATCTTCGGAAGTTCTTCACCAAAAGACTTTCTTCATCTTCATCCTCATCCTCTTGGCACTCTTTCTTTGATTTTAGTGCCAACGCCTTCTTCTTTGGCTCCTTGTTGTATTCATCAAATTGGATTTTGAGTTCTACCTCATGGGTTTTGAGATTCCCAATGAGGCTCTCAACTTGGAGAGTCCTTAAGTTGTGCGACTCCGAAATAGCCGTCACCTTCGGGTTGAATTTTGGAGGAAGAGAACGAAGGATCTTACGGACCAAGTCGCCATTTGAGAAAGTCTTTCCAAGATCTTTTGAGGCGTTGACGATCTTGGTGAAGCGCGTGTACATACCATCAACATCTTCGCTTTCATCCATTCGGAATTTTTCATATTCCGACTCCAGTTGGAAAAGCTTGGAATCTTTAACCTGCGATGTACCTTCATGAGTAACTTCCAAATGATTCCAAATTTCATAAGCAGTAGTACATGTAGAAATTCTATTAAATTCATTTCTATCTAACGCACAAAATAGAGCATTCATGGCTTTTGCGTTATTTTTACATTTGAGTTTATCCTGATCATCCCATTTATCTTTGGGTTTTTCTAACATAACCTCTCCAACTACAAATGTAGGAGGAGTGTATTCTTCTTCTACCATGTTCCAAACCTCAATATCTAGGGTGATTAGAAAGCAACGCATCCTATTTTTCCAATAATTATAATCTGACCCAGTAAATAGTGGAGGTCTACTAATTCCCTTACCCTCGGGAAAAGCGAGATCATAAGACACCATTATTCCTGGTTTTTAAACCGTTTGGAATAAACTACGCTCTGATACCAGTTGTTGGATCTTACGGCGCCCTTAGAGGGGGGGTGAATAAGGGAATAAAATTCTTTTTATAATTTTTAGGATAATTACCAAGTTGTTTTTTATTAAAAGGAAATAAGATGACAATTTAGTAATAACTAATTTGCAATAATGAAATTTTACGCCAAATGAGAGAAATCAAATAAACACAAATATAATCATGATTGCATTATATAAAAAAGGGTGTTTACAAAATTTGATTTCAATATCACTAGAAATCGGAGGCATACAAAAGTGAATTTCTTTTCCTTTTCTATACCGACTTGTATCCCCACAAACCAGTGGGCTTTAGCCTATCCTTCCCCGGATAAAGCCTCAAGACGCTCTAGCCAACCCAAACTCGGATATGGCCTCGAGCACCCCCTAGATCTAATCCCCAAGACCTAGTCGCCAACTCACGCGGCGAATTCCCCCTAAGTCGCGCAAGGACCTAGTCGCCAAAAACAAGGCGATTTCACTACAAGATACAAATAAAGAAGTGAAGTAAATAACAAGCAACCTCCATCTTGAGATTTCTGGAGATGAGGATGAAGGATCGCTGAAGCACAAGCGAGGTCGAAGCGATCGTTCTTCGGATGCAGCGTGATGGCTTCCTTCTCCAGAATTTCTTCTTTGGCTTTGAGTGGGAGATGATGTTTCGGCAGAGTAGCAGCACAAGAGTTTGGGCACAAGTAATGTATCTTGAAGGTCTAACCAAAACGAGAGAGAACACATCTTTTTATAGACCTTGGCGCTAGCGCCTGCGGTAGTGGCTAGCGCCTGCGGTAGCGTTCGTGTCGAGCGGTTGCGGAACCGTCGGCTGCGTGGCTATGTGCACGAACTCGATATAGCGCCTGCGGTAGCGATAGCGCTGGCGGTAGCTGATAGCGCTGGCGGCAGCGGTCATGTTGAGCGATTGCAGAACCGTCGAAGGCGTGGCGCTGTGTGCGAACTCGAGATAGCGCCAGACGGTAGCGCTAGCGCTGGCAGTAGCGCTAGCGCTGGCAGTAGCGCTAGCGCTGGCAGTAGCGCTAGCGCTGGCAGTAGCGCTAGCGCTGGCAGTAGCGCTAAGGAAACCGCTGAGACGAGGCTAACCGCTGAGATAGCGCCTGGCGTTAGCGATAGCGCAGGCGTTAGTGCTGGCGTTAGCGATAGTGCTGGCTGTAGCGCTACTCCTTTCAAAAGTTTGTTCCAAGCTGCTTTATACCTGTGGAGTATTGCACATATAGTTCTTGCACACTATAAACACACTACAAGCAATATCAAATACAATATGGGATTTGTTATTCTCAAACAAAGGGATGTGACACACATGTCCAACAATACCTACGGTCTATTTCAGACTAGGGCATGGTATAAATTGTCATGGTAAGTCATGTGTCCTAGTGGAGTTTAAATCTAACTCGTTGACTAAAGGACTATCTAAAGAGATCTTTGTAGCCTGAGGTATTCCCTACTGGGGGCAGGGTTTGTCGTAGGCTACAAAAAAAACTTGGCACTCGTAAGGAGATTTTGGCTAAAAAGATTCAGTTAAGAGTGGACTTTTCCATGTGATTTCCCCATATGGGCACACCATTGCTTTCGCTGCTTAGTTTGTCCTCAAACTAAACTCGCGCGGGGTGTCCCAAGGTTTGTGGACTTCTTTTCTTCAGATCGAGGTTTGCTCTGATACCAGTTTGTAAGACCTCATTTTCACTACAAAACCGGGTCTTATGCCCAGAACCGCCGCTTTGCGATGACACCTTCACTCGGGAAGGTCGATACTACAAAACGCCAATCCTGCCGGACATATCGATCACAGAAGAAGAAAAGTATAAACAAACAAAAAGAAGTTTAAGTCCATAATCACATGTTATATATCATAAATGTCTACATGGTATAACTAAAATAACAAAGGTTACAATAATAAAGGGCTCATTCCCTATAAATCATGTCCTCACTACAAGATCACTCGTGGAAGCTAACTACTAATCACTCACTGATCCTGAAACTGGTGCTCATGTACTAGACTGGCCCGCCTCCGTCTGCACCGGCCTCTGGTGCTGCTTCGTCTCCTCGATACCCTAAAATGATATGGTCCACTGACCTTTAGTCAAAAGACTAAACCTTATGTTCCCCACCCCACACCCAATGTCTCCTAGGCACCGTGCGGGAGGATGAAGCGGAGGACAGCAAAGGGTATAAAATAAAGCAGATGATGGCGGATCTTGTCTACAGGAAATGTGTACAACTACACATGTGTATATAGATAATTGAAGCAGTAATATAAAGCATGGTAAAGAGCAAGTAAAGAACAGTAGGTAAAGATAAGTACACAATAGAAATGTAACCATTAGTTTATAGGAATGCCCATACAAACTTATAGACCAAGGGGTCGTTTAGTAGGGCTTATCGTATAAAAAGTCCCATAACCAATGTATACGATAGGGGCAGGGGTTGAAATGCAATGCTTATGCCATGACATGCAGAGTTATGCAGTTTAATGATATGTTCATACAAGTGCAACTCACACACTTCGACTCTATGTGCACAGACCTTTAGTTCCCCCTTTTTGGAGCTAGCAAGACTTCCAGGATACTCACGTAGTGGCAAACGGAAGTGGTGGGTTGGGCCTCGCCCACCTCTAGGTTGGTATTCACACTACCTATCCTAGACCTATCATACGCCTCAACGCAAAACCGCGGAGCATCTGCGTACTCTTACTAGCTGGACGGCCAGACATTCATGGCTAAGTGCAAATTCCACACTTGCCGAGTCAACGTATAGACGTTGGTGTGAACGACCGTCCAATACCAGAGACCCACCACCTTTATGCACATGCAAACATGTTTACCATCTATCTCCGAGCCATAACCTCCCCGGGATAACCCGCCTGTCACCATAACCTTCCGAGCCACCGGCTCGCCGGACCAACCCATCCGCACCAATAAGCATTACTGAGTCACAAGCTCACCAGACTAATTAGTCTGCTGCTACAACCACCGAGCCTACCACTCGTAAGACCAAACTAAATAACCTCCCGTAACCATGGGTTATGGGTGTGCGCATTATTAAGTTAGTCTTGTACATCAACTTATCCCTACAATTTATGGTTAATCTTGGACTTCCCGAGGATTACCCCGTAAGGGGCTCGCTATAGTACTAGGAACTATAATGGGATGACACCCCAAAGCTCCATTTCCAAGGCATTTAATGTAATTTGTAACTACCCGTAAGAATACCCTTCTTATCATTACACTCAAATTACCCTAAGTACTTTATGACCCTCTAAGGGGAAAGACGATCTTTCGTCGGTCCCGAACACAACCTTACCCCTTAGCTTATCGGGTAAACTCAACATATATACCCCTAATGGTGACCTCACTTCCTCTATAACAGACTAGGTACACCATTTACCTTCCATTTCCACCAAATGATCCATAAAATTACTCAGATCTACAGTTTTACTATACGCAGACCAAATGAGTTATATGAGTTGCATGAGAGGAGGAACTCCAAACATTCTTCCAAATGAATCAAGATTATTACTTGGAGTCTATCATGATATTCTAAGAATAAATCCAGAGGATCATATTTTTCCTTAATTATTTGGCATTTATTATAATTTCTCCAACATTGGCCAAGCATGAAATTGAACATGAAGTGTAAGATCTTTCTATGATATGGCCCCCATAAAATTATGTAAAATCTATGATGTCAAAATAATAGTAAATACATAATATCAAAATTTTGCAGTAAGGGGTTGGCCTCTAATTATAATATTGAATAATTATCCCAATTTAGAAATTAAAGAAGGAACCACCAAAAATACTTGTCCGAAAATTATGGCAAAATTACCAGACCTTTATAATGATCAGAGAAGTTTATTGACACAGTTTCATAATTTATACAAACCATCAAGTCCCATAAATGATATTTCAAGTAAATCCAAAATAGGGAACATTATGAAGTAATCTACTGATAAATAATTCCAAAAATTATACAGAAATTCACAGAGCTTCTAATGCCCTAAAATGTCCTTTCACCAAGTTTTATAATTTTCCATAGGATATTTGACCCTCATTTATTTAACACATTCTTAAGGTCAAATAGATGACTTGTGAATGAAGTGCTAGATAAATTAATTCAATAATTACACAAAAATTGCCAGAGGTTTATATCATAATTATGAGGGTACTACCAAACTTTCACCAACATCCAAGACAATTTGAGCATGCAAATGTCTCTTATATGATGGTTCCCAAAATGGTTATAACCTAAATCAGAGGGGATAATTGTTCCTAAGATACTCATAAAATTCCCTAGGTAATATTTACACCCCATAAACTTATCTACCAAGTTTCATGACCAGTCAAGGACATATGCCCCTATGTCCTTCACAAGGCTCAAAGTGCAACCCAAAGGTTAGAACTAGGCTCATATGGCATATCCACCCCGCATCACCCCAAATTACTCATGTGGGTGTCTTATGTGATCCTAAACCAGAGGCCAATGTTTCACACCACTTGGATGAGATTTGCCCACCTAATTCCATCATGTGCACTTTTTATCTAGTTTGACCTAGTTTGACCAAACTTGGATTAACTAATTGCCCAAACAAATCTGTCCCAATTGGGTTGAAATTTTTACCAGGGTCATATAATAACCTTAAAGAGCACCCACCAAAATTTGGAGGGGATTGGAGGTCATTAGCCCCTATAATTAAATAATATATGAATTATTAAATTATTACAAAAACCTTATAAAAATGTTCTCCTTAAATTTCCATCTTTGGATATGTTAAGTATGTGGGTACAAATAGCATATGTTCCAATTTTCAAGTCAATATCATTTCCCTATCAAAAATTATTCAATAAATAGTGGTTGTCCTACCCTAGGGACCAGTCCCACCAAAATGTTCCTACATGGAGCTACAGTGCTCATTTTGGGCTGAAACAAATTTTAAATTAAAGTAAACACCAAGGGCTACAACTTTGGTGTTGACCACTTTTTCTGTAGAAGGCCCTAAGTAGTTTTATTAAATTAATCTAGGTACTGCAAAAAGTGTGACAGAAATCACATAAATCATTTCATAAATAAAATCGATCCAGCACGAATCTTGAAGCAAGGATGGACGGAATCGGCTTATCTTCTTCCTCTGGCTGACGGCCAGGATTATCCGCGTCTGGGCCACATTGATCCTTGTTTTCCCGACCATCTAAGTGTCGCCCCTGCCGGCCAATGCCACCACCACCTTCGTTGAGGTGGTGGTCGGCGATTAGCGGTGGTTGGTCGGCCGAAGGTGGCCGGAATAGGGGTATGAAAGCAGGGTTAAAGCTCCAAAAAAGGAGCTTTCGGCCTACCCGATTGGGGACCAATTGGCCCCAAACCTTGCAGCCAACCTGATGGGATCTATCCACAGAGAGAGAGAGGAGAAGAACCATACCTGTGTGGAGCCTTGAAGCTTGCCGATTGGGTGGTCCACCATGGCCGGCCTCAAGATTTTGGGTGCCATGTCAACTCCTATCCTGGGGGGTCAATTTCTTTAGGTAAGGTGGGGAAACTCCACCTCTCCATCCACTGGAGGAGTTATATGGTTTAATTGGGGAGGGGTGGTGGATCGATTGGCGCCCTTAGAGGGGGGGTGAATAAGGGAATAAAATTTTTCTTATAATTTTATGAAAATGACTAAATTGTTTTTAGTGAGAGAGAGCAAAATAACAATTTTGCAAAAATAAATTTTATGCCAAATGAAAGAAATCAAGTAAACACAAATAGAGACAAGATTATATTATATAAAAAGGTGTTTACATAAATTTGATTTCAATATCGCTAGAAATCGGAGGCGTACAAAGTAAAACAATTTTTCCTTTTCTATACCGACTCGTATCTCCACGAACCGGTTGGCTTTAGCCAATCCTTCCCCGGATATGGTCTCAAGCCGCTCTAGCCAATCCTTCCCCGTATATGGCCTCAAGCACCCCCTAGATATAATCACCTAGACCTAGTCGCCAACTCACATGGCGAATTACCCCCTAAGTCGTGCAAGGACCTAGTTGCCAACACAAGGCGAATTCTACTACCAAAATTACAATAATGAAATAAAGCAAGTAACAAAAACTCCCTCTATGAGATTTCTGAAGTTGAGGATGAAGGATCGTTGTAGCACAAGTGAGGTTGAAGCGATCGTTCTTCGGATGCAGCGTGGGGCTTTCCTTCTCCAGAAGTCTTCTTTGCCTTTGAGTGGGAGATGAACTTTCGGCAGAGTAAAAGCTCTGGAAATTTGGCACAAGTAATCTCTCTAGAAGCTCTAACCAAAATGAGAGAGAACCCATCAATTTATAGACCTTGGAGATAGCGCCTGTGGTAGCTCCTAGCGCCTGCGGTAGCGTTCGTGTGGAGCGGTTGCGAAATCGTTGGTGGTGTGGCATTGTGCACGAACTTGAGCTAGCACCAGGCAGTAGCACTAGCGCTGGTGGTAGCGCTAGCGCCTGCGTTAACCCCTAACGCTGGCGGTAGTGCTTCAGCTCAGTTTGTTGGTTCCAAGCTGCTTTCTACCTATGGAGTATTGCACATATAGTTCCTGCACACTATAAACACACGACAAGCAAGATCAAATACATTTTGGGATTTGTTATTCTCAAACAAAGGGATGTGACACACATGTCCAACAATCTCCCCTTTTTGATAATAACAAATCCTTTTAGCAAGAAATCAACAAAGGTGTTTATAGTATATGATAAACATGAGAATAGTGCAACTATAGTATATGATAAGCATGTGAATTGTGCATACTCCCCCCATCTTAATGCTCCCCCTACATAAATGCAATTTATGTTTTACTCCGCCTAAATTACAAGAATTAGACTCCCCTTAATCTTCTTGATTTCTCCTCTAGATTTCTTCAATTAATTTCCCCCTTTTGGTATTATCAAAAGAATATGGGGTGAGGGTAGTAAGTAAGCACTCCTTATAAATGATAAAGCATGATTGAGCTTTTGTAATATAGATAATGATAAAGATTTTAAGCATAGTATATATAAGAGATTTCAAATAAAAAGATAAGAGTTGTAAGCAAGCGGAAGATTATAAGAAACATCCTTTTGAAAGCATGAAAAGCATAAGTATAAATATGAGTCTAAGTTCAAAATGTAAAGATGTTTTAACCTCTTTGAAATCTCATAGTTTTTCATAAAGATACCAAGCATGAAATGAACATATCAAAGAGAGATTATACTACAATGTTACTTAATTTTAAGTTTAAGAGATACCAAACATTGTAGAGATCATGCTAGGTTATCTAGTGCATTTATTATATGAAGAGTAGTATAGATAAAGCATTAGAATCCAATACTCATGAGTGTTGGATCTTGTGGCGCCCTTAGAGGGGGGGTGAATAAGGGCCTTTTAGAAATTACGATTTTTTACTCAAGAATTTTAAAACAAAATTTTCTTTTCTAAAAATTACTTATAAAAATTTCAAACCAATGTAATTTTTTGAATAAATTCAAACACAAATTTCTAAGTTAAAGATTAAATAACCATATTTGCAATTAAAGAAAAAGTCATAATTTTATAATCATGAAATTCACATACAAATAATATGATCGTAACAATGCTTAAGATCAAGGCACAAATATGATAATAACCCTTTTACAATTTGTGTTTACCAATCCTTCTCCCAAGGATCGGAAGGCTATCACTTGTCTCTACCTAGACCAAGCCCAAGCCTATCCTCTAGATCTTCCCAAGATCTAGACGTAGCACACAAGGCCACGATTTCCCACCAAGACACGCAAGGACTTGGACGCTCCGCACAAGGAAGCAATTTTCCCCTAAGCCATGCAAGGACTTAGACGTCACGCACAGGGAGACGATTTCCCAACCAATACAAAATGAAATGAATATAAATGGAAATACAAAATGAAAAGAACAACTCCCTAGAAATTCAGATCTCTGAAAGGAAGGTTGAAGCCTCGAGATGATCGTTGATGTAGAAGCGCATCCGATCTCGTCTTCAATCTCAAACCTTCTAAGCACAAATAGGAGTTGATGAGGTTCTGGAGCTCTCTGGTTCGTATGCACTCAGGAAGGGACTTGAAATTCTCAATGCTTTGAATGCACGAACAAAAGGACCCAATATATAGAAATTCACTGTCGCCTGGGCGACATCAGCTGTCAGGATTTCCGACAGCGCAAAACTGCCGCTCGTAGTGCTGTCAAGCGGGCAGTTGCTGTAACCTCCGAGCTGTCGCCTGGGCGACATCGCTGTCGGATTTCCGACAGCTCAAAACTGTCGTTTGTCGTGTTGCCGTGGGGGAAGTTGTTGTAACTTCTCTGCTGTCGCCTGGGCGACATCAGCTGTCGGAAAATTCCAACATCGAAATTTTCATACACTTAAATTGAGCTCCAGCAGAATTGTGAACATCTCATACCTGTTACCTGCACACCATTAATAAAAATTGAATCAAATACAAACGAGACTTTGTTATTATCAAATCGGAAGAGTGCGAAACGCATGCTCCAACAATGAGAAGAAGTGTTATGAAAGATAATGATGTGCATGTGAGTGTACTTTGAGCAATGCTAACAATTGATTTAAATCACAAAATACAAGACAAATGTAGAGTAAAGTGCACAATAAAACACAAGTATTTTATCTTGTACACACTTTAATGCACAATATTTTTTAGAAAAAGTGGTGTAATAACAAAGGTTTGCACAAGATACTTTACTATTCTTTCCAAGTTGCTCAACCTCACAATGCTTATGAAGACTTATCAGGAGGTTCAAGTAGTGCTTGGTGGAGTTATATTTGTCTATATAATTTTTTGTTCACTTTTGTGAGACAACATTCTCCAAATACACTTGCTTTGCAAACCTAACAAAATTTTCAGATCTAACCACTTTTCTTAATTTTTAAGTGCAATTCAAATGTAGTGTAGATAATAAACTTATGCAAATTTTAATTCATTGTACAATTACAATACACAAGCAAGCATTTTTAGATTTAAACACACATGTACATTACCAAATATTAGTGAGTGTAAAAGTATCATTATCAATCACAATACATTTATTCATACTTAAGCATGCTAAGCTTGGTTCTAGATATATTTTTAAATACAATTGATGCACTTTAAATAGATATATCAAAGCATAATAAACAAAACAATGTTCATAGAAATTTGAAGTAATAAACTTTAATATTGTAGATAATTCTAAATGGTAGAATTCATACATGCTTGATATTTGCAATAAAGATCATACAGTTTTTTTTGTTTTGAAAATTTTAATGAAAGGAAAAAACAGAGAACCACAAAAACATATTATTGTATTTTTGAATTATGAAATTTTATAGTTGATTTTCCTTAAAATAAATAAAACAAAAATAACAAAAGTCAGAAGAACAAAATTAAAGTAGTAAATATGAACTAAAATATTTTTGTAGATCTATAGAAATTTTGAAAATCACAAAATTCAAACACTCACGCTAGCGCCGGCGCTAGCGCTAGCGCGGGAAACAGTAAAAGAAATATTGAAGATTTTAAAATTCTATTTTTTTTATATTGATTAGAGGTCTTAATAGTAATCTTATGCAGAAATTTTGTTATTTTCAGAGATGTCTTGATTGCTCAAATTGCATAAAACATTAGCGTTTTACATGTTATTCATCCTAAGATGTCTAAGACTCCTAATTCTAACCTTAACATTTGAAACCTTGCATCGGGAAGAGGTTTAGTGAATATATCAGCAAGTTGAGAGTCCGTGCCAATGAAACTTATTTTAACATTTTCTTTCTTAATGTGATCGCTTATGAAATGATGACGTACATCTATATGTTTGGATCCAGAATGGTGTATCAGATTATTTGTAAGATCAATGGCACTCGTGTTGTCACATTTTAATTCTATATGTTTTAGATGAAAACCAAAGTCCTCTAATGTTTGGATCATCCATAGTGCTTGTGCGCAACAACTCCCTAGTGCAATGTATTCGGCCTCCGTGGTGGAGAGTGCATCCGAATTTTGTTTCCTACTAAACCATGCAACTAATGAAGGTCCTAGAAAATGACAAGTACCACTAGTGCTTTTTCTATCAAGTGAGTATCCGGCGTAGCCCGAATCGGAGTAGTCGTGAAGTGTTAATGAATTAATGTGCGGGTACCATAATCCTAATCTAGATGACCCAATTAGATATCTAAAAATTTGTTTTAACGCTTTTAAGTGAGATTATTTTGGATTGGCTTGAAATCGAGCACATAAACATACGACAAACATAAATCGGGTCTAGTTGCACTAAGATAAAGAAGGGATCCTATCATACATCTATATAAGGTTTGATCAATTGAAATTCCCGGTTCATCTTTTCCTAATTTAAGTGATGCACTCATTGGTGTAGAAGCATGTTTAAGGTTTTCAAATCCAAAGCGTTTAAGCATATCATAGACATATTTGGTTTGACATATAAAAATACCATCATTTCTTTGTGATATTTGAAAACCAAGAAAATAAGAAAGTTCTCCTACTAGACTCATTTCAAATTCATTTTTCATCACTTTAATAACTTCATTACACAACTTTTCATTAGTAGATCCAAAGATTATATCATCAACATATATTTGCAAAATAATTAAATCATCATTATTATGCTTAATGAAGAGAGTAGTATCGGCACTTCCCACAATATAACCGTGCTTTAAAAAATGATGTAAGTCTTTCATACCATGCACGGGGCGCTTGTTTTAAGCCATAAAGCACTTTTTCTAGTTTATAAACATGATTGGGAAATTTTTCATTAATAAAACCGGGGGGTTGTTCAACATAAACTTCTTCTCTTACAAACCCGTTGAGAAACGCACTTTTTACATCCATTTGAAATAGTTTTATTCTTTTAAAGCTTGCAAATGCTAGAAAAATTCTAATGGATTCCAACCTAGCAACGGGTGCAAAAGTTTCATCAAAATCTATCCCCTCGATTTGTGAATATCCTTGTGCTACTAAGCATGCCTTATTCCTAGTGATTCTAAACTCACCATCTAATTTATTTTTAAAAATCCAATTTACACCTACAACCGGGTGATTAGATGGTCTTTCTACTAATTTCCAAACATTATGTCGCTCAAATTGTTCTAACTCTTTTCATAGCCAAAAACCAAAATTCATCATTTAAAGCGATAGAAACGGTTTTTGGTTCAGTTTCAGAAACAAAACTGATATTTGAATAAGATTCATGAAGAGAAGAGTGAGTTCTTACCCCGATGGATGCTTAACTAATTATTAATTCTCGTGGATGATCCTTTGTGAACTTCAAGGCACTTGGAGGTACATATTCATCTTCCTTGGCCTCCTCTTCTTCTTCTTTGGAAGGTTCCTCATCACCATGCTCCAAAGGTTGTAAGAGATCATCCTCGTTGTCTGCGGAAAGTTTTTCTACACAAGGAACAAACTCATCAAATTTCACATTTATTGACTCTTCAACCATACTAGTTCTTTTATTAAAAATTCTATAAGCTTTACTAGTTGAAGAGTACCCAAGAAAAGTTCCTTCATCACTTTTTTCATCAAACTTTCCCAAGCTATCTTTTGTATTCAAAATAAAACATTTATAACCAAAAACTTTGAAATAAAATACATTAGGCTTCTTTTGAAAATAAAGTTCATACGGTGTGAGATTAAGAGATGGGCGAAGCATGATTCTATTCATAATATAACATGATGTATTTACGGCTTCGGCCCAAAAGGACTTAGGTAATTTATATTCACATAGCATAGTGCGTGCTAGTTCTTGAAGTGTCCTATTCTTTCTTTCTACAACACCATTTTTGTTGTGGTGTGCGTGGTGCGGAGAACTCATGTTTAATGCCTAACCTATCACAAAAGGATGTAAATTTTTCATTTTGAAATTCTTCTCCATGATCCGAGCGAATGCATTTAATTTTTAAATCACTTTCATTTTGAATACGAGTACATAATTTTGCAAATTTGCAAAACGCATCGGATTTGGAAGAGAGAAATAATGCCCAACAATATCTTGAAAAATCATCTATTAAAACATATGTATATAATCTACCACCAAGACTTGCAGTGTTAACGGGAACAAATAGATCCATATGAATTATTTGCAAGGGTCTTGTAGTAGAAATGAAATTTTTACTTTTGTAAGAGGATCTAAAAAATTTACCTTTTTGACATGGTGAACAAAGTGAAGGTAAAGTTCCATTTAACCTAGGCAATCCTCTCATTAAATTACTTTTGGCAAGTTGTACAATGAGCTTTGTGCTAGCATGCCCTAGTCTTCTATCCCAAAGTTCTAATTCATCATTTTTAGTGATAAAACATTTTATAGATGATTTAGAAAGATCATGAGAAGAAACTATATAGACATTATGTATTTTTGGTGCAGTTAGTAAAATATCTTTTGTAGTAGGATTAGATATTTTGCATAGATTAGTGGAAGATTCAAATAACACATCTAATCCTTTATCACATAATTGGCTAATAGAAATTAAATAGTGGTTTAGTCCTTTCACATAAAGAACATTAGATATAGTAAAGGATTTGTTACCAACTATACCAATTCTCATGATCCTTCCTTTTCTGTTATCGCCAAACGTCACGATCCCTCCCTTCTTCTTCTCTAGGCTAAGGAACTTTGCTTTATTGCCCATCATGTGCTTGGAGCATCCAAAATCCAAGTACCACACGTCTTCATTGTCCTTAGCCTACCTGCTCATCTAGAAAGAAGATGAGAGTAAAGATCTGAATACCCAAGTGGAATTACCCATAGAATAAGTGGAAGCCTTAGGTATCTTTCATATTTTCTTTCTAATTTTCTTTCTAAGATCCGGATCCAGATTTGCAAAAGAGAGGCTTCTAATTTCCATTCTAATTCCCCCTTCTCTTTTGTAAGAGTTTTGGCATGAGAGAGGGCTTTAGAAAGTGACTCTTCGATATCTTTTGCCAATTTAGTGGAGTGATCACACTCTTGGCAAGAAACCTTTCGCTTTTCTAAAATAATTAATTTTTTGGAAAGCTTTTGATTTTCTTTAATTACGGATTCATTTTCCCGATTTAATAAAATACTGTCTTTCATATTTTCATCAAAAGCTTTGCAAGTTTCAAGAAATTTATTGAACGGTTCATCATAAGTGGGAGGAGTTACCTCAGTGTCGCTAAGAACACTGGCGTCGTCATCGTCATTTCCTTGTCCCATGAGGCACATGTTTGCTTCCTCATCTTCGCTTGATGAAGACCCGCTTGATTCTTCGGAGGAGGTGAAGGAGTGATCCCATGTTCTATCTTTTAGCACCTTCCTCTTCTCCTTCACTTTGTGTCGCTTGTCCTTCTTCTCCTTCAAGAACTATGAGCACTGGCTCCGAATGTGCCCGGTCTTCCTGAAATGATAGCATTCCGGTGGCAGTCTTTCCTCTTCATCATCACTCTCCTTTTCCTTCTTCGAAGATGACCCTTTCCATATTCCTTCCTTTTGGAAATATTTTGGGAAGGTGTTTCTCCTTTGAGGATTTCTCATGAACTTTTGGAAGTTCTTTACCAAAAGGCTTTCTTCATCTTCTTCCTCATCCTCTTGGCACTCCTTCTTTGATTTTAATGCCAACGCCTTCTTCTTTGGCTCCTTATTGTATTCATCATATTGGATTTTAAGTTCTACCTCATGGGTTTTGAGATTCCCAATGAGGCTCTCAACTTGGAGCGTTCTTAGATTGTGTGATTCTGAAATGGCCATCACCTTCGGGTTGAATTTTGGAGGAAGGGAGCGAAGGATCTTTCAGACCAAGTCGCCGTTAGAGAAGGTCTTTCCAAGAACTTTGGAGGCATTGACGATCTTGGTGAAGTGTGTGTACATGGCATCAACATCTTCACTTTCATCCATCCAGAATTTTTCATATTCCAACTCCAGTTGTGTTGGAACAACCCTATTACTGATTTGGGCTAGGATCACTATCTGTTGACTAGGACTAAGTTGACCCCAATGTATAGTCTAAGGGTCAAGGTTTTAGGCTGCTAGAACTTAAGGAAAAGAATAAGTTTCTGCGTTCGACGAACTCCATACTGCGTTCGACGAACTCCATCCTGCGTTCGATGAACGACATGCTCCAGTTCGACGAACTTGCCAAGGTTCTGCTTTCGACAAACTATATTCTGCGTTCGATGAACTCCTTTTTGTGTTCAACGAACTTGCTCTCCAGCTCGACGCACTCAGTTCTCCAGCCAGTCCAGCAGTTTATTCTTCAGTTCGACGAACTCCAGTTTGAGATCGATGAACTCAGCTCTGCACTCGAAGATTAAGTATCAAGATGTTCAGATCGACGAAAGTTTCTCTTCAGCTTGCGAATTTCAGACAGATCAGTTATATTATTCTCTGAACTCAGATCGACTATCAGCAACGGATCTATTTCTATCAGATAAGTCAGGATTTAATCATTTCCTTTTATTATTCTCTTATTTTGAGAATGTAGCCATTGACACATTTTGGAAAAGGACACTTTCATGAAAAAGGAAAAGGCATTAATGTTTAATCAGATTGCAGTTCCAAGAATATCTCTTCAGATTATTTTATTCCTTAATTAAAAGATTTGATTTCAAATCAGTCAGATATACAGAAAGGAAAAAGGAAGAAGAAGATAACAGCAGTACATCATGATAGGAAGAAGAGAGAAAGAAACAGTCGAGAGAAAGAAATACATGAAGAAAAAGAAAAGGCTTTCAGTGTTCATCTTCCATAGCAGCAATATTATTCTCTGAGAACATCAACACAAATATTCTCTCAGTTTCAGCTGCAAGTTCTAATCTTCAAGAGCAACAACAAATTTGAGAAACATTGTCACTCAGATTCATCAGCTATCAGGAAGATTTGTTTCATTCAAGTGAAAGCTTTATCCTCAACTGTCAACCATTTCTATCAGACAGGGGGAGCTTTACATCAACACAATCCACTAGTCTTCTCTTAGATTGTTGACAGAGAAGAACTTCATAACCCTCTTTATCCCAACTTGTACAGGGTTATAACTCCCTTCAAAAGTTAACCCCTTGGTGGCAAGGCACCTGATCAAAAACCTGTGGTTGGTTTGAGCACCAGATCAAAAGCTCATTGGTATTTGGGCACCTGATCAAAAACCCATTGGTGATAGGGCACCTGATCAAAAACCTAGTGGAATCCTACCAAGGGTGGTAGAAGAGTAGATGTACCCAGGTTTATTGGGGAACTACTATAAATTCTTGTGTCTTCTGTGTTTGTGTGATTTTCTGTACTATGTTGTGTGATCTCTTTGTGTTTTGTTTTATAACTCACTTTGTTATACACATATAAATATCACTATTTTAACCCCGCTATAAAGAATAAGTGAAAAACTTTTTAATACTCTATTCACCCCCCTCTAGAGTAAATCTAAGATCTAAACCTCCTTTCAACTTCTATCAGAGGTTACTTTCAAATGGTATCAGAGGTTGGTTGATTATTTACAGGCTAACACCTGAATCAAAAGATCAATTAGATCTTAATTTCCTCTAGAGTTTTCTTTTTGCTAAAAACTCATGGCACAGAACAAAGAATACTCAAGCACAAGACCTCCTATATGCAATCTAAATATGTTTGCATTATGGAAGGCAAGGATCAGATTATATATGAATTCTATTGATGAGGATATTTTTAATGTAATTTTGACAGGACCTCCTACTCCTACAGCAACAACAAGTGCTGAAACAACAACAAACAATAATTCTGTTCCACCTCCTGAGTGGACAGATGCTCAAAAGAAGCAAAGAAGTGCAGATGCCAAAGCAATGAATATCTTGGCACAAATAATGTCTGATGACATTTTTCAAAAGGTTGTGGAATGCACCTCAGCCAGAGATATTTTGATTTCCCTCAACAACATGGTTGAAGGTTCTGCAGATGAGAGAAAGGACAGAAGATCTCATCTCATCTCCTAGTATGAAAACTTCAAAAAGGGAGAAACTGAAAGTCTTGCTGATATGTACAATAGACTCAGTATCATAATTAATGAACTGAAGATTTTGGACAAAGTGATCTCAATCACTGAAGTCAATGATAAGATCCTAATGTGCTTCCCCACCACATGGGACTCTAGGATCTGGCCAATCATGGAAGCCAGAAGCCTTAATGAGATCTCTACTGAGACCTTGTTAGGCAAGCTTAAATACAATGAGCAACTTATCAAGTCCAGAGAAGCTGAACAATCTACCTCATCTCCAACATCCAAGAAGGAAAGGAGCATTGCTTTCCAAGCAACAGAAGAGGAAGATAAAGCTCCAGGAGAAGTGGAGTTTATGAGTCTTCTAGCCAAAAGATTTTATAAGATGGCAAAAAAGGATTTCAGAAAGAAGGATTCCAGATCAAAAGAAAAGCCAAGGTATGACAAAACTAATTCTAAAGAAATTATCTGTTTTGGCTGCAGGAAACCTGGACACATTCTACCTGAGTGTCTAGAGAACCAAAAGAAAGAAAAGAGAAAGGAGAAAGAAGAGAAAAGGCACTCCAGCAAGCCTTCCTCCCACAAACACAAGCATAAGGGAAGAGGCTTTGTAGCTGAATCTTGGAGTGAAATAGAACCAAATCTTCATCCAGCTCTTCTGAAGATGAAGAAAATTCAAATGAGAAGGACCAATGCTTAATGGCTATATATGACTCAAGCAGTGAGTCAGAATATGCAATATCATCCAGCTCCAGTGATGATGAAGAAGAAAGAAACTTCTGCATGATGGCTATCAATGCCTCATGAAACAACTCAGATGAATCCGAATCAGAATTGACAATGATCAGGTAATATCTACCTTTGATTTTAATTCAATTGAATTCACAGATGAATTCAGAACTCTTTGTATAGATTTAATCAAATCTGAGAAAGAGATAATTTCTCTCAAAAATCAGTTGGCTAAAATGAACCAACTAAGTGAAGAAAATGTCAATCTTAAGAAAGATTTGGCTACCTCCAGAGAACATATTGTTCTCATTGAGAACAAGTTATTTGAAGCCAAGAAGTTTGAAGAATCCCTCAATGGGAGAAGTATCAAATTGATGGACATCACAAGCACAGTGAATGCCAGACTTAGTGGCAGACTGGGCTTGGGTGCATCATCAAGTGAGCCACATCTTATTAAGAAAAACATTCTTTATACACCAGTAAAACTCATTTCTGCCAAGGACAAAGAGGTTGTAGATGCTAGTAAGAATATATCAAGCAAGAATATTAAGAATAAAGAAATTCAATAGAATTCGTCGAACGGAGCTCGACGAAATCACACGAATTCGTCGAACGGAGCTCGACGAAAGCTGAACTCAGAGTTTCAGTACATCTATCCATCGAACGGCGCTCGACGAAATCACATCCATTCGTCGAACGGCGATCGATGAATTCACCCAAATTCGTTGAACGGAAAATATACAGAAAATCTGAAGAATTCTTATTCTCAATATACTAAAAATCCTTTTACTGAGTGGATAATTCCTCCAAGGAGAAATCATCCACAAGGCTATAAGGATCAGCCTGAGATATCTTACATTTCTGATTTTTGTGGAAAAACAAAAGGACCCAAGGTAGTCTGGGTCAAGAACAACTAGAATGTTTTCTGTTTTGCATGTACAGGGCTATCCAAAAATAAAAGAACAATGGTACTTGGATAGTGGATGCTCAAAGCATATGACAGGAAATAAGACCAACCTAAGCAACTACAAGGAAAGGCTTGGACCCAAAGTGATCTTTGGAAACTCCAACTGTGGGCAAACCAAAGGTTATGTACAAATCAAAGTTGGAGCAGTCACCTTCAAAGAGGTAGCTTATGTCAAAGGTCTGAAGCACAACCTCATCAGCATAAGCCAGTTATGTGATGAAGGATATCAGGTAAGTTTTAACCATTCCTTATGTCTTATTACCAATAATAAAAACATTAATGTGTTATCTGGTATTAGACATGGAAACATTTATTTAGTCAATTTTGACTCTGCCAATTCAGATATTTGCTTATTTAATTCTATAAGTAAAACAAATGAATTATGGCATAAAAGGCTAGGACATATTAACCTTAGAACTATATCTAAGCTTTCTAAGGACAATCTTTTAGAGGACTGCCTTCTGGTTCATACAAGAAGGAAGGACTCTGCAGGGCTTGTCAATTAGGTAAGCAGACTAAGAGTAGTTTTAAATCTTTATCCAAGAGTAATTCACCTAGGATTTTGTATTTACTGCATTTGGATCTTTTTGGAGCCACTGCAATACAAAGTCTAGGAGGGAAGCATTACTCTCTAGTTATTGTAGATGAATTCTCAAGATTTACTTGGGTGTTCTTTCTTAGGAACAAGTCTGACACCTTTAGTGTTCTGACAGACTTTCTCAGGTCCATCAAGATTGAGTACTCTACTCTAGTTGCATTGATCAGAAGTGATCATGGCACTGAGTTTGAATCTCTTCTGATGAGAGAATTCTGTGGAAAAGAAGGGATCAGGCAATGTTTCTCTGCTCCTAGAACTCCTCAACAAAATGGGGTAGCTAAAAGGAAAAATAGAACCCTAATTAAATCAGCAACTACATTGCTTGTTGATGCACACTTGCTACTCTCTTTTTGGGCAGAGGCAGTGAACACAACAAATTATGTGTTGAACAGAAGCCTGATACATAAACTTAAGGGTAAAACTCCCTATGAATTACTCAACAATAAAAAGCCTAAGGTTAACTATTTTAAGATATTTGGCTGTAAATGCTATGTGCATAACAATGATAAGAAGTATCTCAGGAAATTTGAATCAAAATCTGCTGAAGGTATATTCCTTGGATATTCTCTTTCTAGTAAAGCATATAGACTTTATAACAAATCAACTCTTAAGATAGAAGAGTCCATGCATGTATCTTTTGATGAAACTAACATGTTAAATGAGGAGAGGAATGCCACATCTACCAAGATATTTTGTAGGTACCAACTCTATGTGAAGAACTCAATGGATTAGATCTATAGAGTAAAGATTCTCTAATTCCATCAAATGAAATTATTGAAGACAGTGAAGAAGAGGATAATCCAGATCTTTCTAACAATTCAAATCAAGTGACAGCTGAACAAGTCCCTCAAGTGGAAACTATTGCTGAACCAACTCCAACTGTTGATCACATCACAGTTATAGATCATCCAATATCTCAAGTCATTGGAGATATTTTAGCAGGTGTTCAAATAAGGCATCAACTACACCAAAATCAGATGCACACTTGTTTCCTATCACAAGTTGAACCTCAAACCATAAAAGATGCAGAACAAGATCCAAACTGGATTCTTGCAATGCAAGAGGAGCTCAACCAATTTGAAAGGAACAAGGTATGGGATTTGGTTGCAAGACCTAAAGTCCATCCAGTCATTGGCACCAAATGGGTCTTCAGGAACAAGCTAGATGATCAAGGCATAATAATCAGAAATAATGCAAGATTGGTAGCCCAAGGATACTCTCAGGAAGAAGGAATTGATTATCATCAAACCTTTGCTCATGTTGCTAGACTTGAAGCTATAAGGATATTCCTTGCCTTTGCTGCATTCAAGAAGCTCAAGGTATATCAGATGGATGTGAAGAGTGCTTTTCTGAATGGAGATATCAAAGAAGAAGTCTATGTGGAATAACCACCAGATTTTATCTCTCCAACTCACTCTTCTTATGTCTTTAAGCTTAATAAAGCTCTCTATGGTCTCAAGCAAGCTCTGAGAGCATGGTATAAGACCTTAGCTAATTTTCTTTTGAAGAACAAATTCTGTAGAGGCACTGTTGATAAAATCTTATTTTTCAGGATACATAAAAATCAAACTCTACTAGTCCAAATTTATGTAGATGATATTATATTTGGCTCTACTGATTCAAATCTATGCAAAAGGTTTTCTGACCTAATGCAATCTAAATTTGAAATGAGTAGTATGGGTGAGTTATCTTACTTCCTTGGTCTTCAAGTGAAGCAAACTCCAAATGGCATATTCATATCACAATACAAGTATGCTAAGGAATTAGTGAAAAGATTTGGTATGTCTGATGCTTCCACTATGAAAACACACATGCCATCCAATGTTGTTGTTGACAATGATGAATCAGGGAAACCTGTTGATCAGAAAGTATATAGAGCAATTGTTGGCTCACTACTTTACTTAACAGCTAGTAGACCTGACATAATGTTTATTACATGTATTTGTGCTAGGTTCCAAGTTAACCCCAAAGAATCTCACCTAATTTTACTAAAAAGAATTTTGAGATATGTAAAGGGTTGTCCAAATCTAGGACTCTGGTATCCAACAGCTTCAGAATTTGAATTAACTGGATTCTCAGATTCTGATTATGCTGGATGCAGAGTGGACAGGAAAAGCACATCAGGAACTTGCCAATTTCTTAGTGATAGGCTAATGTCTTGGTTTTGTAAGAAACAAACAACTGTGTCTACATCAACAGCTGAAGCAGAATATATTGCTGCAGGCAGTTGCTGCTCACAAATATTGTGGATACAAAATCAACTTCTAGATTATGGTATCAATCTAAATAAATCAATTATATTTTGTGACAATACTAGTGTAATATCTATAGCAAAAAATCCAGTACTCCATAGTAGGACTAAACACATAGAAATTAGGCACCACTTTATCAGAGATAATGTGGATAAAAATAAAATTTGCCTACAATTCATATCTACTGATTTGCAAAGGGCTGATATTTTCACCAAACCATTGGATGAAAAGAAGCATATTTTCTTTATAAATCAGCTAGGAATGATAGATGGAGATTCAATCAATTTAAAAAAATTATATCTTTTATTTATCCCTCAATGTGTGAAGTAAGTTTAATAGGTTTGTTGTCTAAACAGCTGAGACAAACTCTCAGTCTCAACTGAATAGCTGAGACAAGCTCTCAGTATCAACAAAACCACTGAGACAAGCTCTCTATCTCAGCTGAACCGCTGAGACAAGGCCTAGAATCTGCTGAGAAGTTGTCTGAATCAGCTGAGACTGGAAGCCCAACCGCTGAGACGATATCTATTAGAATCCAGGGATCGACGAAGACAAGCTCGGTCATCGAACTGAGATCGACGAAATCTAGTCGTTCATCGAACGGAGATCGACGAAGTCATCTAGATCATCGAACTGAGATCAAAGAAAATTTATTTTTCGTCGAACGCAGTTTTGATGAAGCCTATGACTCTGATCTCTTTCCTAATAATCAAATCTTAACTTTTTGTTAACTTTATGCCTACAGAAATTGCTTCTCCTTCCAGTTCCCTTTGCACTTGATCTCTTTTTTTTGCTTTTGCAGGAACAATGGCAATATTTCTTCTTTAAACATGCATCCTTCCCAGCCTCCTCATCCTATGTCCCTTCTTCTATGGGTCTAGCTTCAGGTCTTCCTGAAACTAGGCAGGGGGAGATGTTTCATGAAGAAGCTCCTTTTTGATATAGGGAGATACTTTATGAAGAAGCTCCAGTTTCAGGGGGAGATACTTTATATAGAAGCTCATTTTGGTGCAGTGAATGATGATTCAGTAATGATTGATATTGATGCTGATATGGTTTTGATAGAAGCAGTGATGATTGATGCTTTCAGTTCTTGATGAAGAAGTTCCAGATCATACAGATGTAGATTCAGATATGATTTGATAGAAGCAGATACAGATAGAAGCAGATGCAGATACAGATAGAAGCAGATGCAGATGCAGATGCAGATACAGCTCAGATAAACAAAGCCAAAAGCTGAAGGCAAGTTTTTCTCTAAGAAAACAAGTTTTTTTTAAATTGTAAAATATTTCTAAACTCGGAGTTCTATATATTTTATCTACTGAAATGATTTAAAATTTGTCAGATATATATGCTCTGTTATTTGTTTATTTTATTTAAGTTTGTCAAATAGTGTCCTAACCCAAATAGGGGGAGATTGTTAGAACAATCCTATTACTGATTTGGGCTAGGATCACTATCTGTTGACTAGGACTAAGTTGACCCCAATGTATAGTCTAAGGGTCAAGGTTTTGGGCTGCTAGAACTTAAGGAAAAGAATAAATTTCTGCGTTCGCCGAACTCCATACTGCGTTCGACAAACTCCATCCTGCGTTCGACGAACGGCATGCTCTAGTTCGACGAACTTCTCATGGTTCTGCGTTCGACGAACTCCTTTCTTTGTTTGACGAACTTGCTCTCCAGCTCGACGCACTCAGTTCTCCAGCCAGTCCAGCAGTTTATTCTTCAGTTTGACTAACTCCAGTTTGAGATCGACACTCAGCTCTGCGCTTGAAGAATAAGTATCAAGATGTTCAGATCGACGAAAGTTTCTCTTCAACTTGCGAATTTTAGATAGATCAGTTATATTATTCTCTGAACTCAGATCGACTATCAGCAACGGATCTATTCCTATCAGATAAGTCAGGATTTAATCCTTTCTTTTATTATTCTCTTATTTCGAGAAAGTAGTCTTTAACGCATTTTGGAAAAGGTCACTTTCATGAAAAAGGAAAAGGTATTAATGTTTAAATTATTTTATTCCTTAATTGAAAGATTTGATTTCAAATCAGTCAGATATACAGAAATGAAAAAGAAAGAAGAATATAACAGCAGTACAGCAAGATAGGAAGAAGAGAGAAAGAAACAATCGAGAGAAAGAAATACAGGAATAAAAAGAAAAGGCTTTCAGTGTTCATCTTCTACAGCAGCAATATTATTCTCTGAGAACATAAACACAAATATTCTCTCAGTTTCAGCTGCAAGTTCTAATCTTCAAGAGCAACAACAAATCTGAGAAACATTGTCTCTCAGATTCATCAGCTATCAGGAAGATTTGTTTCATTCAAGTGAAAGCTCTATCCTCAACTGTCAACCATTTCTATCAGACAGGGGGAGCTTTACATCAACACAATCCACTAGTCTTCTCTCAGATTGTTGAAAGAGAAGAACTTCATAACCCTCTTTATCCCATCTTGTATAGGGTTCTAACTCCCTTCAAAAGATAACCCCTTGGTAGCATGGCACCTGATCAAAAACTTGTGGTTGGTTTGAGCACCTGATCAAAAGCTCATTGGTGTTTGGGCACCTAATCAAAAACCCATTGGTGATAGGGCACCTGATCAAAAACCTAGTGGAATCCTACCAAGGGTGGTAGAAGAGTAGATGTACCCAGGTTTATTGGGGAACTACTATAAATCCTTGTATCTTCTGTGTTTATGTGATTTTATGTACTGTGCTGTGTGATCTCTTTGTGTTTTGTTTTTATAACTCACTCTGTTATACACATATAAATATCACTATTTTAACTCCGCTATAAAAATAAGTGAAAAAACTTTTTAATACTCTATTCACCCCCCCCCCCCCCTCTAGAGTAAATCTAAGATCTAAACCTCCTTTCAACTTCTATCAGTGGTTAGTTTCAAGTTGGAAAATCTTTGAATCTTTAACCTGCGATGTACCTTCATGAGTAACTTCCAAATGATTCCAAATTTCATATGCAGTAGTACATGCGAACATTCTATTAAGTTCATTTCTATCTAACACACAAAATAAAGCATTCATGGCCTTCGCGTTATTTTTGCATTTTTAGCTTATCCATATCATCCCATTTATCTTTGGGTTTTTCTAAAGTTATCTCTCCAACTACAACGGTAGGAGGAGAGTATTCCTCTTCTACCATATTCCATACCTCAATATCTAGGGTCATATGAAAACATCTCATCCTATTTTTCCAATAATTATAATCTGACACGGTAAATAGTGGAGGTCTACTAATTCCCTGACCCTCAGAAAAAGCGAGATCATAAGACGCCATTATTCCTGGTTTTTAAACCGTTTGGAATAACCTACCGCTGATACCACTTGTTGGATCGATTGGCGCCCTTAGAGGGGGGTGAATAAGGGAATAAAACTTTTCTTATAATTTTATTAAAATGACTAAATTGTTTTTAGTGAGAGAGAGCAAAATAACAATTTAGCAAAAGTAATTTGCAAAAATAAATTTTATGCCAAATGAAAGAAATCAAGTAAACACAAATAGAGACATAATTATATTATATAAAAAGGTGTTTACATAAATTTGATTTCAATATCGCTAGAAATCGGAGGCGTACAAAGTAAAACAATTTTTCCTTTTCTATACCGACTCGTATCCCCACGAACTTGTTGGCTTTATCCAATCCTTCCCCAGATATGGCCTCAAGAACCCCTAGATCTAATCACCTAGACCTAGTCGCCAACTCACGCGGCGAATTACCCCCTAAGCCGCGCAAGAACCTAGTCGCTAACACAAGGCGAATTCTACTACAAAAATTACAATATTGAAATAAAGCAAATAACAAAAACTCACTCTATGAGATTTCTGAAGTTGAGGATGAAGGATCGATGTAGCACAAGCGAGGTTGAAGCGATCGTTCTTCGGATGCAGCGTGGGGCCTTCCTTCTCCAGAAATCTTCTTTGGATTTGAGTGGGAGATGAACTTTCGACATAGTAATAGCTCTGGAAATTTGGCACAAGTAATCTCTCTAGAAGCTCTAACCAAAAGGAGAGAGAACCCATCAATTTATAGACCTTGGAGATAGCGTATGCGGTAGCTCCTAGCACCTGCGGTAGCGTTCGTGTGGAGCGGTTGCAAAATCGTCGGTGGCGTGGCGCTGTGCACGAACTTGAGCTAGCGCCAGGCGGTAGCGCTAGCGCTAGTGCCTGCGTTAACCCCTAACGCTGGCGGTAGTGCTTCAACTTAGTTTGTTGGTTCCAAGCTGCTTTCTACCTGTGGAGTATTGCACATATAGTTCCTGCACACTATAAACACACGACAAGCAAGATCAAATACAATTTGGGATTTGTTATTCTCAAACAAAGGGATGTGACACACATGTCCAACAATCTCCTTTTGAAACATCCTTTTGAAAGCATGAAAAGCATAAGTATAAATATGAGTTTAAGTTCAAAATGTAAAGATGTTTTAACCTCTTTGAAATCTCATAGTTTTTCATAAAGATACCAAGCATGAAATGAACATATCAAAGAGATATTATACTACAATGTTATTTAATTTTAAGTGTATGAGATACCAAACATTGTAGAGATAATGCTAGGTTATCTAGTGCATTTCTTATATGAAGAGTAATATAGATAAAGCATTAGAATCCAATACTCATGAGAAGAAGTGTTATGAAAGATAATGATGTGCACATAAGTGTATTTTGAGCAATGCTAACAATTGATTTAAATCACAAAATACAAGACAAATGTAGAGTAAAGTGCACAATAAAACACATGTATTTTAACTTTCACACACTTTAATGCACAATATTTTTTAGAAAAAGTGGTGTAATAACAAAGGTTTGCACAAGATACTTTACTATTCTTTCCAAGGTGCTCAACCTCACAATCCTTATGAAGACTTATCAGGAGGTTCAAGTAGTGCTTGGTGGAGTTATATTTGTCTATATAATTTTTTGTTCACTTTTGTGAGACAACATTCTCCAAATACACTTGTTTTGCAAACCTAACAAAATTTTTAAATCCAACTACTTTTCTTTATTTTTAAGTGCAATTCAAATGTAGTGTAGATAATAAACTTATGCAATTTTTAATTCATTGTACAATTACAATACACAGGCAAGCATTTTTATATTTAAACACACATGTACATTACCAAACATTAGTGAGTGTAAAAGTATCATTATCAATCACAATACATTTATTCATACTTAGAAGCATGCTAAGCTTGGTTCTACACATATTTTTAAGTGCAAATGATGCACTTTAAATAGATATATCAAAGCATGATAAACAAAACAATGTTCATAGAAATTTGAAGTAATAAACTTTAATATTGTAGATAATTCTAAATGATAGAATTCATACATGCTTGATATTAGCTGTTGAAACCAATAAATTGGTCTCTCGAAGAGTTCGGGCCCTCAACAAGTTGAGGAGTGACCAACACTTACTTCTCCCAAGGGAGATCTCTAGGCTAAGAGGCTAAGGAACTAGGAACAAGGCCAAAGGCTTAGCGAGGAGGTCCCACCACACACCCGGAAGATCTTAGAGCGCTTCCCCTCCCAAGCCAATGATAAGCTTGGGCACCACTGGAGGCTCTCTCCACCCAGCAAAGGAGTTTGGGGAGAGAGAAGGCCAAAAGAGAGAGAGAGAGAAGAGTAGTCCTTCCAAATGGTGCCCCCTTGGGCCTATTTATAGGATTTCTGGATTTGGGCTGCAAATAACCAAAAACTGGTCCCTGAAGTTACCAAAATACCCTCGGAAATGGCTGCGGATAGCCAAATCCCGTTGTTCAACGGTGCTAAACGCAGTCCGAACCTCTTCCCGGGGCCGCGCGAGAGGGGGCCAACCTCCTCCCTTGCTCGCCTCCCCTCACTGGTCCGCCCCCTACTGAGGTGGGGCGACCCAGGAGGCCGCCCGCCTCCTGGCTCGCTCCCCTTATACAGGGGCGCGGGCGAACCCAGGAGGCCGTCCGCCTCCTGGCTCGCCCCCCTTATATAGGGGCGGGGGTGAGCCCAGGAGGCCGCCCGCCTCCTGGCTCGCCCCTCTTATACAGGAGCGGGGGCGAGCCCAGGAGGGCGCCCGCCTCCAGGCTCGCCCCTCTTATACAGGGGCGGGGGCGAGCCCAGGAGGCCGCCTGCATCCTGGCTCGCCCCAATTATATAGGGGCGGGGGCGGGGGCGAGCCCAGGAGGCCGTCCGCCTCCTGGCTCGCCCCCCTTATACAGGGGCGGGGGCGAGCCTAGGAGGCCGCCCGCCTCCTGGCTCGCCCCCCTTATACAGGGGCGGGAGGGAGGGCTCGCACCTCCACCTCTCGCCCACCTCTGCTGGGGGCGGGGGAGAGAGGGAGGGCTCTTCCCACCACCTCTCGCCCCCCCCCCCCCCCCCCCTTTACATGAGCTGGGCGAGCGGGAGGCCTCCGCCTCCACCGCTCGCCCCCTTTTCCCCTACTCTCCCTTCCTGGGGCTATGCCACCACACAATGTTCTAAAGGACCCCTGGATCTCGGAAAAACACTCGGCGAATACGGGGTTGTACACAATCCCCGCTCTTTCCGAGCGAGGTACAAGCTCGGAAAGAAAAGTCTAACACAGCATATTCGGCGAGTGGTGCTGAAAATCGCGCCATATGCGAAACCTCCCCTAGGAAAAAAACACTTAGCCTCCTCGAGAGGTCTTCCAACCCTGCCGGCTAGCGGGAGCCCGGATAGCGATACCACCTTGGGAAAAAACATATAACCTCCCCGAGAGGTCTTACAACCCTGCCGGCTAGCGAGAGCCCGGCTAGCGAGACCACCTCGGGAGAAAAACATACAGCCACCCCGAGAGGTCTTCCAACCCCGCCGGCTAGCGAGAGCCCGGCTAGCGAGACCACCTCGGGAGAAAAACATACACCCTCCCCGAGAGGTCTTCACAACCCTGTCGGCTAGCGAGAGCCCGGCTAGCGAGACCACCTCGGGAGAAAAACATACAACCACCCTGAGAGGTCTTCCAACCCCACCGGCTAGCGAGAGCCCGGCTAGCGAGAGCCCGGCTAGCGAGACCACCTTGGGAGAAAAACATACACCCTCCCTAAAAGGTCTTCACAACCCTGCCGGCTAGCGAGACCACCTCGGGAGAAAAACATACACCCTCCCCGAGAGGTCTTCACAACCCTGCCGACTAGCGAGAGCCCGGCTAGCGAGACCACCTCGGGAGAAAAACATATAACCTCCCCGAGAGGTCTTCCAACCCTGCCGGCTAGCGAGAGCCCGGCTAGCGGAGCATCCTCTGAGGAAAAAGCACACCCTCCCCGAGAGGGCTTCCTGTCTCGCCGGCTAGCGAGATCCCGGCTAGCGGAGCCTCCTCGGGGAAAAAATATTTATCCTCCTTGAAGGTCTTCCAACCCTGCCGGCTAGCGGGAGCCCGGCTAGCGATACCACCTTGGGAGAAAACATATAACCTCCCTGAGAGGTCTTACAACCCTGCCAGCTAGCGAGAGCCTGGCTAGCGAGACCACCTCGGGAGAAAAACATACAGCCACCCCGAGAGGTTTTCCAACCCCGCCGGCTAGAGAGAGCCCGGCTAGCGAGACCACCTCGGGAGAAAAACATACACCCTCCCCAAGAGATCTTCATAACCCTGTCGGCTAGCGAGAGTCCGGCTAGCGAGACCACCTCGGGAGAAAAACATACAGCCACCCGGAGAGGTCTTCCAACACCGCCGGCTAGCGAGAGCCCGGCTAGCGAGACCACCTCGGGAGAAAAACATACACCCTCCCCGAGAGGTCTTCACAACCCTGCCGGCTAGCGAGAGCCCGGCTAGCAAGACCACCTCGGGAGAAAAACATATACCCTCCCCGAGAGGTCTTCACAATCCTGTCGGCTAGCGAGAGCCCGGCTAGCGAGAACCCGGCTAGCGAGACCACCTCGGCAGAAAAACATATAACCTCCCTGAGAGGTCTTCCAACCCTGTCGGCTAGCGAGATCCCGGCTAGAGGAGCCTCCTCAGGGGAAAAATCACACCCTCCCCGAGAGGGCTTCCTGTCTCACCGGCTAGCGAGAGCCCGGCTAGCGGAGCCTCCTCGGGGAAAAAATACTTAGTCTCCCCGAGAAGCCTTCCTACCCTGCCGGTTAGTGAGAGCTCGGCTAGCGCAGCCACCTCGGGGGAAAAACATTTGTCCACCGAGTGGTTCCCAGCCCTGCCAGCTAGGTGGGAGCCTGGTCAGCGGGCCAGCATCGGGGCTAAGTACCTTGAGCAACATCCAACCACCGAGCGGTTCCCAGCCCTGCCAGCTTGGTGGGAGCCTGGTCAGCGGGCCAGCATCGGGGCTAAGTACCTTGAGCAACATCCGGCCACCGAGCGGTTCCTGGCCCTGCCAGCTTGGTGGGAGCCTAGTCAACGGGCCAGCATCGGGGCTAAGTACCTTGAGCAACATCCGGCCACCGAGCGGTTCCCAGCCATGCCAGCTTGGTGGGAGCCTGGTCAGCGGGCCAGCATCGGGGCTAAGTACCATGAGCAACATCCGGCCAACGAGCGGTTCCCAGCCCTGCCAGCTTGGTGGGAGCCTGGTCAGCAGGCCAGCATCGGGGCTAAGTACCTTGAGCAACATCCGGCCACCGAGCGGTTCCCAGCCCTGCCAGCTTGGTGGGATCCTGGTCAGCGGGCCAGCATCGGGGCTAAGTACCTTGAGCAACATCTGGCCACCGAGCGGTTCCCGGCCCTGCCAGCTTGGTGGGAGCCTGGTCAGCGGGCCAGCATCGGGGCTAAGTACATTGAGCAACACCCGCCCACCGAGCGGTTCCCAGCCCTGCCAGCTTGGTGGGAGCCTAGTCAGCGGGCCAGCATCGGGGCTAAGTACCTTGAGAAACATCTGGCCACCGAGCGGTTCCCGGCCCTGCCAGCTTGGTGGGAGCCTGGTCAGCGGGCCTGCATCGGGGCTAAGTACCTTGAGAAACATCCAGCCACCGAGCGGTTCTCGGCCCTGCCAGCTTGTTGGGAGCCTGGTCAGCGAGCCAGCATCGGGGCTAAGTACCTTGAGCAACATCCGACCACCGAGCGGTTCCCGGCCCTACCAGCTTGGTGGGAGCTTGGTCAGCGGGCCAGCATCGGGGCTAAGTACCTTGAGCAACATCCGGCCACTGAGCGGTTCCCGGCCCTGCCAGTTTGGTGGGAGCCTGGTCAGCGGGCCAGCATCAGGGCAAAGTACCTTGAGCAACATCTGGCCACTGAGCGGTTCCCGGCCCTGCCAGCTTGGTGGAAGCCTGGTCAGCGGGCCAGCATCGGGGCTAAGTACCTTGAGAAACATCCGGCCACCGAGCGGTTCCCCGCCCTGCCAGCTTGGTGGGAGCCTGGTCAGTGGGCCAGCATCGGGTCTAAGTACCTTGAGAATCATCCGGCCATCAAGCAGATCCCGGCCCTGCCAGCTTGGTGGGAGCCTGGTCAGTAGGCCAGCATCGGGGCTAAGTACCTTGAGCAACATCCGACCACCGAGCGGTTCCCGGCCCTGCCAGCTTGGTGGGAGCCTGGTCAGCAGGCCAGCATCGGGGCTAAGTACCTTGAGAAATATCCGGCCACCGAGCGGTTCCCAGCCCTGCCAGCTTGGTGGGATCCTGGTCAGCGGGCCAGCATCGGGGCTAAGTACCTTGAGAAACATCCAGCCACCGAGCAGTTCCCAACCCTGCCAACTTGGTGGGAGTCTGGGCGGGACAGCGTCGGAGCTAAGTACCTTGAGCAACATCCAGCCACCGAGCGGTTCCCAGCCCTGCCAACTTGGTGGGATCTTGGTCAGTGGGCCAGCATCGGGGCTAAGTACCTTGAGCAACATCCAGCCACCGAGCGGTTCCCGGCCCTGCCAGCTTGGTGGGAGCCTGGTCAGCGGGCCAGCATCGGGGCTAAGTACCTTTAGCAACATCCAGCCACCGAGCGGTTCCTGGCCCTGCTAGCTTGGTGGGAGCCTGGTCAGCGGGCCATCATCGTGGCTAAGTACCTTGAGAAACATCCGGCCACCGAGCGGTTCCCGGCCCTGCCAGCTTGGTGGGAGCCTGGTCAGCGGGCCAGCATCGGGGCTAAGTACCTTGAGAAGCATCCGGCCACCGAGCGGTTCCCGGCCCTGCCAGCTTGGTGGGAGCCTGGTCAGCGGGCCAACATCGGGGCTAAGTACCTTGAGCAACATCCGGCCACCGAGCGGTTCCCTGCCCTGCCAGCTTGGTGGGAGCCTGGTCAGCGGGCCAGCATCGGGGCTAAGTACCTTGAGCAACATCCGGCCACTGAGCGGTTCCCAACCCTGCCAGCTTGGTGGGAGCCTGGTCATCAGGCCAGCATCAGGGCTAAGTACCTTGAGCAACATCCGGCCACCGAGCGGTTCCCGGCCCTGCCAGCTTGGTGGGAGCCTGGTTAGCGGGCCAGCATCGGGGCTAAGTACCTTGAGCAACATCCGGCCACCGAGCGGTTCCCGGCCCTGCCAGCTTGGTGGGAGCCTGGTCAACGGGCCAGCATCGGGGCTAAGTACCTGAAAAACTTTCATAACTTTGATTGTCATATTACATGTAAGAAAAACTAAGTCTTAAAGTAGACCATCATACTACATGGACTTAAAGAAAAAGCTAAGCAAGAAAACTAAAACTTGGTCTCCTACTCCCAAGTCTGATCTTCCTCGACCTCTTCTGGTCGTTGTTGTTGCTGCCTCGGACACCTCGCCTCCCTTAATTCCAAGAACTCGGGGCAGGCGGACGTCGCGTGACCCTCCTCATCGTGGAAGTCGCAGTAGGGTAACTCAACCATATCCCTTCTTTTTCCTCTTCTTTCTGCTTTCCTGGCTCTCCTCCTTCTCCCCCAACCAATTGTCATGGTTTGCTGAGGTGGTGGAGAGGGTGCCTTCGGTCCCTGCCTCCACCTTGGGAGGTCGGACTCTTCTTCCCGGAAGTTGTCTTCCTCTTGGTCAAACTTCTTCTAGGGAGCCTCTACCTTCCTCCCCTGCTGCCTTGCCTCCGGCTCACTAAGCTTGGCCAACCTTCTTGCGAACTCCGGGTTGGCCTCCTCACTCTCAACTTCTTCCGCCACCCTTTCCATCAACTCCTCAAAGGACAAAGGAGCTCTCCTGTTGAGGTCCCTCTTGAAGAAACCCCCCCCCCCCCCTGCAGCCCCACGATGAAAGTGTGCTGGAGGATGTAGCCTGGCACCTCTTGGGTGAGGAGAACCTCCTCCTCGAACCGATCCACGAAGTGATCCAGTGACTCCCCTGGCTCTTGCTTGATCTTGAAAAGTACTTCGGCATCCTTCTTCCTCTTCCTTGACGTCGAGAAGCGTAGCAGGAAACCTCGACGCAAGTCTTCGAAAGCATAGATGGATCCTCCAGGGAGCTGGTGGAACCAATCTCTAGCCTTCTCCTTCAGAGTTGTCGCGAAGAGTTGGCACTTGAAAGCGTCCGACATGGGCCTGATGGAAACCATGTCCTCAAACCACTGCAGGTGCAGGACGGGGTCATCCTTGCCGGAGTAGTGAGACATCTCCAACCTTCTGAACCCCTCTGGAACCGGGGCTGAGAGGATCAGCTCACACAAAGGACTTCCTATGCTCGCCCCCCTTTGGGGCTGGGCGAGATGGGTGTTGGATCTTGTGGCGCCCTTAGAGGGGGGTGAATAAGGGCCTTTTAGAAATTACGATTTTTTACTTAAGAATATTAAAACAAATTTTACTTTTCTAAAAATTACTTATAAAAATTTCAAACCAATGTAATTTTTTGAATAAATTCAAACACAAATTTCTAAGTTAAAGATTAAAAAACAATATTTGCAATTAAAGAAAAAGTCATAATTTTATAATCATGAAATTCACATACAAATAATATGATCTTAACAATGCTTAAGATCAAGGCACAAATATGATAATAACCTTTTTACAATTTGTGTTTACCAATCCTTCTCCCAAGGATCGGAAGGCTATCACTTGTCTCTCACTAGACCAAGCCCAAGCCTATCCTCTAGATCTTCTCAAGATCTAGACGTAGCACACAAGGCCACAATTTTCCACCAAGCCACGCAAGGACTTGGACGCTCCGCACAAGGAAGCGATTTTCCCCTAAGCCACACAAGGACTTAGACGTCACGCACAAGGAGACGATTTCCCTACCAATACAAAATGAAATGTATATAAATGGAAATACAAAATGAAAATAACAACTCCCTAGAAGTTCAGATCTCTGAAAGGAAGGTTGAAGCCTCGAGATGATCATTGATGTAGAAGCGCGTCCGATCTCGTCTTCAATCTCAAACCTTCTAAGCACAAATGGGAGTTGATGAGTTTCCGGAGCTCTCTGGTTCGTATGCACTCAGGAAGGGACTTGAAAATTTCAATGCTTGGAATGCACGAACAAAAGGAGCCAATATATAGAAATTCATTGTCGCCTGGGCGACATCAGCTGTCGGAATTTCCGACAGCGCTAAACTGCCGCTCGTAGTGCTGTCGTGCGGGCAGTTGCTGTAACCTCCGAGCTATCGCCTGGGCATCATCGGTGTCAGATTTCTGACAGCGCAAAACTGTCGCTCGTAGTGCTTTCGTGCGGGCAGTTGCTGTAACCTCCAAGCTGTCGCCTGGGCGACATCGCTGTCGGATTTCCGACAGCTCAAAACTGTCGTTTGTCGTGTTTCCGTGGGGAAAGTTGTTGTAACTTCTCTGCTGTCGCCTGGGCGACATCAGCTGTAGGAAAATTCCGACATCGAAATTTTCATACACTTAAATTGAGCTCCAGCAGAATTGTGAACATCTCATACCTGTTACCTGCACACCATTAATAAAAATAGAATCAAATACAAACGGGACTTTGTTATTATCAAACTGGAAGAGTGCGAAACGCATGCTCCAACAATCTCCCCCTTTTGATAATAACAAATCCGTATAAAAAGAAATCATGTCTATTTAGTTTGTTGATTTTAACATATGGTGTGTGCACAAAAATAACATGATATATTCCTCTTAAATGTTATCTCCCCCTAGATGAATGCTCCCCCTAAATGTTATAGTAGATTGAAATGATGTAATGTTTAGGTGGAAGATTTTTGGTGGAATTGTTCTTTGATTTCTTGAATATACTTATAATTCTCCCCCTTTTGGTATTAGCAAAAGGTAATATTAAATGAACGAGTGTTTCTTAAGGGAAGAGATAGGATGTAGAAAATAAGAGTAAGCGGAAACACTTGTTAGGAAAATGATTGAAGGTCTTGAAGTAATAGTAATATGTCATAGTATTGAATAAACTCATGAAGAGATGGTATAGCCATATGAAGTAATAAAACAAAATAGCTTAAACATGATTAATGTCATTTTAAAGTATCATAGAAAGACACAATTGTGTATAGAAAGTTGGAATCGTTTCGGTCTAATTCTCATGAGATGAATGTTTATATAACATAATGATGTGTACAAGTGATGCTTTGATCAAACATATGGAATTATTTAAATTTACATGATCATTGTAATAGAAAACATAATATAAGCATATAAAGACAACTTTGACCTTGAAGATATAGCACAATAAGAATAGAATACCATTTTTTCTTTTGCACAAGACACTTTACAATTCTTTCCAAGGTGCTCAACCTCACAATGCTTATTAAGACTTATCAGGAGGGTAAGTAGTGCTTGGTGGAGTATCCTTGTCCTCAATTTAAACTTCTTGTTGATCACATATTTTGTGATGTCTTAACTTTGAGATATTCATAATTTTTATTTTTAATTGACTAAGGATCTCCAAATTCACTTGAGTCACAAAAGATGGTGTATATTTGGTTGTGCTAACAAATCAAGGTTGAAAGTAGTATTTATGAAGTGCTATTGGATTATGTTAAAGCAAATATGACTCATGTATATATTAAATAGAAAGACATATGTATGGATCAAAAGAAGTGAACGTGATAGTTCATTATTTTATATAAACAATTTCTCATACTTAGAGGCATGCGAAAACAATTTCCAATAGTCTAAACAACTAGTAGGAGTGTCAATACGATGATAGAGTGGAAATGAATTCATATAATCATGTTAATAGCCATTTTTTTAAAAAAAATTACATGGTTTGGCATCAATTCATGAGTTGTAGCATTAATAATGACATATAACTATTGTAAAGCATTATAGGGACCAAAACTGAATTTTAAGCAAATCGGGAGCTGTCGGAAATTTACGACAGTCACTATCGCCTGGGCGATAGCTAAAAATATAAATACGGCTTAAAACCGAGTCAAACCCTATTGCACATCATTTTCTGGACAGAAAGGCGAGAGGAAGCTGTCGGAGTTCGGCGACAACCCTAGATTGAAGGTATGGGTTTTTTTTATTTTGAAGTTTTTGACTCAAAATTTTTTTAGAGATTTGTGATTTTGGAAAGGAGAGAAGATGAAAAATGTGTTTTGCATTTTACTTTTGATGAATGGTGTAGATCTTTGAAGTTTTGTGTATAAAAGGTGTAGATCTAGTGTAAATCAAGTGGATCTTGTTGGATCTTGGTGAAATATGTTTAGATTTTGTGATTTTTGGGGTTTAAGTTTTGTATTTTTACATGGTGTAATTTGAAAAACTTAAGCTTTTCCTTTTGAAGAAGGTTGAAGAAGATGAATAGTAAAGGATATATGAGAAGATGTAGTTTTATTCTAAAAAAATATTTTAACAGAAACATTGCTTGATTTTGAGTAGATCTGGAAGTCTAGTTGAAAAATTTTATAGGAAAGGAAAAAAAAGTTCACTGGAGTACTGCCGGAATTTTTCGACAGTCAATGTCGCCTGGGCGACAGCTTCCCAGTGCACAGAACTTGTTTAACTTAATTTTGTTTTGTTATGTTTGCAGAATGGCTTTCAGTTCTAAGGCACGAAGGAGTATGTTTGAAGATGCACATAGTTCTTATCAAGTTTACCCTGGGATTGAGAAAGCAATAATTGGAGTGTCAAAATATGTAGAATTTGACTCGCCTAAGAACGATCATATCTATGATCGTCTTGCTAATGCAGGTATAATTTCAGTAATCACAGTAGATATGTTCTCATCCTTTTTTATCCGAGAATTTTATAATCATTTGGAAGACCCGAGTTACACTGAATTGGATGGGGGAGTGAGATCGAGAATCCAAGGTCAACAAGTGGAAATAACACATGTTGATCTTAGAGAGGAATTTGGTCTTCTCATGAGTGATCTATGCCAGATATAGTAGAGAGCTATAGAAAGGATAGAGATTGGACTCTTGTAAACATGAGTTTACATGGAAGTCAAAAGAAGACGCTAATCACGGAAGTTTCTTCACTCACTCCTGATGCCTATTTAGTCCAAGATATATTAAGGAACACGGTCATGCTAAAAAGTGGTGATACAAGGAGTATCACAGCACAGTTGACGTTGATTACATATTTGATTGTGGAGGAGGAGCCCTTTGATATAGCCGACCTCATCCTTGCCCAAATTCATTATGCTTTTAGATTAAAGCATCCAAAATGGTGAGATGATTCATACGTTGCCAACGGGGGCTATTATTCACCGTATTCTATATAAGAAGTTTGAATGGATAGTTCAAGATGCATACTTAGATGATTGTGTTCTGGAAATATACTATACAGGTACTATGAAAGTAAAGAAATCTCATAAAAAGCCTCATCCTGGAATAGAGATTAGAGAGCCTACAATTTCTAGGGGAGGATCATTACGAGAGTCTATAGATGATCTTCGTGATTCATTTGAGGATCACAAGAAAGAAGTAAAGAAGGATCGCAGTAGAATGCAGAAGTTTATGAAGTTTCTGGTGAAGGGACTTAAATTAAAGCCGACTCCTGAAGAAGCTGCCGAATGGGAAGTTACAGATGAAGAACCGCCACGCCAATCTGTTAGGTGGACTCGTCGTGGAAAGACCGTAAGACGTGGTCCTTTAGAAGACTGTCCAGAAAGCAGTGGGGCTGGATATGAGGATTCTGAGTAGTTTTCAGCAGGGTGCTGCTTCTGACTGATGTCAGAATTTTCCGACATCCACTGTCGCCTGGGCGACAGTGAACTTTGCCCAGTTTCATTTTCTGTTATCTGAACTTGATCCTATGTTGATTTCTACTGTTTTTGTGGAACAATTTTATGTAATATTAATTATGTGAGAATTTTTCTTAAGTCATTCAAATTTTATGGTTTGATTTAAATTTTAGTTTTTCTTTTTAAAATGTATAGGTTTTGTGATTTTTTTTTTATTTTATAGGTCATAAGTAGTGATATAATCATTGTGAAATGTCTAGGATTCCCAATTCTAGCCTAAGCATAGAAAAACGGGAATCCGGTAACGGTTTAGTGAATATATCCGCTAGTTGATTATCCGTGCCTATAAATGAAATTTTAATCTGATTATTTTTAATGTGGTCTCTTATAAAATGATGTCTAACGTCAATGTGCTTAGATCTTGAGTGATGGACCGGGTTGTATGTTAAATCAAATGCACTTTTATTATCACACCATAATTCAATAGTTTGTTGTTTAATATTAAAGTCTTCTAAAGTTTGTTTCATCCAAAGAGCTTGTGCACAACAACTACCAAGTACGATGTATTCGGCCTCGGTGGTTGAGAGGGCAACAGAATTCTGTTTCCTACTCGACCATGAAATGTGTGAAGGGCCTAAAAAGTGACAAGTGCCACTAGTGCTTTTCCTATCTAGTGAACAACCGGCATAATCAGAAACAGAATAGCCAAAAAGAGTAAAATCATCGCTATGAGGATACCACAAACCAAGTTTAGATGTGCCAATTAAATATCTAAAAATTCTTTTTAGCGCTTTTAAATGTGATTCTTTGGGATCGGCTTGAAATCTAGCACATAAACAAACTGAAAACATAATATCTGGTCTAGAAGCAGTTAAATATAAAAGTGAACCTATCATGCCTCTATATAAAGTTTGATCTATTGATATTCCATTTTCATCTTTTCCTAATTTTAAAGATACACTCATAGGAGTATTTGCTTGTTTGAGATTTTCAAATCCAAATCGTTTTAAAACATCATGAATATATTTTAATTAGTTAATAAAAACTCCATCATGTTTTTGAACAATTTGAAATCCTAAGAAATATTTTAATTTTCCTACCATACTCATCTCAAATTCACTTTCCATCATTTTTACAACATAATTACACAACTCTTCATTAGTGGCTCCAAAAATAATAACATCAACATAAATTTGTAAAACAATTAAATCATCATCTACTTGCTTAATGAAGAGTGTACAATCAACACCACCCATTTTAAAACCATTTTGTAATAAATATATAGTCAATCTATCATACCATGCTCGTGGTGCTTGTTTTAAACCATACAAAGCTTTTAATAATCTATATACGTGATTAGGAAAATTTTCATTTATAAATCCTGGGGGTTGTTCAACATAAACTTCTTCTTTAATCAACCCGTTTAAAAATGCAGTTTTAATATCCATTTGCAATAATTTAAATCTTTTATGGCTAGCAAATGCAACAAAAATTTTAACTGCTTCCAATCGTGCTATGGGTGCAAATGTTTCATCAAAATCTACCCCTTCAATTTGATTATATCCTTTCGCTACAAGCCTAGCTTTGTTTCTAGTGACCCTAGAGTCACTATCTAATTTGTTTTTGAAAATCCATTTGACTCCTACCACTGGATGATCACTAGGTCTATCAACAAGAATCCAAACTTTATTTCATTCAAATTGATTAAGTTCTTCATTCATAGCTAGAAACCAAGATTCATCATTTAAAGCGGTGGCAACATCTTTTGGTTCTATATTTGAGACAAAACATAATTTTGAGAAACTTTCATGTAAACTAGAACGTGTACATACCCCACTTAATGGTTCTCCACTAACAAATTCTTGCGGATGATCTTTTGAGAACCTTAGCTCGGTTGGAGGTACATAGCCTTGTTCTACTCCTTCTTCACCATCTTTTTCATCTTCTTTTTCTACTTTTTCTTCATCTTCATTATCATCATTTTTCTTCTGATTTTGTTCCACATCTTCTTCATTGTTCTCATTACCTGCAGCTTTAGAATTCTCTACACAAGAAATGTCTTCATCAAATTTTACATGAATAGATTCTTCAACCACTTTAGTACATTTATTATAAACTCTATAGGCCTTGCTAGTTGAAGAATAACCAATGAAAATTCCTTCATCACGTTTTTCATCAAATTTGCCTAAGTTATATTTTGTATTCAAAATAAAGCATTTACAACCAAAAACTTTAAAGTAAGATACATTTGGTTTTCTTTGAAAATAAATTTCATAAGGAGTTAATTGTAATGTGGGATGAATCATGACACGATTAATAATATAGCATGCAGTACTAACGGCTTCGGCCCAAAAATATTTTGGCAATTTAAATTCACAAAGCGTAGTACGTCCTAATTCTTGAAGTGTTCTATTTTTCCTCTCCACTACACCATTTTGCTGTGGTGTGCGTGGAGCGGAAAATTCGTGTTTATCCCAAATGCATTACAATATTGAATAAATTTTTCATTATCAAATTCTCCTCCATGATCTGATCTGCTGCATTTTACTTTTAAATCAAGTACATTTTGAATACGTGAAATTAGTTTTACAAATTCATCAAAAGCATCAGATTTTGAATTTAAAAACAATGTCCAACAAAATCTAGAATAATCATTAATAATAACAAACGTATATTTTCTACCTCCTAGATTTTGTGTAGAAATTGGACCAAACAAGTCCATATGTAATAAATGTAAAGGTCTAGTAGTAGAAATAACATTTTTGCTTTTAAAAGATGATTTTGTAAACTTTCCTTTTTGGCATGGTGAACATAATGAAGAAAGCTTTCCATTCAAATTTGGCAAACCTCTTATAATTTTATTTTTAGAAAGCTTCACTATACGTTTGACACTAGAATGTCCTAGTCTCCTATACCATAATTCAAGTTCATCATTCTTTGAAATAAAACATTTAAGTGTAGAATGAGATAAATCATGAAAAGTGATTGTATAGACATTGTTTATTCTTGGTGCAGTAAGTACGATTTCGTTTATTTTAGAATCAATAATTTTGCAAAGGTTTGAGCTAGAGTCAAATAAAACATTTAGATTTTTATCACATAGTTGACTAATAGAAATTAAATTATGTTTCAAACCTTTAACATATAAAATATTTGAAATTTTAAATTCTTCGTTACCTACTACTCCAATGCCTTTGACTTTACCCTTGCCATTATCTCCAAATGTCACTGTTCCACCTTTCTTCATCTCCAGGCTGAGGAACTTTGATTTATCGCCCGTCATATGTTTTGAACATCTAGAGTCCAAATACCACACGTCTTCCTTGTTCCTAGCCTGCACGCACACCTAAAAAGATGATGAGAGTAAAGATCTGGTTACCCAAGTGGTCGATCCCATAGTATAGGTGGACGCCTTAGGTACCCAGATTTGTTTAACATTAACTTTTCCTTTCTTCCAACATGAGCCCGAGATGTGACCAAATCGATGACATTTGGCACATACAATGAATGGTGAGGAACCATTTTTCAATGGTTTCTCTGGACTCTTGCTGGTGGAAACATCTTTATGTGTAGATTTAGAAAAAAATTTATTTTGAAAAATAGGTTTTCTAAATTTGGAGCTGTCGCTGGTTCCGACAGCAGCTGTCGAGAATTTCCTACAGCTTCCAGAGCTTTCAGAAACGTATCCTAGCCCAAATTTTGCAGTCCCATGGCATTGGTTGGCTAAAAGCATATCCAGAGATTTTTTTCCAACACCAAATTTTCCAATTGCCATGTTCAACTCATTTACTTTGGACTTTAAATTTGAATTTTCTTTTACTATCATGCCACATCTATTTGCAACATTTTTCTTATAATTCTCTAATTGAGAATGAGAGGTTTTAACAACTTTTTCTAAGTCCTTTTTCTCTTTTAGAAGTTGATCAATTTTTTGATCGGACTTAGAAATAGTGTTTTCAAGTTCTTTTATCCTTGTCGAAGAGTGATCACACTCTTGACAAATTTCCTTCTCGTTCTCAATAGATTTCAACTCATTTGATAACTTTTTATTTACTTTCAAAAGTACTTTATTTTCACATTTTAAGAAATCAATTTCCTTTTGGCTTTTATCCAAAAATTTGCATGTTTTCATAAATTCAGAATATAAATCATCATAAGATGGAGGAGTTACCTCAGTGTCGCTTTGGACACTACAATCGTCGTCAGATGACGCATTTTCTTTCCCCATCAAGCAGACATTTGCCTCCTCTTCCTCCTGTGTTGAGGAATCACTTTCTTCACCAGACGAAGAATCATCCCAAGTCTCTTCCTTTAACACTTTCTTCTTGTAACTTCTATCGTGTCTCTTTGCTTTTTGCTCTTTCAGATACTTTGGGCACTTGCTTCTGATATGACCAATCTTCTTGCAATGGTAGCACTCCGGTAGCGGACGCTCCTCTTCATTCTCCATTTTTCCTTTGCCTTTTTGGTGGGCAAAATCGTTCTTTTTGAAAAATCTTTTAAATGAATTTCTCCTCTCCGGATTTCTCATAAACTTCTTAAAGTTCCTCACAAATAGTCCTTCCTCATCTTCCTCACTTTCTTCAGATTCAGTCTCAACTTCCCTTCTTGATTTCAACGCCAAGCTCTTCTTTTTGGGCTCCAAATTGTACTCTTGGCTTTGGATTTTCAACTCCACCTCATGAGTTTTCAGATTTCCAATGAGGCTCTCCAATTGTAGGGTCTTAAGATCATGTGACTCAGAGATTGCAGTCACTTTAGGATTGAACTTCGGGGGAAGTGATCTTAAGATTTTCCTTACTAAATCTCCATTGGAGAAAACCTTACCCAGCACCTTTGAATAGTTCACGATTTTAGTGAATCGTGTGTACATTGTATCAATTTCTTCATCCACCTCCATTTTGAATCTTTCGAATTCTGACTCCAATTGAAATAGCTTTGAATCCTTTACCTGTGAAGTACCTTCATGAGTGATTTCTAAAAGATTCCAAATTTCATATGCAGTATCACAAGCACAAACTCTATTAAATTCAGTGCGATCTAGTGCGCAAAATAAAGCATTCATGGCTTTTGCATTGTTTTTACATTTTAATTTATCATTGTCATCCCACTTGTCTTTGGGTTTGTCCATTGTTACATTTCCTACATCATATGTTGAGGAAGTATAACTCGTCTCGACCATATTCCAAACTTCCATGTCGAGAGCTATTAGAAAACACCGCATTCGGGTTTTCCAATAGTTATAGTCTGTACCCGTAAAAAGTGGTGGCCTACTAATTCCTTGCCCCCTCAACGAACGCGTGATCGTTGTGCGCCATTACTCGCGGTGGTAAAACCATTTTGGAGTAACCTGCTTTGATACCACGTGTTGGATCTTGTGGCGCCCTAAGAGGGGGGGTGAATAAGGGCCTTTTAGAAATTACGATTTTTTGCTTAAGAATTTTAAAACAAATTTTACTTTTCTAAAAATTACTTATAAAAATTTCAAACCAATGTATTTTTTTGAATAAATTCAAACACAAATTTCTAAGTTAAAGATTAAACAACCATATTTGCAATTAAAGAAAAAGTTATAATTTTATAATCATGAAATTCACATGCAAATAATATAATCTTAACAATGCTTAAGATCAAGGCACAAATATGATAATAACCCTTTTACAATTTGTGTTTACCAATCCTTCTCCCAAGGATCGGAAGGCTATCACTTGTCTCTCCCTAGACCAAGCCCAAGCCTATCCTCTAGATCTTCCCAAGATCTAGACGTAGCACACAAGGCCACGATTTCCCACCAAGCCACGCAAGGACTTGGATGCTCTGCACAAGGAAGCGATTTTCCCCTAAGCCACGCAAGGACTTAGACGTCACGCACAAGGAGATGATTTCCCTACCAATACAAAATGAAATGTATATAAATGGAAATACAAAATGAAAAGAACAACTCCCTAGAAGTTCAGATCTCTGAAAGGAAGGTTGAAGCCTCGAGATGATCGTTGATGTAGAAGCGCGTCCGATCTCGTCTTCAATCTCAAACCTTCTAAGCACAAATGGGAGTTGATGAGGTTCCGGAGGTCTATGGTTCGTATGCACTCAGGAAGGGACTTGAAATTCTCAATGCTTGGAATGCACGAACAAAAGGAGCCAATATATAGAAATTCACTGTCGCATGGGCGACATCAGCTGTCGGAATTTCCGACAGCGCTAAACTGCCGCTCGTAGTGCTGTCGTGCGGGCAGTTGTTGTAACCTCAGAGTTGTCGCCTGGGCGTCATCGGTGTCGGATTTCCGACAGCGCAAAACTGCCGCTCGTAGTGCTGTCGTGCGGGCAGTTGTTGTAACCTCCGAGCTGTCGCCTGGGCGACATCGCTGTCGGATTTCCGACAGCTCAAAACTGCCGTTTGTCGTGTTGGTGTAGGGGAAGTTGTTGTAACTTCTCTGTTGTCGCCTGGGCGACATCAGGTGTCGGAAAATTCCGACATCGAAATTTTCATACACTTAAATTGGGCTCCAACAGAATTGTGAACATCTCATACTTGTTACCTGCACACCATTAATAAAAATAGAATCAAATACAAACGTGACTTTGTTATTATCAAACTGGAAGAGTGCGAAACGCATGCTCCAACAATGGGGTTTGACACCTCCCCACTCGCCCTCTTGGGGCTGGGCGAGTGGTGGTTTGGGACCTCCCCACTCGCCCCCTTGGGGCTGGGCGAGTGGGGGCTGGGACCTCCCCACTCGCCCCCTTTGGGGCTGGGCGAGTGGGGGCCTGGGACCTCCCCACTCGCCCCCTCCTTGGGGTCCGGTCGAGTGGGGGTTGAATGCCTCCCAACCCCCCCCCCCCCCCCCCCCCCCCCCCCCCCGCTGGCACCTCCTTCGTGGATTGCTGGCCGAGAGTGCTCTCGCCCACCTGCTGAGGTGAGACCTCCGGACGACTTCCTCTTCTGCCTTTGACTATCGTGACGAAAGTTAGTTGCAAGGTCTGCAGGACCTCCTTCCTGAAATTTTCAAACATCTCCAACGTCACTCCAGCCACCGGGTGATGCGAGTGGCCTGGGTCGGATCCTCCACCTCCAGCCATGGAGCTCATCTTGAGAGTTTCTTGAGTTGGTCACTCTCCACGCTCACCGCACCATAATGTTTAAACCAATAAATTCGTCTCTCGAGGAGTTCGGGCCCTCAATAAGTTGAGGGGTGACCAACACTTACTTCTCCCAAGGGAGAGCTCTAGGCTAAGAGGCTAAGGAACTAGGAACAAGGCCAAGGGCTTAGCGAGGAGGTCCCACCACACACCTGGAAGATCTTAGAGCGCTTCACCTCCCAAGCCAATGCTAGGCTTGGGCACCACTGGAGGCTCTCTCCACCCAACAAAGGAACATGGGGAGAGAGAAGGCCAAAAGAGAGAGAGAGAGGAGTAGTCCTTCGAAATGGAGCCCCCTTGGGCCTATTTATAGGATTTCTGGATTTGGGCTGCAAATAGCCAAAAACTGGTCCCTGATGTTACCAAAATACCCTCGGAAATGGCTGCGGATTGCCAAATCCTTCTGTTCAATGGCGCTAAACGCAGTCGGAACCTCTTCCCGGGGCTGGGAGAGAGGGGGCCAACCTCCTCCCTTGCTCACCTCCCCTCACTAGTCCGCCCCCTGCTGAGGTGGGGTGACCCGGGAGTCCGCCCGCCTCCTGGCTCGCTCCCCTTATACAGGGGCGGGGGCGAGACCAGGAGGCCGCCCGCCTCCTGGCTCGCCCCCCTTATACAGGGGCGGGGGTGAGCCCAGGAGGCCGACCGCCTCCTGGCTCGCCCCCTTATACAGGGGCGGGGGAGAGCCCTGGAGGCCGCCCGCCTCCTGGCTCGCCCCCCTTATACAGGGGCGGGGGCGAGCCCAGGATGCCGCCCACCTCCTGGCTCGCCCCCCCCCCCCCCCCCTATATAGGGGCGGGGGCGAGCCCAGGAGGCCGCCCGCCTCCTGGCTCGCCCCCCTTATACAGGGGCGGGGACGAGCCCAGGAGGTCATCCGCCTCCTGGCTCGCCCCCCTTATACTGGGGCGGGGACGAGCCCAGGAGGCCTCCCGCCTCCTGGCTCGCCCCCTTATACAGAGGCGGGGGTGAGCCCAGGAGGCCACCCGCCTCCTGGCTCACCCCCCGGATACAGGGGCGAGAGGGAAGGCTCGCCCTCCACCTCTCTCCCTCCTCTGCTGGGGGCGGGGGCGAGAGGGAGGGCTCGCCCCTCCACCTCTTGCCCCCCTTTACATGAGCTAGGCGAGCGGGAGGCCTCCGCCTCCACCGCTCGCCCCCTTTAGCCATACTCTCCCTGCCTGGGGCTATGCCACCAAACAATGTTCTAAAGGACCCCTGGGTCTCGGAAAAACACTCGGCGAATACGGGGTTGTACATTAGCAATAAAGATCATACAGTTTTTTTTTTTTTTTGAAAATTTTAATATAAGGAAAAACAGAAAACCACAAAAACATATTTTTGTATTTTTGAATTATGAAATTTTATAGTTGATTTTCCATAAAATAAATAAAACAAAAATAACAAAAGTCGGAAGAACAAAATTAAAGTAGTAAATATGAACTAAAATATTTTTGTAGATTTTTAGAAATTTTGAAAATCACAAAATTCAAACACTCACGCTAGCGCCGGCGCTAGCGCTAGCGCGGGAAATAGTAAGTGAAATATTGAAGATTTTAAAATTCTGTTTTTTTTATATTGATTAGGGGTCTTAAGAGTAGTCTTATGCATAAATTTTGTAATTTTCAGAGATGTCTTGATTGCTCAAATTGCATAAAACATTAGCGTTTTACATGTTATTCATCCTAAGATGTCTAAGACTCCTAATTCTAACCTTAACATTTGAAACCTTGCATCGGGAAGAGGTTTAGTGAATATATCAGCAAGTTGAGAGTCCGTGCCAATGAAACTTATTCTAACATTTTCTTTCTTAATGTGATCCCTTATGAAATGATGACGTACATCTATATGTTTGGATCTAGAATGGTGTATCAGATTATTTGTAAGATCAATGGCACTCTTGTTGTCATATTTTAATTCTATATGTTCTAGATGAAAACCAAAGTCCTCTAATGTTTGGCTCATCCATAGTGCTTGTGCACAACAACTCCCTAGTGCAATGTATTCGGCCTCCGTGGTGGAGAGTGCAACCGAATTTTGTTTTCTACTAGACCATGCAACTAATGAAGGTCCTAGAAAATGACAAGTACCAGTAGTGCTTTTTCTATCAAGTGAGTATCCGGCGTAGTCCGAATTGGAGTAGCCATGAAGTGTTAATGAATTATTGTGCAGGTACCATAATCCTAATCTAGATGACCCAATTAGATATGTAAAAATTTGTTTTACCACTTTTAAGTGAGATTCTTTTGGATTTGCTTGAAATCAAGCACATAAACATACGACAAACATAATATCAGGTCTAGTTGCACTAAGATAAAGTAGAGAGCTTATCATACATTTATATAAGGTTTGATCAATTGAAATTCCCGATTCATCTTTTCCTAATTTAAGTGATGCACTCATTGGTGTAGAAGCATGTTTAAGGTTTTCAAATCCAAAGCGTTTAAGCATATCATAGACATATTTGTTTTGACATATAAAGATACCATCATTTCTTTGTGATATTTGCAAACCAAGAAAATAAGAAAGTTCTCCTACTAGACTCATTTCAAATTCATTTTTCATCACTTTAATAACTTCATTACACAATTCTTCATTAGTAGATCAAAAGATTATATCATCAACATATATTTGCAAAATAATTAAATCATCATTATTATGCTTAATGAATTGAGTAGTATCGGCACTTCCCATAATATAACCGTGCTTTAAAAAAAATGATGTAAGTCTTTCAAACCATGCACGGGGCGCTTGTTTTAAACCATAAAGCGCTTTTTGTAGTTTATAAACATGATTGGGAAATTTTTCATTAATAAAACCGGGGGGTTATTCAACATAAACTTCTTCTCTTACAAACCCGTTAAGAAACGCACTTTTTACATACATTTGAAATAGTTTTACTCTTTTAAAGCTTGCAAATGCTAGAAAAATTCAAATGGATTCCAACCTAACAATGGGTGCAAAAGTTTCATCAAAATCTATCCCCTCGATTTGTGAATATCCTTGTGCTACTAAGGGTGCATTATTCCTAGTGATTCACCATCTAATTTATTTTTAAAAATCCATTTTACACCTACAACCGGGTGATTAGATGGTCTTTCTACTAATTTCCAAACATTATGTCGCTCAAATTGTTCTAACTCTTCATTCATAGCCAAAAACCAAAATTCATCACTTAAAGCGGGAGAAACGGTTTTTGGTTCAATTTCGGAAACAAAATAGATATTTGAATAAGATTCATGAAGAGAAGAGCGAGTTCTTACCCAGATGGATGGATCACCAATTATTAATTCTCGTGGATGATCCTTTGTGAATTTCAAGGCACTTGGAGGTACATATTCATCTTCCTTGGCCTCCTCTTCTTCTTCTTTGGAAGGTTCCTCATCACCATGCTCCAAAGGTTGCAAGAGATCATCCTCGTTGCCTGCAGAAAGTTTTTCTACTCAAGGAACAAACTCATCAAATTTCACATGTATTGACTCTTCAACACTACTAGTTCTTTTATTAAAAATTCTATAAGCTTTACTAGTTTAAGAGTACCCAAGAAAAGTTCCTTCATCACATTTTTCATCAAACTTTCCCAAGTTCTCTTTTGTATTCAAAATAAAACATTTACAACCAAAAACTTTGAAATAAGATACATTAGGCTTCTTTTGAAAATAAAGTTCATATGGTGTGAAATTAAGAGATGGGCGAAGCATGATTCTATTCATAACATAACATTATGTATTTATGGCTTCGGCCCAAAAGGACTTAGGTAATTTATATTCACATAGCATAGTGCGTGCTCGTTCTTGAAGTGTCCTATTCTTTCTTTCTACAGCACCATTTTGTTGTTGTGTGCGTGGTGCGGAGAACTCAAGTTTAATGCCTTACATATCACAAAAGGATGTAAATTTTTCATTTTCAAATTCTCCTCCATGATCCGAGCGAATGCATTTAATTTTTAAATCACTTTCATTTTGAATACGAGTACATAATTTTGCAAATTCGCAAAACACATCGGATTTGGAAGAGAGAAATAATGCCCAACAATATCCTGAAAAATCATCTATTAAAACATATGTATATAATCTACCACCAAGACTTGTAGTGCTAACAGGACTAAATAGATCCATATGAATTATTTGCAAGGGTCTTGTAGTAGAAATGAAATTTTTACTTTTGAAAGAGGATCTAGAAAATTTACCTTTTTGACATGGTGAACAAAGTGAAGGTAAAGTTCCATTTAACCTAGGCAATCCTCTAATTAAATTACTTTTGGCAAGTTTTACAATGAGCTTTGTGCTAGCATGCCCTAGTCTTCTATGCCAAAGTTCTAATTCATCATTTTTAGTGATAAAACATTTTATAGATGATTTAGAAAGATCATGAAAAGAAACTATATAGACATTATGTATTCTTGGTGCAGTTAGTAAAATATCTTTTGTAGTGGGATTTTAGATATTTTGCATAGATTAGTGGAAGATTCAAATAACACATCTAATCCTTTATCACCTAATTGGCTAATAGAAATTAAATTGTGTTTTAATCCTTTCACATAAAGAACATTAGATATAGTAAAGGATTCGTTACCAACTGTACCAATTCCCATGATCCTTCCTTTTCCGTTATCGCCAAACGTCACGATCCCTCCCTTCTTCTTCTCTAGGCTAAGGAACTTTGCTTTATTGCCCGTCATGTGCTTGGAGCATCCAGAATCAAATTACCACACGTCTTCATTGTCCTTAGCCTTCCTGCACATCTAGAAAGAAGATGAGAGTAAAGATCCGGATACCCAAGTGGAATCACCCATAGAATAAGTGGAAGCCTAAGGTACCCAGATTTACTTTAAAGTATTTAGTTTTATTTTCCTGCAAGAATTAGATGTGTGACCTAACCTATAACAGTTTGCACACGAAATAAAGGGGGTTGAGACCCTTTTCTGCTGGAAGAAATTGGATTTACAGAAGAAAAACATTTTGAAAATGAAAATCCAGGCTTCTTGTATGAGGTGCTAGCGCCGGCGTTAGTGGCTAGCGTCGGGCGGTAGCCCTCACCTCGATATCCGAGCCCAAATTTTCCAAAACCATGGCACTGGTTCCCTAAAATCATTTCCAGTGATTTTTGGCCTATTCCAAATTTTTTAATGGCCATGGTGAGATCATGTACTTATGCTTTAAGTGAAGAATTTTCTTTCACAAGCATGACACACCTATTGTCAAAACTTTTATTATTATTTTTGATTTGCAAAAGATAGGCTTCTAACTGGCATGAGAGAGGACTTTAGAAAGTGACTCTTCAATATCTTTTGCCAATTTAGTGGAGTTATCACACTCTTGGCAAGAAACCTTTCTCTTTTCTAAAATAATTAATTTTTTGGAAAGCTTTTGATTTTCTTTAATTAAGGATTCATTTTCCCGGTTTAATAAAATACTATCTTTCATATTTTCATCAAAAGCTTTGCAAGTTTCAAGAAATTTATTGAACAGTTCATCATAAGTGGGAGGAGTTACCTCAGTGTCGCTACGAACACTGGCGTCGTCATCATCGTTTCCTTGTCCCATGAGGCACATGTTTGCTTCCTCATCTTCGCTTGATGAAGACCCGCTTGATTCTTCGGAGGAGGAGGAGGAGTCATCCCATGTTCTAGCATTTAGCACCTTCCTCTTCTCCTTCCCTTTGTGTCGCTTGTCCTTCTTCTCCTTCAAGAACTTTGGGCACTGGCTCCGAATGTGCCCGGTCTTCCTGCAATGATAGCATTCCGGTGGCAGTCTTTTTTCTTCATCGTCACTTTCCTTTTCCTTCTTCGAAGATGACCCTTTCCATCTTCCTTCCTTTTGAAAATATTTCTGGAAGGTGTTTCTCCTTTCTGGATTCCTCATGAACTTTCTGAAGTTCTTTACCAAAAGGCTTTCTTCATCTTCTTCCTCATCCTCTTGGCACTCCTTCTTTGATTTTAGTGCCAACGCCTTCTTCTTTGGCTCCTTGTTGTATTCATCATATTGGATTTTGAGTTCTACCTCGTGGGTTTTGAGATTCCCAATGAGGCTCTCAACTTGGAGTGTTTTTAGATTGTGCGATTCTGAAATGGCCTTCACCTTTGGGTTGAATTTTGGAGGAAGGGAACGAAGGATCTTTCAGACCAAGTCTCCGTTGGAGAAGGTCTTTCCAAGAACTTTGGAGGCATTTACAATCATGGTGAAGCGCGTGTACATGGCATCAACATCTTCACTTTCATCCATCCGGAATTTTTCATATTCCGACTCCAGTTGGAAAAGCTTTGAATCTTTAACCTGCGATGTACCTTCATGAGTAACTTCCAGATGATTCCAAATTTCATATGCAGTAGTACATGCTGACATTCTATTAAATTCACAAATAAAGCATTCATGGCCTTGGCGATATTATTACATTTTAGCTTATCCCTATCATCCCATTTATCTTTAGGTTTTTCTAAAGTTATCTCTCCAACTACAATTGTAGGAGGAGAGTATTGTAAGACCCCCCCCCCCCCCCAAAACAAAAAACACGGCCAAGGGGAGTCTTATGCCCAGGACAGCCGCCTTGCGGAAGCGCCAGCACACGAGCTAGCCTCCCCCACAAGACGCCTATCCTGCCGGCCAAACCAACTGAACAGCGCCAACCCATCAATAAACTAAAAACAAGAAGCCATAAATTCACATAAGTAAAGAGTCCAAATAAGTACAAAAGATAAGAAGCTCTGAGAGCTCCTGCAAAAATATCCGAGTATCAAGCTAAATGCACCAAGGGCTATATCTCAAACTGCGCTCACATCGGTCACCGACGGTAGTGAGGGTATACTGATCTCCGGCCCTGTCGTCCTGACCTGACTATCCTCCTCCAGCATCGTCCTCTGCTGCCCCAGTGTGCGCACCTAAAAAGAGGGGTGCAACAACCGTTAGTCATAAAGACTAAGTGGCTTCACATCCGCTCCCCCGACGACTCCAAGGCACCGGGTGGTAGGAAAAGAAGAAAAGCTGCAATATAAGCAATAATATACAAAGCAGGTGACAGGATTGGATGGTCATATATGTCGGTTGTATAAGTACCTGAGTACTTGCAATGGTTTCATAAGCATGTTCATAAGTAAAGAGCATATAAAAGCAAGTACTAACAACAAGAAAGCATGAGCAGAGTATCAATAAACAAGTATTAGTAACAAGAAAGCATGAGCAGAGTATCAATAAACCGAATTGAACTTAACTTATAAGGATGCCCATACAAGCTTATAAGTTAAGGATCTGAACATAAAGGTAACTCATCATATAAAGGTGCCCATACAAGTTTATATGATGAGGATCCAATGCGGTGCAATGCAATGATTATGAAGGATGAATGCAATGCAATGATTATGATATGATGACTCACCCATGCATATTTTCTAGGTCGACATAGACCTTTAGTTCTCGCTTTTTGAGGGGTAGCTAACCACTCAGGCATCTCCCGTCGTGGCCAGACGGAGACAGTGGAACGAGCTCCTCCACTACTAGGAGGGTATGAACACTACCAGTCCTTGGCCTATGTACGCCTCGACGCTAAGAACACACAGCGGAGACCCTGCGTACTGCTCGCATCATGCTGAGCCACAGAAGGGGACTTGGGTAGGTGAGCACCAAGAGTCCAACCCAACCGGTCTATAGTCTAACTGTCGGCTTCTGTCGGTGTCACGACTAGCAAGCCCGTAGACCCGCCACATGTAATCCTCCAAACAAGATCCATACACCACCATGTGTAAACCATGCAACCCATGCAACTCCCATGCACACCCGTGCTATCAAGCACCCAGGGACTCATGGATGGAGCCTTCTTACCTTTCACATCATACCAGTTCAACCGATGCTAATTAGCATCCAAGTCCCCCAACAACTGGGTCCTTAACGTTTCACCACAAGATATAACAATATCTTATAATCCACACCAAGCCATCAATGCTACTCATACCGAGTTGTCATGACTATATGCAGTAGCATGTGTATAACATGGAAATTACCTTACTAGATCCTGTAGGACTACTTGTGCGTTTAACATCACGTTTCCATACTCCGGGTCCAGATGAGCACCATAACCTCTCTTTACAGCATAATAATTTATAGCGGCACGTTTAATTATGGATTCATTCTAAAATCAAATCCACTGAAACTTCTACTATAAGTCATAATTAATGCCGGAATCATTACCACCAAATTTCATCCTCATTGTATTATGTAATACGTATTTACGGTGCTCTACATTTATATGACCATTATAAAGAATGCTAAACACTTAGACCTCACCCATAATCAAATGTTATTTACCTTCACCATCAACCACACATGCCCTTTTTACGATTCCACATATAACTAGCAATTAAAGGTTCATTTAAGAAGACATCTCAACATAAATAAATCTGAAATTATTATCACAGGTCTACACTAGCATGTACGTGATTCATACGAAACTTTGGCCCAAGCGGCCTTCACATTCGGCATTTATATCTCCTTCAATTTATCAAATGAAACGGCAATAACTTTAATACAACTTAATCAAAAATTATGAAATTCAACAGGGATCTACATATTGTTATCACCTATGTCTCCACCCATTTTCACGAGCATCCAACCAATATATTAAGAGATATCCACAAAATACTGAGATCGGAAGTGTTATGACATCATTTTCTAAAACTGGATTTCTGGGTGCTACAGTTGTCCAAACATTATGATCCACCACAATTTGGAAAGCTAACATCAAGGGCTACAACATTCATGTTGAGTCCTAAACTCAGATCCAAGTGGGTCCTACCAAAAATCTGCTCTGAAGTCAACTGCAGAAATCTGGACAGCAAAACAGCATGCACTTAACCCATTCCAGCTTTCTGGACAGTCCACTCGACTGGACCTTTAGGGAGCTACAGGTCACTTCAGAAAATGGGTAACCTATCGTCGGAAATCTCTTTCCGAGGGCTACAACTTTCATGTTGAGCCCGAAACCTAGTTCTAGTGGGATCAAGCCTAAAAATTGGCTTGAACCCAGCTGCATAGAATTTCACCCCTTATTTACCGAGTGCAATGTTATAAATTAAAACTTTCTTTAGAAAGGGGCTATTATCATCTTTATCACATAATATATAATTAAAAACCCTATTTAATAGAGAATTATTCATCATCTTCCCTAAACAAAAGTTAGGTCATTTCAACTTCTCCCATCCAATACTCCCTCCATAGACCCTGGATTTCAACAAAATCAAATCATATCTCTTCCTTTTGAAGAGAAGAAGTGATTGAAGGAACTTTCGCGGAAATCGGTGCCCTAAATTGAAAGATCCGGTTTGGTCTTTTTCTAAGAATCTCCATTAGCTCACAAGCCAAGCTCTTTTGAGCTTAACACCTCTCCTAATTTTTCTCTACGATCTAGCACCAAGGGAGAGGGGTCGGAAGTCACCTTATTTTTCCAGCCATGGTTCAAGTGCATCTTCATGACAGCGGGGTGGTGGTCGGCCAAGCTCCAAATCCTTCTCCAAGCTTGCTCCTTCAAGAACCCTAAGTTACAACCTTGAGGTGTGAGGGAGAAGATGAAGAAAAGAAGAAGGAGAAGAAGAAGAAGAGGAAGAAGAGGAAGAATCTGAGAGTGAGCAGCCCTTTTTGACTTAAGAGAGAAGAGAGTTTGCATTCATAAGCTTTGGAACTCCAAAGTTAGGTATCAGCTCCTTATTGGACATTAATTCCACTGTTTGCCGCAAATAAATAAGCATTCAAGCTTTATCGGACGACGGCATAAAAAATTGCCCAGATTCGTCGAACGGAAGACCCCTTTCGTCGAACGAACGGTGCATTCGTCGACCGAAGAACACTTCGTCGAGCGCTTCAAGAATATATTTCGTCGGCCGCTGAACGACGATAATTCGTTGAACGCAGAATGATGATAATTCGTCGAACTCAGAATGATGATAATTTGTCGAACGCAGAATGACGATAATTTGTCAAACGCAGGATTACGATAATTCGTCGAACGCAGGATGACGATAATTCGTCGAACGCAGGAAACTTTATTATTCTCTCCTGTCTCCTTCAACTTCGTCGA